>JAQPPZ010000737.1:0-1384375 GCA_028583015.1 Wollemia nobilis | reverse complement strand
ACTCCTTCTCCTCTGCTCTGGTTGGTGATCCTCTAGAAGACTATTGCCTCCACTACTCTGGCTTGTGGATCTCTCTCCACTGAAGACTCTTTCCTCACTCAGAAGATCTCTATCCTCACTACCCTAGCTAATGGATCTCTATCCACTGGAGACTACTATCCTCTGCTCTATCACCTCCAAATCTTACTCTCAGATCTATCTCAAATTTGTACTAAACATAGTCCTTCGATCTAGCACAAATCTGCTCAATCTCTATCTCTAATCTACACTAAACATAGTCCTTCATTCTAGCACAAATCTACTCAATATCTATCTCTAATCTACACTAAACACAGTCCTTTAGTCTAGCACAAATATACTCAATATCTATCTTTGGTCTAGCATAAACCTATCCTCAAATTCCACCAAACTCTATCCTCAAATCTATCCTCAAGCCTTAACACAAAGCTTGATCCAATCACAAATCAACTCTACTAGATCTGCCCCAAACCTTAACTCAAAGCTTGAACAAATCAATCAATCAACTCTGCTCTCAAGTCTTCTCAAAGACTTACCTCAAATCTGCTCAACAAGTCCTCTCTAGAACTTATCCAATATTCTCAATCTCTATCTTCAAATTTGCATTGTAAGCTTTCACAAAAGCTCACACTAATCTATCCATAAGTCTTCTCCAAGACTTACCTCAAATCTTCTCAACAAGTTCTCACTAGAACTTTCTCAATCTGCTCAACAAGTCTTCACCAAGACTTAC
The DNA here is from genome assembly GCA_028583015.1 of Wollemia nobilis. Lineage (NCBI taxonomy): Eukaryota > Viridiplantae > Streptophyta > Pinopsida > Araucariales > Araucariaceae > Wollemia > Wollemia nobilis. The sequence goes on along the minus strand of JAQPPZ010000737.1, from coordinate 1,383,624 downwards.
CTCAAATCTGCATTGTAAGCTTCCACAAAAGCTTACTCAATTCCTTAAGTCCACTCTAGGACTTACTCAAATCATCTCACAAGCTTTCACAAAAGCTTATTCAACTCAACTCAATCTATCATAGAAAACCTCTTCAATCACACAATAAGCTTCACATAATTTCTTGTTTAATCTCACATAAACATATAGAGAATGGTTAGAGACTCAATATGCTTCACACTCACAATAATGCTCAATCACTTTCAAATTTTTTTTAACCACAAAATTATTAGAAGTTAGAGACTAGATATGTTCACACTCACAACAATTCTCAATCACTTTCAAACTCTTTTGTTTAACCATAGAAACATATAGAGAATTGTTATAGACTCAATATGTTTCACACTCAATCACTTTCAATCTCTTTTTCAAATTAGTAAATAGAACAATTTATTTCACAGAACTTGAACTATCACTCCAACACTTCCAATCAACTAAGCTCAATCAACTCCACTCAACCAATCACTCAATGAAATCTTAGTCAATAATGCTTATCAAACAAACCTCACTTAACAATGATACTCATGATCTTTCACAAACCCTAGTTCAAGATTGTTCTCAACTTCACATAACAATGATACTCATGATCTTTCAATTTATTTATATATTATTTTTTTATACTCATGATCTTTCACAAACCCTAATCAAGCATATGAAAGCTTACTCAATATTTCCAACAATTCTTATCAAACAAGGTTTCTAGTATCAAATTTCATTCCAGAAAACCCACATCAATCAATATTGGATTTCTCAAAACCAAACTCAACAATGCTTATCAAACAATCCTTTTCACTCCAACTTAGCATTCACAACATCCAACAATATTTCACTCACAAGGAAGATATGCCCATACCTTTTGTTTGATGAAGATTTGACCTCAAAACCTGTCTCAATCACAATCACTCTCTTTGCCAATCTCAAAGGTTAGGTAGTAAAAACCTTCTCAAAAATTCATTCAAATATTCCCTTAAAACATTTCATCATACAAAGCATTAACTCTCAATTACACCTTATAAACTCCACACTTTAAAAGATTAGCAAAAACCAAGTAATTCACTTCAACAATAATTTTTCATCAACCACCTTATTACTCCTCTTAATTATTTAACAACTTTATTTTAAAATAAAATATAATTCCTCTTAACACCTTATTACTCCTTCTAAAAGACTAATTAATATTTAATTTAATCAAACCTTATATCTCCCTCTTTATTTCCTTTCCAACCACCTTTAACACCAAATATAATGTCCTAGCACACTTTTCATAATTTTCACTCAGAAAAACCTTTATAAAAATTAAAAATAATGTGCATACCTTTTTCCTTTGCAAAAGTGCTCATGACGGGTTTCGAACTCCCCACCTATCCTCCACCAAGCGCCTTAGCACTTAGGTGTTCACCGTTTGGGCTATGTGCCCTCACGTGAACTAAAGGCATGCCCTATCACCTTTAACCTTTTGCCTTCCATGATGCGAAAACCAAAACACTTCCTCCTCTTCAACAAAATGGCATCCGCATGATTCGAACCCTGACCTCGTGTTCCTCGAACGCCTTACCACAACCCCTGGCTGCCACCTGCGCTACAGGCTGCTTCGGGATATCTTTTGCACTCCACTCTATGCTTATTCTCTCTTATCCACCCAACGAACTCTAAACACATGCGAATGCTCTCCTTTGGCACTCGAACTTTGTCGCATTAACATATATTCGCAAGGATAATTTTTGCCAAAGGTTTTTGGCATATTTATATACATTTCAATGCCCTTTTTCCAACGTCGGCATGACATTCAAATTTTTAAATTCGAATTATAATTTTTAAACTTAGGCCCTTTAAAACATTATTATTTAATTTTAAATTTTAACCTTAAGGTTAAATTATTTAAAATTAAATAATTAAACCCTTAATCACTCAATCTACCATATGGGTTTTTTAGGTGCTTTATAATGCGACAACTCCTTGCATTTATTTTTCATAAACCAACCTTGTATTCTTAAATATTATAATATTAAATATTATAATATTAATCCTTCTTCTTTGCCTTTTTGGAAAAACCATCGGAGGATATTAATGAAACTCGAACATCAACCTTGCCAATCAAACCTCAGACATAAATACCTTGATGAAAATAAAGTTGGTCCTAATCTTCATTGACATCAATGACAACAAAACTTGCTCATATTTCCAACAACATTGCAAAAAGGGAAGATCATTTTAGAGTGCAAGTTGTAGAGTTGATAAAGAAGCAAGCCAAAACATACGGTATCATATTCAAGGAGGTACATGAAACATTTAAATCGATTTACTTTTTACAAAGGTTTACGAGACAAGCAATAATATTGCTAATGTTAAGATTAAATAGTCTATTATGCTTGAATTTAATTGAATTCATGGAGGTATAAGGTAACAAATTGATGAGTTACAATCTTAGAAGTCTTATTGAATGATTTGAAAGACTTTTTGAGTAAAGAGAATTTAATTTGAAATATTTTGAAATTACTTTATGCAAGCATAGAAATATTTGTAAATAATTTGACTTGGAGGAACAAGGATTTCAACATCAAAATTGAAATATTGAATTTGCAAATGCCTTTGTTTTTTAACTTTCTAATTAGGGAGTTATAAGGAATTCAACACCAACTTAGGTTCTTGAAATTTAGAAACCTTACTATTAAAAATTGAAAGATATAAGAAACACAACATAGAGTTGTTAGAAAGTTGGAAAATTACATTGGTATTATTCTCTTGCTCAAATTAATGAGACATAAGGAATCTAACTTAAGGTTTTTGAAAATAGAGAATCTTATCACAAATTGAAATTGCATCAAAATTATCTTTAGATATCTATTCTTAAATAGGAAGACAAAAAGGGATTCAAATCAAAGGAAAAAATAGAAATATAAGCTCTTTATCAAAGCCATATTATATTAAAGCACAAGGGAGATATAAGATAGTCTACAAGTGTCATAATGGCAACAAATAAATTATTTATTTCACAATCCCAACTTCTTAAAGGACCTAATTACACTCCATGGAAAAATAAAGTAAGGTCAATATTGATAGTTGAAAAGCTTTGGGATATTGTTAAAGGAGAAAAAACTAAACCTATTGCACTTATGAAGAAGATGAAGCAAAAGAACTTATGATATAACTTTTGCAATTATAAATGATATACAACCATAAATTAGTTCAACAACAACTTCTAAAAAATATTTGAATGCTTTAGCCAAGATATTTGAAGGGAAGTATTAAGCCACTATCTTGAATCTTTAAATCCAATTGCATTCTCTAAAAATTAATAGTGGTGAAAGTTAGAACTATTTCTAAGAAAAGTAGTAGATATAAAAGGAAAATTGTTAAACTTTAGAGAATAGGTAGAAGACAATTTTATTGTTCAAGTAATATTAATATAACTTCCAAAAACCTACAAACATCTAGTCACATATTTACAAATTTTTAGTAAATATACATCATTTCATGAGTTAGTGAATATACTACAATAATATGAGGTAGAAAATTTCGTGAAATATTAAATGACTAACAATTCCTTAGTCTCAATGGATAATCCACAAGTAAATATGGCTTCATTATCAAGGGGTAGATCTAAATTGAATAATAGATATTATCAAGTATGCAAAAATAAAGGTCATAGTACAAATTATTGCAGATTCAATCCAAGAAATCAGTATCAAGGGAATCAAACAAAATTTTGAAGCCAATCTAATAGGTTATTTCATTCAAGACAATATTAGAATCAATATAGTTCACATCAAAAATAATTTCAACATTCATATTCTTCTCAAAATCAATACAACCAACCCCAAATACAATATAGATAAGAAAAACAAAAGGGAAACTTAGATCAAGAGATTCAAGAATTTCAGGACCTAGAAGAATATATAGAAGAACATTAATTTAAAGCTCTCTCAATAAAAATAGTATTTTATGTAAGTACTAATTATTTACTTGATCAAGATACAAATAGGTAATAGAATGAAGAAATCAAAAAATGAGATCTCAAGTTCCTAAACTAGGACAAAGACCATATTGAAGACTAAAGTCTTCAATAACCAAATATTGTAATACAAATGGGTTTTAGAATATATTACATGATATTTGGTACATGCTAATGTACCACCTTGCATACATATTTAGATTAGGAGTGTGTCCTAGATTAGGGTGTGAGTATTTACTTTATGCAATGTATAAATGCATAAGTATTATTAGAATGTGCAATGATGTAAATGTTCATGTTAGTCCATGTACTAGATGATATGGTAGATACAATGTAGAGCATGTACGAAAAATAAAGAGTTTGAGATCTCCATTTTATATCAATATACTATTTTTGTGAAATTTTGTTAATGGTAGTTTTATGAGTAGTTGCAAAAGTTTCTTATGAGTTTTACATGCTTAGTATATTGTCATTATATTATATTTAATATTGCATGCTTATTTTAGACCTTGTGATTATTTTTCATTAAATATATAACATCAAAAGCTAACATATACCAATACCAAAATTCCAAATTACATAAATGATTTAAGCCTAATTCAATATAACAAAAGGGTATTAGGTTAGTTACAAGTTACAATATGGGTTTAACAATAACAAGGTTAATTGTGACCATAGAGCTTACATAATTAAATACATTGTACAATGATTACCTTTAAGCCTATCAATTATTACATCGTGCAATATTTACCTTAGTCATAGGTTAGAATACACTTTCAACACATCCAAATATAGTGTCCTCTATGAGAGAAATTGTTTCAAATGTTTTGTCTTCTAAGGTTATTCTATTTAATTTACTTGTATCAGTTATTTGCATTTACATGTATATTACTACATGCCCAATATTATTTGTAGGTATGTGTGTCACCTCACCTATATGCTCCTTTTAGACCACACCTTGAGATATACCTATTTTATATTCTCACCTAGGTTTCTCTATTTTTAACCTTTTAGTTACTTGACATTAGCTTGTATTAATGTTATTTGCATTCAATAATGTAGTGTCTTCCTATAATTACTTAATATTGGTAGAGTAGTAGCATTAGAGATATTTTGTATATTGTATGTCTACTTAAACAAGATTTGGACATAGGAAGTAGGTAAATATGATAGTTTGTACTACCTTTGTTATTATTTTATATTATATTAGGCAATAAATATTTACAACACATTGAATATTTTTAAGATGGTGTTGACTAAATATTATGAATAATAAAGGATTGATATGCTCAACTAGTTTGTGAAAATCATGTGATTTACCCATATTTAAAAATGAGGTCCTTTAAAATGTCATTATGATTATAGGTATAAATGAATTTTGACACTTATAATTTTATATTATTTATAGCATATTGAAATAGGATACACTTGTATTACATCATAAATATGTTACATAATGTTTCATCAAACCACACAATGGTAAATTATAGCAATTTTTTGATGATTATGCATATATCACTTGGCAATATTTAAACCCTAGTTTTTACCTTGAAAGTGAATGCATTTTATTGGTTGAGATCATTTTATTTGATCAAAATATTTGGTGAAGGGCTACTTCACCCAACACTCACACAATACTCAATAACACAAAAAATTTCAAAAGAAATCCAACTTCTAATATTCTTCAATGAAATAAAATTATAGAATCATAAATTACAATGTTGTGACCACATGGCCAATTTGATTACAAAGAAAATCGACTGGAAATATACAAGCTAGAGCCACAATTTATCATACTAGACTGCCTTTGAGTGATCCCTCTTGCCCCTTTAATAACTTCCATAGAAAATTTTGGAAAGCGTTTTTCCATTTTTCTCGCCCAAGAAGATATTCATTTGAAATTTTCATTTCATTTTCCCACCCAAAAAGATATTCAAATTTGAATTTTGGTGGCACAACTTCCTAGAGCCCTAAATTTTGACTCAAGTGTCCGATTGGCTATTATAATATATCATTGGAAATCTTGCAAAGATATATACAACAAAAAAATTAGCTAAATATAATTTCATCAAATTCCCATCCTTTTTTGAGGCCTCAAAGGTATTTAAATTTTATTTTTAAAAATTATTAGTGATATTTCTCGGGATGAAAACTTTAATATCTCTCAAACCGTTTAGGATATTGGGGTGATTCTTTCACCACCGACAACATTTTTCAATTTTGTTCTTTGGGGTAAATTTTCAAATTGATATGTGCCTATTTAGGCTAACTTACTAAAAATAGTCGATGACTACTTTTACCTTTTTGAACTTCTAACTGGCTTACACCTCCCAAGTGTCATCATGGACTCCAAAACAACTAAATAAACTTACAACCGAAAGAGAAAATGTAATTTCTTTATTTTTGTTGATGCAATATTACCCTTATACCACTAGATGCTCTTGCATCATACACCTAGGGTAAATTGATAAGTGACCTTCACTTCTCTAGTGTTGGAGGAAAACCAATATGGTCAACCTCTACCTTAGACAACCATGAGGAATCTTCAATAGACCTTCCTTTCCACTTAACCATATATTCTTCATACTACCTATTTCTTGTACTTCTACCCAAACAACTATCCAATATTTCTTCTATATCTTCTTTCTCTAGAGTAGATGCTAGAATATTCCACCATTCTTCTATTGGTCCATCCTCATTGTCTCCTTCATGATACTCTATCAAGTCAAAAATGTTAAAAACATGTGATATGTTAATTCCACTTGGTAATTCCACTTCATATGCATTTTTGGAATCATGTTTATTTATGATATTACTTGGCCCAAACTTTTTTATTTTTAACTTGTTATATGTCTTAATAGGAAAACTTTTTTTTTCAAGTGAACCATAACTTCATCTCCAACCTGGAATTCATTAAACCTCCACTTATGGTCTACCTTTACCTTGTACTGAGTATTCATCTTATTAATATGCTTCCTTACCTCTTCATGCAAGTTCTTCATGTGCTCTACAAAGTCTTTGATATCGACACTAGTCTTTTATCCTTTGTTTGTCTTCCTCAACTCATAAGCATTCCTTAGGTTATTTCCATATACAATCTAGAATGAGGATTTACCAGTACTCCTACTGATAGAATTTTTGTAAGCAAATTATGCCTGTGGTAAAATCAAATCCCATCCCTTGGGCTTATCTCCTACTAAGCATCTCAACAGGTTGCCCAAACTCATATTCACCACCTCTATTTTTCCAACAGTTTGTGGATGGTGTGCAGAACTAAAATTTAAATCTATCTTCAACTTCTTCCATAAGTTCCTCTAGAAATAACCAATAAATTTGGTATCTCTATCTGAAACTAAAATCTTTGGTAGATCATGTAATCATACCACATCTTTGAAAAAAACTCTGCAATGTGAACTGCATCACTAGTTTTTTACCTGGGAATAAAATGTGTCATATTGGAAATCCTATCAACCACCACAAATATTGATTCATGTACTCTTTGTGTCCTTGGTAAGCCAAGAACAAAATCCATGCTAATATATTTCTATGGTTTCTCTAGTACAACGACTAATATATCCCGATGTTTTGTTTTACACCTTTGACCATCTTGCATACTCTACAAATTTGTACAAACTTCTTCACATATTGCTAAAACTATGGCCAATAATAGTTCTCACTAAATAGTACAATGGTTTTATCTCAACCAAAGTATCCAACCAATCGTCCACTATGCTTCTCCTTGATTAGGTTCTCTCTCATAGAACTCCTTGGAATGCACAACTAGTTTCTTCTAAACAACATTCCATATTGGATAAAAAATCCAACCATTTTATTATGTCCAAAGTAACAGGTTCCAAGTAGGCTCTCCAAGCTTCTAAAAAATATGGATCTTTAGGGTACAAAATATTGAGTTCATCAAACCCAAAAACCGCCACCTTCATCTCTATCAACAAAATTTACCTTCTACTTAAGGCATTTGCAACTCTGTTTGACTTTCCACTCTTGTTCTTCAATAAAAAAGTATAACTCTACAAAATATCAACCCATTTTTAGTGCCTTTGATTTAAATTTACTTTACTATTAATATGCTGCAAGGCCTAATGATAAATATATAAAATAAACTCTTTGAGCAACAAATAGTGTCTCCATTTATTCAAATCCTGGACTATGGCATAAAATTCCTGATCATAGACAAAATAATTTTTCCTAGCATCATTAAGTTTCTCACTAAAATAAGCAATAGGATTATCTTATTGACTCAAAAATAGCTCCTATGGCACTACCACTAGCATCACAATCTACCTAAAATACCTTATTAAAATCTAGAAGTGCCAAAACAAGTTTCTCTATGACTTTATTCTTCAACATATCAATCATAGTTGCTCCTATAGTCCATTTAAACTCCTTCCTATCCCATATCATTGTCTTCATTAGGGGAGCACAAATACTACTAAAAATATTTAAAAATCTCCTATAAAAACTTGCTAGACCATAGAGTGATCTTACCTCTATAATAATCCTCGATGTAGGTCATTCAATGATAGCCCTCACTTTTCTTGGGTCCATTTTAAGACCTTCAGCTAAGATAACAAATCCTAGATACACCAAATTTTTCTTCACAAAACTGCATTTCTTCAGATTAATTAGCAACTTCTCCTCCCTTCGCTTCTCAAAAACTCTTTGAATATGCATGGTGCTTCTCCAATATCTGATTGAAAATCAAAATATTGTCCAAATAAACAATAACAATTTTTTCCAAAAATTCTTTGAATACCTCATTCATAAGTTGCATAAATGTGCTTTGTATTAGTTAGCCCAAATGGCATGACTAACCACTTGTACAAGCACTCTTTAGTCTTGAAAGTTATCTTCTACTCATATCCTTCTCTGATATGGATTTGATGATATCCACTCTTCAGGTTAATCTACATGAAGTACTTGACTCCACTCAAAAAATCCATAAGGTGGTCCATCCTTGACAATGGAAATTTGTATTTTATTGTAATATTATTAATGGGTCGAGATTACGTACACATTGTCTATTCTCCACATTTCTTTAGTGCTAAAAATGTAGGTACTACACATGGACTTCAACTCTCCTGAATCAATCCTTTCTTCAAGAGCTCTTGAACTTATCTGTTCAACTCCTCATTCTTTGTAGGATTCATTCTATGGGCTACCTTATTTGGTAAACTAGCTCCTGGTATAAATCCATATGGTGACTAATCTTTCTCAATGGTGGAAAACCTACAACTACATTATCTAAAATAATATCTTGGAATTCTCCTAGCAGATTTAAGACTTCTACTGGTATATCTTCACATTGTTACTCATTAACTCTAGGAATCAATGCATAACACATTTGTTTGTTCTTCATATCATTCAATTTTTTTCTACCAACAACTAAACGAATTCTTGCACTACTACATACATTTTTTTCCACCTCATTTAGGGGCTTCAACTTGTGGTGAACTCCATCCTTTATCTAGGAATAAGTGTTGGTATGTATGTCATGTACTACATGCCAATCAAATTACCACAACCTCACATGACAAGCATTCATAGGTAGGATGTCATATAGAACCTAATCATGGTAATTTCCAATATTGAACTTCACTACATTGTTGATTGACCAGAGCTCTATGGTCGTTCTGTAACCATGCAATATGATATGGATGCGGATGTATCCTTCTCTCTACCTATAATTTGTTAACCATCCACTCTGAAACTAGATTATCAGTGCTACCATTATCAATGATAATATTATAAACTTTACCTTCACATTTGCACCTTGTGCAAAACAAACTCTTCCTTTGAATTGGATCTTTCTCCTCATTTTGTAAGGCTCTACTTGTGACAAGAACTTATCCTCCTTCTGCATCTTTAGAATGCTCAAATTCAACGTCTTCATCTACATAGGCAACTTGTTCATTACCTTCATGTCTCTTATTCATCCTTCTTTTATATTATGGACACTCATATTCTCGATGTCCTTCTTCTCCACATTGGAAACAGGTTCCACGAAATCCTTCTCTTCTAAGTCCTCATCCAAACCTTCCTCTTCCTCTTTGGTCACCATTATTTTTCTCACAAGTGCGGTAGGAATTATCCCATTTCTAGTTTTGACTATTGCTATATTCTCTATTCTTCTTTTGGTATTCATTTCACCTTCCATATGGTCTTCCGCTAGTCCTTCCACCATGACCTATTTCTCTCTACTTGATTTCAAATATTTTATTCAAATTCTCTTCTACCTTTAGGGCAAACTGATAAGCATCTTGATGGTGGTCATTCTAACCAAACTTAGGTCCTCTTCAACAATTTGCTTCAATCCATTTATATAAAGAGCTACCTTCTTCTTGTTGGCCTTAGAATGACCTTGTAGAACTCTTTTGTATACTCTTTGATAGACTTGCCTGCCTATCTCAAACCTTGCATTTTCTTCAGTAAATCTAACTCGTAATGAACTGAAAAGAACTATCTCTTCAAATTTTCCACCATATGATCCAATCTTGTTATTCTCTCTTTTTCTCTTCTATTTTTATCTAGTTGTACTTCTTTCCACTAGATATTAGTGTGACCCTTCAACTTAGTCTTTGCAAATTTAACCCTCTCAAGATATTCCACTTCCTCATACTAAAAGTACTCCTCCATATCATTGATTCAATCAATCAACTCTTCTAGGTTAATAGTCCCACAAAATGTAGAAATATTGATCTTTAGCCTTTTTCCAATCTTGGAGATGGCCTTAAATAATCTAAGTTGCTCAAGATCTGCAACCTCCTATTCTTCTTCGATTTGGAATTCTTCTTCAACTTCATCTTCACTTTTCTCTTCTCCTCTAGGCTCAAACACTCTACGCAATTCCTCTTGCAGTGCTTGAATTTGTCTATGTAGGGATCTAAAACTCTCTTCTGGAACCTTAATATTTCTCCTACCACCACTATTTCTTCATGGAGGTATTCTAATCACTTTTCTCACAACCTACAACCACACGTCCTGGTGCAAACTACCTCACGTTCAATGATCTATTTACACACTTAGGAACTACCACTTTGATACCACTTGGTGAAGGGCTACTCCACCCAACACTCACACAATACTCAATAACACAAAAAATTTCAAAATAAATCCAACTTCTAATATTCTTCAATGAAATGAAATTATAGAATCTTAAATTACAATGTTGTGACCATAGGGCTGATTTGATTACAAAGAAAATCGATTGGAAATCTGCAATATGGAGCCACAATCTGTCATACCAGATTACCTTTTGGTAATCCCTCTTCCCCCTTTAATAGCTTCCATAAAACATTATGGAAAGTGTAACTCCCTTTTTTCCACCCAGGAAGATATTCATTTGAAATTTTTATTTTCATTTTCCCACCCAGAAAGATATTCAAACTTGAATTTCAGTGACACAACTTCTCGAAACCCTAACTTTTGACTCCAGTGTCCAATTGGCTATTATAATATATCATTGGAAATATTGCAAAGATATCTACAAAAATGAAATCATCTAAAGATCATTTTATCAAATTTTCATATTTTTTTTGAGGCCTCTGATGTCTTCAAATTTTATTTTTAAACCTTATTGGCAAGATTTTACGAGACTAAAACTTTAATATCTCTCAAACCGTTCAAGATATTGGGGTGATTATTACACCATCGATTATATTTTTCAATTCCGCTTCTTGGGGTAAATTTCCAAATCCATATGTACCCATTTAGGATGACTTACTAAAAATAGCCAATGATTATTTTTACCTTTTTGTACTTCTGACTGACTTACACCTCCCAAGTGTCATCATAGACTCCAAAATAACTAAATAAACTTACAACCAAAAGAGAAAATGAAATTTCTTTCTTTTTGGTGATGCAAGATTACTCTTACACCACTAGATGCTTCTACATCAATATTAAGCATAAATCTTTATGTAGAGATCAAGAAGAACATGAAGGTGGGCATAGATTCATAATATAGACACACATAACATATTCATATGAAAAACAATAAGTTAAACCTATGTATATTATTCATCATGTTGTGTTCTATCTAGAAATAGTTATAATAATTTAGTAAAAGTAGTTTGAAGTTAACAAGTATCTATCCTTGCAAGATAAGATTGAAATAGTGAAAAATATTATTCATGTAACCTATACATACTATTTATTATGTTGGATTTAATGTAGGAATAATTAGTCATTTAATGAAAATAGTTTCAAGGTTGGTACATATCCCCTTATATGCATGTACTATTATTGGTCTGTTATACCTAACATAGGAGAAAGGGGATTGGTGTTTGTTAATTTATTGTATAAAGGTATTACCTTATTAAAAAAATGTGTTTGTTAATTTATTGTATAAAGGTATTACCTTATTAAAAAAATGCATTGTCAAGGTCTTTTTGGAAAAAAACATGAAAATTTTCATTTCAATTATTCATGAAAAAAACATTCATGTATATGATAAAATGTTTAACACATGAAACTTTTTCCTTTAGTTTTTTCTTCCATTAAGAGTGTTTGGAAAGGTCACATGTTGCAATTAAAATGACTGGAACATTTGAGAGGTCACATGTTACAATTAAAATGACTGGAACATTTGAGAATTCATTTTGATAAGGTTTGAGTTTTCTAATTGTTATATTTATTGAAGTAGGTCAGTCCATGACACATTTGAAAATGTTAGGAAGGCCTCTATGTCTTATTGAATCTATAGCCCAAACATTAAATTCTTATTAATAGAATTATGGTGAAGGCAACCTCCAAAGCAAACTCTCCAGTACTGTTATATGTAATATTATTAAGGTTTAGCTCTAGCTTAATGGAAACACAACAGCATTGCGCAAACATTATGCAAGAGTATTATATCCCTTTCTTTTAACCTCGTGATTAACGACGAATATAATTTAAAAAAAAAAGTTTGTTTTTACCTCTATGTTTCAATTTAGATATTTAAAATAATAGATCTTCAATTCATGTGATATTTTATTGACATTTAAAATATCGTATAAAAAATTTGAAAATGGAAAAATCTTTATACTTATTTAATCTAAAAACTTAATATAAAAAATCGTTATCTCTTATTTAATCTAAAAACTTAATATAAATTCCTTACTAATAAAATTGAAGTTATAGTAAAGGCAACCTGTAAACCAAACTCTCCACTAGTCTAACGTGTAACATTATTAAATTTTGGCTCTCGCCTCATCGAACACAATCGCTTTCTTTTTAAAATTGTTATGCAAGAGTATTCTACAAATATATTTATAAAATCAAAAACCTATACCAACAGTTTAAATATCTAAAACAATGACGTCAACTAAAATCTTTACTGGAAAAAAAATCATAGCATAGCATATCTTCTATGTCATTAACTCTCATAAACTTCTATAAGAAACCACGAACATTTATTTTATATAAATATAAATATAAATAAAATAATCCATCCGCATTTTATTTAAATGAAACGTCATATTCCGTTTCCCATGTAAACGAAGACATCCTATTCCATTTCCATGTTAGCACGATGATTTCTATTAGGTTAGAATTGAATCAATTATATATACACAAACTATCTTTAAAAAAAGAGGACTTTTAATTTTTGATTATTTATTTATTCATTTATTTTTTAAATTACTATCGAATCATATCACTTTCCAAACGACTCACGGTCTTCAGCCTCCATTCCTTTGAAGCAATAGGAGATCAAATTCTTCTTTTTTCTTTAAATAAATATGTCTACCTTCTTTTTGTATCAATTATCATTTATTTATTTTTTTTTTTTTTGGGGATTAGACGTTTTTCGTATGACTGTTCAAACTCCCAAACTCGTTTCGGCCATATCTCACTCATCCGGACTCGGATTGAGCTGAAATTTTGAGGGTAGATGCCTGAAAAACCCTAGAACGTCTCCACCAATTTTCATATCATTTGGAGCAACACAGATCCTAGCGCATCCCTATGTGTGAACGATATATTTGGCAAGCGGCTATGCGAGGGTTTCATTCGGGTTGAGTGCAAGCAGCTCCAGAGGTTGGTTTTTAGGGCCTTCGGGCCCTAGCGGCCAATATTTTTGTGGTTTATGCTCAATATTTTAGCAGGAAATGTTGCAGGGGATACAAGATGGGTTAGAAATTTGTCTTTCAATAGATCATACTGTGAACTTGAGTGACAATGGCTTCCAATTTGCTGCACAAAAGAAAAGTGAAAACCATACCTTTCCACGGCGTCTAGGGCAAGGATTAAAGAGATCACGAAACAAGTTTCAAGTAGTTGATCAAAAAATGGCTCATATCTCAAGTGAATCTGGTGCTAAGGTGCACCCACAAAATAATTCTACTGTGAAAACCCCTATCAAGGGTAAGAATTTCGAAGACTCAGTCCCAAAAATGAATTTTAGGGATGCCCTTCATGGTGGACAACCTCAACCCAATGCTAATATCAATATTAGGGCTTCCCATAAACCTCTAAGAATGCCTAAGATTGATCCTAGGAAAACGGAGTCAGGATGTCTTAAAGCAACTGATGGAACTCCTATTGTTAAGCTTGATATGGGTAACATTCAGACTGGCATTGAAGATTTGGAAAAAAGAGGACTAATTTGTCGGTTCGTGGGTTTTCGTCTGAGTCTATCTGCTTTCAAAGTCTGGGCTGCAAAAAGCTAGAAAACTAAAGGTGAGTTACAAATCTCTATTTATCCAAATGGTTATTTTCTTGTTTTATTTGCTAATAATGAAGATAGAGAGAAAACTTTTCAAGGGGGTCCTTGGTTTTTTGGAAGGGCAGGGCTTTTCATGAAGCCCTGGCATACTAAATTTAAAGTCAAAGAAGAGATGCCTTCTATAGCTCCCGTGTGGGTTAGACTCTTTGGCCTCCCTATTGAATTTTGGAATCCTACTATTTTTTCTTCAATTGGAAACTCTTTAGGAACTTTTATGATGACTGCTGATTGTACTCAAAATTTTGAACATATTATTTATGCTCGGATTTGTGTTTTAATGGATTTTGACAAACCCCTACCTAAAAATATCACATTACAATTTGGGGAAGACACTTGGGAGCAAGTAGTGGACTATGAGAACATTCCTTTTCGTTGTAGAATTTGCCATGAATATGGTCATTTGGCCAATGCTTGCCCAAATAAAATTCCTGATCAAAAGAAAGAAGATATAAACTCAGTAGGTTTCCAAATACCTAAGAAGAAGAACACTAAAAAAAACCAGTTATGAAGGATCAATCAAAGTCATCTGCTAATATGTTTGAAATCCTTTCCACAAATGATGTCCCAAGTGAGGAAGAGGAAATAATGGAAACTCGAAATCTTAGAAACACAATTTAAATATGAAGGGAAGAACTCGGAGACAAACCAACAAATCAAAGGTTTTCAATAGAAAAAAAGGAGAAAATTTACACAAGAAAAACAATATTTCAAATGTCAAAACTTCAAATAATGCAGGTCCCAATATAGACTCCGTTGAACCATCTAGTAAAATTTTGGTCGTGTACGAGCATTCTTCAAGGTTAGAAGCCATCTCAGATTCAATTGGAATAAGTCAAGAAATAAGGAAAAAAAATTGAAGATGGATTCTAATCAAAAAGTAGGTCGCAAGACCAATCAATATCATATGGTAAAAGAAGGTGAAAAGCTTGTAGAGGAAGGTAAGATTAATGCCCTTCCCAAATTTTTTAGCCCTGGTATTAATGAAGATCATCACTTGGAATATTAGAGGACTCAAAGGGAGTCTTTCAAAACAAAATGAAATTAGAAGAATGATTCAGATAAATCATCCACATCTTGTTTTCCTTCAAGAAACAAAGATGTCAATGGAGGATATGGACTTAATTGCCAGTAAAATTTGGCCAACTGGAAAAGTGGTTTCCCTCAGTTCCCAAGGGACTTCGGGTGGCATTGCTTGTCTTTGGGACCCAAAAGAGGTAGTTATTCACCATATGGTTGGCATTTGGGGTTTGTTGGCTATAGCTATTCAAAGTAGACATTCCAACCAGATTATGCTCTACATTATTGTTTATGCTCCGACTTCTTTGGAGGAAAAAAGAAGACAAGTGGAAGGATATTACTCATATTATCTCTCATTTTCCTAAATCTTGGATCTTGATCGAAGGAGATTTCAATACCATCCTCTCTCTGGATGAGAAAAGGGGGGAAATAGAAATTTGGACAAAAGCACTGACCTCATGAGCGAATATATTGCAAACCTCCATCTTGTGGATATCCAACCAGATAATGGCCTTATGACTTGGTCTAATAGAAGGCAAGGCTTAGCTTGTATAATGGAGAGATTGGATAGGTTTTTGCTCTCTAAAAATTTCTTAATCCATGGTCACATTCCTAAAGTGAAGACTCTTAATAATGTTGGTTCGGATCATTGGCCAATCATGGTGGAAATGTGGAAAACCAATGTGAGTTTCTCTCCTTTTCATTTTCAATTAATGTGGCTTAGAGACATTTCCTTCAGACCTCGTGTGCAACAATGGTGGAAGGAAGGTAAACCTAGGCATGGGACTAAGATGTTCTGTTTTGCCAAAATACTGCAATACATTAAATCCAAAATCAAGACTTGGAACTAGAAAGAGTTTGGGGATGTTCATAAAAAAAACATGAAGTTATTGCTCATATTGAAAATTTGAATAAGAAAATCCATTTAGATGGCCTCACAGAGAAGAGAAGTGCAGATGAAATTAAACTCACAACTCAGCTTAGAGGAATGGGAAAAAAGAGAAGAAATCTTATGGAAGCAAAAATCTAGAATTCAATGGCTCAAAGAAGGAGATCAAAACACAAATTTCTTCCACAAATCTCTTCTAGCTCGAAGATCTCACAACTTTATTTCTTCCTTAAAATCAGATTCTGGAGATGTTGTTTATACTTGGGATGGCATGAACTCTATTGTTGTTGATTACTTTTCCAATATTTTTGCTGCTACTCCTCTTGACTCAGCTTCACAACAAAATGTTCTTCAAGCAATCCCTTCTCTTATCACTTCTGAGGAGAACTCTATTTTGACTCGCTCCTATTACTATCAATGAGCTTCAACAAGTAGTTTTTAAAATGCAAAAAGGGAAAACCCCAGGTCCCGATGGTTTTCCCATTGAGTTCTACCAAGAGTTCTGGGATATCCTTCATGTTGATTTATTAGAGGTGGTGGAAGAAGCCAGGAAAGCCAAAGAAATTTTGAAGGTTATCAATAAAACTTATATTACTCTTGTTCCAAAAGCTCAAGAGGTTGATCATATCTCAGCTTTTAGACCTATTGCTTTATGTAATGTTCTTCTCAAAATCATTACTAAAATCATGGCAGAAAGGTTGAAGCCTCTTTTGCATAAGATTATTTCCCCGGAGCAAGGGGGTTATGTGGAAGGACGTCAAATAGTAGATGAGATAGTTCTTGCTCAGGAAGCCATCCATTCCATGGATATGCAAAATTCTCCTTCCATGTTCATTCGGTTAGACTTATCCAAAGCTTATGACAGAGTGGATTGGCACTTCCTTATCAAAGTTTTGAGGCAATTTGGTTTCTCTAAGGATTGGATGGATTGGATTATGGGATGTATCTCTTCAGTTTCCTACTTAGTTCTTATCAATGGTAGGCCTTCTCAGTATTTCCCAGCTTCTAGAGGTATTAGGCAAGGTGACCCGCTATCCCCTTATTTATTCATCATTCTTGTTGAATGCTTGGGTAGGACTATAACCAAAAAGAGGGAAAACAAAACCCTTGAGGGAGTTACCATTGCTCATGGAGCTAGACCTATCTCTCATCTTCAATTTGTGGATGACTCTACTCTTTTAGGTAAAGCTACATTTAAGGAAGCTTCTAATATTAAGCAAATCATTAGCTATTTTTCTAAGGCTACTCGGGTAGTTGATCAATGAAGACAAATCTAAAGTTATTTTCTTTCACTGCTTTGCTAGACAAGAATCCATGGTCTTGGATAAATTAAGATATAAGAAGACCTCTCTTCCAATCACTTATTTAGGTATTCCCATAAATATTCAAAGGCAAAAAAATAAATATTGGAATTGGTTGTTGGACAAAGTCAAGAAGAAAATTGGAAAGTGGACCAACAAGTGGCTTTCTTCTGGGGGTAGAATCACCTTGGTAAAATCAGTCCTTCAAGCTATTCCTATTTATGTTTCTTCCATTTTGAATATCCCAAAGGTTGTTCTTCAAGAATTGGATCAAATCAGTCATCGTTTCCTTTGGAGTGGTACTAAGGAGAAAAGAAAATGGGCCTTGGTGAAATGGGATACTTTATGTCTTCCTAAGAGTGAAGGGGGGTTAGGATTCCGGTCTTCAATTAATAACAACAAAGCTTTAGCTGCTAAATTATATTGGAGGATGTTGCATAACCCCAATGCTCTTTGGGCCAATAATCTCCGTGCTAAATATGCTGAGAACAAAAGTCCCGAAGACCTTGTTCGCTATCAACTTCCTACCAAAGGTTCTCCCATTTTAGCAGCTTCTTAAGACTCGGTGAGGATTTGATAAAGAAAAAATTATTTTGGATCATTCATAATGGTCAACATGCAAATTTTTGGACAGATTCTTGGGATGGTCACAAGCCTTTGATAACTCAGTTTCCCGATTGGAGGCCTTGGATGGAGGAGCTTCACCGAGCTAATTGGATAAAGGTGGCTAATTACTCGTCGGTACCATACCGGTAATTCAAAGGTTGGTAGATATTGGATCCCTATTGAGGACTGGCCTATTCAAATCCTAGAAAGGCAAAGACAAGATATCCAAGGCATCCTTCATATGAGATCCCTCTCTTGGTCCCATGAAAAATATTGTTTTGGATGGAACAACACTACTAAGGGTGAGTATTCAGTTGCTCAAGGTTATTTGACCTTATGCCATAATAATCCCAACCATTCTTCTCGCATATTTTCTCGATTGTGGGCTCAAAAGCTCTGGCCTAAGGTGAGGTTCTTTAATTGGCTTTTATTGCATCGTAGGGTGCTTACCGGTGAGCAACTTATGAAGCGTGGTTTTCATGGCCCTTTTAGATGTGAAATGTGTGAAGAGAATGTAGAAAATATCAACCATATTTTTATTGAGTGTACTTTAGCCTCCGAGCTATGGAGGAGAATGGCCACTTTACTTGGCTTATAGTGGTCCAATTTTTTTACTTTTGAACAACTTTGGAGGGATTGGCCTAATCAAGAGGGTGTTGATCATTTTATTAGGCAGTTAGTTTGGATGGGTTCTACCATTCTTCTTTGGAATATTTGGAATGAAAGGAACAACCAAATTTTTAATCAAGATAGGAAGGATATTCACTATATTTGGCAAAATACCATAGCCAACTTAGTTGAATCAGTCCATCAACTCCTTAATCACCCCCAAAACTCCCACCAAAGATGGGATCAAGTGATGCAAAGATTGAAGATTAAACCTTCTAAGGGCAACCAACTTAAAGGGAATGTGAGTATTAGTAAGATGGATAGGACTAGAAATTGGCAACCTCCTCCTAAGGATTTTGGAAAAGTCAATACCGATGGAGCCTCTAGAGGGAACCCTGGAAAAGCCAGTGTGGGAGGAATTGGTAGACTTTCAGATGGCTCCCTGGTTTTTACTTTTGTTGAGAATTTGGGTATTCTTTCCAATAACCTTGCTTAGGGGTATGGTATCCTCGGAGGCCTTCAGGAGGCTACTAAGGTTGGATGGGAAAAGGTGTTAGTTGAGTCCGACTCTCAACTTATGATTAATCTCTTGAAGACTCCTTCTAAGAATCATAAGGTGGATTGGAGAATAAAAAGAATTATTGAGAAGATTCAGTTAATCCAGATGGGATTTTTGAAAGTTGATTACAATCATGTGGTCAGAGATCAAAACAAGAGTGTTGATGCTTTAGCTAATTGGGCTTTGGACAAAGGTGATCTTACTTGTTATGGCCACCCTCCTATATGGTGGGCTTCTCAAATTAGGGAAGCTCTTCTTTCTATCATTTCTTTGGATGGCTCCAGTTTTGAAGGTACCTAGTTTCTTCTTGTTTTTTTTTTTTGCTTCTCTTTGGTTCATTCAGTTTTTTTTTAGTTCCCTAGCTCATTCTATTCTTTATTTTGTTTCCTCTATTGATTCTTGCCTTAATAGTCTTCTGGTCTAGATAGGTCATTGTTTTGTTCTTTTTTTTCTTTTTTCTTTTTTGTTTTTTTTTGTTTAGTTTTTTAAGGTGGGTGGGTTCTTTTGTTTTGTTTTGTTTTTGTGTTCTTTGTGTTGTTTTTTGTTGTTCTTGTGTTTTTGTTGTTTTTTTTTTTTTTTTTTATGTTTTTTGTTATTGTTCTTGTGTTTTTTTCGTTCTTGTTCTTGGGTTTCTCTTTGTTTGTGTTATTTCGTGTTTTTATGTGTGAG
This sequence comes from Wollemia nobilis, assembly GCA_028583015.1. Classification (NCBI taxonomy): domain Eukaryota; kingdom Viridiplantae; phylum Streptophyta; class Pinopsida; order Araucariales; family Araucariaceae; genus Wollemia; species Wollemia nobilis. The sequence goes on along the minus strand of JAQPPZ010000737.1, from coordinate 1,363,257 downwards.
TGTTTTCTATGTTTTTTGTTTTTGTTTATTGTCTGTTGTTGGTTGTTTTTTATTTTTTTTTTTTTTTTTTTTTTTTATTTTTTAGGTTTTGGTTGTGTTTATTTTTCATGTTTTTTTTGGGTTATGTCTTTGTAGTGTTCTGTTGTTTTTGTCTTGTTTGTGTTTTGTTATGTGGTTCTTGTGTTTTTCTATGTGGTTTGTGTTGTGGTTTCTTTTATCTTATTGTGCGTGTTTGGTTGTGCTTTTGTTTTTGACACACTCAAGGAGCATGTTTTTTATTTTATTTTATTATTTTTGTTGTTATTTACTTATTTTTAAATTGGTTTTGTGTGTTTGTTTGCTCCTTGAGTATGTCAAAGGTGGTAGGCCAGGTCCGAGTCCCGGGTGTTTTTGGCGGAATGGATACCCCTGCCTCCTTGGGTCTTACCCAAAAGTGGCATCCCTTTTGGGATGTTTTCCACAAATAAAAAAAAAAAAATTATCATTTGTTTTTGTCATCTATCAAAATCAGCTTTCAAATATTTTTTTGACTTTCAAAATTTAAATTTTAGTATAAGTTACATCATCCAACTATTAAACCAAAAACACAACCTTTGTTCTTCTTTATCTTTGGCAAGGATCTCTTGTAATACAAGTCCCCTATCTATGCATGGATGGCCATGAAATTGAAGAAGTTTCAAATTTAATTTTTCTGCCAAAGTTTGGGAGCGAGAGCGAAGTAGGAGCCCAAAGTCAGGTTGTGCAGCCGAAGTCAGGGTGCGCTCCTGACTATTGCATAATCGGGTTACGCAAGCGCATTCAGGTTGTGCATGGGACCTTTGCATAGTCGGGTTATGCACGGGGAAAGTGCGCAATCGGGTTATGCACGAACCAAGGTGCGTAGTTGGGTTGCACACAAAGAAAGTACTAAGTTTGGAAAGCTCTCGGTCAATGCCCGATTGTGTCGATCAAAGGCAACGAAGTTTGACTTCGCTGTGTAGTCTGGTGGACAACTCCAAACTTAGCCAAATTTTTGCCTTGTAGACTTTTGCTATCTGGAGGCTTGCATGGCTTCGATGTTGGTTTGCCTGTCTTGGCAAGAACTGTACGAGAGGAGAGAAACACCGAATCTAAGTGCAATGTTTCAGATCTGAGCTCAAACTTATAGAACCCAAAAGAAATAACTCTGAGGTGATTTGTACAGAGAACAATAGCAGATTTTGTGCACATAGACATATCTACAAACCCTTCAGATGCCTTAAACAACAACAAATTTTATTCATATAAGACGAGGGTTAGAGAAGTCCTCAACTAAGGAAATACTAACATCTGCAAACTAAAGCTATAGGATAAACTGAAAGGGAAAACAAATGTCGAGTCTGCTGCTCGAACATTAGACAGATGAGCTACACTGCTCACAAAACAGTCTCATTTGCTACTCTGCGAATGACTATTTTTCTCTTGCCTTCCTCCACTCTCCACACTCTCTCCTCTTTTCCACCCAGCCTCATAGTCATTGTCTGAAGACCTGAACTACCTTATATATTCACAGACAGAGGAAGATAGTGATTATCGTCCGATAGGTTCTAACAGACCCTAAACTAGGGTTTTTGACCAATCGTCGAACTAGCATTAAATCGTTGAACTGGCATTAAATCGCCAAACTGTCATTAAATTCTACAATGATTAGATCTGTCAGACATCACATCTTTCAGAAGGAACGTGCGACATCAAGTCAAAAGTTTTTTTGAGATCCCCGACTACACGAGCGCAGTCCAGCTTCACCCAAGTTCGGAGCACAGTTTGACAGATGCATGAAATAAGGATTAATATTTTTAACACCCTCCTTTAAACCTTATTTCATGAGTGCTTTGAATCCAAGCTGCTCGTGCAATCTACTAAAGTCTTCCTCCTTCAAAGGCTTTGTGAAAATATCTGCCAACTACTCCTTGGATCTGCAAAACTGTAGTTGAATTTCTCCGGACTTCACCAACTCTTTGATGAAGTGATAATGAATATCGATGTGCTTCGTCTGGCCATGGAACACAAGATCCTTTGATAATGCGATGGCTAAATTGTTATCACAAAAAAATGTTGTTACGCCTTTCAAAGGATAGTTCAGTTCATTCAAAACTCTTCACAACCAAACTGTCTGGCATGCGGTCGACATGGCAGCGACATATTCTGCTTTAGTTGTGGACAATGCAATGATGGGTTGCTTCTTGGATGCCCATGAGACTGCCCCTGATCCGAGATGTAAAGCATACCCGAAGGTGCTCTTTCGATCGTCATTGCTGCCAGCCCAGTCACTATCTGTGAAGCCCACAAGTTCTAACTGGTCCTATCTGGTGTAAAATAGGCCATTGTTCCACATCCCATTGACATAGCGCAAGATCCTCTTGCCTACTTGCTAGTGTGTGTCCTTTAGAGTCTCCATGAAACAACTGATCAAACTGAATCTGAACATCAGATCTGGCCGAGTTGCAATCAAATACATCAGACTGCCAACTAGCCTCTTGAACAACATTGGATCTACATTCCTCCCTGAATCTAGCTTTCTCAGCTTCAAACCTGTGGCTACAGGTGTGATGGCAGGTTTGTTGTCCCATTGAACCACTTCAAGACATCCTTCACATACTTTCACTGAGAAATGAAGATGCCCTCTGTCGATTGGTCAACTTTAATGCCGAGAAAATACTTCATCAGCCCTAAGTCCGTCATTTTGAACTCCTCCTTCATGGCTATTCTGAACTGGGCAAATAATGTTGTGCTATTACCAGTGTAAATTAAATTGTCCACATATAGTCAAAGGATTATGAGCTCACCTACATCATTTGTCTTCATGTACAGGGTGTGCTCATATGGTCATTTTACAAACCCATTTTGCTAAAAATAACTATCAATCTGACTGTACCAAGCTCGGGGCGCTTGCTTCAATCTGCCAACTACTTCTTGGATCTGTAAAACTATAGTTACATTTCTCCAAACTTCACCAACTCTCTGATGAAGTGATAACGAATATCGATGTGCTTCATATGGCCATGTAACACGGGATCCTTTGACAGTGCGATGGCTGAATTGTTATCACAAAAAAATGTTGTTGTGCCTTTCGGAGGATAGTTCATTTCATTCAAAACTCTTCATAACCAAACTGCCTGGCTTGTGGCTGACATGGCAGTGACATATTCTACTTCAGTTGTGGACAAGGAAATGATGGGTTACTTCTTGGATGCCCATGAGACTGCCCCTGATCTGAGATGGAAAGCATACCCGAAGGTGCTCTTTAGATCGTCATTACTGTCAGCCCAGTCACTGTCTGTGAAGCCCACAAGTTCTAACTAGTCCTATCTGGCATAAAATAGGCCATTGTTCCACATCCCATTGACATAGCGCAAGATCCTCTTGCCTGCTTGCTAGTGCATGTCCTTTAGAGTCTCCATGAAATAGCTGATTAGACTGACTCCGAACATCAAATCTGGCTGAGTTGCAGTCAAATACATCAGACTGCCAACTAGCCTCTTGAATAGCATTGGATCTACATTCCTGCCTGAATCCAACTTGCTCAACTTCAAACTTGTGGCTACAGGTGTGATGGTAGGTTTGTTATCCTCCATATTGAATCACTTCAAGACATCCTTCGCATACTTTCACTGAGAAATGAAGATGCCATTTGCCGATTGGTTAACTTCAATGTTGAGAAAATACTTCATCAGCCCTAAGTTCGTCATCTCGAACTCCTTCTTCATGGCTGTTTTGAACTGAGCAAACAATGTTGTGTTGTTGCTAGTGTAAATTAAATCATCCACATACAGGCAGATGATTATGAGCTCACCTACATAATTTGTCTTCATGTACAGGGTGTGCTCATATGGGCATTTTAAAAACCTATTTTGCTAAAAATAACTGTCAATCCGGTTGTACCAAGCCCAAGGCACCTACTTCAAACCATACAGGGCCTTCTTTAGCTTTAGGACTTTGCCTTTCTAGCCTTCAATTTTGTAACTTGGTGGCTGGTCTATGTAGACCTCTTCCTCCAACACTCCGTTGAGGAAGGCTGACTTGACATCCATCTGGTACATCTTCCAACCCTGTTGGGATGCCAATGAAAGTATCATCCTCTGTGTCAAGTCGGGTTACAGGTGCATATACCTCATGGTAATCGATGCCTAAATTTTGCTTGTAACCCTTCGCCACCATTTTGGCCTTATGCTTGTCAACGTATCCTTGGGTGTTGAACTTTGTCTTATATACACACTTGACCCCAATGGTCTTCTTCCCTACTGGAAGATCTGTCAGTTGCCATGTATCATTCTTTTCAATGGCGTCAATCTCCTCGTCCATAGCCTACACCCACTTCTGATTCTGACTTGCGTCTTCGAACTCTACTGGATCAACTTCAGTAAAGAATGCAAAGTCAGAGTACTCTTCATCTATAGACACCAAAACATCACCAATCCAATTATGTGACTACAAACACTGATCGCATTGACACACACAGCCCCAAGGGCAGCCCTTAGAGGTTAAACAGTGATCCTAACCACTCACACAATAGTTTTGGAAGGTCAGAGGTCAATTTGGCACCTTCAGGAACTCTGCCCCATACTCATTCCACCCAAGAATGATTACAAACTGGTATTCACCCCACCCAGGGACGATTAGCAGTATTCGCCCCAAGGTGGGGCGAATAGCAGGTTTGACGGGAAAAAAGTCAAATCTTGACAAATGGCAGCTCAGATCTGCAACTTAATTCTTCCTTCATTGCATGGGGGTATGAGTGAGCATTTTTGAGCATTAGATGCAGTTACAAGGGTAGTCATGAAGCCCCTAATCAGGGAAGAATATTCCCTCCCCTGGAGAGGCATGATTGCCAAGTGGCGCCTCTACATGCTCATCCAAAGAGACCATCAGGTCTATAAAATGGTGAGTCTTCTCACCCCAAAAGAGATAGAGAAGGAGTATTTTGAGCAATGAAGTTCTGTCATTTTACTTTCACACCCGCACCCTTTTGAGTTGTGCCTTTCACATCCTTGATCTCTTTTGGAAAGGAGGTCATAGGGTGGTTATTAGAAGCGCAAATCCGAAACCAAAACCCAACATTTGGCCACAATATCCCAAAAAAATTGCCAAAAATACCCCACAAGAGGTTTTGGGCCCATCCCAAGTGGATTGGTGCCGAAATCAGGCCCCAAACGATGGGCGGCCTGCCCCCGGGCGCCCCCCCACACTACTATAGTCCTAATCGCCCCGCCCGAAGTGATCAGAAATATGTGGTAGATTTCCTTTCTGTTATTCTTGCATTTAATTCTATGCTTCTTAGATAGGTTGTCATTCAAATTCCACATCGTTCTGAGCAATTTTGATCATTTTTCCATTATTTCTCGCTTTTGCTAACATGCAGGTAGCATCATCAAATTCCTGTTGATGGAGGCCAAATTGGGAAAATATGACCATCTGGGTCTTTCCAAAACACCCCCAATTGGCTAACCCCCAAATATACAGGTGATTTGGAGCTTCCCGGATGTGACATTTGGGATAGTACCTTTTTGACATTTTATTGCAGGTCTATTCGTCCCACCCCAGAGCGAATACAAATCTATGGTGAATTTTATTACTGTTCCATTTACAATGTTTTACTTGTGGTGTTTTGATGCCCCTTTCAATTTTTTAGTTCATTTGGATATATTTTAGTTATCATTTTATTTATATCTTGCATGCACTAATCGAAGGTGTGGGGATTGCATGTTCTATTTCATCTACAGGTGCTACTGACGGTTTCTTGTTTCCTTGAACATAGGATTTGGACATTAGGGGAGTAGTAAGGAGTCAAGACTCATCGACACAAGTGGCAGCGACATTTGGTCCATCCATTTTACATGTGGGCACGTGGAAGAAGGAATAGCATCCATGGGTGTAACAAGAACACATATTTAACGCTCCTAGCCCTTAGAAGGGGAGGAGGCAAATTGTAACCGAGTTCTGAAACATATCAATAAAAAGGGATGTCTTCCTTATTGGCTTTTTGTTTTGTTTTGATTCATTCATGCTTTCCCTCCTTTCATGAACTTCCAATTCATAGGATTTAGCGTTAAGTTTAGTTTTGTTTGGGTTGCCTCATAGATTTCTTGCAAGCTCCTTGTCTTCATTGGCGTCACCAGGTTCTGGATTCTACTTGCACATAGAGGCGACTGAGATGGAGTGGTTGTGCTACTACTGGCATCGCTACTACTACTGGAGGTTGTAGGTGGTTGCACACTTCCTTATTCCAAGTCAACAGACTCTACTACTACTGGCTCTGACTGGCCAGTATTCGACTTCCAGTTCTAGGATTCATCTTCAAGAAACTTCACATCACGGCTAATGATGAGCTTCTTCATCATAGGGTTGTATAGCCTATATGCTTTCGCCTGCTCACTATACCCTATAAAAATGCACTTCTTAGTTCTATCATCCAACTTCTACCGCTTATCTTCTGGAACATGTGCATATGCAATGCACCGGAACACATGCAAGTGAGACACACTTGGCTTCATACCGCTCCAGACATCTTGAGGGATTTTGTCCTTCACGCTTTTGGTGGGACATCTGTTCAGTAGGTAGACTACACATGTTACAGCCTCTACCCAAAAATCGTGTGGTAATCCCTTCACCTTCATCATGCTTCGTGCCATCTCCATGATGATCTGGTTCTTCCTCTCAGCTACGCCATTTTGCTATGGCATGTATCTGGCAGTGAACTGCCTTCGAATTCCATGCTTCTTGTAGTAGTTATAGAATTTTTTGGAGATGTATTCACCTCTGCCATCTGTCCTGAGAGTCTTGATCTGATATCCACTTTGCTTCTCCACCAGATCCTTGAACTCCTCGAATCTGGCAAATGCTTTTGACTTCAACTTGATGGCATAGATCCAAGTCTTTCGACTGAAGTCATCTATAAATGTTAAGAAGTATTTTTTACTGGAAAACGTACTAGTCTGCATCATACCGCAAATGTCTGAGTGCACTAGCTCCAATGGCTGTGATGCTCTCCAAGACTGATCGGAAGGGAACGAATCCCTATGTTGTTTATCGACTAAGAAGCCCTGACAAACTTGATTTTGCTGCTCTATCAGGGGTAAACCCTTCACCATCTACTTCTTGTGCAGTTGATTCAGGCCACTGAAGTTCAAGTGACCAAATATGAGATGCCACAACTAGGTAGCATATTTCACAACTACAATCAGAGACATCAATGATTCATTCTGAATCTACAGCAGAAACATTTTATTCTTTGTCATGGATACTATAGCAATCTGCCCATGCAACTTGTCTCTGATGGTGCAAGCTCCGTATTTGAACTGGATCGTATGTCCCTTCTGCATGAGTTGTCCAATGCTCAACAGGTTATGCTTCAGGTCAGACACATAGTAGACATCACATATTTGCTTTCGTTCATCATGCCTGCTACGGATGAGGATCTTTCCTTTCCTCATTACGGGAACTTTATTGTTGTTCCCCATCTTCACCTCAGACTGGACTGTTTCATCTAGTTGGGAGAACATCTCCTTGTTCCCCATCATGTGGTTGCTACACCCGTTGTCTAAATACCAGACATTCTTTTGGCACTCCTCAATGTTGAAAGTCAACAACACATTTCCTCCTACCGCATATTCGACTTCGTCCGTGTAATGGGCTTGTTGCTGGTTCTCCTTGGCCGTCCATTTTTTGCACTGTGATATGTAATGGCTGAACTTCTTGCAGAAATAGCACTGGACCTTTGACATGTCCTTCTTCTGACTAGATCCAACTTGCTAATTTTTTGAACTGCCTCTTCCACCTTGCTGATGGAAATTATAGTTGGTATCTCCTTCGCTAGGGTTTGATCATCCTCCTTGCTTGTTGCCTTTCCCATGCCTGCCTGTGCCTCTTGCTTCGTGAGAACTAGAGCCGCCATGGTAGGAATCTTATCTGTCACTGTATTAGAATGAGACCTTAGCCTTGAATGCTTGCTCTAGAGAGGTCTGAGATGAACGGCTCAGCCTCTGTTCATGTGTCTGCAATGAACCCATGAGCTCATCTATCAAGAGGGTTATCAGATCCCTCGACTCTTCGATTGCTATCACAACCAAGTCAAACTTGGCAAACAAACTTCTAAGAATTTTCTCCATGATTCTCTGGCTCTGCATGATTTCTCCATTCAACCGCATCTGGTTGATAATGTTCATCGTCTGGGTGAATAAATCACTCATGGACTCGGACTCACTCATTGACATATTTTCAAACTCCCTCCTGAGCATCTGTAGTTTCACCAACTTTACCTTATTGGTGCCCTGGTATGAGCTGGCCAGAATCTCCCAGGCCTGCTTCACCTTGGTGGCTGATGCGATCTGTGGGAAGATGGACTCCTCGATCGCTTGCATGATGTAGAAGAGGGTCTTCTGGTCCTTCTTTGTATTCTCTTTCAATAGGTCCTTGTATACTTGAGAGAGGGCGGACAGTGCTGCTGTATCTATCGATTCTGGATAGTCGTTCTTGACTAACTCCCATAGATCCTGATATCTGAACAAGATCTTCATCTGGATGCTCCAGTAATCGTAATTCTTCCTGTTGAAGCGCGAGATCTGCAACTATAGGTTGTTGCTACTGGAAGCCATTCTGCTTCGGTCTCCACGTCAAGGGATCAGTGGCTCTAATACCAATTTGAAGAAGTTTTGAATTTAATTTTTCTATAAAAGTCTGGGAGCGGGAGTGAAGTAGGAGCCCGAAGTCGGGTTGCATAGCCGAAGTCAAGGTGTGCTCTCAACTATTGTGAAATCAAGCTACGCAAGCGCAGTCATGTTGCGCATGGGATCTTTGCACAATTGGGTTGCGCAAGTGCAATCGGGTTACGCATGGGAAAAGTGCACAGTCGGGTTGCACACGGACCAAGGTGCATAGTTGGGTTGTGCACGAAGAGAGTGCTAAGTCTAGAAAGCTCTCAAACAATGCCCGACTGCACCGGTCAAAATCAGCGAAGTTTGACTTTGCTGCGTAATCTAGTGGACAGCTCCAGACTTAGAAAATTTTTTGCCTTGCAGACTTTTGCTATCCGGAGGCTTGTGCGGCTTTGGCGTTGGTTTGCCTGGATTGGCAAGAACTGTACGAGAGGAGAGAAACACCGAATCTGAGTACAATGTTTCAAATCTAAGCTCAAACTTATAGAACCTGAAAGAAATCACTCTGAGGCAATTTGTATAGAGAACAATAGTAGATTTTGTGCACACAAAGATAACTGCAAACCCTACAGATGCCTTAAACAACAACAAATTTTATTCATATAAGATGAGGGTTACAAAAGTCCTCAATTGAGGAAATACTAACATCTGCAGACTAAAGTTGCAGGATAAACTGAAAAGGAAAACAAATATCGAGTCTTCTACTCGGACATTAGATAAATGAGCTACACTGCTCACAAAACAGTCTCGTCCACTACTCTGCGAATGACTATTTTTCTCTTGCCTTCCTCCACTCTCCACACTCTCTCCTCTATTCCACCCAGCCTCATAGTCATTGTATGAAAACCCGAACTACCTTATATAGTCGCAGGCAGAGGAAGATAGTGATTACCCTCTGACAGGTTCTGACAGACCCTGAACTAGGGTTTTTAACCAATCGCCGAACTGTCATTAACTTCTACGACGATCAGATCTATCAGACGTCACATATGTCAAAAGGAATGTGCGACGTCAAGTCAAAAGTTTTTCCGGGATCCTCGACTGCGCGAGCGCAGTCCGGCTTCGCCCAAGTTCGGAGCGTAGTTTGGCAGAGGCGTGAAATCAGGATTAATATTTCTAACATAAATGTCCCCTATCTTACTTGGATCTACATATATTTTTCTAAGAACTGAAGCTTTCCCAGTATATAATCCAATGCCAGTATTTCAACGTTGATGGCCGAGAAACATAAAATTGATTAACGACTTACTTGATAAAGTAGTTGGGATGGCTGGATTTCTTCACCTCATCCATTCTTTGCTATCATGGCTAAACCCGCATGTAGGGGTGCCCCAGTTTGGTTTGGCATCGTGTAATGGAGGGTCCAATGAAGGTTATACAGTTCTACTTTTTCTTTTCTCTTTAATGTTTTTCCTTCCTCTTCTGCTGGACAATTCGACCTAATTTTCCATAGCTGTCGGGACTTCGATGACAAAATTTCTCAAGACGGTAAGTGCCTGTGGTAAGTCGACCCACTTTATCTAATTCTCACATTCATTCATTCGTGATTTGATTTATTCCTGTTAAGCTGTGATGCTGCCAGAAGGTAGACAAAGAGTCTTCCTTGTGGAGTGGGAAAAGTATTTTTGCACGGATCACTTCACTTTGGAATAATCTTTTTTCGACTCGACTCCTCTGCTCAGACTGTGCTATCATGACAAGCTATACAAGTGCGTCACCTGTTCTCCCAGGCTTTTCAACGCAAGGGAGAGGACAATTTTGCAAAGTATGGAAAGCTTTGTACGTGAAGAATTCCCCATGAAAGGGATGATCGATCCCTCTGTGTATAGAGCTGCCGTAAGCCCGGGTCAATGCATCGAAGCTTCTAAACTTGCAGAATTTCTCTACCATGTTACGCCTGGGAAGCAAAATACTCTTCTGCATTTGGCTGCTGCTGCAGGAAACCTCCAAGTCGTCCAACAACTCCTCCCGCAGCCCAACCTTAAGCCTGAATTCGTAGAAGCTACTAACGTGAACGGAAACACAGGTTTACATGAGGCTGCTCAAGGGGGACACGGGGAAGTCGTGGAACTTCTCCTGAGCCATCACAAAATTCTAGTCAATTTCCAAAATAGCCTTGGGGAGACCGCGCTGTTCAAAGCCTGCGAAGGCGGTCATCCAACCGCAGCGGAGAAGCTACTGGCGGGGGACCCATACAGCTTGAGGCAAAAGTCACTGGACGGCCGAACGTGCTTGCATGCCTTAGTAATTCAAGGAAATTCAGGTCAGGTGTTTTTTTTTAATTTAGTTTAATTCTTGTTAATGAAATTGTCGCCAACGCTCGAAGTCTCGTTATGCAGATCTGCTGGAATATTTGTTAAAGTATGCTGCGAATTATTTTGACGATGAAAAGGAGATTCTGGTAAAAGAAAAAGATCATGTTGGGAATACCGTGCTGCACTTGGCGGTGAGGAAGAGCCGCCTGGATATGGTAAAGCATCTTTTAGGATTTGAGCCTGAATTGTGCTATTACCTTAATGATAATGGAGAAACCCCGCTTTGCATGGCTGTAAAATTGGGGTATGTGGAGTTAGTAAAGGAGCTGATAAAATGTAAGCCGGACTCTATCGAAATACCGAGCAGGGACGGGAAGAACGTTTTGCATTTGGCCGTGGAGTTCAACCATTTCAGAATTGTTAAATTTCTGATGCAAAAGGCAGATTTATCACAGCTGATCAACCAGCATGACAGCAGAGATCGCAAAAATGAAAACACGCAGGAGAATAACGGTATTACAAGCGAAGAAGGTGGAGACACTCCTCTGCACATCGCAGCATGTAAGGGTTTTTTTTTTTCTTTTTTCTGTTTTTGAATTTTGAAGTGAAAATGAGTATATTCTTCTAAGCATTAAAGATATTGGGCACCAGATGGTGGACTCGCTGCTGCATGTGCGCGGGGTTAACAAGAATGCGGTTAACAAGGCAGGCCTAACACCGCTGGATATCGCAAGGGAAAACACCGAGTACCACGATCCATACGATATTATAGCGAAGCTCGCTGATTTCCCTCGGCGGAGCAGGCCTTTTCTTCACAGCGCCCCCAAATCGAGCCCGCAGAAATACAACAAATCCATGGAGATTCTGGAGAACGCATTCTCCGAGAGGCGAAACACCAAATAGGTGGTGGCGGCGTTGCTGGCCACGATGACGTTCACGGCGGCGTTCACCGTTCCGGGTGGTTTCGTGACGGAAAGGGGCGAACACCAGGTGTTGGGGTCGCCGGTCGCCACTTCTGATTGGATACGATTCGTCCAAGCTGTTTCTGATTTTCGATTGCGTGGCGTTTTTCCTGTCGCTGTTTGTGGTGCTGATGTGGGAAATGAGTTCTACCCTTACCACAGGAGACATGATGCGGTTCATGTTTATTACCAACGTGGTGTTGTGCTCGGCCTTTGCGTTTACGGCATACGGTTTCATGTGTGCGGTGTATTCGATGTTGGCGGATAGAGTGAAGACCTTCGCATGGGTCATACTGGGGTTCGGTTTGTTCATCGCTGTCTGTGCGAATATGACCTATTTTTAGGTGGGGGTGAAATTTTTAGTAAAGCGGGCGAGATTCCATCGCCTGTGTGGCGTCCCTCGTCTTCTGGATGATGGAATAGAATGCGTTTGGACGCGGTTAGAAAATTGCGGAGTTCTGGACTGCGTACACCGTTGTGTTCGAATTGACCATTCTCTTCGTACCGGCCACGGCCTAATGGGGCCCAACGACCTAACGGTTAAGGCCAAGGCAAAGGCAAAGTCCAAGGCTGGAGGTGAAGGTGGTTCATGAACCTGTCTAAGCCTTCCCTTACTGGAAAGGGGGTTTAGATGCCCTAGCTAAAGGTGTTTTGGGTTTTTTTTTTCGTTAAAGTGGGGTAGTATAATTGTTGCTGGTATATTTGATTTGATTTCCGGCAGGGTTGGAATTTTTTTAATCATAAAGTATAGTCAAAGCACGTTCTTTTTATAAATTAATACTTATATTATTATGACCATTATCATGTTTCAACAGAGTTTGAAATTTTGGTTTGGATTATCGTAAAGAACTGCTTTTTGCTTTTCAACGTAAAAAATTGCTTTTTGTTTTAGTTGAAAATGTTGCCGTAATGACTTAAGATTGTTAATAATAATGTTGTTTGGGATTAATTTTTTCAATTCTACAAAAGATATTGACAAAGATGTTTTTAATCACGCTGTAGTTTCGAATTTAATATTTCAATTTTATAAAAAGTTAAGTGTTTGTTGAGTTGTTTAACTTCTATTTTATAGAAGGTCAAGGTTAGGTATAGTAGTTAAATGTTTCTCAACAGATCCTGTTAAAAAATTAACTTTATTTATATTCAACCTATTAAAAATTATAAATGTTTACTTCACAACCGACCGTCAAAGAGTTAAAATAAAATTATTTTATTAAAAATTTATATTTTAAAAAAGTGTATGTCGAGACAGAACACATATTAAAGAATCTATTTAAATTTAAATATACAGGTTGATTATGATTGTACGGAATAATTCTAATAATAATTGCACTGAAATCCGTGGTCACCCATGTGAAAAGAATAACAATACTATTCAATTGTCTCTTTCCATTATTCTTTTAGATAATTAAATTTAGAAGACCGCAGTGAATAAAGCATGGCGTGAATGTAACCATTAATAGTGATAACTCATTTTTATCACAAGCAAGTAAAATATACGTTTGATTTCCTCGATGGCGTAAATGTAACCATTAATAGTGATAACTCATTTTTATCACAAGCAAGTAAAATATACGTTTGATTTCCTCGATGATTTACTTTATTTATTTTACTACTTATTTATTATTTACCTTCCCGAACACTTTTTCTCTAGTCTCATGGTCATATGGTTTATCCTTAGGTATTTATCCCTCATTTTACCTTCCATATTTACATTCTTTAATTTTCTAACCCACCAATTCCATACCTTCGAAATTTGATTTTATATGATTTTCTTTTACTGACTTTTGGAGTATAACCCTTCATAGCAAACATTTATTTTTATTATTATTATTTTTGTCGTTGGGGGCTATTATGGTCTTAGGCCCATGAGCATAGTTTGGTTACTTTTTTATTGTTTTGACATTGGAAGTTCCATTTTTCACTATATTTCGTACCATGCACATTACGAGGCCAATAATTGGAAAATTTCAGGGTAATATTTTAAATATTTATTGGCTAATAACCCTTGTGATACGAAGTGGCTAGGTCTTGAGATAATAAATATCCTCGTATTGATTGAAATTATACCATTATTCGCCTATATTTCCTTCACTATATTTCGTACCATGCACATTACGAGACCAATAATTGAAAAATTTCAGGGTAATATTTTAAATATTTATTGGCTAATAACCCTTGTGATACAAAGTGGCTAGGTCTTGAGATAATAAATATGCTCGTATTGATTGAAATTATACCATTATTCGCCTATATTTCCTTTTTACTTCATTCATGTTCTTAATCTATGTTTACTATAATACTATTGTTTTAATATAAGAGAACCTTTACAAATTAATTTAAGAGAACCTTTACAAATTACATCAATAACCACTCTCAAGGGGGTTTGAACAGAAGACCACTTAAGAAACAACCATCGTCTTATTATTTTTTCCTATATTATAGAGCAACATAGTTTTACCATTAGCTCTATTTTGAATAATAATATTTCCATAAGACATCCTAATGTTGTCTATTTCACTTGTATATTGTAATTTTTTTAATCTATGTTTACTATAACACTACTTATCATTTTATCCTATGTCATATAGTTTTACCATTAGCTTTACTCAGAATAATAAAATCTCCTTAAGACATCTCAATGTTTTCACTTGTATATTGTAAATGTAACGTTATTATTAAAGTATAGATAAAACATAGTCATTCATTTGTTGATATATTTAAACATTTGTTTTTATTTTTGACATTTATTTTATATATATATTTATTAATGTAATTATTCATTGTTGGTTGATGTTTTTATTGAGTTAGTTTTAAGGGGAGCAAGCATATACATAGAGTATCATATCTATCATTTCCAACATTTATCAACCAAAATTTTATATAAAATGCATGTATAATTTTCAGCTTATCTTCTATACTTCATTCTACCTAAATAAAATGCTAAGAGGAAAAAGAGATCTGATTTGTTCTAACTTGGTATTGTTAAAAAATTCTATAACCTTTTGATTTAAGGATGAAATTTCCTTCATTATTACATTATTTTTAGTCAATAATTTTCAATGGTTCCTAACACTAAAGCTAATATTATGATATTATTAGTTTAAAAATATTTCTATCAACATATAGGAGATTATACTATTGAAATTCACACTTATTTATAGAAATAAATAGAAGAAATTCATCCACTCATATATTGTATACAAAGGTTATGCATAATGGTTATTT
Source organism: Wollemia nobilis (assembly GCA_028583015.1). Lineage (NCBI taxonomy): Eukaryota > Viridiplantae > Streptophyta > Pinopsida > Araucariales > Araucariaceae > Wollemia > Wollemia nobilis. The sequence continues at coordinate 1,348,143 of JAQPPZ010000737.1, read as the reverse complement.
ATCGCCGAATTGGCTAAAATTAGGATTTTTGAAATTTGGAATTGGCTAATATTTGGGACCCTTGACCAAGGCTCATTAGCTAAAAAATTTGGGTGCAATTTTTTTTGGGTTGATTCGCCCCAATTTTATAATAATTTGACCATTTTAAGTTTAAATTTCCAACATTGCCCCTAATAATAGTGAACCTTCTACATGTGTTTGAACACTATTTGCCTGGATTTTGAAATTGATTCGCCAAATTTTTATAAATATATTTTGGGACCGACCCCTTATGCATAACCCCAATTTTATATAAAGTGTTAAAAATATAAAAGAGAGAAAGATATAGTGGAAACCTATAGGTATCATAAATAATCATTATATATACATAGATAAGAATCACAACACTCTAGATTATTAAAAAAAAAATCACAAAACTCTAAAATGTGGTGGTGGTATTTAAACCAATATCAAAATCCCAAATTACATAAATGGTTTTAACCTAAGATAACATAAAAAAAGCTTTAGGTTAATTACAAGCTATAATGTGGGTTTAACCATAAGAGGTTAATCACAACCCACAATTCCTACATAATAAAATATTACAATAAACTAAATACATTGTACAATAACTTCCCTTAGGCCTATACATTTTTACATCATACAATGTTAGCCTTGGTAATAAGTTAGATTACACTTTCAACGCCCCCTCATAATTTTGATTGACGGGTCAAGTGAGAAAACATTAGTGACAATAATATCACCCTCTCATAATGGATGCTCTAATGGGTAATCATAATTGAGATAAAATCATTTAAATCTTCCTCATCATCTAAATATGCTATTTTAAAATTACTTATTATGCAAGAGTCTCCTTAGACTAGACCATAATCATCATTGTCACTATTATATACTCTATATACATATAGAAAACACTTCCACTACGGATTCAAATGAAGAAGAGAAGTCAATATTTCTACCACTTCTAAAGATATATTGCTTCGATCTTCCGTAGTCACATAAGATATGACTTGAAGGTATAACTTTTACTTTTATAACATACATCACCTTGTTTGAAGGCATCCACTAACCTTTGGACCATTTGATTGTTATCATGAACTTGCTTAAAAGAAAATTTATTACAAACTTTGAATAGTACATAGATAAGGAATATAAGAATAAGCAAACCATGAATGATTATATCTTCATGAATAATTTGAATCAATAATATAAATGATTAAGAGGCATTTACTAAATCACATATTGTGTCCATTTCTTGTATGCTTTCAAACAACTCAAGATCCATTGCAATTATCATAAACCAACAACATCTCCTAAAAAAGTAAACCAAAGATCTTTATTGCATAGAATATAGTAAGTATGTCTTACAAGAGGGCAATAAATCTTGAGGACTATTAACACAATGTGACCCCTAACACTAAAATATGTTTGTAAATTGATGTTACCAATGCATAGAGCTCAAAATAATGTGTAATTTAAAAAAGACTCAAAATATTTTCATATGTACCCAGGTGTTGTAGGTGAGTTGGAGAGGAGAGGGCAATCCTCCAAGGGATGTCCCAGGTTCAAATCTCCATCCTACCAAAAATTTGAATTGGGTATCAAAAATCCAATTGATAATGTTGGTGCGAGCAGGGTCGGGTGTGACTCCCGGGTGACTTTGAAAGTGTAGAACCCCCTGTTCATGGTCTCTCAGACCAAGGTGGCCCCGCAAGGGGTTTTTTGCTTAAATATAAATATAAATATAAATATAAAATATATATATATATATATATATATATATATATATATATATATATATATATATATATATATATATATATATATATATATATATATATATATATATATATATATATATATATATATATATATTTCCATATGCAAATTATATGGCTTTTGATATTTTTTTTCAAATAACCTTATAAAAGGAAAAGAATAATACCCAAAACCTTAGAAAGACACAATTGAATTAGATCATGCCTTGTGTCATCCTTGATTTATAGGTGTCTATCATTTTTTTTGCCATCAATGTGCCATGGTACTATGGGACTAGCCACAAATTTGATGATTTTCATTTTTATTAGTTGAGGATATATTAATAAGTAAATTAAAGAATATGTGGCACTTAGAGGTGCCACATGTGCCACCATATTGGAAAAAAAATTAAGATAACCTCCACTTATTGCCCACGAATCTATCGAGATTGAAATTAATATCTCTAATGCTCAAAGTTCTTTGTGCTAACCACCTTAACACCACTTTGGGTGAGTTTCTAATTCGATAATTTCATAGAATAATTCACCCATTATAGTTCCCAACCAAAAGTAAAAAATGATCTATACTTAATGATTCAAAAATGATATCCCCTCCTAGGCAATATTTTGCTTGAGCATAATAACCAAATTGGCTAATTGCACCTTGCTGCCTGAATCCTTCATGATTCATTAGATAGTGTATGCTAATGCAAAAATAAGGGATAATATATTGAAGTTGAGACATCCCTCCACCAAAGTGCCTACACACTTTTCATTGGCCAAGTTGAAAAATTCTTAGGGAGATATTCTAGCAAGACAAAAGGTTCTTTATTGCTTGTAGCGTGTCCTACTAGGAAAAAAAAATGGAAATAGATTTAAACTTATGACTAGTCAAAACATAAAATATAATGAGTGCTCATCTAGTTAGTTTGACATATTTTGTGGACATAAAATATTACATATTCTCACCATAAAATTGTGTCATGCAAACAAAAGAGAATGCATATTCAAATAGACTAAGGTGCAAAAAGGAGAGTATTATGCCATATCTAAATTTAAAATTGGTTCCCTTTATCCAAGGTGCCATTGCAATTTTACAAGGAAAGAAGGTCATATTAAATGATAAAATGAGATTACATAGGCAATAATAATTAAGTTTATAGAGATGGAGAAAAATATCTAAAGTGGAAGAGAGCATGGGCAAAAGATATGGAAGAAATTTTATCTACTTCTTATGTAATAAATGCTTATGATGCTTTGAGAAGTAATTTGTCCTAAAATTTGGAGGAAAGATTAATGTCTTAAAATAAATGTTTTGTATGACCAAGCAAGGCCACTCCATACCCAATAACACCATGCTGGAATTCATACCTATTTCTATAAATGAACAAAAGCAATCCATCCACTCAAATCTTATACATAAAGCATAAAAAATGATGCAAGAGAGAATGATATAGTGGGCACCTGTAGGTGCCATAAATAATCACTATATTATCCATAGATAAGAATAACAACACTCTTTTATAATGGATGAAGTTGTATGGTAATTTATACCAATACCAAAAAACCCAAATTACATAAATAATTTTAGCCTAGGTCAATATAACAAAAGGACTTTAAGTTAATTACAAGTTATAAGGTGGGTTTAACCATAACAAGGTTGATTGTGATCATAGATCTTACATAATTAAATACATTGTACAATGATTACCCTTAAGCCTATCCATTAATACATCATACAATGTTGGCCTTAGTTATAGATCAAATTATACATTCAACACATCCAAATAAAGTGTCCTCTAAGAGAGAGAATTTTTCATATATTTTGTCTTGCAAGTTTATTATATTTAATTTACTTGTATCAATTATTTGAATTTGTATGTATATTATTACATACCTAATATTAGTTGTAGGAGTATGTGTCACCTCAACTATACACCTCTTTTAGGCCACGCGTTAAGATATACCTATTTTATATTATCACATAGGTTTCTCTATTATTAACCTTTTAGTTACTCAATTTTAGCTTGTATTAATGTTATTTGCATTCAAGGATATAGTATCTTCTTAGAATTGTTTAATATTTAGTATAATAGTAGCATTAGAGAGATTTTTCATATTGTATATCTACTTAGACAAGATATGGACATAGGAATTAAGTACATGTGATACTTTATACTACATTTGTTGGTATTTTAAATTATATTAGGTAATAAATAATCACAATATTCTTAATATTTTTAAGATGATGTTGACTAAGGATTATGAATAATAGAGTATTGATAATCTCAACTAGTATGTGAAAATCATGTGATTTACCCATTTTTAAGAAGGAGGTCTTTTAAAATGTCATCATGATTATAGGTGTAAATGAATTTTGATACTTATAATTTTATATTATTTATAGGATATTGAAATAGGTAGCACTTGTATTACATCATGAATATGTCACACAATATTCCACCAAACCATACATTGGTAAATTATAACAATATTTTGATGATTATGCATATATCACTTGGAAAAAAAAAAACCCTACTTTTTACCTTGAAAGTGAATTTTTTTTATTGGTCGATATTATTTTATTTGATCAAAATATTAAGCCTAAATATTTAGGTAGAGCTCAAGGAGAACCTAAGGGTGTACATAGGTTCATAATATGGATACACATGACATATGCATATGCAAAACCATAAGTTAAACATATGTATATTACTCATCATGTTGGGTTCTATCTAGGAATGGTTATAATAATTTAGTAAAAGTAGTTTGAAAGAAACAAGTACCTATCCTTGAAAAGTAAGGTTGAAATAGTGGGAAATATTTATCATGTAACCGATACATACTATTCGTTATGTTGGATTCAATCTAGTAATAATTATTGTCATCTAATGAAAGTAGTTTGTAAAATAAATGGCACAAATTCCCTTATATACATGTAATATTATTGGCCTATTATACCTAAAATAGGAGAAAGGGGATTGAAGTTTGTTAATCCAATATATAAATGTATTACCTTATTAGAAAAATGCATAGTCAAGGTCCTTTTTGGAGAAAAAATATGAAAATTTTCATTCCCAAAACATTCATGTATATGATAAAATTTTGAACACATGACACTTTTTCATTAAGTTTTTTCTTCCCATTGAGAGTGTTTTGAGATCTCACATGTAGCAATTAAACTAGCTTGAATATTTGAGAATTTATTTTGATTTCGATTTTCTAACTTTTATATTTGTTGGAATAAGTTAGTCCATGCCAATGGATATACCATAATTGGAAATGTTGGAAAGGTCTCTATGTCTTATTGAGTCTATAGCCCAAACAAAAAATTATTATCAATAGAATTCAAGTTATGGTGAAGGAAACCTCCAAAGCAAACTATCCACTACTCTTACATGTAAAATTATTAAGGTTTAGCTCTAGCTTAATGGAAACACAATCACATTGTGCAGATATTATGTAGGAGTATTATGTTTCCTTATTTTAGCCTTATAATTAAATGATAAATATAACTACAAAGTTATGAAACATGTTTTTTACCTCTGTTTTCTAATTTAGATGTTTAAAATTATAGCTCTTAAATAAGTCCATGTGATATTTTATTGATATTTAGGATTTTGTATAACAAAATTAAAAATGATAGGAAGATATTTATATCATTTTCAATATGTAGACTTAACATAAGCTCCTTACTAATAAAATTGAATTTATAGCGAAGGAAACCTCCAAACCAAACTCTCCACTAATCTAAGGTGTAACATAACTAAATTTTGCCTTTGGCCTAATCAAAACACAATCACTTTCTTTATGGATATATTAAGCAAGAGTATTCTATTCCATTTATTTTAATATTATAATTAAATGACAAATATAATTGTAAAATAAAAAACCTATGCAAAGTTACCTCAACATTTATGTTTAAATATCCAAAACAGTAAAATAACTAAAAATTTTATTCAAACAAATCATGGCATAAAATGAAAATTAACTCTTATAAATGCATCTTCTATAGGAAAGCACAAACAAACATCTATTATATATATATATATATATATATATATATATATATATATATAAAGCAAATAGTCCATTTGCCTTTTTTTTAAATAAAATTTTATATTCCGTTTTCCACGTAAAAGAAGACACCCTATTCCATTTTCCATGCTAGTAGGATGATTTTTATTAGGTTAGAACTCGAATCAATTATAAATACATAAACTATATTTCAATCAAATATATATATATATATATATATATATATATATATATATATATATATAATTATTATGGAATCATATTACTTTTCATCTCTTCTCTTTTTACACAATAGTAGATTATATTATTTTTTTCTTTAAATAAAAATATTTTTTTGATTAGATATGAAAGAGGGATTTTGAAAGGAACCTCACAACCTTTTACAATGAACACAGGATGAGACACACAAAACAAAGAACATATTGTTGAAAAAACAAGGTGAAGATAGCAACAATAACTTAGTTATGTGTATGCAAATCTAAAAAATAAGTTAATCCAAAATTGAAACAATGGACATGATCGCACATAACATCACATAAAAGAAATCAGCAACACAGTTAACACCAGATTTATGTAGAGATAAAACCTTTCAGAAAAAAACTCCACAGGAAAAGAGAGGTCAAGTATATTATTAAATTGAAGAAGTTGTACAACAATATCCATCTCATTATCCTTTACCAACACCCTGTGAGCCTGCAAAAATAATACAATACTTCCACTACCTCCATAGCTTAATTTATATATGAGATGTGGATGGAATACCACCATAGTATCCCAATACAAGTAATAAAACCACTAACAAAAAATCCACACCCACCTAACCAACCTTATAAATGGAGATATAAAAAGCATTAAATGACTCCACATGGGCATCCATTTTACATCGTATCAATAGCAAGGTGATCCACAACTTCCTATCCACAAAATCTTGCATAAACAAACTAGGCACCCAATATAGAAATAATATCCCATATCCTCCTAGATTGTCTCCCATGGGATAAGCTCAAAATAACCACCTTTTAGTAATTATAATGATGATTGTAAAATACCAGTAAATCTCATCTAGCCATTATGAGTGAATTACAATCAATATTAGGAGTATTAAAATTACGTGAGATTTACAAGGTTGATGGTACATTAATCCCAATATTCTCCCACTTGAAATTATATATTGTAAATACACCCATAGGAAAACATAAAATAAAACAAACACAGTGATCAAGATCCATGGCCTTCCTGCACAAAGTGAACTTCTTCATGGTTATTGGCTTCATGAGAGAATCTGCAACATTCTCCAAAGTGTCAACCTTCTATATCAGGACCTTCCTACCCTCAACCATTTCTCGCACAAAGTGATACTGAACATCAATATGCTTAGTAAAATCATAATACATAGGATTCTTGGTCAAATAGATAGCACTCTGACTGTCACATTAAATTTTCATAGTCTTGCAATCAAAACCAATACCAAAACCAAGTCTCTATAATCATACCACCTCCTTAGAGGTATGTATAGCATCCATATACTCTGATTCTATGGTGGATAAAGTAATAGTGGGCTACCTCTTACTCATCCAACTCACTGCACCTTCGATCAAAGTAAACACATAGCCACTTGTGGATTTTTGACTATCCAAGTCACCCATCCAATCTACATCAACAAACCCCTGTATGTCCAATTACTCAACAACACCATTAATACCAAAATAAACCAAACAATGATCTAAAGTACCTCGTAAATATCTGAATACCCTCTTAATATAAGTCCAATGCTCTCTACCAAGATTAGATATAAACATGCTCATAACTACCACTACTTTGGTAAACCATTGCATACATTAAACTCCCAATGATACTAGCATAAGAAATGTTAGACATATCCTCAAAATCATCATCACTACTAGGACTCATGTCTAAACTCAACTTAGTACCAACAAGAAATGGAATATTAATTGGCTTACAATTATGCATATTAAACCTCTACAAAATAGTATCAACATACTTACTTTGACTTAACCAAATCTTTTTGTTAGCTTAATCTCTACTGATTTCCATCCCAAGAATATATTTGGCAGCCCCAAAGTATTTCATATCAAATGTGCTAGAAATCTGAGTCTTGATTTCTCTAACCATCACCTTGTTTTTACCAATAAACAACATGTCATCAACATACAAGATAATGATTAGTATCTGATTATCAATATTTCTAAAATATACACAATGATCGTCCTCACTCCTCATATATTTCAAATTCAATGCAATGGCATCAAACTTCTGATACCACATCTTGGGTGACTGTTTCAGACCATACAAAGATCTCTTTAACATGCAAACCAATTGTTATTTTCCTTTCACAATAAAATTGTTGGGCTATCACAAAGAAATCTAATAGAAGTTAAATTAGCAAGAAGAGATAACATTTCACCAAAATCAACTCTCTCTTTGTAGGAGTAGCCCTTGGCCACCAGTCTGGCCTTGTACTACTCTAACCAACTGTCTGCACCAAATTTATTCTTAAATATCCACTTGAATCCAATGGGATTTCTTCCTTTGATAAACTAAAAAGATCCTAGGAGTCACAACTATCCAAGGCCATCATCTCCTCCTACATGGGATGCATCTAAGACTCACTTTCCTCCAAAGAGAGAGCTTCTCTATAGAATATAGGTTCATCTTCAGTACTCAAAAAAGAAAATAGACACCAAAAATATGGTGAGCCATACCTTTTAACTGGTTTTTATTACCTTATGGATCTCCTCAAGGTAGGGGTAGTGGGTTTTTCCTATTCTTCTTCTCCCTTTGTGTGCTCATGTTGCACATCATATGAGATCTTTAAAATCTTTGAACCCTCAAATGTTAAAAAAAAAAGGTGAATATAGCATCAATAAATTAGTTATGTGTATGTAAATATAAAAAATAAGTTAATCCAAAACTGGAACAGTAAAAGTGATCGCACATAGTATCACTTAAAAGAAATCAACAACATAGTTAACACTAGATTTATGTGGAGAAAAACCCTTTAGGGAAAAAAATCCATAATAAATGAGAGGCCAAGTATATTATTAAACTAAAGAATTTGTACAACAATATCCTCTCTCTATCCTTCACCAACACCATGTGAACTTCCAAAAATAATACAATACTTCCACTACCTCCACAACTCAATTTATAGATGATAGGTGGATGGAATACCACCATAGTATCCCAAAACAAGTGGATAAACCAACCAACAAACAATCCACACCCATATAACCAACCTTATCCATGGAGATAAAAAAGCATTAAATGACTCCACATGGGCATCCATTTTACAGTGTATCAATAGCAAGGTGATCCACAACGTCCTATCCAAAAAATCTTGCATACAAAACAAACTAGATGTCCAATATAGAAATTATCTCCCATATCCTCCTAGATTGTCTCCCATGGGATAAGATCCAAATAACCACCTTTTAGTAATTATCATGATGACTGTATAACTACCAATAAATCCCCTCAAATAAAATAGATACCAAAAATCCTAAAAGGGAATACCACAATAGTATCCCAAATCTACTCAATTTATAGATGATAGGTGGATGGAATAGCACCATAGTATCCAAAAACAAGTGGATAAAATGACTAGCAAAAAATACACACCCATCTAACCAACCTTATCCATGGAGATAAAAAGGCATTAAATGACTCCACATGGGCATCTATTTTATAGTGTATCAATAGCAAGGTGATCCACAATGTCCTATCCACAAAATCTTACATACAAAACAAACTAGACGTCCAATATAAAAATTATCTCCCATATCCTCCTAGATTGTCTTCCATGGGATAAGCTCCAAATAACCATCTTTTAGTAATTATCATGATGAATGTACAAATGCCAGTAATTATCAATGCTCAACAAAGCAAATAGACACCAAAAATCTAGTGAGTCATATCTTTTAATTGGTTTTCGTTACCTTGTGTATCTCCTTAAGGTAGGTGTAGTGGTTTTTCTTATTCTTCTTCGCCCTCTATGTGCTCATGTTTCACATCATCTAAGCTCTTTAAAATATATGAAACCTCAAATGTTAAAAAAACAAGGTGGATATAGCATCAGTAACTTAGTTATGTGTATGCAAATATAAAAAATAAGTTAATCCAAAACTGAAACAGTGAAAGTGATCACACATAGTATCACATAAAAGAAATCAGCAACATAGTTAACACCAAATTTATGTGGAGAAAACCCTTGTGGGAAAAAAATCCATAAGGAGAGGCCAAGTATATTATTAAACTGAAGAATTTGTACAACAATGTCCTTCTCTCTATCCTTCACCAACACCCTGTGAACCTGTAAAAATAGTACAATACTTCCACTATCTCCATAACTCAATTTATAGATGAGAGGTGGATGGAATACCACCATAGTATCCCAAAACAAGTGGATAAAATGACTAGCAAACAAACATTATCCATGGAGATAAAAAAACATTAAATGACTCCACACGGGCATCCATTTGACAGTGTATTAATAGCAAGGTGATCCACAACGTCCTATCCACAAAATATTGCATACAAAATAAACTATACATACAATATAGAAATTATCTCCCATATCCTCCTAGATTGGCTCCCATGGGATAAGCTCCAAATAACCACCTTTTAGTAATTATCATTTTGACTATACAACTACCAGTAATAACAACCAATATTAGGAGCATTAAAATTATATGATATTTACAAGGTTGATCGCACCTTAATCCCAATGTTTTCCCATTTGACATCATACATTCTAAATACAACAATAGGAAAATACAAAATAAATCAAGCACAATGATCAAGAACCATGGCCTTCCTGTACCAAGTGAACTTCTTCGTGGTTACTGGCTTCTTGAGAGAATTTGCAACATTCTCCAAAGTGTCAACCTTCTATATCAAGACCTTCCTGCCCTTAACCATTCCTCACAAAAAGTGATACTAAACATCAATATGCTTAGTACGAGCATGATACATAAGATTCTTGGTAAAATAGATAGCACTCTGACTATCACATTTGATCCTCATAGTCCTACAAGAAAAACCAATACCAACACCAAGTTTTTGTAACCATAATGCCTCATTAGAGGTATGCATAGTAGCCATATACTCTTCTTCGATGGTGGTTAAAGAAACCGTGGGCTACCTCTTACTTATCCAACTCACTGCACATTCGAACAAAGTAAACACATAGCCACTTGTGGACCTTCGACTATCCAAGTCACTTGCCAAATCTACATCAATAAACCCCTGTATGTCCAATGACCCAAAAATATCATTAGTACCACAATAAACCAAACAATGATCTGAAGTACCTCATAAGTATATGAATACCCTCTTAACATAAGTCCAATACCCTCTACCAAGATTAGATATAAACCTACTTAGAACTCCCATTGCTTGGAAAATATCTAGTCTAGTGCAAACCATAACATACATTAAACTCCGAATGACACTAGCATAAGAAATGTTAGACATATCCTCATAATCATCATCACTACTAGGACTCATGTCTGAACTCAACTTAGTACCAATAGGAAATAGAATATTAACTGGATTAGAGTTATGGATATTAAACCTCTATAAAATAGTATCACCATACTTACTCTGACTTAACAAAAGCTTTTTTTTAGCTTGATATCTACTGATTTCCATCCAAAGAATATATTTTATAGTCTCCAAGTCCTTCATATAAAATGTGCTTTAAATTTGAGTCTTGATTTCTCTAATCATCACCTTTTTATTACCAATAAACAACATGTCATCAACATACAAGACAATGATTAGTATCTGATCATCAATATTTTTAAAATATACACAATGATCTTCCTCACTCCTCATAAAAGCCAACTTCAATGTGAAAGCATCAAACTTATGATACCACATCCTGGATGACTGTTTCAAACCACAAAAAGATATTTTTAACCTACAAACCAATTGTTCTTTTCCTCTCACAACAAAACTGTCAAGTTATCACATATAAATTTCCTCCTCAAGATCCACATGCAAAAAAAGTTGTTTTAACATACATTTGCTCTATATCATAATCATAAGAAAAAAAAATAGACAAAAGTAATCTAATAGAAGTTAACTTAGCAATAGGAGAGAAAATTTCACCAAAATAAACTCCCTCTCTCTAGGAGTAGCCCTTGGCCACCAGTCTGGACTTGTACCACTCTAACGAACTGTCCGCACACAATTTATTCTTAAACACCCATTTGCATCCAATGAACTTTCTTCCTTTGGGTAAACTAACAAGATGCTATATGTCACAACTATCCAAGGCCATCATCTCCTCCTGCATGGTCTACATCCAAGAATCATTTTCCTTCAAAGAGAGAGCTTCCCTACAATATCTAGGTTCATTATCAGTAATCAACAAAGCAAATACATACCATAAATATCTTGGACCATACCTTTTAACTATATTTCATTACCTTTTAGATCTCCTCAAGGTAGGAGTAGTGGGATTTTCCTATTCTTCTTCTTCCTCTGTGTGCTCATGTTGCACATCATCTAAGCTCTTTAAACTCTCTAAACCTTCATTTGCTTCTCCATCCTCATATTCATATAACTATTCTTCCACATGTTCATATTTATGCTTTTCATTATTTATTTCGAAGTGCATTGTCTTTGTCTTCTCATTTGGTTGTTCTTCATCTAGAAAAGCTTTAAAATCCTTGAAAATAACATCTCTAGAAAATACCATACTATGGGTTAAAGTATTCCAAAGCTTGTAACCTTTTATATTCTCACCATATCCCATGAAGATGCATCTCTGTGGTTTTGAATCTAGTTTAGATCGCTTCTCCTGAGGCACATGAACAAAATCCTCACAACCAAATACCCTTAAGTGTGAAATTGAAGGCTTTCTACTTGTCCACACTTTATAAGGAGTTTTATTAATAAGAGCTGAAAAATGAGATCTATTAAATGCATAACAAGCAGTGCCAACAACTTCTACCCAAAAGCACTTATCTATCTTAGAACTACTCAACATGCTCCCAACTCTTTTCATGAAGGTTCAGTTCATTCTTTTGGCAACCCCATTTTTAGGGGAGTGTAAGGAGTAGGCTTCTACTGAATAATACCTACATGCTTGCAGAATTCATCAAATTCCCTAGAACAATATTTAGCCTCATTGTCAGATCTCAACAATTTTATCTTATAATTTTATTGCTTCTCAACTAATACCTTAAATTCCTTAAATTTAGTGAAAAATTTAGATTTAGAGTGCATAAAATAAATCCAAGTGTATCTTGAGACATCATTAATGAGTGAAACGTAATATCAAGATTTACCCAATGAAGGAACATGCATTGGACCACATACATCCAAATGAAAAATTTCCAATGGTCTCTTAACTTTATAAATACCTTTAGGAAATGATGATCTATTCTGTTTATCAAACACACAATGCTTACAAAAATTATTTTTACCAATAGAATATGTTAGTCTTACAATGACACTGAGAGGGGGGTGAATCAGTGTAGCTCTTTAAACTTAAATTTACAGCTCTTAAAATAGCAGCAATTAAAACTTATTACAAGATACAACAAGAATAACAAAAGAGCATCACACAACACAAGATTTAACGAGGTTCACCAATGTGGCTACTCCTCAAAAATGACCGCTTGGACTACCATCCAAATCCAGCCTTTGCAAAGCAACAACTTTACAATCACTTTACCAGCACCCACTGGAAGGAGCACCAACCCCTTATTTATCTGCACCAACAGAAAGGAGCACCAACCCCTGATTTACCAGCACCTACTGGAAGGAGCACCAACCCTTGATGCCAAGCTGCAACCTGGACTTGAATTATGAATCTAGAAGATTAACAAAAAAATACCTTCGCTTTTACAAGACCCCGACTAGTCTGCTTCACCTTTGCAAACTCTATGCACTCTGCACTCTCTATGAAATCACTTTGCACTATCTGCTACATCACAGTCGAACGATCGTCTTCTCCCTTTTGTGCACTCTGCTTCCTTTGCGAATTTTGCACTTAGCACGATTCGACACGACTTGCACTCTACGCACTGCAACCAAACTTCGCACTTCACAACACACTCAACTCTTCAAATAGCCTTCCTTTTATACCAACATTTTCATGATCAAAATCCTAATCTTAGTCGACTGTAAACCTTGATCTTAGTCGGCTACAAACCCTAATCTTAGTCGGCTACAAACCCTAATCTTAGTCGGTTGTCATAGGTCTTCGTCGGCTTCAACTCAACCGCGAAAACATAACATGTCGCGATATCGTGACACTTTCACTTTCTCTTTCTTTCTCCTTGCTTTGGCCCTCGAAAATACAACATGTCATGATATCGCGACACTTTCACCTCCTTGCCTCTTTTCTTGGCTTGTACCCGTGAAAACTTAACATGTCATGATATCGTGACACTTTCGCCTCCTTGCCTCTTTCCTTGGCTTGTACTAATTGCATGTCGCGATATCGTGACACTTTCGCCTTCTTACTTTCTCTTGCTTATTAGTCATGAAAATATGACATGTCACGATATCATGACACTTTCTCCTCCTTTCCTCTTTCTCTTGCCTTGGTCATGAAAACGACATGTCGCGATATCGTGACACTTTTCTCCTTTGCTCTTTCTCTTGCCTTCGGGTAAAAGACATGTCACGATATCGCGACACTTTTTCTCCTTTGCTCTTTCTCTTGCCTTTGGGTCATGAAAACCTGACATGTCGTGATATCGTGACACTTTTTCTCCTTTGCTCTTTCTCTTGCCTTCGGGTCATGAAAACCCGACATGTCATGATATCGTGACACTTTTTATTTCGGACTCTCTCTCCTACAATATGTCACAAAATCGTGACACTTTTTCTTCCGTACTATCTCTCTTGCAATATGTCACGAAATCGTGACACTTTTTCTACTTGACTCTCTCTCTTCCAATATGTCGCGAAATCGTGACACTTTTTCTTCCGTACTATCTCTCTTGCAATATGTCATGAAATCATGACACTTTTTCTACTTGTCTTTTCTCTTCCAACATGTCATGAAATCGTGACACTTTTTCTTCCATACTATCTCTCTTGCAATATGTCATGAAATCGTGACACTTTTCTTACTTGTTCTTTTTCTCTTCGAACTTGTCATGAAATCATGACACTTCTTCCTGCTTTCTCTTTTTCTTCCAATATGTCATGAAATCGCGACACTTTTCTACTTGCCTTTTTCTCCGAACATGTCACGAAATCGTGACAATTTTCTCTTTTTCTCTCCGAACATGTCATGAAATGTGACGTTTTTCTTCTTGCACTTTCTCTTCGAACATGTCATAAAATCATGATAGTTTTGCTTGCTTGCTTTCTCTCCGAACATGTCATGAAATCGTGACAGTTTTCTTCTCTTTCTTCCGAACATGTCAGAAATCATGAGTTTTGCTTGCTTGTGCTTTCTCTCCGAACATGTCGTGAAATCATGACAGTTTTGCTTTCTTCTCAACATGTCGTGATATCGTGACAATTTTTCTTTCTTGCTCAACATGTCGCGATATCGCGACAGTTTTCTTCCTTGTGATTTTCTTTGGATTTTTAGCATATGGGCCACTTCGATCTTTTGGAGAATCATTGTACATATTCTGAAGAACCTCTTAACTCCTGTCAATTGCATCAACCGATCTGTCTGACTGTGTTGACAACAATGACAATATTGTTCTTGCACCTTGCTCAACAATCTCCCCCTTTGGAATTGTTGGCAACACACATGCAATTTCTTGTAATTCTTCTCCCCCTTTGACAATAATACCAAAGGGCTGCTGCAGACTCCCCCTGAGTCCATGCACAACATTCTCGAGCACAAATTAATGCATTTAGCAAAAATTATAAACATGAGCAAAAAGATAATCAAATATATACATGCTCCCCCCGAGAATGTGATCCCTGTAGCTAGTCAATTCTTGGGAAGTGTGACCACTCCCAATTTATTGCGGAGGTACTCAAAAACTTCCTTGGGCAATGGTTTTGTGAAGATGTCTACTACTTGTTCTGTAGTTGGAACAAAATCCAACTTAACCTCACCTTCTGCAACTTTCTCCTTCAAAAAATGATACCTGATGGCAATGTGCTTTGTGCGTGAATGCATAACTGGATTCTTGGAGATGTTAATGGCCTTGGTGTTATCACACTTAACTGATATCGGCTCACTGAAGCTAATACCAAGATCTTTCAGGGTTTGTTTCATCCATAATACCTGCGTACAACATGTTGTTGCTGCAATATATTCTGCCTCTACTGTCGATAGAGAAACTGACTCTTGTTTCTTACTGTGCCATGCGACCAATCTGTCTCCCAGATAGAAAGCACCTCCACTTGTACTCTTTCTGTCATCTACACATCCTGCCCAATCTGCATCTGAATACGAAATAAGGGTGAAGTCTTTACCTTTCGGATACCATAACCCATATTCCATAGTACCCTTGAGATACCGAAGAATCCTTTTTACTACTGTCACATGAGTCTCCTTGGGATTAGCCTGAAATCGTGCTACCATGCATACTGCCTGTAAAATATCTGGTCTGGTAGTTGTCAGGTATAGTAAGCTTCCAATCATAGATCTGTACATGGTTTGATCAACAGGTGGAGATTTGTCATCCTTGCTCAACTTGCAGCCTGTCGTCATGGGAGTGCTAACTGGCTTACAGTCCTCCATTGTGAACTTTTTTAACATCTCTTTTACATATTTAACTTGAGAAATAAATATGCCCTTCTTACTTTGATTAACTTGCAACCCGAGGAAATACGACAGTTCTCCAATCATTGACATTTCAAATTCTTTCTGCATCTTATTTGCTAAATCCTTGCATGACTCATCTTTACTGCTGCCAAATATGATATCATCTACGTATACAACAAGAACAATAAGATGCCCATTTTCTATTTTGACATACAAATTACTATCCACCATACCTTTCTTAAACCTTTGTTGAGTGAGATAGTTGTCTAGCCTTGCATACCATGCTCGGGGTGCCTATTTTAAGCCATATAATGCTTTCTTCAACCTGCAAACAAAGTTGGGATCATCACCAAGTTGGAAACCATCTGGTTGCTCAATGTAAACCTCTTCTTCAAGTTTCCCATTCAAAAACGTTGATTTCACATCCATTTGATAAACTTTGAAATTCTTGTAGACTTCTAAAGCCAGAAACATTCTAATTGCCTCTAGTCTAGCTACTGGTGCAAAAGTTTCCTCAAAATCAATGCCTTCAACTTGTGCATAACCCTTGCAAACTAATCTTGCTTTATTTCTGACTACCTGTCCGTCTTCATTCAATTTGTTTCGAAAAATCCATTTAGTTCCGATTATATTTTTATTTGCAGGTCTAGGTACTAGCTCCCAAGTGTCGTTTTTCTCTATCTGATCTAATTCTTCATTTATTGCCTTCATCCAGCTTTCATCTTTGCTTGCATCATCAACATTTTTGGGCTCAATGTTGGATAGTAGAGAGTAGTTACTTACTGCTCTTCTTCTTGTCTGAACACCAACTTTGGGGTCTCCAATGATTTGCTCTCTAGGATGATTTCTCTGCCAGTTGCCTGTTTTGAATTTCTTATTTTCTTCCATTTCTGAATCACAACTTAAATCATCTGAGTCAATTTCTTGTATCTTCTCCATTTTGTTTTCCTCATCTCCTTCAATAACCTCTTCATAAATTGGGTAGTTCGTTTCATAGCTAATTACTCGTTCTCTACCTTCATCAAATTTAACATCGGCACTTGTCCACAATTTTCTTTAGCCTTTTGTTGTAGCATTTGTAAGCTTTGCTTTTTGATGAATATCCGACAAAAATACCTTCATCCGCTCTATCTTCAAACTTACCAAGATTATCTTCGAGTTCTTTTGATGTAGCACTTGCTGCCAAAAACTTTGAGGTATTTGGTTGTTGCCCTTTTTCTGAACCACAACTCATAAGGAGTTTTGCTTTCATGTGTTCTTAGCATGTACCTATTTTGGATATACACTGTAGTGTGGACTGCCTCTTTCCAAAATCTATTTGCTACTCTGCTTTCATCCAGCATAGTCCGTGCCATTTCCTGCACTATCCTGTTCTTTCTTTCTACCACTCCATTCTGCTGAGGTGTCCTGGCTACTGAAAACTGTCTCTTAATACCGAATTTCTCATAGTACTCTGTAAACTCCTCTGAAATGAATTCTCCTCCTCTATCTGATCTTAGACATTTGATCCTCTTTCTTGTTTCATTCTCAACTTGGTTTTTGAAAATCTTGAACATATCAAAGGCTTCTGATTTATGTTTCAAGAAAAATATCCATGTCATTCTAGAATAATCATCAATGCACAACATAAAATATTTGTCACCATTTATGCTTTGTGTTCTCATGGGTCCACATAAATCAGTGTGTATTAGTTCCAAAGGTTTGCTTGTGTAGTACTCTTTGGTTTTGAATGTGACTCTAGTTTGCTTCCCCTTTTGGCATGAAGCACAAATGCTGTTTGCAGGTTTGCTGATGGTTGGAATATCTCTCACTGCCCTTTTTGAGGTGATTTTTACTAGATTATCAAAACTGATATGACCGAGTCTCTTGTGCCACAACCAATTTTCTTCTTCCTGTCCAATAAAACAAGTTCCTTTTGAAGTCTCTGAGAGCGTGTACAGGTTACCAGATGTCCTTGATCTTGTTGCTATCAATTTTCCACTGTTGGTTTTTCTGACTTCACAACCCTGCTTCATAAAAACTACTTCATGACCTTTATCACAAATCTGACTTACACTCAATAAGTTATGTTTCAACCCATCCACAAATAGGACTTCTTCTAACTTAATCCTTCCATCACTGATTTTAACTGAGCCTTTGCCGACTATCTTGGCTCCATCATTATTTCCAAATTTTACTGATCCTCCTTCATATTTTTGTAACTTCTCAAATTTTTGTTTGTCACCTGTCATATGACTGGAGCATCCACTATCAAGTATCCATGGTACATATTTATTCTGTGCTTTGAATGCAGTTTGTACGATTAAGGAATCCTTTTCTTCCTTCAATCGCTCTTTTCCTTTCCACACTGTTTTGATAGTAGTTTTGGGCTCTTGTTTTGCCTTTCCCTTATCAGTAGTTTGAGCATGTTTTCGGGAAGCTTTCTATTTTGTCTCATCCTGTATGGTTGAAATTTTCTTCCCTAAAACTGATTTGATGTAAATGTATTTCTACAATTTCTTGCAATGTGCCCAAAATTATGACAGTTATAACATTCTACTGTATAATTCATCAGAGGAGAAAAAACATTTCTACTAGTGAAATTCCTTGGTCTTACATTATATTTGCAGTCTGAGATTTTATGTCCATAGCCATTGCATTTAAAATAGAAACCAGAGAAAGGATAATTGAACCTGGGTGATGGTCTTTGCCATGTTGTCGTAGGAGCCATAGGTCTTCTTCTTCTTTGATGTGTGACATTGGTGAATCCATCATTGTCAATTCTCCTTTCGTGCCTGGCATTAATGCTTTCTCTTGCATGAGACATTTTTCCTTGATCAACTTGTCTCTTATCTTCATTCTTTATGGATTCTGCATTTCTGACCTTTGATCCACTTGATGATTCTCCTTCGATGAAACCCAGACCAAATTTGATGCCTGTAGGTCTTTGGTCATTTATGATCTTATCCAGCTTCATAGAACTTTCTTCACGTTTGTGATAACAACTAATTTTCTTATTCATCTCTTCTAGTTGCATTCTTAAACCAACAATCTCTTCTTCTAGCTTGTTGCAATAATCTATTTTCATTGTTATTTGCACTTCGAGATCTTCGAAGATTTTCTTAGATTCTTCTATCTGTACTTTCAAGTTGGTTATGATTCCATTTGCATCCTCAAGCTTTCTTGAAAGTTTCTTATTCTTTTTATTTTCTATCTTCCACTCTTCAAGTGCAGAGATCAACTCACCTTCTAGATCTACTTCAGCCTCAAGGTTTTCACCACAAACTTCAGAGGTCACTCCTTCTTCCTTTTCTGATTTAATTTCTTCAAATGCCATGAAAAGAGCTTCATCTTTTTCTTCTTCAGACTCTTCACCGGAGCTGTTCTCTGATGAACTGACATTCTTGGAGATGAAACTTTTCTTCTTGAAGTTGCCTTTTCTGAAATTCGTTTTCATCTTCCAATCACTTCTTTCTTGGTGGGATCCTTCATCATTTTTGTTCTTCTCTTTAAGTGGACATTTAGTCGCAAAATGCCCAATGCCTCCACAGTTGAAACATTTAAATGGTAGCTTCCCTCTGTATTTTCCTTTTCCCTTTTTTTAGTTTTCTAACAAAGTTTGCTTCCATTTCATCTGATGTCTCTTCTTCCTCGGACTCTTGTTTTGTGTTTTTATTTTTAAGGGCTTTAAAAGTCGCTTCTCTGTCTGTGGGTTTAGATCTTCCTATCCTCATCTCATATGCAGTCAAAGAACCATACATCTCATCTATACTAAAATAATTTAGATTTTTAGCTTCTTCTATCGTTGAGACTTTGGAATCAAACCTTTGAGGAAGAGATCTTAGTACCTTTTTCATGACGGTAGAGTCTCCAATATCCTCGCCGAGCCCTCTGATCGCATTAATGATTCCATTAACTCTCAGCATGTATGCCTCAATGTTTTCATCGTCATTCATTTTCAATGCTTCGAACTGAGCTCGATGTGTCTATAATTTGGCCTCCTTGATCTTATCGTCTCCTTCATGAATACTCCTCAGTTTGTCCCATATCTCTTTTGCCGTATTACAGCTCATGATCTTTACTAGTTCACTATCTGCTAATCCACACATGATAGCATTCTTTGCTTTTGAGTTACTCTCAAATAGTTTCTTTTCATCAGCCTCTTTTGGAGGAGTGATGGGTATTGTGTATCCACTAACTACTAAATCCCGGATGTCATATCCCAAAGCACAGAGATATGTCTGCATCCTGATTCTCTAGAACGCGTAATTAGATCCATCAAACAATGGTGCTTTGTTTGATGAGAAACCTTCACCACCTGCCATTGTGTTAGTTCCAAGATCACCCTAGCCGATTAGGCTTGTATAGGGACTTAGCTCTGATACCAATTGTTAGTCTTACAATGACACTGAGAGGGGGGGTGAATCAGTGTAGCTCTTTAAACTTAAATTTATAGCTCTTAAAACAGCAACAATTAAAACTTATTACAAGATACAACAAGAATAACAAAAGAGCATCACACAACACAAGATTTAATGAGGTTCACCAATGTGGCTACTCCTCAAAAATGACTGCTTGGACTACCATCCAAATCTAGCCTTTGCAAAGCAACAACTTTACAATCACTTTACCAGCACCCATTGGAAGGAGCACCAACCCCTTATTTATCTGCACCAACAGAAAGGAGCACCAACCCCTGATTTACCAGCACCTATTGGAAGGAGCACCAACCCCTGATGCCAAGCTGCAACCTGGACTTGAATTATGAATCTAGAAGATTAACAAAAAAATACCTTCACTTTTACAAGACCCCGACTAGTCTGCTTCACCTTTGCGAACTCTGCGCACTCTACTCTCTCTATGAAATCACTTTGCACTATCTGCTACATCACAGTCGAATGATCATCTTCTCCCTTTTGCACACTCTACTTCCTTTGTAAATTTTGCACTTAGCACGATTCGACATGACTTGCACTCTGCGCACTACGACCGAACTTCACACTTCACAACACACATCAACTCTTCAAACAACCTTCCTTTTATAACAACATTTTCATGATCAAAATCCTAATCTTAGTCGGTTGTAAACCTTGATCTTAGTTGATTGCAAACCCTAATCTTAGTCGGCTACAAACCCTAATATTAGTCTTATGTCATAGGTCTTCGTCGGCTTCAACTCAACCATGAAAACATAACATGTCACGATATCATGACACTTTCACTTTCTCTTTCTTTCTCCTTGCTTTGGCCCCTAAAAATACAACATGTCATGATATCGCGACACTTTTGCCTCCTTGCTTCTCTTCTTGGCTTGTACCCGTGAAAACATAGCATGTCATGATATCGTGACACTTTCACCTCCTTGCCTCTTCCTCTTTACTTTTGTCACGATATCGCGATACTTTTACTTCTTCTTCCTCTTTCCTTGGCTTGTCACGAAAATACGACATGTCACGATATCGTGACACTTTCACCTCCTTGCCTCTTTCTCTTGCCTTTGTACCATGAAAACACGACATGTCACGATATCGCGACACTTTTGCCTCCTTTGCCCTTTCTCTTGCCTTCGGTCATGAAAATCGACATGTCACGATATCATGACACTTTTTCTCCTTTGCTCTTTCTCTTTCCTTTAGGTCGTGAAAACCTGACATGTCACGATATCGCGACACTTTTTCTCCTTTGCTCTTTCTCTTGCCTTCGGGTCATGAAAACCCGACATGTCACGATATCATGACACTTTTTCTCCTTTGCTCTTTCTCTTGCCTTAGTGCGAAACACAATATGTCATGATATCGCGACACTTTTTCTCCTTTGCTCTTTCTCTTGCCTTCGGGTTGCGAAAACTTGACATGTCGCGATATCGCGACACTTTTTCTTTTGGACTCTCTCTCCTACAATATGTCACAAAATCATGACACTTTTTCTTCCGTACTATCTCTCTTGCAATATGTCATGAAATCGTGACACTTTTTCTACTTGTCTTTTTCTCTTCCAATATGTCATGAAATCGTGACACTTTTTCTTCCGTACTATCTCTCTTGCAATATGTCATGAAATCGTGACACTTTTTCTACTTGTCTTTTCTCTTCCAACATGTCGTGAAATCGTGACACTTTTTCTTTCGTACTATCTCTCTTGCAATATGTCACAAAATCGTGACACTTTTCTTACTTGTTCTTTTTCCTTCGAACTTGTCGTGAAATCGCGACACTTCTTCCTACTTTCTCTTTTTCTTCCAACATGTCGCGAAATCGTGACACTTTTTCCACTTGCTTGTTTTTCTCTCCAACTTGTCATGAAATCGTGACACTTCTCCACTTGCTTTCTCTTTCTCTCCAACATGTCACGAAATCATGACAGTTTTTCTTGCTTGCGCTTTCTCTCCGAACATGTCGTGAAATCGTGACAGTTTTTCTTGCTTGCACTTTCTCTCCGAACATGTCACGAAATCATGACAGTTTTGCTTGCTTGCGCTTTCTCTCTGAACATGTCACAAAATCATGATAGTTTTGCTTGCTTGTGCTTTCTCTCCGAACATGTCATGAAATCATGACAGTTTTGCTTTCTTCTCAACATGTCACGATATCGTGACAGTTTTTCTTTCTTGCTCAACATGTCGCGATATCGCGACAGTTTTCTTCCTTGTGATTTTCTTTGGATTTTTAGCATATGGGCAACTTCGATCTTTTGGAGAATCACTGTACATATTCTGAAGAACCTCTTAACTCCTGTCAACTGCATCAACCGATCTGTCTGACTGTGTTGACAACAATGACAATATTGTTCCTGCACCTTGCTCAACAGAATAATAAAAAATATAGTCAACAAAGTTTTTATTTAGAATTGTCTTAAGATATTTTTTACCAATGTAATCCAATCGATGGTGTCACAACATACATGCATTTTTAGTTCCAGATACATTGGCAGATTTACTGGAAGTAGAATTATTTAGCCTAAATAATGTCCCAATCCGAGATCCTTTAGCTATCACCAAAATCCCTCTTGCCAACCTGCAACTAGACTTGTCAAATGTCACATGCATTCCATAATCATTTAACTTGGATGCAAAAAATAGATTTCTCGCAAGTCCTAGAATATGTAAAATATTATCAAGGGTTTTAATACTCTCATCACTGAAACACAACTTTACCTTTCCCTTACCAATAATCCTTTTCATGTTGTTATCACCAAGGAAAACTTCTCCACCATCAATTGCTTTATACGTGGTAAACCACTCCTTATTAGGAGTTATATGGTAGGAGCAACCTGAATCAATAAGCCAAGCATCATTAATCATAGTGTTATAAAAAAAGGTAAAGGCGTTAGAATCATCATTAGAGGATTTTTCTATGGAGTAATTTGCATTCTTTTTCTTTGCTTTACACTCCTTCACATGCCCTCTCTTACCACAATTCCAATACTTCACTTTACCCTTTAGGTCCTCTTTCTTCCTCGAACATGCAACACATCTTGGGAGTCACTATTCATGGTTTTTCTTCTCATCTCATCTGAGAGAAGGATAGAAATAATATTATCTAAATTTACCTCTATAGCACCACCACTAATAGCAATAATTAGATTTTTTCAAGAATTGAGTAAAAGGCAAAGCAATAAAATATATTTATCTTCTTCTTCTATCTTAACATCTATTGATGAAAGATGACTTAAAATCATATTAAATGCATTAAAATGATCAAAAATAGATTCTTCGTATTTCATATTTAATGAATACAACCTTCGTTTGAGATATAACTCGTTAGACAAACTTTTAGTTTGATAGATATCACATATCCTCTTCCATAATTTGTACGTAGAGTCTTTTATGGAGACATTCAAGAGGACAAAATCTTAAAGACATAACTAAATGGTTCCTCATGTCTTCTTGTCCAACTTAACCCAATATTTATCTTTCATGTCTGAAATTTTTGTAGCTTGCAAAACCAAAAACCACTGATTCCTTTCTTCCAAGATATCCTTCATCTTTAGTTTCCACATATCATAGATAGTGCCATTAAACTTTTCAATATCCATACGAGAAGTAGAAGCCATGGTTTTCAAAAAATACTTCATAAATCTATAAAACCACACAATAAAAGATCTCATTGTAACAAAATACCTTCAACACTTAAGATAAATGCATCCCCCTCTCAATAGAACCGAATGGCTCTGATATCAAATTTTGAAAAAATAAGGTGAAGATAGTAGCAATAATTTAGTTGTGTATGCAAATATTAAAAATAATTTAATCCAAAACTAAAATAGTGAAAGTTATCACACATAATATCACATAAAAGAAATTAGCAACACAAATTACACTAGATTTATGTGGAGAAAAACCCTTTCGGAAAAAGACTCCATAGGTAAAGAGAGGTCAAGTATATTATTAAATTGGAGAATTTGTACAACAATATCCTTCTCTCTATCCTTCACCAACATTGTGTAAACTTGTAAAAATAATACAATACTTCCACTACCACCACAACTCAATTTATAAATGAGAGGTGGATGGAATACCACCATAGTATCCCAAAATAAGTGGATAAAACCACTAGTAAAAAATCCACACCCACCTAATCAACCTTATCCATGGAGATAAAAAAGCATTAAATGACTCCACATGGGCATCCATTTTATAGCCTATCAATAGCAAAGTGATCCAAAACTTCCTATCCATAAAATATTGCATACAAAATAAACTAGGCACCCAATATAGAAATTATATCCCATATCCTCATAAATTGTCTCCCATGGGATAAGATCCAAATAACCACATTTTAGTAATTATCATGATGATTGTACAACTACTGGTAAATCCCCTCCATCCCTTATGAGTGAATTACAACCAATATTAGGAGTATTAAAATTACATGATATTTACAAGGTTGATGGCACCTTAATCCCAACATTCATGCATAGTAGTCATATCTATACTTCTCCATCCTTAGATCCATATAATTTTTCTTCCACATGTGCATCTTTCTACTTTTCATTCTTTATTTTGAACTGCACTATCTTTGTCTTCTCATTTGATTGTTCTTCATCTAGAAAATATCTAAACTCCCTGAAAACAATATCTCTCTAAAATACCATGCTACAGGTTAAAGGATTCCAAATCTTGTAACCTTTTACATTCTCACCATATCCCATGAATATGCATCTTTGTTCTTTTAGATCCATTTTAGATCACTTCTTCTGAGGCACGTGAACAAAATCCTCACAACCAAATATCCTTAAGTGTGAAACTAAAGGCTTTCTACCTTTCCATATTATTGGGAATTTACCATGTACAAACAATACACATCCTATGAAAAAAATAAATAATAATAGTGAAAATGGAGAAACTGTTCAAACCCTAGTAAAGCCCCCATAAGCAAACTAAGAAATAATGCAATAAAAAACAAGCAATAATGCAAATGTAAGATACACAAGATATACATGGTTCAGGAAGTGTACCCTACATCCATAGAGAAACAATCAGTCCTTTGTGTTAGCAAAAATACAACAGTCTTCTCCACTTGTACAATGTCTCCTCCCCTCTCTTCCTCCAAATCAGAAAAGAGTATTCATGCATGAGACGACCTTTATAGTACAAAATATATAGATATTTGTGACTTTTCCACTACTCGAAACTACATAGTGGTGTCAGAATACAATGGGACAAAACCATGGGTTGAAACCACCCATATGATTATCACGTTCTTTTGACAAGTGTTTTTCACCAAGAAATACAGTTAAATTTCAAAAAAAAAAATCTATTGTTGATCATTGCCCCATGGAACCCCATTCATGTTCCTATTGTTTATCATCGTCCATCAACAATATTTAAATACCTTGGAACCCCACCAACAATATTTAATTGTAATTAATTCCTTTCTTATCAATTTGGCTCCATTACCAAACACATACTTCATAAGGAGTTTTATCAATAAGAGTTGAACAAAGAGATATATTAATTACATAACAAGAAGTACCAATAGCTTATACCCAAAAGCACTTATCTAGATTAGTACTACTCAATATGCTCCTAGATATTTTTATTAAGGTTTGATTCATTCTTTCTGCAACCCCATTTTATTAGGGAGTGTAAGTAGTCTTCTATCGAAAAATGCCTCCATGCTTACAAAATTCATAAAATTCCCTAAAACAATATTCATCCCCATTGTCATATCTCACCACGTTTATCCTATAATCTGATTGTTTCTCAACTAATACCTTAAATTCTTTAAATTTAGTGAAACTTCATATTTAGAGTGCATAAAATAAATTCAAGTGTATCTTGAGACATCATCAATAAAGGAAACATAATATCGAGATTTACCCAATGAAGGAACATCCACTGGATCACATACATCTGAATGAATAAGTTACAATGGTATCTTAGCTTTATAAACACATTTAGAAAATGATGATCTATTCTATTTACCAAACACACAATTCTTACATAAATAATTTTTACCAATAGAATAATAAAAAATATCGTCAAGTTTTTATTTAGAATGGTATTAAGACCTTTTTCACCAATGTGACCCAATCTATGGTGCCACAACATACATGAATTTTTAGTGTGAGTTACATTAGTAGAGTTACTAAAAGTAGAAGAATTTAGCCTAAACAAGGTCCCAATTCAAGATCCTTTAGCTATCATCAAACTCCCTTTTACTAACTTGCAACTAGACTTGTCAAATATCACATGCATTCTAGAATCATTCAACTTGGATACATAAATTAGATTTATCGCAAGTCTTGGAATATGTAAAACATTATCAAGGGTTTTAATAATTCCATCACTGAAACACAACTTTACCTTTCCCTTACCAATAAACCTTTTTGTGTTGTTATCACCAAGGAAAACTTCTCCTCCATAAATTTCTTCAATTTCTTTATACGTCGTAAACCACTCCTTGTTAGGAGTCAGATGGTAGGAGCAACCTGAATCAATAAGCCAAACATAATTACTAATAATAGTAGCAAAAATATTAAAGGCATCAAAATCATCATCAGAGGCTTTTTTTATGGAAGAATCTGCATTCTTTTTCTTTGCTTTACACTCATTCATATGTTGTCTCTTACAACAATTCCATCACTTCACATTACTCTTTCTGGGGGTTTTAGAACATCCTTTTGACTTATCCTTATTTTTATCCTCTTTGGGTCCTCTTGCTTTGGACCTTCCTTGAACATGCAAGGCATATTGGGAGCCACTATTCATGTTCTTTCTTATCATCTCCTCTGATAGAAGGATAGAAATAAGATTATCTAAATTTACCTTTGTAGCACCACCACTAATAGTAATAATTAGATTTTTCCAAGATTCAGGTAAAAAGCAAAGCAATAAAATATATTTATCTTCTTCTATCTTAACATTTTTTGATGCAATATGACTTAAAATCAAATTATTTGCATTCAAATGATTAGCAATAGATTCACCATATTTCATTTTTAATGAATACAACCTTCATTTGAGATATAAATTTTTAGATAAACTTTTATTTTGATAGATATCACCTATCCTCTTCCACAACTTGTATGTGAAGTCTTATATGGAGGCATTCAAGAGGAAAGAATATGAAAGACACAACTGAATTGTTCCTCGTACCTTCTTGTCCAACTTAATCCAATATTCACCTTTCATGTCTAAAGAATTTGTAGCTTGTGAAACTGGCAACCATTGATCTCTTTCTTCCAAGAGATCCTCCATATTAAGTTTCCACATCTCGTAGCCAGTGCCATTAAACTTTTCAATGTCCATGCCAGAAGTAGAAGCCATGGTTTTCAAAACCTACTTCACAAATATGTAAAACCACACAAAAAAATATTTCAATGCAACAAAAAACCTTCAACACTTGAGAGAAATGTGTCCCCTTCTCAACATAACCGAATGGTTGTGATACCAAATGTTGAAACAATAAGGTGAATATAGCAACAATAACTTAGTTATGTGTATGTAAATCTGAAAAATAATTTAATCCAAAATTTAAATAGTAAAAGTGATCACACATAACATCACATAAAAGAAATCAGTAGCATAGTTAACACTAGATTTATGTGGAGAAAAACCCTTCCAGAAAAAAGCTTCGTAGAAAAAGTGAGGCCAAGTATATTATTAAAATGAAGAAGTTGTACAACAATATCCTTCTCTCTATCCTTCACCAACACCTTGTGAACTTGAAAAAATAATACAATACTTCCACTACCTCCATAGCTCAATTTATAGAGGAGAGGTGGATGGAATACCACCATAGTATCCTAAAACAAGTGGATAAAACCATTAATGAAAAAATCCATATCCACCTAACCAACCTTATCCATGGAGATAAAAAGCATTAAATGACTCCGCATGGGCTTTCATTTTACATCCTATCAATTCCTATCCATAAAATTTTGCATAAAAAATAAACTAGGTGCCCAATATAGAAATTATCTCCTATATCCTCCTAGATTGTCTCTCATGGGATAAGCTCCAAATAACCACCTTTTAGTAATTATCATGATGACTGTACAACTTCCAGTAAATACCATCCATCCCTTATGAGTGAATTACAACCAATATTAGGAGTATTAAAATTACATGAGATTTACAAGGTTGATGGCACCTTAATCCCAACTCATACTCACCCCAATATTAATACAAACTACAATAAAACATAACCAACCGGATATCAACAACTTGCAAACCGACCTGACTATGAAATAAGATATAAAACTTAATTCCCTTCCAAAAGTAGAGCGCAACACAAAAATTCAAAATGCACAAAAACCTCCTACTCGATGGGAGATAGAAGACTGAAAATCCATACAGCCTGTAACACTCACCCAAAAACCAGCTAGGAAAAGAAAAATGAGCCTGCCTCACAGAGGGGTAGCCAAAAAAAAAAATCCCTTACAAGCACGGACCAAAAAAAGACAATATTTCTTTCCTGGACAGGGAGCAAAGCGCTAAATAAAAAAATGAGCTGCTAAAGAAATGGTTCTAATACCAACCGAGGATTTGGTCCGAAAAAATAATTGTGAAGGATTAGACGCAAAAACAAAATACGAGACCTAGACCATCAAAACCCTAAAGAGCGCTTTAAACATAACAAATTCCATCCCGCTCAGAGGAGTCTCAAACCCTATAAATTAGGGTATAGGACCAAGAAAATTAATGCCGCAAAACCAACTTCTATCCACCCCGCCTTGCTAACAAGAAAATACTATTATCATCCAAAATGTTTTCTCGAAGAGAAGAATATCTCGAAATAAATTCATTCTCAATGAAATATGGATCATTAAGGATTTGACAATATCTCTATGAGGAGGATGAAAAGGAACCATGCTGATTCCTCCCCCAATCACTCATCCATTTGCAACATCAAATGGGATTCCTTGGTCGAACTCCCATCCACTCTTTCTTATGGAGTTTTTGGGAGGTCTACCAACCTTTTTTTTAAATAATTATTTTCACTTTGTTTGCATCAACTATCTCATATTTCTTTCTGCCATTCTCGATATATATATATATATATATATATATATATATATATAGATAATTTATTTTTATATAAATTTAGTTACATTGATTTATTGAGTTATTTGATACTTTTAAAATTTAAATTTTGATATGGATTACATTGATTAATTATACCAGTTGTGTAACCAATTTCTAAATATTTAATATTCAAGGTCTACTGAAAGAGGAAAAAGAAAAGAGTGGACTCATCCTTTTTAAGCACATTTGGAAGTGCAAATGTAAAAAGGTGTTTACTGGATCTGCTCCACCATGGGATATAATTTTAGTAGATTTGACATTTGATATTATGTTACATGTGGGATGCATTCATTCTCAATTCTATGGAACTTCCAACACACCACAAGATGTTATTAACACACTTCATCAACTTTCTCATATGGTTCAGGATCTTCAGAAAGTCCAACAATTAACAATGATGAGCAAGATCAGGTTTTGATTACTTTTATTTCTTCTTTAAATATATTGTATGGCATTATTCCTGTCGCTATTTATGGTGCTAATGTGGTATATGAGTCCTCCCATCATGACATAAGACAAGTTGTTGTTCATGTGTATTACCAACATGATGGCATGCTTAGCCTTTACGTTTATCGCATAGGGTTTCATGTGTACGATGTATGCGATGGTGAAGACCCTCGCGTGGGTCATACTGGGGTTTTCTTTGTTCATAGTTGTTTGTGGGAATATGGCTTATTTTTACATGGCGATGAAATTTACAGTAAAGCAGGCGATATTCCACTTCCTCTGTGGCATCCCTCGTCTTGTGGATGAAAGGATAGAATATGTCTGGACACGGTTAGAAAATTGTGGAATGCTAGACTTCGTATGTCGTGTTCAAATCAGCGGTTCTCTTCATACTGGCCACGTTCTTGTGGGACCCAATGACATAACGCGTAAGGCCAAGCCTAAGTCTAGAGAAAAGGCAAAATCGAAGGCTAGAGGTGGAGGTGGTGACGACACTTTATCTAATTCCACTCCACATCCACAACTTGGCCACAAACCTGTCTAAGCCTTCCCTTACTGAAAAGGGGGTTAGATGCCCATTAACTATGTTTTTGATTTTTTTTGTTTTAAGTGCAAGGTGGTATAATTGTTGTTGTCGCTGGTATATTTGAAGTGGCAGGTAGTATATTTGATTTGATTTTCGACAGGGTTGGAATTTTGTGAGTTAAAATTTAAGCTAAAATGTATTTTTATTATTTTTTATTTGAAGAGACTTAAAAAAAAAAATCTTGTTTATCATTATGAAGGGGAGAAGCAGAAGGAACCTTTTATAATTAAAAAAAAAATCTTTTATAACAAAAACAAAAAAAACCTTTCATAATAAAATGTTGTTTCTCTCAACATTGGATAGAATGGGTCATATGAGTTATGTTTTTACTCCGACATAGCCTTAATCGAAGGCATCTGATGCAGGAGCCTATATTTAGAGGGTTTTTTTAAAAGAAGTTTTAAAGTCATTTTTTTATTACTCAAAATGGAATTATTTGATGCAAAATACAATTTGCCGAAAATGGTAATTACTAAAATAAGTAAATTTTTATGAAAAATAATTTGCCAAAAATAGTAATTATTTAAAAAGGTATATTTTTTGGTGGAAAAATCAATTTGCCGAAAATAGTAATTTTTTTATTTTTAAGGTTTTAAGCTTTAGGGTTTTTTTTAGGGCTTCAAGTTTTAGGGTTTCTTTGGAGATATATATTCCCTTGGTATTACATTGTAAAAGGGGAAGTGAATCAATGAATGAGAAAAAAATTTATTTATTGGTTTATTTCCATGTACTGTAGTTTTTATGTGAATGGAGGGTTTTACTGATTATTTCTATTTATTACAATTTTTATGTAAATTGAGGGTTTTACATATTAATTTATTTTATTGCAGTTTTTATGTAATGGGAGGTATTTTGTTTTGACCTCTTGCATCTGAATTTACATCATTTGGTATTAGAGCAAGTTGGATCTTTTTGGGAGGAGAAAAGAGAAGAGAAAAAAAGAGGAGAGCAAAGAGGCTCAAAAAAAAAATGGCACCCTGTGCAGTGCTTGCAAAAGGTTTGTAAAACCTTGGAGATAGAAATTGACACTCTATGTAAGTGCTTGCAGGAGGTTTTTTTATGTAAAAGCCTTAGAGAAAGATATTGACACTTTGTGTAGTGCTTGCAAAAGGTTTGTAAAACCTTGGAGAAAAAAATTGGCACCCTGTGTAAGTGCTTACAGGAGGTTTTTTTATATAAAATCTTAGAAGGAGGAATTTGAACTTTATGTAGTGCTTGCAAAAGGTTTGTAAAACCTTAAATAAATAAATTGGCACTTTGTGTAGTGCTTGTAGGAGGTTTTTTTTTCATTAAAAACCTCAGAGAGAATAATTAGCACTATGTAGTGCTTGCAGGAGATTTTCTATTTTAAAACCTCGAAGGAATAAATTGGCACTATGTGTAGTGCTTGCAGGAGGTTTGAGATATAAAACCTTAGAAGGAGATTGGTGCTTTGAGGAGTACTTGTAGATGTGTGGCACTCTATGGAGACAGATTATGAGTTTGATCAGAGGAACTCACAGGAGCATAGTTCTTTTCAATCAAAGGTGAATGATGCATGAGCCTATCTTTAGAGGGTTTTTTTAAAAGAAGTTTTAAAGTAATTTTTTTATTACTAAAAATGAAATTATTTGACACAAAATATAATTTGCCAAAAATGGTAATTACTAAAAAAGGTAAATGTTTATGAAAAAATAATTTTCTAAAAATAGTAATTATTTAAAAAAGCATTTTTCAATGGAAAAATTAATTTGCCAAAAATAGTCTTTTTTTTTTATTTTTAGGGTTTTAAGCTTTAGGGTTTCTTTTAGGGCTTCAAGTTTTAGGGTTTTCTTTTAGGGTTTCTTTAGGGATATATATTCCCTTGGTATTGCATTGTAAAAGGGGAAGTGAATCCAAGAATGAGAAAAAAATTATTTATTGGTTTATTTCCATGTACTATAGTTTTTATGTGAATGGAAGGTTTTACTGATTATTTCCATTTATTGCAGTTTTTATGTAAATGGAGGGTTTTATATATTATTTTCATTTACCACAATTTTTATGTAATGGGAGGTATTTTGTTTTGACCTCTTGTAGCTGGATTTACATCAGCAACCATTTGGAGCTACTCGAGGCCTTCATCAAGGATATCGTTATTTCCTTTATCTTTTTTTTTTCATTTTGGTTGAAGGGTTGAGTAGATTCATATTGAGGAGAAGACAACAAGGTTTGTTGGTAGGTATCAAGGTGGATGAGGAATTTTTGACTCACTTACAATTTGTGGATGACATGGGATTTGTGGGAGTGGTCAACTTCAAAGAAGAAAGAATGGAATAATGATTATAGATACTCTTAATGTTTACCTTAGGGCCACAAACCAAGTCATAAATGATAAAAAATCTAAAGTGGTCGTTTTAAATCTTTATTAAAGGCTTTAGGATAAAATTTTAGAGATCTTGGGATTTACGAAGACTTATCTCCCAGTGGTATATTTGGGGTCCCTTTGCATTATAAAAAACTAAAACTAGATATCTGGAGGAATATTTTGGATTGCATCAAAGAATGTATTAATCATTGGTCTCACAAATGGTTAAGCTATGGGGGTAGATTAATTTTTTTATAGTTAGTCATTCAAGCCATGTCAATTTATAAGTTTTCTATCCTTGCTGCCCCACATACCATATGGAAATATTTAGACAAGATGGCTATAAAAATTTAATGGGGAGGAGTAAAAGGAGATAGAAAATGGGCCTTAGTATTTTGGGAGAAAGTAAGCCAACCTAAGGTAAAGGGAGGTTTGGGACTAAGGAGATCAAAGTTAAATAATAAACCTTTGGCTGGAAAGCTTTACTCTTTATTCAATAGAGTTTTAACTAGTAAATATTTGGGACAGGTGAACCCAAACGAGGTGAGTCATTTTTCTTTGGATGTTAATGGGTCCTTGGTGTGGAAGACTCTAAAATTTAAAATATCAGTTAGTGAAATATGTATTATTTTGGAAAGTGGAGAGAGAGGAGAAGGCACGGTTTTGGATTGATTCATAGAATCAATATCCACCTATCATTGTTAAATTCCTAGAACTGCAACAAGTAAAAACAATAATGGAAAGTAGAGGTTGGATCTATATTGAAAGTTATTTTAACACTAGTTAGCTCAAGGATTATAAGTTTAAATAGTTTAAGAAGTTGGATGAGTGGCCAATTCTAATCCCTCTAGAATTGACATTCATTGACTCAAATCTTAGCAAAAGGATTTCTCACATGTAGAGATGAGGAGGATGAATTATCTTGGGGCTATGGGAGCCTTGGAGTTTACACAATGAAGTCTAGATATGACAAGATCCTTCCATAACCTCCTTCTAATGCATATCAGGTTGAGTATTGGATAAATATTTAGCAATCCAAGGGTTGGCCAAAAGTAAACTTCTTTGCCTGAGAGTTCATGCACAATGAAATTCTTACTTTTTATAATATGATATGTATGGAAATCATTGGTCCATATCAATGTGTTTTATACTACAAGAGTAATGAAACATCTAAACACTTGATGTTTGAGTGCCCATTTACATGCCAGATATGGGAGCAATGGTTTTTTTTTTTTTTTAAATGAGCCAATAGTGATTTAAATCAAATTAATATTTGGGAAATATGGAAGAGGGGTAGATTTAAATATAAAGCTCTTTGTATTATTTGGAAGCTTAGATTAAACTTTATTTGGTGGCAAGTGTGGTTGCAGAAAAATGGCAAATTTTTTAGAGAAACATTTTCATCCTTAATTTAGCAAGTCATTTGAAGCAAAGTCACATAAACAATGGCAGTGTATGCTAAATAGGAATCTCAGGATGATATAGGAATTATGGAAAATGAAGCTAAAGTGCAAGAGGGGTAGGATAAATCTATTTGAAAACTACCTCCAAAAGGTTGGATTAATATAAAAATTGTTGGAGGTGCAAAAGGTAATTTGGTAGAGCTGTATTTGGAGTAATCTGCAGGAATCATTTTGGGATAACGCTCTATTGGATCATAATACTAAATGCATCTTCAAGAAATCCATATAATTTTTTGTTGATATTTAAGATATCCTATAAAAAAATTGGAAATGTTGAGAATGTTTTTGTATCTTAGTGAATTTATAGTCCAAACATAAAATTATTATTGATAAAATTCAAATTATAAATGAAACCTCCAAACCAAACTCTCCACTACGCTTATGTGTAACACTATTATAGTTTGGGTCTAGCCTAATAGAAACACAATTATGTTGTGCAAATGTTATGCAAGAGTATTATATCCCCTTCTTTTAACCTCATGATTAAATGAGAAATATGATTACAAAATCAAAAACTTGTTTGTTACCTCAATTTTTCAATTAAAATATTTAAAATAATAGATCTTCCAAAAATTCATGTTATATTTTATTGACATTTAGGATGTCCCATAACAATATTGGAAATATTGAAAAAGTCTCCATATCTTATTCAATCTACAAACCAAACATAAGATCCTTACTAATAGAATTCTGGTTATAATGAAGGAAACCTCCAAATTAAAATCTCCACTACTCTTACATGTAACATCATTATGGTCCTAATTGAAACACAATCACTTTCTTTGTAGATATATTATTCAAGAGTATTCTATTTCCCTTCTTTTAACTTCATGATTAAATAATAAATATAATTACAAAATGAAAAACTAATGGAAAGTCAAATTTTTGCTTTAGATAGTCAATCAACTCAAACTTTAAATCAATTTTTTTAATATCATAACATATCTTCTTATTCATAGCCTATGAAAAATGAAAATTGAATCTCATTAACACTTTTATAAGAACTAAAAACATCTATTATATAGTTATATGCAACAACCAATAGTCCATGTGCATTTTATTTAAACAAAACACCATATTCCATTTTTCATCTAAACAAAACTCTATTCCATTTTCCATGTGAGTACGATGGTTTATATTAGGTTAGAATTTGGTCTAAAATTTTGTAATCAAATTGGTATGCTCTTTGGTGATGCTTCTGCTTGTTTCAAGTTAATGGAGATCTATCTTCCTCCTTCCCTCTACAATAGTCTATCAGATAGGGTTGCTCTCTTTGTCATTTTTTGTATGTGTTTGTTGTCGATGCTCTTGGTTATCTCCTTCATAATGCTCATTTTGATGGTCTCATTCATGGTATTAATATTCCTAGGGGTAAGCATGCTCTTAACTCACATTTTGCTAATGATTCCATTCTTTTTATTTAAAATAGAGGTAGAAAATATTAAATAAATTGTATAATTATTTTTTGATGTCTTTGGCTCTCACATCAACCACTCTAAAACTGAAGTCTTCTCTACTTATTCCTCACCTAGTGGATGTAACTCCTCAACTAAATGAAAGATCATATCTCATGGAATGATTGTACAATACTTGGGAATCCCCTTTGGGATTAATATTTAACCTAAAGATATGTGGAACTAGGTTTTGAAAAGACTTAAAAAGAAATTTAATGTTTGGCCAGCTTGATTTCTTTCCTTAGTAGGATGAATTTAAGTTGCAAATAACATTGTGGCAACCTCTCATGTTTATTACTCCTCTTGCTAGATGGTATCCAAGGAAACCTATAGCAAATTAACTCAGGTCATTCATAAATTTTGATGGAAAAAATGGGATGGGGAGGTGGAAATGATAGCCATCTTGTGGAAACTTATTACTCAATAGAAGGATTTAGGAGGTCTAGGTATTATTGATACTCTTACTCAGAGTTTTTGGCTGTAAAATGGGTTTCTAGAGCCATCACTAGTGATGAAAGTTGGAAACACCTATTTCATTATAGAATATCTCTAGCTTCTCACAAAGGTAAATGGAAATAAATCCCATAAGAGGATAAGGTCCTTAATGCGCTATATTTTACGGTTAAAGGATATATTCTAGATACCCATAACTAGAAATTTTGATAATCAAGTTCTCATTTATTGACTTGTAAGTTTAACTCCTTGAGACATGGTCTAAGCATTAGTCTAAACAAACTTTAGCAAAATAAAATTATCCTCTATACTGATAAAAATTTAGCTTTGTATAGTGCTATTCAAGGTCTTGATTTTTTGAAGAAATGTTTTAATAGAATAAGATATATCTAAGATTTGGCTAGCTACTCAATTCTTATTTGGAACCAAATCCATAATTATTGCTCCCTTCCCTCTAGGTTCAAAGATTCTTATGTCTTAGTTGTGGTTTCCATCTCTTGTGAGGTCCTTATAAAGTTCAAAACAACTGCCACAATATATGGAATGACTTCAAATGGCATAATGGTCATAGAATCTCTTCCATTAATTCTAGTTGAATATGCAAAAAAAAATTGTGTCCTCCATATTTAGACTATAAGCTCAATGTCAAGTGATAAGCCAATTTTACCAATGCCAAAGGGTAGTCTCTTGCTACTCAAATTTGGAAAGTTTCAATTGAATCCAAAACTTAACTTCTTGGATGCCAAATTTTGCATCAAAAAATTTCAACTTCTGGAAGTATGGCTTTGATTTTACATATTTCACCTAAATACAAATTTTGTAATGCTTTAGAAACTCTTATTCACTTGTTTTGGTTTTGTGACATGGATAAATAGTTTTGGATGTCTTCTACAATTTCCTTTTTACCTCTTTCACTAGATCTTGAAATCTTTCTCTACTTGGTTTTTCCTAGCTAGATCATTGCCCTAATATCTAGGATGTTTGTAGAATCATCCTTCTCAAGCACATTTGAATCTTCATATGTAAAAATGTGTTTACTGATTTTGCTCTTTGCTCCTCCATGAGATATAGTTTTAGTAGACTTTACCTTTGATCTTTTGTAACATGTGGAATGCATTCATTCCCAAGTAAATGGAGTTTCTAACACACTAGGAGATGTTATCGATAAACTTCATCAACTTTCTCACATGGTACAATTTTTTTAAAAGGTCTAACTAAAAACTAAAAAGAAAGGCAAACAATAATGATAAGCAAGTTCAAGATTTGATTACTTCTATTTCTTGTTTGATGACTTCAGAAGATATAACGAAAGACATGTCCAAAACTTCTCCATATTACATGCTCTCCCACATATGAGTGTTGAAATAAGGTATATTGCAGTAAGATATAACTATAGTATTTCTATTGCTATTAACTTTTTTTCTTATGTGTATCCTTATTTACATCATTTTATTTTTTGGTTGATGGACAATGTTAACACTATAATATTATAATGTTCCTATTAATTTATTATTATAATCTAACTTTTATATTAATAAACAAATAAACACAGACGACGGGGCTTAAAAAAAATACTATCATATCACTTTCTAAACGTTAAGTGTCATCGTCTTCAGCTTTCTTTCCTTTTAGGCATTAGGAGACCATATTCTTCTTTTTCTTTAAATAAATATTTACACCTTGTTTGGTACAAATATCTTTTATCTTTTTCATCTGTAAGAATCATCTGTGAAACATTTAATGTTCGCTTTCTGTATTTTATTGGTTTTAACCTTCTTAAAACCAAAATCAAACTTTTCTTTTCTAGTTTTACCACCATTGTTTTATTCCCTCATTCTTTCACTAAGGAGGGAAATATAATGAACACCAAAGAAAAAAAGTTAGATAATGAACATTTAAAAAAAACACACAAAAAAGTATGGAAAGATAATGAACATGAACGAATCACTCAAAATATAGATAATCAATTTACGACTATGTTGCCTCCCTTCCCTTGTTCTCATCGACGTGCATGGTGTTTCCTTTGGTTTGGATAATGACAACGTTTGTTCTGAAGGTTTATGTTGTTTTTGTCGTCATCGGGAGCATCGAGCGAAGGGGGGGCCCGAATGTGGATTGCATAGCCAAAGTCGGGCTGCGCACCCAAAGTTAGGTTGCACTCCCAAAGTTTGATTGTGCTCTCAACTATTACGCATTCGAGCTACACAAGTAAAACTTGCATAGTCAAGCTGCACACGGGATTATGTGCACATTTGGGTTGCACACGAAAAATGTGTGCAATCGGGCTACGCACGAAACAAATTACTAAGTCAGGGAGCGGTTGGTCAACACATGACTGTGCTAGTCAAAGGCAAAGAAGTCTGACTTCGCTGCACAGTCGGGTGAACAACTTCGAACTTAGGCAAATTTTTGTCTTGCAAAATTTTGCTATTCGGAGGCTTGCGCGGCTATCGTGATGGTTTCCTTGGCTTGGCAAGAACTGTATGGAGAGAGAAACATCGAATCTGAATGCAATGTTTGGGATCTGAGTTCAAACTTATAGAACACAAAATAAAAATGCTCTGAGGTGATTGTACAAACAACAACAGATTTTATGCAGACAAATATAACCACAAACCCTACAAATTCCTTAAACAATAATGAATTTTATTCTTATAATATGAGGGTTACAAAAGTCCTCAACTAAGGAAAAGCTAGCATCTGCAGACTAAATCTACAATATAAATTGAGAGGGAAAACAAATTTTGAGTCTACTGCTTGGACATTAAACAAATGAGCTACACTGCTCACTGAAACGATCTCGTCTACTACTCTGCGAATGACTATTTTTCTCTTGCCTATTTCTCCAATTTTCTCCCACTCTCCACCCTTTTTCTGAAGACCCAAACTGCCTTATATAGCCATGGAGAGAGGAAGATAGAGTTTATCCTCTAACAGGTTCTAACAGACCCTGAACTAGGGTTTCTGACCAATCACCAAACTGGCATTAACTTATGCGATGATCAGATCTGTCAAACGTCACATCTGTCAAAAGGCACATGCAACATCAAGTCAAAAAATTTTGTCGAGATGCCCGACTTTGTGAGCGCAGTCCAGATTTGCCCATGTTCGAAGCGTAGTTGGGCGGAGGCATGAAATTTGGATTAATATTTATAATACCCTCCTTTAAACCTGATTTCATTAGCGCTTTGACTCCAAGCTGCTCACGCAATCTGAAATTCACCAACTCTTTGATGAAGTGATAACGAATATCGATGTGCTTCGTCTGACCATGGAACACGAGATCCTTTGACAATGTGATGGCTGAATTGTTATCACAAAAAATTGTTGTCGTGCCTTTTGGAGGATAGTTCAGTTCATTCAAAACTCTTTGCAGCCAAACTGCCTGGCATGCGGCTGATGTGGCAGTGACATATTATGCTTTGACTATGGATAACACAACGATGGGTTGCTTCTTGGACACCCATGAGACTACCCCTAATATGATATGGAAAGCATACCCGGAGGTGCTCTTTCGATCGTCGATGCTGCTATTCCAGTCATTGTTTGTGAAGCCCATCAGTTCCAACTAGTCTTATCTGGCGTAAAATAGGCCATTGTTTCGTGTCTCGTTGACATAGCGCAATATCCTCTTGCCTACTTGCCAGTGCGTGTCCTTTGAAGTCTCCATAAAATGGATGATCATACTAACTCCGAACATAATATCTGGTCGAGTTGCAGTCAAATACATCAGACTACCAACTAGCCTCTTGAAAAACATTGGATCTACATTCCTCCCTGAATCCAGCTTGCTCAGCTTCAAACCTATGGCTACAGGTGTGATGGCAGGTTTGTTGTCCTCCATATTGAACCGCTTTAGGACATCCTTCGCATACTTACCCTAAGAAATGAAGATGCTATATGTCGATTGGTCAACATCAATTTCGATAAAATACTTCATCAACCCTCAGTCCATCATCTCAAACTCCTTCTTCATGGTTGTTCTAAACTGGGAAAACAGTGTTGTGTTGTTGCCAGTGTAAATTAAATCATCCACATACAGGCAGATGATTATGAGCTCACCTACATCATTTGTCTTCATGTACAGGGTGTGCTCATATGGGCATTTTACAAACCCATTTTCCTAAAAATAACTATCATTTTGCTGTACCAAGCCCGGGACGCCTGCTTCAAGCCATACAGGGCCTTCTTCAGCTTCATGACTTTGTCGTCCTAGCCTTCAATTTTGTAACTTGGTGGTTGTTCTATGTAGACCTCTTCCTCCAACACTCCATTGAGGAAGGCTGACTTGACATCCATCTGGTACATCTTCCAAACCTATTGGGCTGCCAATGCCAGGATCATCTTGATTGTGTCAAGTCGAGCTACATGCGCATAAATCTCATGGTAATCAATGCTTGACTTTTTCTTGTAGCCCTTTACCACTAGTATGGACTTATGCTTGTCAACATCTCCTTGGGCATTGAACTTTGTCTTATACACCCACTTGACCCCAATGGTCTTCTTCCCTACTGGAAGATCTGTTAGTTTCCATGTATCATTATTTTCAATGGCTTCAATCTCCTCGTCCATATCCTACACCCACTTCTGATTTTGACTTGCATATTCGAACTCTACTGGATCAATTTCAGTAAATAATGCAAAGTCAGAGTACTCTTTATCTACATGGGTTTGGGTTGCCTCATAGATTTCTTGCAAGATCATTATCTTTGCTGGTGTCACCAGGTTCTGGATTCTACTTGCATGTGGAGGCGACCGAGATGGAGTGGTTGTGCTACTACTGGGATTATTGCTACTGTTGGAGGTTGTAGGTGTTTGTACACTTCCTTCTTCCAAGTCAATAGACTCTACTACTATTGGCTCTGACTGGCCAGTCTCTCACTTCCAGTTCCAAGATTCATCTTCAAGAAATTTCACATCATGACTGATGATGAGCTTCTTTGTCACAGGGTTGTATAGCCTATATGCCTTCACCTTCTCACTATACCCTATGAAAATGCACTTCTCAACTCTATCATCCAACTTCTGTCACTTCTCTTCTAGAACATGTGCATATGCAATGCACCCAAACACACATAAGTGAGCCAAACTTGGCTTCACACTGCTCTAGGCCTCTTGAGGTATTTTGTCCTTCATTCTTTTGGTGGAACATCTGTTCAGCAGGTAGACTACACATGTTACAGCTTCTACCCAAAATTCATGTAGCAATCCCTTCACATCCATCATACTTGATGCCATCTCCATAAAGGTTTGGTTCTTCCTCTCAGCTATACCATTCTGTTGTGGTGTGTATCTGGCAGTGAACTACCTTTGAATTCTATTCTACTTGCAGTAGTTATGGAATTCATTGGAGATGTATTCACCTTCACCATCTGTCCTGAGTGTCTTGATCTAATATTCACTTTTTTTCTCGACTAGAGCCTTGAAATCCTTAAATATGGCAAATGCTTCTAACTTCAGCTTGATGGCATAGATCCATGTCTTCCAGCTGAAGTCATATATGAATGTTAAGAAGTATTTGTTGCCAGTAAACGTGCTGGTATGCATCCGATCACAAATGTCTGAGTGCACCAGCTCCAGTGGCTGTGATGCTCTCCAAGATTGATCAAAATGGAACGAATCCCTATGTTATTTTTCAACTAAGTAGCCCTCACAAACTTGATTTTTCTACTCTATCAGGGGTAAACCCTTCACCATATGCTTCTTGTGTAGTTGATTCAGACCACTAAAGTTTAGGTGACCAAATAT
Organism: Wollemia nobilis; assembly: GCA_028583015.1. Classification (NCBI taxonomy): domain Eukaryota; kingdom Viridiplantae; phylum Streptophyta; class Pinopsida; order Araucariales; family Araucariaceae; genus Wollemia; species Wollemia nobilis. Next base: position 1,305,641 of record JAQPPZ010000737.1, on the reverse strand, counting down.
GATATGCCACAACCAGGTAACGTCTTTCACAAATACACTCAAAGACATCAATGATTCATTTTGAATCTGTAGCAGAAATGTTTTATTCTTCATCATGGACATTTTAGCATTCTGCCCATGCAACTTGTCTCTGATGGTGCAAGCTATGTATTTGAACTGGATCATATGTCCCTTCTGTATGAGTTGTCCAAAACTCAGTAGGTTGTGCTTTAGATCAAGCACATAGTAGATGTCACAGATCTGCTTCTATTCACCATGCCTAGTGCGGATGAGGATCTTTCCTTTCCTCATTACGAGAACCTTGTTGTTGTTTCCCATATTCACCTTAGACTGGACTATTTCATCCAATTGGGAGAGCATCTCATTGTTCATGGTTACGTGGTTGTTGCACCCACTGTCTAAATACCAGATATTCTTTTGGCACTCCTCAATGTTGCAAGTCAACAACACGTTTCCTCCTACTACATTTTTGGTTTCGTCCGTGTAATGGGCTTGCTACTAGTTCTCCTTGGCCATCCATTTTTTGCATTGTGAGATGTAATGACCAAACTTCTTGCAAAAATAGCACTGGACCTTTGACATGTCCTTCTTCTGAGCAGATCCACCTTGTTGATTTTTTAAGCTACCTCTTCCACCTTGCTGATGGAAATTACAGTTGGTCTCTCCTTCTCTAGGGTTTAATCGTCCTCCTTGCTTGTTGCCCTTCCCACGTCTACCTCTGCCTCTAGCTCTGTGAGAACTAGAGGCACCATGGTGGTAATATTGTCTACCGCTATCTCAGAATGAGACCTGACCCTTGAATGTTTGTTCTAGAGAGGTCTGAGATGAATGGCTCAGCCTCTGTTCATGTGTCTGCAATAAAACCATGAGCTTGTCTATCAATATGGTTGTCAGATCCCTCAACTCTTCGATTGCTATCACAACCAAGTCAAACTTGGTAGGCAGAATTCTGAGAATTTTCTCTATGATTCTTTGGCTTTGCATAATTTCTTTGTCCAACTGCATCTGGTTGATAATGTTCATTTTCTAGGTGAAGAAATCACTCATGGACTCGAAATCACTCATATGTATATTTTCAAACTCCATCTTGAGCATCTATAGTTTCACCAAATTTACCTTGTTGATGCCCTGGTATTTGCTGGCTAGAATCTCCTAGGCCTACTTCACCTTGGTGGCTGATGTTATCCACGAGAAGATGGACTCCTCAATCTTTTGCATGATGTAGAAGATGGCCTTCTGGTCCTTATTTGTGTTCTCTTTCAATAGGTCCTTATTTTCTTAAGAGAGGACAACCAGTTCTATTGCATCTACCGGTTTCAGGTAGTCGTTCTCGACTATCGCCCACAACTCCTAATATTCAAATAGGATCTTCATCTGGATGCTCCAGTAATCATAATTCTTCCCATTAAAGTATGGGATCTGCAACTACAAGTTGTTTCTATTGGAAACCATTCTGCTTCAGTCTCCATGTCATGAGATCAGTAGCTCTGATACCAATTTGAAGGTTTATGTTGTTTTTGCCATCATCAAGAGTGCAGGGTGAAGGGGGGGCCCAAAGTCGGGCTACACAGCCAAAGTCAGGCTGCACACCTGAAGTCAGGTTGCGCTCCTGAAGTTTGGTTGCACACTCAACTATTACATAGTTAGGCTACACATAGGATTATGTTGCGCACAAAAAATGTGCACAATCGGGCTACACACGGAACAAATTGCTAAGTTGGGGAGTGGCTGGTCAATGCTCGACTATGCTAGTCAAAGGCAGCGAAGTCCGACTTCATTGCGTAGTTAGGTGGACAGCTCTGAACTTAGGTAAATTTTTGTATTGCAAACTTTTACTGTTCGGAGGCTTGCACGGCTATCATGATGGTTTCCTTGGCTTGGCAAGAATTGTATGGAGAGAGAAACACCAAATCTAAATGCAATGTTTGGGATCTGAGTTCAAACTTATAGAACACGAAATAAAAACACTCTTAGGTGATTGTACAAACAATAATAGATTTTATAGAAAAATATAACCGTAAACCTTACATATGCCTTAAACAACAACGAATTTTGTTCTTATAAAATGAGGGTTACAAAAGTTCTCAACTAAGGAAAACTAACATCTATATACTAAAGCTACAGGATGAATTGGGAGGGAAAACAAATGTCGAGTCTACTGCTCAAACATTAAATAGATGAGTTACACTGCTCACTAAAACGATCTCGTCTACTACTCTATGAATGACTATTTTTCTCTTGCATATTTCTCCAAGTTTCCCCCACTCTCCAACCTTTGTATGAAGACCCCTTATATAGTAATGGGGAGAGGAAGATAAAGGTTATCCTCTAACAAGTTCTAACAAACCCTGAACTAGGGTTTATGACCAATCACCGAACTGGCATTAACTTATGCGATGATCGGATCTATCATATGTCACATCTATCAGAAGGCACGTGTGACATCAAGTCAAACAAATTTTTTGGGATGCCCAACTTTGTGAGTGCAGTCCGGCTTTGCCTAAATTTGGAGCGTAGTTGGGCGGAGGTGTGAAATCTGGATTAATATTTCTAACATGTTCTACTTTAGCTTTGGCAAGGACCTTTTGCAATACAAGTCCCCTATCTATGCAAGGATGGCCATTGAATGTCCCCTATATTACTTGGATCTACTTATATTTTTCCAAGAATTGAAGCTTTCCCATTATATAATCTGATTCCAGTATTTCAACATTGTTAGTCGAGAAACATAAAATTGATTAACGATTAAATTGATAAAGTAGTTGGGATGGCTGGATTTCTTCACCTGATCCATTCGTTGGTATCATGGCTAAACCCGCATATAGGTGTGCCCCAGTTTGCTTTGGCATCGTGTAATGGAGGGTCCAATGAAGGTTACCCAGTTCTACTTTTTCTTTTCTCTTTAATATTTTTTCTTCCTCCTTTGTTGGACAATTCCACATAATTTTCCATGGCTGTTAGGACTTCGATGATAAAATTGCTCAAGATGGTAAGTGCCTATGGTAATTTGACCCAATTTATCTAATGCTCAAATTCATTCTATCATGATTAGATTTATTCCTATTGATCTATGATGCTACCAGATGAAATACAAAGAGTCTTCTTTGTGGAGTGGGCAAAGTAGTTTTGCACGGATCACTTCACTTTGGAATAATTTTTTTTTTTTACTTAACTCTTCTGCTCAGACTATCCTATCATGACAAGCTATACAAGTGCGTCTCCTGCACTACCTGGCTCTTCAATGGAAGGGAGAGAAAAATTTAGCAAAGTATGGAAAGCTTTGCACGTGAAAAATTTCCCATGAAAGGGAGGATCGATCCCTCTATGTATAGAGCTGAAGTAAGCCCGGGCTAATGCATCGAAGCTTCTAAACTTGCAGAAGTTCTCTACCATGTTACCCCTGGGAAGAAAAATACTCTTCTACATTTGGATGCTACTGTAGGAAATGTCCAAGTCATCCAAAAATTCCTCCCACAGCCCAACCTTAAGCCTGAAGTCATAGAAGCTACCAACATGAACAGAAACACAACTTTACATGAGGCTGCTCAAGGAGGACATGGGGAAGTTGTGGAGCTTCTCTTGAGCTATTACAAAATTATATTCAATTTCCAAAATAGCCTTGGGAAGACCGCACTATTTTAATCTTGAGAAGGCGGTCATCCAACCACAGTGGAGAAGCTAATGGAGATGGTCCCATCCAACTTGCACCAAAAGTCCATGGACAACCAAACATGCTTGCACGTCGTAGCAATTAAAGGAAATTCAGGTCAGGGTTTTCTTGAAATAATTGTGCAGCAGTGGAAAAACAATAAAAATAATTTCAAATCGATTTGAGATTAATGTAATTTTGGGTCAAAAACGATTTCGGGAGGATTAAGATTAAAGTCGGGCAGAAACAATTTCGGGCGACAATATATTTTTGGATAAACTATGGGCGATAATGCATTTTTGAAAAAGTGAGGGGGTGACAATCCAATTTTAGAGGAGCGAGGGGTGACAATGTAATTTTGGAGGAGGAGCAAGGGGTGAAAGTCCCTTTTCGAAGCAACTTGCCTGAAAATGATGTTTCAGAGCAATTTGGGCGAAAATGCCCTTTGGGGTTTGTTTGTGCGTAGAGAAGATAGATTCAAGTGAGTGGAGGAGAAATAATGAAGAGAAAAAAAATCAAACTTTAAATATGCTCCATTACACATAGTGCACATAAAATATAGAAGCACAAATAAAATATTTATACTATAACAACTAAAACAACCTAACTCCTGTCGCAGTTTTATAGTGCTTAATACAAAAGCTAAAATTTATCGGTTGCTTCTTTTTCTAGAAGCTTTACAAACTTCTACAAGGTTAGTTGCAGGTTAAACACCAGAGGAGTATTAGATATACTGTTGCACTGACTCCTTTCTCTCTTCGTCTTCTACCACCTCTGCTCCCACTCTTCTCCTCTCCTCTCGTCTATTCTCTTCTATTCCCTATTCTATGTACTACACTAAAATACAACACCACCTTATATAGCTGGTGAACAAAGGGATACGCCTTATCTTCTAACAGAGGATAAGATTTATCGTTGAATATTCTAGGGTTTTTGCCTATCTACAATGGTTGGTATTTACTACGCATGCAGGAATTTACAGCGATTAGATTTTGATGGTAAGATTTGTCAAAGATCTTACCAAGAATGTGAAATAGAGTTTAATTTCTAACATCCTATTTTAAACAAGATTTCACAAATACTTTTATGCCTAGCATTTCCCTCAATGTGTTGAAGTCTTCCTCCTTCAAAGGTTTTGTGAAAATATCTACTACCTAGTCTTTGGACCTACAAAATAGTAACTCAATTTCTTTAAATTTCACCAAGTCTCTGATGAAATGGCACCGGATATCGATGTGCTTGGTCCTGCCATGAAAAATTGGATCCTTTGATAGTGCTATGATGGAATTTTTGTCACTGGTAAATTATTGTTTCCCCTTCTTGGTGATGATTCAGCTTACCCAAGATTCTTTACAGCCATAATGTCTGGCATGTTATTGAAGTGGAGGCAACATACTCTGTCTTAGCAGTGGTCAATGCAACAATTGGTTACTTATTTTAAGACCACGAAACTACTCCTGATCCAATATGGAATGCATAACCGAAAGTGCTTTTCTGATCATCTATATTGCCAGCGCAATCACTATCAATGTAGCCAACCAGTTCAAGCTAGTTTTTTCTAGCATAGAATATTCCATGGTCTTTGGTCCCATTGATATACCATAGTATTATTTTCTCCACCTGTAAATTATTATTTTTAGGAGCTTCCATAAATATACTAATCATAATCACTACAAATATCAGGCTTGGTCTGGTTATTTTCAAGTAAATCAAACTTCCAACTAACCATCTATAGAAAGTTGTATCAACATTGTTGCCACAATCATTTCTGCTCAGCTTTAGACATGTTGCAACTAGAGTGATGGCAATTTTGTTGTCTTCCATATTAAACCTATTTAGGATATATTTTGCATACTTGCCTTGAGAAATGAAGATGCCATCCATAGATTGGTCAACTTCAATACCAAGAAAATATTTCATTAAGCCTAAGTTTGTCATTTTAAACTCCTTTTTCGTGGCTCTTCTGAATTGTTCAAACATCTTGTTGTTGCTAGTATATATCAAATCGTCTACATACAAGCATATGTTGATCATCTTCCCCTCTATACTTATATTCATGTATAGAGTGTGCTCATATGGGCATTTGATAAACCCATTCTCCTAAAAATAAGCATCAATTCAGCTAAACTATGTTGTGGGTGCTTCCTTCAACTCGTATAGAGATTTCTTCAATTTTAGGACCTTGTCTTCTTGCCCTTCTAGTTCATATTTGGGTGGCTAGTCTATGTAGACCTTCTCTTCCAACACTCCATTGAGGAAGGTAGACTTGAAATCCATCTGGTAAACATTCCAACCCTTCTAGGCTACCAATGCTAGGATTATTCTGACTATGTCAAGTCCCGCTATAGGTGCGTACACCTCATGATAGTCAATTCTTGACTTCTTTTTGTAGTATTTTACCACCAATTTGACCTTATGCTTATCAACTTCTCCTTGGGCATTAAAATTTGCTTTATAGACCCACTTGAATCCAATGGTCTTCTTGCCTAATGAAAGTTCCATTAACTACCATGTTTGATTCTTCTCTATGGCCTTAATATCATAATCCATAGCTTACACCCATTTTAAATTCGAAACTGCTTCTTCAAAACAAATTGGATCACACTCAAAAAATAAAGCAAAATCATAATATTCTTCATCTATTTGATTTTGGGTTACCTCATAAATTTCTTGCAAGCTCCTCATCTTCATGAGTGTCTTCAAGTTGGAGATCCTTCTTGCAAGTGGAGGTGTTTGTGATGATGAGGCAGTGTTGTTGCTAGCTCTAGTATTGCTGCTTGAAGCTACAGGTTGATGCACTTTGTTTTCTTCCAAGTCCTCAGACTCAATGATTGATGGTTTTGGCTGACTAGTATTTGATTTCCAGTTCCATGCTTCATCCTCTAGGAACTTCACATCTCTACTAATAATCAGCTTCTTCATGATAGAATTATACAACCAATATGCCTTCGACTCTTCACTATAACAAATGAAGATGCATTTCTACACCTTATCATACAACTTCTTTCTCTTCTCATCTAGAAAATGTGCATATGCTATACACCCAAAACTTTTTAATGAGCCACATTGGGATTCTGATTGCTCCAAGCCTCTTGAGGCATCTTGTCCTTCACACTCTTTGTGGGACATTTGTTCAACAGATAAATTGTAAAAACTATAGCTTCTACCCAGAACTCATGTGGCAATGCCTTGGCCTTAAGCATACTTTGTGCCATCTCCATTATGATTTTGTTCTTCCTCTCTACAAAACACCATTCTACTGAGGTGTGTATATGGTAGTGAGATACCTTCAAATTCTATTTTGTTTGCAAAAATTATGGAATTTACCATCTGGTAGTGAGATACCTTCAAATTCTATTTTGCTTGCAAAAATTATGGAATTTACTCACCTCCACCATCTATTTTGAGAGTCTTCACACAATAACCACTCTATTTTTCAACCAAAGCCTTGAACCCCTTAAATTTGTTGAAAGATTCTGAATATTTCTTGATGGGATATACCCATGTCGTTCGACTGAAATCATCTATGAAAGTTAGGAAATACTTATTATCGATAAATGTGTTGTTTTGCATTGGACCACAAATATAAAAATGCACCAGCTCTAGTAGTTGTGAAGCTCTCCAAGACTTTCCAGTAGGGAAAACATCCTTGTGATGCTTATTGACTAAGCAATATTCATGAACTTGATTCAGTTGGTATATGAGGGGTAAACCCTTCACCATTTGTTTCTTGTGCAGCAGGTTTAGGCTACTGAAAATAAGATGATCGAATCTAAGATGCCACATCCATGTAGCATATTTCACAACAAAACTAAATGATAGAAGCAATTCATTTTGAATTTGTAGGGGAAACATCTTACTCTTTATCATGGATATATTTGTTATTATCCCATACTCCTTTTCACTGATTATATAGGCTCTATTTAAATTAAATAGTGTGTCTCTTCTAAACAAGTTATCCAACACTTAGAAAATTGTGTTTCAATCCAAGCACATAATACACATCTTGGATTTGCTTCCTTTCACCTTGCTTGGTGCGGATAAGGTTTTTCCCTTTTCCCATGACAGGTATATTACTGTTGTTCCCCATATTCACTTCTGATTGGATAGATTCATCCAAGTGTGAAAACATCTATCTATTCTTAAACATGTGGTTGTTGCAACCACTATTGAGATACCAGGTATTCTTCTAGATCTCCTCCTTAGTACTACAAGTTAACATCAGATTCCCACAAGCATATCTACACTCTACATTTTTAGATTCATTTGTGTAGTGGGCTTGCTACTTATTATCCTTGGCCATCTTATTTCTACAATCATAGCTATAATGACCAAATTTCTTGTAGTAATAACATTGGATCTTCGATTTATCATACCTCTTATTTGATCCTCCTTGTTGATTTCTTCCATTATCTCTTTCTCCTGCTTGATGGAAATTGCAACTATTTTCTCCTTCACCAGAGTTTGACCTTCCTCCTCACTTTTTACCTCTTCTATGCTTACCTCTGCTATTATATCCTCTTCCTCCTTGAGAACTGGAGGCTCCTTAATGGGATTATTCTCTGCTATTGTCTCAAAATGAGACATACATATTGAATGTGTGCTCCCATGAGGACTAATATGATTGACTCAGACTCTACTCATGTGTTTGCAGATAACCCATGATCTCATCTACAAAGAGTGTCAAATCCCTTGATTATTCGATTGTTATCACCACTGAGTTGAAACTTATTGGTAGACTCCTTAGTATCTTCTCCACAATTATTTGGTTCTGCATATTCTCGTCATTCAACGTCATTTGGTTGATGACACCCATTATCTGAGTGAAGAAGTCACTCATGGACTCTAAATCGCTCATCAGCAAGTTTTCAAAATCCCTTCTTAGCATCTGCAACCTAACCAAATTTATCTTATTGGTGCCCTGGAAGGTGCTAGCTAGGATTTCCCATACCTCCTTTAATGTGGTTGTTGCTGCAATTCATGGGAATATTATCTCTTTGACCGTCTGCATTATGTAAAATAATGTCGTCTGGTCCTTTTTTATTCTCTTTTAGCAAATATGACTTCGCTTGGGAGACAGCGCTCATAGCTACTGCATCTGCTGGTTTTGCGTAACCATTTTAGACCAAGTCCCAAAGCTCCTAATATCCAAATAGGATATTCATATGGATGCTCTGGTAATCATAGTTTTTACCATTGAAACGTGGGATATACAACTACAATAAGTTACCACTGGAAGCCATTGCTTCTTATATTCTATGATCTGGTGCTAGCTCTGATACCAATTTGAAATAATTGCGCAATGGTGGAACAATAGTAAAAATACTTTTGGAGTGATTTGAGATTAAAGTAATTTCACAACGAAAATAATTTCAGGAGGATTAAGATTAAAGTTGAGCTGAAAATGATTTTCAAAGAGGTTTCAAAATGATTTTAGGTGACAATGTATTTTTAGATAAATTATATGCGACAATGCATTTTTAGAATAGCAAGGGCTGACAATGCAATTTCTGAGGAACGAGGGGTGACAATGCAATTTCAATGGAGTGAGGGGCAAAAGTCCCTTTTCAGAGCAACTTTCCCAAAAATATTTTTTTGGACCTGTTTGGGCAAAAATGCTCTTTCGGGTTTTTTGTGCAAGGGGAAGACAGATTATGAAAATAAATTATGAAAAGAAAAAAAATCAAACTTTAACTCGACTCCATTACACATGCAGTGCACATAAAATATAGAAGCACAGATAAAATATATATTATAACAACTAAAATAACCTAACTGCTATCGCAGTTTTATAGTGCTTAATACAAAGCCAAAATTTACCAGTTGCTTCTTCATCCAGAAGCTTTACAAACATCTGCAAGATTAGTTGCAGGTTAAACACCGGAGGAGTATTCATTAGACTGTTGCACCGACTCCTTTCTCTCTTTGTCTTCTATCGCCTCTGCTCCCACTCTTCTCCTCTACTCTCCTCCATTCTCTTATGTTCTCTATTCTTAGCACTGCAATGAAATACAACACTACCTTATATAGTTAAGTAAACAAAGGGATAAGCCTTATATTATGATAGGGGATAAGGCTTATCATTGAGCATACTAGGGTTTCTGCCTATCCGCAACGACTGGTATTTACTATGCATGCGAGAATTTATAGTGATCAAATTTTGGCAATAATATCTATTAACGATCTTACCAGGTGTGTAAAATTGAGTTTAATTTCTAACATTTCTTTGATTTAGTTTAATTCTTATTAATGAAACTATCTCCAATGCTTGAGGTCTTGTTATGTAGATCCGCTGAAATATTTGCTTAAGTATGCTATGAATTATTTGGGCGATGAAAAGGAGATTTTGCTAAAATAAAAATACCAGGCTAGGAATACCATGCTACACTTGGCGGTGAGGAAGAACCGACTGGATATGGTAAAGCATTTACTAGGATTTAAGTTTGAATTGTGCTATTGACTTAATGATAATGAAGAAACCTTGCTTTGCATGGTTGTAAAGTTGAGGTCTTTGGATGTCGTAAAGGAGCTAATAAATTATAAGCTAGACTCTATCAAGATATCAAGTAGGGATGGGAAGAATATTTTGCACTTGGCTGTGGAGTTCAGCCAAGTCAAAATTATTAAATTTTAGATGCAAATTATAGATTTATCATAGTTGATCAACCAACATGACAACAGAGATCACAAAAAAAGAAAACATGCAGGAGAATAACAACATTCAAAGAAAATAATATGGAGACACTCCTCTGCACATCGTAGCAAGGAACAAAAACTTCAATATAAGAGATTTTCTTTCTATTTTTCAATTTTTATGTGAAAATGAGTATATTCATTCTTCTAAGCACAAAAGACATTGGGTGCTGGATGGTAGACTTGCTGCTATATGTGCATAAATTGAACAAGGATGGGGTTAATAATGCAAGCCTAACACTACTAGATATCACAAGGGAAAACATCGAGTACCACGATCCATATGATATTATAGATAAGCTCATTAATTTCCCTCGATGGAGTAGGCCTTTTCTTCACAATGTCGCCAATTTGAATCCACAAAAATACAACAAATTCATGGAGATTTTGGATAATGTATTATCTAAGAGGTAAAAAACCAAATTGGTGGTGCCAATGTTTTTGGGCACGATAACGTTCATGTCAATGTTCATAATTTTGGGTGGTTTTGATACAAAAAGAGGCCAACACCACGTGTTGGGGTCGCTGCTTCTGATTGGATACGACTCCTTGAAGCTGTTTTGATTTTTGATTGCATGGTGTTCTTATTGTCACTATTTGTGGTGCTGATACGGAAGATGAGTTTACCCCCTTACCATAGAAAACAAGATGTTGTTCATATGTATTACCAATGCGGTTGTGTGCTTAGCCTTTGCATTTACCACATACGGTTTTATGAGTGCGGTGTATGTGATGTTGGTGCATATAGTGAATATCCTCGCATGGGTCATACTGGAGTTCTCTTTGTTCATCATTGTCTATGGGAATATGACCTATTTTTACATGGCAATGAAATTTACAGTGAAGCAGGCGAGATTCCATCGACTATGTGGCATCCCTTTTCTTATGGATGAAACTATAAAATGTGTTTGGACGTGGTTATAAAATTATGGAGTGTTGGACTGCATACGCCATTGTGTTCAAATTGGTGGTTCTCTTTGTACCAGACATGGTGGTCTAGTGGGTCCTTATGACATAATGGCTAAGGCTAGGGAAAAGGTAAAGTCAAAGGGTGGAGGTGAATGTGGTGATAACTCTTTATCTAAGTCCACTCCACATCCACAACTTGGCCACGAACCTATCTAAGCCTTACCTTACTAGAAAGGGGTTATATGCCCATTAACTATATTTTTAGTTTTTTCTTTTTTTTAAGTTGGAGATGGTATAATTGTTGTTGGTATATTTGAAGTGGCTTGTAGTATATTTGATTTGATTTTAGGTATGGTTGTAATTTTGTGAGTTATAAGTTAAGCTAAAATGTATTTTTATTCTTATTTATTTGAAGAGAGTTTAAAAAAAATCTTGTTTATCATTGTGAAGGACAAAAGTAGACTCAACCTTTTATAATAAAAACAAAAAAATCTTTCATAATAAAGGGAACAATTATAAATGGAATAAGGATCTAACAAGTAATGCCTTCTCATTTTTGTTGAGTCAAAGGTAACCATTTGGAGCTACTTGAAGACTTCATCAAGGAAATCCTTGTTTCCCTTATATTTTTCTTATTGTGGTTGAAGGGTTAAGTAGACTCATCTTGATGAGAAGATTACAAGGTTTGCTAATAGGTATCAAGCTGGGTGAGGAAGTTTTGACTCACTTGCAGTTTGTGGATGATACAGGATTGGTAGGAGTGGCCAACTTCAGGGAAGCAAGAATGATTAGAGATACTCTTAATTTTTACCATAGGGTCAAAAACTAAGTCATCAATAATAAAAAAAATCAAAGTGATCTTTTTCAATGTTGATTGAAGGCTTCGGGACAAACTTTTAGATATCTTGGGATTTACGAGGACTTCTATCCCAGTGGTATATTTGGATTCCCTTTGCATTATAAAAAATTAAAAATAGATATATTGAGGATTCTTTTGGATTGCATCAAAGAAAGAATAAATCATTGGTCTCTTTTATTTTTTATTTTATCCTTTCTATGATAAATGTGGTTTTAATTTTTATGGCTTCATTAATACCAACATCTATGAATGTAATATGTACAAGGTCAATTTTACTTTCAATGATAACTTGAATACCTACCATAGACATGATTCACTCATTGGAATAATTGAGAAAAGATGTTTTCCTAATAAAGATCCAAGAGGTCCTAGACACTAAGGACGGTAAAACCAAATAGTCTACCATATGTAAGAATACAAGTAATATTTTCATAATATTGAGATTATTAGGTAAACAAAATTCTATAATATACCTTCTAATATAATGAATAGGTATATTATGGACCCCTATGTGGCAAGGGAGTTCTTACACAAAGCCATGATATTACAATATTTTTTATATGCATGGCCATTGCTCCATGGTGATGATTTTCAACAAAATTTTCTCATATTAAATCATTATGTTATAGGTATTTGTTAGTATTATATTTATAGTTCTACCATGCATGTCTATATTTACATATTAGTACAAATTTATTTTGTTTCTTTACTTTTTTTTATGCACATTTAAGAGAGGTTTTATAATGTGCATGACAATGTAGTTGTGAAACAAATTTATATTATTTGATATATATTCAAAATTAGGGAAACACCCAACTATGGGGTATCATTCGTACCATCTAGGAATAATTTTCTAATATATTGAATACGTTTTGACAATATGTTTGGTATTTATATGTATTACATTTTAAATGCAAGTATTTGATAAAAGTGTAATAAACTTACAAAAGAGATTTTTAATGATCTAAAATAAAAAAACAAAATAAAATGTTAAATTCTAAGAAACATTTAATGTAAAGAAACTAGTGTCTAGGAAAATAAGAAATTAGAATATCTAATTGAATTAGAAGCTTTAAAAAATATAAAATTAAGGTTTTTTTATGGTTAATTTTTCACCAATCGACTAATTATTTTTTAAAAATTTAAATTTCCATACAACTAATTTTTTTATCTATATATTTATCTCAAATACTTGTTGAGATAGTGTTTGTTTTAGTTGAGAATATGAAAAAAATTATATTTAATTATAAAGGTAAAAAGTGTTAGATTTCACAATAATTTCCATAAAAAATGGAATCAAACATTACCTAGTATTGCTTAACAAATAAAATACACAACATATAGAACAAATAATATAATAGGATTTTCGTAGACACCAAAAGATGTTTAGTCAAAGAGAATTAAATTACACTCAAAATAATAAAAAAATTATTGGTGATAATGGATATACCCAATACATGATGCATTTAGATCAAGGTTATGAGACTTACCCTCAATAATAAAAATTAAGAAATTACAAAATATACTTTTTTCAAGGTTTACATGAGCCCAAAGGATAAACATAATAAAAAGTTGGTTGTGGCCTCAAGAGAAGATTAACCACCTCATATTTTAACATTATATATTAATCTAAATTAAGAAAATAAAGAGATATCCTTAAGTTGGATCCCCCCTTAAGAGACACTCTTCAACTCCAAGAAGCTCCCACATTTGCAAAAGTGACATTGAGAATGATCTTCATCAAAATGTATGTTGCCTACTCTAATGAAGGAAAAAACATTGGATCTAACATCCCACAAGTATGAAGCCATATCATAAAGTGCACCCATCTATTAACGTGTCTTTCATGCTAATGAAACACAATATTATAAACAAGTGGAATAGTACTTTAATTTTCACAATGAAGAGTAACAAGAGAAATCTAAAGAATGTCAATCTCACAAAATATTTAGAATTCACCAAATATGATTAGTTTCCCCATTGGGAGCATAATATTTAGCCTTTGTGAAATATTTAGAAATGATATATTGATATATGAAACACCATGAAAATGGATTAGATCTCAAGTAGAACATAAAACCTATGGTAGAAAATCATTCATCTTAATAGATTACCCAACCAACAAGTAAAAAACCTATCAAAATTGAAGGATAACCATAGAGTGGTGAACTCCCATATGATATATCTCTTTGATGTATCTAAAAATCTACTTTAATACCATTTAGTGACTCTACCAAGGAGTGTACATGTACATAGAGAAAATCTAACAACAAAGGTTATATCTCATCTAGTGCAAGTAAGACAAAGAAGCCTTCCTATAAGAGACTGGTATAAAGTGGCATCAACTAAAGGTGTGGTATAATAATTTTGTAGTTTTAAACCTAAAGCAAAGAGGGTTTGATTAGGCTTACACTCCCAAATACTAAACTACTAAAGAAGATCCAAAGTATCGTTGGGCTAAGAAATAGTTATGCTAGAATTTGACTAATATATTTGGATTCCCATAAAACAGTGTGAGAGCCCTAAATCTATCATCTCAATAATGGGACAAAGCCATGAGTACATATTATAAATTAGAATAATGGATTTTTATATGATAATAACACCATTAACATACAAGATATTAATTTTTTTTTCTAATTGTGATGTTTAATGTAAACATCATGCTCAAACTCACATTGTTGAAATCCACAACTAAGGAAAAAAGAATGGATTTTTTCATACCAAGCCTGAAAAGCCTACCTAAAACCATACAAGAATTGAGTCAAGTGGCATACCAATCAAGTTGGATCATCCATCTCAAATCTAGATTGCTACTAATGTAGACATCTAAAATGCATAATCTTGACAAGACTCCCAAAAAGCCTCATTTCCAACTCATACAATCCATTTTTGTCAACCTTAGGGATAAATCCATGAATATCTCTAATAAGAGGTATTCTTCTTCAAAAATTCTCATGCTAGATGTAATTATCTTGACCTGAGACAACCACATTTTCCCAACCATATTTACCCAATATGGTTGCGTAAAATCAAAAATTGAAAAATAAAGGTAGGTAAACTACCTATTAGCATTATGCTTGACTTTGTTATGTGCCTACAATCTGTACATGCAATCAACACATACCAATAGTAGTAACCTACCACCTACAATCACCTCCTAGTGATAATTAGTTGTCCTACCAATAACAATTAAGTTGTCCTTGATTGTCCTTTTTCCTCACATTTCTCCTATCAAGAAGCTATAAATTAGCAAACCCCCTGCTACAAAATGGAGAACAAATAAAAATTTTATACAAAAAAGTGTTGCTAAGAATTTTTTATGTCCTCTTGTTGCAAACAAAATGCTGCTAGATCACCATAAAATATTTGAAACCACACCCGCTATATCTGTCATGTAATCGCTCCTTGTACTCCCACTAGTCTTTCATACCTGTTCCATCATCTTTATGCATGCAAAACACCATCTAAAATCTCTACACTTCACCTTGACATCTATCTAGAACTAGTCATGCTAAGGTGTAGACCCACAATAGTGACCGTATCACCCTGATATGGTCCACAAATTAAAATCACCTTGATCCAATATGGTCACCAACATCTAGCTAGGTGATAAAGTTCTTGTATGTATTTTATCATGGATATTTATCTGCATTTACAATTTAGCTTAGATCTCTCATATTTCATGCATTTAGCTATTTTTCTATATTGTTTAATATTTTTATATCGAATATGGATCCAACTTCGATGGACCTCGTAGATGCTACTGATTTGCTATTATTCTCCTTATGCGTAGGTTATAGGATATGAGGATAGCGAAAGGCTCCATATATAATCCTATGTGATGGTCATAGGAAAACCCACTCCCCAAATGGCGTGCTAGTATGGAAAGATTCAAATTGCACCCAGAGATGCTCTTTATTAAGGAAAGCACATATTTCTTATGATTGTGTCATTTGTAAAATTCTCTTGAGAGGACTCTCTATAATGCTAGAAATACAAATATATAAAATCTATTTTTGTTGTCTTGGTGTTCTTTTGTTCACTTTTATGGTGCAAATTTTTATCCTTCAAATGGAAATCATAGAGAGACCTAGTCCCTATTTTTCTAAATATATGTTTGATAATATGACTAGCATGTGATTGTCTTTTGTGACTTTAGGTCCTTAGGCTTAACTGTCTCTACCCGAGATGGTCCCTATCTGTAAATCATCTTAGCCTGAGATGATACCTGACCGAAGTTATAACAACCAAATATTTGTATTTCTACATCAAGCATAGGCCTTCACAGCCCTTAGGCTTAACTATTTCTATCCAAGGTGGTCCCTATATGTAAACTATCTTAGCTTGATATGATCCCTAACCTGAGTCAGAACAATCATAGATTTGCATTTCTACATCAAGCATAGGTCTTCATGGTTAGTATATGTGTTTTCTTACCATATTTTTTCCATTAATATAGCTACATTAATTTATTTTTAGGTCTAATTTGTATAGTCGTAACCATATCTTGTCAATATGGTCCCTATTTGCAACCATCTCGATATAAGATAGTTTCTGTTCATTTCAGTATTTCTTGCAATACTACTTGTAAAAATATAAAATAGTCATTTTAAGGAATATTGCACATTAGAATCATACATTACACTAGTAAATATCATTGTGTACTATTTTTTCATTGTTGCAATAAAAGGAACTCACACACTCGTGCAACATTTGAACATTGGCATGTTGGATTTCATCACCAACTATCAATAGCAATCCTACAATGTGGGCCTTCATCTCCCATTGTGGATTGGTACCCTAAAGCCATAGTATCTCCCATAAGTGTTTTTTTTTATTTCATCACTGAGAAGCCCCCTTCTGGGTTATGTTTAGATTTCCTTTAACTATAGGGCTTTATAATTAGTGGAAGGAAATTATAGTTCTTATCCAAACCTACTCGAGGGTGAAGCAAAAGCCCAATTGGACAAGTATCAGGATTTAGATAGCATAGCCCCTCCTTGGGGTGGTATTTATTATTCTGGTAGAGATACCTATCATCTATCGATCATAATAGGAAGTCATCTTCATCATTTTTTTCACATTCCTTATCAAGGGTTGTGTGTAAACCACTTTTTTTAGCATTCATTCCATCCACCCTAGTCATTTTAGGAATAGTATTTCAAACAACACACCAAAAACACAAAATAAAAAAAATCAAAATAAAAATAAAAAATAAAAGTGCTTTCTTGGTTGTTTTGCTTGCTTTGTTTGTGTACTTTACAAAGTGCTCAAACACATTACCCACATCCATCCTCCACATTGTCATTTTCCATCATGTTCCATTTACATAGCTTATGGTTGTGACACAAAGTCAGGGTCAAAAGTGAGCAAACACGCCCAGTCCATCACCAAGAGTTATGGATAATTTCTAACCAGATCAATATGATAGTTTACCCAATGCACCTACTCATCAAGACCTTGTCCCACCTAAGTGGCAATGTGTCCAATATGACTTGAATATCATCTACCATCCTACATTTATCCCAACATGTTGAGCATCACTATTTTGAATCTATCCACATCCCTAGTCAATCATGATATCGACTATCTGGATCTCATCACCCTATGTGCCTTCTATAAGAACACATACACACTAAATCACATAGGAGGTATTTACCATGTATTTACATTCCATATCACCCTACATATCCACTGAATCAAGAATAGATCTACACACTACACCAAAATAAGGATGCTCAAGCTATCATAGCTAAGCGCCCATGGATGATCCATGAATATGATTATGTGGAAACATACACTAGACACAATCATAACAAACCTTCCATGTTTGATCATGTTTTAATGGATTTTAATCCTAATCATCCATCCACTTCTTGGGATAAATGACCCACTCAAGTCCATTATGCTTCTACACTACCTACTTATGCAAAACCAATCATTCACCCTCAATATTAGGTCAATGGGGCTCTGTGTAGTCCTAAAAAATAAGTTATCAACCATTCTAGAGATGTTGCACAATTTTCACCTATTCACATGACTGATACACACATAGATCACCCTCATGTAGCCAACTAGGCCAATCACTTTAATCAAGCAAAAAATCCAATCCCTTGTCATTAGTAGCATTTACAATAAACAATCCACCAAAGTCCACACACACTTGCGCATCAAATTCAACAAACCCAACATTATCAATAGTGCCCAATACAACATCACAATCTTCCACCTCACCCAAATTAAAATCTTCCATCCTGTGTACTTCAAAATCTATCTCACCACTATCAATAGGAGTACCAAACCTATGAAAAAATTCAACCAGAATACCATGACCAAATTGACACATATGCTAATTTACCTTGTGGTGAAATTCTTGCTAATAACACACATCCACTCCATCATCAAAATAAAATATGAGTAGCCAAAATAATTTTCTAAAATATTATCAATTATTGATAGATCACATCAACTCCTTGGAGAGACAAGCCTTCGACATGGGTTATCAAAAACCACCTTACAACAACTTAGTAATCAACCCCTTCACCCATTTGTTCTCTCACCTCCATATCCAATCCATTTTGATATGCCTAAATTGGATAAATTAAAATGTGAAGAGGATGCACAAGAACATGTAAGTACCTTCGTAAATGTTTTATTTCACCTTCAGGATAGTGATCCCCTTATACTTAGAACATTTTTTATAAGACTTTTTGGGGGTGCTTTGGATTGGTACAATCACTGGCCATGTCATAGCATTCATACATTTGAACAACTAGCCAACTCATTCTTAGAATGCTTCGTGTTTAGAATAAATAAGAAGGCTACCTTGACTGACTTGCACAACCTTTACCAATTTTAAGATGATTCGGTCATGGATTATGGAAATAGATGGAGAGTATTTATCACCTTACCCATTATGGATCTTACTTGTATTTTCATCAGAAGTTGCTCGAAATTAATCTCACTTTTACAACTTCAATAATATCAAACTTTTGAGGAAACCCTAGCCCAAGAAAAAGTCATTGAAGATATTAAATTTCAAGAAGAGGATATCAAACTTTGAAATAAATAATGGCCCAACAAGAATGCTAAGTAGCCACACTCAACAAATGGCATCTCCTGTAAATCAGGTTATTTTAAATATCTATAGGTGCTCTAATAAAACCCCACCACAATAGCCTAATTATTAGGATCAACCTCCACTGGATCAATATAATCCTCAACCACCTTGTCAACCACTCCAAAATTAACCTCCAACTCAATCATACTACCCACCTCTCTAATTCACAATATTTATGGAGTCCTTGGTAATAATCTATCATTGATTATGTGAGGCACAAGTGATATCCCTCCCTAAGATTCACACACAATGCCAAAATCAACCCAAATATAAATCCTACAAGGAGTATCACTACTATTTCTATCATATATAAAAGGATCATGATATCCAATCATCTTACCAATTCAATAACATAGTGCAAGATATGAGTGAAAATTTGGAAATTCAAATTGACAACCCTCTTACCTCTTCCAATAAAAACATTGATATTTTCCAAAATCCACTACCTCAACATGGAGCAACCACAATACCTACCATTAAAACTAAATAACCCAATCAAGTCAATCATGTACACACCACCCCACACAACCAAGGTTTTGTTGGAATGATAAGCATTGTGATGAAGAATAAAATATATCCAAATTGATCCACACAACTTGTGGCTCCATCTAATATCCCCTCAATTTCATAGGCACATCCATAATAAAATCCAGTCATACCTTTTCTGGCTCACCCATTACTTACACATAGAAGTAGGCTTACTCAAAGTCTTAAAATAGTATCAACCAATATTTCCATTTATGATCTTATACAAAAATCAACTTCACATTCTAAAATCCATCAACTTGCAACTAAAAGACTCCAATTATTTCATCAATTTTATAGATCACATTCAAACTTGCAAGGGTCTTGCAATAACATTTCATGACCATGATGTCAACATCATACCTATTGAAGTACCTAATACACCAGTACACATCATAGCTAGTGTGGATGGTATCCCTTATAAATGTGTCTTAATTGATACATGCTCTTCCATTAACATAATCACCACATCCACCCTCAAAATTTTGAGTATTCCACCATAACACATCATATCATCCACCTTAACCCTTTGTGCTTTCAATGATATCTTGTATTCCACTATTGGGATAGTAGTCCTCCCTATTCAGGTTGGGCTAAAACCCATTCATACATTATGTCATGTCTTGGAAGTTGCCATGCAATAAAATATACTACTTGGTTATACCTCAATCTAAAATATGGAGTGTGTGTGTCTTCCATATTGCACCAGAGCATCAAATATATATATGAAGTCCAAGTTTATTATGTCCTTGTAAACTTGGAGCCATTCAAATTTTGCAATATGGTCTCACATCCACATGAGTCCATCTTGTCATTAAATCATATGAAATTCATCCTAATGACACTATCAAACACACAAAACTTCCACCACAAACCTCCATCAATCCATCATCACAACCCCCATCACAACCATCGTCATTGGTTTCCCTCAAAATTCCTTCTTGCTCATCGAAACCTCCAATCAAAAATCCATCAAATGCACCAATATCATGTTCTTCATACACACCCTTACCACTTACTACATCAACATCTCAATTACCCATTCCACCTCCCATACCTTACACATAAACCATATCCAAAATATCTTCTCACACTTCTCTCATTCCTATAGAACCACCATCCAAAATATCTATCTCTTCACATTTCACACCACATTTTAGGCCAAAATATTCCAATAACATCATGCCCATTCTTGAGCATGAACATGGGGAAAATCTCTCCTACATGCCATCATCCTCCATTGATTCCCCCCATGAGGATACTCTTGCCATTCATCTGAATACACTAGTCTCTCTTCCACAAGTCATAGTCCATATGCCTAGTCTAGGCGTTGGTGAGTATCTAGTACAAAATGTTACATTCACTCCTCTCATCAAGTCAATCAAAGAATTTGGTTGACCTTATGGAACACTGCTGCCTGGTTGTGCCATCTTTCCCCTTGGGTTTTTCCCAAATCAAATAAATTTTGTCTATGGAGGTATTGATACCTCTACTAACACACCTCTTATATTGAAAATGAAGAACCATTTCTTGTAAATATTTAGTATCCGTCCAATATATCCTTTGCACTATGATATTTTCATTGCTTCCATTGGCACAAAAATGACCTTGGTCGATATGAGTAAGGCCTTCGTACCCCTCTGGAACTATGTTATCCATTATCTACAAATAAGGTAGGATTAGGATACTCCATATGTATTCTTAAGGAGATCCTTGTAGATTCTCTGTAGCACCTTACCCTAGGGCTTGTAGATGATATCGATAGTAATGAGTGTGTTGATCCTGGCTATACTCATTTTCTTAGTGATAATATTGATTCTTCTAATGAGGAGTCCAAATATGATTTGGATGCACTGTACATCACTTTATATAGATCATAGGATGAATCCTCACCCAATTCTCCTATCATAAAGGATGATGAATTTTATCTTTATCTCTTACCCATGAAACTTCCCATCTGGTGATAGATTATTGCACTTAAGAACCTAGTTATCTCCATTCTACTGCATTCACACCTTGTTATACCAAATCCATCCCAGCCGCCTCCTACACATTTTTAAACCCATATTTTTAACCTCATCCTTCCACCTGAGAATGAAGATCATTCACTATCCATAAACATGATCTCAATTGATCTTGCCATTCCACTTTGTTATCCAGGATACCCTTCATAGTCTTTACCCCTCAATATTGAGGTGATTAATTTTCATCATGTTTCTATCCCACCATCTCCTTTTAATTTTCTTCCATATGATAACATTCTACAACCATATCATTTTTTGTCACACCCATCATTATTGGTTCTTCAAGCTAATATAGATTCTGATGTTACATCTGACTTGTCTAATCTAGCTAATGACATCCATATGATCCCTACTCCTCATCAATTGGAGGAGGGTTCTCACATGTCAATTAAAGAGATCATTGATATTGATATCATAACTAATCTTGAATATCCTCAAATCCTTAAATTGCAAAAATGTTTCTCAACTATGGAATGTGTTGCATTCACTTCTCTTCTAACAAAATATAAGCAAGTTTTTTCTTGGTCATACAAATACATACCTGGTCTTAACCAAAAATTTGTTCATAATTTAATTCTCAATCCAATAGTCAAGTCTATCAAGTAGAATCTTCAAAAAATTCATCCAATGATATCCCTAATTGTCAAAGATAAACTACAAAATTGTTGGATGCAAGTTTCATCCAACCCACCAACTATCCTAAATGGTTTTCCAACATGGTACTTGTTGGGAATTTGAATGGGGGA
The DNA here is from genome assembly GCA_028583015.1 of Wollemia nobilis. Classification (NCBI taxonomy): domain Eukaryota; kingdom Viridiplantae; phylum Streptophyta; class Pinopsida; order Araucariales; family Araucariaceae; genus Wollemia; species Wollemia nobilis. The sequence goes on along the minus strand of JAQPPZ010000737.1, from coordinate 1,283,113 downwards.
TTTACATATGCACAAATTTTAGAGATCATAACAAATAAATCCCTAAGGATGAGTTTCCACTCCCTAGCATTGATACACTTATGGATGCAACTATGGGTCATGAAATGCTTTCTCTCATGGATGGTTTCTCAGGCTATAATAAAATTCATGTCAATCCTGAGAATCAGCCCAAAACTACCTTTGCCACACCATGGGAGATTTTCTATTAAAAAGTCATACCTTTTGATCTCAAAAATGTTTGTGCTATTTATCATAAGGCTATGATATACATTTTCCATGACTACATGTATAAGATTGTCAAAAACTATACCGATGATCTATTGGAAAATATTTATCGCAACATGAGCATATCAATATTTTACATAAACTCTTTGATTACCTCTTGGAAAATAATGTTCGATTGAATTCTAAAAGGTGTGTTTTTGGTGTAACCTCTACGAAGATTTTAGGATTTATCATTTCTAAAAAAGGCATTGAAGTTGATCCAAAAAAATTCAAGGTAATCTTAGATATACCTCCCCACATAAATATTAAGAAACTCCACAACATACAAGAGAATATTTAGGCCATCCAATGCTTCATCGCAGAACTCTCAAATAAATGTTAGCCACTTAATCATCTTCTAAAAAATGGGGTCACCTTACATTGTAATGATGATTGTCAAAAATCATTTGAGGATATAAAACAATACTTGGCATACCCACCAGTAATCTCCTCCTTGACTAGGTTATTCTTTACTATTGTATATATCGACCACTGAATTTTTCTTAGGGACCATGTTGTATCAAAATAATGAGTTCAATAAGGAGCGGGTCATCTACTACATTAGCTACACCTTGTTTAGTTACAAAATTAAGTATGCTTATGTTGATAAGCTCTTCTTAGTGATGGTCTTTTCGACTAAAAATATTAATCATTACATGATCAATAAAACCACTTATGTTATCTCTAAGGAAAAACCCTTATGGTATATGATGAGTTAAACATTTCATATTAGTTATCCCACAAAATAGATCATGCTTTTGGCAAAATTTAACCTCAAATTCATTAGTTAAAAATCTATCAAAGGTCAGGTTATCATTTATCAATTAATAGAAGCTCATCTACCTAACGATAAGCTTCTTACTATCGAGCTACCTTATGATGCAGTCTTTAAATTATTAGACTCTGAAGAACTAGATGAACCTAAAAATAAAGTTTATCTTATACTATTCTTCGATGCCTCTAATTGTGATCAAAAGGGTGGTGCCAAAATCATTTTTTTCACACCATAAGGGGCTCCTATTCCCCTTTCATTCAAACTCAATTTTTCATGTACCAATAATAATGCTAAATATGAAGCACTTCTTTTGGGTCTTCAAATGACCCTCACCATGAATATAAAATAACTTAACATCTCTGGTGATTCCTTGTTCATAATTAACCAAGTTATAGGGATATATCAGTGCAAGTGCACAATCCTAAAATCCTAAAATACCCTTGTGGATAAATTACTTAATAATTTTTAATTGGATGACATTGATGATATCCCTAGTTCCTCTAACCATTTTGTGGATACATTGGATTCCTTAGGATTCATAATTGCACAAAAACCTTTCAATAATGTCATAACCATTCATGTCAAAACTCTCTCTCAATCCATACTTTTGTGAGATATTTCTAGAGAAGATCAAGATGTCCATTTGGTCTAAATTGAACCATATTAGGATTGGTTCTCTCAAATTCTCCGTATGGATCACTAATTATGCAATATACTTTCGATAATATCACAACCATTTATCTAAAGGTTCTCTCTCAATTTATGATTTTACAAGATGTTTTTAGAGAGGATAAAGATGTTCATATAGCCCATGCTAAACCATACTAAGACTAGTTTTCACAAATCTAAGATTTCTTGAAACTTGGTAGCCCTCCTATGGACTTCTTGCCTATCGCAAAATGAATATTTAAGCAAAAAGTAAGTAGATATATCTTGCTAAGGGATATATTTTAGCTTCAAAGCTTTGACGGTCTTCTTCTTCACTACTTAGATCCCTAAGAGTCTACTTGGATCATTTCTCAAGCTCACAATGGTACTTGTGGTGGCCGTTTTAGCAGCATGGCTATCGCAAATCTCATCCTCTAAATGGGCTATTATTGGCATATTATGGATTAGGAATTTTGCACTTATGTCAAAATGTGCATCAAATGTTAGTATTATGCTAATCTATCTCACATACATTCACAAGATTTATAACTAATTCATTCATTATGGCATTTATCTCAATGGGGATTTGATTTAATTGGAAATAAATTACCATATATTTGGATAGCCACACATTCATCCCCATAGCCACTGAATACTTCACTAAATGGTTTGAGGCCATTCCCATTACCACTACGATTGGATCATGCATCGCAAAGTTTCTACTTTATAACAACATATGTCATTTTGGTATTCCACCTAAAAAAATCTCAAACAATGGGCCACCTTTTAAGAAAAAGGATGTTCGAGATTTGTGTACCAAGTATCATATATAGTACAACTTTTTTACTCCTTACTATCCATAGAGTAATGGAGAGGCTAAGGATTCAAATAAGATGATTATTGCCATTCTTAAGAAAATGGTTAATAATCATCATAAGGATTGGCACCTTCAATTACTTGTGGCACCATGGGTTTATTGAACAAGCATTCAAACACCAATTGGGGTAACCCTATTTTCTTTAGTTTATGGCACTAAGGCCATCATCCCCTTGGATTTTGAGATCCCTTTGTTGTGCACTCACTACAAGAATTCATAGATAATGACATTACATGGTAGACTCCACTTGATCAACTCACTCTTCTTGATGAATGATGTATTAACACTCTTGAACATCTTCACATTTATCAATATCTCATTAAATGAGCCTATGATAACAAAGTGCATCTTCAAGAATTTTAAGTTGGTGATCTTGTGTTAAAGAAAATCTAGTAGAATTCTAACTTGCCTAGTCATTTGTGTGATAAATTTGCTACAAAATAGCTAGACCCATTCATTATCACACATAAGTTGGTACCAAGAACATATTTGTTAGATAAAATTGAGGGTGTTGAGGAACCTGAACCTCTTAATATTCTCCACATAGAGGTATTTCATGCAATAAAAACAACAATAACATAACAAAAGCACAAAAATAGATCACATATTTTCATTTTACCATGCATCACATGTCGTTTCACATCACCATTGCATTGCATATTACCATTTATTACACCATGCATTTGATTCTCTTCTTCTCATATCTCTCGTGTTTCCTGTTGTCTAGTTGTATGCGTCATCATATTGCATTAGACATTTTTCTCACTGCACTTGCATTCATATTTTCTTCTTGAACACTAATAATAGAACAATGTTTGTACAACTATCACTTATATTGATGAAACTTCTTCTATTTTGGGCATACACCCCATTCCAATATTCATTCCCATCCAAATTACCCTTCTTTGATGTTTATTTTTCTCTTATTCCCCTAAGTAGTTGTTACAAGGTGTCCAACATTGTCTTTCGGTAACTTAGTCTTTTCTAGTATTCCTTTAAAATTTCAATGAATACCATATTGATCTCTGTAGGCCAAAAATGGCCACATAATTAGGAAAATTTTGTAAAATTTTACTTATGTCATAAATTCCTCATTCCTCACATCTTACAGTGTATTTTGAAGCGGATTCATGATAGGAGGCACGAGCCCACTTAACACTTAGAAAATCTTCACGCTTGGAGAAATTATGGAAGAATTATTTTGTTTTGGCTCCGAAATAGAGACGCATCTTGAATCCACAAAAGTTTTTAAGAAAAGATGACGTCAATAAGAAGAAAGTGTGGATTGGCAACCGCTTGATGTTTTGAATATCTTACGAGTGGCTAAGTTTTGGGGCACATTATTTTGAAGAGTACATAGAATATTTTTTCTCAAAATGATGATAAGGCATAATGCTATGAAAGTAGTAGATGCAGATTCACGACAAGAGATAATTTTGGCTAATTCTATTTTGGAACGATGACGAGGAATATTTTATTTTGAAGATGATCTAGAATGGAGAAAGAGTCATTTTACATTGTGATGGGTCTGAATTGATGATAGTATGCTAATACTCTTGCTCATCCCAGAATGGAATCCGCATATCTTTAATAAGAGATGATAGCATAAATATTGTTGTGCGGATTGAAGAAGACTTTGCGGACAATGAATAAACATGAATAATAAAGACCGGATTCGATCCAGCTTAGCCTTCAAGTAATTTCAAATTTGGATTGGCATTCCATGGTTTCTAAGATATAAAGGATGACATCATCAATGTTTTCAAAGTGGAATGGTGTTGTGTTCTCCTTGCCATTATAATAATATTATATTAGAATGAATCATAGTCATACAATGGGGGATATCAATGGTGGGGATTGTGTCAAATAATCCAAGGTATTTAAAGATATTTCTTCACCAGAATTGTAATATTCATTTGAATAGTAAGTTGAAGCATCGAGGGTTTTCAAGAAGATGAAACTAGAGGTGGTTACATATCAATGGTGGTTGGTGGCTTCCAAGAAAGATCAATGATGGTGTATAATCTTCAATGTCCTGAAATCCAGTTTGCGCAAAATGACCAGCAAGTTGCAGAGGCCCCGAACTACCATGGCGGTCCATCTACATCATATTTCTTAAAAGGTGTACCAATAATCAAATGCCAGCAAGAACTCTCTATTGCACTATCAAAATCTGATCTTTGTAATGTTCTTGATAATTTTAATTTTGCAAAACTATAAGTAGAGGTCGAACCCTCATTTTTAAGGGTTGGGTCTAGTGTGTTTGCCTATGCTACTGTAAATATTCCCAAGAGCTAATGGAAGGAGCATTACATTGATTTTCACCTCAAAATTTTTATCTTCATGATTGATATCGGAGATTAAAATTATTTAGTTGCATTTTTGTGAATGCTTAAGTGGTTAGTTTGTGCCAAATTCATGGATTACTAACTGTTAAAGTAATTGAAATCTACTTATGAGATTGATCTTTATTGTTAGGAAGTGCATTTCTATAGAATCTATATATTGGTGAATTTTTTATTTGGATTATCATTATCTAGATATTGAAATCGATGTCGACAATATTTCTCTACTCTGCATTAATTAATGAAGAATCATCCGATTTGGGATAATTTTGGTCTGAGTTATGTGCCTTTGGGTTATTTTTTCAAATATTTTTATTATGGTGTAATGTTGTTAGCCTATCTGTCCACTATTGTTCATATTTCTCTAATCCTAACCTTTTATTACCCTAACCTTCAAACCCCAAGTGAGCATAATTGTGTCAACACCCTGTTTAAGTTGACAAGTAACCAGCCTACTCTGGAGGTTGTATCGAAAACTCTATTTTGGTCCATCCAATGTTGAGTTTTGAGTTGTAGCTATTGGGTGTAAGCCTATACAGAAAGTAGGAATATAGACAGTCGCAGTATTGAGTAAAGTTGATGTAATTCAGTGCCTAATAGTTTTTGGCACACCCGATGGTACCAATTCACAAGGAACACGAAACCCATCAAATGAGTTATTATTATCTCAACCCAAAGGAATCAATATTTGGTTAATTGGCTTGACCTTGTAAGTGGAGAATAAAAAGTTCACCTGGTGACTCCCTGGTCCTTAGACTCAAAAAAAGAATTATCTCTATAGACCAGTGTCCTTTCATGTATACCAGGTCTTTCAAAAGGAATAACCCTAACTCATATTTTTACTATGAGTTACCTTACATAGGGACCGCTATTTCCAAAATTTTGGATCAATATTTCCTCATAGAGGAAGAGCTTATGGAAGAAAATCTAATAGTTCCCCCAATAAGACCTACAACCAAAAATATGGCATAGAATATGGCTCCTAATCAGCCATTACAAAAGTACCCCATATGGAACATGACCGCTTATCTTAGATTAGCTCAAATGAATGCCATCCCCCAAGATGTATCTAAAGCTATTCCTACTTATGATGAATCTAGGAAAATAGCTTATGAGCACTATCAAGATATCTTGACCTGGAAACAATCCACAACATAAAAGAAGACGATATTATTATAAGGATTCTAGACCTTTCCTTCAAAGGAAATATATTAAATTGGTTTAGAACTCTGGAATACAATACTATCACTTCATGAAAAGCGTTAGTCGAGCCATTCATAAAATAATTTAATGAATATGTTGACCCTTTTTCTCTGCTTAATCAGTTTACATCCATGCATAAAACTCAGCAAGAAACTGTCTCAGATTTTAATTTGAGATTTAGCAAAACATGGAAAAGAATTCCCCACACTGCCAGGACAGCTACATGTTTGGCTTATATGTATTATATTCAGGATATTGGATAAAATTTATGGATTCAAACACAACAATCAGGAGTAGAAACCTTCCTCCAGGTTTATAATGTGGTGGTTCATGTTGAAAATATCCTAATTAATGTTGGAAGACTGCCCACAAAAATTGTGCTACCCTACAACTCAGAAAGCATTAGTAGCCAAATTCAATCCACAAACCCCTCTTACATGGACCCCCTTTATTTATTATCTTCATCTCCATCTCCACAAATTAATGCAATTCCTCAACCAAAGCCTATATCCTCTATAGCTCATTTTCCTCCCCTTCCTTCTCAATCATCTCAAGATTTTTTTGCTATCTTGGATATACAAATCTAAAAATTATGAGTAATAGAATGAATTAAACAAAAAAGAGAGACCAAGAAAGGTCACAACAGAAGAGATTTATATATGTAAAAAAATATTAGAGACCTGTTCCGAGTAACAGTACTGGGATCAAGGTGAATGTAGTATATGAAGAGCCAAAATGTTCTTCAGATACTACTCTTGCGAATGTATGGTGTTTAGTATGCAATTACCCCCATGACTCACAATATTGTATGATGTATCAATACCATGTTCAAAAAGATATGGATCAATTTAAAAGGAATAAAAAGGGGAGAATTAATATGTTATGGCACCCTGATCAAATCATGTTTGGAAAATATCTGGCAGAGGAAAGCCCAATTGCCATTATGACAAGGTCTGGGAAGAAATATTTGCAAGTAGATCGCAAAAAAATGGGGCAATTCCAAGCCCCTTCCCAAAATATAGTTGATCCCCTGCCTCGGATTATTGACACTTTTCCTATTACTAAATCTAAGGGAAAAGAGAAGACATATAGTCTTCCTAAGAGACCAGAAAAGGAAACATAAGGAGACCGAATGAGGTCTAAATATGAATATCAAGAAAGACTTAGGTTCCCCTCTATTACTAAAAGATAAATATTAGAGGCCACCCAACAATATAAAAGAAGATATGGTGAGCAAGAGGGAATACTGGAAGAACTCTCCTTGACTAAGTCTGAATACAACATTGTTGAAGAGATGAAAAAGATCCCATCAAAAGCTAGCATGTACAACACTTTGTTCATTCCTAGTCAGACTGATATGCTTAAAGCTTCCCTAAAAAAAATCCACATGATAGGTTTGCCACTACAATCCTTAGTATGCCATAATAAAAGAAAGAAATGACACCTGTTGTTCTAAATAATAAGCCTCCCCCCTTCTATATATCCCTAATAATGGAAGGTTGGGTAGTCCGAAATTGTATTATTGACTCAGGAGCATCAACTACAGTTATGCCTAAAGCAATCTATGAGGAGATGGTTATGGAGTATACCCTATCTTGTCATGGGGTTTTACAACTATATGGTACACTGGTCAAGATAGTTGGAGTCATTAAGGATGTACTAATGAGGTTGCACAAAGCCCCTGAGGTGATAGTAGTGCAAGAAATAGTTGTGGTCGACTTAGAACCCTATTTTATGATATGTTTTTCAAGAGAGTTTACATCAAAGCTAGGGAGATGTATGTATATAGATTATTCTAGCATGGTAATTCCTTTAAAAGGAAAAAGAATAAGGATAACACTTGAAAAACTAGTAGCTTATCACATTGAAAATATTGAGGATATGTGCAATATTAATCCCTTGGAAGAATTTGAGTTTGTGGAAGACATTTAAGAGCTAGACATTGAGGATGAGTTGCCTTTCAGATAATATTATAGTCATTTCAAAACTGGTATGGAAACATATAGCATCTCAACTGAATCAAAAAGTAAAATCCCTACTATATCCACCCGATACCTAAGAGAGAAAGAAACATGGATCATACACTTTGATGGTGTTAAATGCATAAATGGTGTAGCATCTAGTGTGGTCCTGCAATCCCAATCAAAAGGGACAATGAATTTTTCTTATAGACTGATATGGTCATGTACTAACATTGTTGTAGAATATGAGACCTTGTGTCTCATATTGATACAAGAAAAAAGCATGGGCATTAATATTTTGAACATATATGGTAATTCTGAGTTGATAGTCCATCAAGTAATAAATCGGTGTAGCAATAAGCAACATTACTTAAAGACTTATAGAAATAGGGTATGGGATTTAATGAAATCCTTTGATTCACTGAATTTAAAATTTGTTCCCAGAGAAAATAATACTCTAGTTGATTCATTAGAAATAAATGGAGCTAAATTCAACCCTTTTGTAGACTTTGGAATCAAGAAGGCCAAGGGAATTAAAATTAATTTCAGGCCTACAGTACCAAACAAGCAAATTTTATGGCAGGTTTTTGAAAGTGATGAATAAATAGTTGACTTTTTGGTGAGAGAAGCATGTCTCTCCACTGTCCAAGAAGAGAATTAAGAATAAATTGATCAGCAAGACATTATCCAACTAAGAAATAATCATATCCCAAGAGGTTTGGTCACCCTTGAGAGTTTGTTTGATAATGAGGACAGAAAGAAGACCAAAGCCATGAAGTTCAATGAAAAAATATATAAAGAAGTTGAATTCGGTATAGAAAAGAAGCTCAATGTTGGAGTTTGATGTTCATCAGAGGAAGCAGAAGATATCAAAGCTTTATGCTTAAGATACCAATACATTATGGCTTGGTCATATGAAGACCTCAAGGTGTATGATAAAAAGGTTATCCAACATACTATTGAGCTAGAGCCTGATGCAAAACCTTTTAGGCAGAAGGAGAGACTAGTAAATTCGAGGATCGAGTCCATTGTGAGAGAAGATCTTGTAAATTTGTTAAAGTCTAAGATCATATACCCAATAAAACATTCTACTTGGATAGTCGATTTGGTACCTGTAATAAAAAATAATGGGGATATACACTTGTGTGTGGACTTTAGAAATATGAACCAAGCATCCCTTAAAGATCACTACCCTCTCCCTTACATTGATCAGATCTTACAAGTAGTGGCAGGTGTTGCGGGTCAAACAAGGTTAACTTATTTCCTACTTTTGTCACATGCCCGTGCATTTAATTTATCAACCCAGGGAGCTTCGTAAACTTGCGAAGGGTCTTGAACAAGATTTCTTATAATACCACTTGAGATGAGTCCGCTAGTTCTACTATTGGGGGGTGTTTCAACGGTCGTCAATCATTCATACACTCCTAAATAATTTACGTAAAAACAATTAAATCTACAGAAAGGAAATATTCATTCATTCCTGAAAATAAACCTATTGCAATACTAGAAATAACAATGTGATAAACAATCTTGTAAAAGTGGTAAACTAATCTAGGAAACACACAAAAAATAGGGGAAGAAATACTGGCTTGGAGTGGGCCCAGGCTCCAGCAACTTCCTCCCAATTGAACACACACTTAGAAACTCTTAGAACTATATTATAAATATCAAAGTATTACAATCCTTCTTCTGTATATCTCTCTACATTTACTATAAAAATATTCTATATATCCTCAGAGAGGTCTGCGTGTGTTTATATATCACACCCGTATATATTTTGTTACAAAGAAGTTATAACAGTCGATTCATTCCAAACTAAACTAAGACAATCTAGTAAATGTGATCGATGTCTACTAAAACTAGCAATTGGTTCTAATGGTGGCATGCTCACTGATTGGTTTGTGCTTCACATGGAATTGGTAGGAAATTCCCATATGTCAGTGCAATCCCCAATTTAACTCTATATGACATAGAGTTGGAACTGCACTAGTCTCTGTTATCCACATCATTCTTTTCTAGTCAACGGGCTAAGAACAGGGGAACCTTCCTTATGAGGAAGGTGCCTAAGTATGTTGGGCACCTTCTCTATGTGTAAGGTGCCTTACTATCATTTGCGCCTTCCTGGAAGAGGAAGGTTCTTATATTTTGTTGGTGCCTTCCTATGAGAGGAATGCGCTTTCCTTCTAGTGGCACCTTCCTATCAACACCTTCCTTATGAGAGGAAGGCACTTGCCTTCTAGTGGCGCCTTCCTGTAGGCACCTTCCTGTGAGAGGAAGGCACTTATTTTCCTTTGGCACCTTCCTGGAAGAGGAAGGCACCTACTTACGCTTGGTGCCTTTCTAGAAGAGGAAGGCACCTACCTTCTCTGTGTTGATTCCAAAAGAAACAAAGTGTCAGGTCGATGAAAAGACCTCGACTGATCCAAATCTGATTAAATCAACTACAATTCCACAAAAATACACTAAAAAAACACAAATTAGATAACACGCATAATTTCATCAAATAATTATATAATCATTCATAAACATATGCAATCCTTATTATATAGCCGCATAATAATCAAGAAAATGTATACAAAATATGAGCATTTTCGATGCTCATCATCCTCCCATGCCTAACATATACCACACCCTCGTGGCATCAAAAATATAGGTAGCCCTGTTGAACCCTCATCGTTGTTTTTTCTTGGTGGATTTGGCTGTACCTGCGGCCCATGTATTCCTCTTCTACACACTGGAATATGGAGGTGTGTCTCCTCTTTTTCTATGTGGGGCTTTGCTTTCCTCATCCTAGCCGCTATCGAAGGTGATCTAGCCAACGTCGTCTCTACTACCTGAAATGCAGCTTCTATAGCTTGCCATAGGAGAGCATTCGAAGGTTTAACCACTGCAAGAGGGATATATAAATTATCCCTCTTGAGATGAACTACTTGGGCTTTGTACAATTGGGCTACTTCAAGAGTAAGCCCTGCATTCTCCTTTGCAATGGTAGCGGCTTCCAATTCAGGTTCATATGCCCCGATCGTTAAAAATACCTTCTTATCATGGAGGGTCATCCCCGAGATGACCCGTAAATCTCCTAGAACTGGCTGTCCTCTATCAAATTGACGTAGATACTATAGTCCCCCTGCATCCTCGAGGTTGCCTTCCTGGTCTCCTTAGTTGTTGTCATCTCTTTGAGTAGTCGTTCGAACTATTTTTACCTCTGCGAACAGTTGCATATCCCACTCATATTCTTTTGGCTCATCTAAGGTCATCTTCACCTTCTTTCAAGTTGTCCTGGGACCTTTTCTATTGGCCTCTATAGAAAATACGATGGCTCAAACAGGGGTTTTCCATTTATCCTTGGCAGACATCTTCTTACTTCGAGGGGCCTGCTCTACGGTCCTTGGAGTGTTCTCTTCACTCTGGTGGACATGTGCTTTCATCCCTGGGGATGCTTCTTTGCCCCCCTGTCTATCCTGTGCCAACCCATCAGGTTCTTCTCTTTATTCCTTAGGTTTGGGAAGTTCTTCCTTATCCCTCGGTCCTATTTTCTGTTGTTGGTCCTCGTCCTGCTTTGTATCACTCAAGTCAATGACAGGAGGTGTTGTGGGACTTCTTTCCCCTTCACTCCCAAAAATAAAGGAATTCTCCCCTGCCTCCAAGCTGATTTGTCGGGCATCCAATCAAAATTCTCCCGAAGAGAATACTCGTTCTCTAGATGTGGTAGAATTCATCGAGACATCTATTTCCTAGTCAGTTTGGGTCGATGCATCCCTTCTTTATATTCCTCTATCCTGGAGTTGCTAGTTCTCCTCCTACAACTATTGTACCAGCTGCTCAAGCTGGGTGATTCATCTTCCTCATTCTTCCAATTCCCCTCTATGCTCATTCTGGTAGTCCTCAAAATTGTTTTGGGCCATCCAGTAATTAGTCTACCACTCCAGTGCTTCCTCCAAGGCTGCATCGACCTGATCATTGCTCCCAGAAGTCCCTGCATCTTGTGGGCTACAGTTTTTCAATTCCTAGAGGGTTTGGGTTGCAATGTCAACTTTTGGGTCATTCTCTTCTTCTTTTGCTGAGAGGAGGAGTCACCGTAGGCATTTCCTCCTAGGGACTGGTTCTAGCGGCCAAAATTCAGCCTCACTACTAATAAGTGATGCACCTTCCTCTTCATACTTAGGCACTAAGGAATGCCCTCTTTTCTCTATGCATCCGAGAACTGGTGAATGCCCTATTTCTTTCATGAAATTGGGCAATGCAAATTTCCCGATACTTGCCATCTCCTCTGTAGGGCTTTCCTCTTCTTGCCTTGTTTTAGCAACAATATCCTATTGCCTTTCTTGGCCGCCATCTCCATCTACTTCAGGGTTCTACCTTTGCGCTTTTGCATGGCAGACCAATGTTGACATCATCCCATGGTGGGCCAAGGCAGATGGTGCTCCCTTCTGGTACTCAGCCACTTCTTCCTTTAGGGAATTTGCTGGGTAGAAGGGTATGTTCAACTTCCTTCCATGCACCAGGTGATTCAAAAACTACACATGGTTAGTGTGCAAATGGGTATACTTCTCGGTGCATGTAAATAATCTAGCAACCTACTCATATATCTTTAGCAGATTCATGGGAATGCTGCTTTTGGGTAGCCCTTCCTTATCTATCTACACATTTTCTCCTAGCAGTAGCACTTCAGTGTATGACATCAGCAGTCCACATTTGTATATGAATTCACCTATGAGGGGCAATCCAATCGCCTGCGAGATGTATTCAGGGGTGACTAGAATTTCTACCCCTCGCAACTGAGCTATGTCGCACCTCAAGGAGGCAGTGAATTCCCTGGATGCCTCCATATCCTAGCCCTAACTAACTAGGGTATAGTATTCAAACCATCCCTTGACCTTGAACTATGTTTTTATCGTCCCCCTGATTCCTTTTGTATCACTCGGATCATTCTTTTTCACCGCATGATTCTTCGACCTTCCTCCCATGGTGCCTTCCCTTACTACTGCACTTATTTTTTTTCTATCCTTACTTCTTCAGGAAGGCACCTAACCTTAGCATTTAATTCTAGGGTACACCTTTCGAGCCATATCATTGGTACGTGGTTCCGGCCATGGGGGTATATGATTTTTATGATGACAATATTTTTTTCGATATCGCATAATTTATGAATAATTATATAAATATTTGAGTTAGTATGCGCGTACCTTATTTGGTGTTTCATGCATCGTGAAGAGCGTTGTTTCACTAATTTGTGACATGATGGAGGGGTATTTCATTTGTGTAAATTACGCTGGACTTTGGTGCTGAGTTGTTTGATGGTTGATGCTGAAGATAGACTCCCAATTTTCTCAAAAAACCTTCTTTCCATCATCTTTGGAATGTGCGTGCTAATCTTGCCCCATAATTCTTTGAGATTTTTTTATTGGGGCAAATTTCCATCACATGGGCGATGGTGGTAATCTGATGCCGCTCATTCGTGTGGCGATTTCGTTTTGATTGAGGCGTCCGTGAGACTTAAGTGTTGGTTGTACATGGAAGGCGCTCTTTGGTACCTTCCCAATGTGGAAGGTGCTTATGTGGTGCCTTCTCGATGTGGAAGGCACTTATATGGTGCCTTCTTGATGTTGTCAATGCTCTTTGAATGGATGCGCCTTCCAATGGTGGAAGGTGCCCTTTTGATGATGGCGCCTTCCTGCTACGAAAGGTGCTTCTGAATGGGTGCACCTTCCCGATGTGGAAGGCACTACTAAATACCTACACCTTCCTGGGGTGGAAGGCATCGTTGTATACCTGCGCCTTCCTAGGGTGGAAGGCGCCTCGGTTTGTATGTGCCTTCCTGATGTGGAAAGCACCTCAAGATATTTTTTTTTTTGTGACACCTTCCCGTCATAGAAGGCGCCTATTTTTTTTTTTTGTGCACCTTCATTATAAGGAAGGCGCCTTCTTCTTGCGGGGTTCCTTATTCATAAATAAGGTGCCTTATTCTGGTGGGGCGTCTTCTTCATAAGGAAGGTGCCTTATTCTAGCTCGGTGCCTTCTTCATACGAAAGGTGCCTTCTTTTGGCTGGGTGCCTTCTTTATAAGGAAGGTGCCTTCTTCTGTGCCTTCTCAATGTGGAAGGCACTTTATTCTTGGCAATCATGTTACGATTTACTGGGAAAGGGTGATCAAGCCTTCTCAGTCTCACTTCACGCTACCTCAGCTTCTACCTACGAGTGCTGGTGTCAGAATGCTGAGCTGAATCAGGCCTAGTTTCCTAGATACCTATTCCTCGTGCTGTCAGGTCCTCCACCTACAAAAAGCAAATGAAAAGAAAGAAAAATAAAGGTAGTTAGATGCATTTTGTGCCTATTAGGCCTTGGATTAGGATTCCTATAGCTTGCATGCAGGCGTCATCCCTGCAAAACACACCATAAGAAAAAACTAAATTAACTAATTTTGGTGAGCACCTCCATGCCCACCGTTTTTCCTGTTAAGAGTTTGGTCCGGATCTAACAAGATGGGGTCTCCCCCATGTCTATTTTGGATTCCACCTGTAAGGTTTCAGATGTGTTATAACGACGGAGTCGGTGGCCATTGACCGTTAACATGGTGTTGTTATCATCAAATTTTCTAATGCGCACTATCTTGTTCTTGATGATCTCTACCACCTCATACGGTCCCATCCATATTTGCATTAATTTACCTTTTATTTTCTAGAATTGAGAATAGTACAACAACACCCATTCTCCTTCTTGGAACTGCTTTAGTTTAATGTGGTGATCATGCCACAACTTTCTTTGTTTTTGTATGATTTTTGTTCTCTACAAAGCGTCCATTCATATTTCATCCAGTTGATCTAGCTGCTGAATGCTTTCTTTTTTAGCGTCATCCAAGCTCAAGTTCAATTCTGAAGCCGTCCTCAATGTCTTGATTTCAAATTCAATGGGCATCATCGCACTCTTCCCATAGACCAGTTGGAAGGGTGTGAAGCCTATGGTGGATTTCCACGTGGTATTATATGCCCAGACTACCTCCGACAACCATGTAGCCCAACCTTTTTTGTGTTGTTGCACGGTCTTCGTTAGGATGTTCTCTATTTCTCTGTTCGTCACTTCCACTTGCCCATTTGCCTGTAGATGGTAGGGTGTAGTTTTATTGTACCAAAATCTATATTGCCCCATCAGCTCCTTGATCAACTTGGATGTAAATTGAGGTCCTTGGTCTGTTGTTATCTCTCTAGGGACCCCAAATCATGTAAAAATATGGGCAAATAAGAAATTGATGATTGTTCTTTCTTTTGAATCTCTCAACACTTGAACTTAAACCTATTTTGTGACATAATTTGCACAGACCAAAATAAACCTCCTCCCTATTGAAGGTGGATTAATTGGTCCCATGAAGTCCACACCCCACTTATCTAAGCGTTCCAGGTGTACCTGAGGCTAGAGGGGCATTTCGTCTTGATGGGTTGGTCTTCCCATTCTTTGGCATTCATTGCACTTGTTGGTGTACACAGCCATATCCTTGGACAAAGTGAGCCAAAAGTACCCAGCCTATATGATTTTATAGGCAGTTCATTTCCCTGCAAAGTATCCTTCGCATGGTTCATTGTGACACACTTTGAGTACTTCTGAGAACTCCTGTTCTGCTACACATCTCCTTATAATCTGGTCACGTCCTATTTTGAACAGGAGGCCATCAATCCATAGGAATGATGTGCTTTTCTCTATGACCACCTACTTTTCTCAAAAAGAGAGAGCAGGTGAGGTTCTTTCGATGGCCAAGTAATTGGATATATCTGTGTACCACGGGATTTGCTCTCTAATGATGAATAAATGTTCATACAAAAACTGGTCTTCCACTGTTGTATGGTCTGCCAGTATCAATATAGATAGAAAATCTGCTACGACGTTGTTTTTTTTGGTTTGTCTACTATTGTGATGTCAAATTCCTGTAGTAACAAGAGCCACTTGATAATTCTTCCACTAATGGCCAGCTTTCTCATCAAGTATTTGATAGCCACATGGTCCGTGTGGACAAATACATTATACCCGATGATATTTGATAGCCGCAAGGAACTCCTTCTCCGTCACTGTGTAGTTGAGCTTGGCCCCTGCCAAGTTTTTGCTGACATAATGGATGGCATAAAATTCTTCACCATCCTTCTATCTGAGGACTGCTCCAATCACATTTTTGGATGCCTCACAGTAGATATGGAATGGTATGGCTGAATTTGGTCCTCTTAAAATCAATGTGGATATCATTTTCTCTTTAAGAAACTAAAACGCTTCTTTGCAGTCTTTTGTCCAATTGAACTCCACATATTTAGATAATAGAGTGTGTAGTGGTTTTGCAATTTTGCTAAATTTAGCAATAAATCATCGATAGTACCTGACTGATCCAAGAAAACTCCTCACCTCTCTCTGCATTCTGGGGCTGGGTAGGTATATGATGACCTCAATTTTTCTTTTATCAACCTTTATTCCTTCTACGGAGAGGTGGTGTCCCAGTACAATGTCTTCTTGCATCATCATAAAGTATTTCTCATTGCTCAGGGACAAATTGTTTTCCTTGCTTCTTTTGAGCACTCTTTCCAAGTTTGTCATTGCTTCGTCAAAGGTTTCTCCATAGACGGTGAAGTCATCCATGTATACTTTGATCACATCTCCCATCATGTTTGAAAATATGCTAAGCACCACCATTTGAAATGTGGTAGGTGCGTTGCATAATCCTAAAGGTAATACCCAATAGGCCAACATTCCCCATGGGTAGGTGAACATTGTCTTATCTCTATCCTCTTCTCCTATATGGATCTGGTTGTATCTACTGAATCCATACAGGAAGGAGAAATACTTCCTCCCGGAGAGTGTATCCAAGACTTGATCAATGAACGAGAGCGGGAAGTGGTCCTTCTTGGTCACTTTGTTTAATGCTTTGTAGTCCACACAGATTCACCACTTCTCATTATTTTTAGGGACTACCACTAATGGTGATACCTACTCACTGTCAAAAATTGGATAGATGAATCCTACAGTCAAGATTTTTTGTAGTTCTTCCTTGACAATGTCTTTCATTTCCAGATTCATTCTTATCTATGGTTGCCTGCTTGGAGTTTCCTGATCATCGAGGAATATACGATGGGTACATATCTCTAGGCTGATGCCCTTCATATTTGAGGAATCCCATGCAAATGCCTATTGGTGTCTAACTAGGAGCTCTTCTACTTTTGTCAATTGTGTGGGAGTCAACCCATTGCTATCATTCAATGTTCTTCTTGGCCCAACGTGTATTTGTTTAATGTGGTGATATTGGGCACCAACCAACGATGATCCAGGTGTAGAGATGGAGGACTCCCCATGGAGGAACTCCACAATAGCACCATCTTCATCTTCTTTTTCCAACTCATCCAACATCATCATCGGTTGGATCATGAATAACTTAAGATTTTCATGCTCGATCAACATGGGTTCTCCTAATGAGTCAACAAATTGTGTTGGGGGTGGAATAGTCAACCTTTTAATGTTTCGTCCATCAAAGATGGTCATCAGCCCATCTTGACAGCCGATGTAAGCATCAGTTGTTTCCAGCCATGGCCTTTCCAAGATGAGCGGGTAATCGCCCAGCCTAGTTTTATATTACAAGACTAAAAATTTGGTTGGGTATTCCCATGCGTTGACTGTCACTATTATGTCTTCCAACATTCATTCTGGTGCCACAGTCGATCAATCGGCTAGTTGCAGCACTATCGTAGTGGGTTTCAAGTTCATGATTTTTAGCCTCTGCATTGTCTCCTAAGGAATTACGTTGATGGTTGCTCCGAGATCGACCAATGTATTGGATAGGGAATGTCCCTTGATTTTTATAGTCAACATCGGGCTACCCGGGTCTGCATACTTAGGATGGCATGTTTTTCCCATCATCAAATCTGCTAGTTTACCCATGATATTGATAGTCTGGGTTGCTCTTCATCTTGGCTTCCTTAGACACATCTCTCTTATCTCCTTGGTATATATTGGAACATCTTGGATGGCTTGAAATAATGGAATTGTCACTTTGAGGTTCTTCAATCTAGATAAGATATCAAACTCTGGCTACATTACTTTCCTTTGTTCTTGCAGTCGATTGGGAAATGGAGCCTTTTCTCTCTTAGGCATTTTTTCTATCACCTCTTATACAAGAGGTTTTTCTCCTACCTCTTCCTTCTCTTCTACTAGTGGAGGTATTCCTACTCCTAGCTATCTACCAGACCTAAGATGAATATGGTACATCAGATACATCTCACCCTCCATGTTGTATGCTATATGGTTCACCCTGTTATTAGAATTTGTCATTAGTTGTGTGGGTAGCTACGCAGGTCTCACTACTGGCAACACCGATAAATTATATTGGGGTGAGTTGGTGCTACATTCTATGGAGCCTGATTCCATGTAGTGTGGCCTCTCCACTGCTGCCCAGGATATGAATATGGCATCCATGGCTGCTAGTTCAGGAATGTTGTTAGGGGTGCGGTGGACCAGGGTGATGGCCCCCACCACCCCATGTTAGGTGGTTGAGGCAGGCCTTGGGACATGTATGGTCCTCCCCCACATGATGACATTTTGGTTGGCATATTCCCCATAAAGGGTTGTGGTGAACTCTTCTGAATGCCTATGAAATAGGCATCTACGCTTTTAGCATCCTCCTGATTACTGGGCAGTTGCAGGCACAATCAAGATTTATTATTCAGCTTGCAAACTATGCGGGCATGCATTCTTTGCATGCTTCCCTCTTCAAATATTCCAGCATGTTACCTATTTCTATTGTCATGACTGAAGCATTCACTTTCATGGTTCTAGAAGTGGTCTTGCCTCTTCTTCTTGAGTAGTTTTGGCATAGTTGTCGGATGTCTTCCATAGCATGCTGGTAGACATCACCTCTAGAAATCATGTTAAGAGCCTCCAATGATTCATTGGTAAGTCCTCTCAAAAAGATACTTTTGAGGGACTTATCAGATAGTTTCATGTGAGGAGATTGTTGAAGATTGAAGTTGAATCTTTCCTAGTATTCCTCAAGAGACTCATCTTCTTTCTGTGTCATGCTCAGGACCTCTTCTCTGGAGTCTCTTGCTCTCCCAAAATCTTGGTATTGCTCTAAAAAGAGCTTCTTCATTTGATCCCAAGTGGCAATGTGTTTGTCTCCTAGACCGATGAACCATCATAGAGCTGCATCGTCCAATGTGGAAGGAAAGATTTTTAGCTTATGTGTATCAAATTTGTAGTCCACAGACCTACATAAGACATCAAACTTAAAAACAAATAGGTCAGGGTCCTCAGTTGGGTATCCTCTGAATGTCGAAAGGTGATTAGGGGATATGTTTTTCATTTTGGTATCTCCTATTCCTTCATCAATCGAGAAACTAAATCCAAATGAGACTTCTTCGTTATCAGCCATTTTTTTAGGAAATGCAATCTCTAATGCAGTATTTATGGCCTTACGATCATTTAAGACTTTCTGATTCAAGGATATAAGGCTGTTTGGTGTTATCGTCTGATATTCTACAACTTTCCACAAGAGGGATTTCCCTAAGGATGTCCTATTAAATAGGGGGTTTATGATGATTCATTCTCACCCAAGTTGATGGGATGAGGAGGCACTTTGCACAAAGTGCAGATACTCACTCCAATAGATTGTTGATGGTGGGTCGGGTGAGTCTAATTCAAATTTAGAATGTTTGGCTGACTCAGGTTTTGGTGGATTGGTTTTTATAAACCGACTATCAGGTCCTCTTCTTCTCGAAGAACTCATACAAGATCAGATGGAAGGTTTCTAGGTATTGTAAATAATCTAGTTGAGACGCTTCCCCTGCAATAGCACCAAAATTTTGCAGACCAAACAAGGTTAACTTCTTTCCTACTTTTTTTACATGCCAGTGCATTTAATTTATCAACCCAGGGAGCTTCGTAAACTTGCGAAGGGTCTTGAACAAGATTTCTTACAATACCACTTGATATGAGTCCGCTAGTTCTACTATTGGGGGGTTTTTCAATGGTCGTCAATAATTCATACAATCCTCAATAATTTACGTAAAAAAAATTAAATCTACAAAAAGGAAATATTCATGCATTCCTAGAAATAAACCTATTGCAATACTAGAAATAACAATGCGATAAATAATATTATAAAAGTGATAAACTAATCTAGGAAACATAGGAAAAATAAGGGAAGAAATACTGGCTTGGAGTGGGCCCAAGCTCCAACAGCTTCCTCGTAGCTGAACACACACTTAAAAACTCATAGAACTGTATTATAATTATCAAAGTATTACAATGCTTCTTCTGTATATCTCTCTATATTTACTATCAAAATATTATAGATATCCTCAGAGAGGTATGCATGTGTTTATATAGCACACCCAAAGATCTTCTATTACAAATAATTTATAACCGTCGATCCATTCCAGACTAAACTAAGATAGTCTGGTAAATGTGATCGACGTCTGCTAAAACTGGAATTCAGTTCTAATGGTGGCATGCTCACTGATTGGTTTGTGCTTCACCTGGCATTGGTAGGACATTCTCATATGTCGGTGCAATCCCCAATTTAACTCTACATGATGTAGAATTGGAACTGCACCAGTCTCTATTGTCCATTTTGTGCTTGTCTGGTCAACGAACGAAGAACAGGGGCACCTTCCCTATGAGGAAGCCGCCTAAGTATGTCGAGTTCCTTATCTATGCGAAAGGTGCCTTACTACCATTGGTGCCTTCCTAGAAGAGGAAGGCACTTATCTTCTGTTGGAACCTTATTATGAGAGGAAGGCGCTTGCCTTCTAGTGGCGCCTTCCTATCAGAGCCTTCCTTAAGAGAGGAAGGCACTTGCCTTCTAGTGGTGCATTCCTGTGAGAGGAAGGCACTTATTTTCCTTTGGTGCCTTCTTGGAAGAGGAAGGTGCCTACTTACACTTGGCACCTTCCTAGAAGAGGAAGGTGCCTACTTTCTCTATGTTGATTCCGAAAGAAACAAAGTGCCAGGTCCATGAAAAGACCTCGACTGATCCAAATTTGACTAAATCAACTACAATTCCACAAAAACACACTAAAAACACATGAATTAGATAACACATATAATTTCATCAAATAATTATATAATAATTCATAAACATATGCAATCCTTATTATACAACCGCATAATAATCAAGAAAATGTATACAAAATATGAGCATTTTTGATGCTTATCAGCAGGAGCAGAGAGGTTCTCACTATTGGATGGTTACTCTGGATACAACCAAATTTAGGTGAAAGATGAAGACCAGTATAAAATAGCATTCACCACAAAATGGGGTACATTTGCCTACCAGAGAATACCTTTTGGGCTGTCCAATGCAGGAGCTACATTCCAGAGAGCCATGGATTATGCCTTTGGTGCACTAATAAACAAGGTTATTCTGATTTATCTAGATGACATGACTGTGTTTTCCCATGATAATAAATACCACCTATCACACTTAGAGCAAGTTTTTCAGAAATGTAGAGAATTTGGTATTTCGCTCAATCCTAAGAAGTCATTATTTGTAGTCCATGAAGGAAATATGCTAGGGCATGTGGTCTCAAAAGAAGGCATGGCCATAGACCCATATAGAATCAGATCAATTCTTGCTCTTCCTTTGCCCACAAACAAGAAGACCTTGCAGTATTTTCTAGGCCAGATCAATTTTGTTAGGAAATTCATTTTTGACTTTGCATAGAAGGTCAGGCCTATTTTTGAGTTACTCAAGAAGAATGTTGAGTTCAAATGGACTGAAGTTAGGAAATAAGCTTTTGATATTATCAAATAGTCTATTGCAATAGCCCCAGTACTGGTAAACCTAGATTTTAGTAAAGATTTTATTCTTTATGCATATGGAGCTGAAGAAAGTTATGCCTTAGTACTCACTCAAAAATATGATCAAGGGGAAGAACATCCTGTGTTCTTTTGGAGCCAAACACTACATGATTATCAGGTCAAATACAACTTTATTGAAAGATAAGTATTTGTCGTGATGAAGTCACTGAAGAAGTTCAGGCAGTATTTGGTACAGAGCAAGACCCTGGTATATGTGGTTCATCCAGATGTAAGAAGTTTTATTCTTCAGGGTGATCTAGGAGATAAAAGAGTTGGGTGGATTACCAAAATCCAAGAATATGATGTAGAAATACATCCCACAAAATTGGTAAGGGGAAGAGCCCTTTTCCAAGGTCTAACAGAGGCTACAACATTAGCAGAAATGATAGCTTGCCAAACAACAGATGAAGATCAGGTGGAAGAAGCACAAACTACAGATTCTGATTGGGTTGACCAGATGATCAGGTATTTCCAAACTAGAATATGCCCCCCAAATCTAAATGCTTCCCAGAGGAGGAGATATAGGCTTCATGCTTTAAAATATGCATTACTATCAGAAGGCCTGTATAAGAGAAATTTGGATGGAGTTCTTCTAAAGTGCTTAAAGTATGATCAACAAAATAAGGTCATGGAAGAGTTCCATGGAGGACCAGCTGGCGGACATAGCTCAAGTAGAGTTACAACTTTGAAAATCATAAGAGCAGGCTATTATTGGCCTATTGTATTCACTGACTCTTTTAGGATCACTAGAGCCTATGATAAATGTCAAAGATATGTTGGAAGGACAAGGAATGTTGCATTTCCCCTCAGGCCAATACAAGTTGAAGAACCTTTTTAGCAATGGGGATTGGACTTCATTGGAGTCATCAACCCCAATTCCTCAATAGAACACAAGTTTATCCTAACTACCATGGATTATCTCACCAGATGGGTAGAGGCTATTCCTACCAAGAAATCAGATCAAGAAGTTGTGATCAATTTTATGGAAAATTTGATTTCAAGGTTTGGGGTTCCAGAGGCCTTGGTAAGTGATAATGACCCAGCTTTCATAGGAGCCAAGTATATTGAGTTCACCAAAAAATATGGCATTACTCTTAAGAATACTTCAAATTACTATCCATAGGGTAATGGACTGGCAGAATCTACCAATAAAAACTTGTTAAGGATTTTGAGAAAATCACTTGAAGGTAACAAAAGAAGTTGGCACCTATTGCTAGACCAGGCTCTATGGGCAGACAGGATTACTATAAAAAAGTCCATCAAGACTTCCCCTTATGCACTAGTATATGGCAAGGAGGCAGTATTACCCATTCATTTGGAGATCCCAACACTTAAGCTTGTCAATATAGAGGAAGAGTCAGAAGAAGATCCGATAAAGACCAGGTTGACTCACTTGCTGCAATTGGAAGAGAATAGAGCTCAGGCATATGAAAATTTTCAAAAGCATTCCTCAGATATCAAAGCATGGTTCGATAAGAAGGCCAGATTCAAAAAATTCCAAGTTGGAGACTCAGTTCTCAGGTGGAATGTTGATAGAGCAAAGCCAGGCAAGCATGAAAAGTTTGATTCTTTTTGGGATGGTCCTTTCAAAATAGTAGAAGCCAAGGAGTCCAATGTATTTTAGCTGGAGGATCCGGAGGGAAACATACAACCGATTCCAGTGAATGGTTTTCATCTCAAGCTCTACTATGTGTAAAAATTGAGCTCACTGTAACATATGTATATACATTGTATAATTATTTCCCCTCCTTTCTGCACTTTGTACTTTAATTTCTTTCTGCACTTTGTAATCAGTCTTCTTTGAAAAATCTTGAAAAAAGAAAAAATTTGCAAAAATGACTAAGTGTTGACTAAGTACACAACAAAGTTCCATTCCGCACTTGAATGCATGTAAATTCTTCTAGAATGACGAATGCTTGAAGCCGCATCAAAATACACTAAGTTCCCCGTGGAATGGTGTTAAGGTTTTTATCCCATGCGAAAAGAGAGTCGATGGTCAAAAGAGAGCAAAGGCGTTTCCAATCTGGAAACCTTTCAAAGCTAATGCAAGGTGGAGCGGAACCAAGATGGAAACTCATGCATATAATTTTCTAAGTGTCAGTAGAATCAAAGGGCTCTTAATTCACCAGTTTCAAAAGCAAAGTGGATCCAAGCAGTGATTTCAATCATGACACATGGAAATTAGAGAATGATCCCGCATTCAATGCTAATGAACTCGTGCCATAACCAAAGAATAGCCAAAGGGGTGCAGTGAGGTGGCAACGCAATTTGAACTTTTAGCCAATGAAAAGATAGAATGCCATCGTTGAGCCACCAAAGGGAATGATTAGAAGTTGGAAAGTGTGCCAGCGGGGAGGTCACATAGCAACTGCATTAATGGTGGAAGATACGCACGCTCCAAAAAATAAAAGTGACAAAAAAGCATACACGAGGCTCATTTAGTAGCCATTTGCATTCAATAGAGTGGTAAGAAAGCGAAGTGATACCCTAAAGGATTTGCTACGAATTACAGAGAGAACAATCCTTATCACTATCAGAATGGCTTCGGAAGATGTTCAAGAGTTTGAAACTCTAGAGGAAAAGGTGGTGGCACCGTACCTCGACAAAGCCGAAGTCGTGGCGGACACGAAAATGGTCCTCATAGAAAGAACTAAGCTAAGGAGGAACGTGAATGATAGATACAAGAAGAGAGTTGCTTTGTCTGTGGAAGGTAGATGTGTTATCCTTTCTTATCTCTCTTTTTATATTTGTGATTATGTTCATCCCTACCCTGATTTGATAGTTGCAATAGTCAAGTTTTACGACCCATTGGCCAAAGCAGTAAAGACCTCTGAGGGCGAAACCCTTTTCAATATCACTACCTCCTTTTGTCATAGACTCTTTGCCCTAGGGTCTGAACCACCAGTAATACCAAAACCATTTAGGGTCACTGAGCAGACTAGGTTTTACTCTTTGGAGAAGCGAGCTAATGATGGTGAGTCATTTAAAAAATGGGTTTATAAGCAACTTGATACTAAGCCCAAGAAAAATTTACCTGAGGTCCCTATCTCTATTAACAAGTTTGCAAACCCCGTCTTATTTTCTATGTTGGCTTGTATGGAGGGTTTAGACTCTGATAAAATGGTATATGGCTGGAAAATTACCACAACTTATTGTATTTCTAACGAAAGAATGTATGAGAAAGATGTGAGAGAAAAGGGGACTAGGGTGATTTATTTTGACTGGCCAACTTTTCTCGCATAGAGGATACATGAGCAGCTAGTAAGTATGAAAAGGGGTGTTGATGCTCCTAGTTTTAGGCATTGCTCAAGTCTGGTGTGGATGTTCTATGCTACCACTAAAGACAGAATGTCATGGATTCCGGTCAAGGATAAAACCAATGATGGGGAACCCTTTCCAGTTTATTACTGGATAAATCATTTGAGGAGCAGTGAGTCTTATTATAGATTCAATTTAGAATTTCTTGGACCTGCCCTAAGAATAATGTATGGAAAGTGCCCTAGATTACCACCCTTGGTTGAGCAGATTCTAAGAACAAAGGGTGCAGAAGGAGACTGGTATTTTTTGATCGAGGGCACAGTAATCATATTATATGGTTTTATGGGTAAACCTTTTCTCCTACCCCACTTTGTCATGGAGAGGCTTTTTGCCCTAGAATATCTGAGGTAGGCGGAGTACATCGATGCGAACTATGGTTCTGGGAGAAAGAGAAAGTCTTTGCTTACCCACCGCACTATGGATGACATTACCATCACCAAGAAGGGGTAGAGCCAACAAATTGACCAATACCTTGATAGGTTAGGTCTATTTTATATCCCCCAAAGATGGAGTTATGACCCTGATGGCATTTTTACTACAAGGAATAAAGCCCTAAATGGACCTAAGGCCTATAAGTTTGAAAAGAGGCCCAGAGCTCATTTTTAATAGGGCAGAAACAATGATGAGACTACTCTTTTAGAGTGGAATGTCTCAAATATGGGTCAGTTACCTCCATGGTTGGATTTTTATGAGCAAATTATTGATTTTGACCCTAACAAGAAGCCAAGTCATCGGATTACAGAGGCTACAATTAGTAATATTGAAGGGGAGACTTCAAAGAAAAAGGATCCTCCGCCTGAGGGAGAAGCTGCTAAAGAAGAACAGGAAGAAGGACAATGGAATATAGCAAAAATATCATATTGGTGGAGAATGAGGATTGAAATTGGAAAACCTAAGTCCAAGTTTGAAATGAAAATTGATAAAGAGTTTTCAAAAATATATAATGAAAATATTGGGACTTGGAGATAGAAGGATGTCAGAAACATAGTATTGATGGTTGAAAAACCCCAAAATGGCTCTGAATCCCTCCCTCCACCTACAGATCAAGAAGCTCAACTAGAAGAGCCAGAAACTCCTTTGACAACACCCCAAGTATTGAAAACTTTTCATCCTACCACTGAGCAAGTGGAGAAGTTTCCTAAGGGGGCTCAGTTGATGAGCAAAATGCAATATTCTAGAGAAAAGGTTGTCAGTACTCTAGTTATTGAAATAGTATCTAGGCCTAAACACTTAGCTCTGGGGGGTCAACCTCCAGACACAGATATTGACTAGAAAAAGAAATATGAAAGTTTCAAGTTCAAACCCTTGTCTTTTACCCCTGCAGCATCAGTACAATTACATCTTATTTCTGAGCAAGTTCTGATTTCTGGAACTATGCAAGAAAATGAATCAGAAGAGGAATCTAGGAATGAGATGGCTACTTTCCAATTGGTTCATAGAAGGACTAAAAGAGTTCCAAAAAGAGAGGAAAGAGAAATTTCAAAGAAACAAAAAATGGATATGGAGGAGATTGCAAAAGAGGTAGCTGATTTTGCTACAGAAGAATTGATTCATCAGCAACAACAAGAAATAGAGATAGAGCAAGAGCACCCTACATCTATAGGTGAAGGTATGGTTTCTAATCCCTCTTCTCCTCTTCATCCTCATGAATCCCCAAATAAATCTCCCTCCCTTTCTGATCAAGAAGATATGACAAGAGTACCTCCTCCCTCTCGTAGTCCACCACATGTGTCATCAATAGCCATCGAGGTACAAGTCACTTATTTTTTCATCACAACCACCTCAAATTCTATTTTCAGCATCTGAGGTTCCCACTCCATCATCTACCATTGTTTCACTTCCATATTTTTCATCACCACCATCAATGGGACACTGTGTTCCAAGTACAACCATCCATCCAATTGTTAGTCTTGCATCGGTTCCTATGAGTCTACCAGTAACAACAACAATAGTAGTTACAGAGTCCACTATTGTCATAGAAGCTACTGTAACTATCTCCACACCCCAATCATCAGCAGTTCAGTCTGCCCTTTCATTTCTAGTATCATCATCTCCCTTGGCTGCTGGTTTCTCAAGACCTATCACTATATCAAAAGAGCAGGCAACCACTCAAAGTATAAATTATTATTGGGCAGAGAAGCTTGCTAAGCCTTCTAGTAGGATGGTTGTCATAAGAAGAAGCATGTATGTTGACCCTATTTCTAGATAGAGAGTATCAAGATCTATGACTCCACTGGTGAGCAAACCTGAAACTGAGATGACTGTTCAAGATTATCGAGTGGAGGAGGTCACAAAAGATATTGAAAAGCTTCCTGAGGAAGATGAGCTGATTATAGCCAAAGCCCACTTGGATACCTTCTATGTGAAAAATGATATAGTCAGAGAGAAGGTGGAAAAATTGGAGAAACAGGTTGAAAATCTTAAGAAGAGTCTGAGTAATCAAAAGGAAGTAGAAAAGGCTCTAAGAAAAGAGGCTAAGGGTTGGCAAGAGAAGTTTCAAGAAGCCAATAAACTAAAGGATCAATTAGAAGAGCAAAAGAAGCTGAATGAAGATCAGGTGAAAGAAATTCAGAATTTAAAGCATCAACTTCAAATCGAGAAAGCTAAGTCTTCAGGATTTTCTAAGAATGAGTTGAAAAATATTAGAAAAGAGTTGCTTTCTAAGGTCTAGGAGAAATTTTCAGGGCTTCAACTTGTTATTGATTATCTTAATGATGCTAGCCACCTACTCTCCAATATTTAGAAAGAGCTAGATCAGATCACTAGAGAGTTGCAACCTATGGTGATTCCAGAAGAGCAAATGTATAGGTTGGTTGATAGCAGACTCGATGATTCTGCTAAACCTATTCCTAATAAAGAATGGAATCTCTCCAGAGTTGCTACCAAGATAGTGGTTAAAAAGCATAGGGCACTTCAAAGAGCTTGGCTGTTGGTTGACAGGATTGAAAGGGTGATTAAGGATGTTGTTGAATTGAACAAGGAAATGATTCAAGTTGGCTTCCAAAGCCTATGGAGGGAGGATCACAACTTGTTATCTATGGAAGAGATCCAAAAGAGCATTAATGAGAATTTGTAGGATGAATCTGGAATAGATTCTCTAGAAGAGCCACTACCCCAAGAACAAGTTGTCCAAATGATTATTGATTTTACTCGGTTGAGAGATCTCATGGAAGATATGGTAAATAGAGGGAATGTTGCTAACTGGGGGATGGGGGTGTTTGTTTTTTTTTTTATTATTAAAAAAAAAAAATAAACCCCTCTGCAGCGGGGGGGGGGGGGGGGGCGTGGTTTTTTTTATTTTTGTGGGGGGGTTTGGGGGGGGGGGGGGGGGGGGGGGGGGGGGAAAACCCCCTCCAGAAGAAGAAGGAGAAGAAGAAGAAGAAGAAAAATAAGAGGAGGCTGAGGAAGAGGCCCATGAAGAAGGAGAGCAGGATGGATCGGTTACAGGCCCGGAAGGGGCTCACACTTAGTTCATTTTTATTTTGTACATATGCATGAGTTTTGTATTTTTATTTTGACTCTGACAATTGTTAGAAATGAGCAATAAAGGCATGAAGCCTACAGAGGTAGAAGAGCAGTGGACTGTGTGTGAAAGCATTTCTTGAAATAAGGCCTTATAAAAGGAGTAGACTTGTGTCTAGTTTTTGAAGACAATGGCAAAACCTATATTTTTGGCACAGTCTCTGTACGAGCGAATGAATTCTATATGTTTTTTGGCATCACTTCCATATGAACCTTTACTCTCTAAGCAGACTGTTAAAATTTTTAGAGAGTAGTGTTTATATGGAAGTTATTCTATAAAATATATTTTTTGAAGATGGGTATGTTTGACTCCTAAGGCCCAATGGATAAGACTCTGAGTTCATTGGCTTTGCAAGCAAATCCACCCGGGAGGCACTAGAATGTAGGCCCAAAATGGCCACATACTTAGGAAAATTTTGCAAAATTTTGCCTAAGTCATAAATTCCTCATTCTACACATCTTATAGTGTATTTCGGAGCGGATTCATGACAGGAGGCACGAGCCCACCCAACACTTAGTAAATTTTCATGCTTGGAGCAATTTTGGAAGACTTCTTTTGTTTTTGGCTCCAGACTAGAGACGCATCTTGAATCCACAAAAGTCTTTAAGAAAAGATGACGTCAGTAGGAAGAAAGTGTGGATTGGCAACCGCTTGATGTTTTGAATATCTCACGAGCGGCTAAGTGTTGGAGCGCATGATTTCGGAGAGTACATAGAATATTTTTTCCCGGAATGGTGACAAGGCGGAATGCTATGAAAGTAGTAGATGCGGATTCGTGGCAAGAGATGATTTTGGCTAATTCCATTTTGGAATGGTGATGAGGAATGTTTTATTCTGAAGATGGTCTAGAATGGAGAAAGAGTCATTT
This sequence comes from Wollemia nobilis, assembly GCA_028583015.1. Lineage (NCBI taxonomy): Eukaryota > Viridiplantae > Streptophyta > Pinopsida > Araucariales > Araucariaceae > Wollemia > Wollemia nobilis. The sequence goes on along the minus strand of JAQPPZ010000737.1, from coordinate 1,253,508 downwards.
TACATTGTGATGGGTCCGGATTGATGATAGTATGCCAATACTCTTGCTCAACCCGGAATGGAATCCGCAAAAGTCTTTAAGAAGAGATGACATCATCAATCTTGTTGTGTGGATTGGTGAAGACTTTGCGGATAATGAAGAAACATGAAGAACAAAGAGCGGATTCGATCCAGCTTAGCCTTCAAGGCATTTCAAAGTCGGATTGGCATTCCATGGTTTCTAAGATATAAAGGATGACATCATCAATGTTTTCAAAGTGGAATGGTGTTGTGTTCTCCCCACCATTATAATAAGCTTATATCAGAATGAATCATAGCCATACAATGGGGGAGATCAATGGTGGGGATTGTGTCAAATAATTCGAGGTATTTAAAGACATTTCTTCACCATAATTGTAATAGTCAGTTGGAGAGGAAGCTGAAGCATCGAGGGTTTTCAAGAAGATAGAACCAGAGGTGGTTACAGATCAATGGTGGTTGATGGCTTCCAAGAAAGATCAACGATGGTGTATAATCTTCAACGGCCTGAACTCTAGTTTGTGCCAAGTGACCAACAAGTTGTAGAGGCCCTGAGCTACCATGGCGGTCCACCTACAATGGATTTCTCAGAGGGTGTACCAGTAAGAAAATGCCAGCAAGAACTCTCTATTGCACTGTCAAAATATGATCTTTGTAATGTTCTTGATAATTTTAATTTTGCAAAACTATAAGTAGAGGTCAAACCCTCATTTTTAAGGGTCGGCTCTAGTGTGTTTGCCTGTGCTACTATAAATATTCCCAAGAGCTAATGGAAGGAGCATTACATTGATCTTCGCCTCAAAATTTGTATCTTCATGCTTGATATCAAAGGTTCGAATTCTTTAGCTGCATTTTTGTGAATACTTAAGTGGTTAGTTTGTGCCAAATTCATGGATTACTAACTATTAAAGTAATTGAAATCTACTTCTGAGATTGATATTTATTGTTAGGAAGTGTATTTATGTAGAATCTAGATATTGGTGAATTATGTTATTTGGATTATCATTGTCTGGATATTGAAATCGTTGTCTGCAATATTTCTCTATTGTGCATTAATGAATGAAGAATCATCCAATTTGGGATAATGTTGGTCTGAGTTATGTGCCTTTGGGTTAGTTTTTCGAAGCTTTTTATTATGGTGCAATGTTGTTAGCCTATCCATCCACTATTGTTCACATTTCTCTAACCCTAACCTTTTCTTACCCTAACCTTCAAACCCCAAGTGAGCATAATTGTGTCAACACCCTATTTAAGTTGACAAGGAACCAACCTACTCTAGAGGTTGGATCGAAAACTTTGTTTTGGTCCATCCAATGTTGAGTGTTGAGCTATAGCTATCGGGTGCAAGCCTGGATAGAAAGTAGGAAGATAGACAGCCACAGTATTGAGTAAAACTTGATGCAATTCAGTGCCCAACAATCTCTAATGGTAGGGTCTTGCTTTGATTGTACCTTGTTTATCTCAAAATCCCAACATATTTTCATACACTTAATTACAATTTTGAATAAGGAAATATGACACTATAAAGTAGTTCTCTCCCTTTAATAAAATGGTTTCCTCTGCTCCTCCTATCATGTGCATGTTCTAATGGCAAAGAATTGAAAAAAGGACAAACTCCCCCTCCCTGCCAAAAAAAATTCCAAAGGCAAAAACTCCCTTGCTCCTCTATAAAATGAGCAAATTTTAAAATTAATAATTTCCTTACTCCTCTATAAAACAAGCAAATTTCAAAAATAAAAAATCCTTTGCTCTTCTACGAATGAGCAAACTCCAAAAAAAGTGGGTGGGGGGGAAGCTTGACTCCTTGGAATTTTTAGTCTTGACAACCATGGGGTAATATTCACTAGGGCTATAGACGCTTGACTAGTAGTGGAGCATCCTTATTTGTGGTATCACACCTATCACATTAGTGATCTTCTTTTGTATATACTAATGTCATCTTATATATGAGCTAGCTTTTTGTGCCTTGCAATTCAGAGTAGTTAAGTCCAATCATGTATAGGGTAACGAACTTCACTATGCACACATAGAGATCTTGAATACCTTGGTATTCCTAATATATTTTTATATTTTTGGTTCTTGCATGGTTAGTATACAAATTTTGACTGGTCAACTAGGGCATTTGAGTCTCTTGAAAGCCTTGTTTTTCCCTTATGACTTCTCTTTGCTTACCATCTACTACTTTCACACCTCTTCATGCCACACTTTTCTCGTTTGATTTGCATTGGAGTATATGCCCTTAATGAAATTATTTAAATATTGATTTGTGACTTGTTGAGTGATATTTTTGTCCAATCACAAAAATATACCCACAGTCAGGATTCTACCCGGATATCCACTCTTGCAAGGAAATATTTGTAATTTCTCCAAGGTTTCATTAATGTGTTAAAATTGCTTGCAATGCTTAGTGAAAAATATGAAATGCTAAAATTCAATTGGATACCTTAGTGTTGCATATACTTGTTAACAAGGGGCCTATTTCAATATTGATTTGATTTGCAATGATTTAGTTGTTCATGAAAATATTGACAATGTGAAATTTTTTATCAACTAACAACCTTTGAAATTTGATAAATATTTGATTTCACTCTTTGAATATTTGATATTAATTGTTTTATTTCAAATTGTTAATCAAATTTTATTTTCTTTTGTTAACCAAATATTATCTTCTTTTGTTAACCGAATTTTTATCTTCAATTGTTAAGCTTTGCTTAAAAATAAAAATGAAGTGATTGAATCTGACTTTGCAATGTAACTTTGTAATGTCATATTAATTATTCGCTTTAAAGAAAAGTTGGAATTTATAGAAATTTAAACTTTCATAAAATGAAATTAATTTGATTATTTGGAAAAATGTGCAAATTTTAAAAACTCAAACTTTCATAAAAAAATGTGAACTTGCATAAAAGAAAAATTTGAGTTTGAATTTTGGAATTAACATTTTTCTTTTTGAGGTTTTCATATTTTTATTTTTTGTATTTTGTTTGATGAAATTAAAAAAAATGTAAAAGGCTAGGGTTGGAAAAAATAAAATAAAAGAGCAAGTTCTAAAACATTTTTAAATTTCGACCCGAATCTGCATAATCCTGCACAAAACCAACATTAATCCAACCAGTCTTTACCCAGTCCAATATTAATGTGATGCAATATTCTAAGGGAAAACAACATAATATATTAAAAAAACAAATAATTCTACCACCTGCATGCATAAAACATATTAAATATTTCCAATATATTGCCAATATGAAATATTTCTAAATGAATACACTTGAAGAATACCTTGCTTCAACAAATTACAATGGTGAAATTTGGTGCAGTCCAACAACAAGGAAGGAAAGGCTAATCAAAAATCCAATTTCCAACGTGCACATGCTCTGAAAATTCTCTAACCTTTTATCTTGTGTTTGAAATGGATATTTAAAAATTTTCAAACAAAATCCCTCATTTTCTCTTTCTTTGTTTAGTTTCATAACACTTCCTTTCACGAATCTGAAACGTAATTCATAAAAGTTTCATTTTCTAAAATTAATGTTTTCCATCATGGTGAAGAATCTTTGTGCATGGTGTAAAGTATTCCATGCATCTTTATCTATTGAGTGCTTGTATAATTGGTGTGATAACATATTTGCTATTAAATTAATTAACTTCCACTGTGTTGAAAATACTTCATTCTCTTTCTTACCAGAGATTTAAACTACCATCACTTGAGGGTAAGCATTACATGTTTGGCTCACCTCCATTTTTTTGTTTTCCAAGCATTCCAATAAGCCAACAATATGGTTGTAACTGCATCACAGAATTTGTGGTATTGGCAATGTAAGCACCAAAAACTAATGTGTGTGCTAGTTCAATCAAGAATACCACTTCCCATAGTTCTTCACGAAGTTCAAAAATTTGCACGGTACAATTTTATGTTCAACAGTGCACTCTAAGCATCCCAAAGTTCTTAAATTATCCACATATTTATCTGTTACATAAAAAATAATTTCTTCACTTGTAATCACTCGAACCGTGGATAAAAAAATCAGTAAACACAAAGAATCAAATATTTTCTAGAGCTCCACTGTTGTAGTGCTTACTGAATGGTAGTGGTAGGTGCCATGACTAGTATAAGGAGGATGAGAATTTGGGACATGCATATCTTTTCAACATCTTGTATACTATGGCATGGTGGTCGGAGCAACCCCTTCATTTTAAACATAGTGACTTATACCCTATACTAACTGTCAAAAAATCCCTTATTCAATGCACTCATAAATTAACCATTAATCTATGCCATCATAGGATGCGCTACGTCTTGGCTTCCCCGAACATGAACATCATAATATTTGCAAAAGATAAATATATATAATAGCTTTTATTTGTTTAACGATCATGATAATCGTATGCCCCTTAAGTGCTCTATTTACGTCCTTTCTCTACTTTGTATACTAGATGGCCATTTTGTTTAAAATTTGATAAGCATTACTATTCACGTGATTCATGAATTTAATTTACACTCAATCTCTTTTGAAATATTAACAATACTTCCTCATTGATGAGCATGCATGTCTGCATCTCCTCTTCTAACACTAATAAAATATGACTTTCAATGGTTAGAGTGAGTATTGTGCTTTCATGAAAGATTCGTGAAAATAATTGGAACAGTTGCGACCAAAAGTTCAACACCCAACCATGATATGTGTATCTCATTCATTATCCTCGAGTTGAATTTTGTCATCTATGTTATGTTCTTATTCAGGAGCTAAAATCACTTTGCTCGAATGTAGGATTTTAAGATGAAAATTTTCAATTAAATCAAACTCAAATAGCATGTTTGATGCCTGTCAGGTTCAACTTTTTATCATTTCATGCTACTAACATTTACCCATATATCCTGTCAATGCCAACTTAGAAGTCCATCATCATCATTTGCCTCATTATCACTACGTCTGCAGACATATCATCATTGTCATCAATATCTAGTCCCACATGCATTGTGTGAGCACCCAAATGACATTTATCAATGCCAACACTCACTATTACAAGTGATTCAACTAATCCACTAAGTTACCTCTTGGTACTCACCTATACATTGACTACACCTTCACTCAAACTTTGTGCCTCTACATTGACCATGCTCTTATGTTGTGTCCGTTGGTTGGTAGGGATTATCCTAAAAATCATACCCCCATCGCCACCATGCTTTTTTTATAACATGGACATGTAGACATAACAAAAATTAAATAAAAATTACATTAAAATTTATAAGGTGTGTAATTGTTACCTTCTGAGGAGCATACAAAATGAACAACAAGTGTTTTCATTCATCACTCAATATAAAATGAATATAACATCTTTAAAATTTTCATACAAAATGAAATGATATTACTTTTGTTTTATTTTTATTATTTTATTATTATTATTTGTTTTTTTTTATTATTATATATTATTTTATTTTTTACTTTTTGCTTTTTATTTTGCTTTTATTGATATGTGAGTAAATGTTGGATTGGGCTCAAAGTGGAATTTGAAATGGAGTAATTGTACTGGTAAAACATGAAATCAAAAACATGAGAGCAAAACAAGAGATCAATGAAATCAATCACCAAGCACTAAAAACATGATAATGGTAAACCCTTAGGATTCATTAACCTTTAATGACCTCATAAACTAAAATAAACAAATGTAAACTTAAAGTCATATTAACACCATAAAAACAAGTGGGTTCCCAAGTCAGGGTACATTGTGCAATGACAAAAACAAATGGTGACTGTGTTGGAAAATGATCCTAAGCATTTTGGATAATGAACCTAGTTTGAAACCAAGAAAATAAAGGATTAAAAAATATAAATCATCTAGTAACATCCAAGAAATATGGGTTTAAACAACTTTTATTGAATGTAAACACTTAGTTTGCTTTACCTTAGTGTGTGTTTTGTGAATTCATTCTCTATTTTGAATCCATCAAAATCTTCTCATTTGTTTTGAAATTAGGCTATAAAAAATGTTACTCATAAAAAATTTCCTCTACATTGCTCCATTTCTAGTCCAACATACATAACTTCAATGGATATGACCTTGATCTCTTCTATAACTTGCTCTACTACCAGCCAGGTGTCTATAGCCCTGATAGAGATTATCTGAACCACTCAGGCACTAGATTGATTTCCATTTATCTATTTTTTTATAAGAATTTGATTGCTTTGCAAATATCATATGCACCTCTTGGGTTAGATATCATCTAAGACTTAGTATGGAGTCTATAAATTTTTTTGCATAATCGACAAACCAAAATTATTTCATCCTTCAAGAGTAAAAAATATCCTTTAAATATGATTTTACATATGAAATTTTAGCAAAATGTTGCATCACTTCAATCTCCACCATTCTAATCCATAATTCAAGAAAAACTACTAGCTAATCTAATTTTGCAAATTTCAATTTCTCTTTATCTCAACCAAGCCATTTATATTCTATGACTAAGAAACATTTCCAACAAAGGGGTAAAAGTTTATTGCAACTACACAACTATACCATAATATGGAAAAACAGAAAACCAAGACATATTGTGAAAGTGAAGAAGCAAAATATGAACATAAAATAAAACACAAAATCTGGTATGAACCTATATTAATGAAAAATAAAAATAGAAACAAACAAAAAAAATAAAAAATGAAAACAACAATACAAACAAACAAGTAAAGACTGCATCCAAAATAGTAAATACAAACACAAAATTATGTACAAGAGAAAGCATAACAAAACAACAAAGCTATACAAGAAAAACATGTAAAACTATAAACTATGTACAAGAGATGAATATACACAAGTGATGGATATGTTTTCTATCTCAGGGATGGAAATAGTGCTTTAAAAATTATCCGTTGACAGGCAAAAGAATGTTTTCTCCACTTAGATTATACAATATAAAAGCATTTTTCCCAAGAATCTCATAAATTTGGTAGGGGCCTAACCAAATTTTGTCAAATTTATCATGATCACCCTTATTTTTGTGTGCCTTATCCTAAACCAAAACTAAATCAACAATCCTAAAGGCTTTGACCAAGGTTCTCTTGTCAAACACTTTTTAACAAACCCTTGATGCTTACTAAAATGTTGTAGGGCATATTCCTATTGGGATCCAAATTGCCATAAATAAAATTCTTAATATTGTGACTGTTATATTCTAAGTCTTTTATTAGGCATGCACTTGCTAATCATAGTTCAAACCACAACATTGGATGGATTAAAGATTGTTCTAATCCAACCTCTAGAGTAGGCTGGTATTCCTTGTCAACTAATAAAGTGTTGACTCATTTAAGCTCGATTAAATGTTTAAGAAATAGGGATATAAATGGATTAGGGTTAAGAAATAGTAATAAAAAAATGGATGGATAGAGCTAACAACATAGGCATCTACAGGAAAACCCCATCTTACAAAACAAGTTCCAGTGTCCCACACTTGAGACTAACAACTCCAAAACAAGTAATCTTCAATATTATAGATAGAAATGAGGTATACTTTAAGAAATATCTTTCAATATCAAGATACTAATAATCCAAATTAGCAAAATAAGATTAGTATCAAGATTTAATAGAAAATAACTTCTCACAAGCACAAATTCAATTATGATTTCAATTTGCTCTAAGTTAGCAATCCAATATTAACAGAATAGACTAACCATAGCAATAGTAGTATAAAAGCAATCCACAACTTGAATCTCTCCAAAATTATTGAAGATATTAGTTTGAGTTAAAAATCCAAGGAATGTTCCTTCTATTGATTTATAGATAAGTATTACATAACAAGGCAAGCAAACACTCTAGAGCTGACCCTTCAAAATGAGGGTTCAATATCTTATTATAGTTTTTACATGCTTGAAAAGAAATTGAAAGAAATGGAACATTACACGGAAAAATGAAATGCCAGATTATACAAATATTAAGGTGGTAGCCCTTAATTTTGTTTTAGAATGAGACAAATTGTGTGATCTTACACTCCTCTATAGTTCAGCCTCTATAACTTTCTGGTTATTCATGGTGGTTTTTACTCCAAACTACCAAAATCATGATCCTAATCATCTTTCATTCTTGTATAATTTATCTATCATAGATCTTAAACTGACTACAACTGCATTTTCTTAGTTCTTGGTCTCGATGATGCTTCATATGCTAACTCTCTTGCTCAACCAGTTCATGTTGCAAAGGCTCTACTTTTATGTGTCGATGTTATCATCAGAATGGACCAATATTTGATCTGTAAACTAACAACTAAGATTAAATCTTATAATCCTTTTATAGCTTCGTGGAATGGAACATGCCATAGCTCACTCCTCTTATCAGCTTTTCACATCCTTTGACCACTTTGACCGTGGGCTGGAGCACATGAGACTTTAGCATGAAAATATATTACGAGGTGTGTAGGATGGAATATTGCACTAGACCACGACTCTTATTCTTTAATCTGCTTTATATTAAATTTCCATCTATGATGTAGAACATGATATAAAACATATTGTGGTTCGTACCTCAAAACTTGTGTCTCTCAGTTTGACTATGGCTGACAATTGGGTAGACCAGTGTTCTGGACCACATAGGATATAGCATAATAAATGTTATATAAAATCTTACATTGTCCCGTGACTTTACTATTTACTTTTGCAATGTTTGAATATTTTGACCTTGGGTTGGAGCATATGCTCTATGGTGCTATGAAATACACTTTAACTCTCACGGGGTAGAACAAGCTTTGAAGTAGCCTTTATCTTGCATGAGCTAGAACAATATGCACTATGCCACTGTTTGGAAGTAGCCAAGTACAAAATTTGATTGTTTTAACTATGGGTTGGAACCATATCGGATGTCGCATTGATTAGAATATGTTGCAAACCGTTGAAATCGTAGACTTAGTAAAAAATATATTTTAATCTACAATTCCAAAAATGAAAAAATCAAACTTTGATCAATTTGACCGTGGGATAGAACATCCTATCCTGCACCACTATAAAATACACTGGATGTCACGCAGGATGGAACATCCTTCTTTGCCTTAGAAAATATTAAAAAAAAAAAAATTAGGATGTAGCCATTTTGGACCTACATTCTAGTACCTCCTGGGGGGTTTTTCTGGAAAATCCTGAGAACTCATAGTCTTATCCATTGGGCATCAGGAGTCAAAAATTATGAAATTTACAAACTATGTTTCATATAATAGCTTCTATGTGATTATTACTCTAGAAAATTTATGAATACACTTAGAGAGTAACGGTTCACATGGAAACCACATTAGAAATAATATACTTCAAAGCTCTCACCATAAGCACTACCTTAGTTTGGAAATATGGACTTGTATCCCATTTTATAAACTTAGTCAGTTTAGAAAAAATACTTTCATGTATTTTTCATTTTATGCCATAGACCTCATACTTTTATTAGTGTTTCTATGATAGAATCAGAACCTAAAACAAAATACACAATATACACATGAATGCAAAATATTAACATCTACTTTCTACCACAAGTATACTTATGTTTTTCATTCTCTTTTCGATTCTGCTCTTGGAGTTTTTCATCCTGTATATTTTTTGTATCCTCAACATCCTTCTCTGATCATTCTTTAGCCTGATCTTCCTCAGATTCTTCTCTTGAGAAGTCTCATGATTATCTTTGGGGTTTAAATCGGTCCCAAACAGTTGAACCATCATTTTTAAAGTTTATAAATATTTATTCCAAACAGTATTAGTAGGATTTGAGGTTTCCTTAAGTCGCATATGAACATATTTTAACTTAGAGATATCCTCATAAGTCGTAGAGTTACCTTTTCTTACTAGGTCTTCCATTAAATCCTTAAGCCTAGTTAAATATTTTATCATTTGAGATACCTTCTCTTGATTAATAGGATCCTCCTAGTTTTCTATCTTGGATTCATATTGAATGATTGAGACTATACTCTTTTTTATCTCTGCTTCTAACAACAAGGTGTTGCCTTCGATCCATAGTCTAGCAAAACCATTTCATTATTAATATCCATAATATCCTGAATTATGTCTTCAATTTTATCAGATAATAACTAGTCCTTATGGAGTAATTCATTCTTCTCAACCACAATCCTAGTAGCTAACTTGGAAATACTCCATGCATTATTGGGAATAGGATTTGCAGCTTCACTAAATATGCTCTCATATATCTTGTATGTCTACTATGTTTCTATCACCATAAGTTGTAGTTCCTCCATGAATTTATCCAAGTCTTCTTTGGTATTCTATAATAAATTATTGGCATCATCCATGTAGTCAATTACAAGCTAGATTCCTAAACACTTATAAAGTATTTTAGACCATATATATTTCCTAATATTTTTTACTCCTTTTGAGAAGCTTGAGGTTTTTCCTTTCTCAATCTAAATTTGCTGCTTCAAATATTGTATTTCTCTAGCTTGGTCTTCATTTTTTTTCTTCTATTCTTCAACTCATCCCTTAAGATGAATAGATTATTCATACCTATTCTTCTAATTTTTGACTTCATTCCTTATGACCTTTTCCACCTTCTTTAGATTGTTGACTATGTTCTCTAGCTTTTCTATCTTTCCTTCCAGCTTTCCAACTTGCTCCTTATAGATATCGATCTTGACATAGAAATTTTTCAAGTGATATTTTGCTATGATCAAATCATCCTCCACTGGTAAATTCTCAATATGTTATGTGTATTATTCTATATGATAATCTTTTACAATCATATCTTCTTCAGGTTTACTCATAAGAGATGTGATGGATCTACTACTCCTTTATATTTGTGGCATGATAGTTAGGAGTAAAATAGAAATTAGAAATATATTAATCAATCCACACCAATGTAAAGTTTACAATGCTTAAATAGAAGGGAATTTAACAACCTTAGAAAACTTAGGGAATAGATAGGGAATGAAGTAAAATAGGGAGGAAAGGAGGAAGGTAAATTGGTGTCGAACTCCATGTCGTTCATGCCATCCAATATATCCAGTCAACTGCCATCCAAGTCGACCTATTTTCCCAGTTAGCTACCATCCAAGGAGATAAAAGGGTAAGGTCCAAAGCATACCATTGTAAACCAATTTTTTTCCCCTTTTTACTGCTTTAACTTCCAACATTCTCCCCATTAAAGTTGAGAGGACTGACTATATAGTCTCTCAGCTTTATATATTGAGCTTTAGCTATACATTTGGTGAAAATATCTACAATATTATCCAAAGTGTTACAATAACTCAAATATTTGTTGTTCCACCATATCTCGAATGAAGTGATACTTCATATCGAAATGCTTTGATTTGCTATGGTGGAAGGGATTGTATGCAAAATGAATGGCACTTATGTTATCACAATTGATGAGGCCCAAAAATGCCTCATTATTGCACAATTTTTGACTACCATATGATAATTTAATTACCAAATAGTTGACTAAAATATACTATTTGTTAATTTTTTGCATGATTTTATGTTAGGATACCATATCTTTGTTTTTGACTATTTTCAGCATTTTGTGACTGATTTTGCTTAATTAAGTAGTAAGTAAAAACATGCATTTCATTTAAACAAATGTGGTATGTTGATATAAATTAACTTCTCAATTGTTTTTGAAATTTTTCCTGCCTTTCAACTTGTTTCAAATCCACATGGAATCCAAAATTTTAGGACTGTCATAAATCTAAAAATCTAAAAAAAAATAGCCATATAAAAATCAGCAAGCTGTCACTTTATAGGAACACCTTGAAGTTGTCAAGCAAAGCATGAAGATATGGATGGAATGAGTTCATAATTACTACATAATACATATGACCTATTTAGAAGCATTCCCACATGGTATAAATAGATAGCAATAGGGTATAACAGAGTAGGGACAATTGTGCAGCACTGTTGCACTATTTTAGCATGGTTACTTGGTGAATGAAGTGTATAAATTCAGTAGCAACTTGATGTAATCCTCTATGTTGATATTTGAATAATTTTTCCATGTTCTAATTTGTTTGAATTTGTAATAAATGCCAATATTTTACAATTATGCAGCAAAGTTGGAAAATGCAGTAATTTACCATGTAAATTCTAGCAAGCTACCAATGAATGGCAAGGCATGAAATTCACACATGGAGAGGAATGAAGGCTATTGCAATCTGATCCTAAGGGCTAATCCACTTGAGAAATACAACTAAAATAACTTGAAGAGCACACAATTTGTCATTCCAAAGATCTTCGAATTGAACAGGTATCTTTGGATTGAGAAATACAATCTCTTTAGATTGAGAAATACAGTCTCTTCGGATTGAGCCACTTAGCTCCGGATTGAGAACAGAAAGTGATTTTTGACTTTTTGACTATTTTTTGATGATGGAAAAATGGAAATAAGGTTGATAAGGTTAAGGAAAAATATCCCCCACTTGTATTTGTCATCCTTGTCGTACAAATCCACCATTCATTGAAAAATATCAATTGATCCTCTTCTATGATAAACCTAGAAATAACTGCAGCATAATAAGAAGTTGTTTGCAAGATATAAATGGCATATTATGAAGTGAAAAAATATGTGTGAGATATTTCTATACTCCTCCCATGTACTCCAACCACTGAATATGCTTTCTAAGGGCCAATGACTACTACTGCAACACAAACTATTTAGATTTGCATTTATTTTAGATCCAAAATTATTTGTAAATCAATGTAAAGTAGCACATAGGCTGATTTGAGCATGGGATATGTTGTAAATATTTATATAAATAACACAAATCCCTCCGTGGTTGATCCAGTTAGGAATTAGAATAGAGGAGATTTTTCAATAGCAGCAATTGGGACTGTACGGTAATTTTCTTTAACAGTTTTCAGCATGTTTTATCATCAATAAAAGTGTAGTTATTTTATCATTTTATGTTCTGAGTGTTAATTATTAAGGAATTATTTTAAACTTCTTCTAGATCAGGAAGTATGGGCCCACTTTTAGATCTAGAAGGAGGATTTTTATGGCAGGTTTTAATCTGTAATTTTGCTACAACAGAATTAACAGGTTTTAATTTGTAATTTTGTTTTAATTTTGCATAATGTTATTTATGTTTTCTATTATGTTTGTGTACAAAATTTGTGTGCGTAAGATGAAAAATTTATATTAAAATTTTTTCCTTTGCTTTCCATGTTTTCTTTGCTTTTCTATTTTAGCAACTTTCCATTTTCAGCATATTTCATTTTGCTATCAATTCCTGTAGCAGAAGCTTGAATACCTTTTGTGGCAGGACATTGATAGGTGTTTTTAGCATAAGTTTTATTTACAAGCATCATTTAAATTATGCAAGAGTAACTAGGTTTCAATTCTGCAAATGTAACTTAGGATTTCATTTCAACAACATTTAAATTCAGCAATTTAAATTCTGTTATTTTAATTCTGCAAAAGTAGATTAGACTTTCAATTTAACAATTTCAAATCTTGCAATTGTAGTTAGATTTCAATTCCTGTAACTTAGAATTAGTTTTTAGTTCTTGTAAGTTTTAATTCTGCAGATTAGGTTTAGTGTGACATCAAAAGGCTAAACCAAATCTGTCTAACCCAATAAATGCTTGAAATATGAATGTCTGAATTATACTCTACCCTAGTCTTCTATCATAGACACCCTTGGACACCACCCCGGATTGATAAGATCTTTGAGATTTAATTATGTGCTTAATGACAACGCATAGTTTTGGCACCATTGCCAAGGAACACTGTGTTGTTAGAGGGTAAAATTAGTCCAATAATTATTAATTATACTAAATTGTGAACTTTAGAGTAAAATCTGGATAAATGATTGGTATTAGTAACAATTTTTGGTAAATTGTATTTCAATCCATTTATAAAACAAGCAACCACAGGGAGGTGATCTTCACACCTAGGGGTTAAATTGCTTATGTTTGAAATTCTTGATAAAAATTGAAAGAATTTATCATCCTCATTATCAAGAAACATAAGATCTCTTAGAGGAGTCATATGCTAGTACTATTACTTTTATATCCATATCATCAGGGTAGTATAAATAAATTTGTACTAGGTGTTGGGAAGACATCATGGCAGATATACAAGACTATCCCTTGAACAAAACAATCATATCAGCTACTTGTAGCATTTATTCACAAGGACATATCACTGATAAATGCCATTTAATTCCACAACTCAGAGATGTAAAATTTGTTGTCTGGTCTAAATTCTTCTCAAGGGAGATCCCAACAACAACAAACAAAGCAAGTAAAACCACTACCTCCAGCACAACCTGTGGTCAATATGAATAATACAGGATAGGTAACCCCTGTCTATGTAAGCTGAGTCAGTTAAAAAAAATCACAAAACTTTTGCACAATCAAAATAGAATTTTATAGCTTAACAGTGATCCTAGAGTTCTACCATTATTGCTTAAATATTGTTAGGATTTAACCGCGCTAAACTGCAACCTAACAATTCTTATCCTACATCAACAATAGTTGATATCATTAGAGGTGATCCTACCTGAAAAGTAGTTGATCTAATAAAGTTGTACACTTCTTGTCTTATTGTGCAAACCAAAAATACATCTTTTTTAGCCCAACCTGTGATCAATCTGAATAATACAGGATAGGCAACCCCTGTCTATGTAGCTGAATCTGGTAAACAAAAAATACTCGTAGGAAATGTTATTGACTACAACAACATCCAACTGTGCTCAAACAAGAACTTACCTGAGCTTGAAGAGACAAAAAATAATGGAGATACACAGAAAACCTTTATTCCAAACACACAAAAATCAGCCTTGTATAAAGGAGAAAAACTAGAAAATTTGCACATAGAAAATTTACTTTCATTGAACTCCTTAGTAAGAAATTCCAAAGAGGTAAATTTTGTCCTCCTAGGAATGAAACAAATTGAAGTGCAGCCAAGAAAATTCTTGAACATTATTAGTTGGCTGACTTATAAACAAAAAGTAAAATTGTTGCTATTTTGAAATAATATTTCAATACCTTTATATGGAATTACAAGGGTATATCAAGATTTTATCTTGATGTAAGTACTTAATATCTTTTGGGAATTGATATTTAATTATTTCAAGTATAGATTAACAAGATTTTGCAGACTAGGAGGCATGGACAACACTTTATTGAAGAATTTTTTAGATATGGGGTAGTGCTTCTTTGTCCCATTGGTAATTCATGGAGGATGTTAGTGGTGAATGTACATTGCCTTCGGATATACCATGCACCATTAACTAAGGAGGATTTCTTGAAGGAGATTCCACTAGATGTACACATAATGGAAGAGAATTTCTCTTCAATATCAGATTCAGAGTGATGATAAAAATTTTGACAAAAAGAAAAAAATACAAGAAAATCAAAAATAAGAATAGTTTTTTTTGTGAACTTTCTTCTTGGGTACAAGCAAGACAAGAAAAATTGAAAAAAAAAAGAAAAAAGAGAGAAAATAAATTACAGCAAAGGCATGTCCCACAAAATGGGGATACATGAGGACAAGAATCAATTTTAGCAAGGAAGAGGAACAATGGAGCCAATACTTCATTTTCAGCAATAAGGAGGCAATTATGATGTAAGAAGATTATTACTGCTCATCTAGAAAGGAAGGTTGCATCAATATTACAGGTTTCAATAGAAAGAGATGGTATTTTCATACAACAATTGACATGTTTTTGCAGAATAAGGATTTGTCTTATCCAAATAAGAGTGAGAGATGTTCTCTCTCATAGAAGCACTTGAAAAAAAAAGAGACAAAAGTTGGTTGAAAACCAGAAATGGTAGCCTCTTCTGATGAAAACAAGAAAAAAAAAGGATATGAAAAAAAAAAAGAAAAAAAATGAATAATTTAGTAGTGAAAACCTTCGTGGAGACGCTACTGAGTTGGCTTGCATGAAAACCGATTTTCCAGCATGCATTGCCTTGTTGATCTACCCATCATTTTTCCACCATTGTACAAATCTCACACTGCACATGTGTTATATTTATGTTTTTAGATAGTTTGCTAACAATCATTAAAAGCAGCTTGTAAGGTGCATGACCAATTTTCAGGACAGTAACGTATGTGTTTCTTGCATTTAAATCATAGTAAAAATTTAGCATTTAGTGTATGATAATAAATATTTGGCATAAACTATTCATACAATATTGACAAGTTTAAAATGGAACATGATCAAGATGTCAAAAAACACCCCCTTATGCCCTTAATTGCATGGAAATTTCAAAACTATACAAAAACCTAATTTTGGGACAGACATGGCAACAATTCTATTTCAATTTGTAGAGCAAGTTTCGGAAGGAGAACTGCAAGTTTATATCTCATAATTGTCTGATAAATTGAATGAGGATAATCAACAAAATGCACCTGAAGGTTCTATTTTAGTACTACTAGAATAAAATAGCAACATACAAAACAAAGAATAACATCTATACAAAAGGATGAAAAAGGGATTTTTGATGTTATGGAAGGCTTATACACTCTAGAGATAGGCCCACAATAGAATTTGTAGCTAACTTTTGCATAGGAGGTCGTTTCTACATTTTCTGATGCATCTTCGGAATGAACAGTCATATATTCATAATAAATAGGCATATCTTCGAAATGAGCAGGATATCTTCGGAATGAGCAAAAATTGTACCAGAATTGCTAAAAATGCTACATAATCATAAAAAGAGTAGAGTACATCAAATATTGAGGTTCATAAGGCTCTACCACAAGTAAGTACATCCCTCAAGCATTTCAAATCTAAAAATTTTATCAATTTTGTTCAAAATGTGCAAACAATAGAAATAAGCATTCAAGCTGAAATGTTGTTAAGAACAAAAAATTCCATCAGTAGTAGTGCATCTGCCAAATACGGTTCCACAATAAGACTATTGCAAGATGAATCACATGATATCAAGCCTTTAAGAGGTACCTTGCAACACTAAAACTTGTAGAAAGATAGAAAAAGAGTCATACATGTGCTTAATTGCAAAATACTTGATATAGTCCAGAAATGAGGAATTTCTTAGTTAGCAGGTAGCAAAGGATGTTGTTCACAAGAATAAAACATGCATATTACTATGGCCTACTAATATGCATGAGGGCATGCATCAGTTCAAGTTGGGGGGGGATGATGAGTCCCAAAAATACCTCATTATTGCACAATGTTTGACTACCATATGATAAGTTAATTTCCAAAGAGTTGACTAAAATATACTATTTGTTAAGTGTTTGCATGATTTTATGTTAGAAATACTATATCTCTATCTTTGACTATTTTTAGCATTTTGTGACTGATTTTGCTTGATTAAGTAGCAAGTAAAAACATTCATTTAAATTAACCAAATGTGGTATGCTGATATCCATTAAATTCTCAATGGATTTTGAATGTTTTCCTGCCCTTCAACTTGTTTCAAATCCACATTGAAACCAAAATTTTAGGACTATCATAAATCTGAAAATCTAAAAATATCCATATAAAAATTAGCAAGCTGTCACTTTATAGGAACACCTTGAAGTTATCAAGCAAAGCATGAGGATATATATTGAATGAGTTTAGAAGGAATACAAAAGACATCTGACCTATTTAGAAGCATTCCCACATGGTCTAAATAGGCAGCAACAGGGTATAACAGAACAAGGACAATTGTGCAGCACTGTTGCACTATTTCAGCATGGTTACTTGGTGAATGAAGTGTATAAATTCAGTAGCAACTTGATTTACTCCTTCATGTTGATCTGAATAATATTTCCATGTTCTAATTTGTTTGAATTTTCAAGAAATGCCAATATTTTACAACTATGTAGCAGAGTTGGAAAATGCAATAATTTACCATGTAAATTCTAGCAAGCTACCAATGAATGGCAAGACATGGAATTCACATATGAAGAGGAATTAAGGCTATTGAAATATGATCCTAAGGGCTAATCCACCTAATAAATTCAACTAAAATCACTTGAAGAGAACACATTTGGTCATTCCGAAGATCTTCGAATTGAACAGGTATCTTCGGATTGAGAAATATAGTCTCTTCGGATTGAGAAATACAGTATCTCTTCGGATTGAGCCACTTAGCTTTGGATTGAGAACAAAAAGTGTTTTTTGACTTTTTGAATATTTTTTGACGATGAAAAAAGGGAAATAAGGTTGAGAAGGTTAAGGGAAAATATCCCCCAGTTGTCTTTGTCGTATTTGCCATCCAAAGACACCAGTCATGGAAAAAGATCAATTGATCCTTTTCTAAGATAAACCCATAAATAACTGCAGCATAATAGGAAGTTGTTTGTAAGATAGAAATGGCATATTATAAAGTGGGGAAATATGTGTGAGATATTTATAGACTCCTCCCATGTACTTCCACCACTAAAGATGCTTTCTAAGGGCCAATGACTACTACTACAACACAAACTGTCTAGATTTACATTTATTTTAGATCCAAAATTATTGGCAAATCACTGTAAAGTAGCACATAGGTTTATTTGAGCATAGGATATGTTTTAAATATTTATATAAATAACACAACTCCCTCCTTGGTTGAGCCAGTTAGAAATAAGAATAGAGGAGATTTTTCAATAGCAGTAATTAGGATTGTATAGTAATTTTTTGTAACAGTTTTCAATATGTTTTGTCATTAATAAAAGTGTAGTTATTTTATCATTTTCTATTCTAAGTGTTAATTAGTTAAAGAGTGCTTTTCACCTCATTCTAGATCAGGAACTATGGGCCCACTTTCAAATCTAGAAGGAGGATTTATATGGCAGATTTTAATCTATAATTTTGCTGCAGCAGAATTAATAGATTACTTTTTAAGTTTACTTTTCTTGTTTTAAGTTTGTATAATGTTCTTTATGTTTTCTATTATGTTTGTGTATAGAATTTGTGTGTGTGTCAACTGAAAAATTATATTAAGCATTTTTCCTTTGCTTTACATGTTTTCCCTACTTTTTTGTTTTAGAAACTTTCCAGTTTTAGCATATTTCATTTTGCTATCAATTCCTGTAGCAGAAGCTTGACGACCTTTTGTGACAGGACATTGATAGGTTTTTTTAGCATAAGTTTCATTTACAAGCATCATTTAAATTATGTAAGAGTAACTAGGTTTCAATTCTGCAAATGTAACTTAGGATTTCATTTTAGCAACATTTAAATTTAGCAATTTAAATTTTGTTATTTTAATTTTGCAAAAGTAGATTAGACTTTCAATTTAGCAATTCCAATTATTGCAATTGTAGTTAGATTTCAATTATTGCAACTTAGAATTAGTTTTTAGTTCCTGCAAGTTTCCATTCTACATTAGGTTTAGTGTGACACCAAAAGGCTAAACCAAATCTATCTCACCCAATAAATGCTTGAAATATGAATGCCTAAATTATACTTTGCCCTAGCCTTCTATCGTAGACAACCTTGGACACCACCTCGAATTGATAAGATCTTTGATATTTAATGATGTTCTTAACAAAAACATATCAACAATACAATCGATTTGGACCACTTTGACTTTCTCCAATCTCTTCAAGGACTTTTTTCAACCATAGGGCTTGAGTACTAGCATGTGTGAAGGTTATATACTCAGCCTCAGTCGATGACAATGCTACAACAGTTTGTTTTTGGGAACTCCATGTAATTAGTCCTGATCCTAGACTAAAATAATTCCCTGATGTAGATTTCCTATCATCTATATTGCTGCCCCAATCACTATCACCGAAGCCAACTAATTTCAAATAATTATATTTTTGGTAATGGATTCTAAAATCTAATGTACCTTTTACATATCTTAAGATTCTTTTAGTTGCTTGTAGATGCAGCTCAAAAGGACTAGCCATAAACCTTGAAACTAGAGAACCAACATAGTGAATATCAAGACTTGTGTTGGTGAGAAACATCAGACTCCCAACCATGCTCCTGTAAGTGGTCATGTCAACCTTTGATGCTCCATCGTCCTTGCTCAATTGGATCCCATGTCTAGTTGGAGTTACAACTAATTTGCATTGCACCATGGAAAATTTCTTGATCATGTCTCGAGTATACTTGTATTGACATATGAAGATCCCTTTGTTTGATTGATGCACTTCCATGCCTAGGAAGTATCACATTAAACCAAGATTATTCATCTTGAACTGCTTCATCATGGATTTTTTGAACTCCATATTCATTTTAGTGTTACTACTCATAAATATTAGATCATCCACATACAAACAAACTATAGGAATGTCTACTCCATGCTTTAGGTAGTACAAATTTGGTTCACTTTTGCTTCTTTTGAATCCATACTCGTTGAAATAGCCATCAACGCATGAGTACCAAGCTCTTGATGCTTGCTTGAGGCCATAAAGTGTGTTCTTCAATTTGTAAACAAGGTTCTCCTTTCCCTATTCTTGAAAACCTTGATGTTTTTGAATATAAATCTCTTCTATCAAGTATCCATTTAGAAAAGCACTTTTCACATCCATGTGTTGGACGTTCCATCCTTTATGGGATGATAAGGAAAGAACTGATTTGATTGTCTCTTGTCGTGCAACAGGAGAAAAGGTTTCCTCATAGTCAATACCAAATTTTTGAGTAAAATATTTTTCTACTAGTCTCGCCATATGCCTCTCAATGCTTCCATTATCATTGTATTTGGTCTTGTAGACCCATTTACACCCAACACATTTTTTTCCTTTGGGTAGCTTTACTAGCTCCCATGTATCATTATTGTTTATAGAGGTTATTTCCTCTTTCATGGCTTCTTTCCATACATTTTGAGTACATGCCTTCTCATAGCTAGCTGGTTCTAGCTGTGTACTAGCCAATAAAGCATAATTGACTACATCTTCCCTAGGATCATGGGAGTCATCATCTCCATACAATTGCAAATTTTCAAGTTGCTGCAAAATTGTATTCATCTCACTAGCTTGGATTCTAGTGAATCTTATTTGGAAATTTTGATCCAACATTTGAAAATATGGATGATGTAATGTTCTTTTGCCTCTCGATGGAGAGTCTCTGTCAATGTCCATCGATGAAGAACTTACTGATCTCTGTGCATAAGGACTTGAAGTGGCGGTTGAAGTACTTGATGTAGTACTCCTATATGGGCTTGGAGGGAGTGGTGTGCCTTTACTTTTCTTTGGAGACACCTATTGTACCTATGAAGAACTTACATCTTGGGACTCATCATCAACAAAAATTCTTTGATGACCCCATTCTCCCCCTTCATAAAAAATTACATCCCTGGAGAGTATAATTTTATGAGTCTTGGGATTGTAGAGTCTACATGCTTTTGTATACTCATAATACCCTACAAATATACAAGCTTGACTTTTGGGATCAAGCTTCTTACTTTTCTCATTAGGAATGTCCACATATGCTAAAGAACTAAAAACTTTGAAATGCTTTACATTTGGTTTCTTTCCATACCACCCCTCATAAGGAGTGACACCATCGAAACTAGAAGTTGGACTTCTATTTAGAATGTATACACTAGTTCTTACAACATCAGCCCAATACATATTAGTTAGACACTCAGTATGAAGCACCATTCTCGCCATCTCAATGATGGTGCAGTTCTTTCTCTCTACTACACCATTTTGTTGTGGGGTATAGGCAGTGGTGAATTGCCTTTTGATCCCACTTGATTTACAATATTTCAATAATGCTTTTGAGGAGTACTCACCTCCTTGATTTGTCCTAAGACATTTTACATAATTCCCACTTTGATTCTCTACATTGTTTATAAAATCCATGAAGTAATCAAAAGCTTCATCTTTGTGTTTCAAAAAATAAATCCAGCACATTCTAGAGAAGTCATATATGAAAGTGAGAAAATAAGAATTGTTTTCGAGACTCTGTGTTTGCATTGGTCCACATATGTCTAAATGTACTAACTGAATTGGATAGTTGGCTCTCCATGCTTGTCCTTTTGGAAACTTCGATCGTGAGTGCTTTCCCAAAGCACATCCTTCATAGACCTCCTTTTGTTCATTAATTTTAGGAAATCATGTCACCATAGCTTGAGAAGTTAGGAGTTTCAAGCTAGCGGAATTAAGGTGACCATATCACAAGTGCCAAAGCACACTTGGATTTTTTATAGCTACATTTGCAATTTGAGCTCCTCTTGGATCATCAAATTTGAGAGAGAATAACCGATTCTTGGTCATGGGGACCTATGTGATGACACGATTACAATTATTTTTATCAAAAATGATACATTGTCCTTCATCAAATACAAGTTTGTAATTGTTCTCCATCATTTTCCCAATGCTTAGCAGATTGTGTTGGAGCTTTGCAATGTAATAGATGTCACAAACTTTCTTTAGTCCTTCTTTGGTTGGAACCTCCATGGCTCCAATACCTTCTACTTGTAATGTTTTATCATCCCCTAATTTTATTTGGGATTTATAAGTAGAATCTAGAGTAGCAAATAATTTTTCTTTGCCACTCATAAGGTTTGAACAACCAGTATCCAGAATCCATGTGTCATTTAGATGTTGTTCTGATTGTTCGTATGAAAAAAAAAGACTAGAGGTATCATCTTCTTCTCCATAATTACCATATTGACTACAGCTACCTTGTGAAGATTTTTACCAGTAGTCACGAGTGAAGTGACCTGACTTGCCATAGTTGAAACAAGCTAATTTGTATTTTTCACTTACTCACCCTTGATTTCCACTTTGGCCTGGATTTCCTCCTTAATTTTGGTTTCCACCTCTATTCTGATTGCCTCCGCTGTATGAGTTGTGTCCTCTATTGGAATTGCCTCCTATGTTCTGGTTGCCTCCTCTATTTGGATTGCCTCCTCTGTAGTTGCCTTTGCCTCTACCTCTTTTTTGTCCTTTGACTTGACCTCTTCCACATCCTCTTCCATTGTTTTCATTAGAATTGAAGGCCTTCTCATCACTCCCGTAGCTGGTTGAAGGAGTTTTAGGAAACCTCTCTTCATGTGACATTAACGATCCGATTAATGCATCGAATGTTAAAGTGGAAATATATTTGGATTCTTCTATAATTATGGAAATATGATTCCATATCTATGGAAGTGTTCGCAACACTTTTGATACAATTATCTCAGGCTTGATTTCCTCTCCAAGTGTAACCATTTTATCAACAATTACTTTTACTCTAACACAATAATCATAGACTTTTTCATCATCTTTCATTTCAAGATTTTCAAAATCTCTTTTTAGTGTTTGAAGCCTCACCTACTTCACTTAATCACTACCTTGGAATCCATATTTTAAATCTTTCCATGTAGCTTGTGCAGTTGTACAAGCGACAATTCTAGGGAATATGCTTTTCTCCAATGTAGCTTGGAGATGAGAAAGAGCAGAAGAGTTGATCTTTTGTCCTTATTTTCATGTTTTCTTGTCTACGGAACTTAGTGTTTTCCAGTATGAGGGTTCTATGTAGCCCTATTCTATTATGTCCCACAAACCTCTTCCTATGAGCAAGGTCTTCATTTTTATATACCAATACTTGTAGTCATAACTGTTGAATTATGGTATAGGTAAACTATTGTGTGAGGCCATAGTTACTAAAACACTCTTTATTTCATGGTTATAATAAAGTACTCTATTTTTTTGAAAGAAGGAAAGAATAAGAAGGAAGAAATAAGAGATTACAAATTTAAGTCAAATCTGACTTGTTCTACTCTATCATTGATTGCTTGTTCCTCTTGCTTTGGGGATGCTATCTCTTGATTCACGAAATTATCTGCTACTTCTTCTTCATTGTCACTTATCAATATTATTTCTGGTGATTCTGGTTCTAATATTTCCACTGAAATACTATAGTGTGTATATTTTGATTCTTTTGGTGCAGCTTGTATGGATTCTAATTGTTCAAATTGACTCCTGAATGAGTTATCTTCAAAATCTACCTTGTACCCTGAGTCAGGATGCCTTTGATGTGAAATAACTACATTCTGAAGTTGGCTAAACATAATGTTGAGCCCATAACCTCTTACATTTTCATTGAATCTCTTTACACCTTCTCTTGCTAAAATTGCACATAAGGCATAATAACAACCATTTGGTCTTATCATCAATGCCTCTTTATAATTTTATAATTTTGATCCTTGGTCTCTTTTACAAAAAAACTAAGCCTGTTAGGCTTATTACACAAGATTTGTGATTCCTTGAATCAAGTGAAAAAAAATGAACATTTCTATTACAATGAATTGTCTCCTAGACAATATTCTCCTTCTTTTATAATATTAAAAAAAAAGTATATTACTATTTAATAAATAAAAAAAATTACCCTTAAAAGAAAAATTAAAAAGCAATTATATTTAATTTATTAAATATAATATAAGTGTTTAATTTAATAATATAAAGAAAAAATTAAAAAAAAACATTATATAAAAAAAAATTATCCTCTGCAGGAATCGAACCCGCAACCTCTTATCTTCAACAAATCATGCTAACCAACTCAGCCACCACCGCCGATGAGAACTAAGGACAAAAATGTAATTTTTATAAAGTTTCAAATCCACCTTCAATAAAAAAATTAAAAAAGGACTTGTTACCATCGGGTTTCAAACCCGTGATCTGTAGGAGGGCGGATGGCTTAAGGCTAGCTCCTCAAGCCAGTCAAATTGTGTGGCTTGACAGGAAGACAAGGGAGGCTTACCTCCTTTATTATTCTCACAACCACACCAAAAGAAAAAAAAATAGGGACTTTAGTCCCACATCAGCTGTGCGAGCACATTTGAGGTGTTTAAAACCCTTAATGCTCACAACATCACTTGATTGCCTTCGGGCAATCAGTGATCACCCTTTTACCTCCTTCTCGAGCTATCGCTCCTCACCATGTTGCTTGTCGCCTATTCTCTATCCACCATGTTGTCGGTCCTCTATCTATTCTCTATCCTCTAGTATGCGTCAACATTTCTCTCCCCTCACCACATGGTGTTGTCTGGTTGGTTTCTCCTATGGTTGCTCCTCCTCCTCGCATGCTCTCTATGCAGGCCTTCTCCAGACCTCACCTCGATTCGTTATTCATGGGACTTCTTCAAACTCACCTTGGTTCACGTATTGTAGGCCTCGCTCGGCCTCACCTTGGTGCTCATGCTACTAGGTTCCTTCGGTTTCGATCTGTGGACCCTCTCTAACCTCGCTCTGATACTAGATGTGGCACGGTAGTTAGGAGCAAAATAAAAATTAGAAATATATTAATCAATCCACACCAATGTAAAGTTTACAATGCTTAAATAGAAGGGAATTTAACAACCTTATAAAACTTAGAGAATATATAGTGAATGAAGGAAAATAGGGAGGAAATGAGGAAGGGAAATTGGTGTCAAACTCCCTTCCGTCCAATCTACCCAGTTAGCTATCATTCAAGTCAACCTACTGCCCAGGTAGCTACCGTCCAAGGAGGTAAAATGGTAAGGTCCAAATATTACCATTGTAAACAATTTTTTTACCCTTTTTTACTGCTTTAACTTCCAACAGTATTGTCACTGCATCCACCATCATTGTATTTCTCTTTGTAGCCATTTTATTTGAAGGCTTAAAAAGTTTCTTAGCCCAAAAATATTTAATATTATTTGAAACTTCCTTTCCTTTATGTAAGGAAGCTAATATAGAATTACTTGTAAAAATATGGAAAGCTATAAGATAATGGAGGACATACTCAAAAATTGATTAAAATAGGGTAGTCATGATGACAATTGAATATGTACTGACTACAGGAGTTGCAATTAGGGAGGACATAGGGATGGAAGTTGAAATCATGGAATGAGTTGCAAGGGATGAAAGACCTTGTCCTTCTAATGCTACTTAAGGTATTAATTTTGAGGTCAAAGATAAAATATCAAGGGATGATAAGACTGGGATGTGGAGGGGATGGATTGGTTTGACTCTATGTGGTAGTTTATGGATTGGGTGATGAATCATGAGGGGGAGAGGCTATATTTTATTCTAACATTTATTGAGAATGGGAAGGGTTTTACTTTGGGGAAGGATAAGGAGAATAAGGGAGAAATAATACCTTCACCTACAGAATTAGGATGCCCAAGAATCTCCTCCACACTTCGATGTTGTGCCTGCAGTATTGATAGCTCTGCAACTATAACATGGGCTTTTTCAATACTCTAGCCTTGAACCATTTTTAGATTCTTACAGATCTCTTTCTAAGCTTCATCTCCTAAATATTTTACCTTTACATTGATAATTCTAAACATTGTAGGCTTATCACACTTTGTATCCTCTTCATATTATTCTTTCTGTAATGCAATCTCGACAGTAAAAGTTGGCTCAACTATAGTTACAGTGGTGAAACTCACAGGAGTGAAGAATAAATCATCATTTTTATTTTTTCAATTTATCTCAGTTGTAAAAGGTTCTTTACCTAGGGATAGGCATTTATGACTATTAGCTATCTGGATGATTTCCATATTTATTGCATTATCACCAAAATAATGCATTTTTCTCATAATCTAGGTCCCTATAGAATACTTTTTTAATTGATCCTATGAAGGTTTGAATGCATTTGGGGCTTCTTCAACCATTTATGGAGGATTGGTCTCCACTTCCTAAATTTCCTCCTAGGAAGGTGGGGAAAGAGAGTTTGTTGCTACTTCATTTTTCTCTTTTTATTTTATTTTAGCCCTCATGTAGCTTAATACCAAGTTCTTGGTATCTTTAGCCTTCTAGGTCTTAATACATTTTTCATATGAGTCAAAGAATTTATCGTCAACCTATCGGCCCACTCTAGCCTTGGATGTACCTATTTCCACTCTCATATTCCACTATTCTACAATTTTACCTTCATCCCATCCTTTTTCTTCTCAACATCCTTAATCGTAGAATCTTTCAGGCAATGACCTTTTTTCTTTATAGGGTCAAAATTGACTATATTTTTGTAAAAGTCTCTCCATGGGGTAGTTTTTCTATTTTAGTGATATTTCACTCTAACGGAGTATTTTCTTTATTATTCCTACCCTCCTCGAAATGAGGCCTTGAATTCTTTTCAAACTTGAGGGATTTTTCCTTGCTTAGGGTAATGTTCCTCTTTGAGAACTTGTCATCAGGATCATATCTCCATATTTGTGGTATGCATAATAGTCCTAACCTCTCCAAATATTGGGTAGTTTGTTCACATTGACCCCTTCTAGTTATCATTATATCATTTACATTATGAAAGTAAGTAAAAACAATTTTCCTTCCTTTGCTAGAACCAAAATTTATGTTGATAAAGTTTGCTTGCCTTAAGTACTCCAGGCCTAATAGCCCACTGGTTACAAAATGAGGCAACAAAATGTTTACCAGTAAAACCATAGAGCTTGATGGTAGTGCCTTATATAAGAATATACCAGTTCCCTTCCTTGATGTCTTCTAATCATAAAAATTCATTTGTCAAATATGGAAACCTAGGGTATTTTCCATACATGATTTTCAAATTTGGTCCTCGAAATTCCAAGTTGAACTTGTAGTAGGATTATGTGCTCCTTAGATGGTAGATCCAATAATAAATAGGGCTAGGATCTTCTTTATCATTATTGTTCTTTATAGGAATATAGGGAATCATGTGCCTTATGGAAGCATAAAATATCCATATCAAATTTGAACAGTGTCAGAAGGAAGGATTCTCTGAATATTTCTTCATCCTAACTAGCTTTTCATGCTTCATTTAGAGAGCAATGTGGACCATTCAAAATAAATTGGCTTGAATCTCTCTTCTTCTACTTCGGGCTTGTACATATCATTTGAAATGTAATACATAGTGGCTATCTACCAGTCTCTCACATATCGATAAGAATATAAACCCTCTAAGCAACCTAGCATGGAAAAAATGTTAGGATTGGAAAACTGTTCAATAGGAATTAGGGTTGTAGGCAACATTATTTTTGACATGATGGTTTTTAAATAGATGTAAACCCATTTACTAAAAGGCTCTCCTTCATGAGCACATTTTTGTAAGGAATAATATCCAACCTGCTCTGCTATATCAAAAATTTTAGGTCTCATAGGTGGTTCTACTCCTAAAGCAAAAAAATCATGGCAGGCCTTGGTTGTGATACTAAATAGGGTTTTGTCATTATACATTTTCACTGCCTTTTCCCTAGGTTCATAAAACTTAACAATTATGGAAACTAATTTAGGATAGGGGAGCACTGAATTACATATTTAGAAATACAAAAAGGAGCGAACAATACAAATACCTTAGACTATCATAGGTTCACCCTTTCAAAATTTATCCTTGATATATTTTCTGAGCTTAGTCATCCCTAAAAAGGTTAGTCTAGTGTTGGCCACTACTTCCATTTTATCAATATAGCATTCTTTTATGGTAGTTGTTGATTTTTTTCTCTTCCTAAGATAATTTAGAGGTAAAATTCTACGAAAATTCATGAAGTGTTCACTTTATTATGTTCTTGCAAACTACCTTATTATTATGCTCTCTCTGATAAGTGAAATCCTACTTGCAAACTAGATAGCAATTGACATATGAGCTTAAAATCTTCATGTATGCATGCCTTCCACCATTAATGTGGATATTATAAAACTACCCATTTCACACTTCTCAAATCAAAATATGGATGTCTTGGCGATGGGAGATATCATGTTTTTCATTGATTGGTCACGACCTTAGAACATGCTTTCAATCATGATATTTTTCTATCTCTTTGTATTTGACGAGCACCGTGGAGCATATATTGTGGCCCGTGGCCACTTTTAGCATATTGAGCATGACATGGAGCACATGTTGTAGCTCGTTGCCACACTTAGCCTTTTTTACAATGTTGCCATAGCCAACCGCTTAATGCAAAACATAAACTACCTTGTAGCTTTTTTATTTCTTTTATATATTTTTTTTTATCTATGTATAGGAACTTTTTAGAATAGAAAATATAAGTACAATACAAATATATACATATGTTACAAGAAATATTTATTCTTAATAAAATTAGTGTTTGATATGGAATCCATTAATTAGGGTTGGTTAAACGTTTTCCTCTAAATATTCCAGATGGAAATATTTGCCTTCTTTAACCTCGGCTACTTTGAAAGGGCCATCCTAGAAAGTGTCAAACTTTTGATGATGCCCTGACT
This sequence comes from Wollemia nobilis, assembly GCA_028583015.1. Lineage (NCBI taxonomy): Eukaryota > Viridiplantae > Streptophyta > Pinopsida > Araucariales > Araucariaceae > Wollemia > Wollemia nobilis. The sequence continues at coordinate 1,224,505 of JAQPPZ010000737.1, read as the reverse complement.
TAGCTCTCTCCACATTCCACTTCAAAATGGAGTCCCCTATTTTGAATTTTTATAATCTAGCTTTCTTATCAAACCATCCCTTAATATCAAATGGACATTTCTAGAAATCCTCATTTGCTTGAGTCCTCTTCTCTTCTAACTGGAGTAGATGTGTCAATATGGTCTCAAGTAGACCTTGATCAAATTCCTCTTATGAGTTTACTAGCTTGAGAGCCAGTATTTCCAAGTGAATAGTAGGACTACTTCTTTGCCATACACCAAAGCATAGGGAGAGGTTTTGATAGACCTCTTGATGGTTATCCTATATGCCCATAGAGCCTGTTCTAACAATAGGTACCAACTTATTTTCTTATCTTATAATGGCCTCTTTAGAATTCTTAGCATATTCTTATTAGTTGATTCTACTAATCCATTTACTTGAGGATAGTAATTGGAAGAATTTTTTATGGTGATACCATAATTGCTAGCAAAAACAATGAATTTAGCTCCTATGAAATCTAGACCATTATCACTTACTATAGCTTTGGGGATGCCAAAATCTTGCAATCAAGCTTTCCATGAAGTCAATTACCACTTCTTGATCTAATTTATTTGTGGAAATGGCTTCTATCCATCTGGTAAGGTTATATATAGTAGTCAAAATGTATTTACGTCCTAATGAGGAGTTTGGTTTAATTGTCCCAATAAAATCCAGACCCCATTGTTGAAATGGCTCTTATACCTAGACAGGATTGAGGGGGAATGATGTATTTCTAGTCCTTCCCACATACCTCTAATATTCATCATAGGATATTTCTACCTTGAAGGTATAAACAAAAGTAGTACTCCAATAATATCCTACTCTAATTATTTTTAAAGTTGTGACCCTTCCTGAAAAATATCCTCAAGATAATCCTCCATGGAATTCTTTAATGACCTTTTGCTTCTGATATTCCTTCAAGCATCTTGGGAGGACTCCATCTAGATTTCTCCTATATAGTACTTATTAAAGTAAGACATATTTCAATGCTTGAAGCCTATATCTCCTCCTTTGTGATGGATTAATATCCTAAGGACAAATCCCTTTTTGGAAATATATGGTCATCTAATCGACGCGATCTAATTCTCTTGATTGAGGATCTTCGATCTAGTCTTCTATTGCTGATTGAAAAGCTGATATTTATTCTATAGATATCCTCACTATTAATCCTTGGCATAATGCTTTGCCTTTGACCAACTTGGTAGGATGAATTTCCACATCGTATTCCTGGATCTTAGAAATCCAACATGTTCTTTTGTTTCTTAGTTCACCTTGTAAAATGAAACTTCCTATATTTGGGTGAACTAAATACACCAAGGTTTTACTTTGAGCCAAGTATTACTTGATTTTATTTAATGACTTCATCATTGCAAATACTTGTATTTCGATGAAGTTGTATTTAATCTGATACTCATGGAGAGTTTGGCTCTAGAAAAATATAGGATGTTCTTCCCCCTCATCATTATTTTGAATAAGCATAGATGCATAGCTCTCTTAAACTTCATAAGCATATAAAATAAAATTCTTGCTAGAATCAAGATTCACTAGAACTGGAGGAATGGTAATGGATTGTTTAATGATCTCAATTTTTTTTTTTTTTAAACTTCAGTCCACTTGAAGTCTGTATTTTTCTTTAGCAGCACTAAGATAGGTTTTACCTTTTGAGAAAAGTCAGAGATGAACTTCTTGACAAAATTGATCTGCCTGAAGAAGGATTGTAAATATTTATTTTCCATAGGCAAGGGAAGGGTAAGAATCAATTTAACTCTGTCTAGGTAAATAGAAATTCCTTATTTAGAGACCACATGACCTAACCACTTCCCTTCATGTACTGTAAAGAATGAATTCTTTGGTTTAAGAGAGATAGCAAATTATTTGCATTTCTTAAACACTTGCTCCAAATGTGTCAAGTGATCTTGTTTTACATAAGAGAACACAATCATATCATCCAAGTAGATTAGAATTACTTTATTAATAATATCTCCATAGGCATAGTCCATATCTCTCTGAAATATAGCCCCTATATTGGATAGAACAAATGGCATCCTATGATAAGCAAAAGTACCCCATTTAGTGGTAAATGCTATATTAAATTGATCATCATATTTCATCTAGATCTGGTTATAACTGGAGAAGTCATCTAGTAGTGACAACCTATTTGCCATTGTGATAATCTATAGGATCTGATTAATATAAGGGATACGGTAGTGATACTTCAATGATGCTTGGTTTATATTACTAAAATATACACATAGATGGATGTCTCTATTCTTCTTCCTCATAGGAACCCAGTTAGCTACCCATGTGGAGTGCTTAATTGGATACATAATTTTTTCCTTTAGCAGTTTGAGTAGCTCTTATATCATTATGGATTCAATCCTGGAATTCACCAGCCTCTACTTTTGTCTGAAAGGCCTTGCATCTAGTTCTAGCTCAATTGTATGTTGTATCACCCTTTTGTCATATACCTTAAGATATTTTTTTGACCAGACCACAATATCTTGGTGTTTTAGGCACAGGGCTTTAATCTCCTCTAAATCTTCTGGAAAATAGTGAATACCAACTTTGAGATTTTTTCTTCTCAATCTCAATCTCCTTATAGATTTTCTAATTGATCTCCATAACTTTTATTTTCATTTTGTCTTCATTATCAAAGATGCTTTCAAGTGTGACCAACCCTCTTGGGATATGATTGTTTTTTAATTGAATAACATCTTGTTGATCAACTTCATCTAGAAATTATTCTGGAATAATGGATAAACAAGCATATTACCAGGAAGTCGATGATTTGTTCAACTCTCTCAAATACCTACCCTAAAATATGCTTATATGGTACTGCAGGACTAAAAACCATTTTGATCATTTTATCTTTGGCAACTCCTATATCTGCAGAAGGGTTACAATTAGATCCCCTGCCTACCAAAGAGTCAACCAACATATTTTTCCTTCTAGGAACAAAATGAATGTTGAGGGAATCAAAGGATTCCATTAAATCCCACACCTTGTTTCTAAATACCTTTAGGTAATGGTGCTTACTGCTGCACCTATCTCTTACCTGATTTACTATTAGCTCAAAGTCACCATATATATTCAATAGCTTGATACTCATGCTCTCAAATTGCATCAAACGTAAGAATAAAGATTAAAAATTTACAAAATTATTGGTACATGACCATGTTAGCCTATATAAAAAACTCTTCACACCTTCTAATGGAGACTATAAAACTACACCAACACTAGCCCCATTTCTACATCTTGCACCATCAAAGTGCATGGTCCAAGTATTTGTTTCTCTTATAGACTGATTGAATATATTAGGGATCATTTTCTCTACTTCTAAGAAAATATTGTATGTGCTCATTCCTATTCCAAACTGGATATAATCCTCTCTAAATAATAACTCATCTTTAATATCTAGTTATTTCAAATTTTCCACTATTTCAAAATCATCCAGAGGTGTGAGGTTACACGTCTTCTTCAATTTTTTCAATTTGATATGATACAGGCTTCTTAGGTTTGATCATTATTCTATTTTCTTTAAATAGAATCACCATAATTGAGTAATACAAGTACATACACCCTCCCAATTTGGTAGTAAAATCTCTAGAAAGGTATAGACCAAAATAAGGCTCTAGGTCTACCACTACAATCTAATGCACCTTGCCGAAGCCATAACTTGTGAACCGTACGTCCGTTTACCTTGAAATTTAACAGGTGGTTCCATGTGCATGTTCTGAATTAGGATGATCTATAATCTTCTTGACCCTCCAAAAATCATATTTTTAGGACCTAACTCCTCCATCTAGTTCCCCAAAATTAGCTTTTAGAATATGTTCCTAGGTTTTTTGGGTTTTTTTGGCTATTAGAAGTTTATTATCTTTTGTTATACCTTAATTTGAGACCTAATATTTTAAAGTAAGATTCATTATTGTAAGAGGGATGTGTACACCGAATTTGGATACAATTTGAATCATTTCTATTTTTAGTAGTTTTAAGACAAAAGATCTATTTTTAGCAGTTTTAGAAAAAATACGTTTTTAGGGTTTCTTTGGTTTTTAGTTGATATATTACAGATTGTAATATTTTGTAGAAGGGGTGTGAATTTAAGAATGAGAAGAATATCAATTTGCATTTTTCTTCCATTATTGCATTTGTGTTATGTTATTGGAGTCCATTTTGTTGGTCTCTTGTAGTTAAGTTTATACCATTTGGTATCAAAGCCAGGTTTGATCTCGCTAGTGAAGGGAAGATGCCACCTAGAAGATATGCCCATATGGATAGGCAAATCGAGGATCTGAATGCAAAAATAGCATGGTTGAATGGTGTGATTGATCGCATGGGAGAGAGATGTCCCAAGGCACGTGCAGATCAAGGATCTGATGATGAAAATATACCCAAATAATGTGTATCTAAGGTCCACGCAGAAGTAGAACCATAGGGTCTAGAGGAAGAAGGGCACGATTTTAAAAATATACTGATACAAGCTTTAGAGGGGCTTAAGGATAATCGATATGGGATCAAGATTGAGGTTCCTAAATATGCTAGTGGGTTGAAACCAGAGGAGTTGATCAATTGGATCAATAGCCTAGAAAAATATTTTGAATGGAGTAACCTTGCTGAAGAGAAGAAGGTTAATCTCATATGCACAAAGTTGAAGGGACATGCATTGATTTTATGTGATCATTTATAGAATACATGATAGAGGAATGGAAAGGAAAATATTAGGGATTGGACAAATATGAAGAAGAAGTTACAGGAAAAATTTATACCTGTAGACTACTCCCAAACCCTATTTCATAGATTTCAAAATCTTCGATAGAAGAATCAAAGTATTGAGGACTATACTAATGAATTCTACAAGCTATCCATTCGAGTGGAGCACAATTATACAAAGGACCAAAATACTATCAGGTATGTAAATGGCCTAAGTTTTGCTGTTCAATATGATATGAGCATGCATCGCACTCTTATAGTGGCGTATGCATATCAAATGGTCCTTAAGGTGGAGGAGAAATTGAAAAGGATTAATAGAAGAGGTAAGAAGGGATTCACGCCCTCTTCAGGTCAGGGTCGAAGTGGATATAATTTTCTCAAGGGGGAATCCTCAATACCTGCTAAACAATAATAAGATGGGTAGAAGCTGAGAGGAAGAAGATACCAATGAGGTAGATATTACGATGGTGGATGAAATGGGAATGATCTGAGGAGGTCGTATACCTGTTATGGCTATGTTGAGGAGGGACACAAAGAATTTGAGTATCCCCAACGTGATGTCCAAGACATGGGTCAAGGAGGACAAGGAAGGGTAAATCTAGTTAATATGGAAGAGTAGGATGATGATGAAGTTGTTTATGCCATGGGGAAGCACTTATGATAAGGAGGACATTGATTGCTCCTAAGAAAGAGATGGTGCAGATTAAAGCAAAGGGGTAGACCATATATGGTCAAGATTCTTGGCTGTGAACGAACATATTTTTAACAAGGTGTACATTATGAGGGAAGGTATGTAACATTGTCATTGATGGTGGTAGCTGTGAGAATGGTGTCAAATGTCATGGTTGAAAAAATGCACCTGAAATGTGAAAAAAAATCCTTATCCATATTGCATATCATGGGTTAAGAAGGGGAATGAGGTAACAGTAGATCAGAGGTGTTTAATTAAATTTTAAATTTGGAGCACTTGCAAGGATGAAGTGTGGAGTGATGTGATCTCGATGGATGCATGTCACATCCTATTAGGAAGACCTTGGCAGTACACTAGGGATAATAACCATAATAGGAGAAATAATACTTACATATTTTGGAAGGATGGTGTAAAGGTAGTTCTTGTACCTCTGAAGGAGGATGGACTGAGTGAGAGCTTGTTGATGATGAAGGAGTTTCTTTCAGAGATTAGGGATTATAGCTTTTGTTATGCCTTAATAGATAGGAAGCTAAAAAATAGAGGAAGTGGTTATGCCTACAACAGTAGCTAAGTTGCTAAATGAATATAAAGATGTCACACCAGAGGAGTTACCAGATGGGCTACCACCAAAAAGGGATATACAACATCACATGGATTTCATTCCAGGATCAACACTCCCAAATTAGGCAGCTTATTGGTTGAACCCATCACAAAATGCAGAGTTGAGTAGGCAAGTGACAAAATTGATAAAGAATGGATTAGTTAGGGAGAGTATGAGTTCATGTGCGACTCCAACATTACTGACCCAAAATAAATATTGTGACTGGCAGATGTGTGTGGACAGGAGGGCCATAAACAAGATCACAATAAAGTATCATTATCCTATTTTGAGAGTGGATGACATGATGGATGGATTGGCTAGAGCTAAATACTTCATTAAAATTTATCTGCGGAGTGGCTACTACCAGATCAGAATTCAAGGAGGAGATGAATGGAAGATAACTTTTAAGACAAAATATGGATTGTATGAGTGGATGGTGATGCCATTTGGGTTGTCTAATTCACCCAGTACATTTATATGGTTGATGAATAGACTACTACATGAATATAATTGTAAGTTTATGGTTGTGTATTTTGATGATATTTTGATTTATAGTAAAAGTGAAGAAGAGCATTTGTTACACCTAAAATTAGTGTTAGACATGCTCAAGAAGGAGAAATTGTATGTCAACCTAAAGAAATGTAGATTTCTTCAAGATATTTTAGTGTTTTTGGGATTTGTAATCTTGAGAGATGGCATGAGGATGGATGATGAGAAAGTGAAGGTAATTTTGGAATGGCCTCTTCCATGATCTATAACAGAAGTAAGGAGCTTTCATGGACTAGCTAGCTTTTACAAGAAGTTCATTAGGAACATCAGTAGTATAGCTGACCCTATAACTGAGTGCATGAATGGGAAAGAGTTTGTATGGACTACGACAACAACATAGAGTTTTGAAATCTTGAACAAGAAGGTTTTGGAAGCCCCTGTTCTAGTGTTACCAGATTTCAGTAAGGTGCTTGAGGTTGATTGTGATGCCTCATTTGTTGGAATTGGTGGTGTCTTAAGTCAAGAGGACTGACCTATAGCATTTTTTAGTGAGAAGTTGAATTATGCAAGGAAGAATTATTCGACATATGATGTGTAATTTTATACAATTGTGCAAGAATTGTGACATTGGAGGTACTACTTAATCTAAAAGTAGTTTGTGTTGTTTACTAATCATGAAGCATTGAGGTATGTCAATTCTCAAAAAAATTTAAATAGCAAGTATTCCAAATGGGTTTTATTTTTTCAACAGTATACATTTTTCCTTAAACACAAGTTGGGAAAATAGAATAAGTTTGTTGATGCATTGAGTAGGAGAGTCTTGTTGTTGACCACTATGGATAATGAAGTGGTAGGATTTGAGGGGATTAAATATTTGTATGAATCTGATGCAGATTTTGGGAATATTGTGAAACAGTGCAAAAGTGCAGTAGGGGGTGAGTCCCATACTATTTTTGAAGAGTATTTTTTATAGAATGGTTACTATTTTAAGGGTAATTGATTATGCATTCCCAATGGCTCTATGAGAGAACATCTTGAGGGAATTACATAGTGTGGGTTTGGCTAGTCATTTTGGAGTAGCCAAAACTACCACTCTTGTAGAGGAGAAATACTATTGGCCAAAAATGAAGAGAGACATAATCAAGTTTATCTCTAGATGTAGATTATTTCAAATGGCTAAGGCTCATGCACAAAATACAGGGTTGTATATGCCACTGCCAGTTCCAAAAAGACCATGGACCAATCTGAGTATGGATTTTATGTTGGGATCGTCCAAGACATAAAGGGATAAGGATTTAGTTTTTTTTATGGTAGATAGATTTTTAAAAATGGTGCATTTCATCGCTTTCCAAAAAAATAATGATGCAACTAGGACTGTAGTCTTATTCTTTGATGATATTGTGTGGTTGCATGGTGTTCCAAAGACTATTACTTCTAATTGGGATAATAAGTTCTTGAGTCACTTTTGGAGGATGTTGTGGAAAAATTTGAACACCAGGTTGTAGTTCAATAGTGCTTACCACCCATAGACCTATGGGAAAATAGAGGTAGTGAAAAGAATCTTGGGAAACCTCTTACAATGCATAGTTGGAGAAAAACCAAAACAATGATATTTAGCCTTGTCACAAGCCGAATTTGCATACAATAATTTAGTGAACAGTTCAATAGGTAGATCTCCTTTTCAAATTATTTATGGTCAAAATCCTAGAGGTATATTAAATTTGGTTGAGTTACAAATTGGGTAACAAGTTAGTGATGATGCAGAAGCATTTGTTGAGCATATATAGAAAGTGCAAGAGTTAGTGAGGGAAAATTTGTAGAGTAGTAATGCTCACTACAAAGAGTCTGTTGATGCACACATAAGGGTGAAAGTGTTTGAAGAGGGTGATATGATCATGGTTCATCTTAGGAAATAAATATTTCCTAAGGGGACATATAACAAACTGAAACTTAAGAACATTGGTCCATGCAATATTTTGAAGAAGATCAATGATAATGCCTATAAAGTGGAGTTGTCCGATGAATTTTATATTTCACCCATTTTTAATGTTTTTGATTTATTTCAGTATCTTGGTACTTTTGAGGATGACAAATTATATGAGATAGTAAATTGGGCATGACAAATTCCTAAGAAGAAAAAAGACAAAGTTGCACAGGTGCTCGATAAGAAGGTGATCACCACCATACATAGGAGCTACAAAAAATTCGTGGTTCAGTGGGAAGGATTACCATAGTCAGATAACACTTGGGTTTTAGAGTCAAAGCTAAAGAAAATTGATAACAAAAAGCTATAGGATTTCAATTCAACTGAACTCACAGGAGTCAAGTTATTTTTCACCAGAGGAGAATGATGCACCTTGTAGGATCCATAACTTGTGAACTGTACGTCCATTTGCCTTGAAATTTAATAGGCAGTTCCATGTGCATATTCTACATCAAGATGATCTTTGATCCTCATGAACCTCCAAAAATCATGCTTTTGGGACCTAACTCCTCCATTTAGTGCCCCAAAATTAGCTTTTAGAATAGGTTCCTAGGTTTTTTGGGTTTTTTTGGTTGTTAGAAGTTTATTATATTTTGTTATACCTTAAGTTGAGACCTAATATTTTAAAGTAAGGTTCATTATTGTAAGAGGGATGTGTGCACCGAATTTGGGCGCAATCCGAATCATTTCTATTTTTAGCAGTTTAAAAAAAAAAGATCTATTTTTAGTAGTATTAGAAAAAAGACGTTTTTAGGGTTTCTTGGGTTTTCGATTGCTATATGATGGATTGTAATATTTTGTATAAGAGGTGTGAATTCAATAATGAGAAGAATATCAATTTTTATTTTCTTCTGTTGAGTGGTATTTTCACCCAGTTGTGAAAGTACACTCTCCTTTAGGATTTGGGTTCCAAATCCCCTCTTGCAAAGAAGTTAAACAAACAACTTCTCCAAGGTCTCCGTTGTATTAGCATTTGCATATGTGTATTAGTAATCTCAAATAAAGATATTCAATTTAAATGCTTGGAACACCTTAGTGATTGCAAGTAACTCGTAAACAAGGGGCAATGTTGGTTTATTTCACCATGAAACTTTAGTGATTGTTCATTGTTTTTTTGGATTTTGAAAATTTTTAAATGTTTATTTTAATGCCTGAAAATTTAAAATAAGTTAAAATTTCTGGAAAAAATAAAATGCAGAAAATGAAAATGAAATGCAAAAAACTGAAAATAAAATGCATTCAGTATGATGCTATCCTATTTCGACAAAACCGAAGATGTGAGGTTTTCATGCATGCAACCTAACCTATTGGACCTGCAAAACAAGCACAATCCGGATAAGCTAAGTGCTGGCTCCTAGGGTTTTAAATGAGGTTTTTCAGATTTAAACATTCGCATGAAGCAACCAAGAAAACTTGCATAAACTCCATTTACAAGCCTAAAATCCGAAAAGGGGAAAAATAGACATTTAATCTTGCATGCAGAAAATGACTCCTCCTTTCTTGTCCATAAGATGCAACTTTCTGAAATTTTCTGTATTAAAAATTTGTCATTTTACAATAACAAAAATTTCTGGTTTTCCCAAACCAGTCCATGGAAGAAAAATGACTCAAACAGGTCCAGAATGGCCCTCTTGCCTTCAACTCTACAACTCTGCTCACAACAATTTCCAACCCCTTCTGGCCTCTTTGAATGGCGTATTTAAACTTCTAAAAAAATTGTTTCTCCTTCCATGACTGTTCGTTTCATTTTCCAATGGTTGTTCGTTTCACCTTCCTTCACTTCATGCGTGCGTTTGGTTTCCAAAAACTTTTGTTTCTATTTTGTGGCCCTTCGTTTCATTTTCTCCACATGGGCTTGCGTCCGTTTCCTTCCATGTGTAACGACCATCTTAAATGATTTCAAATCATTAAATATTCCTTATGTAATGCTTTGTCTTATTCATTGGATTTTGTCCTTATGTCCACGTCACTATGCAAGTCTGTTACCTTGGCGAAAATGGAACATGTCACGATATCGTGACACTTTTGCCTCCTTGCTCTCTTTTGTTGCTTTTAGCCAAAAATGTAACATGTCGCGATATCGCGACACTTTTTTTTTGTTCTTTCTCTTCTCATTTGGCTGCGAAAATGCAACATGTCGCGATATCGTGACACTTTTTCTCTTTTGGTCGTGACGATGCAACATGTCGCGATATCGCGACACTTTTTCTCTTTTGGCCTGAATGCAACATGTCGTGATATCGTGACACTTTTTTTTTCTTTTCTTTTGCGTATGCAACATGTCGCGATATCGTGACACTTTTTCTCTTTTGGCCGTGACGATGCAACATGTCGCGATATCGCGACACTTTTTCTCTTTTGGCCGTGACAATGCAACATGTCGCGATATCGCGACACTTTTTCTCTTTTGGCCGTGACGATGCAACATGTCACGATATCGTGACACTTTTTCTCTTTTGGCCATGATAATGCAACATGTCGCGATATCGTGACACTTTTTCTCTTTTGGCCGCAACGATGCAACATGTCGCGATATCGCGACACTTTTTCTCCTTTGGCCGCGACGATGCAACATGTCGCGATATCGCGACACTTTTTCTCTTTTGGCCGTGACGATGCAACATGTCGCGATATCGTGACACTTTTTCTCTTTTGGCCGCGACAATGCAACATGTCGCGATATCGTGACACTTTTTTTCTTTTGTCGCGATGATGCAACATGTCACGATATCACGACACTTTTTCTCTTTTGGCCGTGACAATGCAACATGTCGCGATATCGCGACACTTTTTCTCTTTGCTTTGGACCATGAAAATGCAACATGTCGCGATATCGCGACACTTTTTCTCCTTGTGGTGTTTTGCTTTTTCTTTGATCTTTAGCATATGGGCCACTTCGGTCTTCTTGGAACACATGCAAAAAATGGTGGGTCCCCAATTTTGGGGTACGTTGTGGAGCAGCCACAACAAATGGTGACTCTGCTGGGAAATGCTCCCGAGCATTTCGGTGAGAACTCAACTTGAAAACACACAGACTCAAATACAAGCGTCAGCAAATATCCCAAGAATGAAACTAGATGAGAAATACATGAAGCATTAGAATTATTAAGCATCAGCTCGGTGTGTGCAATGTGCTTCATTCCCTATCATTTGAAACTCGTTCAACTTTCCATTGTCAGTTTCACTTATGATTCGTATGCAAGGCTATGAATGATTTGTGCAGGATTTGATGTATGACAACTATGTTAGAGATATAACAACCTGCTTTGCAAAGGCTCAAACTTTCTAGTATCATGAACAAACATATTAAAACTGTCAAACCCTCTTAGGACCAAATATATGTATACTTGAATTAATTTACTAGATCCCAAAGTTGGTTATGTGCCCCTACCATCTTGAACCCATGTGCAAGTGTAAGTGAAATCAGAGCTTTGGGGAATAGGATTCCCAACCTAAGCGAGATGGGAATTTAACCCTATCCTTACTACTCTGATCTGGAGTTCATTACCTCATCTTGAACAAAATGATTTAACCTGTTATGGATGAAACTATCAGGCTAGCCTGTCCGTTTGAGCAGTCAATGGTCTTGCTTTTAGACAAGACGTGTTGCCACGCATGAGCATACTCCACTGCCAATCAGGCGTCTATAGCCCCGATGGAGATTAACCCCATAATCCATGATTTGGCTCTACTTTTGATTTCTTGGACCTTGGGGATGACTACCCATCCTTGCAAGGGACATGTAGTACGATCCTTCCAATCCAATATTAATAAAGAAATGAAAAATAGAATGAAAAATATTTTCTTTGGAATTTCAAGTTCTTGAGTGGGCAAAATAGAAGCTTTGGGGAATCGGATTCTCAACCTAAGCGAGATGAGAATTAGACCCTATCCTTACTACTCCATGAAGGTCAAATCAGAGCTTTGGGGAGTTGGATCCTCAACCTAAGTTCGATGGGGATTTAACCCTATCCTTACTACTCTGATTTTAGGCTTTAAGCACTATGGGAGTGGTAAAAACCACTATTTTAAGGATTATGTTGCATAATAGGATAGACACAAAATACTCCTTTCGCCTCACCTTTTCTTCCAAGTATGGTTTTGACCATTTTGCTCAAGATCCTCTTTAATATATGTAGAACGTGCTTGGTTCAAGATAGTTCGGGCATCAGTTCCCAACCTTAGGATCCTTTTAATATATGTTATGTAATAACCCTAAGAGGATTCGACACCTTTTCAATGATTGTATATGAAATGAAGATGCAACTGAGATGAAATGTATATGCAATGTGGAATGTAACATGAGATATGAATGCATTGCTCCTTTTGAAATGTGGATGGAGTATACCACCTACTTTGCCATAATTTATAAAATCGACAACTTCATGCATCACAAGTTCCAAACGATATTCTTTAATGTGTTTGCGATATTCGTGGAGCTTTCTGCAATACAATTCCGATGTTTCATATTCTCCTAGTCTTAGTCAACATTCATAAGGACCTAAGTTGACATCTTGCTTTTTTTTTTTTAAAAAAAACAAACCAAAAGTGTCCAAAGGACCAACACACAAAACTTAAAACCAAAGTGAGATCCAATCCAAAACCAAAACACGAAAACCAAAAGTATATACAAATGTACAATATAATGCAAGATGGTGCAAAAGTTTGGATTATCATTTTCCCGGATCCCAAACCTGATTGGAATTCTTTAAAAGACGTATGACGTGATACGCATACCAAGTTTTGTAGGAATCCAACAAAAACAAGATCAAACCAAACAAAGAAACAAACTTCCACTTGCCCCTCTCACCATACCAATTTGATTTAGTTTCATTAATAATCCTATGGTGGAGTTTCAAGTTTTCAAATTGATTAGACAATGATTGATATTCAATTCCTTTATGTCTATTCTTTAAGATGTCCATTCCGCACTTTGATTCATGGTGTAGAAATAAGCTTTCATTTTCATTCAATAAAGCCATAACATTAATAATATTTGAATCAAACCATTCATTAGGCAAATCTTCATTCGAATTTTGCATGGTGAAACCAAAAAGGTGAGATTTTACCTTTGGCATGTTTTCATTTGACCTTACTTGAAGAGGATTTGAAAATTCCTCTTTTCTCTCATGACATTCATCATCATGTAGCACTTGTTCTTTCTCCATGACTTGTTTATCAAAGGCACCAAACTTAGGTACCCAATTGAAAATATGTCCATCCCTTTCAAACCATAAGTCTTGTCTATCTAGGGGTGGGTTAACTAACACATTTCCGTGATCAATCACTTGGGTTGTTTTGGGTAACGTGAGATTTTCAATTGGATCATCAATGATATCAAACCCAAATGATTTAGGTTTTGTAATTTTCTCATTTTGAAATGGCATAATCATTGTAGCACAAGTAAGTGGATCAAGATTTTCAATTTCTTTTCCTCCAAAGGAATCTAAAGCAAATGACTCTCTTTCTTGATTCATGGTTGTAGAATCCTTATCATGTTCCAAAATTTGATGAGATTCGAATTCCTCTTCCAAAACTTTCTCAAATTGTACAGGATTTATAGTATCCTCATGTGAGGAAGCAATTGAGTTATCCTGCATATTAATTGACACAACAAGTTTATTAGAAGATTTAGATTGATAATATTCTTCCCATTTCTTCCACGAATCATAGTAATCATCCTCCAAGTTCAAGTTGTGATGCTCAAGTACTTCTTCTTCATCTTCTGATTCATCAACATGTTTCTCACCCCATTCATCTTCACCTTCCTCATTCTCACTCTCTTGACGATATAGAGTTTCCACCACCAAAATGTTGTCCTCTCCTTGTTGATGTTGGGGTGGACCCTTATTTGGCACAAGTTCCAAATCATCCACTTGAGCTTGGAGACAATGGGTATACCTAGCAATTTTGGGACAATTCCTTTCATTATGCTCCTTTGTATTATGCAATCTACACCCCTTTTCCCATGCAAAATCAGAAATATTAAGAATGGAACTAGAGTGACTTGGTCCTGCAGAAGTATCTATCTGATTAGCAATAGGGGAAGGCACACCCCCATTGTTTGGCTTCGTATTCCACTGTCTCCCTCTATTGTTGAAATTTTGATTTGGGTGAGGGGCATGGGATTCATACTTCTATTTTTGAACCAAATCATTACTCAATTTGTGAACTATATTTTTGAGTTCTTCAACCTCTGAATAAATCTCTTTTGGTTGAGCTATGTTATTGCTAGTTCCAATAGGATTTGCGTAATTGGTGAGATCTTGACTTAACATTTGAGTTGGATTTTGAGCCACTTGATTTGCGTAGGGATTCACACTTTGAATCAAAATTGGATTGGGGAGGGGGGGGGGGTGCGTAAGCGGGTGTTGATGAATATGGTTGTTGATAAGGCAAAGCATTTATGCCTGATATTTGTGGTGCCATGATCTGATTCATCATAGGAGCTTGACCATATGGACCATATTGTCCTACCATAGGCATCTGGGAAAACCCATAACTCTGTGGTGTCATTTGTTGTTCAATGGTCATAGCTTCATTGTAGGCTAGAGCAAGCGTGGTAACTTGAGGATTTCGCCTTGCAAACATTGCCATCATAGGATCCAATGCCCCAAAATATATTTGCAAAGCTACTGCGGGATCAATGGCAAAATGCCGAATTGCTCTATTATAGCACTTCTGAAATCTCTGATTAAAAGTTTGGATTGGCTCACCCTGGCCTCTTTTGCATGTAATGAACTGATTATAGATGATTGTGGGATCTAATGGTGACCTGAATTGGTTGACAAAAGCATCCTCCATTTGCGTCCATGACGTAATGGAACCATTAGGTAAGCAAATATACCATTCGTAAGCCACTTGGTCTAGGCTCATGGGGAAGAGTCTACAAGCCACATCTTCATGTTGAACTTGCAATCTTATCAAAACATCCCTATAGGCCTGAATATGTTCTTCTGCGGTCCTTGGGCCATCCGGTTTGTATTTGGGCAAAAATCTCTCTATATTCTTAGGGATCTCGTGAATATCCCCTGCAATATTCAAAGGAATGTTATGGGCTCCGTACCAAGGAGGTGGTGGAGGTTGGGCCATTTGATTCAAAATCGATGATGATAACCCTACAAGAACCATGGAAATGGTATTGATAATTGGTACACTAGTGGCAAATGACACCACCGGTGCAAGTCCGCTAGATGCGCTTGAAACAGAAGGATCTTCTGTAACAAGAATATCTGGTGGGACCACAATTTGCTCGGTTTTATTCCTTGGATTCCTATGAGTGAGTGAGAGGCTTTGGAATATGGTTTCCTCGGTTGTTTTGGACCTAGTTGCGATGCGATGCGGTGGGTCCAGCTTGTAAATGAAACTACCCTACAAAACCTGACAAAACTCTCAATACCTCAAAGAAAACCTGTGACACACAGAAAATCCTGCAATTAATGAAATTCAAAGAATAACTTCAAAATCAATTTGTTAGTCATGAATGAAAGAAGGAACCATGACAAAGCAGTATTCTAAAAATGTAAGTTTCTGATTCACCAGATCGCATATGCGCAAGTGAAGAGCATACTCCTAGTGTTGTAGGCTTTCTGATTCACAAGATCGCATTACACGCAAGTGAAGAGCATAATACCGACAACAAATACATTTTAGACAAAAAATAATTCCTTACAAATAAGCATGAAATTGACTAGCAAATATCAAACATGTAACGTATTAATAATCATGTCAGCATCAACCAAGAGATGTATCCATTAAAATCAAATGAAAGTAATTGCATGGAGACAACCTCGTTAGTCAAGACCAAAATTTTTTCAAAATCAAATCAAAACACATTATTCTTGTATGAACAATCAAAAGCGTTAGAACAATGCATAGCAATTCATGTCCTCCTTTTAACACTACAAGGTTGTATTGTTAAAAGAGGGCTAAAGATAATAATCAATAGGGCATGAAATATTCAAAATTTAAATCCCTATAGCATTTAAATCACTCCGAAATAAAACAATTCAGGCCCTCCTTCTAGCGCCAATCTGTTGAGTGGTATTTTCACCCGATTGTGAAAGTACACTCTCCTTTAGGATTTGGGTTCCAAATCCCCTCTTGCAAAGAAGTTAAATAAACAACTTCTCCAAGGTCTCCGTTGTATTAGCATTTGCATATGTGTATTAGTAATCTCAAATAAAGATATTCAATTTAAATGCTTGGAACACCTTAGTGATTGCAAGTAACTGTAAACAAGGGGCAATGTTGGTTTATTTCACCATGAAACTTTAGTGATTGTTCATTGTTTTTTTGGATTTTGAAAATTTTTAAATGTTTATTTTAATGCCTGAAAATTTAAAATAAGTTAAAATTTTTGGAAAAAATAAAATGCAGAAAAATGAAAATGAAATGCAAAAAACTGAAAATAAAATGCATTCAATATGATGCTATCCTATTTCGACAAAACCGAAGATGTGAGGTTTTCATGCATGCAACCTAACCTATTGGACCTGCAAAACAAGCACAATCCGGATAAGCTAAGTGCTTGGCTCCTAGGGTTTTAAATGAGGTTTTTCAGATTTAAACATTCGCATGAAGCAACCAAGAAAACTTGCATAAACTCCATTTACAAGCCTAAAATCTGAAAAGGGGAAAAATAGACATTTAATCTTGCATGGAGAAAATGACTCCTCCTTTCTTGTCCATAAGATGCAACTTTCTGAAATTTTCTGTATTAAAAATTTGTCATTTTACAATAACAGAAATTTTTGGTTTTCCCAAACCAGTCCATGGAAGAAAAATGACTCAAACAGGTCCAGAATGGCCCTCTTGCCTTCAACTCTGCAACTCTGCTCGCAACAATTTCCAACCCCTTCTGGCCTCTTTGAATGGCGTATTTAAACTTAAAAAATTGTTTCTCCTTCCATGATGGTTCGTTTCATTTTCCAATGGTTGTTGTATTGTTCGATTTCATTTTCTCCACATGGGCTTGCGTCCGTTTCCTTCCGTGTGTAACGACCATCTTAAATGATTTCAAATCATTAAATATTCCTTATGTAACACTTTGTCTTATTCATTGGATTTTGTCCTTATGTCCACGTCACTATGCAGGTCTATTACCTTGGCGAAAATGGAACATGTCACGATATCGTGACACTTTTCCTCCTTCTCTCTTTGTTCTTTTAGAAAATGTAACATGTCGCGATATCTCGACACTTTTCTTTTGCCTGAAAATGCAACATGTGGATATCGCGACACTTTTCTCTTTTGGCGGAAATGCAACATGTCGCGATATCGTGACACTTTTCTCTTTGGTCGCGATGAATGCAACATGTCGCGATATCGTGACACTTTTTCTTTTGGCCGCGACGATGCAACATGTCGCGATATCGTGACACTTTTTCTCTTTTGGCCGCGACGATGCAACATGTCGCGATATCGCGACACTTTTTCTCTTTTGCCGTGACGATGCAACATGTCGCGATATCGCGACACTTTTCTCTTTTGGTCGTGACGATGCAACATGTCGCGATATCGTGACACTTTTTCTCTTTTGTCCATGATGATGCAACATGTCGCGATATCACGACACTTTTTCTCTTTTGGCCGCGACGATGCAACATGTCGCGATATCGCGACACTTTTTCTCTTTTGGCCACGATAATGCAACATGTCGCGATATCGCGACACTTTTTCTCTTTGCCGTGATGATGCAACATGTCACGATATCGCGACACTTTTTCTCTTTTGGCCATGACGATGCAACATGTCATGATATCGTGACACTTTTTCCTTTTGGCTGCGACGATGCAACATGTCGCGATATCGTGACACTTTTTTTCTTTTGGCTGCGATGATGCAACATGTCGTGATATCGCGACACTTTTTCTCTTTTGGCCGTGACGATGCAACATGTCGCGATATCGTGACACTTTTTCTTCCTTGCTCTCTCCCTTTGCTTTGGACCGCGAAAATGCAACATGTCGCGATATCGCGACACTTTTTCTCCTTGTGGTGTTTTGCTTTTTCTTTGATCTTTAGCATATGGGCCACTTCGGTCTTCTTGGAAAACATGCAAAAAAGGTGGGTCCCCAATTTTGGGGTACGTTGTGGAGCAGCCACAACACTTCCATTATTGCAGTTGTGTTATGTGATTGGAGTCCATTTTTTTGGTCTCTTTTAGTTGAGTTTACACCACAATCTCCTGCACGATGGTCACCTCTAGGGATCTATTCAATCTCATTAGTACATACTTTATTACCCCAACTATATTTATTGGTGTCCCATCCAACTGTAAAACTCCAATATGGGATTTGGTATACTCTATACCCATATCCATGCAGATTGCCTTGGGAATAACCATGGTGGAGGTCCTTAAATCAATCATATATTTGTGAAATGTCCAACCCTCCATCCACAAATTAATGTAGAATAGGGGGGATTATTATTTAAAACAATAGGAGACATCTTATCTTTTGTATAAGATACAGTGAGGATGATAGTGGCCTACATTTCTTGAGGATTCTTACTCAAAAGAAGCTTTCAATAGGTTAATCTAACCAGGAACAAAGAGGGTATAATAGAGGCTACTCTTGGAGGGAATTCTCTATTGGAAATTTTGAGTAGTTATGTTGTCATTAAGGTCAAAATTCAGTTCATATTAGTGCAAGGAAATTTACAAAAGGAGGGGCAGCTCAGGGTTGTGGTTGTAAAACCCTAATTTCGGGACCGTGTTTGTCAGTTGTGGTCCATAAAAATTAGGAAAAGTATATATAATTTTCCTATTTGAAAAATTGTCATTATCACTCCTGCAAGCAACTAAAACTGAGAGAGCTCTGAGAGGTTAGGCAGTAAATTTGACGTGAAGCGTCACTGAAACTACAACCTGACACCTCCACACATCCCGATGGTAGACCCTGGGTAACCTTCTACTAGCAGAGGCCTCGGAGTGGGTAAGGTAACTCAAAATCAAGACCTCACACTCTTTACCAACTTAAAATGAACCACATTAATTAATGGGTTAAATCAATCTCACTAAATTGTTGGTAATGAACCTCACCTTAGACTAGGCTAGATTTAGGTTTTAATTTTTTTGTCTACCAAGCTAGGAAGTGACCCAAAAAAGGTCACTTTCCTAGACCACAGCTGGCAGATGTGGTTCCCAATTGTCAGATTGGGGACCGCAACTATCAGCTATGGTGGGATTCAAATCCCAATGGTCAAAAATTTGACCATTATGCGGACCGTAGCTTTGACCTGCGGTTCCCAATTTTTGAAAAAAAATTCAATTTTTTTAATTTTTTCTAATGTTTTCTGGCAGTTAATGCCATTTATTGCACTTTTGAAGTACATGTTTGTTTTTTTGTGAAATTTTTTGCATGTTTTTGTCTTTTTAACAATTTTTAAATTTGTTTGACATTTTTTAAGGTCATTTTTAGCTATTTTTGGTTGTTTTTAATCATTTTTCCCTTATACATTATTTCTTTTTAGAAATTGACTTCTAGATCTAGAGAGCCGGATATCTTGCACACCCTCCGCAGGTAACTTACTGGCCTAGAGAGGTAGTGGTTTGGTGTCATTGGCTTTGGCTATGTTTTGGATCTACCTACTATCAGGGTAGATCAGGCCTACATGACTATGTTGGCCCGACGTTGGGATGCATGGACCAACACCTTTCACCTATCAATAGGTGAAATTACTATTACTCTGGAGGACATCTACTGAATCTTTAATATCCCTATTGATGGTGAGCCCATCACCTCCACTCCATTTACCAATGGAGGAGCTATTTTTGATCGCTATCTTCGGTTGCTATAGCGAGGATGCCCAGGGCAGGATCGATCACGGAGGCATCCACATCGGGTACTGGTAGAGGAAGGGCATCTTCTCTATCAGAGAGGCAGTATTCATGCACTTGGTCATGCAGATTGTTCTTCTAGACTCCTCGGGTGTGAGGATCCCCTGGAACCTTTTGGCCAGTGTCAGGAGGGTTACATAGAGCTCTACCGATCATCCACTCCTCCTAGCCTAGGGGAGCACTCTATTATACCAGTTGTACCGGGAGCTCTACTAGATTACTAGCAGGAGCTGGGTAGGGATTAGCTATAGTCTACTTCTCCAGATCTGGGGCTAGTAGCATATTAGGATCGAGCATCCTGTGGAGCTACCCCTTGCTATTACTTCTATTGATGATGCTCATTAGTGCTACACCACATGTTGGCCCCACAAGGAGGAGGGGTTTTGAAGTAGGTCCCATGCTGAGGACGTAGAGCACTACATTGGTAGGTTTGTAGTGCTTCAGTTGGATGATATTGAGTGGTGTCCTTATATGGATTACCCTACATGGGAGGAGGCTGGCAAGCGGCTACACTAGGCTTGGCGAGATAGGATGAGATCCATGAGTATCAGTACTACTCTCATGTCTTGTGGTAGTTTGGGCTAGTTCAGGACATACCGTAGCTGCCCATCATCTACAAGCGACTGGTGCTAGAGAGTCATTTACCTTGGATTCAGTCGACACCACTAGGAGACATGGTTGATGACTTCTAGGAGTCGGGGGTTGCTAGGGCTGGGACCACCCCAACATATGATACTTGGTGGTCCCTACTATAGTGGTAGGGATCGAGGCCCCTTGGCCAAATAGATGACGAGGCGAAGGCTGATCCAGAGGGGTGCAATGTGCGCTAAGGGTGGATGGGGCATCGAGGCCACCATAGGGGAGGCTCCATAGGTCAAGGTTGAGGATGAGGTATCTAAGGAGGGTGAGGCACCTCTTGATAGTGAGGTAGGGTAGCTACTAGCTTAGGTTATGGATTTATAGAGTTAGGTGGGTAGGCTTTAGACCTAGCTACTACAGAGGGATACTAGTCTCACCATAGCAGAGGCGAAGCTTAGACATGGTCAGAGCTAGTGGAGGAGTTATGAGGAGGAGAGGCCTCTCCTTAAGGCATAGTTGACTACAACTAATACAGAGATCCAGAGGCTCACTATCGAGCATGATATTACATGGACACAACTAGATCTATTGAGGGCATCAAGGGGAGATCCCTCATCTACATAGGTTGTCATGGCACCTCTTGTAGCACCATCATCTATACTACCAGGAGGCCATGACCCCATGGCCAAGATCAGGTGGCTCACTTCCCTCATTGAGGAGGGTAATACTATTCAGAATGTGAGGGCAGCTCACATCTCTCAGCTAGAGGGCCACATCAGGCTGATAGGTGGGGAGGTTCTAGAGGACATGTACTCTATCGGGACCCAGAGGAGCAGCTCTAGGACTAGGACTAGGGAGATAGGGCAGTATTTTGCTAGTTCTAGTCATAGGACCCATAGGACTAAGAGGACACACAAGATCCATAAGTCTGAGAGGACACACAGGTCCTCTAGCACTCATGGAGCTAGCTCATGTAGGAGCCATAGGGATGGCGGAGGTGATGGAGGTGACTCTCAGGCTAGGGGCGTAGGCCCTTAGTACATATTGTAGAGATTTTTACTTGTACTATTTTTGAGTGTAAGGTCGAGGACCTACACAGTTGTAGCCTACGAGTATTTTTGATGTACCCTTGATGTACTCATTTTTGGACACACACACACACACACATATATATATGAGATATTTATCATTTTGGCTCATTATGTGTACTTGTGTATTTTTATGTTTTATGTTTATGTTTATGCACATGGATGCAGATGTTTATATTGATGCTATGCTTATATAATGTGATGTATGGATGACATGCACTAGATAGCTATTTAATTTATGATGATGATGGTATGCAGTAGTGATCTAGATGTTTAGATATGCTATTTATGATGGATGCATATGGATGCGATGTTTACTTTTAAATGCATATTTAATTTTGCTTTATTGTATGCATTTAATTTGTGATGATGTCACGCTATGCTGGTGTAATATATGTAATGCTTTATTTACATGATGGTAATCTAATGTAAATGAACTTGTATGCTTTAATCACTTAAAACATAAGGAATGAATGCAATATATGTTTAACAATCTAATGGATGACACCACAAAATGTGTAAAAATCATGAATGTAATTGAAAATCCTTATTACAAGAATTTAATCAATTAATCACCCATATATGAAATGCAATGATATGCAATGGTATGATGTGAATGATATAATATGTCACTCTGTATTCCTTTTTGCAATTTTGAAAAATATGCACAATATAGTTAGTGGTCATCTAAATATCATTTTTGATATCCATCCGGTATCTATCCTATATCTTGATTGTGCTCTATGTAATGATGTATCACTTATTAGATACTTTGCAATTTGATGATTTGAAATGACTTTTACTTTTGATGGTTTGTGATCTTTGATATTTGTTGCTATTAGAGAAATTTTTGAGGTTTTCCATGAGACTCAAACACCCTAGTAGACTTCTCAAACATCCCATACTAACTGTACAAGGCTTTTTTTGGATGATGCTTTCATCATGAATGACCCAACTATTCATTATCCCTGTGTGTGCATGTGAGTATTTTTAGATAGACCATAGGCATACCCCAGATGTCATTCGGGACTCTTTCAACCCATATGTGAGATCGGGTTCCTCTTATGTTCATATCATCCTTGTTTTAGACTTGATTGGACTATAATTCTAGACAACCCTAGGCACCCAGAGCTAGCTCATCTTGCAAATTGATCAGGACTACCCCTCCAAGAATAGTCGGGACTCTTTCAACCCATTGCTACGTTTGGGGATCACCCAATAGAACTACTACTCTGGAAGCAAGTGGGACTCTTTCAACCCATTGCTACAATCGGGGTTCACTCTATGGCTTTGAATGGTGAACAATTCAGGGATTCAAGTTCTCACCCTTCTTTTCTTTCTATTCATAGGGATACTTGCTCATGTGTAGTGATAAAAATCACTATTTTTCATGTTTTACTTTGAGTGATAAAAATCACTGTTTATTCTCATTTTTCTTGAGCAAGGGATTTATATAGTGCTTTTGATTCACTATGTAACTTTAGATTTGACTTTGAACTTGATTTTTGATCTTCATTTGATCTTTGATTTGAACTTTGAGGGTTTTGACTTTTGAGATGTCAATTTGGGATATCGATTTTAGGATATCGATGTGGGGTATCAACCTTTGATGTTGATCTGGGATGTTACTCTAGGATATTGCTCCTTTATTTGTAAGCAAGGGAATGTATGGGTAGGGGAAATCTTGTCCTTTTTCCAAGGTTCACCATTCTAGACCGAACTATTTGCAAGATAAGTAGGTAATAAAACCCTTCTCTCTAGACACCCAGGATCACTTTCGTAGCTTTCATCTTCCCTTATCTTAGCAGGATTTTAAATGTTTCAATTAGTGATAGGATCTTGATATGCCAAGTACTATCACAACTAGTGACCTCATCTACAGAAGCAAAGCAAGCTTTCTACGACATCTGAGAAACCCACTAGGTATGGTTGAGTGACCAAAAAACTTTAGTACATATACATATTTCATAGCAACAAGAGTTGTGTTGACAAACATAATTACTCACATGAATGATGGATTATGATAAATGCAGAGGTGCATGATTAAAACACAAACATGGCATCATTTGTAAGACTGACAAACACAATCCATTCTATTATAGAATGCAACGGATGACGAATGCCTATATGCAATGCAATGATGAAATGAATGCATGTGTAAATGAAAATGCATAATGCAAATGCAAATATTTTTGGATTTTATTAATTTTTTAATTTTTATTGATTTTTGAGCCTTTATATTTGACCAAATGATGAGTACATGCCTTCGGAGCCTTTAAATTGACCAAGCGGTTTTTAGGAACCCTTGGAGATTTTTGGATTGACCAAAGGGATTATGAGCACCTTTGGGGATTTTTGGGATGACCAAGTGGTTCTTAAGAATCCTTGGATCCTTTGGGTTGACCAAGCAATTTTTTAGAAACCCTTGGTGCCTTTTTTGGGATGACCGAGCGATTATAAGAAAACCCTCGAGGCCTTTTACTGATTGACCAAAGGGCTTATAGATGCCTTTGGAGCTTTTGATTGACCAAACTACTCATAAAAGAGCTTGGAGCCTTTTAGGATGATCGAGTGGTGTTTAGCAAACCCTCGGAGCCTTTGGGGTTGACCGAGCAATTTTAAGCAAACTCTCGAAGCCTTTTACTAACATGACCAAGTGGTTTTAGGAACCCTTGGAGCCTTTTGCTACACTCTCAAGCATAGAATACCTTAATATGGATGATGTTGAGAGGTTCAGGCTCTTCAACACCCCCTAGCGATGTTAGGTGATAGGTACCTGGACCAATATTTTTAGATATGATATAGGGTCCTAGCCAATTAGCTATAAATTTGTCTCGCATATCAGGCGAAAATTAGAGTTCTGTTGGTTCTCTTTCAAGACAAGATCCCCAACTTCAAAGTCTCTTTGATGGACTTTGATATTATAAGCTCATTTTAGTCACTCTTGATAAACGTGGAGATGCTCAAGGGCATTCACGTGATGTTCATCAAGTAGCGTCAATTGGTCTAGGTGAGCTTGCCACGTGGTGTCATCATCGATGAACTCTTTCAATGCGATGCACATCGTTGGAATTTCCAACTCTAAGGGCATAATGGCCTTAGTGCCATATACTAGTGAAAATGGAGTTGCCCTAGTGGGTGTCCGAATGCTAGTCCTATAAGCCCATAATGCAAGGGGCATCTGGATATGCCAATCTTTGTGGTGTTCTTGTACCATATTTTTCAAGATGGAAACCACTGTCTTATTTGAAGCTTCAGCCTGCCCGTTTGCCTACGGATAGTATGGAGTCACAAAACTATGTTTGATTCTATACTTAGATGTCAAAGCTCTCACATTTTTGTTCTTGAATGATGTTCCATTATCCGAAACTATCTTGGATGGAATCCCAAAATGACATATGATATGCTCGAGTATAAACTCTGTTATGCGAGCTCCAGTGGTCATTGTTAAGGGTATTGCTTCCACCCACTTTGTAAAGTACTCAGTAGCCATGATAATGAATGTATGTCGACCCGATGATGAGGGAGAGATCTTGCCTATGAGATCTAATCCCCACTGAGAAAATGGCCAAGCCGCTTGGATGGGTTGTAAGGCCTATGATGGCAAGTGCATAAGATTAGCATGATGCTGACATTTGATGCATTTCTTGACATACACATTGCAATCCTTCTCCATAGTGGGCCAATAGTAACCCATTCGAAGGATGCACTTGATGATGGCCATGCCACTGAAATGGCCATCGCACGTACCATCATGAGCTTGTGAAATCACCCAAGATGACTCTTGGGGCTCTAGACAATGAAGGAGAACTCCATCGTAACCTCATCGGTACAAAATATCTCCTATCAAGACATATTTAGTCACTTTCTACTTGAATGTGCATCTTGCGACATGCGACAATCCCTCTGGGATCAGACCAAGTTTTAAGAAGTCTTGGATTTGTGACATCCAACTTTGGTAAGCCTCAACTTCGACTGCCAAGATGACTTGCTCCCCCTACATATCTACTTTTGCAAATGCAGACTAGAAAACAACCTTGTGGTGAATGGTAGTACCACTCCCCATCGGACTCTGAGAGGTTAATGACCCCTAGGGTGCCTTCTTTAGAAAGTCTTCAGCTCTGCAGAACCATTCAGCTTTTGGTTCCATGCTAATCATGTTGACTGAAATTTTATTATCAAAGGCTTCATGCTCTATTGCAGGATGTGAGAGCATTTTAACATGAATGGTAGTGAAATCGATAGATGGATTCTGAGGGATTAAGGATCCCAAAGATGCCATGGTGTCTGTAAACCTATTTGATGAATGAGGGATTGCCTCGATGTCATACCATTCCAACTTAGCCAAATATGTAACAACTAGATCTTTATAAGCTTTCAGTATGGGACATCGACATTGAAAGAGCCCCTTAACTTGGTTGACTATGAGCAAGGAGTCACCAAAGATGTTTAATATTTTAATGTTCATGGTGATGGCTATGTGGAGGCCTAGTAGTAGGGCTTCGTATTCAACATTGTTGTTGGTGCAAGGAAAATATAATTTAAATGACAAGGGCATTGGAGCTCCTTGCGGTATGAAAAACACTATTCCTGCACCACCCCCTTGCTCACACTTCGAACCATCGAAGAACAATGTCATATCAACATTATTTTCTAGTTCTTCGGGTTTGGGAGCTTCGGATACGATGAAGACCGCATCATCCGGAAGCTCGATGGTAAGAGGCCTACTGTTTGACAGTGGTGCCTCAACCAGTTGATCAACTATGACTTGTCCCTTAATGGACTTCTGGCTTATGAATTCCAGATCAAATTCTATCAGTAGCATGATCCACTTCATAGTACGTGTGTTATGATATGTCTTGCTCATCATGTACTACAAAGGATTTTGTTTTGATATAACATATGTCGTATGACTTAGCATATAGTGCCACAATTTCTTTGTAGCGAACACTATTGCTAAACATAGTTTCTCCACATATGCATATCCTAGCTCGTAACTCACCAAGGTTCGGCTAATATAATATATGGCTTGCTCTTTGCCTTGCATGTTATTTTGGGCTAACATGGTCCCTAATGCAAAGTCGTTCATCGATATATATAGCAAAAATGGCACATCTAGCCTTGGTGGAGCTAGTACTGGTGGCGTCACCAGGTATTGCTTTATTTTAGCAAAGGTTGCTCGACAGTCCTCATCCCAATTGAATGGGACCCCCTTGTGTAGCAGTCGATTCATGGGTCGATATTTATCTGATAATTGAGTGATAAATCACTTTATCGATGCTACCTTGCCCTGAAGGCTTCTTAGCTCTTTGATATTTGTGGGGGGATGCATCTCTAAGATAGCCTTGACCTTTGCTGGGTCAACTTTGATGCCTCACTTTGAAATGATGAATCCTAAGAGTTTACTAGAAGTTATGCCAAATACGCACTTCTTAGGATTCAACCTGACATTATATTCTATCAGGCGATCGAAGACCTTCCTCAAGACCTCTGCATGCTCAACACGTAGTAATGACTTGGCCAACAAGTCATCCATATAATCCTCTAGGATCTTATGCATATAGTCATGAAAGATATATGTCATGGCCCATTGATATGTGGCACCAACATTTTTGAGGCCAAATGGCATAACTTTATAGCAAAATGTTCCCCATGGCATTATAAATATGGTTTTATGCTGGTCTTCGGGCTTAATCTAAATTTTATTGTAACCAGAAAAATCATCCATTAAGGAGAGCATTTCATGACCTACAGTTGCATCTACAAGAGCATCAATATTAGGCAACGAAAATGAATCCTTGGGTGTTGCCTTATTCAGGTCTCTAAAATCCATACAAATACGGATCCTTCCATCAAGTTTTCCTATGGGCACCATATTGGATACCCATTCTGGATAGTCGATGGAGATTACAAACTCTACGTCCAACAACTTTTGTAGCTCATATTTCACCATTAAGGCTACTATTGGATGCATCTTTCTAAGCTTCTACCTGATCGGCTTCTTTATCAGATCTAGTGAAAGGTTATGAGTAACCAATTTTGGGTCTAGACCTAGCATATCTTTGTAAGTCCAAGAAAAAATATTAGGTCTCTCTTTTAGTAGAGGGATGAGGGTGGCACGCTCATCTGGAGTGAGACTCTCTCCAAATTTAACCTTCCTTGGATTGGTGGGATCATTACTGATATCCACATCGAAGGTTTCCTCTATTGACATATGTGATCCCTCCTCAAGCTGATGAGGTGTAGGGATCAAGTGGATGTCATCATTTGGGTTCATAGGTTCCACGTTGGAAGCATCCTCAACATGATAGACATCATAAGCATAGCTTGGTATAAAATGAAATGGTTGCAACATTTCTTCATTAGGGAAGAAATATTTAGGCTCAATAGGTGAGTCAATGCAATCCCAATCGATAGCATCTACATTGAGATACAATGGTTTGGATGGATCTGTTGGATTGTGGAGTGGAGTGGTCAAATCAATGGAGACCATATTGATGGAATGGAATTGATCTCCAGGACCACATGGACAAACTTCTACATAATCGATGTAGTCCTCATACCCGAGATCTGGCTCTAATGGCACATGCACAAATGGGTCCTCTCTATGTAGACTATGGATGACTGGGTCCTCTCTATGCACTGATTGCAAGATTGGATCATTCGGCTCAATGAGCTCCATGTACATAGGTGGGTCGGGAAACACCATGTGATAGATCACATCGAAGTTTGGTGGTCTTCCCCTAAGGTGAGGATTGAGATTGATCTCTCTACACATGTCCTCAGTCGTATAAGGTGCATTACGGTGATGTAGGTAAGGAGGTCCTAGATAGGCTCTCTCTATTTTGTCCTCATCGTCACTATCGTAATACAATCCTTCACCACTATCCACTAGCATGGGATGCTCTGGAAAGTGCGGCCCCATGTAAGTCACATCTTGATCACTATCATCATTGTCCGATAAAATTGGGTATGAGCATCATAAATATGATACCGCCTCATAAACCGGTTCAGCTTCATCCTCTGACTGATTTTTAGGTGAGATCTCACTATCCACCAAGGTATCTTCATGATATGACTCGGGTGGAGCTATGGTGACATAAGACACCATCTGATTATCCCTCTGGAATGTAGAAGGATCAGGGTGATATGGGTTGAAATCCACATCATCCCCTAGACTAAGGTACAGGTGATCTAATGATGCTACAAGTAAATCATCCTATCCTCGTATTTGTAATCCTAGCCCAAACCTATCAGTTGCCAACTGATAACATGGCTCGAGCGGAGTCCTACGCCCTTGTTCAAAAAGACCAAGGTCGTACCCATGCCAATGATATAATTCAAAAATATGCCTGGCATATTCAGGGTTGGATAGATAATGAACATTCACTGTGAATGGTTCATCATCATCTTCATCCATGGGTGTTTGCATGGGAAGCTGATCCAACCTAGCATAGATGAAGTTCGTCTGGTTGGGTGGCTCTCCCAATGGCACCATTGATCCAACCAAAAAATGATGAGCATGGGGTCAGCCCATCTCTTGTGTAGTCTCTAGAATTGGTCCAAAGGTGATGTTCTACACAATATATTCTCCTAACCCTATGTTGGCTAGGTGAATAGTCACCCATGGTGTGGATGACCCTGTTGATGATGTAGGTGAGGTAGGCTGAGGTACCTCCTCGGCTATATCTTGGGCTTCCTCCACTTCCATAGGAATGGGAGCCTCATCGATGACTAGTTCAGGCATATGTTTCTTTTCCTTCTCACCCACTTTCACCTTTAGCTTCCTCTCATCCTGAAGCATTGTTGATGCAGTCGGTTTCAAGGAAGTAGCAGTAGTGTGCTCAGATCTATGTGATACATATATCGATGGTTGAGCACATACTCTTTTTTTTCTCTTGGACTCTTAACCGGTGATGCTGGCTGGACATCCAGGTGCATTGATGGGAGTATGAAACCCCCTGGAAAATCAGCCATGTTCATGAATTTAAATGGTTCTCCATCTGATGACACCATGTGAACTTGTCCCTCATGAATGTACTTCACACATTGATGTAATATAGAGGGAATGCAATACATCTCTCGAATCCAAGGCCTCCCTAGTAGGATGTTATACTGCATGGCACCTTCGATCACATGACACATCATAGGGATGGTCTTTAGGCCTACCTGAATAGGTAGGATGATCATGCCAACCATCGAACATAACACATCGTTAAACGCTCTCAACGTGAATGCAGTGGGCACAATGTGTGACTTAGGCAGCTTCAAGGGACTCAACGCCTTGGTCGTTATAATATTGATCGATGAACCAGTGTCGATCAAGACCCTCTTGAATGGCACGTGATTGACACATGCAATGATATGCAATGGTGGGTCAGTCGTATCTGTAGGAACCATCCTGATTTCATGATCATAAAATTGGATCGTCGGTTCTTAGCACTATTGTACGTGTCCCACAAAGTTGGTGAATGCTTGAGCATCCTGGGATTATACTTTGATGGACCTCAGAATATCCATGAGAGTCTCCTTGTGCCTAGGGGACTACTGTATTAACTCATAAATAGACAACTTAGTGGGAGTTGTCTATAGGTTTTGAACCAACCTGCTTCGTATGGTCACCACCGGTCTAGTTGGTGGGCCTAGAATATTTTGAGTCGGTTGTTGATTCGGTGTGGCTTGTATTCTTATGGGAGTGCATGTGGTTGATTTGGCTACTCATATCTCCCATGTCTCATAACAACATTAACCATACCTATGAACCCCTGGGTAGGTGGTTCGATGCGCACCTGGTTGACATGACCAACATTGTTGCATGGTGCCTCATGGTTTGGCAATGGATTTTTGTAAATCCCCATGTTTTGGTTGTCGGGTGCTAGTAGATTATTTGGTACTACAAGCTCACCTTTTTCAATCATGTTTTGCACAATATGCTTGAAGGACCAACACACTTCGATGTCATGACCCTTCGTGTGATGGAAGATGCAAAATAGATCATCCTGGTACCCCTTTGACTTGGGCTGATTCGGATCGACCAGTTTGATCTCGGGAAACCTGATTGCCTTGGCCTCACACAATTGATGGAATATCGATGTCAATGATTCCGTCAAAGGCATGAATTGGTGAGGTGGGTATTGTTCTTTGTTTTTGCCCTTATAATTATTATTGCACTTTTTGTACTGTGTAGGAGGAGGTTGGGCCTGATAATTCTGCTTTTGCTACCCTTTATCCTCTCTCTAGAGGTTTAGCACCACTTGGTTGACATGGGCCTACTTGCCCTTATGTTTCATGGAGCTCTTCTTGGGCCCCTCTTTCCTGTTCTTGAGCTTCAAGTTGCCTTCTTGCAACTTGATATCCTCAATTACTTTGGCTTGCGCCAAAGCTTCCTCGAATGTTGGATACTATTGTAGTTGCAACAATAATGAGATGTGCTTGGCACAACTCTTTGTAAACATTCGGGTCAATTTCGTAGCAGGAATAGGGAATGGCAACTTTACCATTAATCTCCTCCACCTCTTTTTGTACTATTCAATTGGCTCATCATCGCGCTGAGCTAGCATAGCCAGATCAAAAAGGTTAGCCTATTTCTTGATGCCAAAAGAAAAGCGTTCAAGGAAAGCATCAGCCAGTTGCTCAAAATTGGTAATGTTGTGCCTCTTTTGCTGATTGAACCACTCTCGGGCTGGGCCTGAGAGGGTTGTGATGAATGTGTGCAAAAGCAAGGTATTATTTCTCATAATTTGGAAGCATGCATCCAAAAATCCTATGACATGCTCTTGCACATCTTCGTCACCTTTAAATTTATCTAGCTTGGGCATAACAAAATGCTCAGGATATGTTGGAGCAGGTATCGAGGGGTCCAAAGGCTCATTATGAATCTTTCTTAATGTCATATTTTGAAGAGCCACACCTTGCCTCTCGATCACTTTTACTTTTGTTGCTAAGGCTTTATAAGCCTCCGAGGATAGAAAGTCCTCCTCCCTAAGCTGACGTGGGGGTGGTCTTGGAGGTACATTCTTCCTCTATCAAGGTGGAGGTCATGGCTCTTCCTCCTCCTCAACTTGGGAGTCTTTAGGATACTCTTGATTGTTTCCATCTCCCTCTTCTTCCTCATATCGTTGTTGCCTCTCATATTCGAATGGTGGTGATCATTCTCTTTGTAGGGCACTAATATGAGTATGAGCATCTCTGCGCTCCTACTGCACATCGGCTTGTGAAAAAACCTTTCTATGAATGCGCTCTCTATTCTCCATGTGAGTGTATAGACCAGCCTTGGCTAGCCTATCCTCTTGCTCTACATGCTCCTTTTGGGTAAGGATGCATTCCTCACACATGCACTGCTCATATAGTCTTTTTCTGATGAGCCTTTGTGATTGAAGATTCTCTTCTTCAATGCACTACCTCTCTAGGTGAGTATCCTCCAATTGATCTTGGAGGAGTTATCATCTTTGCTTAGATACTAGTCTATGTGATCTATCAAGTTGATCATTCATAATAGGCCTCTGGTATGCATGCTCCATGTGAGCGACCTTATGGGTTCTGTACCCATCTGACTGATTTGTGATGCTTTTGCCCTTGTCTGTGTAGATGACATTGGCATCCTACTGAGCCCTATGCTGTGTGCCACCATGCATGGATGGTGGATGTGTCACATGAGGGCACTTAGAAGCCTCTCCATGCTCTCTAGTAGTCCTAATAGAACTCCTACTATGCTCACTCGGGGCATGAGTGGGCGGAGCCAAAGGCTTATAGCCTAGCTTCTCAAGGATGCTACCTAAGCCATCCAACTATTTGGATCTCCATCGCTCATGCGGTGGTGTGCCATTGGCTCCCACCTTGGCCATATCAATAGTGATATTTTGATGTTCACTATGTGTGAGAGTCTGCATAGGCCTATGCTCAATGATGGCCCTATCTACATGCCCTTGAATGGGTGGATCTCGATCCTATCTATACTCTGAAGGTGGAGCCATGGATCCTCCTGTAGACCTATGATGTAGGGGTACCAACTTGGACCCTTGTATAACATACTCTTTGATCGACCCCATGGATGCACGTGCAACATGATCTCGATAATGGCTTTCTAGTGGAACACCCTCATGCTGAGAGGCTCCCTACTCTATTCTATGCCTAGAAGAATGCACAAAAACTCCTCTATCAGGGGTACGCTCAATAGGTTCCCCTCGTGTCGAATTGTCTCCTCTAATGCTCATCGAACGACATTCGAGAAGCACATGTGGGTGAGGATTCGACATATGTTATTGTGAATCTGTCGAGGCTTGGTCATTAGCATCAGGCTTATGCCTTTTCCGACCACCCCGTGTCTCCACCATGGTGCACCTAGTGTCTAGATTTATTCTTTATTATGCAAACAAGGTATACAATGGTGATTATCTCATATTAACTTTTAAATGTGAGCCCTAAACTATTTGATGTTGTTTCAAGTTTGTTGTATCAGTAAAGAACTCCTTATCATGTTTGAAAGCTTGTTGGATGATATTCTCAGTTTAATTGGCTTTCACCTATATACTCATAGCTCGACAACTTGGCTATGAACTCCAAGTCATGTAATCCAACCTATAATGTGTGGTAATGAAGCCCACACATGGTCAGGGAGCACAAGTCCTCCCAGATCCTCACCCATTTTCCCCTAGTTAGCGTTATACCCTCCGAAGAGAATACATGCAAATTTTCTAGGGTATGAAAGGTTCTCGGATCTGGTATTGGTCTAGTATCCAAGGGTACATAGGATTTGGGCCAATGGATGGAAATTACGCCCATCGTCATTGAACCCTACTAGTGGTTGGATGTGACTCCCAACTCACTAGCGTTTAAGTGAAACGTGGTGTGTGTGGTTCATTTTAATTTTTGCATAGAAAGGAAAATGCATAATACAACATGAATGATTATTTCCTACATGATATGCAAAAAGAAACATTTCATTTCAGAGAATGCATGCTATATCCTATATGATTTCTTGACAATGCAAATTACGATGATATAGCCTCTGATTGGGCCTCAAGCATGCAAACCAACACACAATTTAAACCTAGCACACTGGATTCTAGGGTGGACTGCACTCAGAGGTCCATTGTTCCTAGCAGTGCCTAGCCAAACTCAGAAAAGAAACCCTAAAACCTAATTCATTTCTATTTTTTAGTGTCTTAATTATATTTTCCCTTTTCTGCTTTCTAGAAAACACAAATAAAATAAAAAAGTACAGAGAGTAAAAATGGGGCCTACCTCAGGTCCTCATCTGATCAAGCTTTGGCTCCTTATTATCTATTGTGTCTATTATGAACCGTAGGTCTGATGTGTGGTTCAGACTGCAGACCACGTTTTGAAGCCACGGGCCAACAATGAGACTATAGTTGTAACCTGCGGTTTGCACTTGATATCAAAAAAATACAAGGGTCAGAGATCAGTTGCATAAATTGCAGAGTTCCACCGTGATCGCCTTTTGACCTATCCAAAAAATGTGCACCTATCTAATGCATAAATCAAAATCAACATAAAAGCATAAAATGACAAACAAGATTACATATAATAATAAAATGGATGTTTATTTTATTAATATTGAAAAGAATCTCAGTTACAATCATGCCCCTCTTAGGGTCACCCAAATTTTGATACAATTGATACAATTCCAAATCCCCCAATGGGGTAGGCACAATACTAATGCTCTCTAAATAGTCACAAACTGCTCTAGGGTGGAGTTGACCCTCTTCTTCGCGTTGAGGAAGGAATTGAATGATTGAATCTCCTTCGAACCTGCTTTCCTACGGTCAAGAAACAACACAAAAGCATTATACAAATAGGTAACCTCTCATGATGAGGCCCTTTGAGGAAGATATGCATAAAGATGCCATAACAACTATGAAATCAAGAAGATGAATAAAACATATTAAACTTGTGCAAGATTCATGAATATTGTTAGAAACATGAAAGTAGAAAGTGCAGCTATCTATCTATTGAATCAATTGCATGGAATGAAACAAGATAGCATGAAAATAAGCCATTGATGTCCTACTTGCTATGATGAAGGAAACTTATTATAAATCCCTAATTAATCTAACTTGAGTCTCTAAACTATCAAAGAAACCATTAAAATGACTAATCTAACCTAATTAAGCATACTGAAATAGAAATAGTAAGGAGATCTTTCACCTATTGCAAACCATAGCTCTAATGAGCGGTCTGCACTGTACACCATAGCTGTCAACTGTGACTAGCAATCAAGTAAGTTTACCCTCCAAATCTAGGGCTGTGGGCTTGATCTTCCTTGTCCAATTGATGATCAAGGGTCGCCTTGGTGTCCTCTGACAGGTTTGGTGGTTGAATTCCACAATTGGGCCTCCATTCGCCTAGATTTGCATTTCTTGGCATTCTAGCTCCTTAGGGCATCCATGGCACAAATTGACATGATGCTAGATGAATTGGCAAGTGAATGGCAACTAAACTCTCTCAGTATACTCAAGTGAGTCTACAATCCGATAGGGCTTC
The DNA here is from genome assembly GCA_028583015.1 of Wollemia nobilis. NCBI lineage: Eukaryota > Viridiplantae > Streptophyta > Pinopsida > Araucariales > Araucariaceae > Wollemia > Wollemia nobilis. The sequence goes on along the minus strand of JAQPPZ010000737.1, from coordinate 1,188,996 downwards.
ACTGCTCTAATATCCAACACATTTGCTATATCTTTGCCCTAATTTGAAGGGGTACTTATAGGATTACCCAAGGGCTAGGGGTGGCTTCATGGAGAAGCCAAGATCAAGAAGAGGTGGTTAGGATAGTTGGATTGGAAGCCTCTGGAATCTTCCATCCTTTAACCACCTTCTTCTAGAACAAATGGTCGTTCAAACCGATTTGGCTCAGATGAAGGCCAACTAAACTTCAGTTTAGACCATAGGTGATAGCCATGGCCTAGACTGTAGACCACAGGTCTTAGCTATGGTTCAGTCTGTAGACCGTAGGTCTCAATCGTAGTTCAGACTGATTAGGCCAAGGAGCCCAAATTGAGTGGTTAGAACCACTATTGTATCTTGGAGTCTATCCAAGATCTTCCATATGGTCTTGTAGCATGTCCCATATGAGTAGTCACCCTCGACATGACGTGTTTTAGGTGTCTACACTACTCATATAATCAGTTTGGTCACAAGGAAATGAATTGCAAGGTTCATGACAGAAGAGGATATGGCTTCACTAGGAGAAATCCTAAGACATTTCCACCTCCAAGGAAAAATACATTAAGTGTTTTAAGTCCAGTAATAATGGTCACACAACAAAGTGGTGTAGAGCAAACATTCCAAAAATAGGCATGAACAAGAACATGAACATGAACATGAACATGAACATGAACATGAACATGAACATGAACATGAACATGAACATGAACATGAACATGAACATGAACATGAACATGAACATGAACATGAACATGAAAAGAAACAGGAACATGAACAAGAATAGGAACATGGAAATGAATATGAACAGGAATATTGATGTGAATAGGAACAAGAATAGGAACAAGAACATAGATGTGAATAGGAACAAGAATAGGAATGATGACACATATAGAATCAGTCAGAGGAATAAAAAAATTCAAAAAATAAAGGAATAAGATAAACGTAAAGAACAATGCCTTATGGAATTAGAAATAATCCCACCCCAGAATTAACCACCTAAAAGGGAGGTGGGGGAGGGGCTAAGCTAAGAGGCTCATTATTAGGCCTGAGCCCCAAAGGTGACCCTTTGAAATTGATGTCAAAGAGGGAGAGATTTGTGTAATGGGGAGATATTTGATATTGGAGAGAGCATTGAGCCAGGAAGAGCAATGTCCTAGGGGGTGCAACACATAAGAAGAAGTCAAGTTTTCAGTAAAAGTAATTTGGGTTACCATCAATGACAAAGGGGAAGATTGTTGGATATTTTGAGTAGTTATCATTGATGTCTAAAATTAGTTGTCATTGATGTCAAGGTTCCAGGTGATAGCTCGGCTTAAGTGCAAGTGGAAGTTTAGTGAAATTCATGATTGGTTTAAATATCTATATTTTACACCCAAGATAAATGGGTCAACCCAAGGAAGCAATTTATCCAAGGCATCAAATGGATATAATATTACAATAATTGTTATTATAATATTAAAGTGATATGGTGAAAACCCCAAATAAAATATTTATAATTTTCAGTATAATATTTTATAAATCAAAGTGGGTTTTATAAAGTTTAATTATATTTCATAAACCCAAAGGTTGGGTTTAGAAGAAAAGGCATTTGAAGCACCTTTAAAATATTCATCGATGTTGTGGAAGGAAATCAGGGAAGTGCCAACGTCTCCCAAGGTATGGAGGAAGTAATATAAATACATTTACCCAAATTCTAAAACATTATACTTGCTCGAATTTAAATTAGCATGCAAAAAATATTAAGAGCTTGTGAGAATTGTGAATTTCATGGACAACGAAGTGTTTTAGGAAGGAAGCATTAATTTTTGAAGGCACATAGGACAACATGGCCTAGTGGTGAGTTGGGAAGCATGAAAATGTTTGTTCATGTGAGGGCCTACGTTTGAAATATGGTAGGTGCATTGGAGGTCATGTTGGTTAAGGCACCCAATGCGCACGTCGTTTTGCCAAGGGGAGAAGGAGTTGAGAGTTTAAGAATGTGGTGGTACTTCGTTAATTGCAAATGAGCATATGGATCATGCAATGACATTGGCTATGGCTAAGGTGCACGTTGTGGGCAAGGTTGAGGGTTCGATTCCCTTCGAAGGTGAGGTAAATATTTTTGGTTAAATTTTTAATTATCTGCCTAAGTTGGAGGTATAAGGGTGTTTAAGGTTTTATGATTATTTGTCTATGTTGGAGTTATAAGGGTTGTTAGTGAAAATTTAGAAGGATTAATTATTGGATAAGTTGTTGTATTTGAGTATTGTTATTAGGAGTAATAAGGAGTTATTTTATTTTAATTGTTGATTAAAGTCTTAATTAATATATTTAAGAATTAAGACTATTGAGAATTGATTTTATTTTAATAAGGGTTTTTCTATTAAATAATATTATGGTGAATATTATTTTTAAGTTGGAGTGATAAGGTGTATTTTATTCATCTTTGGTATTGTATTTTATTTAAGTCTTCTAACCCTTATTGAGATTTGCAAAGAAGTAATTGTGAGTGTGGCATATTTGTGATATCAACTCCTTGTCAAGCAAAAGGTATGAGCAAATTCTCATTTGGTTGAGTTGATTTATTGGATTACTAGAAAATAAATTTTGGAGTGAAAAATATTTGATTAGGGTTTCCTTTTTGAAAGTGTTTGAGTTAAGGCTTCAAGGTTTTCTCAAATTAAGAGTTGTGATTAAAAAATTTTTTTGTAAGCATTGTTGTTGAAGTGAGTTGTTGTGCAAAGAACTTGAGTTAGGGTTTTGAAAAGAACATTATCATTGTTATGTGAAGATTGATTTATGAGCATTATTTTTGAAGCGAGTTGTTGCACAAAGAACTTGAACTAGGTTTTGAAAATAAAATGAGTATCATTGTTGTGTGAGATTTTTTTGTTGAGCATTGTTGGAAACATTTTGAGTTGGTATTTACATACTTGGACTAGGGTTTGTGAGAAAGGGTTGGTTCTTGAGAAATTGGTTGAGTAGAGTTGTTTGAGTCTGGTCAAGTGGATGTATGAAGTTATTTTTCAAGTTCCATAAAATAAACTATTCTATATTATTATTTGAGTTGAGAAAGTGTTTGAGCTTTGAGTATAGAACATATTGAGTATATAACAATTCTCTCTATGCTTCTATGAGATTGATTTGAGTTGAGAAAGTTATTGAGCTTTGAGTGTAGAACATATTGAGTATCTAATAATTCTGTTTATTCTTCTATGTGATTAATTTGAGTTGATAAAGTGATTGAGTTTTGAGAATAGAACATATTAAGTCTCTAACAATTCTCTTTATGCTTCTATGAGATTAGACAAGTTCTGTATGGACTTGTTAAGAAGATTTGAGGTAAGTCTTTGAGAAGACTTGTGGACTGATTTTGTGTGAGCATTTATGGAAGATTACAATACAGATTTGGATAAGTTCTAGAGTATACTTGTTGAGCATATTTGGACAAGTTTTGAGTGGACCTGTTGAGCAGATTTGAGAAGGTTTTGAGTGTACCTATTGAGTATATTTGAGCAGCTTTTGAGTAGACTCGTTGAGCATATTTAGTAGGTTTTGAGTGGACATGTTGAGCAGATTTGAGCAGGTACTAAGTGGACCTATTGATAATATTTGTTCTAGACCATATGGACTGTGTTTAGTGTAGATTTGAGTGAGTTTGTTGAGAAAACTTGTGCTAGACCGACTAGACCGTGTTTAGTGTAGAGTTGAGAAAATTTGTGCTAAATCGACTGGACTGTGTTTAATGTAGATCTGAGTCAGATTTTTGAGAAGACTTGTGCTAAACTGACTGGACTATGTTTAGTGCATAGTTGACTAGATTTGTGCTAGAACAACTGGATTGTGTTTAGTGCAAATTTGAGATAGAGCTTTGGAGGTGATAGATCAAAGAGGATAGTAGTCTCCAGTGGATAGATATCCATTAGCCAGGGTAGTGATTACAGGTTTTCTAAGTGGGGATAAGAGTCTTCAATGGAGATAGATCCATAAGTCAAAATAGTGGAGGTAGTAATATTCTAGAGGATCACCGGCCAGATCAGAGGAGAAGGAGTTATCCTGTGGATAGAGATCCATAAACTAGATTTAGGGGATAAACATCTCCTTTGGATAGAGGTCCATAAACATTGTAATTGGGATGGATTCCCAATATATTGAGAAAATTTTAGCGAAATATTTTCTCCATGGAGTAGCCCACTTTGGGTGAACCACGTAAATTATGGTGTCTCTATTATGTGTGGTGTTTTGTGCATTGCTTTGATTACTACTATTAATACTGCTATCTATACACTGCATAATATTTATTTGAAAAGAAAAGTTAAAAGTGCTTTTATACAGTTCACCCTCACCTCTTAGTATAAACTTGTGTTCTTAAATTGGTATCAGAACGGGTTCCTTCATAACATTTTAAGATCTTGAAGAAAAATCTAACAATAACACAATGGATCCTAATGATGTGTCCTCAAATAATTCAGCACCAATATTTTATAGAAGTGACTACATGTATTGGAGTATGATGATGAGGATCTACTTGATGGCACTTGGAAATGAAGTTTGGGATGCATTGTAATTTGGATATGATTCAAAAATAAATCATATTACAGATAAGGAAGGTAAGCTTATACAACACTATAATTCAAAAGCAATGAATGCACTTGTGAGAGGCTTGCATAGAACAAAGTCTATGAAAGTTATGCATTGTAGAAATGCAAAAGAAATGTGGGATAAATTGCAAGGTATATATGAGGGAGATAAAAGTGTCAAGAAATCAAAGATACGAAATCTCAAAGGATAATTTGAAGCACTGAGAATTAATGATTATGAAAACATTAGTGTTTATCTAATTCAAATTCATGAGGTTGTTAATGATATGTAAGGACTTGGAATGAATATTGATGAATCATATGTTTGTGATAAAGTCTTAAGATCTCTTTAAAATAGATTCAGTGAACATGTTTTTGCTATTTAAATATCATTGTATGGTGATACTTTGACAAGAGATAAGTTGTTTGGTATGCTAACAACTTTTGAGATAAGAAGAAAAGATCCTACTCACCAGAAGGAAACAACATTCAAAGAAATCAAGAAAACAAAGGGTAAGAAGTCAAAATCATATAGTGAGCCATCCAGTGATGAAGAAGATAATTATGATAGATGAGATAAAGGTTCCAGAAAACCCATAGATCTAAGATCTGTTAAGTGTTTCAATTGTGGAAAGTTTAGATATTTTTCAACAGAATGTAAAGAACCAAATAACAACAATGGTGAAGACAAATAGGATCACAGGTACAGGGAATCAAAAAGATATAGGCACCAAAAGAAAAGCAAGGATGGACAAAGCAGACAAGGAAATAAGTTATTCCAAACACAAAAGAGGAGCTACTATGCGAATAATTCAAGTAAGTACTCAAATGATAGTGATGCTAGTTTTTAGACAATTATAGATATGAAGTCTTATTTATGATTGAAGAAAAATAACCAGTTAAGAAAAAGACTCCAGTTATTCTCAAGTGTTTTAGATGAGGTAACTTTGGACATCTTGAATATGATTGTACAAGGGATGGTTATATTTTTAGTGATGATGAGTATGAGAATGCACTTGAAGTACCAGATGAAAATATTCTAGTGGCATTAGAAGAAGAAGTAAGTGAACATATAGAAGACAAGCCAAAAGAGAATAATGATATGGACAAAGGTAAAAAAATAGAGGATTATTCAAAAGAAAATGGTTATGATATCAAGGGAGAACTCATATATGACCTTGACATGGTAAAGAAGGTAAGGAAGAAACACACTAAACTTGATGAAGAAATAATATTACTCACAGAGTATTTAGAAAAATCAGAGGTAAAAGAAAAGAATTTCAAAGATAAGTTAGAAGCAAAAATATTGCAATGTGAGAAGTTTGCACAAGAAGTGGCACTACTAAAATATTATTTAGAGGACTCCAATATCAAGATGAAGGGATTAAAAAATAGCTTAAATAACTTGCATAAGTTAATCAAGACACAAAATAATACATCAATTAAAATAGGTCTTGGATTTGAAAAGGCTCAAAAAGAATGGGAAGGAAAATCAACCTCAAGTTTTAGAGGAGAAGAAACATCAGATGAAGATACTTCAAAAGAATATTGTGTAAAATGAAGTGAGACATCAGAGGATGGGTTGGAAAATAAAGGGTTAAACAAAGATAGGAATAATGAATTTAGAAGATACATATGGAACAACAATCAGAACTAGATACCAATAAGGTCAACACAAGGAAGATCCAATGGAAGATATTTTTCATGTTACAAGTTTTGGTACATGGATTCATAGTGCATGACACATGAAAGATAAGAATATCAGAATGGAAAAATTTTCAATGGGTATTGCTACTCATGTAATTAGTTTGGTCACAAGGAAATGAATTGCAAGGTATATGACAAAAGAGGATATGGCTTCACTAGGAGAAATCCTAGGACATTTGCACCTCCAAGGAATAATATCATTAAGTGTTATAATTGCAGTAATAATGGTCACACAACAATGTGATGTAGAGTAAACATTCTAGAAATAGGCATTAATAGGAACAAAAACATGAATATGAAAAGGGACATGAACATGAATAGGAACATGAACATGAATAGGAATAGGAACAGGAACAAGAACATGAACATGAACAAGAACAAGAACAAGAATATGGATATGAATAGGAACATGAATAGGAACATGAATATGGATGTGAACAGGAACAAGAATAGGAACAGGCACATGGATATGAATAGGAATAGGAACAAGAATAATGACAAAGATAGAAATTGTCAAAGGAATCAAAAAATTTAGAAAATATAGGAAGAAGATAAAGGTAAAGAACAATGCCTTCTAGGATTAGAAATAATCCCACCCCAGAATTAACCACCTCAAAAGGATTTGGGGGAGGGGATAAGCTCAGAGGCTCATTATTAACCTCGAGCCCCAAAGGTGACAATTTGCCATTAATGTAAAAGGAAGTGAGACATTAGATGATGGGTTGGAAAATAAAGGGTTCAACAAAGACAGGGAAAATGCACAAAGAAGATACAGATGGAACAGTAATTAGAACAGGAGACCAATGAGGTCAAGATAAGAAAGCTTCAATCGAAGATGTTTTTCATGTCACAAGTTTGGGCACATGGCTTCATAGTGTAGGACACATAAAAGACATGAATATGGGAATGGATAACTTTTCAATGGGTATTTCTACTCATGTAATTAGTTTGGTCACAAGGCAATGAATTGTAGGGTTCATGACAGAAGAAGATATGGCTTCACTAGGATAAATCCTAAGAAATTTGCACCTCTAGGTAATAATATCATTATGTGTTATAAGTGTAGTAATAATGGTCACCCAACAAAGTGGTGTAGAGTAGACATTCCAGAAATAGACATGAACAAGAACATGAACAGGAATAGGAACATGAACATGAAGAGGAATAGAAATAGGAATAGGAATAGGAACATGGATATGAACATGAACAAGAGTAGGAACAAGAAAATGGATGTGAACAGGAACAGGAATAGGAATATGAACATGGATGTGAATAGGAACAGGAATAGGAATGATGACATGGATAAAAATAGTGAAAGGAATCAAAATTTTTAAAAAATAAAGGAAGAATATAAAGGCAAAGAACAATGCCTTTTGGAATTAGAAATACTCCCACCCTAGAATTAACCATCTCAAAAGGATGTGGGGAAGGGGCTAAGCTAAGAGGCTCATTCGTAGCCTCGAGACCCAAAGGTGACCCTTTGGCATTGATGTCAAAGGAGGAGAGATTTGTGTAATAGGGAAAGATTTGATATTTGAGAGAGCATTGAGCCAGGAGAGCAGTGTCCCAGGGGGAGCAGCATAGAATAAGAATTCAAGTTTTCTAGTAAAAAGAATTTGGGTTGCCATCAATGACAAAGGAGGAGATTGTTGAAAATTTTGAGTAGTTATCATTAATGTCCAAAATTAGTTGTCATTGATGTCAAGGTGCCAGGTGATAGCTCAACTTAAGTGCAAATGGAAGTTTAGTGAAATTCATGATGTGTTTAAATATCTATATTTTACACCCAAGAGAATGGGTCAACTCAAGGAAGCAATTTATCAAAGGCCTCAAAAGGATATAATATTATAATAATTGTTATTATAATATTAAAGTGATATGGTGAAAACCCCAAATAAAATATTTATAATTTTCATTATAATATTTTATAAATCAAAGTGGGTTTTATAAATTTTAATTATATTTCATAAACCCAAAGGTTGGGTTTCGATAAAAGGTATTCAAAGCACCTTTAAAATCTTCATCGACTTCCTGGAATGAAATCGGGGAAGCACCGACGTCTCCCAAGGTATTGAGGAAGAAATATAAATACATTTTCCCAAAGTCTAAAACATTATCCTTGCTCAAATTTAAATTGGCATGCGAAAAATATTAAGAGCTTGTGAGAATTGCAAATTTCATGGATAGCGAAGTGTTTTAGGAAGGAAGCATTAATTTTTTAAGGCACATAGGACAGTGTGACCTAGTGGTGAGTTTGGAAGCATAAAAAACATTTATTCATGTGATGGCCTGTGTTCAAAACATGGTAGGTACATTGGAGGTCATGTTGGTTAAGTCGCCCAAGGCGCATGTCATTTTGCCAAGGAGAGGAGTTGAGAGTTGAAGCACATGGTGGTGTTTCATTAATTGCAAATGAGTGCATAGCTCGTGCAATGAATTTGGTCATGGCTAAGGCACACGTTGTGGGCAAGGTTGAGGGTTCGATTCCCTCCAAAGGCGAGGTAAATATTTTTGGTTAAATTTTTAATTATCTGCCTAAGTTGGAGGTATAAGGGTGTTTAAGGTTTTATGATTATTTGCCTATGTTGGAGTTATAAGGGTTGTTAGTGAAAATTTAGAAGGATTAATTATTGGATAATTTGTGGTATTTGAGTATTGTTATTAGGAGTAATAAGGAGTTTTTTATTTTAATTGTTGATTAAAGTCTTAATTAATATATTGATATATTTTAGAATTAATACTATTGAGCATTGCTTTTATTTTAATAAGGGTTTTTCTATTAAAGAATATTATGCTGAATATTATTTTTAAGTTGGAGTGATAAGGTGTATTTTAGTCATCTTTGGTGTTGTGTTTTATTGAATTCTTCTAAACCTTATTGAGATTGGCAAAGAAGTAATTGTGAGTGTGGCAGATTTGTGAGATCAACTCCTTGTCAAGCAAAAGGTATGAGCAAATTATTTTTTGGTTGATTTGATTGATTGGCTTACTAGAAACTAAATTTTATAGTGAAAAGCATTTGATTAGGGTTTCATTTTTGAAATTGTTTGATTCAATTCTTCAAGGTTTTCTAGAATTAAGAGTTGTGATTAAAACCTTATTTTATAAGCATTGTTGTTGAAGTGAGTTGTTGTGTAAAGAACTTGAGTTTGGGTTTTGAAAATAACATGAGTATCATTATCATGTGAAGATTGATTTATGAGCATTATTTTTGAAGTGAATTGTTGTGCAAAGAACTTGAACTAGGGTTTGGAAAGAACATGAGTATCATTGTTATGTGAGATTTGTTGTTGAGCATTGTTGGAAACATTTTGAGTTGGTATAATTACATACTTGGACTAGGATTTGTGAGCAAGGGTTGGTTCTTGATAAATTGCTAGAGTAGAGTTGTTTGAGCCTAGTCAAGTGGATGTATGAAGTGATTGTTCAAGTTCCATAAAAAAAACTATTCTATATTCTGATTTGAGTTGAGAAAGTGTTTGAGCTTTGAGTATATAACATATTGAGTCTCTAAAAATTCTATCTACGCTTCTATGAGATTGATTTGAGTTGAGAAAGTGATTGAGCTTTGAATATAGAACATATTGAGTCTCTAATAATTATCTTTATGCTTCTATGAGATTAATTTGAGTTGATAAAGTGATTGAGCTTTGAGAATAGAACATATTGAGTCTTTAACAATTCTCTTTATGGTTATATGAGATTGGATAAGTTCTGTGTGGACTTATTAAGAAGATTTGAGGTATGTCTTTGAGAAGACTTGTGGACTGATTTCGTGTGATATTTTGTGGAATATTACAATACATATTTGGCTAAGTTCTAGAGAGGACTTGTTGAGCATATTTGGATAGGTTTTGAGTGGACCTGTTGAGCAGATTTGAGCAGGTTTTGAGTGGACTTGAGAAAATTTGAGCAGGTTCTAAGAGGACTTATTGAGAAAATTTGAGCAAGTTCTGAGTGGACTTGTTGAGCAGATTTGACTAGGTTCTGAGTGGACCAGTTGAGCAGATTTGAGCAGGTTCTATGTGGACCTATTGAGCATATTTGTACTAGACTAATTGGACTATGTTTAGTAAAAATTTGATTGAGCTTGTTGACCAGACTTGTGTTAGACCGACTAGACTGTGTTTAGTGCAGAGTTGAGCAAATTTGTGCTAGTCCGACTGGACTATGTTTAGTACAAATTTGAGTGAGCTTGTTGAGTAGAATTGTGCTAAATCGATTGGACTGTGTTTAGTGTAGAGTTGATAAGAATTGTGCCAGATCGATTAGACTATGTTTAGTGCAGATTTAATATAGAGCTTTGGAGGTGACAGAGCATAGAGGATAGTAGTATCTAGTGGATAGATATCCATCAACCAGGGCAGTGAGGATAGGTCTTATGATTGGGCATAATAGTATTCAGTGGAGAGAGATCCACAAGCCAACATAATGGAGGTAGTAGTCTTCTATAGGATCACCAACCAGAGCAAAGGAGAAGAAGTTCTCCTGTAGATAGAGATCCAAAAACCAGATTTAGGGGACCAACATCTCCTTTGGACAGAGGTCCATAAAAATTGTAATTGGTAAGGGTTACCAAGAGATTGATTGAGAAAATTTTAGTGAAATATTTTCTCCGTGGAGTAGCCCACATTGGGTGAACCACGTAAATTGTTGTGTCTCTATTGTGTGTGGTGTTTTGTGCATTGCTTTGATTACTGCTATTGATACTACTATCTATACACTGTATAATATTGATTTGCAAAGAAAATTAAAAAGTGCTCTTATACTATTCATCCCCCTCTCAGTATAAGCTTGTGCTCTTCATTTTAACCTAATTCACACAATTCATGTCATTCAAACCCTAACATACCCTACTTTATACTATTAATACAATCTATTTTTATGGTTCAACCCTGAAATTTTGTCTAAGTAGTTCACATCGATGTTTTCCCTGATTAATTTACAAAGTCTTTGGCCCTAAGTAGTTTGAGTCCATCTAAGCATCATCTATATCAATCCTTGCTTTCCATCATCTCCACATCTATCACCACCCATTTTGATTAGCCAGATCTACTTTTGTATATCTTCACCTTAGCTCTCGAATGCCTCCAAGTTCTCTCTATTTTCATAGAACACCTCTAAGCACTTTCCTTCATTATTGGATGCTTCTCGCCATTACCAAGCACCCAAGGATATTTTTTGTTTCTACCGAGTGCTCATGGATATCTCAAAACCTACTATTGAGGACTAGCAAAGCTCTGAGGTGATGCTACGACATCATCACACCAATTTATTGCAAAAACTATCACAGATAAAAAATGACAAGTTCAACAAGGTAAATATTTTTTTTGTTATACTACATTCATTATTTTTATATTTTGTATGCAGTTTATTATTTGGCATTTAGGGTTTTTATTTATTCTTGAGGGTCTCATTGCTACCTTATGAGGATCATACAAAGTGAACAACATGTGTGTTTTCATTCGTCGTTCAATATAAAATGAATATAACATATTTATAACTTTCATACAAAATGAAAAGATTTTACTTTTGTTTTATTTTTATTATTTTATTTTTAACTTTTTTATTTTATTGATATGTGAGTAAATGGTGAATTGGTCTCAAAGTGGAATTTGAAATGGAGTAATTGTACTAGTAAAACATTAAATCGAAAACATGAGAGTAAAACAACAGATCAATTAAATAAATCACCAAGCACTAAAAATATGATAATGGTAAACCCTTAGACTTCATTAACCTTTTATGACCTTATAAACTAAAACAAATAAATGTAAACTTAAAGTCACATTAACACAAAAAAAATCAAGTGGATCCCCAAATCGGGTTACATTGTGCAATGGCAACATCAAATAAAGATATATTCGCTTTGGTTTTCTTTAAATCCTCCACAATATTATAGGTAAAATTTTCATGTGGTGGTTGAGGCAGATCAACTTTAGATGGAGGCATGCGATTGTTACTATCCCATGTGTCAAGAGGAATGATGGTGTCATTTGGGGGAGTAGAAGAAGAAAATGGAGCTTTAGTCTTACTGCAAATATTGTAATTATGATTCCTCTTTTTAAATTGTTTGAAAGCTTGAAATTCCTCTTCTATAGACCCATCATACCCTTATTCATATTCTTCAATTGATTCAAATGTTTCAACTACTAGCATTGATTATTTCCCTTTGCTAGTACTAGCTTCTTGGGAAGGATCTTCATCTAAAAAAAATTCCATGTTATCCATCTCATTTTGTAGAAAATCTAGCACTCTTTTGAATTCATGGTACTCATTCTCACTCTGTTGGGCCATAGAAAGCATCCTACACCAATTTTTTAAAGCCAAATCCAAACAATTAACAATGAGTATAAGGAGGATGAACATTTGGGTCATGCATATACCTGTTAACAAGGGACCTATTTTGGTATTGATTTGATTTGCGATGATTTAGTTGTTCATGAAATTATTGACAATCTAAAATTATTGATAAACTAACAACCTTCAAAATTTGATAAATATTTGATTTTAATTATTTTATCTCAAATTGTTAATCAAATTTTATCTTCATTTTCTAACCAAATTTTATCTTATTTTTTAACCCAATTTTATCTTCTTTTGTTAACCAAATTTTATCTTCTTTTTTCAACCAAATATTTATCTTCAATTGTTAAGCTTTGCTTGAAAATAAAAATGAACTGGTTGAATCTAACTTTGCAATGTAACTTTGGAATTACATATTAATTATTATTTTTTTAATTTAGCAAAAAATCCCTTGCGAAGCCGCCTTGAGAAACCACAACCAGGAGGTTCTACACCGTTAAAATCACCTAGTAGTCACGCCTGAACCTAATCGCACCAACATAATCAATTGGATTTTGGGTACCCAATATGCATTTTTTAGGGTGGATATTCGAACTAGGGACCTCCCTTGGAGGATTACCCTACCCTCTCCAACTCACCTACAATATGTGGATATCATATTAATTATTCACTTTAATGAAAAGTTGGAATTTATTAAAATTTCAACTTCCATAAAATGAAATTAATTTTATTATTTGGAAAATGTGCAAAGTTTAAAAACTCAAACATTCATAAAAAATGTGAACTTGCATAAAATGAAAATTTTAATTTTAATTTTTAAATTAACATATTTCTTATTTGGGTTTTAATTTTTTTATTGTTTTTGTATTTTGTTTGATGAAATAATAAAAAGTAAATAAATAAAAGAGCATGTCTGTAATTTTTTTTTTAATTTTGACCTGAATCTGCATAAGCTAATATCCTGCACTAAACTAACGTTAATATGACCTATCTTCAGGCAGTCCAATATTAATGTGACGCAATATTCTAAGGGAAAACAACACAATATATGAAAAAAACAAATAAGTATACCGTCTGCATGCATAAAAATTATTAAAAATTTCTAATATGTTGCCAGCATGAAATATTTCTAAGTGAATACACTTGCAGAATACCTTGCTTCAACATATTACAATGGTGAAATTTGGGGTATTCCAGCAACAAGGGAGGAGAGGCTAAAAACAAATCCAACTTCCAACGTGCACTTGCTCTGAAAATTCTTTTACCTTTCTTCCTGCATTTGAAATAGATATTTTAAACTTTTCAAATGAAACCCCTTGTTTTATCTTCCCTTGTTTAGTTTCATAACACCTCCTTTCAAGTGAATCTGAAATGCATTTCATAACAGTTTCATTTTCAAAAATTAATGTTTTCCATCATGGTGAAGAATCTTTGTACATGGTGTAATGTATTCCATGCAAATTTATCTATTGAGCATTTGTATAATTGGCATGATAACATATTTGTTATCAAAATAACTGACTTCCTCCATGTTCAACAATACTTTATTCTCTTTGTTACCGAAGATTTAAACTGCCATCACTTGAGGGTAAACATTACATGTTTGGCTCACCTCCATTTTTTTATCTTCCAAGCAGTCCTATAAGCTAGCAATATGGTTGTAACTACATCATGAAAGTCACAGTATTGGTAATTTAAGCACCGCAACTAATGTGCATGCTCCTCCGATCTAGAATACTACTTCCCATAGTTCTTCTTGAAGTTAAAAAATTCCCATAGTGCAACTCTGTGTTCAACAATGCACTCTAGGTATCCCAAATTTCTCAAATTCTCTACATCTTTATATGTTACTTAATGAATAATTTTCTCACTTGTAATCACTCGAACCACAAATACAACATCAGTAAACATAGAGAATCAAACAATTTCCAGGGCTCCATTGTTGCAGTGCTTACCGAATGGTAGTGGTAGGTGCCATGACAAGTATAAGGAGGATGAGCATTTGGGTCATGCATTTATTTTCAACATCTTGCATACCATGGCATGGTGGTTGGAGCAACCCCATAATTTTAAACTAAGTGACTTGTACTGTAAAAAAAAAAATCCCTTATTCACTGCACTCATAAACTAATCATTAATCTATGCCATCACAAGATGCGCTACGTCCTACATTCCCCAAACATGGACATCATGATATATACAAAATATAAATACATATAATGGATTTTATTTTGTTTAATGAGCATGATAATATTATTCCCCTTATATGCTCTATTTATGTCCTTTCTCTACTTTGTGTATCATATGGTCATTTCGTTTAAAATTTTGATAAACATTGATGTTCATGTGATTCATGAATTTCATTCACACTCAATATATTTTTCAATATTAACAATACTTCCACATTAATGAACATGCCTATCTACATATCCTCTTCTAATGCTAAAAAAAGATAACTTTTGACGGTCAGAGTAAGTATTTTGCTATTGTTAAGGAGCCAAAAAAATAATTGGAACAACAGTTTTGGCCACAAGTTCAACACCCAACCACAACATACATCCATGAAGAGATACGTATCTCATTCATTATCCTCGAGTTGAAGAAATTTTATCATTTGTGTTGTGTTCTTATTCAGGACCTGAAATCACTTTACCCGGACATAGATTTCAAAGATGAAATATTTTAATTAAATCAAACTTGAGCAACATGTTTGATGCTTATCAGGTTCAACTTTTCATCATTTTGCACTACCAAAATTTGTCCATCTATCCTTTTAATGCCATATTAATAGTCCATCATCATCACCTATCTCATTATCACTGTGTTCGTAGCCATATCATCATTATCACCAATTTCTAGTTTCACATGCATTACATGAGTGCCCAAATGATGTTTATCAATGCCAACACTCACTATCACAAGTAATTCAGCTAAGCCATTGGGTGGCCTCTCAGTACTTTCCTCTGCATTGACTACACCTCCGCTTGGACTTCGTGCCTCTGCATTGATCCTGCTTCGACGCTGCGTTCACTGGTTAGTAGGGATTATCTTGAAAATTGTATCCCCACCCCACCATGTTTTATATTATAACTTGGACATGTAGAAAATACAAATTAAATCAAAATTACATTAAAACTTATAAGGTGCATAATTTTTACCTTATGAGCATAAAAAAATGAAAAAAAAATGTATTAATTTATCGCTCAATATGAAATGAATATACAATATTTAAAAATTTTATACAAAATGAAATAATTTTACTTTTATTTTATTTTTATTTTTTATTTTATTATATATATATATTTACTTTTTTCTTTTTATTTTGCATTTATTGATATGTGAGTAAATGGTGAATTGGGCTCAAAGTGGAATTTAAAATGGAGTAATTGTACTGGTAAAACATAAAATTGAAAACATGAGACCAAAACAAGAGATCAATGAAATCAATCACCAAGCACTAAAAATATGATAATGGTAAACCCTTGGAATTCATTAACCTTTTATGAATTCATAAACTAAAACAAATAAATGTAAAATTAAAGTCACATTAACACTAAAAATTCAAGTGGGTCCCCAAATCAGGGTATGTTGTGCAATGGCAACAACATGACTCTTATGCATCCTTTAGTGCCTACGCTTAGTTTGTTCTTTCATAATTGATTCATTCATTATATTTCATGATTAGTTACATATCTTAAGCATATATTTACACTTTGCATTATTTAATTTATTCTATCATTATTGCATCACATACATACCTGCTTCTATGCATATATAATAGTTCTATCATATCACATTATTCATATAACATACATGCATTGCCATATCTATAATTCCAGGTATACATCTATAATCATTTATCATTTCATTCATTCATACATAAGTACACATATACGCACAATAAAATGGTTATATCAAGGAGAAATACATTGCATGATGTAAAAATACTCGTAAGCTACAATATAATAGGTCCTCAAAACTCACATCCAAAAATAAGCTAATAGATATGGCCCCCTCCTTAGGCTGGCCTTAGACTCCTACTCTCACCATTACCATCGACTTCATCCCTACAAGCCTACCTTGCTCCACTAGACCTTGAAATCTACAATTTTCCTCATGGTGTAAATCATAGAATATGTGGTTGACATATCTCCAGATGCCTTGTTACATCAAATTTGATGAGACTGAGATGATGAAACTCATGATGGTAGCAACCCACCCAATCTGTACACCTCATCCTATAGCCACCCCACATAGTCCTCCTCAACTTGATGTTGAGTATGATATATGCTCACCTTGGCCTGCCCATAGCTTGGTCATCTTGTATGTGATCTATACACCCATCAATGGTTGAGCCTACTTAGCTATCAAATATGGTACTTGAGTTTGTAGAGAATCTCACTCTACCTTGAGCCTATCTATCTCTACTTGAAGGCTCTTCGCCTAGACCCACAAGATATCCCTCTCCACCTCCTAACCCTACCGACATTGCCTATCTACAACCCAATAAATCTGGTCTACAAATGAGCTAATTCCCTATCTATTCATTACCCCTTGAGGATGTGCATGTGTTATCTCAAATTTATGATCTAATCTTATGTGTCCTCGTCATCCCCATAATCACCCTCATAACTCCTCATAGGTTCTTTTACATCCTCTATAACCCCTTTTTATCCATCCACATCTCTCTCCACTCAATATGCATTCATCATCGTAGTGTCTCCTCTACTACTCTAGCCTGCTCCTTCATTGTGCTAGTATCCCTATCATGTATAGTCATTGCGCCTTCCTAAAAATATCAAGCTATCCACCAAGTATCATACTCTAGTGTGGTCCCAAGATCCTCAACATCTACCTCCATCAAAACCACATTTAACTCCTCAATTAGTGGCTCAAATTATGGCCATACCAATTAGGTCTCTCTACCCCTCCACCTATATACAATTGTAGCCTCAAGCACCCCCTATGTCACCCAAAACTATTGGGTCACTTATGAACACTAGAAGTACTCATGCTCTATACTATGTCATTCGCTCAATCATCTACCATGTTGTACTCACCTTAACTACATAGCCTCCTTAATACAGGTTGGTCCTCCCCTCCATGGTCTTCATATAATATCTCATATTTGTATTCCTAACCATGCATCCATATAGTGTTATAGGATACCCTGATATAAGTGACTCTTACCCCGCTCTTAGTCATGGCTCCATCACATCACATATGTACCTATGCACTTCCTATGGCAATCCATTTGGTATATCCACATGAAAATACTCCTATCCCTATATGTATAAAAGGAAGCTACATCCCAAGCTCAGTCAGATTCATTGATGTATCTTGTACAACTTCCTATACAATTATGCCAACAAAGTGAAACCCCATTCTATGATATTGGGCTCCTCCACCAAATGCATCGCTAGGCCTAACAAGTTCCATGGGAACCTCATACCGGATGAGTCTGGAAAAATAAAGTTAGACATCTATGACATCAAAATTTCCTATCAAGTGGTCATTAGCCCTATCTCATAATAGGTACTCACTCTCACTCCACCACTATATGTATCATAGTCCACATATTGCTAATAATCCTAGTAGATTCTCTACAACACTACCTCATGAGGATCAGTCAATGTGGTCACTATATGCTCTACCTCTATCAATAATTATAGAATTTGATACATGTAGTCCAAAGTAATGGTGATATCTCTGGTAAATATGTTAAATGTTTTGGTCTGGCTATCCCATCTATCAATCAAGGCCATCAAGTAGGCCTTATCTATATGCATCAACTCGAATCAAGTTATGTGTTGTAATCTGAGGGCCTCAACCCACTCCCGATTGGTTAGTGATAGTGTTTCACATGCTACCTTGAATGTGTGGGTAAAATGATATCAGGCTCTAACAAGCTACCACCATAAATATTTCATTCAACCTTATAAAAAACAACACAATTGTCTGGACCTAATATATTCAAAACACAACCATATCGATCTAAAATGATCACACAAAATTATCTCATCTAGATATGGTCACACAAAACCATATTAGATCGAGATAGTCACCAAAAAGTTTTATCTCGAATTGATATGGCTCTCATTTCCCACAAAAACATTTATCTTAAATTTTAATATTTTAAAAACAAATACATAAAATAAAATAAAAAATAGAGCTACCCTTCTCTGCCACAATACCAAATACCTAAGTCTATCATATTTCACCCATCCCACCCACTCATTTTATTTACATTTTTTATTTTCAATAGAAAAATAAAAACTAAGGTTTGTTGCCCTTATATTTCTTGCACTTCCTCCACCACTCATTGATGCACCTGATAGGTCCATCTCACCATTCACCTCATCCATAAATAGCATTTCATTTTATAAAATCACACTTCTCCTCGTCTCTCTCTTCTTCCTCATCTCACACAGTGAAAATGATCCTTTGCCCCACAAAATCTACTATATATAGATTTTTTCTTATGAGGTCATCTTGGATGGTCATGTCTTCGTGCATAGTGAAAATAACCCTTTGCCTCATGAAATGCACTATTAATAGATTTTTTCCAACGTGATCATTTGGGACGGTCACACACTGTGACGTGACTGTTTGATATGGTCCTATTTTTACAAAAATAAAACTCTTTTTAGGAATTGTCTTGGGTAGAGATGGTCTCAAAATTCTTAATTTTTCTCACCACAAAAGAAAAAAATCATTCTAGCCATTCTACCTTTGTCAAGCACTTCGTCGCTATTGATGAGCACCAAAAATGCTCATTTTATGTATACTTTAATAATATAAATATGTAGTATATTATACTAGAAATGCATTGTTTATGATATTTTTGTATATATTTAATGTAAAATGACGTATTATGCCTAATGTGTGTTTTGACTGAAGATTGTGTTTAGATATAGTACATTATGTCTTATTTCACACCTTTTTATTCAAGGTCCCATGTAGACCTCACAATTTATATTTTCATGATGCAGTTAAGGATTGATGATTAAACGATGATAGTGGCAAAGGAGTAAGGTATTCTAAAAAATGCTAAGGTATGACACTTGTATACCAATAATAGTCCAGAAGGTGTCTATATCCCAAAAAAAATGAAGTGCTTATCTCCCCACTGGATGATGCATGTCTCATGATAACAGGTTGGACAAAACCTATCTCCTAATACACAGGACGAGATATGTCTCTCGACCATAGGCTAGACAATGCCTATCTCCCGATGATAGAATAAAAGTGCACACTGTTCAACACCCAAAAACTAGCAATGATATTTAGTGAATAAGAGAAGGTTAAATATGGTACCTATATCTTGAAGATAGGCTTAAAAAGTACATATTTTCTAGTAATAGATAGAACAGTGTGTGCACCAAACATAATAAAAACATGCATGTTGACCATAACTATTGAATACCATGTATAAAATTAGATGTATTTTGTTAAGTAAACGTAGAAAGCATTATTATTATCTTGTGAGGGTTAATTATAGCATGATTTCTCTATTTTTAGACATCTAATAAATTTATGCGCATCCATCGTAGCAAATCATGTTAGAAGGATAAAATTCATAGCATCTAAAATTGTAAATAGGGGATGATCATGTTCTGTATAAAAATGCAAGTTGCCCCTGAAGAAAGGATCTGAACTTGCTTTGTAAAAATTAGTACTACATAATAAAAATATTGAGTGTTTTGATCAATTTCTTGAGTTTCAATAGTGATTGTGTTAATTAACTAGGTGGATGGTAGGAGCCTAGGCCCACTCCAGATAGTATTCCTCTCTTGTTTACTTATGCTTTCATTAATTAGTTTTTGTTATTTATTTTCCACAAGTGTGTTTTAATTCTACCTTTTCTTGCTTTAATTAAATTTTGCAAGTGTGTTTTGCTTTCCTGTACTTTAATTTTCTACACATTTCCTTTCAGTCATATGTTTGATAGTTTAATTTAGTTTTCCTACAATTTTATTTGGAATTAAATTTCCTACAATCCAATTTTGGGGACTCATCTCTAGTCTACTACAGGCATATACTTTGCACTAGTAATCACAATTCTACGAACTACCAGATTAATAATTAATGGATAGGAAATGATTGTTTTCTAAACATAATTTTTGCTCATCAACTATCATTATTTTACCTCTCCTCCATCAACTCATCACTTGAGGGGTAGACAATACCTGTAAATTTTCATCTCAAATCAAGTCATACTCAAACACTCCATATTAGAAATTGTGTTCGTCTAAGAATCGTTACCAAAGACCATCATATACACTTCTTATTGGTGTAAAAGCAAAAATCTCAATCAGACAAATACTTGTTATACCTAAAGCATACATTTTGTAGACTAACAATGTCTACCTAAGGCTAACAGGTTTACCAAAATTAAATCATGTCCATCAATTTATCGAAAGCAATGATTTGATGATATGCATATTTTTAATTGTTTGGTCATCCCATATTGAATTTTATTTTTGACCACCTTACACCACACCCATTCAAGATTATTTCCATAAATCAACATCCTTCATCATCAATCTAACCTTTTTAGATCATCTATTTTTACTTTACATTGTTCTTACACACAAAGCATTCCAAAATGGGGTATTTTTAGACACCTAAAATGCATCATCTTGAGAAGACTCCAAAAAACCTCATTTCCAACCAATACAATCCATTTTTTAGCCTTGAGACTAAATATATGAATCTCTCCAATAACAAGCAGTCTTATTCAAAAATTCTCATGTTTGGTGTAACCAACTCAATCTGATATGGTTACATTTTTCCAATCATCTCAACCTGAGATTATTGCACAAAATCATAAAAAAAAAATAAAGGTAGGTAAACTTCTTGTCAGAATCATCCCTAACTTTACGATATGCCTATAGTCAACACCTATCACTAGTAGCAACCTACCACCTGTAATCACCTACTAATGACAATCATTTGCCTTACTAGCGACAATAAAGCTACCCTTGATTGCCCCACTTCCACACCTTCCTCCTACCAAGAAGCTAAAAACTAGCACCCCCTTGCTACAAAAAGGGAGAACAAATCAAATTTCCATGTCATGAAGTGCTTCTAAGAATGTTGCAAATTAAATGCTATCAAATTGCCACCAAATATTCAAAACCACACCAACTATCACTCTCATGTAATCACTCCTCACAATCCCATTGGTCTTCGATGCCCGTTCCATCATCTTACCACATGTAAATCACCATCCAAAATCTCTACCCTTCACCTTGAAATCTATCTTGAACTGGTCACACTAAATCATAGACCTGCAAAAGTGATCGTATCACCTTGATATAGTTCACTGACAAAAACTGTCTCGATCCAAGAAAGTCACCAACAACTAGCCAAGTGATAAAGTTTTGTATGCATTTTAGCTTTGTTGAGTTGTGTTTTCACCCATTTGTGAAAGCACACTCTCCGATAGGATTTGGGTTCTAAATCCTCTGCTTGCAAAGAAATTAAACAAGTAACTTCTCCAAGGTTCCTGTTATGTTAGCATTTAGCATTTGTGTATTAATAAAAAGATATTTAATTAAAATTCTTGGAACACATTAGTGGTTGCAGGTAACTGAAAACAAGGGGCACTGTGGTTTATTTTACTATGAATTTTTAATGATTGTTCATTGAACCCGAATGAAGCAAATGTGATTTGATCCCTAAATGACCATGCTGTAATTTCAGAATGGAAATTAATGAAATGCCCTGAAATGGAAATATTTATTTTCAGGCTTTGAAATTTTTAGCTTTTATTTTTTTATTTATTTTAATACCTGTAAATAAAATAAAGTGCAGAAAAAAAATGAAAATAAAATGTGAAAGAAAAATGAATTAAAAATTGCATTCAGTTTGATGTTATCCCGTCCTGGAAAAACCGAAGATGTGAGGTTTCCATGCATGCAACCTAACCTATGGGACCTGCAAACGTGCATAATCTTGATAAGTTAAGTGCTGATTCCTAGGGTTTGAAATAAAAATTCAGATTTCAAATATTCACCTAATGCAACCCATAAAGTGGCATTTAACATTATCTATAAATCTGAAATCTGAAAACAAAAGAATAAACATTAAATCCATTAGCATGCATAGAAGATCTCCTTCTTTCTTGCCCACAAAATGCAAATTTTTGAACACTTTTGCATTAAAAAAATGTCATTTTACAGCAACAAGACTTTCTGGTTTTCTCAAAACCAGCAAAAGGAAGGAAAACAACCACAAAGTAGGCCCAGAATGACCCTCTAGCCTCTAGCACTGCAACTCTGCCCCCAGCGGATTCTCAACCCCCGTATCTGTCCTGTTCTTCTGCTTTTAAAGCTTGGCAATGCTCTCTATTTTGGCCTGTGACGCTTCGCTTCATCTTCCAGCTCGCATTGTTTCATATTCTTTGACTATGTGTGTTTTGGCCTTATGCCCGACATTGAGACGTTTGATCTTCTCTGTAACGCTTCTGTAGCCTGTATGCCATGTGTCTCGCACTTTTTTGCACATTCTGTAACGGCCCCATGAAAATCGTGACAAAAAATAACATGTAGCTTTGTTCGCCTTCCTGGCCATGAAAACGAGACATGTTGCGAAATCGTGACATGTCGCGATATCACGACGTTTTCCTGCCAACAGCCTTTCTGCCATCACACCTAGCGAAAACGTAACATGTCATGAAATCGTGACATGTCACGAAATCACGACATGTCATGAAATCGTGATGCTTTTCTTGTTTCGTACCATTTGCCCGCAACTTATCGCGAAATCGTGACATCTTTCCACTTCGGGCACCTTCGCTGCAACTTGTCATGATATCGTGACACTTTTTCACTTCGGGCAGCTTTGCTGCATCCTGTCGCGATATCACGACGTTTTTTCACTTCGTGCCTCTTTCGCTGCTTTCTATCGCGATTTCACAACGTTTTCTCACTTCGTGCTATTTCGCTGCTTTCTATCGTGATTTCGCAACGTTTTCTCGCTTCGTGCTTCTTTCGCTACATGCTGTCGTGATATCGCGACGTTTTTTGCTTCGTACCATCGACCAGCTTTTTGTCACGAAATCGCGACGCTTTTTTGTTCCGTACTGCTTTGCTGCTTTTGGCCATGAAAATGTGACATGTCACGATTTCACGACATATTTTCCTTCCGTACGCCTCGGCTGCTTTGGAGCCGCGAAACCGTGACCTGTCGCGATATCGTGACATTTTTCCGCTTCATGCCCCTTAGCTGCTGCCATTGACTGCATTGACCGTGATTTTGCGACATGTCGCGATTTCGCTACGCTTTTCTACCTCATCCTATTTGACTGGTTTGACCCTCGATTTTGTGACATGTCACGATTTTGCGACACCTTTTCATTTTTGACCGTGATTTTGCGACATGTCGTGATTTCATGACATGTCGTGATTTCGCGACACTTTTCATTTTTTGGCAGCGATTTCGTGACATGTCGCAATTTCGTGACACTTTCTACACTTGTGCATTTTTGCCTTTTTCTTGATTTTTAGCATCTGGGTCACTGAGATCTTCTTTGAAAGCATGCAAAAAAGGTAGGTCCCCAATTTTGGGGTGTGTTGTGGATCAGCCACAACAAATGGTGACTCTGCTGTCAAATTCTCCTGAGCATTTTGTGAGAACCCAACCTGGAAGTCTACAAACTTGGAAACTAGCATTAGCACATAAGAAATGTAAACGAATGCCCATAGATCAGAAATACATGCATCATCACAATCATTAAGTATCAACTCGGTGTGTGCAATATGTTTCATTCCCTATCGTTTGAAATTGATCCACATTCCATCATCAGTTTTACATGAATGCATGTGTGAGATTGTGAATGATTTGTGTAACCTAATAAATATGCTAAGAGATTTTGCTTTTATAAGATGCATAGTCTTTCTTCTAGTATCATACACAAACATTCAAGATTATCAAACCCTCTTAGGATCAACTATATGTAAAATGAATTGCTTTATTAGATCCCAAAGTTGGTTATGAGTCCCTACTATCTTGAACCCATGTGCAAGTGGATGTGAAATCAGAACTTTGGGGAATCAGACTCCCAACCTAATCGAGATGGGAGTTTAACCCTATCCTTACTATCCTGATTTAGAATTCATTACCTCACTTTGAGCAAAATAATTTAACCAATTATGAAAGAAATGGTCATGCTAGTCTAACCCTTTGAACAATCAGTGGTATTTTTTTTTAGACAAGACATGTTGCCATGCATGGGCATACTTAACCCCATAATCCAAGACTTATCCTCATTTATTTGGACCTTAGGGATGACAACCCATCCTTTGCAGAGGACAAGTGGTACGATCCTTCCAATCCAATGTAAAGATGAGATGGGAATTTTTTTTTTTTACTTCTTGGACCTTAGGGATGGCTACCCATCCTTACTAGGGACATGTAGTACAATCCTTCCAATCCAAACCTTAAATGTAAATGGAGAATATTAATTTTGTTACTTGGACCTTGGGGATGACTACCCATCCTTTACAGAGGACAAGTAGTACGATCCTTCCAATCCAAGATTTATTATGAAATGAGACATAGGAGCTTTGGGGAATTAGATTCTCAACCTAAGCGAGATGAGAATTTATGCCCTATCCTTACTACTCCATGTATGTCAAATCAAAGCTTTGGGGAATTGGATCCTCAACCTAAGTTCGATGAGGATTTAGCCCTATCCTTACTACTATGATTTTAGGCTTTAAGCTTAATGGAAGTGGTCAAAACCACTGTTTAAGGATCATGCTGCATAAATGGGATAGACATGAAATACTTCTTTTGGCCAACCCTTTCTTCTAAGCAAGGTTTTGATCATTTTGCTCAAGATCCTTTTTAATGTATAAGACGTTCTTGGTTCTAGATATCTCAAGACTCAGTTTCCAACCTTAGGATTTTTTTCTTATTTGTGTGATAGCATAACCTTAAGAGGATTTGACACACTTTAATGATTTGTATTTGAAATGCATATGCAACTAAGATGGCATGTATTTGCAAAGTGAGATGTAATATGAATACATTGTCCTTTGAAATGCAGATGAAATGTTGCCATATAAAACTGACTACTTCATGCATCACAAGTTTCAAACGATATTATTAAATTGTTTGTGTCACTTGTGGAGCTTTTACAAGACAATTCCAATGTTTCATATTCTCCCGATCTAGAACATAAGTTAGCATCTCAAGGCAACTTTTTCATCATCATTTTTTTTTTTTTTTTTTTTTTTTATAGACAAACAAAACGTGTCAAAAAAACACACAACTTTAAATCCAAATCAAACTGCAATCCCAAAAATGAAAATTTGAAAACACAAACCAAAAACCAAAAACCAAAATTTATATACAAATGTACACTATAATACAAGATGATGCAAAGCTTGGCTTATCACTTTCCTGGATCCCACACATGGTTAGAACATTTCAACAAAAATATAACATGATATGCATACCAAATGTTGTGGGAATCCAACACAAACAAGACTAGACCAAACAATGCAACAAATTTCCACTTGCCATGCTCACCATACCAATTTGATTTAGTTCCAATAATACTCCCATAGGTGAGCACCAAATTACTAAAATGATTAGACAATAAATGATTTTCAATTTTATCATGTCTATTCTTTAAAACTTCCATTTCCAAACTCAATATTTGATTTAGAATTAGGCTATCTTCTTCCAATATGCAATTTTGTAAGTAGGAGCCTATTTCTACAAATTTTAAAGCCAAATTACTTTCCAAATTTGTAGGCCAATCGAATTTGTGTAACAATTTACAAGCATCTAGGATATTTACTAAATTAGGATCATTAAAAGTTTTTATCCTATATTGAATTAGTAATTTTTGATGAATTTCGTTTAACAATTCAAGTGCATCAACTTCTTTTCCATTCATTAAAACCATGTTATTAAAGGTGTGATTAAAAATTATACCTTGTTTTTCATTTACCTTTAATGACATTTCATCATTCAAATTATTTAAATTCAAAATATGGTCATCCTTTTCAATCCTCAAACACTCTTGGTCAAAGTGTATGTCCCATGACTCATCTTGATGATCCTTCATTTGAGTTGCTTCCAATTGATCCATCTCTTTGTCATTTGGTTCTAATTATTTTTTCACTATCCATGGTATCTCTTCCTTTGAATCGTCCAAATCATCATGCAAACTTGCATCCACACTTTCAATGAATTTATATTCAACATGATCGAATTTTGTCACCTTTTCAAATCCCGTGAATATGAGATCTTCGTATGATGTAGAAGGTTCAACATCCTGCATATCAAGGGAAATATGAGTTTCATTTATAGGGATGTGAGAAAATAATGCATTACCATACCTTCCCCAACCATTATAAAAATTATCTTCCAAACTTGTGGGATGAAACTCCATGGTATTTGTGACATGATCCTTTGATTCATTCATAAATACTTTTTCTTCTTTGTCCTTGGCAATAGGATCATTATAATCTTCCAAAATTTGATGAGATTTGAAACCCTCTTCCAAAACATCCTCAAATTGTACAGGAGTTGTAATATCTTCCTTTGAGTAGGCGATTATGTCATCCTGCATATCAATGGGCACACAAGCTTCATTAGTATTTTTGGAATGATTGTAGTCTTCCCACTTATTCCAAGCATCATAATAATCTTCTTTCAAAATCAAGTGGTGACGTTCAACTACTTCTTCAACATCTTCCAATTCATCAATGTATTTCTCATCAAATTCATCTTCACCATCCTTAGATGGTTCAATTATTTCCAAAAATGGGTTATTTCTTGAATTCAAATTTGTAAGGCGATCATAATCCAAATTGGTAACCCATGATTCAATTTTATCATAGTTTGGAGGGTGAAGAATTTCTTGATCTTTAATTTTACACATCTCATCAATAGTATCTTCCAAGAACAAGTGGTGAAACTCTATCATGTCTTCAAATTCATTTATTAATTTTCTTTCCATTTCACTTTCAACCACTTTATTTAATTCTATGGTGGGTTCCATCCTATCACATATATCAAACATTGTTGAATTTAGCACCCCTTCATATAGATAACCATGTATCTCTACATGATCCTCACTAGTGGATGTTGTCTTAGCAATTTGCACCTCCTCTTGGACTACATCTAAGGTGGTCATAAAATTTGGGTATTCAAATTCATCCCCTTGATCATTCACCTTAGGTATCATTGGAGTGGAGGGTGTTATGTTTGATGGTTGGTGTAGGTTGGCATCAAAAGAACAATCTCTCATATGAACATGTTGTGCCTTTTCTTCCTCAAGACCTTGTTGTTCTATCTCTTCTAAGACCTCATGGATTTTCTCTAGGGACAAACCACTCAGTTTTTCCTCAATGAGTGAAGCAAGTGTGGGGTGTATGGCTCCTAGGTATACTTTCGTGGATTCCTCTTCTAATGTGTTAAAATTTTCCCACATTTGGGAGTGCAACTCCCGAAATCTTCCATTGAATTGACTCAAGGATTCATTAGGCTCCTTACATATGGAGGTAAACTGATTTTTCAATATTTCTAAGTTAGCCTGATTACCAAAATGATGAAGATAGGCTGATTCTAGTTGTATCCAAGAAGTCCTAACCTCCATAGGTAGTTGACTATACCAAAAGAATGGTCTATCATCCAAAATGTATGCAAATAACTTACAAGATACCTCCTCATAAAAGATCTGGAATTTACATAATGTATCCTTGTAGACATGCAATTTTTGCAAGTATCCTAGTGGCACCTCTTGATTAAAACACCGTAAAAAATCCAATAACATTGTAGGAATATGATAGGGTATCACATGTAAACCCTCATAATAATCCTCCATTATTAATACCATTCTCTCTCTTAGAGATGTTATTTCAGCTCTCAGGGATATCCTTTGCTCTTCAAGTGTTGCCATTAGTGAAACTGTAATTTCAGAACCAAATCTGTTGAATATTCAACCTGCAATTTATAAACAAAAATCAAATTAGCATTAATTAAGAGATGTATTTATTAAAATCAAATGTCAAGTAATTGCATGAGACCAAAATTTTCAAAATTAAATCAAATCACATATTTTTGTATGAACAATCAGAAAAATATTACAGCATACCTGAATTAAAATAGAACAAGTAAATAAATTCAGGCCATCCTTTTTACAGTTTGCTGAGTGTTAGAGAATTAAAGCATAAAAATTTAAATTTAAATAACACTAAAATAAACCCGTTCGGCCCTCCAGCACCAATCTATTGAGTGGTGTTAGAGGCCGAAGATGCTTGAAATATTTAGCAATTTAAAATTCTTAAACAATTATAAACTCGTAGCATTTAAAATCATGATAAAATAAACTTTTCATGCCCTCCTTCTAGCACCAATCTATTGAGTTGTGTTTTCACCCAATTGTGAAAGCACACTCTCCAATAGGATTTGGGTTCTAAATCCTCTGCTTGCAAAGAAATTAAACAAGTAACTTCTCCAAGGTTCCTGTTATGTTAGCATTTAGCATCTGTGTATTAATAAAAAGATATTTAATTAAAATGCTTGGAACACCTTAGTGGTTGCAGGCAACTAAAAACAAGGGGCACTGTGGTTTATTTTACTGTGAAATTTTAATGATTGTTCATTGAACCCTAATGAAGTAAATGTGATTTGATCCCTAAATGACCATGCTGTAATTTCAGAATGGAAATTAATGAAATGCCCTGAAATGGAAATATTTTATTTCAGGCTTTGAAATTTTTAGCTTTTATTTTTTTATTTATTTTAATACCTGTAAATAAAATAAAGTGCAGAAAAAAATGAAAATAAAATGTGAAAGAAAAATGAATAAAAAATTGCATTCAGTTTGATGCTATCCCATCCTGGCAAAACCGAAGATGTGAGGTTTCCATGCATGCAACCTAACCTGTGGGACCTGCAAACGCACACAATCCTGATAAGTTAAGTGCTGATTCCTAGGGTTTGAAATAAAAATTCAGATTTCAAATATTCGCCTAATGCAACCCACAAAGTGGCATTTAACATTATCTATAAATCTGAAATCTGAAAAAAAAAGAATAAACATTAAATCCATTAGCATGCACAGAAGATCTCCTTCTTTCTTGCCCACAAAATGCAAATTTTTGAACACTTTTGCATTAAAAAAATGTCATTTTACAACAGCAAAACTTTTTGGTTTTCTCAAAACCAACAAAAGGAAGGAAAACAGCCACAAAGCAGGCCCAGAATGACCCTCTGGCCTCTAGCATTGCAACTTTGCCCCCAAAAGCTTCCCGACCCCCGTATCTATCCTGTGCTTCTACTTTTAAAGCTTGGCAATGCTCTCTGTTTCGGCCTGTGACGCTTC
This sequence comes from Wollemia nobilis, assembly GCA_028583015.1. Classification (NCBI taxonomy): domain Eukaryota; kingdom Viridiplantae; phylum Streptophyta; class Pinopsida; order Araucariales; family Araucariaceae; genus Wollemia; species Wollemia nobilis. Next base: position 1,159,053 of record JAQPPZ010000737.1, on the reverse strand, counting down.
GCTTCATCTTCTAGCTCGCATCGTTTCATATTCTTTGACTGCGTGTGTTTTGGTCTTATGCCCGACATTGAGACGTTTGATCTTCTCTGTAACGCTTCTGTAGCCTGTATGCCACGTGTCCTGCACTTTTTTGCATGTTCTATAATGGCCCCATGAAAATCGTGACAAAAAATAGCATGCAGCTTTGTCGGCCTTCCTGGCCGCGAAAATGCGACATGTCGCGATATTGCGACGTTTTCCTGCCAACAGCCTTTCTGCCATCACGCCCAGCGAAAACGTGACATGCCACAAAATTACGACATGTCACGAAATTGCAATGCTTTTCTCGTTTCGTACCATTTGCCCGCAACCTGTCGTGAAATTGCGACGTCTTTCCACTTCGGGCACCTTCGCTGCAACCTGTCGCGATATCGCGACGCTTTTTCACTTCGGGCACCTTTGCTGCATGCTATCGCGATATCGCGATGTTTTTTCACTTCGTGCCTCTTTCGCTGCTTTTTGTCGTGATTTCACGACGTTTTCTCGCTTCGTGCTCTTTCGCTGCTTTTTGTCGTGATTTCACGACGTTTTCTCGCTTCGTGCTTCTTTCGCTACATGTTGTCGTGATATCGTGATGTTTTTTTGCTTCGTACCATCGGCCAGCTTTTCATCATGAAATCGTGACGCTTTTTCATTCCATACTGATTTACTTCTTTTGGCCGTGAAAACGCGACATGTCACGATTTCATGACATATTTTCCTTCCGTACGCCTTGGCTGCTTTGGAGCCATGAAACCGCGACCTGTCGCGATATCGTGACGTTTTTTTGCTTCATGCCCCTTAGCTGCTGTCGTTGATTGCGTTGACTGTGATTTTATGACATGTCGCGATTTCGCTACGCTTTTCTGCCTCGTCCTGTTTGATTGGTTTGACCCACGATTTTGCAACATGTCATGATTTTGTGACACCTTTTCATTTTCGGCCGCGATTTTGTGACATGTCGCGATTTCGTGACATGTCACGATTTCGTGACACTTTTCATTTTTTGGCAGCGATGGAGCGACATGTCGCGATTTTGCGACATGTCACGATTTCGTGACACTTTCTACACTTGTGCATTTTTGCCTTTTTCTTGATTTTTAGCATCTGGGTCACTGAGATCTTCTTTGAAAGCATGCAAAAAAGGTGGGTTCCCAATTTTGGGGTGTGTTGTGGATCAGCCACAATAAGCTTATACCTTTATCTACATTTATATTTTAGCTTAGATATCTCATATTTCATGAATTTAGTTGTTTTATATATTATTTCATATTTTTAGATAGAATACAAGTCCAATGTCGATGGACCCTGTATATGCTATTTATTCACTGTTATTACCCTTGTGTTAAAGTTATAGTATGTGAGGACAATTAAAGGCTCCAAATCTAATCCTACACGATAGCCACAAGAAAACCCACTCCCCAAAAAACGTGCTAGCATTAAAAGGTTCAAATTGTATCTAGATACGCTCTTTCTTAAGAAAATGGGAATCACATCTCTTTCTAGTGATTGTATAATTTTTAAAATCCACTCAAGAGGACTCTTTGTAATTCCTGAAATATAAATATATAAAATCTATTTTTATTACTTTAGTGTTATTTTATTCACTTTTATGGTGCACATTTCCATCCTTCAACTACATGTATAGTTTTCTTGAAGTTATCCATGGATAAATATGCTCTTCACATCCAATTGATGCACCTTACATCCATAATAGGTAGAAATAGAGAGAATCATTCTAATGGAGTCCATCCTTGCTACATGTCTAAAGTTCTTGGAGGAGTACACTCTCTCCAACTAAGAGAATAATTTGGCAATAAGATGTGCATTATGTCATTCAATCTAACCATATGATATGTACTTGGTCATATAGACCTACATACACCCCACACCATTCTTTTTTTCTAGAAGTAAAACCAACTCCCTTGCTTTATTCTTCATTAATACCTCATATTTTGCTTCCATGAAATCTTCCTATTCAGGCTTCCCCTTAGCCTAGGAGTAGATGATAGGAACCTATGAATGGACTATATTTGAGAGAAAAGCTTAAGAAATAGCATTTTGATGATGCTTAAGGTACAAAATAGATTATTCATCCTTTAGAAACATCTTAAAACACTTGGGTGTAGTACCTTCAAAAGGAGTATGGTTATCCTACACCACCTAAGCATCAAAAACTAAAATGGAACAATATAACTCATGTCCACTCACCTTATCATGTAAAGCTACAATATTTTAAACTAAATCTTTCTACGCATCCTATCCTACTCTAAGAAAAGAGTAAACATCTCAAGAAACTATGCATGATGGGGTTAAATCAATACGTAGTGAACAACCACTAGAATATGAATATTATCTAATGGAAATGGAACCAACCAAGATATCTAAAGAACCTACTAAATATGGAATATATATATAATTAGAAGATCCAATGGCTAAAATATTAGTATGGGGAGTGAAAGGATTATCTAAAACATCTTCATCAAAGATGAAATCACTCTTGTTCATTACCTCATGCCTCTAACAATCATAAAGGAAATATGCCTTTGAGGTATTAGAATACCCCATAAATATACACTTTTGACTATGTGATGCCTTCTTTTTTAATGATCATTTGGGTATGTGAGCCTATGTTGATGACCTAAAAATTTAAAACTAAGACATATTTGTTTTATCCCTTATTAATATCTCACGAGGTATCATCCCTAAAATATCCTTGGTAGGAACTATGTTGGTGATATATAGCCTACATAATTGACTACCTCACCTTGAAACTTATGGTCTACTCCATTGGCATGGATCATACAATATGCCATCTCCATTATTACCTTAAATTTTCTTTCTACTATACGATTATATTAAAGAGTGCACTGAATAGTCCTCTAATATGTTATTCCATGAGAATCTAAAAAATCATGAAAAACATGACTAACATAGTCTCCAACCCCATCTATCCTTAGACATGATCCTTTTTTCTAGCTAATTTTCAACAAGGGCCTTGAAAGTATTGAATATTTAGAGCACTTCATCCTTGGTAAAAGTGGTATATACCCATACATATCTAGAAAAGTCATCAATGAAAAGAGTAAAGTACTTATTTTCTAAAAAATAAGGTGTTCCCATAGGTACATAGATGTCACTATGTATGATATTTAAATGTCAAGATGCCCTCTTGGCAACTCCTTTTAGAAATTTATCCCTCTAGTGTTTTCGTAAAACGCATCCCTCACATGCACAACTTGGAGGGGATATACATGGAATCCCAATAGCAATGTCATGATGACTCATGCATCATAATGAACCATATTTGAGATGCCAAAGTCTATAATACCACTTTTGACTCTTATTATTAGCATGTGAAACCATTGCAACAAAATCCTTCTTTCTAGAGGAAGAATAAAGAGTGGGTATTTCACTTAGCTTATACCTATAATCATACTTATCACAATATCTAAAATAAATAGGTCTAAACCCATTATCTATATATTTAATCATTGATTTATTAGGCTAAAATCTAATTTTTTATTTTTGTGAGTAATGTGATAAATAGACAAAAGGTTAGCAACAACATTATAAATGTGAAGTACCTCATCACATGATGAATATCCAATCATCATGTCACCACTTCCAACCATATATAATGAAGAGTAATTCATAATTGCAATGCATTATCTTATATATGTATTGTTATAGCCTTGAACAAGGTGCTTGTGCTATGTTATATGTCTAGTAGCCCTTGAATAAACTATCCACTCATCCTATGAGGTGGATTTTCAATATTTATAATGGATTACAACATGATCTTGTGAGGTTTCTCCTTAAAATCCATCCTCACCTTGAACATTGAAGAGAGTAGTATTAGCACCTCACTTTCTTGTTGCTTCTTCCAATTTTGATCCAAATTCTACAAAATTTTATAGTGTATGCTTATTTCTTGAAAAACTAATAAGTAGGATTCTTAAAGGTATTCTTATGTTTTTTCTCATTTTGTTTAGTCTTTTTTTTTTATTTCTAATATTTTACCACAACTTTGTTTGGATGTTCCTTATTAAAAATATAATTTCCCTTATGTCTATTTCGTCTAGCTTGATAATGCAATAAATACTTATATACCTCATCAATAAGCAGTGCAAGAGAGTTTAGGAAGTGCACACAAACCATTTTCATCCATATCTGCTAAATTTTTTCCTACACAACCATTTTAATGAATGCAACCAATCAGACCCTCCTCTTATGCTTATGTAGCCAAAAAGTTGTCATACTATAAATTTTTCAAGGGACTTAGATGTCTTTCTTAAGCACAAAACATACCCATGATTTCATTGAAATCATGGGTCTATCTAAAAATATTCAACCTCTTATTTTCTTCCCTTATAGTGACCAAGTAGTTTATCGTCTCACAGATGCAACTATTGATCATCAAAAGTCAAAAGAGAAAAGGAAATGGGTTTTTTTTAAAAATCTATTTTTGTAATGCTTAATGTCAAAGGTTAATATTTACAAAAATTCTAGCATGTCATGAAAAACTAAAATACATGGGATACACTATTAAAGTTAACTTTTAATCTTCAATGTAATCAAAATTAGAATGAAATTTGAAGATGACCCGACTCTTTTAGATTCAACAAATGCTATATAAGAGGATTTTCATTATCCTTAAGATCAAGCACAATCATGGAAATATCTAAGTTATGATTTTTAGGATACAAATTTAAAATTTTTGTTTGTATTCTATACTCTTAGTTTTTCTCTTGAGATGTAGGATAAAGATTATAAAACAAAACTATATCCTCAAATATTTTTAAGAACAACTTGTTTTGCTTTACCAAATAAATGATCCTTTATATGGTTCTATTATTTTTTATTGCTAAAGATACCACTCTTTGATATAGATTCCTAGGTTTTTACCTAGGTATTGTAGGTGAGTTGGAGAGAATAGGGCAATACTCCAAGGGAGGTCCCAAGTTCAAATCTCCACCCTACCAAAAAGCAGAATTGGGTATCCAAAATCCAATTGATAATGTTGGTGCGGTCAGGGTCAGGTGTGACTCCCGGGTGACTTTGACGGTGTATAATCCCTTGTTCATGGTCTCTCAGACCAAGGCAGCCCCGCAAGGGGTTTTTCACTTTAAAAAAATAGCAGTGCTATGGTGGAGAATTCTTGATGCTCCAATGGTAGTATTGAGTGCTCCTTACTTTTGACGTATGTTTCTAGTTCTACTTGCTTGATTTAATTTACTTATGTGCTACTTGATATATCCCATTTTAGTGAACAACGTGCCTCCTTTCTTGTGCTTTGTAGATCACCTATTATGGATATCCAACTTGTGCACAATGTAGGACATTTTGTGAGTCTTCTTTATGTTTGTATTCGATTACACTCTTCTAGAGAAAGTTATACCCTTATGGCAACTTTAAATATTCCCTCTTTCCTACGTAGAATGTATTAGAGAAATAGAATATATTGTACCAATATTTGTAAAATAGAATACCTTTTTTGCACCCTTTATTGCACTTCTTTTGCAGGTCCAAAATTTTGATTTTATGGTAGAATTTTGAATGCAGTAAAGGGGTTTTGAGATTGTCTCTTTGTTTAGACACCTTCCCATTTTTGTTTGCATACTTTTATCATAAATACAAGCATATATAGAAGCTCTTTATTTGATGCAATTTTCTACACATTTATTTTTCTTGCATCGAACCCTATAATGATTTGGATTTAAGACTCACCAAGTCTCAATATTTGAAGCTTCTATTTTTTATTTGGGTTAGTTATTTTATTCCCCAAGTTTTAGAGGATTATAATATTTTTTGTGGATTCTCCATGCCACTATTATTGTGCACCAATAGTATCTTTAGACACTTTGACAAATTCTAATTTTGTGCCTTTCTCAATAACGCAAACATAAAGTTTTTTTAGAGTAAGACAATAGTGCAAATGAACCCACTAATCTTTCATTTTTAATGCAATTGTAGATACCAAAAATTGGTCATCCACAAAGTCATCATTTGCCATCCACATCAAATCCTACATAATAATTTATATGCCTAATTTTAAAATTAGGTATATAAAATACTATACATTATCCTATTTTCTATATTTATTAAATCTAGAAAATCAGCCTAGGATACCTTGCCTACCCACTAGACATGTTTCCTAGCCATCTCACTACCCCACCTTACCAAATATCATACACCTTTGTCTCTATTTTCCATTCACATGGGTTAACCCTCCACATAACACTCCACTTGCATCCACCTCACCCTAGTTAAGTGAGATAACCTGGGTGACTCACTCTAATTGCCTTTACATTTGGTAGCCCAGAAATACCACTTGGAAATCCTGGATTGCCACCTCTTATTTACCTCTAAAACCCTAAGGACCCTATAAATGCACCTTCATCCCATCCACCAAGAGGAGGTTGAGCATTAGTATTGTCAAGCTTGAAGAACACAATCTTATAATGAGAGGGGGGTGAACAGTATAAGACCTCTTTTTACTTTTTCCTTTATACTTCAAAACAATAAAGCAATATACCCAAAGCAATATCAAATAAATGCACAATATCATCCACAAAGTGACACCAATTTTAACGTGGTTCACCCAAAATTGCTGGGCTACGTCCACAAAAATTTTCTCTAAAAGTTATCTCAAAGTTCTTTGGGAATCCTTCCCAATTACAATGTTTATGAGCCTCGACCCAAAGGAGATACCTTCCCCCAATAAAAATTTATGAGCCTATGCTCAAAGGAGATACCTTCCCCCAATAAGAATTTATGAGCCTTTGATCAAAGGAGATACATTCCCCTCTGCTCTAGAAATGATCCCTCAAAAGATCAACTGCCTCTACCTCTTGCCAGCACATGGAACTCCTTTCCACCGAAGACCTCCTGTCCTCAATGCTTAGCCTAAGATACCTCTGCCTTCTATGATCATGTCCACAAAAGCTCAGACAACTCTGTACCAAACATAGTCGACCGGTCTAGTACAAGTCTTCCTCTCGTCTATCGGATCTGTCCAACTCTTGAACAAATCAATCCTCTGCATACAAGCCTTCTCAAAGACTTGCCAAATCTGTCCTCAAGTTCTTCTCATAGAACCAATGCACCTTTGTCCTCAAGTTCTCTGATAGAACTATCAAACTCAGCTCACAATTCCTCTGCTAGGACCTGTCCAAATCTGCTCACAAGTCCCCATCGAAACCTGTCCAAAACTACTCACAAGTCCCCACCGAAACTTGTCCAAAACTGCTCACAAGTCCCCACTGGAACCTGTCCAAAAAATACTCACAAGTCTCCACTGGAACCTGTCCAAAAACTCAGCAATCTCACCAAGAAAAACTTTCTTAGTAGGAAATCACAAAGTGAATTGTTAGAGACCCAATGTGATTTTTCAAACTCATAGAAGCATAAAGATAATTGTTAGAGACTCAATATGTTCTATACTCAAATCCTAATCTCAAAACTCAACTCAAATCAACTCAGCTCAATCTCAATCTCAAATATGAAAACTCAACTCAATATCTAAAATGGATAGGATAGAATGTTTTCTTTCAAGAACATGAAACCCCAAAAATTTCAAACTATGCAAATAATCACATAACAATGATACTCATGTTCTTTTCACCATAAATTAGGGTTTCAAAAACAATGCTCATAAAACAAGGTTTAGTCAATCAACACCATTCAACTCAACATCAAGCTTGAAGCATTCAACCAATCATCACAAGAAAAGGAAACAAGTAGAAATCCTTTTCCCTCCAAAGATATTTGAACAAAACATCCACCAACACAATATCACCAAATGCAAAGAATAACTTGCTCAAATCAACTCAATGGAGTAAGCCCAATATCATGAATCAAGTAAAGCAATAACTTGATCAAACAACCTCTACGGAAGCAACTCAACCATCAAACTCAAAATAGCCAACCAAGGGTTCCACCAACTCATTGCAAGTAGCTAGACTCACAAATATAAACCCTAGTGCACAAAGCTTCCACTATCTCAAACCAGAAATTATGCATTCACCAAAAACTCTCCTTAAGGATAACAATGCATAAGTAGTCTTCAACAAACCAGAAAATAGGATTTACACCCAACCAAAGGAAACCTAGTTGAAAACCTTTTCACTCCAACCTTATTTCAGAAAAACATACACCAATCATACTCATAAGAAAAATGTGCCCATACCTTTTTGGAGTAGAAGAAAATTGATCCTTAAAGTTGTCACCACACACAACCCTCAAACTTCCAACCAAGTTGGGGTTAGAACCAAGATAAATGAGCATATATAAAAACTTTCCTTAATACACCTTTTAGCTCCTCTTCTTTAAAAACAACCACCAAAGAAGCCAAAAACACAACAACCAAAACTTACACCTTATATCTCCATTTTAAAATCTAGCATAGCAAAAGACTAATCTCAAAAATACAACCAAAGAAATATCCCCTTATTTCTCCTATGTATTTTAAACAATGCTAAACAATGCCAAAAATCATATCAAGAAAATAATCACACCTTATAATGGCTGCCCTTGAAGAATCCAAAATTCGCGGCACAAAACACGTTTTAATAAAAACGTGACTAATCCATGCACAGCTCCCTCCACGGGGATCAAAATGCAGACCTCCACTTACGCAAAGCCCAAACGCAGCCTTCACTGCCACTAGCCCACAAGAGGCTTACGAAGTCCAAGACGGGCTTCCTTCCACATGAACGGTCAAGCTTTCTGAAAGCTTTTCAAACCACGAGCTCTTCTCTTTCGCAGCATAAACAGAAAATTCGATCGCAACCAAACCAATTAATTGCCTTTGATTTTCCAAGATACTTTAACCTTAGGAACCTTCTCATATTTATAGTCCATACATGGACTTTAGAACACGTCGGCTGCAAAGAAAAGTAATTTCAAATTTAATCGAAATTTGCTTTCTAAAGGGTTTAAAAACCCTTAAGTATTTTTAATAAATTAAAAATAATTTCTCCCTTAATTAATTAAATAATTAATTAATTAAAACCTTGAAGGGTTTTAAATAATAATTAAATAAATAATAAAGAGAACCTCCATTGGTTTTAATAAAAACAATTTAACTTGGTTTTAATGAAAAACCCTTGCCAATGGAATCTCTCCGGATTCTCTTGGAATCTTCCACCGTTGAAGCCAAAACATCCTCTGAACATTAATACCATTTCCTTTTGACATCAATGACAACTCATAGACAAGAAGCTAGGATCTCAAACCCAAAATTGCCAATAATCTCCCCCTTTGTCATTGATGGCAAACCATGCTTCTCAACAACACAGAAACTCAACATAAATAGCTCCCCCTATCTTGAGGCTCTCCTCCTTACTCAAATCTCTCCCCCTTTGTCATCAATGGCAAAGGGTCACCTTTGGGGCTTGAGAGTAAGAATGAGCCTCTTAGCTTAGTCCCTCCCCCACCTCCTGATGAGGTGATTAATTCTTGGGTGGGAGTAAAACTCCCATTAGGCACTGATCATCATCAGCATCTATAACTTCCTTGTCGGGCCTTTTCTTGAACTCTTTGTCCATATTCCTATTCTTGTCACTATTCTTGTTCTTGTTCTCATCCCTGTTCTTGTCCATGCCTTGATCCTTGGACATGATCATGCCACTGTTCTTGTTCCTATATTCTAGAATTTCAGCTCTACACTGTCTGATTGTGTGACCTTCATTGTTGCACTTGAAACACTTGACGATGTTGTTTCTCTGAGGTAAACCTAATATTTGAATCCACCAGTTCTGACCAAACCTGTTCTGACCAAACCTGTTCTGGCCAAACCTGTTCTGACCAAACCTGTTCCTATTATTTGCCTTGTAATAAACTACCTTGTGCCCAAACTGTTGACAAGAGTAGTAATACCCTTGAAAGTAACTGGCACTTATGAAACTGTCATTTACCTCCTTCACTTGAGCCATGCAATGTGAAGCCATGTGACCAAACCTATGACAAGCAAAACATCTGGCTTGAAACTTTTCTTTAATTGACCTCTTAGGTTCTAAAAACTTCTCATTCTGAATTCTATTTTCTGTGCATCTATCATTCAAGGACTCCTTTTCTGAAATACTTTCCTCATCAGAACTCTCTTTCTTTTGGAGTATCTTACTAGACTTTCCAACTTGTTCCTTATGTGGCTTAACAAAACCAAGTCCTATTTTATCTGTTGTCTTTCTTTGACCTTTGATGAGTGACTTAACCTTTTTGGGGCTATCTTGAAACCTGTAAAGCTTATCCTTGTACTCTTTAGTTTCCTCTTTCAAAGAAGCCATTTTTTGTTCTAACTCACTATACTCAAGAACCTTAGACTCTAACTCATCCTTGAGTTCTTGTGTCTTAGCTATAGAGAAGTCAAGAATTTCTATAAGATCATCTCTCTCCATACAACATTCATCTAACTTATCCTTGATTCTAGCATTCTTCTTTCTTTCCTTTTCCAAAACACTAAGAGCACTAATAAGTACACTTTTAAGATCCTTTATTTGTTTGCTTTTTGAATCATCAAAGCCTTTTTCAGATTTCTTATCACTAGAGGTGCTACCCTTTTCAAAAACCATACATGCATCTTCCTTATAGTTTTTTGAAGCATCCTCATACATACTAGAAACCAAATCATTATTTGTGCAATCATCCTCAAGGTGACCAAAATTTCCACATCTAAGACATTTCATGATAATGAATCTATGTTTCGGTTCTTCCTCTTTTTCTGATATGAACAACATCTCATTTTCATTATCACTTGAAGAACTTTCACTATCACTACTAGAACACTTACTTGCTTTGTCTAGGTAGAAACTCTTCTTGTGCTTGTGAGAATACCTCTTTCCTTTATTGTTGTGCTCATATTTGTTTTTCTTGTGATGCTTGTGCTTTTTAGAATCCTTGCTCTTAGAATCCTGTTTATCTTCATCACTTTCATTCTTGGGAACAATACGATCAAGTAGCATAATGACCAAACTTTCCACAATTGAAACATCTTATATTTTTCATACTTTTGTGCTTTCTAGAGAACTTGCCTTTCTTGTTGTAATATGCCTCTTCATCACTAGAAGACTCATCACTATCTTGAAGTCGTTTACCCTTGGAATTCTTGGTAGCCTTGAAAGCTACCTCTTTCTTGACATCAACCTTCACTTGAGTTCTCAACTCAAATGCTACAAGTATACTATGGAGCTCATCCTTTTTCAACTTATCCAAATCTTTAGCTTCCTCAATAGCATAAATATTTTCACTAAATCTATTAGGAAGAGATCTTAAAATCTTATCACAAACATCATTTTTAGCAAGCTCAAGACCTAAGTCTTTCATGGAGTTAACAACCTCATCCATACAAAGCATGTAGTCACTAATATTTTCATCATCATTCATCTTGAGTTGTTCAAAAATACCTTTGAAGTGTCTCAACTTGGCCTTTCTGACATTTGTATCACCTGTATGAACCACCTTCAATCTGTTTCCACATTTCACTAGTTGTCTTGCAGTGAATCACTTTGGTGAGATCTGCTTTTTGTAAGCCTTTCAGGATTGCATTCATTGCTTTTGAATTGTTGTGATGTAGGATCCTTTCTTCTTTAGTATTAGGGCCATGTTCAAGAATAGTTTACTCATCTTCAATCACTTCCCAAACCTCATTCCCAAGTGCCATTAGATGAACCTTCATCCTTGCACTCCAAAGACCAAAATTTGACCCATCAAGAATAGGTGCTGCATTGCCACTTGAATGATCCATTGTGTTCTTTACTATCTTTTCCTTCAAGATGTTAAACTTTTCGAAGGCACCATATCTAATACCAATTGAATAACACAAGCTTATACTGAGAGGGGGGGTGAATAGTATAAGACCTATTTTTACTTTTTCCTTTATACTTCAAAACAGTAAAGCAATATACCCAAAGCAATATCAAAGCAATGCACAATATCATCCACAAAGTGACACCAATTTTAACATCATTCACCCAGAATGGTTGGGCTACGTCCACAAAACTTTTCTCTAAAATTTATCTCAAATTTCTTTGGGAACCCTTCCCAATTACAATGTTTATGAGCCTTGGCCCAAAGGAGATACCTTCCCCCAATCAGAATTTATGAGCCTCTGCTCAAAGGAGATACCTTACCCCAATAAGAATTTATGAGCCTCTACTCAAAGGAGATACCTTCCCCTCTGCTCTAGAAATGATCCCACAAAAGATCAACTGCCTCTACCTATTGCCAGCACGTGGAACTCCTTTCCACCGAAGACCTCCTGTCCTCAATGCTTAGCCTAAGAGACCTCTGCCTTCTATGATCATGTCCACAGTAGCTTAGCAACCTATACTAAACATAGTCAGTCGATCTAGTACAAGTCTTCCTCTATCTGTCAGATATATCCAACTCTTGAACAAATCAATACTCTGCATACAAGCCTTATCAAAGACTTGCCAAATCTGTCCTCAGGTTCTTCTCATAGAACCAATGCACCTTTGTCCTCAAGTTCTCTGATAGAACTATCAAACTCAGCTCACAAGTCCTCTACTAGGACCTGTCCAAATATGCTCACAAGTCCCCACCGGAACCTATCCAAAACTGCTCACAAGTCCCCACCGAAACTTGTCCAAAACCGCTCACAAGTCCCCACCGGAACCTGTCCAAAACTGCTCACAAGTCTCCACCGGAACTTGTCCAAAAACTTAGCAAGCTCACCAAGAAAAACTTTCTTAGTAGGAAATCACAAAGTGAATTGTTAGAGACCCAATGTGATTTTTCAAACTCATAGAAGCATAAATAGAATTGTTAGAGACTCAATATGTTCTATACTCAAATCCCAATCTCAAAACTCAACTCAAATCAACTCATCTCAATCTCAATCTCAAATCTGAAAACTCAACTCAATATCTGAAATGGATAGGATAGAATGTTTTCTTTCAAGAACATGAAACCCCAAAAATTGCCAACTATGCAAATAATCACATAACAATGATACTCATGTTCTTTTCACCATAAATTAGGGTTTCAAAAACAATGCTCATCAAACAAGGTTTAGTCAATCAACACCATTCAACTCAAAATCAAGCTCGAAGCATTCAACCAATCATCACAAGAAAATGAAACAAGTAGAAATCCTTTTCCCTCCAAAGATATTTGAACAAAACATCCACCAACACAATATCACCAAATGCAAAGAATAACTTGCTCAAATCAACTCAATGGAGTAAGCCCAATATCATGAATCAAGTAAAGCAATAACTTGATCAAACAACCTCTACGGAAGCAACTCAACCATCAAACTCAAAACAGCCAACCAAGGGTTCCACCAACTCAATGCAAGTAGCTAGACTCACAAATATAAACCCTAGTGCACAAAGCTTCCACTATCTCAAACCAGAAATTATGCATTCACCAAACAATGCATAAGTAGTCTTCAACAAACCAGAAAATAGGATTTACACCCAACCAAAGGAAACCTAGTTGAAATCCTTTTCATTCCAACCTTATTTCAGAAAAACATACACCAATCATACTCATAAGAAAAATGTGCCCATACCTTTTTGGAGTAGAAGAAAATTGATCCTTAAAGTTGTCACCACACACAACCCTCAAACTTCCAACCAAGTTAGGGTTAGAACCAAGATAAATGAGCATATATAAAAACTTTCCGTAATACAACTTTTAGCTCCTCTTCTTTAAAAACAACCACCAAAGAAGCCAAAAACACAACCAAAACTTACACCTTATATCTCCATTTTTAAATTTGGCATAGCAAAAGACTAATCTCAAAAATACAACCAAAGAAATATCCCCTTATTTCTCCTATGTCTTTTAAAAAATGCTAAACAATGCCAAAAATCATATCAAGAAAATAATCACACCTTATAATGGCTGCCCTTGAAGAATCCGAAATTCACGGCACAAAACACGTTTTAATAAAAATGTGACTAATCCATTCACAGCTCCCTCCGTAGGGATTGAAATGTAGACCTCCACCTACGCAAAGCCGAAACACAGCCTTCGCTGCCACTAGCCCACAAGAGGCTTACGAAGTCCAAGACAGACTTCCTTCCACATGAACGGTCAAGATTTTTGAAAGCTTCTCAAACCACGAGCTCTCCTCTTTCGCAGCGTAAATAGAACATTTGATCGCAGCCAAGCCAATTAATTGCATTCGATTTTCCAAGAGACTTTAACCTTAGGAACCTTCTCATATTTATAGTCCATACGTGGACTTTAGAACACGTCGGCTACAAAGAAAAGTAATTTCAAATTTAATCAAAATTTTCTTTCTAAAGGGTTTAAAAACCCTTAAGTATTTTTAATAAATTAAAAATAATTTCTCCCTTAATTAATTAAATAATTAATTAATTAAAACCTTGAAGGGTTTTAAATAATAATTAAATAAATAATAAAGAGAACCTCCATTGGTTTTAATAAAAACCATTTAACTTGGTTTTAATGAAAAACCCTTGCCAATGGAATCTCTCCGGATTCTCTTGGAATATTCCACCTTTGAAGCCAACACATCCTCTTAACATTAATGCCATTTCCTTTTGACATCAATGACAACTCATAGACAAGAAGCTAGGATCTCAAACCCAAAATTGCCAACAAAGCTATCAAAATAGGATCAAATATTTGCATGCATCTGAGGAGAACCAGGATCCAAAGCTTAGATCTCTCATTTGAATAAATTTGCCATTTATCCCAAACCCCATGTCTATGGTTCCATAGTTAGAACCACACTTGTACAGTTTATCCATCATCCATGTGTAGTTTTTTAGTTACCATCGCATACCTACGGTTTCTCAGATCTAAAAGTACATGGTATATCAGATTAGTAAGAGATTAATATTTGTAGCAAGGCATCTAATTTACTTTATTTTTCTATTTTTTGCATCATATGCTTTTTCTAGTTAGGGTTTTTATGGTAATATTTTATGTCTTGATTTGCAAGTGCTACTAAACCCTCTTTGGTTTTCATGTGTGTAGATAACAGGTACTTTGGAGAAGCTGCTAAAGCTGGAGTGGTCCCTACATCGGATACCAAAAGCCCACTCACCCCTTGGAGCTGTAATTGAAAAATGAAGAACAACACATTTTTGTAGAATACTTGGAAGACCCTGGTTCCATTTATCAGAGCATTGTATCATACAGAAGAAAGAACATTGTAACATTACCCCCAACACATTTGGGGTAATTCAAAAATTCATTTGTAATACTATATCACATTATCAATACAAAGAATAATTTTGGCAATATTCTCTCTCTGTGTGTATTCTTATTTCATGTTCAGTTATGTTTTTTATAGAAAATGATAATCATAGTGGGACCCCTAAGGGTCCTATTTATTTTTGCTTTGATTTAATTTATTGATCTTTGTTTTCTATGATTTATGGGTGTTGAGAGTTGGAAACATATGAATATTCAATATCGGATCAACGACTCAGATACCTATAGCTATTTGGCCTTGTTACTATGAAACCATACACCTATAGTTTTGGAGCTAAGGAAATATGCACCAGCAGTGGAGCACCTAACAAACTGCGCACCAATGGTGGAGCACCTATCAAAACGAGCACGGGCGGTTTCGACACTATGGAGTCGTAGGCTTGTGGTCGAAGTAGATTGGAAGGAGCAATGAAAGGATCATAGGTCTATACCCTTGTACCCTTTTTTACCTCTATTTTTCTAGTTTTTAGAGTTTGCATCTAGGCTAAGCTAGAGGTCCCTATATGATATGCCTTGTTTCCATTCATGTCTTAGGATAGATATTTCTATTTTTCAATTCAATAATTCATAAAATATAAAAGAAAAAAATAAGAGGATTTGCATCTACATTTAGGTAATAGAGTATTCTGCATAGCTTTGTTAGAAATGGCCTAGGCACATCTTTTGGGGTTCATGCCTAATCTACTATGTTCTTCTATTCAGCAAGAAACACTTACCTACATTTGGGATCTCCAAAATGCTTGCACTCATTTGGTAAACCATGCAAATGTAGTTTATCATAACCAATTGCTCACCTATGGTTTGGCCCTGGACATTAGAACTTTACCATATCTCCCATGAAATCAGCTATCTTAGCCCCTATTTTGATTATGTCAGCTATCCCTATTTCATATTTTCTACATTAGGCATAAAAGCAAAATTAAATTATAGTTTCTTTTCACAATAGTTTAAAAAAAATCTCACACACTCACATAAACATTGGAAACAACTGGATTTCATCACCACCAGGTTGGATTTCATCACCAACCACTGACATATTTACCTTGATATTTGGCCAAGTTTAGCTCCAAGAACCATCTTATCCATGGAAAATAGCATGCATTCCTCTTTGAATGGTGTATTGTTATCCATAGTCAATATGGGTGAGGACTGGTAGGACCTATGCTTCCTGAAAAGATATCAATTTCATCTCCATATTTTGCTTGGTATGGTTTTTTGGACTTCATCACCAGACTTAGTCACTATGAGTATATAGGTAAAATTCTAGATTCATCTTAGATCAAATATTTTGTATCTATTATGGGTTTTCCATCATTGCCACCAATTAACATCCCATATCATGCCATGCCATCATTACATTAGGAGTTTGTCTTCACACATCCGTAGCAGTCTAGTCAAAACTTTACATATCCACTTTTTGATCTAACTGCTACTACCCTAGCTAGCCACCCATCATCATATAGCCAACCACTCAGCACCATACCTCATTATAACATCACTTACATCAACCCCCTTTACAAAGTATCAACTCAAGTTGCTTTATACATCCCCACATCTATTCTATATAATGCTCCTACGAGACCCACATATTATGGCACCCCTTAGTCAGTGGTAATACCTTTTACCACCTACACCCACCTACATCTACTAACATGGTTTTCTCAAAACCAACCCAGTCACCCACTTAATATGTGATTGTAACCACATCATGTATGATTGCCATGTAGTAGACCTTCTTGCAACTGCAACAAATGATTTTGGATAATGCTAACTGTAGCATTAATCTTGATCCTCATTAGCAATTGTAAAGGATTGATCAAAATCCTCCATAAAAATATCATAAAACCCACACCCTTATCCAAGATCCATCTTGGGTATTGTGTTCCCCAACCACTACAATAGAAACCAACCCACTTCATCACATGTATGCTAATTCATATGGTCAACAGGCCATCATGCCCCCATCACCTCACCAATATCATAACCTTAATCAACCATTGTATCATTTATGCATTTCAGACTAACATCCCCCATCATCCACATCCTACCTACAATACATAATATTACCAAAAAAAGCCAACAAACCAGGGTTTTAACCCTAGGGAAGATCCTAAGTTTCAGTTCCTACATAACTAGATTGATAGCCATGGCATGTAGACACTAGGTTTATAATATCAAAATCCCACATTAAGGTAGCTACTCAATCACCCTATCCATGCTTTAGTACCTGCACTGCCTTATCCAATGGATTTTTAGATGCCAAAGTTTGATATATTTAAGGGATATGAGTACCTCCAAGAGCATGTAACTAGATTTGTTAATACATTTTTCATGATTAGAAATGCTTTTACATGCATGCTTTAACCTTTGAATCTGGTCATAAACATCGTCTGTATTGTGCTTCTGGAGGTTGGATCTATTTGTGTTTCATCTGAATCTAACTTGTTTTGTGTAGGGTTTTTAGTGGATATCATAGTAGGGTTATGTATATTGCTTTATATCACATTTATGCAACTTCTGGTCCTTTTTCAGACTCTGTTAAAATTTTTTGTTTGTGTTCCAGATTGTTAATTTTTGGTCCTTTGTTCCAGAAACTTTAAATTCTCAATGATGTTTCCAGACTATTTCAAACTTTTGGCCCTCTTCCAGAAATTTTTAAATTTTTGTTTTGTCTCAAAATTTGTTTCAAACATCTGGTCCATTTTTCCAGATTTAACTTATTCAATTTATGGTCATTCCAGAAAGGTTTAAATGATATTTTGTCCTTTTCTAGATTTGTTAAATTTTTGGTCTTTCCAGATTTTTGTTTTATGGTTCTTTTAACTCTTATTTTTTTTCATTTTTTTAGTAACATGTTTTTGTTTTCAAAGCATTTCCTTTTATCATCTAATCATAAGATAAATGAATCAGTGAGGCGAGGAGGGAGTCATTTATCTGTGTAGAAAAATTTAAAGCTAAGAGTGGGTATTTCACTTAGCTTATACCTATAATCATATTCATCACAATATCTCAAAGAAATAGTTCTAAAACCATTATCTATATCCTTAATCATCAATTTATTACACCAAAAATCTACTTTCTTATTTGTGTGAGTAATGTCATAAATAGACAAAAGGTTAGAATCAATATTATTAATGTGAAGCGCCTCATCAAATGATAAATACCCAATTATCATGTCACCACTTACAACCATCTACAATGAAGAGTAATTCATAATCACAATGTATTCTTATCTATCTATCTATCTATCTATCTATATATATATATATATATATATATATATATATATATATATATATATATATATATCTTGTTATAGCCTTGAACAAGGTGCTTGTGCTTTGTTATATGTCTAGTTACCCTTGAATCAACTATCCACTCATCATAGGAGATGAATGTTCAATATGTAGAATGGACTACAACATGAGCTTGTGAGGTTTCTCCTTCAAAGCCATCCTCACCTTGAGCATAGAAGAGAGTAGCATTAGCACCTCACTATTTTGTTGCTTCTTCCAATTTCTTGATCTAATTTTTTTCTTGTGTCCTTCTTTCTTGCAAAACTAACAAGTAGGTTTCATGAAGGAACTTTTTTTTTTAATTTTGTTTAGTCTTTTTTAATTCTAATATTTTACCATAACTTATTTTGGATGTGCCTGATATAAAAGTAGAATTTCCCTTATGTTTATTCCTTCTAGCTTGATGATTCAAGAAATACTTAAATACCTCATCAATAGGAAATGCAAGATAGTTTGGAAAGTACACATAAACCATGTTCATCCATATCTTCTATAGTTTTTTATACACAACCATTTTGTTGAATGCAACCAATCAAGCCATCATTTCATGCTTATGTAGCCAAAAAGTTAGAACATTTTTGCAAATGTTTCAAGGGTCTTAGATGTATTTCTTAAACACAAAAACCTACCTATGGTTTCATTGACACCAAGGGTCTATATAAAAAAATTGAACCTCTTTTTTTCTTCCCTCATAGTGACCAAGCAATTTATCCTCTCAAAAATGTTGCTATTGGTCATCAAAAGTCATGAGAGAAAATGAAATGGATTTTTTTTTGAAAAACCCATTTTTTTAATGCTTCATGTCAAAGGTTAACCTTTACAAATAATTCTAGCATGTCATGAAAAACTAAAATACATGGGATGCACTTCTAAAGTTAACATTTAATATTTAAAGTCATCAAAATTAGCATGAAATTTAAAGATGACTCAACTCTTCTAGATTCAAAAAATGTTATATATGAAGGATTTTCATTATCCTTAATATCAAGCACAAGCATGGAATATCTAAGTTATGATTTTTAAGATCCACATTCCAATTTTTTTTTGTCTTCTATACTCTTATTTTTTTCTCTTGGGATGTAAGAAAAAGACTAAAAAACACAAAACTAGATCATCAAATATTTGTAAGCACAACTTGTTTTTGTTTACCAAATAAATGATCCTTTATATGGTTCTATTCATTTTTATTGCTAAAGATACCACTCTTTGATCTAGATTTTAAAATCTTCATTGAATCCAACCCATAATTTGCATGAATATGATTTGGTACATGAATACATTAACACATGAGTATCCACTTGAGTGTATGTGTGTATGATATGATGAAAATCACCATGAATTCATGTTTTATGGTGTGTTGTATTATTTATCACATGTCTTGTGTCACCGCATGTGTATATTTGTTGATATGTGTTTGTAATAGATTTATGCAACATGTTGTGGCATATATTTAATATTTCATGTCCCTTTGTTATGATACCTATATGTACACCACCTAACTTGGTGGAGGATGATGTTCACTATCTATATTCATCATTTTTATGGTAACCAAGAAGCATATTTCTATAGTCTATGTGGTTTGACTAGACCAATAAGTATTGCAAATAATTGGAATATGATCAAATATATATTATGTGTAGTTCATTTACATATATGTGTGTGTGTGTTTGTGTGTTATTTTCATTATACATCCTTGTTCATATATAATAAAAGTATCTTATATATTTTGGAGTCATTGCCTCTACAATGTTGTGTTGGACTTTTTTCTAGATTATCACAAGTCCCAATATCTAGGTTCTTAAGTAGACTCAAATATTAGAGAAATCAATATATATAATGTCTAAAATAAATTAATATAATACTTATGAAAATAACAATAATATGGATTAAATGGCCAGTATCAATAACAATATGCAGAAGTAAATTTACAATACAATTGCTCAAAATATTGCACAGAAGCTTCAATGTTCTCTTATGAGTCTTATTTTACAATGGGATCCATTCAATACAATATTCAAATGATAATACATATATATTTGTCTCTATAATATAACCTTAGAAAGGTGACTCTTCAACACTTGACTATTGCACTCCTCACACATCTGAGAGATGCAGCCTTTTCTATTCCATACATAAGAAAAATATCTCGCGTCCCTTAGATTTACATCTTGCCACTTGTATACATGACACTTGACTCTCTACATACTTACACACTTTAGAATATGACACTTACACAATCCTACATTCTACACACTTGCACACTTTACTATATGAAACTTGCACATTTTCTTACTCATGAAACTTTAATTCATCTTACACATAGACACATACATAAAGGGAAACAAAAATCACACACCCAACCTAAAGACTTACACCTTAATCTAATATTTTCATATTTACAATAGTACCAAATGTACCATGGGCACACATCAACATGTACCAAATAATGCAATATTCTCCAACACCCCATGTATTACATTATTTGGTTATTTAAGACTTTAGTCTTCAATATGTTCCCTTTAGTTCTTTGAATTGATATTCTTTATATTCAACTTTAGCTTCATGTATTCTATTATTATTTATTTGTTTATTTTATCTACTCTTCTTATTTTATCTTCTTGTCTTCATATTTGGATGTGTATAGTAGATGGTGTGACTTTTGGATAATGCTTTTGTAAGTCATCACAATAGTACATTTTGAAATTTAAATATTCCCCATTGAAGCTAACACATGTTGCATTCAAATCATATATTTCAGAACTAGCATCTATTATTTCCTATATTTTATCTTGATAAATCTAAAAAATGAGCAAAGCCATATACATAACTATGCATACTTTACTGGATTATGTAATGGTGTTATGATAATTTTTCCAAGCTCTAAAAATATTTTCATGAATGTAGTTGATGAGTTTTGTGAGTTTTTCATTCTTTGCATTTTTAATATTTAAAGATAATATCATATTCAAATCATTTGACATCTTCTTATTTCCATAAAAATCATCCATCAAATTTTGTGTATAGAATTTTTACTTGTTCAACATTTCTTCACTACCTTCATAAAATGTTATTTTAATAATTTCTTCCATAATGCAATCCTTTGATGTAGAAGACCATATATTTCCAAGGTTTATTTTTCAAATAATCAAATTATTCAATATTCAATTTTGCTACTTCAATTATCAATAATCAAAAATTTCAAATCTTGTAACTTCTTTAGAGTAGAAGATCTTATGTCTCACAAATAATCAATTTAAATTTGCAAATTATTCAATCAATCAAATATTTAAATATTTCAAATTTTAAATCGTTTTTCGAGTAGAAATCCTTATCTCTCCAACAATTTCAAATCTCAATAATAAATTTTGTAAAATTTGCAATCATCAATCCTCAAAAAAATTAAATCAAAATTTTCAAAAATCAAGTTTTTGAAAAAATAATAATTTATCAATCAAATTAGTTTTTAATTTCTCTCAAATTATTTTTTAAAATTAGTTCTTTAATGACCTTATCACTCCATTAATATTGATACCAAATATTCAACTTTAGTATAAATCAATTTTCAAATCACTAAAATCAAAAGTGCATGCTCATGAATTTAAAATATGGAATGATAATTTGGTAGCTTGGCACATACAATATCCACATGGCAATCATGAAAATGGATGTTATTATTCTTTTATCATTGTTTCCTTATAATAAGTGTAGACTGCTCCTTCTCAACAAGTGTTACTTGAATTATTACACTTAGACGTTGTTCTATATAAGACATTTAAGACTTCTTATCCTCAATAGCATGCTTTGACACTTCATTTCTAGTTGTATTCTCTATTTTTCTCTAGTATGTCTAAATGCATCATTCTACTTGTTCTCATTGAGGTGATCAATATTTTAGATGTACATACCATATGCTTAGTCTTTCAGATGTATTCGTTAGGCACTCATTTTTTTGAACATATTCATCAAGTGCTCAGTTTTTTGATGTCTTATCTAAATTACTTTATGTAAACTAGGTTGCAACTTCTTTGATGTCTACTTCAATCCTTTCTATTAACCAAATGTTTTTGGTTTTCCTTGAGATACTTCAATCCTCATGTCTTCACTGATTTGCTTTATACTATGTTGTTTGCTCTAGTTTGTTATAAGTCCAAACTACTACCCAATATTTCTAGCAAGAACATCTCTCTTCTAAATTACTCTTTAATGCTTTATCTCAATAGTATTCACAATGATATTTTCATGCTTGTCCATATCTTTCTCAAGCTACTTTTCTTTAGCTTATCAATGTTGAACTTTATCCTATCGAATTCAAATTGTTTCCTTCAATGTAATATGTTAGGTAGAAAACTTCCAACCTTATTATTAATCAAAAAATTTATCTTACCTAGTCAAGTTTAAATTCATACCATATTCTTCTTTGATGCTAGCTTATGTCCTAGAACATTTTCTTCAAATAAAATTCATACCAAAGAAAAACTTGGTACTAGATATTATCAATATGCCTTGTCCAAAATAGGATAGATTCTAGTAGATCTAATACCACTATTGGATTTTTAGCCATATTATCTTAGGTTCCACTATCCTATATCTTAAGTAGACTCAAATATTAGAGCAATCAATGTATAAAATGACCAAAATAAATGAATATAACATTCATGAAAAATAATAATAATATGGATTGAATGACCAATATCAATAACAATATGGATAAGCAAATGTACAATATAATTGCTTAAAATATTCCATACAAGCTTCAATATTCTTTTATGATTCTTCATTTGCAATGGGATTTATTCAATAAAAAATTCAAATGATAATACATGGAGCTTTTCCTCAATAATATAAACCTAGAAAGGTGACTGTTCAATACTTGACTATTGCACTCCTCACACATCTAGGAGATGCAACCTTGCATATTACATACATAAGATAAATCTTTCAAGTAACTTGGCTTTACATCTTGCCACTTATATACATGAATCTTGAATCTCTACAAACTTGCACACTTAACATATGACACTTGCACACTCCTACATTCTACATACTTGCACACTTTACTATTAAAACTTGCACATTTTCTCACTCATGACACTTGTATTCATCCTACACATAAAAACACATTAAGAGAAACATAAATCACACACCTAAAATATAGACTTACACCCTAATATAATATTTATATATTTACAATAGTACCAAAGGTGCGAGGGGGAACATTAGAATGTACCAAATAAATAATATTCTCCAACAATTTGGTTTAAATTTGGTGACATGGATTCACAAAAAAAACATATCACTTAAAAAGATAAACATCATAATAACAAAAAAATCATAGTATAATTAAAAAGCATTGTAATTTGATGATACCTCTTCCTTATAAAGATAATAGGATATGGGGATATAAAATGAATGTGATGAAAACTTCTTCATTGACATCGATGAAAGGCTAAGTGACAGTGAGTCTGATAATAGAGAAAACATTAATTGAACAAAAAAAATCTAATGGACATGATTGAAGTAAGTTGTGCATTGACTAATGCATAGGACAAGATTCCAAAACTAAAGTAATTACAAGGTGACATATCTTATGATGTGCACGATGAGAGTCCAACATCAAAGCACTTATAGGTTGACACATCTAACACTACACACGATAAGCGTTTGATAGGGCTCCCTTAGAAATATTACATTTTTTGGGTAGACTTCCTGTATTATATAATATTTATTTATCTATTTTTAAATATGAAATAAAATTGAGGGCATAATGATCTTTGTGAGCATGATGAGAGAGTGAATAATATAATTGTATTATTCTTTTTGTTAACTTTAATCACTATTTTCTTAAAGAACTAAAAATTTGACAATATAGTGAATATGTTACCTCTAAACTAAGATATTTTATTATTTTCATAAGTGATCCACATAAGTTATTAAATATTCATTTTTTGAAACAATCAAAAATTCCAAATATATATTTTTTTATATCCTTAGAAAACTGAAAATTAGAAAAACATTCAATGTTGATAATATTATAACTATGATGTTCTAAATTTAACATCATCTTAGTAAAAATATGAAAAAATGAAAAATATCATCTTTGTATGAAGGGCCTATACACTATGCTAAAGGTGGTCCACATTCTAAAAAAAATCACTACAATCCATTCAAGAAGGGTCACTTTGAATGGTGTTGATTTGGAGTTAGCTCAAAAATGTAAAGCTCTCGAAACTCTATCACCTGTTGGATAGTTTATATTAATAAATCATCGAGGAATCATCATAAAAGACTAAAAATAGGTGTAAAATTATTAGGGCTATGTAAGCATTCTAATTATCAGATCTTAACCATTAAATGCTCGTAGTAATCCCTTATAGCATTTTTTTGTGATAACTAAATCAAACTTTGCCATTGGTAGAATCTCATGAGCCATTTTAGTAATAACTAAAATTATTATACCATTAATGAAAATTCCACCCAGATAGTGACTATGAGTTTGATCTATTCCCATATGAGGGAGCTCATAGACCTAGTTATCATCCACATATATTTGGGTTTATAGATCCTGATCATTCATCCATCATCTCTCCGCCATTTGCATAGAAAATATTCATTAGGATATTCGGGTGAAGGAATCGTAAGATATCATCATACATAAACCTCACGAAACATCTAATCATACTGCTTGATGAGCCTAACAATCCATACCATAGATAGCTCTTTCACTTTTGGTCAAGGATGTAGCCATTTAAGCTTCCTTGGATCAATGTTTCCACCAAGAGGAGCTCAACACTCAATACATGGTAAAGTTGTAAGAGGTATATTAGAAAAACTCAAATTAGAAGCCTTATAGACCATCAAAATATCATGACTAATGGTTTTCACCACTCCAAAAAAGGTTTTGATATAATATGGAGTTTTAGAATTTTCCAATGGAAGCTGATGAAGAGAAAATTAAGAAAGTGAAAGGAAAAGAAAGAGATGTTGAAAAAATGTAAGAAAAAGTTATGATCAAAGGCTTGCACTACTTTGTGAAAGTTTTTATAGATCTCAAATTGTCTTAAAAGTTCCAAAATTCAAAAATCAACAAAAAATTTCCAAGCATTGGTTTGCAAGTTGCAAAAGTTTTGAAGTTTGGATAAAGTAAACACTTTTGAAGTTTAGACCAACCAAAAAGGTATAACAAGAAGGTAAGAGAATAGATTTTTGTAGAACTTTTGATAGAAGTATATGCTAGGCCACGGAATTTTTATAAAGTCCCAACACAAGTAGGTAAGGAAAAGTTCCAAGGGCCCTCTAATTGAAGATCAACGATCTGTGTTATTTCAAAAAATAATTTCAAAAAACAATGTAGCTATAGGAGAGAAAAAAGAATTTAAGAAGTAGGGCATGTAAAATGAAAAAATTACCATCAAAGAAAGGTAGTCTAACATGGAAAATTGACAGGCATAAGGAAGATCAAATTGTGCAACCAGTAAGCCCAAGAATTTTCTATTGGTGCACAAATTTCAAAAAGGTAGGTGAGCTATACCAATGAGCAATTACTAAAAGCAACTATGATCAATTTTGAAAGCACTTTGGATCAAAAAATTTAAGGTGAGTGGTTGTCCTATTGAAGGTAGAAACATGGTAGCAACAACAACACCCACAAGTATGACAACATCGATTATAGTGGGTGCGTATGTTTATATTTTAAAATCCCTAGGGTAGCAATGAAAATTTTAGTTGTAGTTGAGGATCTAGAGGTTCAAAATTGATGATTCCAGATCCAAAAATCCCAAATGGCTAAAATTACATAATGTGGATTGGATCAAGCAAAATAATAGAAAGGCATCATCTAATTTCTACATAGTTTTTAGAGGAAAAATATCTCCATTTTTGTCTATAAATAGTGATTGTTTAGGCATTGTAAAGCATTGGTTGGTTGCTTATTCAAGCCTATTATCAGACCTTGTATATAACTCTCCTTTCATTTTCTTTTGTATAACAGTCTAGACCCAAGCCTTGGATCATTTTGTGGGTAAGCTTTTGAGCCCTATATTTTGGCATGATTGTATTCTCTAATATACATATACATAAGAATTTGTGACTACTAGCTTTTTAATTTCTCGTTTCTTGTTTTTATATATATATATATATATAAGAATCCATAACTACTTACATTTTTGTCTTGTTTCTTGTATATGTTTATGGTTAATTGTTCATGTTAAGAAGAAAAAATGTTCTTTGCATGTTGTCTACAAACGATAGACACAGTTCATTTATTTCACTATAATACAGAAAAATCTAATGATCTTAACGCATCACCCTATTAGTTTTCCTCCTTTCCTGTATTTTTTCCTTATGTGTGAACTAGATTAGATTAAATTTATGTGTGAAATTTAACTAGATTAGGTTAAATTAAACAAGCATTAAAGATCACATTTTATAAACAATTGGCTTTATCAAAACCCCAAAAGCAGTCCGATTGAACTGATTCCTATGCTCTTGGAACTGTTCATTGTGTCACTTATGTCAATCACATAAGACACTACTATCGAATATATCTAAACTTATTATGGATGACTATGACATTCAAAGACACAACACACATCACTTATATGCTATTTTAAGTTATTCAAAGAAAGCTCAAAAAACACATACAATTTGTATCGATCAATAACGAGATGATACTTCCACAAATGCTCATGTTGTAACTTTTGGCACTAAAACCAGAGTACGAAAGAGAGGGTAGAAAAAAGAATAAAGTGAGAAACTGGCCATGATTATTTTTTGTTTTACTGTTGTTTCCAGTCCCACATAAGGGAAGATCGAAAAAAATCGGAAAAAAATAAAATAAAAATAAAAATATGAATTCAAGTGTCAATATTGTGGGGTGAAAGAAATGAATTTCACCTTCATTGATGCAGAAGATGTTGCTGCACACCAGGACAAGATATTATATCGTTGGAAAATAATTTAGCCCTTCCAAAGGATAGAAAAAAAAATGGGGAGATAGATCCACAGCTACGTTTGAAATTTAAGGAATAAATAGCCGTAATTGACCAATAATAAAGATTAATTTGTACATTAGTCGTCAAATTTTACTCTCACATTCCGTCAAATTAGTACATATATTTTAGAATTATTGTATGCTTTTATATATACATTTTGTATATTTTATTTTTTAAACAGTTCTCAAAATAAAATTATTAATTATAATATTATAAAATGTTAAAACAGAATAAAATATTTAAAACAATACAAAATAATAATAATTAAAAGTTACAATAAAAAATATTTTTATTTTATTTTTAGATTGTTAAAATTTTGAAAAAACATATAAAATATTAATTAATTATTAAAATATAATTATATTAAATTATATATATATCAAAATTCAGAACTGTTGAAAAAACATGGTGAAGATAGCAACGATAACTTAATTATGTGTAAGTAAATATGAAAAATAAGTTAATCCAAAAATGAAACAATGAAAGTGATCGCACATAACATTACATAAAATAAAGCAGTAACACAATTAACAACAGATTTGTGTGGAGAAAACCTTTTCTGGAAAAAAATCCATAGGAAAAGAGAGGCCAAGTATATTATTAAACTGAAGAAGTTGTACAACAATATCCTTCTCTCTATCCTTCACCAACACCATGTGAACCTGCAAAAATAATACAATGCTTCCACTACCTCAAAAGCTCAATTTATAGATGAAAGGGGGATGGAATACCACCACAATATCCCAAAACAAGTGGGTAAAACCACTAGCAAAAAACCCACACCCACCTAACCAACCTTATCCATGGAGATAACAAACATTAAATGACTCCACATGGGCATCCAACTTACAATCTATCAATAGCAAGGTGATCCACAACTTCCTATCCACCAAATCTTGCATAACAAACTAGGCATCCAATATAGAAATTATCTCCCATATCCTCCTAGATTGTCTCACATGGGATAAGATCCAAATAAAAACCTTTTAACAATTGTCATGATGACTATACAGTAACAGTACTCAGTAACTACTATCGGTAAATCCCCTCCATCCCTTATGAGTAAATTACAAACAATTTTAGGAGTATTAAAATTACATGAGATTTACAAGGTTGATGGCATCCTAATCCCAAAATTATCCCATTTAGCATCATACATTGTAACTACATCCATAGGAAAAAATAAAATAAATCAAACACAGTGACCAAGACCCATGGCCTTCCTGCACCATGTGAATTTCTTCGTGGTTACTAGGTTCATGAGAGAATCTGCAACATTATTCAAAGTATCAACTTTCTATAGTAGGACCTTCTTGCCCTTAATTATTTCTCGTGCAAAGTAATACTGAACATCAATATGCTTAGTACGAGCATGATACATAGGATTATTTTCCAGACAGATAACACTCTGACTGTCACATCCAATCCTCATAATTCTACAATGAAAACCAATACCAACGCCAAGTCTCTATAACCATACCGCGTTCTTAGAGGTATGCATAGCAGCCATATACTCTGCTTATGTGGTTGATAAAGAAACCCTAGGATACCTCTTACTCATCCAACTCACTGCACCTTCAAACAAAGTAAACACATAGCCACTTGTGGACCTTTAACTATTCAAGTCACTTGTCTAATCTACATCAACAAACCCCTGTATGTCCAATGAATCAATAACACCATTAGTACCATAATAAACCAAACAATGATCTGAAGTACCACATAAATATATGAATAGCCTTTTAACATAAGTCCAATGCTCTTTACCAGGGTTAGACATAAACTTGCTCAGAACTCCCACTGCTTGGGTAATATCTAGTCTAGTGCAAACCATTGCATACATTAAACTCCCAACGACACTAGCATAAGAAACGTTAGACATATCCTCAAAATCATCATCACTACTAGGACTCATATCTGAACTCAACTTAGTACCAAAAAAAATTGGAATATTAACTGGCTTGTAGTCATGCATATTAAACCTCTGTAAAATAGTATCTACATACTTACTTTGACTTAACCAATGCTTTTTGTTAGCTTGATCTCTATTGATTTCCATCCCAAGAATATATTTTGCAGTCCCCAAGTCCTTCATATCAAATGTGCCATAAATTTGAGTCTCGAGTTCTCTAATCATCACCTTGTTGTTACTGATAAAAAACATGTCATCAACATACAAGACAATGATTAGTATCTGATCATAAATATTTTTAAAATATACACAATGATCTTCCTCGATACTCATAAAAACTACATTTAATGCAAAAGCATCAAACTTATGATACCACATCCTGGGTGACTATTTCAAACTATACAAATATATTTTTAACCTGTAAACCAAGTGTTCTTTTCCTTTCACAATAAAACCATTAGGATATCACATATAAATTTCCTTCTCAAGATCCCCATGCAAGAAGGCAGTTTTAACATATTTTTGTTCTATCTCATAATCATAAACAACAACAATAGACAAAAGGAATCTAATATAAGTTAACTTAGCAATAGGAGAGAAAATTTCACCAAAATTAGCTCCCTCTCTCTAATAGTAGCTTTGGGCCACCAGTCTGGCCTTGTATCACTCTAATCGATAATCTATACAAAATTTCTTCTTTAATACCCATTTGCATACAATGGGATTTCTTCCTATCGATAATATCACAAGATCCCAAGTGTCACAACTATCCAAGGCCATCATCTCCTCTTACATGGTCTGCATCCAAGAATCAATTTTTTTTGAAGAGAGATATTTCCTAAAGGATCTGGGTTCATCATCAGTACTCAATAAAGCAACTCTCGTTGCCTTGTGAATCTCCTCAAGGTAAGAGTAGTAGGTTTTTCTTGTTCTTCTTCTCCCTCTGTGTGCTCATGTTGCACATAATCTAAGTTATTTAAACTCTCTAAACCCTAATTTTATTCTCCATCCTCATATCCATATAAATGTTCTTCCACATGTGCATCTTCCTACTTTTTATTTTTTATCTTGAAGTGCACTATCTTTGTCTTATCCTTTGGCTATTCTTCATCTAGAATAGCTCTAAACTCCCTGAAAATAACATCTCTAGAAAATACCATGCTACGGGTTAAAGGATTCCAAAGCTTGTAACATTTTACATTCTCACCATATCCCATGAAGATGCATCTTTGTGCTTTTGAATATAGTTCAGATCGCTTCTCTTGAGGCACATGAACAAAAGCCTTAAAACCAAAGACCCTTAAGTGTGAAACCAAACGCTTTCTACCTATCCACACTTCATAAGGAGTTTTATCAATAAGAGATAAAAAAGGAGATATATTAATTACATAACAAGCAGTAACAACAACTTCTACCCAAAAGCTTTTATCTATCTTAGTACTACTCAACATGCTCCTAGCTATTTTCATTAACGTTAAGTTCATTCTTTTTGCAACCCCATTTTTTTGGGGAGTGTAAGGAGTAGTCTTCTATCGGATAATACCTTCATGCTTACATAATTCATCAAATTACCTAGAACAATATTCACCCCCATTGTCAGATCTCAACACTTTTATCTTATAATCTAATTGCTTCTCAACTAATGCCTTACATTCCTTAAATTTAGTGAAAACTTCATATTTAAAATTCATGAATCCAAGTGTATCTTGAGATATCATTAATGAATAAAATGTAATATCGATATGTAATCAATGAAGAAACATCCACTAGACCACATACATCTGAATAAATAAGTTCCAATGGTATCTTAGCTTTATAAACACCTTTAGGAAATGATGATCTATTATGTTTACAAAACATACAATGGTCACAAAAATCATTTTTACCAATAAAATAATCAGAAATATCGTCACCCAAATTTTTATTTAGAATGGTCTTAAGACCTTTTTCACCAATGTGACCCAATTTATGGTCCAACAACATACATGCATTTTTAGTGCTAGTTCCATTGGCAAAGTTTAAAAAAGTAGAAGAATTTAGCCTAAACAAAGTTCCAATTCAAGATCCTTTAGCTATCACCAAACTCCCTCTTACCAACCTACAACTAGACTTGTCAAATATCACATGCATTCCATAATCATTCAACTTGGATATAGAAAGTATATTTCTTGCAAGTCCTAGAATATGCAAAACATTACAAGGATTTTAACAATCCCATCACTTAAACACAATTTTATCTTTCCCTTACGAATAATCCTTTTCATGTTGTTATCACCAAGAAAAAATTCTCCTCCATAAATTACTTTATACATGGCAAACCAATCCTCATTAGGAGTCATATGGTAGGAGCAACTTGAATCAATAAGCTAAGCATCATTACTCACAATGTTAGCAGAAATAGTCAAAGCATTAGAATCATCATCAGAGGCTTTTTCTATGGAGGAATATGCATTATTTTTCTTTTATTTACACTCCTTCACATGCCCTCTCTTATCACAATTCCAACACTTCACTCTACTATTTATGGGGGTCTTAGAACGTCCATTTGACTTATCTTTATTTTTATCCCCTTTAGGCCCTTTTTCTTTGGACCTTCCCCAAAAATGCAAGGCATCTTAGGAGCCACTATTCATGGTCTTTCTCCTCATTTCCTTCAAGAGAAGGATAGAAATAATATTATCTAAATTTACCTCTGTAGCACCACCACTAATAGTAACAATTAGATTCTCCAAGATTTGGGTAAAGAGCAAAGCATCTAAATACAATTATCTTCTTCTTATGTCTTAACATCTACCGATGCAAGTTGACTTAAAATAAGATTAATTGCATTCAAATAATCAAAAATAGATTCACCATATTTTATTTTTAATTAATACAACCTTGGTTTGATATATAACTTGTTGGACAAAATTTTAGTTTGATGGATATCACCTATCCTCTTCCATAACTTGCGTGTGGATTTTTCTATGGAGACATTCAAGAGGACATAATCTGAAAGATACAACCGAATGGTTCCTCACACCTTCTTGTCCAACTTAACCCAATCTTCATCATTCATGTCTGAAGGTTTCATAGCTTGTGAAACTAGCAATCACTGATCTCTTTCTTCCAAGATATCCTCCATATTCAGTGTCCACATCTCATAGCCAGTGCCATTTAAATTTTCAATGTTCATGTGAGAAATAGAGGCCATGGTTTTCAAAACCTACTTTACAAATCCATAAAACCACACAACAAAATCTCCCACTACAATAAAAAACCTTTAACACTTAAAAGAAAGGTGTTCCCCTCTCAACAGAATCGAATGGTTATGATACCAAATATTGAAAAAACAAGGTGAAGATAATAACAATAACTTATTTATGTGTATGCAAATCTGAAAAATAAGTTAATCCAAAACTGAAACAATGAAAGTGATTGCACATAACATCACATTAAAGAAATCAACAACACAATTAACACTAGATTTATGTGGAGAAAATATTTTTGGAAAAAAAATCCTGAGGGAAAATAGAGGTCAAGTATATTATTAAACTAAAGAAGTTGTACAACAATATCCTTCTCTCTATCCTTCACCAACACCCTATGAACCTGCAAAAATAATACAATGCTTCCACTACCTCCACAACTCAATTTATAGATGAGAGGGGGATGGAATACCACCAAAGTATCCCAAAACAAGTGGGTAAAACCACTAGAAAAAAACCACACCCACCTAACCAACCTTATCCATGCAGATAACAAATATTAAATGACTCCACATGGGCATCCAACTTACAACCTATAAATAGCAAGGTGATCCAAAACTTCCTATCCACAAAATCTTGCATAACAAAATAGACATCCAATATAGAAATTATCTCCCATATCCTCCTATATTGTCTCCCATGGGATAAGCTCCAAATAACCACCTTTTAACAATTACCATGATGACTGTACAATAACAGTAACTCAGTAACTACTGTCGGTAAATCCCCTCCATCCCTTATGAGTGAATTACAAACAATATTAGGAGTATTAAAATTACATGAGATTTACAAGGTTGATGGCACCTTAATCCCAACAAGAACAAAGTAACTTTAATATTTACCTTAATCAATCATTCAGATAATACTACCATGGTTGTAGAGGAATAGAGACCATCTAAATCAGATGATAGACTAAATGGCTCAAACTTCACTCCAAATTCTCACAGTTCTATCACATCAAGTTAGGGTCCACATCATATTCTTCTTCACCAAAAATCATAAACAAGTTTATTACTAATGAGAACTTATAATTGAAATGAAATTATTGGAAATATGAGCAAGTTTTTTTGTCAATAATGTCAATAAGATGATGATCAAGTTTCGTTATCAAGATTGATGTTCAAGCTTCATTAATGTTCTCTAATGGTTTTTCCAAAAGGTTTAAATGAAAAATAATATTATAATATTTAAGGATATAGGTTGAGTTTATGAAAGACAAGGGCCAAGGAGTTATCATATTTTCCTAAAAAATCCATGTGGCATATTTTGAGGACTAAGGTTTAAATTATTTAATTTTAAATATTTTAACCCTAAGGCTAAAATTTAAAATTAAATAATAATATTTCAAGGTGCTAAAGTTTACAAGATATAATTCAAAATTTAATTTTGAATTCCAAATATCTATTGACGTGGTGAAACGCACTGCATACAATATAAATAGGGTAAAGTTTTTGTTTCAAAAGTTATCCATGTGATTAATGCCCAAGTGATCTAAGGAAATCGAGCACCGAAGAGGAAGTAATTTTGCATGTGTTTTAAAATGTGATTGGGAAAAGATAAAGGACAAGGTGAAGTGGAGCACAAAAATAAAACCGATGCACCAGGTAGTACAAGTGGCAGCCAAGAGCTACGTTAAGGCGTTAGTGGAACACGAGGTTGCGGGTTCGATCCTCGTGGTCACCTTTTGTTGAAGGGAAAGCATTTAGTTTTTGTGTTGAGTGCAAGGACAAGGTTGATAAGTGATAAGGCATGCTTTTGTTTCCTGTGAGGGCATGTAGCCCAAGTGGTGGACATGCTAGGCACTAAGGTGCTTGGACAGGCAAGGTAGGGTGTTCGAATCTCATCAAATGTAATTTTGTTGAAGTGGCATTAAAACAAGATATGAGCTTCTAGTTTAATTTTTAAAGGTTTTAATGTGCAGAAATTACATTGCATGAAGTTTACAAAGGAGGTTTGAAAGTTTGTTAAGAGGGAGATATAAGTTTTATAAAATTAATCGTTAGATTTTAGTAGGAGTGATAAGCTATTCAAAGGAAATTATATTTTGAAATAAAGTTTTATTGTGTTAATTATTTTAGAGGAGTAATAAGGTGCATAAGGAAAATTAATTTTTGAAGTGAGTTATTTAATTTTTTCTAATCATTTTTTAAGTGTGGAGATTATAAGGTGTAATTGAGATTTAATGTTTTGTATGGTAAAATATTTTGAGGAAATATTTGAATGAAAATTTTGAGAAGGTTTTTGCTATCTAACCTTTGATATTGGCAAAGAGGTTGATTGTGATTGAGATAGATTTTGAGGTCAAATATTCTTCAAAATAAAAGGTATGGACATATCATCCTTGTGAGTGAAATATTGTTGGATGTTGTGAAATGCAATTTGGATTGAAAAGGTTTTGTTTGATAAGCATTTTTGGAAATGATTGAGTGAGTTTTCACATGCATGATTGGTGAATATTTGTGAGGTTGAGTGTGAAATTGAGAACTATCTTGAACTAGGGTTTTTGCAAGATCATGAGTATCATTTTTATGTGAGATTATTTGATAATTGTTAGAAATAGTTGAGTAAGCTTTCATGTCCTTGATTAGGGTTTGTGAAATATCATGAGTATCATTGTTATGTGAATTTGGAATCATCTTGAGTAAAGGTTGAGTTCCATATTGAGAGTTGTTGAAATATTTGTGAAACACTTGGTTAGGGCTTGTAAGAAAGTTGTGTTTCATTGAGTGAATGGTTGAGTGAAATTGGATGAGCATTGGAGTGGTAGTTCAAGTTTTGTGAAACAAATTGTTCTCTATTCTAAATTTATTTGAAAAAGAGTTTGAAAGTTATAGAGTGATTTGCGATTGTGAAACATATTGAGTCTCTTACCATTCTCTATATTTTTTTGTGGTTAAAAAAAATTCTAAGTGAAATTTGCTTGTGTGATTGAAGAGGTTTTATGAAAGATATTAATTTGAGTTTTGTGAGTGTTTTATGAGTATGAAATATATTGAGTCTCTAATCATTCTCTATATATTTTTGATTTTAAACAAAATTCTGAGTGAAACTTGTTTGAGTGATTGAAGAAGTTTTCTAGAAGATATTGAGTTGATTTTTTGTATACAAGTTTTGCAATTGATTTGAATAAGCTTTTGTGAAACCTTGTGAGTTGATTTTATTAAGTCCTAGAGTGGACTTAAAGATATATTTGAGGAAGATTTTGTGAAATATTAAGGATAAATGTGTGTAAGTTTTTGTTTAATATTACAAGTAGATTTGAGGTAAATCTTGGTGAAGACTTGTTGAGAAGATTGGACAAGTTCTAGTAAAAACTTATTGAGAAGATTTGAGCAAAGTCTTAATGAAGACTTGATAGAAGATTGAGCATGTCCTTGAGAGGACTTGTGGACAAATTTAAGATAAGTCTTTGAGAAGAATTGAGAGAAGATTTGAGTTCAAGCTTTATGTTAAGGCTTAGGGCATATCTAGCAGATTTGATTTGTGATTAGATCAAGCTTTGTGTTAAGGCTTTAGGATAGATTTAAGGATAGAGTTTGGTGTAGATTTGAGGGTATATTTATACTAGACTAGTGATAGATATTGAGTATATTTGTGCTAGACCAAAGGATTGTGTTTAGTGAAAATTTGAGACAAATATTGAATAGATTTGTGCTAGACAAAAGGAATGTGTTTAGTACAGATTTGAAACAGAGAT
The DNA here is from genome assembly GCA_028583015.1 of Wollemia nobilis. Taxonomy (NCBI): domain Eukaryota; kingdom Viridiplantae; phylum Streptophyta; class Pinopsida; order Araucariales; family Araucariaceae; genus Wollemia; species Wollemia nobilis. Next base: position 1,122,676 of record JAQPPZ010000737.1, on the reverse strand, counting down.
TGAGTAGATTTGTGCTAGATCGAAGGACTATGTTTAGTACATATTTGAGATATATATTGAGCAAATTTATTCTAGACCAAAGGATTGTGTTTAGTACAAAATTTATATAGATATTGAGTAGATTTGTGCTAGATCAAAGGATTTTTTTTATTGTATATTTGAGACAATTTTGAGAGTAATATTTAGAGGTGAAAGAGTAGAGGACAATAGTCTCTAGTGGATAGAGTTCCATAATCCAAGATAGTGAGGACAAGTCTTTTGAGTGAGGACAAAGGTCTTCAGTGGAGAGCGATCCACAAGCCAGTCTAATGGAGGTAGTAGTCTTCTAGAGGATTGCCATCTAGAGCAGAGGAGAAGAAGTTCTCCTGTGGATAGATATCCATGAACTAGTTGAGGGGATTGGTGTCTCTTATGGATAGATATCAATGAAATTGATTAAGGGATTGGTGTCTCCTTTGGAAATAGGTCCATAAACATTGTAATAGGGAAGGATTTCCAAGATATTTGTTGAGAAAATTTTAGTGAAATATTTTCTTCATGGAGTAGCCCACATTGGGTGAACTACATTAAATTGGTGTCTCTATTGTGTTTGGTGTTTTGTGCATTATTTTATTACTATTGTTGATATTGCCATTGATATATTGGATTATATTTGTTGAGAAAAGAAAATTAAAAAGTGGTCTTATACAGTTCACCCCCTCTCAATATAAGCTTGTATTCTTCATAAATTTCTATGGGTAGTACTTTCAAACATAATTCCATACAATGAGAGGTTGCAAAGAATAGAGATCATCAGAATCATATGACAAATTGGATGGCTCGAACTTTGAATCCAAATTTTTAGGGTTCTGTCACATAAAGTTAGTGCCCACATTGCCTATGCATCACATCACATTGTTCATCACTGAAAGTCATAGATAAGTCTACAATTAGTGGGGACTTATAATTAAGATGATATTTCCATGGATTATGAGTTGTATAGTTTTTTTTTAAATGTGAAGGAATCACAACAACTATTGAAAAATAAAATCTAAGGATTAAAAATGTTTTATTTTCTTAATTTTATTATGCATTATACTTTTTGCTATGTTTTTATAAAGTTTTACAGAACATAAAGTTACCAAACATTACATTTCTAGTGAGCTAAATGAAAGAAATTTTGCTCACAAATATTAAAAAAAATTACCTGCAAATGTCACTCAATAGATAGTTAAAATAATGATGTTACTTTAGTGAAAGTCATGTAGTGTGATAAAGATAGACAAGATCATAATTTTTTACATTGTTTAATATAGATCTTAGTCTTTATTTTTTTACTTTGTTTATTGGGTCATAAACCATAGGGATAAAAGATGGTACTTTTTGGGGACTAGATCTAGTTCTTATACTTTGGGCACTATGACTATCCACATGCAGTTTTTTGGGTGTGTCTGGTGCTTGCACCATGAGTGGAGTGCCAATTTGGGAAGTCTAGCAAGCATGGGACATGACTTTAGTGATTGAATTATAGGGTTTTTTCAAGGTTGGTTCCCTATTTAGATGTGATATTTGATACTATATTTCTTGCCTTGCTTCATAAGTTAATATAAACTATTGGTATATTCTAGGGAGAAGGTATGGAAAAGAAAGAAATAGTAAACAATAAAAAAAAATGGAAATTAAATTATATGCTAAATAGGTGATTATCCAAAGATCATAGGTTCCTTTTTGGACATTAGAAACATGAATGAACACAAAGTCATAACAATATAACTAGATTTGAACATGGATACCATTCAATATGATTGCACAATGGATAATCTCTTGAAAGGACCAGGATAGATACTGGTCATAGTTCTTCTTGAAAATATATACACATACCAAATATTAGGATAAAAATTTACAATAGTCATAGTTCCTTGGCTTCTCTTCAATTTAGATCATTCTAAAGCAGAATTACTTTAACTTCAAGTTCACCTAGATTGTGAAAACAAGTGTTAGGTTATCTTTGGATCACCTTACTCCACTATATTGCTAGATTTCTATCCAGTTTGCTTTACCAAATGTAGTTTCTTGTATATTTATCTCAATTGCGTATGTTTGACTAGTTTGGCCTATGTTATGCTTATCTTCTACTTGTAATGATTATGTTGATGGTCAAATGAGCCTTAGTGTATTGTATTGCTTGTAATATATTTTAATGCTTTCTTATAACATTGTTTAGTTTACTTCCTAATTCCTCTTATGTAGTTCACTTAAAATTATCCTCTAATGTTGTTTGAATAACTTATCTCATTGTTATATCTTCGTGTGTAGGTCATATGGCCTATTTTTCTATACATTGATTGAATGACCTTCACTTATTTATGTTGGTCAAATGTACTTTTATTATTTTCTTCTACTTTATCACTTATGCTCAGTCGAATAGCTTATTGTTATAATATCTTGAGTTGCTCTCTTCTTAACTTCTTAATTGTATATAGATCTCTTAGGCATTTCTCTTATTATATATGGGCTTATTTAGTCTTTCTTTCTTCTATATGGACCTCTCACACCTTTATCTCTTCTATATGGACCTATTGGACCTTTCTCTTCTCTTCTAGGACTCTAGGGCCCCTATTTCTATATGGACCTCTATGGTCTCTCTTTTTATATGGATCTCTAGGGCCTCAATTTTGACTATTAAAAATGATGTCTACCTTGAAGAACTTGCTTAAAAATTGATCCATAACCAATACTAAAATGATATGTAGATATATTTAGTCAGTCTAGTTCTTCAATGTATTCTAGGAATATGCTTCTCTCTTTTTTGATTTGTAAAATTTTGATTCTTCTTCAAATATGTCAAGGTCAATTAGAATTGATTCTTCTTCTCTTTATCTACTAGTTTTTGAAACTTTTATTCTTTGTTCTTAGAAAGCTTCAAACGCTTCTTAATCTATTGCAACTTTAATTTTTTGATACTATTCTAAAATATTAAATGTCTTAGGTCACACCTAAGAACTCAATATGATTCTTCTCCTTACTAAAGAACCCAATATTAATGTTAGGATAGCACTATTAATTCTTGAATGATCAACTATTTCCAAATTTGATTATGCCTCAATATTCAATCTAAAAATCCTTAAAACTTCAAATTTCAAATCAATGTCAGGGTAACTCTACCCCTAAATTACCATGAATAACACAAGCTTATACTGAGAGGGGGGTTAATAGTATAGTGCTCACTTTTTACTTTCTTTCCAAATCAATATCAATTAGTGTCCTCAATTGCAATTACCAAATACATCAGTGTGCATTAATAACATAGATAGCAATAGTAAGAAAGCACACAAATCACCACACATAATTGAGACACAAGATTTAACATGGTTTCCCCAATGTGGGATAGTCCACAATATAATATTTCACAAATAAATAGGGATCCTTATCCCAATATAAATTATTACTTTGATCTGTTCAAAGCTAGGTTGTCCTAATCTATTTAGGTGGACTCCACAAATCTGCTCAACTAGGCTCTCCACTGATCTTCTTAGCTAGGCTATCCACTGATATGCTCAACTAGGCAATCCACTGATATGCTTAGCTAGGCTATCCACTAATCTACTCAATTATGCTATCCACTGATCTACTTAGCTAAGCTATCCACTAATCTACTTAGCTAGGCAATCCACTAATCTGCTCAACTAGGCTATACATTGATCTACTTAGCTAGGCTATCCATTGATCTGCTCAGCTAGGCTATCCACTGACATTCTCAGCTAGGCTATCCACTAATCTTCTCAGCTAGGCTAACCATTGATCTACTCAACTAGGCTATCCACTAATTTGTTTAGCTAGGTACTCCACTGATCTATTAAGCTAGGAAACTAGTATTGATGAGTTTTTCATTTCTATTCTATCTCTTTCACTGCTCATAGATCTACCTCAATGCCTTATCATAAGGCTCAAACAATCCTACTCATATGCTATCCCAAATTTGTCCTCAAATATTTTAAAAAAGGCTCAAGCAATGATGCTCAAATGTTGTCCCAAATCTATCCTCAAAGCCTTCATAAAAAGGCTCAAGCAATGATGCTCAAATGTTTTCCCATGTCTATCCTCAAAGCCTTCATAAAATCCTCAAGAAATGATGCTCAAATGTTATCCCAAATATATCCTCAAAGCCTTATCAAAGGCTCAACCAATCATGCACAAAATCTATCTCAATTTTATCAAAAAAATTTGTCCCAAAAGCCTTCTCAAAGGGTCAACCAATCATGCACAAAAGCTGTCTCAAATATATCCAAAAAAATTGTCCCAAAAGCCTTCTCAAAGGCTCAACCAATCATGCACAAAAGCTATCTCAAATTTATCATTTTGTCCCAAAATCCTTCTCAAAGGGTCAACCAATCACTCTCAAGTAGCACTCAAATCTCAACCACAAATCAACTAAGGGAAGGCTCAATGATGACCTCAACAATGAATGGAAATGTACTCTTCAATGGATGACAACAATGATCTACAATAATCTCAACAATGTATGACAAATACTCTCTCAAATGTATGACAACAATGCTCAACAATATACTCTCAAATGTATGGCAAATGAGCTCTCTAATGAAAACCTCTCCAAGCAATAACAATGAGGACTTCAACCATAAAAATAAAATATTCACAAGTAATAGCAATAGGTTCTCAATAATATCTTCCTCAAGCAATATCAATAAGCTCTCAAGAAACAAGCACAACTCCCTCAAGCAAAGAGCTCTCAAATAGCCAACAACAATCTCCTCAAATGAAAGACAAATGTATCCACAAGTGACTAGCAAATGATATTCTCAATGGTATCACATAGAGGTAATGTACTCAACAAGTAACCAACAATACTCTCCTCAAAACAATAGCAAAAACCTCCTCAATAGTGGCAATACTCTCAATGAACTCCACTAAAGCAATTATGAACTCAAGCATCAATTTTATCCATAAAATTGATTTTATAATCAATCCACTTCCTCTCAATAGTCAAGGCATATAATCAAGCAATTTGTCTTCAACTTAAAAACCTAACTCATGTGCATGTCTTCTAACTCAAGGTAGCAATTAACTAGGTCTCAAGTTCCTAGTTGTATTTCATAATCAAACCATGCACTAGGACATATACATGTTCAACACTTTACAACCTTATAACTACCTAATTCCATTGATATAAACAACAAGCACCTATGCTTTTATTTATTTGTTTTCACACCTTTTAACTCCACAAGTACACACAATCATTTTCAATTATTTAAATCAACACCTTATAACTCCCTAAATACACATAGCAATAAAAAATAATATCTCAACACATTATATCTCCCTAAGCACAAACAACAATAATTTATTTCCAACAAATACCTTATGACACCCTAATTTTGGTAGAAATGATTTTAATGCACCACAACTTTGGCAATATCAATTATTACCATGTGCAAGAGATAAATAGATTTTTATGAATTTCGTAGCCTCCGCAATATTTGAAAATGTTAAAGTCTTTGCCAAAAATCAATGCACCTTTACCACCTTCGAAATCATCAACATTTTTCCCAAAAATCAATGTGACTTCACACCTTCATGGGAGTCGAACTATGTTCCTTATTGCTTGCGTTGTGAAGCACTTACCATGTGAGTGCTAGACCATGTTGGGATTTAATCCCAAACACTTCCTTTAATATCTAGGCTCGGCTATGAAAAAAAATCAATCTCTCTCAAAAAAACTTCTGCTCCTGGTTGGATTCAAACATAGACCTCTCTTGTGCAAATATGATGCCCTACCAACTACGCTACACTGTCTAGTATGATGTCAGCTTCGGCAGTTATTGATTTTATATTTGCCCTTGAAATCAATATTTCTTTTTGCCTCTATGTTTCCTCCCTTCGATGGCTCTCTCTTATGTGCTAATTATTCTCCTTTCTCCACAACGAAATTAGCCAAAGTCTTCTTTGATTTATATGCCTTTCAATGCCTTCGAATGACATCGAAAAACTTTAATTTACCATCCTAACATTTGCACATTTGCAGATAATTTAATTGAACTTTAGGCCTTAGAATTATTAAATAAATATTTAATAATTCATATCTTATCTTTGAATTGGGATATCTCCTTCGTCATTTTGAATTTTTCCATGAAACGTTTTGCACCTAGGTTTTATTGAAAAAACATTTTCATCCATCATCATTTGGAGATGTGTTAGCACATTGGTTTTAATGAAAAAACCCTTTCCAATGGTTTTAATAAAAAACATTTTCATTGGTCTAATTAAAAACCTTTCCATTGGTTTTAATAAAAACCCTTGCCATTGGTTTTAATAAAACCATTACCATTGGTTTTAATAAAAACCATTAATATAATATTTAAAAATTAAATATTATAAGCCTCTTGTGCCACAAAATCCTGTATATATCCATGCTCTCCAAAATATCATAAATGAATATTTATGAAGTGCTTTTACCACCAAAACTCAATGTGATCCATGTGATATCAATGACAACACAAAATAACTCAAATTGCCAATAATATCCCCCTTTGTCATTGATGGCAACACCTCTAATGCAAAACACCACAATCACTACAAAAACCATCTTTGAGAATCAAATATGCTCCCCCTAACTCAATACTCTCTATGGAGGCTACTCCCCCTATCTCAATGCTCTCTTTGGAGGCTTCTCCCCCTAACTCAATGCTCTCCCACTTACTAAAATATCTCCCCCTTTGACATCAATGGAAAAATGGGACACCTATGGGGCTAAAAGATATGACTCTTAAGCTTAGTCCCCCCACCACATTCTCTCTTGAGGTGATTAATTTTGGGGTGGGAGTATTTTTACTCCCATCTTACATTGTTCCTTTCCTTTGTCAACTTCCTTCCACTTCTTTTTGATATCCTTTTCTTTATGAGTTACTTGATCTTCTTGTATTGAACCTATTTGATCTTCTTGCCTTGAGACTGCTTGAACTTCTTGCCTTGAACATTTTTGGAATTTATTCCTACACCATTTTGCAATATGTCCAAAGTTATTGCAATTAAAACACTTGATGTTTTAGCCTTTGGATGGTGCCCATGTTCTGAATTCTTTCTTGAAATCATTTTCATATCCATTCCTTTCCTGAACATTGTATTGTGAGGTTCTATTTTCATAATCATTATGACCATGACCTCTAAATTGTGTAGCTCTAAGACCAAAACCATGTTGCTCATTTTATTTGCACTGAGAAGCTCTATGACCAATAATGTTGCATAAGAAGTAGTGTCCTTGAAAAACATACCTTCTTTATTTGAATTTCCTTTAGCAAAATCAAACTTCTTTGATCCATAAACCCTTTCTTGACCATTATCCTTGTGATCATCTTTGACTTGTGCATTGTATCTTTGATCCTTCCTTGTAGTATCTAAATCCTCTTCCTTAACTTCTTCCTTGTTTTCCTCTTCAAGAATTTCTTTGCCTCTTGAACTTGATTCACCTATCTCAAAACAAGATCCAAATTGGATATTTGGAGCCATAGGAGCTTTGGAACTTTCTTCATGAATATTAGGTGCTTCCTTGCTTTCATATTTTACAACTTCCTTTCCTTTTGAGTGTGATTCCCCAAACCTAGAATATGATACCTTTTGGAACCTTTCTCTTATTTTTCTTTATTTGTGTCAAATAGCAATTTGGCACACATCTCTATAGCCTTTGAAATACATGTTTCCTTCTCAGTAAAAATATCTTGACCTTTTGAGTCATGTGATGGATCAACCTTCTCAAGTATAAAGCATCTCAATTCTTTTAGATTCTCCTTAACCTCTTGTAGTTGCTCATGGATATCATTGAAGTATTCTTTTAGATCAACTGAGACATCTGTCTTTCTTGAAATATCCTCCTCTTCTGTTTGGAGTGGTAGTTCTTCATCTACTTCTTTTATCCCATAGAAAAAACCTTCTTCATCTTCACTATCACTGAGATTATTATCATTTTCTATAGAAAATAAACTCTCATGCTTTCTTTGACCATGCATGTTTCCTTAATATGTCATTTCATCTTCACTATCACTGAAGCTATTACAATATCTTGATCTGTGATCTCTTTGACTACACACAAAGCATTGTTCTATTTCACCTTCTATTCCTAGGAATAGATGTTCTTCCTTTTCATAAACTAACTTGTCTCTATCGTTGTGATTTGAGCTATCATTTACTTCTTCAATGTAGAAATTTTTATTTGTATTATGAAAAAATTTCTTCTTCTCATGCTTGCTTTGCTTTTATCTGTCATCTTTGTCATGCTTATGCTTTCCTTCTTCTTTTCTTATGTGACACTGTTTTTCATCATCACTAGTTTCTTCATGTGGACACTTGTTTGCATAGTGACCATAATCACCACACTTGTAGCATTTGACTTTCTTCATATCCCTGTAATTTATTGAGTCCTTTTTCATTTTTATGAAGTTAGCTTCCTCATAATTATCTTAATATCTATCTATCTATGGATTTTTCCCTTTATTTTTCTCTGAAGCCTTGAATGCAATTTCTTTCATTAGATCCTGATGCTTATCTATCCTCATATTATAAGCTATGAGATTTCCTTGTAGTTATTCCATTGTTAGCTTGCCAACATCCATTGTTTCTTCTATCGCTAAAACCTTTGCATCATACTTCATGGGAAGTGATCTCAAAACCATTTGAGTAACATTTAATTCTTTCATCCCAAATCCTAGGCCTCTCATGGTGTTAGAAATCTCATCAACTCAAAGTAAAAACTTTGCAATATATTCAGAATCTTCCATTTTCAATTCATCAAATATTCTTCTATGAGTTTGTAGTTTTGCCAACTTTACCTTAGAATCTCCTTCATAGGTATTTTGCAACTTGGTCCACATTTTATTAGCTAAATTACATACCATGACCTTTGCAAAATTTGTCTCACATAGCCCACTCAGAATACAATTCATTGGCTTTGCATTGATCTCAACCAATTTCCTAATAGTCTTATCTATCTCGGGATCACCTTCAACCTTATACACTTTTGCAACCATCTATCATACCTCATATCCTTGTGATATCAAGTAGTTCTTCATTCTCATGCTCTAGAAAGGATAATTGTTACCATCAAATAGTGGAGCCTTATTTATTGATGTTCCATTCTATGAAGCCATCTGTGTTCTTATAGAATATGCCCTCAAGTTGTTAGCCTTTTCGAAGGAACCATATATGATACCAATTGAATAACACAAGCTTATACTGAGAGGGGGGGATGAACATTATAGCACCCAATTTTTACTTTCTTTCCAAACCAATATCAATTAGTGTCCTCAATTTTAATTACCAAATATAGTAGTGTGCATTAATAACATAGATAACAATATTAAGCAAGTGCACAAATCACCACACAATTGAGACACAAGATTTAACGTGGTTCCCCCAATGTGAGGTAGTCCACAAGATAATCTCCTTATAATATTTTACAAAGAAATAGTGATCCTTATCCCAATAAAAATGATTACTTTGATCTGCTCAAAGTTAGGTTGTCCTAATCTGCTCAGATGGGCTCCACTAATCTACTCAGCTAGGCTCTCCACTAATCTGCTCAACTAGGCTATCCACTGATATACTCAACTAGGCAATCCATTGATCTACTCATCTAGGCTATCCACTGATCTAATCAACTAGGCTATCCACTAATATACTTAGCTAGGTTATCCATTGATCTGCTCAGCTGGGAAATCCATTAATCTACTCAAATAGGCTATCCACTAATCTACTCAGTTAGGTTATCCACTAATCTACTCAACTAGGCTATCCACTTATTTTCTTATCTAGGTAATCCATTGATCTGCTCAGCTAGGACATCCATTGATATGCTCAGCTACGCTATCCATTGATCTACTCAACTAGGCACTCCACTGATTTGCTCAGCTAGGCACTCCACTATGCTTAGCTAGGCAACTAGTGTTGATGAGTTTTTCTATTTTTGTTCTATATTTTTTATTGCTCACAGATCTGCCTCAATGCCTTCTCACAAGGCTCAAACAATCTTGCTCATATGTTGTCCCAAATATGTCCTCAAAGCCTTCATAAAATGCTCAAGCAATGATGCTCAAATGTTTTCCCAATTTTATCCTAAAAGCCTTCACAAAAAGTTTCAAGCAATGATTCTCAAATATTGTCCCATGTATGTCCTCAAAGTATTCACAAAAGGCTCAAGAAATGATGCTCAAATGCTGTCCTAAATCTGTCCTCAAAGCCTTCTCAAAGGCTCAACCAATCATGCACAAAATATATCTCAAGTCTATCCAGAAATTCTGTCTCAACAACCTTCTCAAAGGCTCAACCAAACATGCACAAAATTTGTCTCAAACATGTCCAGAAATTCTATCCCAAAAGCCTCTCAAAGGATCAACCAATCATGCACAAAAGTTGTCTCAAATCTATCCAAAAATTCTATCCCAAAAGCCTTCTCAAAGGCTCAACCAATCACTCTCAAGTAGCACTCAAATCTCAACCACAAATCAACAAAGGCAAGGCTCAATGATGAAATCAACAATGAATGGCAATGTACTCTTCAATGGATGACAACAATGATCACACTGATCTCAACAATGTATGCAAAATACTCTCTCAAATGTATAACAACAATGCTCAATAATATACTCTCAAATGTATGGCAAATGAGCTCCCTAATGAAAACCTCTCCAAGCAATAACAATGAGGACTTCAACCAACCAAGGAAAATCTTCACAAGTAATGGCAATAGTTTCTCAATAATATCTTCCTCATGCAATGTCAATAAGCTCTCAAGAAACAAGCACGACTCCCTCAAGCAAAGAGCTCTCAAATAGCCAACAATGATCTCTTCAAATGAAGGATAAATATATCCATAAGTGACTAGCAAATGATCTCCTCAATGGTCTCACATAGAGGTAATGTACTCAACAAGTAATGAACTTCTCAATGGTCTTCTAACTCAAGGTAGCAATTAAAGTCTTTTCCAAAAATCAATGCGCCTTTACCATCTTCAAAATTGTTAATGTTTTGCCCAAAAATCAATGCTTCTTCACACCTTCGCAAGAGTCAAACTCTGTTCCTCCTTGATTGCACTGTGAAGCACTTACCATTTGAGTGTTGGACCATGTTGTAATTTAATCTCAAACACTTCCTTTAATCTCTATGCTCGGCTATGAAAACGAAATCAATCTCTCACAAAAAAACTTTTGCTCCTGGCGGGATTCAAACAAAGACCTCTTTTGTGCAAATACGATGCCCTGCCAACTACACTACATTGTCCAGTGTGACGTTAGTTTCAGTATCTTTTGATTTTGTCTTTTCTCTTGAATTCAATATTTCATTTTGCCTCTACGTTGTCTCCCTTCGATGACTCTCTCTCATGCGCTAATTATTCTCCTTTCTCCGCAACGAAATAGCCAAAGTCTTCTTTGATTTATGTCTTTCAATGCCTTCGAATGACGTCAATAAACTTTGATTTGTCATCCTAACCTTTGCACGTCGGTGGATAATTTAATTAAACTTTAGACCTTAGAATTATTAAATAAATATTTAATAATTCATCTCTTATCTTTGAATTGGGATATCTCCTTCATTCTTTTGAATTTTTCCATGAAACTTTTTGCACCTAGGTTTTATTGAAAAACCTTTTCATCCATCATCATTTGGAGATGTCTTAGCATATTGTTTTTAATGAAAAACCCTTTCCAATGGTTTGAATAAAAAACCTTTTCATTGGTCTAATTAAAAAACCTTTTCATCGGTTTTAATAAAAATCCTTGCCATTGGTTTTAATAAAAACCATTAATATAATATTTAAAAATTAAATATTATATGCCTCTTGTGCCACAAAACCCTGTATATATCCATGCTCTCCAAAATGTCATAAATGAATATTTATGAAGTTTTTTTGCCACCAAAACTCAATGTGATCCATGTGACATCAATGACAACACAAAATACCTCAAATTGCCAATAGACCAACTTTCTCCTGGGTTGGTTCGACCTATCTATCAATGTCTAACTTCTCTTCTAAGTTGGCATTTATCTTCAATATAGTTGAGTCCTAGTCTTCACTGGTTTTTCTTCAATCGAGTGGAAATACCCTAGCCTATTCTATTCAATAAGACATTTAAAAAGTAGATTATAAGTCTTCACTACCTTCAAAGTGGATAGATTCTAAACTTTATCAAAAGGAGATAAAGCTAATTAATAATAGTGGCTAATAAATAAATCTATCAAACTAGACAAGTTTAGGTTGTAGCTCTATTGCCATTGTTGGATTTTGAAGCCTTACTACCACAAAATATCACACGTTATCTCACAAATTATCACATAGCTCCCAACATAAAATAGCCACAATATTAAAGGTCAAGATAATAATATGATCAGATTAATATGTATATCAGGGCTTAAATAATACTAAAATAAACATTCATTATATACTCAAATATGAATGTAAATAGTCTGAATCATTCATGAACTATACTTGAAGAAAACTTACAATATTAATTTCTCAAATTGTACACAGGCTTTATTGCTCCTCTTCATGTTACAACTTTGGATTATGGATTCTTAATCCTCTATTTGATTTCTTTTATATGAAGCATTGTATCCATAATTTAGTAATGTGATTCTTCAAGTACTTGACTATTGCTCTTCATATGCAAAGTCTCATGACTCTTGGCTTATCAACTTACCACTTGCAAACTAGATGGACACTTGACTCTAAGACACTTGCACACATGACTTTTGCACTTCTACATGCACCCGTAATATAATATACTTGTGCACATCCTCACATTACAAATTTGAACTCTTGCATACAAGACACTTGTGCACAATCTCTCAACATATATTTGCACCATAAATTACATGACACTTGTGCATTTCCTGCATATTGCACTCTTACATGACACTTGTGCATTTCTTACACATTAACATTTACATAAAAGGGGAAATATAAATCACTCTAAACTATAGACTCAACCCTAATCCATTACATATTTAAAAATGTATCATGAAGGTACCATGGGATGCATTAGCATGTAACAAATAATGTAATATTCCTCAACATTGTATATAACTCTCATTTCATTTACTTTTGTATAATAGTCTAAACCTAAGCCTTGGATTATTTTGTGTGGAAGCTTTCGAGCCCTCTCTTTTGGTATTATTGTATTCTCTATTATACATATATAAAAAGTTGTGACCATTAACTTTTTCATGTATCCTTTCTTATTTATATATTCATATATAAGAATCAATGACTATTTACCTTTTTGTCCCATTTCTTATATATGTTTATGTTTAATTTTTTATGTTGAGAAGAGAAAGTGTTACTTGCATGCTATCTACAAACGATTCACGTATTCAAATATCTCGGTGGTATATAAAAAAAATCTAATAATCTTAATATATTGCCCCAATTAACTTAGAACTTTTTCCTTTTTCCTTTTCCTTTTCCTTTTCCTTTTCTTTTCCTTCCATTCCTTTCCTTTCCTTTGTGTGTTGGCCTTATAAAATTTATCAAGAGGCACTCAGATTAATCCGATTCCTATGCTCTCAGAACTGTCTGCTGTGTTACTTATATAATATTTTATATTATTCAAAGAAAGCGTAGAAAAGACCTACAATTTGAATCGATCAATAATGAGACGATACTTCCACGAATGTTGAGCCTTATAACTTTTGGCACTAAAACCAAAGCACGGAAGGGAAGGTAAAAAAGTAAAAAGTGAGAAACTGGCCACGATTTATCTTCTTTGTTTTACATATAGGAAGGGAAAAAACTAAAATAAAAATAAAAAACTGAATTCAAGGGTCAAGATATTATATCTTTGCAAAAAAACGATAGAAAAGAAATCCGGAGATAGATTCCATTCCCACTGCTAGGTGAAAAATCAAAAAAAGAAAAGATCCATGACGTTTGAAATTTTAGAGATAAATAGCCGTGCATGACGTTTGAATATTGACCGGATAGATTCCATTCTCACTGCTAGGTGACAAAACAAAGAAAGAAAACATCCATGACGTTTGAAATATAAGCCGTGCATGACGTTTGAAATTTAAAAGATAAATAGCCGTGATTGACCAATAATACAGATAAATGTTTAGATTAGTCGTCAAAGTTATTCTCACATTCCGTGAATTTTAATAGGTATATTTTAACATTATTGTACGCTTTTATATATACATTTTAATATGTAAATTATAAAATTATTGTACGCTTGTATATATATTTTTACTATATTTTATTTTTTAATATATTTAAATTATTAATATTATAATAAAAATATTATAAAATGTTAAAACAAAATTAAAAGATAATAAAAGTAAAAGAAATTAAAATAAAATTTAATTTAAATATTATAATAAAAATATTTTTTATTTTTATTTTATTTTAAATTTAATTTAAACTTATGTTAAGATTTTATAAATATACTTAATTGATTAGTAAAAGATAACTATATTAAAAAAATCTTTAAAAAAATGACGTCAAAATTCAAGACAGGGTAACTTTAATCTTTACCTTAATCAATCCTTTGGACAGTTCTCTCAGACGCAAGTCCATGCAATGAGGACCACAGACCCTCAGAATCAGATGACAGATTGGATGACTTGGACGTTCACTCCAAATTCTGACGGTCTGTCACATAAAGTTAGGGCCACATGGCATTGTTAGTGGGGACTGACATTTCTGTGGATTGTCAGCTGTATAGTGAAAGATGCGATAACATTTCCGTGATTGTGAGCTGTAAATTGAAAGATGCGAAGGAAAGGACAACAGCTGAATGACATTTCCGTGGATTGTTAGCTGTATATTTTTTCAAAATGTCAAGGAAAGGACACATTTATTCAAAAATAAAATGTAAAAGAGGATGAAGAACGTTACTATTGCACAAGAAAATTTTGAGAAAAAAACATTGTACAAGGCATGAAAATAATTCTTCCTCTTTTATATCCTTCAAGACTGTTTTTAATATTCATGTCAAAATTCAAAATTTCCCCACACAAGAGCATCTATTGCATTCTCAGGTGTTGAGTGAGGGGATACTGTTTTGTATTTAGTTTCGGAAGATTCAGAGTTCTTCCATGATCTAATCATTATAAATATTCTTATGGGTGGAGTGGTGTAATTGTAGAGGTGTCATTAATGACCCTCTTTTTCCCATGCAAACTCAAGTTCATGTGGTAGCTTTTGGCTTGTTGACAAAGCCCTATTGTCCCCATTAGATTTGGTTAATAGCTATGGTTTTGCTTCTTTTTCATTCTGTTCTATTATTCTGTTCTATTGTCCTCGTTAGATTTGGTCAATAGTTATGGCTTTACCTCTTTTTGATTTTCATCTATTGCCTCATTAGATTTGGTCAATAGTTATGGCTTTGCCTCTTTTTAATTCTGCCCTAGTATATCTTCCACATTTTAGATTGGATCATCGGGTTTTGGTAATGACTTGATTTTAATTATTTTCTTCAATGGTTTGGTTGATCTAAAATCTCTCATTTGTTCCTTGCTTACTTCTTAGCTCAATTGATGTCACATCAATTTAATCTTGAACAAATTGATCTTTACCTTGATTCAGTTGTTATCATCACATATATTAGTCTTCATAGACTCCCATAGGACAATATTATTCCTTGACGACCTCCATGAAATTATTTCATGTGAATGCTACTCCATATACATTCTATTTTGTAACCCTTTTACAATATGATTCCCCCTAATTTTGAATAGGTAGTGAAGGTTTCAAGAGTACAATTTGATTTTGTCACTACTAATGAATTTATTTATAGAGAAGTACGAAAAATAATCATTCCAACCAATTTTTGAAGGCATCAATATTAATTTTTCCTTCAAAAGTAAAATTATCAAAATTTAGCTGCATTTAAAAAGGTCTAGGAACACTAAATGGTGCTAGGGTAGTGAAAGGTTGTGCAAAGTGTTGGAGGTATTATATTATTTGGTACCTTGAGTACCATTGTAAATATTTAGATTAGGAGTGTGTTTAATTATTTATGTCAATAGTAGGTGTCAAGTTGTGAAGTGTGTTTATATGTCATGTAATCAAGTAGGAGTTATGAGTGAAAGGTGTCATGTGTATAAGTATGAGTGATGAATGAAAGATGTTATGTATGTAAGTCAGACTTATGAGTGAAAAGTGTCATGTATGTAAGTAAAAAGACATGTGATAAATCAAGATTAAAAGTAGGAAATTATGTAATCATGAAAGACTTTATTATGTATACAAAAACTTATCAATAAAAAAATGTAAAAAGTAGGAAATGTGTTTATATAGGGAAATTTCGTCCATCCTAATTAGTGCATTTAAATTGATGTTGTCTAACTTTCCAGGTAAAGCAATTAAATTGATACTATAGTTTTACCTATATTTTCATGTTGAGCCACAAAATGCCTCTCTTCGAAGCTAAAAGAATATTATAGTGCCAATCATTTCACTTTGGAATATTCTTTTCTATTGAATTTAAACCCTCCTCTAACCATCTATTTAATGAAGAGCAAGTATAGAACTAGTTAGCTTGCTCTGTCGCCCACATTAGCGATTGAGAAGAAGGGTGAGAAGAGGATGGATCAAGGATGGATCGATCCCAGTACATATAGAGCTGCAATGAAACGTGTGGAACAATACGATGCTTCCAAACTCGAAGCAGATCTCCAGAATGTTACGCGAGGCAAGAGAAATACACTTCTGCATTTGGCGGCTGCTACAGGAAATCTGGACTTCATCAATCATCTCTTCCAGCTTCCCAAACTCGAGGACGATTTCTTGCTAGCGAAAAACGTCAACGGCGACACCGCGTTGCACGAAGCTGCACAACGAGGACACCAGCAAGTGGTGGAGGTTCTACTGTTTCGTCATAGAGATCTTCTCAGCGTCCGCAATAATCTTGGGCAAACTCCATTCTTTAAAGCCTGCGAAAGTGGCCACCTGGGGACAGTGAAGACGCTGGTTGAAGCGGACTCAGTGAAGACGCCACCTGGGACAGTGAAGACGCTGGCCACCTGGGGACAGTGAATACTTTTCGCTCCAAGTCATTGGACGGCCGAACGCGTTTACATGTTGCAGTAAATCGTCTGGACCCAGGTGAGGGTCTTCTTTGGTCGCGTATTTTGTTAACTGGTATTAATGAAATTGTCATTAACTAATGCTGATTGTCGTTTGAACCGTTGTGCAGAATTATTACAATATTTGTTAAAAGAAGTGGGCGAAAAGGATAATCTGATCCAACAACAGGACAACAAGGGCAACACTGTGTTGCACTTGGCCATACAGACAAACTGTGCTTATATGGTAAAGCTGTTATTAGAGTATCAGCCCGATTTGTGTTATTCCCTCAATGTAAGCAAAGAAACTCCCCTTTGTATAGCTGTAAAGATGGGGTTTCTGGATGTAGTACAGGATCTGGTAAAGTGCAGGCCAGACTCTCTCGAAATACCGGACAGAAATGGAAAGAATGTTCTACACTTAGCGGTGGAACACAGGCACGTCAGTGTTGTTCAATTTCTAATCAAAGAGACAGACTTGTCTCAGCTGATCAACCAGCCTGACGGGCCTTCCGACGACAAAGCTTTGAAGAAGGATGAGCAATCAGCTGCACAAGTCGAAGTCACAGACAAAGGCGAAGATCCTTCCACAAAAGTGGTCAAAGGGACAGACTTGTCTCAGCTGATCAAAAAGCCTGACGGGCCTTCCGACGACAAAGCTTTGAAGAAGGATAAGCAATCAGCTGCACAAGTCGAAGTCACAGACAAAGGCGAAGATCCTTCCACAAACGTGGTCAAAGAGACAGACTTGTCTCAGCTGATCAAAAAGCCTGACGGGCCTTCCGACGACAAAGCTTTGAAGAAGGATGAGCAATCAGCTGCACAAGTCGAAGTCACAGACAAAGGCAAAGATCCTTCCACAAAAGTGGTCAAAGAGACAGACTTGTCTCAGCTGATCAACCAGCCTGACGGGCCTTCCGACGACAAAGCTTTGAAGAAGGATGAGCAATCAGCTGCACAAGTCCAAGTTACAAACAAAGGCAAAGATCCTTCCACAAAAGTGGAGGAAGAGCAGGCAAATTATCCGAAAAGTGGAGGGAACACACCTCTGCATATCGCAGCAAGCATAAAAAATTTCCAAGTAAGTTTATGTAATTATTATTATTGTTTTAAAAATTATTATTACTGCGAATTTAGAAGAAATTGCTTGCTTTAATTGTGAAAGCAAATTACTGCCATTTTTCATAGATCGTTCAGTTGCTTGTGCGTGTGCCCGGAGTGAACAAGGCGGCAGTTAACAACGAAGGCTTAATGCCACTCGACATTGCCAGGGACAACACGGAGTACCAAGAATCGTACAAGATTATAGGAAAGCTTACTAGCTATCGTCCCAAGAGCAGGCCTTTTCTGTACAATGCCCCGACGGTGAGCGAGACGAAACACAAGAAATCGGTGGTGGAGATTCTGCAGAAAGCATATTCCGACAGACGCAAGACAGAATTAGTGGTGGCAGTACTGCTGGCTACCATGGCATTCTCAGGGGTTTTTCAAATTCCGGGCGGTTTCCGTACGGAAGACGCGCCGTCGCCTTCTCCTGCTATGGCTCCGTCTGTTGACGACCACAACCTGCTGGGGTCACCGTTTTTGGTTAAATACAACTCGTTCAAGGTATTTATTATTTTTGATATCGTGGCATTCTTCCTTTCGCTCTTCGTTGTGCTGCTGTGGACGGTTAGTTTGCCTCTGTCCACTGGAGATGAGATGCGCTTCATGTGTTTTACTGTGATGGTGACTTGCGCGGCGTTTGCCTTTATCACCTATGGTTTCATGTGCGCGGTGTATACCATGCTGTGGTACGATGAATATGAGACGTTGGCCTGGGTTGTATTGGGGAGCTCTATTCTCATCTGTTTGGTAGGGAATGCAGCGTGTTTTCACAGTATCGTAAAGTTTGCAGTAAGGCGGGCCAGATTCCATCGTCTGTGTGGTGACCCTCGTCTGCATGATACTGTCGTAGAACGTATTTGGATTAAAGCAGAAAAAATAGGGATCTTAGACTTCTTACGATATATAAATGACAAATGCTGTCGTCATATTTCCGGCCAAGATAGTCAGCAAACAACGGTTCAGGCTAAGGATGATGGTATGTCTGGGGCAGGCTACTCTTCATCTGCCTGCCCTGCTGAGGTTGGCCAAGAACATGTATAAGCGTAGACCTATGGAGTATAGTATGCTTTTAATTAGTCGAGTGTATCAGGCACCTTGTTTGTTAATAAGTCCGCTGTTATTCAGCTATCTACGTTTGAGTTTGAGTCCGTATGCAGATGAGTATATGTAGAGGAACTTTAAGTTAACCTTTTGAGGTATGAAATGGATGAGATTACACACCAGTTTTAAATGAAGCAAAGTGTTTTAAAAGGTTTGGTCACGCCATTCCTTGTATCCAAATGAAAACTTAAAAATGATGGTGTGCATAAAATGATGATTAGGATTACGGAACCTGACCACCGAGGAGAAATTAAGTACGCATTTGG
Organism: Wollemia nobilis; assembly: GCA_028583015.1. Taxonomy (NCBI): domain Eukaryota; kingdom Viridiplantae; phylum Streptophyta; class Pinopsida; order Araucariales; family Araucariaceae; genus Wollemia; species Wollemia nobilis. Next base: position 1,103,153 of record JAQPPZ010000737.1, on the reverse strand, counting down.
AAATGAGAGTTTCAACCAATTATGTTTTTTTTTATCTTTCTTTTTCTAATGTATCTCACACGAGTTTATTTTAATATTTTATAAACTATTTAAATAATAGTATTTGGTTTGAAATTGAGTTTATTATGGTAAATTAAAATTTTTAAAAAAATTATTAAAATAAAATTTACGTTTTCAAGTTTTAAAATTAAAAGATAATTTATTTTATTAAAATTGACAAGTATTTTTTTTGTTTCTAACATATATGGTTGAGCAATCTTCTCCTAACCATGATTCTTCATAAAGTTGAGAGCTATGCTTATCAATAGGGATTTTAACACACCCACCCCCTCACACACTCGCCCAATATAATATAATTTGTTTACTAAGTTTTTTTTTTTTTTTTTAATTTATAAAGAAATCTCTCACACCATTGGGTGTTGCGATTATAAATCCTAGTTTGTTTAGCTTATACTAAGCCAACAGGACCTCAAATTTTTGTTTTAAAGTTTATTTTTAATATATAGAAGAATGTGTAACACCATTGGGTGTTGCCGCTATAAACCTTAGAGTTTGCTTAGGTTAGAAGGAGCCACTAAGACCTTTGTAACACCATTGGGTGTTGCCACTATAAATCCTAGCTTGATTAAGTTAAATGAAGCCAGGAAGACCCAAATTTTTGTTTTAAATTTTATTTTTAATATATAAGAAAATTTGTAACACCATTGGGTGTTGTCATGATTCTCCCTAGTATATTTTTTGGTACAAAGAAACAGTATATTAATTTATGATGTTTTAATACCTAGTTTTAGCAATGAAACCAACTAGAATGATGTTTAGTTGATTGAAAGAGCATGATATTGTTGATATATTGCTAATATGTGGAGGATCAGGTACACTCATAGATGGAAGAATCATCCACCAGAATCGGGGGTACTTGAGGTTGGGGAAGTGATGATTAAGGTAACTCGAGGGTAAAATTGATGGATACCTTCATATAAGCATGCATTCAGTTAGGTATAATTATAAAAAAATAACTACGTTAAGCCCCATATTGATAACTTAGTAGCTATCTAAAAGTATCAAAGCTAAGACAAATGATTAGATTGATGGAAAGATTCTCTTTTTGTCTGATGCATACGTTTCTAGAAAATAAAAATCATGCATGATTTGATTGTTTTGAATAAAAACCTCTCACTCTCTATCTTTCAAATAAATAGTTGTTTTATTTTAGAATGGTAAAAAAGCTCCGTTTGTAAATAAATAGTTGCTTTTATTTTAAATGATAAAGAAGTTTCTTTTTAAAATTAAGAGTTCCTTTGAACGATGCAAAATCTGAAAAAATGAGAAAGAAGCTTCGCACCAACTCCAAGAGGAGAGTGTTGTGTATGCCAAAATCAAGTTAAAATATATAAAAATAGGAAAATGTCTCTTTGTGGCCGAATGGATTAGATGAAACTTAAGTCTTATAGATGAGGTAATTGATGAGGGTGGTGGAGAGCATTGAATGGAGCATCTTGATCTTTTAATAAGGAGAAGGAAGGAAGAATGAGGGTTCTCACGAATCACATTTGTCGCTCAATAGAGGAAGAAGAAAAAGGGACCTAGAAAAGTTCCAGCATGAAGGAGTGAAACCTATAGACAAACCTTTCGTAAAATCCTTGCTCGAAGGAGGATATCTTTACCAGTTTTGAATAGTTACAAGTTGGTTGGTTAAACATAATCCTTGTCTTTTAAATGTAAAGCAAGTAAGTTTCTTGGTGGTTCAATAAGGAGCAATCCTTCTTCTTGCCATGAAAATTGGGTTGGTTAGACATTCATCTATACCATACTTTCATTGGTCTTGTAATATTTTCTAAGTTAACCATAGGTTTGCTTTCATTGGTTGTGTAATATTTTCTAAGTTATCCGTAGGTTTGCTTTCGTTGGTTGTGTATGCTTTGCTAAGTTAGTTGTAGGTTTGCTTTTGTTGGTTGTGTAATATTTGCTAAGTTAGTCGTAGGTTTCATTTCATTGGTTTTGTAGGATTTGCTAAGTTAGCCATAGGTTTGCTTTCATTGGTTGTGGAAGGTTTTCTAGGTTAGTCACATGGTTATTTTAATTGGCTGTGAGAGATTTGTTTAGATTGGTCGTGTGTTACATGCATTGTTGTGAAAGCTTTGCTTTTACTGACTGTACATTTACCTTTATCGGCTGCATACTTTGCCAAAGGTGGCTAGGAGCTTCACCATAGTTGGTTGTGTTAAACTTCATCCACATTGGTTGTGACATTTCTCTTCCACTCACCTGCATTGGTTGACCAAGCTAACGATGACATAGCATTAGTTAATGGTTGTTGGCTTGGCGTTAGCTACACCCAACATCCTATGAGAATCCTTGATCACTGGTCCATGCCATGATAAACCTTGTGTAGGGTAGTCTACATAAATATTAGATAAGACCTGACTATTTTGTGGTTAACCTTGAGAAACTAGAATTTCTTTTATTGTTAAAGAAAAGTGAAACCCCACCTACCAATTTCTCTATGTTAGGAGAGAAGACCTTACTCCTTCGCATAGATTGACTATCAAGAGGTTGAATCGTAGAAAGGGAACTTAGTTGCATGTTGTATGGGAAAAAATGATGTAGTATCCCTCTTGACAGGTTTATGTGTGTATGTCACCTATTGTAGGCCCCTCTTGAGCCTTCCTTGTTGTGTGGGTTTTGCGCTATCTTTGTAGAGTTAGTTTAGGAAACTGATGTTGAAACCATACTTGTGGCTTGGAATTAATTAAAGAGTGATTTATTTAATTAGAAAATGGAATTAATTAAAGAGTGCTTTAGTTAATTAAAAAATGGAATTAATTAAAGAGTGTCTTAGTTAATTGTATTTGGGTTTATTTTTGTTAATTAAAGATATGGGGCTTTAATCAGTGAAAGTGAATTGTTTGGATTTAGTTTATTGAAAAGAGGAATGAGACTCTCTTTGGCAAAGTAAATGAATTATGTTTTATTTTTATTAATTAAATATATGGGGCTTTAATTAGTGAAAGTAAATGGTTTTGATTTATTTTTATTAATTAAAGATATGGGGCTTTAATTAAGCAGAAGTAAAAGAGCCTAGATATTTTGTTATTAAATGTATGGGAATTTAATCTATCAAATAAGGGTTGGAAAAGAATTGATTAAAGTAGAACTTGTTATCTAGATGCATTTGTTGAAAGACTATCAAGGAATAATGAGAGGGAAAATAAAATGATGGTTTTATAATGTCAACTATGCAATAGATGGTTAGATACTTTGATTTGATTGTATAGTTGCAATTTGGCAATAAGCATAGTAGATGCATTTAGAAGCATGTCTATCATGGAACCATGAGTGCCCTAATCCCCTACTATCCTCAACTAATTAAAGGAAGTTGAGGAGGACAATGGAGGCATTTGGAACTAGTGTATTGGTTTGATTATAACTTTAAAGATTTATTTATCCTTAAGTAGATATGCATTGTGGGGAGATATCCCCGATGAAATTGATATAATGAATTATTCTTTATGAATATGAAAAATTTATCATACTTGCTTAATTATATTAAATTGCTTAATATTTGGAAGATGTACTTTAAATTACTATTATGATTTACTTATGGTTGCATTTAAATTCCTTTTTATTAATGTTTAACTTATTTTAATGTTGCTCTCATCTAGCATATTTCTTCTTACATTTATGCTTTTATTAGATTTAATATCTATTATGCTTCTTTTCTATAAAGAAAAAAAACACAAACCTAAGTAGTGAGTTATAGGGTGAACTTAGTGGTGACCTAAGGGAATTAAGACCCCCTTAGGGTGAGCATAGGAGACCTAAGGGACTTGAGACCCCCTTATGGATATTGATAACTACGTTTTGGAAAGACTACACTTGGGTTAAGTTAGCTCATTAAGTAGATATGGATAGCTTAACTCGCAATACGTGTAGCAGACCTACACAAACTAATTTGTGTATGGTATGGATATGAGTGTATACCTTCAAATGATTGAAGGTGATAAGTTTAGCTTATCAAGTATAATGATAGGGATAAACTTATTTGTGGTAACACATATTATGCCTACACAAATGGATTTGCATTAGGGTACTTCATGAGGTGCAGTTCTTTGTGAAACTTAGGAGTGTGTAACGATAAAAACTATTAGAGGTTGGTTAGGGGTTTATGATCCTAATTGGAAAACACTTGGCTATTACCATCCAACCTATCCCATTCTAGGTAGGGTGTGGTTTAAAAATTGGACATATCCCCTTATTGATATGCTCTTGTTTGAACCTTGGACCTCCCCAAAGAGAGGCCAAATCCCTAACAACTATGTTGTCCTTGTCAAACATTTGTCTTTGAGTTTACATGGGTTTTTAAGAGCTGTTAGAGTCCCCTCATACTAGAATTTGATCTTGGCCTCTCAGATGAAAACCCAAGGACTTACCACTCCCATGGATAAATTTTTATTTGTAAGGCCCACTCCCATCAAAATATTAAAATATTGTATTTGTTAAACCATATCAGCTCCTTCATATAATTTTGATTCAGAGATAAAATATACTCAACTTCCTCAAAGTACTATGTTTTTATAATCAACTCCTTGACATAATTTTGATTAAGAGATAAAATCTCATTTAGCCAGTTGTCTTTTAAAATTTGAATTTCACCAAGATAAAGATCAACACTACAATTGGCTAAAATATCTTATACCCAACATTAGAAGTAGGAAGTTATGTAATCATGAGAGGATTTGTGACTAGCTAAATTTTCTTCTACCTGATTTCCTTCTCTATAAATATTTTTACATTTCTAAGAGATTACCTACAATAATAGATGATGAATATCAACAATAATATAGTTTTTATCCAATCTCCACATCTATTTTTGTGGTAGAATTAATGCTAATTTGTGAATCCCCTTTAAATGAAATATATTTTCATCATTTTTCTATTACAATTTTAATCCCGATAAGAAGTAATATAGTCTTTGCATAGTTGTTAGTTGAAGTTTTATATGATATGATTACAAGTAAGTGAAGAAAAATTTACCTTAAATATATCAAAAAATACCATCTACACCAACTTTTCCCACATTTCCTTTAGAAGCACCATCAAAATTAATTTTATTAAACCCAATTATTGGACATTTTCATTTTATCCTAGATCAAAATAGATCCTTTATTTTAATGCCATTATTGCAAATGACTCTTCCATGTATGTTCAAATCCTGTAATCAATTTGTTACCACCTCTTCTTTTTTACTTGAGAATTCTCATGATGGGCACCATATATATAAATAACCTATACGAATGTAATAATACAAATCCAAAAATGGCCATGCTTTTGAGATTTATTTTTTAAAATTATCTTATTCCTTTCAATCCATAAATTCCAACAAATAATGGAAGGTTCAATCCTCTACAAAATACATAATGCTTTAGCTTTTAAATAAGTAATCCAACATTTCATGAACTATTTCAATGGTGATGGACCTACCCAGTATATTTTTAAATTTAAAAAAAATAATGTCAAATAATGTGACCAAAGGTATAATGAAAATTAAACAATCTGATGTTTCTAAATTCTTATCACACAAGGCATATAGGTCCATGATATCATCTTATTTGTAGAATCCCTCCTATAAGAATCTTGCTTTGAATTGCTAACCAAAGGAAGGTTGACACTTTAGGAAGAGCCTTTAGTGACCAAACATTCTTCCAAGAGAAATTTCTAAGAGTAGCAAATTTTGATTACTCTAACTCTTCCTATTCCAACTTGATCAAGTATCCACCATTTGGTAGATTCCAAACCAACTCATATTTTAATGTAAAACTTAGCATATAAAACTCTTGATCCATATTTTGAAGTTCATTTGCAATAATTATGAGTTTTTTCCCTCCAACAAGTTGTTAATAGAAATCCACGGTTTGGAGTAAGGTTATGCATAATGACTATTTGTCGCCAAATTAGCTAAAATTAGGATTTTTAAATTTTGGAATTGGCTAATATTTGGGACCCTTGACCAAGGCCCATTAGCCAAAAAATTTTGGGTGTAAATTTTTTTTGGGGTCAATTCACCCCAATTTTATAATAATTTGACCATTTTAAGTTTAAATTTCCAACATTGCCCCTAATAATAGTGAACCTTCTACATGCATTTGGACACTATTCGCCTGAATTTCAAAATTGATTTACCAAATTTTTATAAATACATTTTGGGATAGATACCTTACGCATAACCCTAGTTTGGAGTTGTTGCTCATATTAATATAGTATTTGACCTCTAAACCTTTACAATTTGTGCATGCTCAAGCCAATGATTTCCACTTTGAGTCAAATATAGGAGGATAGGAGTTCTACCAAGCCTTTTTCATAATTTCCCTCATTGATTGACCATCTAATATATATCTTTATGAACTAAAAATTGTTTGACATGATGTTCCATGTTGATTATCCTTTGGGTATGGTTATTTTCCAAAATAATTTCATTTCGTCGAGAGAACCTATATATTTTTGAAGTAATTTTTTTCCCAATTCTTTCCTTGATCTCTAAATAATCTCCACCCAAGTTTTTCTCCTAAGGCCAAACTCATAAGTTTGTAATTCCACAAGTTTGCTCTTCCAATATTCTTTCCTTTACAAACCTTATTCCACTTACAAAGGAAAATCCTAAATTATTTGTTGTATTGTTTTCAAAGAAAGTCTCTTTGAATTTTATCAAATTTTGATGCTATACCTACTAGCAAGCTTGAAAGTGACATCATATAAATATTGAATGATTGTAATGTAGTCTTTATGATTTTTATCCTTCCCACCATGATTAAGAACTTATCTTTCCAACTTGACAAATAATATTTCATTCTATCCCAAAAAGAGAACCAAAGCTCTTTTTTATTTTATTTATGAGAAAAAGTCATACCCAAGTAGGTTGATGGAAAATTTTCAAGTTTAATCCCTAAAATGTCCATAATAATTCATTGTAAACTGAGGGTAATGTAATCTTGGATTTTGTAGTATTAACCAACTATCCAGTAGCCTTCTCATTGCATGATGATATTCATTTAAATTCCATGTCCTCAATAATGGCCCAAAATAAAAGTATCATCATCAAATTAGAGATGATATTCAAAGGGGCTATTTTTTTGCAACTTGAATACCTTTGAGTTTTTCTTCCATTTTTCCTTTGAGAAAGCACTTCCTAATAATTTTACAAAAATAATAAGTATATAAGGAGATAATGGATCACATTCATAGAGTTCACAATATGAATTAATGTAGCTAGTAAGAGAACCATTGATCAAAATAAAATATTTTATAGTGTTATAAAAACATATTATTCATTCACACCAACTACAATAAAAACCACTTTTTTTGAGAATGTCATATAGAAAACTCTAATAATCTCTATCACATGCTTTGTTCATATATAATTTCATAAACATACTTATATTTTTTATGGAATTAGGAGAATGTATGGCCTCCAATACAATTATTACACCATCAAGAATTTTTTTACCATAAAAAAAGATCACCTTGTTCCTCTAAGACAACACAATCTACAAAGGTATTCAACCTATTTGCCATAATTTTTTAAATGATTTTATATATCATATTAGTAAGGTCTATTGGATGAAATTTATAAAAATATGTTTCACTGTCTTTCTTGGGAACTAATGTAATAAAAGTGTCATTATTCATAGTTATTATAGCCTTCCTTTTATGGGTATCTTCAACCACAACTAGCATATCACTCTTTAATAAATCCCATAAGTTTTGAAAGAAATATTTAAGATATTAGGGCCAAGTACCTTGTTAGAATGGAAAGATAAAATTGATTCATGTAGCTCCTCAATGGATATCTTCTTCATCAAGATTTCATTTTATCTCTATGTGATAATTGATGGAATATTTTACAAAAGTTTATTTTTTGACTCCTTATCTTGCCTAGTATTTGGGTAAATATTTTTGAAATAATTAATTGCCTATTCTCTTGTATATTCTTCTTCCTCATTATTTCTTCCATATGAATTTAAAATATTTTTAATGTTATGAAAATAAAAAAAATATGTTTTTGTTCTAACATAATTTTTTAAATTTATTTCTATCTCCTTCTTAAGCCATTTATTCCTATATTTTTGGAAATAATATGGATCATTTTTCAATGCATTACAATAATTAAAATGTAATTATTTTATTTGACATAAGAATCTTGATCCATTCCATTGGTTTATACCATCTCTTGCAAATGTTTTAGCTTGGAATGAATTTCTTTCTTTTCTTTAAAAATGCTAGCAAAAGATTTCAAATTTCAATTTTTCATTTGTTCCTTTAAATATTTCATATTTTGAAAAACATTCTACATATATGATCCTTAAAAATTTTCTTCATTCAACCATAATATAAGGATTTGGAAGATATTGGGGTCAACGAGCCACATAAACTGGAAGCAAAATGGATTTGGATGACCATTATTAGGTAAATCAAAAATCAAAATAATGGGTTTGTGATCCAATATTACTTGCACTAAAATAGCTAAAAATATTGTATACATTGTTTACAGTTGTGCTGGATAATAAGAATCTATTAATATTTTTTCTATATGAGTTTTCCTAGTGCATCTATTATCTCATGTATATTACAAACTTGTGACATCCAAAATATTATTTGAATTAAAAATAATGTAAAAGCTTGTTTTTATTTATACTGTCCTAGAGTACCATCCTTTTTTCCAATGGAGATAGAACAATGTTGAAATCACTTCCAAGAATCCATATATCACAATTGTGAATTATCATTTTGTTTCACAAAAATATGTCAAGGTACTTTCAAGAGTAATTATAATTAGAGCATATACATTTATAGACATGACATTGATGTTTTTCTATTTCTTTCAAAATAGTCCAACAACCCAAATAATTTTTTCTTCTAAGTTGCCCATCCCAATTTCTTTTGTCACATATTATGATAATGCCACTTGAAGCTCCTGTAAAAGAAATTGTTAGATAATCACCCATATTTCAAATATTTTTCAAAGCATCCTTATATTCCCCACTACTTAATTTTATTTCTTGTTTTAAAATATCCTTAAGACTATAATAGGTTGTTAGTTTCTTAATAACTCTTTTTTTAGGGGTCTTACTGATACTCCAAATATTCCATGATATCATTTTCATCATCATCACTTTTTATTTATATTGGTGGGATTAGTCCCACTTATCGTTAACATCCATGATATTTTTATTTGGATTCCCAAATTGATATTTGTTTGAGTTTCTTTTTCTCTTTGTTCATGCTTTTATGACCTTCCTCTCATTTTACCATTCTCAACAATACCCTTATATTCATTATTCTCTTCTATTTTTTGATATTATTCATAATGAGACTTGTCTTATAAATATTTATGTTTCCCTAAAAAATCTAAAATGCAAGGAATATCCTCATAAAATATTTCTTCTAATTTTGTCCCCAAAAATCATAAATATGTTATCTTCTTCATTTATATTAAAATTCATCTCGCCCAAAAATTTTCATTTATTTCTCTATCACTTTCACTTTTTAATCTCTTATCATTTGTCTAGTTTCATGACATTTGTGACATTGAAGTGTAATGTTTTCATAATCCACATGTCGATCCTATTCTCTTGATTCATATCTAACCATAATCTACTACGATAAATATTTTAAAATATTTATGGCACATCATATTTGAGTGCATATAGCATACCTTCTCTCCTTAGTAGTTGTTCCCTCTTGGATGATCTCACCTAGATCATTTCCAATATTCTTCAAAACCTCCTTATTGATGAGTCCATAAGAAATTCCAAAAGACCTAATCCACACTTGAATCCTTTTAATAGTATTTGTCTCTACAAAAACATTATCTCTCAATGGTGTTAAATATATTGCGTATTTATCCCTACACCAGGGGTCTCCATCCATTATTTTATCCCTTATTGTTGAACTAGATAAGATAATGAAGAAAAATTCTTTTAGAAGAAAATTCATGGAGTAATTTGAATTCAACTCCCTTTCCCACTTATTCCAATTTCAAATCTCAAAAAACTAGGTCAATATCCATGGAAATTTCATACTAACCCTTTGGTTTTAAGAAATAATATTTCATACTTGATTATCTCATCCTTGATAATCACTTCTAGTGTATTATATACTTTCTAGATAGGGTTTACCATAGATTTTTTCCTTTTATTATAGTTGACTAGGGCATCTATACTTCTAACTAGGGTGTCCTTACTTCTAGTAACAACTTTCAAAATGTCTTTCTTGCCATGTTACCTAGATTTTCATCACATGAATCATTTAGTTTTTGAGTTTCTCTTGAGATCTTAAGCCAAAACAAGTGGCACTCACTCTTTGATTCTGGTTTGCTTCCCACTTATTGCTCTTGCACTCTCTCCCACTGCACTATCATATCTTGAATTCTTTATAAATAAAAACAAAATAATATAATTTTTAAAATAACTTTTTTAAAATGATTATCTAGATAGATAGATAGATAATATATAGACACATGTGGACATATTATCACTAGGTTTTTGAATAAGTTGTGTCACATAGACTATATATATTATGGATTATATATATATATATAAAGCGAAAAACCCTTTGCGGGGCTGCCTTGGTCTGAGAGACCACAAACATGGGGTTCTACACTGTCAAAGTCACCCGAGAGTTGCACCCGACCCTACCCGTACCAACATTATCAATTGCATTTTGGATACCGAATTTAGATTTTTGGTAGGATGGAGATTTGAACCTAGGACCTCCCTTGGAGGATTGTCCTCTCCTATCCAACTCACCTACAAAACTTGGGATTTTTTATATGTTATATATATATATATAAAGCGAAAAACCCTTTGCAGGGCCTCCTTGGTTTGAGAGACCACAAACTGGGGGTTCTACACTATCAAATTCACCCGGGAGTTGCACCCGACCCTACCCGTACCAACATTATCAATTGGATTTTGGATACCCAATTCAGCTTTTTGGTAGGGTGGAGATTTGAACCTGGGACCTCCTTATATGTTATATTATTAAAAAGTGTTATTCATAATTTAATAACCTTAACAACAATTTTTAAATATATTTATATTATTTGAATAAGTTATATAATATAGTTTTAATTAGAAAATTATTTACATGAAAAATACTCTTTAAAAATATATATTCTATTTCATTGTTTTGATTTAAGGCCTTGATACTCTAAAGAGAAGGTCTGAGGTATGAATCCACATGGGATAGGGTATGTATGTACATAGACAAAGAGCACAACACAAGTGTATCCTCTAATGCATAGTGGATCCAGGATAATATGGGTACATCATTCATATATACTTACATACATGATAGGTAAATATTTAAATATTCATTTATTAATTGTATATGATTTAGAATTATAATATATTTTTGATGTCATATTACTTTCAAATTCAAATATATCAAAAAATAAAAGAAGAATTTACAAAATAAAAAGATCAACAAGACTGAATGCATGCAAAAATTAATTTTAATTAGTGGTTGTTCATTTCGAATGCCTAGAAAATAAGAAAAAATATATCATCAATGGTTATAGAAGTGAAAAAGGAAATAGTTTTTAAAATTATAGCAATTGAGACATAAAAACAATTAAGAAAGCTTACATAGAAGGGTGTAAGGAACATAGAGTAAATTGAATAAAACTATGACATAATAGATGCATTCATAGGATAGTAGATATTATCCCTAAAATTTAATTTCTACTTCTCAATTATATGTTATTAATACCCCTTGTAATACATATTTTAAATCAATATATTCCTTATTTTTACCATTTATCCTAGGTAACATTTTCATGAAATTTTTATATACTTTTTAATTTTTATCCTTTCTATGATAAGGGTGGTTTTTTTTTTTTTAATGGCTCCATTAATACCACCATATATGAATGTAATATGTATAAGGTCACTTTTTCTTTCAATGGGAACCTGACTACCTACCATAGATAAATGACATGGTTCACTCATTGGAATAATTGAAAAAGAATATTTTCCTAATATAGATCCAAGAGTTTCTAGACTCTAAGGAGGGTAAAACCAAATAGTCTACCATATGTAAGATGACAATGTAAAATATAAGTAAATTTTTCATAAGATTGATATTATTAGGCAAACAAAACTCTAGAATAGACCTTATAATATAATTAATAGGTATATTATGGGATCCCATGTGGCAAGAAGTTCTTCCACAAAGCCATGATTTTATAATATTTGTTATATGCATGGCCATTGCTTCATGATAATTATTTTCAACATAATTTTATCTTATATTAAATCATTATGTTATAGGTAATCGTTAGTATTATATAGTTCTACAATGCATGCCTAACTTTGCATATTATTATAAATTTTTCCATTTCTTTACTTTTTTATGCACATTTAAGAGAGGTTTTATGATGTGTGTGAGAGTGTAGTTGTGAAACAAATTCATATTATTCTATATATCTTCAAAATAAGTAAAATGCTCTAGTATCATTTGTACCATCTAGGAATAATTTTCTAATATCTTGAATAAGTTTTTCTAATATGTTTGTTGTTTATATGTATTACGCTTTGCATGCAAGTATTAGATGAAAGTGTAATAAATTCAAAGAAGATATTTTTAATGATCTAGAATTAAAATCAAAGGGAAATATTAAATTCTAAGAAATATTCAATGTAGAGAAACTAGTGTCTAGGAAAATAAAAAATTATAACCTATAATTGAATTGAAATATTTAAAATAGATAGAATTAAAGTATTATTATGGTTTATTTTTCACAAATTGACTAATTTTTTATTTTTATTTTTAATTTGCATACAATTACTTTGTCTATCTATTTATTTATCTCAAATACCTGTTGATAGAGTGTTAATATTTAGTTCAAAATATTAACAAACTAATATTTAATTATAAAGGTAAAAATTGTTATATTTTCCAAAAATTTTAATAAAAAAATGGAATCAAACATTACCTAGTATTTCTTACCAAATAAAATACTGGTGTAAACTCAGCTACAAGAGACCAACAAAATGGACTCAAATCACATAACACAAATGCAATAATGGAAGAAAACTACAAATTGATATTCTTCTCATTCTTGAATTCACACCCCTTCTACAAAATATTACAATACATCATATAGCAACCAAAAACCAAAGAAACCCTAAAAACGTCTATTTTTCTAAAACTGCAAAAAATAGATCTTCTTTCTAAAAACATCTAAAAATAGAAATGAGTTGGATTGTGCCCAAATTCGGTGCACACATCCCTATTACAATAAAAAAACCTTACTTTAAAATATTATGTCTCAAATTAAGGTATAACAAAAGATAATAAACTTCTAACAGCCAAAAAAACCCAAAAAACCCAGGAACCTATTCTAAAAGCTAATTTTGGGACACTAGATGGAGGAGTTAGGTCCTGAAAACACTTTTTTTGGATATTAGGGCCAATTTAAGATTCACCTGATGTAGAACACACACAAAACCACATTTTAAATTTCAAGGCCAACGGGCATACGGTTCACAAGTTATGGCTCTAGCAAGGTGCATCATTCTCCTCTGGTGAAAAAGAACTCAGCTCCTGCGAGTTCAATTGAATTAAAATCCTGTAGCTTCTGGTTATCAATTTTCTTTAGATCTAACTTTGAAACCCAAGTTTTATTTGACTGTGGTAATCCTTACCACTGAACAAGGAATTTTTTGTAGCTCCAATGTTTGGTGGTGATCACCTTCTTATCGAGCACCTGTGCAACTCTGTATTTTTTCTTCTTAGGCATCTGTCATGCTCAATTTACTATATCCTATAATTCACCATCCTCAACAGTACCAAGATACTATAATAAATCAAAAACATTAAAAATCGGAGAAATATCAAATTCATCAGGCAACTCCACTTTATAGTCATTATCATTGATCTTCTTCAAAATCCTACATGGACCAATTTTCTTAAGTTTCAGTATGTTATACATCCCCTTAGGATATATTTCTTTCCTAAGATGAACCATGACCATATCACCCTCTTCAAACACTTTCACCCTTCTGTGTGCATCAGCAGACTCTTTGTAGTGAGCATTACTACTTTGCAATTTTTCCCTCACTAACTCTTGCACTTTATGGATATGCTCAGCAAATGTTTCTACATCATCACTAACTTGTTCCCCAATTGGTAACTCAACCAAATATAATACACCTCTAGGATTTTGACCATAAATAATTTGAAAAGGATATTTACCTATCGACCTGTTCACTGAATTGTTGTATGCAAATTCGGCTTGTGACAAGGCTAAATCCCATTGTTTTGGGTTTTCTCCCACTATGCATTGTAAGAGGTTTCCCAAGATTCTATTCACTACCTATGTTTTCCCATTGTTCTGTGGGTGGTAAGCACTACTAAACTGCAGCCCGGTGTTCAACTTTTTCCACAACGTCCTCCAAAAGTGACTTAAGAACTTAGTATCCCGATCAGAAGTACTAGTATTTGGAACACCATGCAATTGCACAATTTCATCAAAGAATAGGACTGCAGTCCTAGTTGCATAATTATTTTTCTAGAAAGAAATGAAATACACCATTTTGAAAATATGTCTACCACAATAAAAACTAAATCCTTACCCCTCTGTGTCTTGGGCAACCCCAACACAAAATCCATACTCAAATCGGTCCATGGTCTTGTAGGAACTGGCAGTGGCATATACAACCCTATATTTTGTGTATGGTCCTTAGCCATTTTACATACTCTGCATCTAAAGACAAACTTGATTATGTCTCTCTTCATTTTTGGCTAATAGTACTTCTCCTCTACAAGAGTGGTAGTTTTGGCTACTCCAAAATGACCAGCCAAACCCCCACTATGTAATTCCCTAAATATTTTCTCTCTTATAGAGCCATTGGGAATGCATAATCGATTACCCTTAAACAAGTAACCATTCTAAAAAAAATACTCTTCAAAAATAGTATGGGACTCGCCCCCTACCGCACTTTTGCACTGTTGCACAATATTCCCAAAATCTGCATCAGATTCATACAGATATTTAATCCCCTCAAATCCTACCACTTCATTCTCCATAGTGGTCAGCAACAAGACTCTCCTACTCAATTCATAAGAAACCTTATTCTATTTTCCTGAATTATTTTTCAGGACAAATGTATACTGTTGCAAAAATGAAACCCATTTGCCATGCCTACTATTTAACTTTTCTGAGAAGTTACATACCTCAATGCTTCATGATTAGTAAACAACACAAACTCCTTTGAGATTAAGTAGTTCCTCCAATGTTGCAATGCTTGCACAATTATATAAAATTCCACATCATATGTAGAATAATTCTTCCTTGCGTCATTCAGCTTCTCACTCAAAATTGCTACAGGTCGACCCTCTTGACTTAAGACACCACCAATCCCAACAAATGAGGCATCACAATCAACCTCAAACACCTTACTAAAATTTTGTAACACCAGAATAGAGGCTTTCGAAACTTTCTTCTTCAAGAGTTCAAAACTCTTTGTTGCTGTCGTAGTCCATACAAAATCTTTCCCCTTTGTGCACTCAGTTATAGGGATAGTTATACTACTGAAGTTCCTGATGAACTTCCTATAAAAGGTAGCTAGTCCATGAAATCTCCTTACTTCTATTATAGATCATGGAGGAGGCCATTCCAAAATCGCCTTAAATTTCTCATAATCCATCCTCATGCCATCTCTCAAGATTACAAATCCCAAAATTACTAAACTATCTTGAAGAAATCTACATTTCTTTAGGTTGACATACAATTTCTCCTTCCTGAGCACTTATAACACTAATTTTAGGTGTAACAAATTCTCTTCTTCACTTTTACTATAAATCAAAATATCATCAAAATACAAAACCACAAACTTAGCATCCTATTCCTGCAATAGTTTGTTCATAAACTGCATAAATGTACTAGGTGCATTAGACAACCCAAATGGCATCACCATCCACTCGTACAATCCATATTTTGTCTTAAAAGTTGTCTTTCATTCATCCCTTTCTCGAATTATGATCTGGTAGTAGCCACTCCGTAGATCAATTTTACTAAAGTATTTAGCTCTAGCCAATCCATCCATCATATCATCCACTCTCGGCATAGGATACCGATACTTTATTGTGATCTTGTTTATGGCTCTACTATCCACACACATCCACCATTCACCATATTTCTTTGGGATCAGCAATGCTGGAGTCGCACATGGAATCATACTCTCCCTAACTAATCCCTTATTTATCAACTCTGTCACTTGCCTACTCAACTCTGCATTCTGTATAGGGTTCAACCGATAAGCTGCTTGATTTGGGAGTGCTAATTTTGGAATAAAATCCATGTGATGTTGGATATCCCTTTTTAGTGGTAGCCCATATTGTAACTCCTCTTGTGTGACATCTTTATATTCACTTAGCAACTTAGCTAATGCTGTAGGCATAACCACTTCCTTTGTTTCTAGCTTCCTAGCTAGAAACAGTTTGCTACAATTGTTTGCTTTTGGAACTCCATGTTATTAGCCCTGATCCCAGACTAAAACAGTTCCCTGAAGTTGATTTTTTGTCATCAATATTGCTGCCCCAATCACTATCACTGAAGCCTACAAGCTTGATAGTGTTACATTTATGGTATTGGATTCCAAAATCCAATGTACCCTTCACATATCTGAGAATTCTCTTAGCTTCCTGCAAATGCAGCTCAGATGGGCTAGCCATAAATCGAGAGACAAGAGAAACAACATACTGAATATCAGGTCTGGTGTTGGCGAGAAACATCAAACTCCCAACCATGCTCCTAAAAGTGGTCACGTCAACTTTTGGTGCTCCATCATCTTTGCTTAATTGGATTCCATGTCCAACTGGAGTTGCAACTGGTTTGCAATGCTCCATAGCAAACTTCTTGATCATGTCCCGAGCATACTTATGTTGATAGATGAAGATCCCTGTATCTGACTGATGAACTTCCAATCCAAGGAAGTAGTGCATTAAGCCGAGATCCTTCATCTCAAATTGCTTCATCATGGAGCGCTTGAACTCCATATTCACTTTTCTATTACTACCCATGAATATGAGATCATCCACATACAAGAAAACTATGAGGATGTCGTTATCTTGCTTCAGGTAGTAAAGGGTGGGTTCATTTCTACTTTTGGTGAACCCAAAATCTTTGAAGTACCCATCAATGCATGAGTACCAAGCTCGTGGTGCCTGCTTGAGGCCATAGAGTGCCTTTTTCAGTCTGTAAACAAGGTGCTCCTTACCTTGTTCTTGAAATCCTTGAGGTTGCTCAACATACACTTCCTCTGTTAAGTACCCATTGAGAAAGGCACTTTTCACATCCATGTGTTGGATTTTCCAACCCTTGTGAGCAGCTAAAGCAAGAACTGTTTTGATGGTCTCCTGTCGTGCTACAGGAGCAAATGTCTCTTCATAATCAATACCATACTTCTGTGTAAATCCTTTTGCAACCAATCTTGCTTTGTGCCTTTCAATGCTTCCATCAGCATTGAATTTGGTCTTGAAGACCCATTTACATCCAACACACTTCTTTCCTTTAGGAAGCTCTACCAGCTCCCAAGTATCATTGTTTTTTATAGAGGTTATCTCTTCTTTCATGGCATCCTGCCATATCTTCTGAGTACAAGCCTTCTCATAACTAGAAGGTTCAAGTTGTGCACTAGTTAACAAGGCATAGTTAACTACATCTCCCCGAGGTTCTTGGGAGTCATCATCTCCATACAAATGCATATTTTCAAGTCTTTGCAAAACTAAACCCATTTCACTTGCTTGACTTCTAGTATATCGTCTTTGAAAATTTGTATCCAACATCTGATAAGATGGATGATGTTGGAGAGTTCTCTTACCTCTAGATGGAGAATCAATATCCATTGGTGAGGAACTGACTGACCTTTGTGGAGAAGGACTTGGTGATGATGATGATGAACTGGAAGTCGAATGTCTACTTGGGCTTGGAGGAGGAGGAGGAGTATTCTTGCCTTTCTTTGGTGCTATCTACTGCACCTGTGTAGAACCTGCATCATGAGATTCAACATCACTGTAAATTTGGGGATTTCCCCATTCTCCCCCTTCATCAAAAATCACATCCCTGGAAAGTATTATCTTTCGAGTCCTAGGATTGTAGAGTCTGTAAGCTTTTGTGTTCTCACAATACCCTACAAAAATGCATGCTTGACTCTTAGGATCGAGCTTCTTCCTCTGTTCATCAAGAATGTGTGAGTAAGCCAGTGAACCAAACACTCTAAAATGCTTGACATTCGGTTTCTTACCATACCATGCTTGGTAAGGAGTTTTCCCTTTCAAACTTGAAGTAGGGCTCCTATTCAAAATATACACACTGGTCCTGGCTGCATCTGCCCAATACATATTGCTTAAATGCTTCATCTGAAGCATAGATCTTGCCATCTCTACAATGGTGCGGTTTTTCCTTTCAGCCACACCATTCTGTTGTGGAGTATAGGCAGTAGTGAACTGCCTCTTTATTCCATGTTTTTTACAAAAATTCAAAAATTCATTAGAGGAGTATTCTCCTCCTTTATCCGATCTGAGACACTTAACAAAATATCCACTCTCATTTTCAACTCTTGCTTTAAAATCTACGAAGCAATCAAATGCCTCATCTTTATGCTTCAAAAAATATATCCAACACATTCTTGAAAAATCATCAATGAAAAGAAGAAAGTAAGAGTTGTTACCAATGCTCTTGGTCTGCATCGGACCACAGATGTCCGAATGCACTAGCTGGAGTGGATAACTAGCTCGCCATGCTTGTCCATGAGGAAATTTGGTTCTAGCATGCTTGCCCAAGGCACAACCTTCATAGACTTCCTTATTGTCCTGAACTTTAGGAAGTCCAGTCACCATCGCTTGAGAAGTTAACATCTTCAAACTGGCTGAATTCAAATGACCGTATCTCAAGTGCCACAACACACTTGGATTTGCAATAGCAACATTTACTAATTGATCTCCTCTTGGCTGGCCAAAATTTAAAGGAAATAACCTGTTCCTTGTCATTGGCACTTGAGTAATGACTCTATCACTATTACTCTTATCAAAAATGGTACATTTACCCTCATCAAACAGTAATTTATAGTTCTTCTCTAACATTTGACCAACACTTAAAATATTGTGTTGGAGATGAGGTGTGTAATAGATATCACTTACTTGTTTCATGCCCTCTTTTGTTGGAACCTCCATGGCTCCAATGCCTTCAACTGCCAATGACTTGTCGTCTCCCAATTTGATGTTGGATTTGTAGGAAGAATCCAGAGTAGCAAAGAGTTCTTCTTTGCCACTCATATGATTTGAACACCCAGTGTCCAAGATCCAGGTATCATTCAGGTTCTGATCTGACTTGCCATATGAGAGAAAGAGATTTGAGGTCCCTTCCTCTTCTCCAAAATTGCCATACTGACTGCTCTGGTTGTTGCTCCCTTGTGAAGATTTTGACCAGCAGTCACGAGCAAAGTGGCCAAGTTTGCCACAATTGTAGCAAGCTTGTTTTGACTTGTCACTTCCTTTTCCTCATCCTGGATGCTTCCCTCTGTTCTATTGTCCACCTCTATTCTGACCTCCACCTCTGTTTGAAGATCCTCCTCTGTTAGGAGTTCCACCTCATGGACTATTCCTACCTCTACCTCTATGCTGACCTCTGCCTCGACTTCTACCTTGTCCTTTTCCTTCTTGTGAAGCGAAGGCTTTGTCATCGCCTCCGTGGCTAGTGGAAGGAGATTCCTGCAATCTCTCTTCATGTGAAAGAAGAGAACCAATTAGTGCATCAAAGGAAAGTGCAGTCAAATATTTTGACTCTTCAATAATGATTGCTACATGATTCCACTTAGGAAGAAGTGTTCGCAACACTTTCTTCACCACAACCTCTGGTTTAACTTCTTCACCTAGAGTGACCATTTTATCTACTACGGCTTTGACTCGCACGCAATAGTCTCCTACTTTCTCATTCTCTTGCATTCTGAGATTTTCAAAATCTCTTTTCAGAGTTTGAAGCCTGACCTGCTTCACTTGATCACTCCCTTGAAAAATTTCCTTTAAAGCCTTCCAAGCATCTTGAGTTGTTATACAGGATGCTATTCTAGGAAATATGCTTTTATCTAGGGCTGCTTGTAAATGATATAGGGCAAAGGAATTGTTTTTTTGGGCTTCTTTCTTGGCTTTTCTATCGGCAACACTTAAGGTAGACCAGTCAGTAGGAGAGGGTTCTGTGTAACCCTCTTCAACTATTTCCCATAAACCTTTACCAATCAACATAGTTTTCATCTTTATTGACCAGTATTCATAATCACTACCATTAAATTCAGGAATTGGGAGATTTGAATTTGAAGCCATTTCTACTACTTGAAAGCAAACTTTGATTTGACTAAAAATAGGAAGTACAAAGCAATTACAAGTTCAAATCAAATCTAGATTTCTTAACTCTCTCACTGATTTCTTCTTCTTCTTGTGGATTGCCCAGTACTTGAGGCCCAAAATTGTCTACAATGGAATCCTCGTCATCACTGATGACAATAATTTTAGGAGCTGTCGCTGGCTCGGCCTGTGCTGGCTCAGGCTCTGCTGGCTCAGGCTCTAGAGAGCATGGGGTATAACTTTCACTAGATTGTTCCTCCGGCTCAGCTAGAGAGTAGCTATCACTGGCTTGATCTACAAGTGCGGCTTCAATTGTATCGGACTCCTCCACTCGTTGTCCAAAAATATTATCCTCTGAGTCAACTTCGTATCCAGAATCAGGCTTCCTCAGGTGGGCTATCACTGAATTCTGTAGTTGACTGAATACAGTTTGTATTCCATCTCGCCGAACCCTCTCATCAAATGATTCAGCAGATTCTCTCCACAGTAGAGAGCACAAAGCATGGTAACATCCGGTAGATCTGATCATCTACTCATCAAGGCAAAAAGAAAACTTCGTTAGAGCTTCTGAGGTTACAATTTTCGCTCTTTTACTATCGCTGAGGCTATTACACAAAATTTTTAGCCTTGAACGGGGTTCCAAGGGGCAGCTAAACGGGCGCTCTGAAAGGCTCCCGTCACTATTATGTTCCCCCTTTTTACAAAGATAGCCCTTTTAAAGTTTTCAAATTTTATAAAGGTTTTTTAAGAAAATTTAATAATATTCTTTTATATTTTTAATTATATTTTAAATAAAAGTTTATTTAAAACTAATTAAAAAATATAAAATTAGAAAAATTATTAAATTTATTAAAACCTTAATAAAAAATTAAAACCTAAAAAAAAAAATTAAAAACCTTTTCTCAAGCCGATTTGAACTCGTGACCACTCCTTCAACGACGACCAACTCAACCGCTACGCCACGCAGCTTCCGTGAAAGCAAATGGGGCCAAGGATTTATTTAAATCCTTCAATCGGTGCTAAAAACAAACAAAAAAATTCCTTTTGAGCGATTCGAACTCAGGACCTCTCCCCGACCAACAAACAACTCTGCCAATGCGCTACGCGCTTCGGATGAGATCAACGGTGAGCATAAACATTTTTATATTGATGCGGCGGCTGAAAATTAAAATAAAAATAAAAAAGGTTTATCCCACATGCAGTGGGAGGAGGGCAAACCAATTGTTTTTAAATGCCCGCGAGCCACAGTAATATCGATTGCCTTCGGGCAATCACCAGCAACCTGTTTTGCCGCTTCGAGCCACGTGTCGCACTCGTACACGCCAACCGCTCTCGCCACGTGTTGCCTTGCCAGCTCAGCTCGCCTAGTCAGCACCTGCGTGTCACCTCGGGATTCATGCCCGATTGCCACCTCAGCCAGTGCCTGCCACCTCGAACTGCGTGTCGCTGCCCAGTCAGCGTCCACGTCAGTGCCTACCTCGGGATCCGTGCCCTCGGCCTCGGCTCTCGTGCCTCCATGCTTGTGCCTCAAAAAGTGTGCCCGACTCTGATACCAGTGTACGCAGGTGGGCTAAAACATAAAAACTTTATTTAATTAACTTCAAAAAATTACATGCTACACACACAACGCTTAGGTATTTATAGGGAAGGAGGAAGAAGGAGGAAGGGAGAGATAAGGGAAAATAGTGGGATGTGGAGGGATAAGGGATAAGGAAGGAGGTGGAGGAATAAGGAGGATGAGGAGGAGCGGGAAATAGGGAGCGGAAGATATGGAGAGATAAGGAGGAAATGGTGGCGGGAGGAAAGGAGGAAAAAATGGAGAGAATGTAGGAGAGGGAGTTTAGAAGATTTTTAAAAATTTGCCGACAAAACTATGCCGACCATTACAACCATGTTCACACTAAGCCTAGAAAGATCTAGATATTTCTGGGCCTAAACCCTCTTCATATTTGCAATAGATCCATCTCCTCCTGATGAACCCAAGCAACAATTTTTTATAATATAAAATATATGTCCAACCTAGATTTCCTTATATGATATTTTCAATGGGTTAACTGGTAGGTATATGGTTTAGGATGACATGAACAGGGTATATGTGATATACTTGAACCTCACTATCAAGAGGTGCATGATCGCTCTGGATTGGGATACAAACCACTATCATCAACCACCTCCTTTGAATAAGTATTTCAACAACTCACATAGATTCCAGGGAGGAGGGTGAAAATAGTGAAGAAAGTGATGATAGTTAGGATGAGTACATAGACCTTGAGATTGCACATACACAACACTATGTTTGTTAAGGTCCAAATGCAAAAGTGCATTTACACACATTCACCAAATGTAGATCTATATATGGGCATGTGCACCAAATGTAGTTCTACGTTTATGAACATGAAATCAGTCTATATATATATATATATATATGCTTGACGGGCCACTTTTGATTCATTCTTGTGGTTGAGAATTTTGATTTATCTTCTGGCAGAGTTAGAGCAAAGGAGTTTGTAGTCGTGATGGAGGGAGCTGGAGTTGGTGTTGCAGAAGGAGTTGATGGGTGAGTGGCCAAGGTAGGGTCTCCTTATATTATATTTATTTATGTTATTGTATTTTTTTGTTTTGCTATTTAATTTTTTTTAACGATAATAAGCGGGTGCAAAAAAAGTTCTTTTTTTTTTAAATAAAATGTATATTACACCGATGATGATTTTTGTTGCAGCTGAAGATGCTAGTTATGTGCCACCAATTTTTGGCTTTATTATCTCAAATGAGCAAGCGTTGACTTTAGATTAATAGGATTGGCTTGAGAGGGTGGGATTGGTAGGATACAAATGATTTGAGGTGGTTTGGGTGGATGCATGGTCGCTCTCGATATCAATGGAGAGGTGGGATGAAAATTGAGGGATATTTTATCTCCCCATAGGGGATATTATTATTACCCTCAAGGATATCACATCATATATCCTTGAGGGTAATAATAATAAAATCCCATATCACCCTATTTCTTTAGTAGTCTCTGGGTTGAGGAATATCTAGGTGTTTTCTATTACTCAGCCACTCCTAGTGTTTCACACAACCTCCAGTGAATGTCAAATAGTCCTTATATGCTACAAGTTATTCTTGGCTAAATCAAGTTTCCTCTTGGACCATGCACATTAATCACATTATGATGCTTAGGAATGATGAGCTCATGACTAGCTATTACCATAAAGCAAATAGTTTTACCTACTCATCCAATTATGCATATAGTCTAAAAGGTTGAGAATTGACAATAGGACAAGCTCCCCCTTCTTCTTATAAAAAAAATCCCTTTGCTCCAATAAAAAACAAGTAAAAAAACCCCATTCAAAAAACATATCCCCTGCTCCTCCACAAAATGAGCAAGTCCCAATAGCAATAAAAATTCCCTTGCTCTTCTCAAAAATAACCAAGCCGCAAAAGTAATAAAAATCCCATTTGCTTCTTTTCAAAATTAGAAAACTCAAAAATAAAATCTTAAAAATCCTAAAATCTAATAAAAATAATGGAAAGGAGCTTGAATCCCTATCATTATCAGTTTTTGAAAACCAGGGGTGATCTCCATCACTAGTAATGGACTATAGACACCAATGTAGAAGTGGAGTAGTCTTACACATGGTGACACGCTTGTCACATTAGCAATCTTCTTTTGTACAAAAATATACCACTCTTAGATGAGATAGCTTATTGGCATAGGTACAATTGATTAGTCTTCCTTTGCTCATGATTGGAAATGAACATACATTGTACACATGGTTGTTCCTTGAGATATTTGACTCAGCTAGGACATTGTTGGCATCTTATGGATTTGCAATAATAATCAATGATTTTGTTTGAGATCACTAGGATATTTGAGTATTGAAAAAGAACTCTATATCGTCTATCCCTAAGGCAAAAAAACTCATAAGCGATCTTCCATTCCATACCACCATCGCATTGTCACACATGTATCATATTCCATTTCATCTTGCAGCATATGGTTAAATCAATACTACTGTACTAGTACCCCTTGATTAAGCAATAAAGCTAAAGTTTCCTAACCAATGGTCCATAACCTCTTCAAACAATAATTAATGATGCAACACCATTCATTCATTTGCATACATTATCACTAATTGCATTCATTCATAATACTTTCATTGCATCACATGCATACACAAATTTACAAAATGTATAAAGGAACCAAACTCCTTTAGTTACATTCAATTCAAAAATGCTCCAAAGGAACAAAACCCCCGTGGTCACAACAAATTCAAAAGGATCCAAAGGAACCAAACTCCTTTGGTTACATTTAGTTCAAAAGGTTCTAAAGGAACCAAAATCCTTTGGTTAATACAATTCAGAAGGCTCCAAAGGATGCACCCCTTTGGTCACTTCAATTCAAAAGGTTCCAAATAGCACACCCATTTGGTCAATTTAATCCAACATGCTTCAAACAACACACCCGTTTGATCACTTTAATTTTAAAATGCTCTAGAGGCATAAACCCCTCTGGTCAACACTTAGAATATATTTTTCTTTCTTGCACTAGCTAACCTAAATTCTCATGTGAACCTTGTATCTAGTGATTTACTCTATTCACCTAGTGGTTGTAGTGATTGGTTATCCATGCAATCCGGTAGGATGGGTAGATCACCATAAGGATGATCTAAAAAAAAAAACATAAAATCACCTCATCAATACATTCATCACATCGTTCCATCACATATTGTCCCAAATCATATCGATTTGATAACTCAATTATGAAATGTGACTACGTTTGAGAAAAATTACCCAAAGTTATCATCAAACCCTCTACATGGGGTCATAAAGCAAAAATATCTAAAATTGGTATACAACATTCCACTAGATAGTTATGAACGTGATGACTACAATCAAGATGATAAACACTTCTACCATCCAAAATATTCTAGTGTCACATGCACGACATATTTCTTGGTCCATCTACCACATCACAATGCACATAATTCTACCAAGAGCAATGTCTCAACAATAAATGCCCAATCCAAAATTGCGGTAATCAACTTGATCTTCAATTTCAATAACTACATCCATAAAACCATATTTTATCATCCCAAATTGGTCAATCAGATCATGGGTATCATCCTTCACCCATTCATTACTTGAGGGGGTAAGCTAAAATCAAAATCTTCAAAAGTCAATCAATATTTGCATCAAGAACACCTAAATTCATTTCTTCATCCAATAAAGCTAGGTGTCTCTTGTTTTTGCATCACATTATATTTGGTGCAGAACAATACAAAATGGGACATCTATAGATACCAAATATTAACTCTTCATAAAACCTCATTCACCCTATAACTATGCATAATAATAATGTGACTAAGGTACAACTTAGGCATATTATTCCTACACTATCATATTTTATAGATTTTATAAAAATCTATAAAATTCCCCTAGGATACCTTGTGTCTCCACATGACACGTGTCCTAGCCACCACTACCCCTCCCCTTTCCATAACTTACATGCATCGCTACACTCTCACCCACTCACATGACACCTCTCCCTAGTTAAGTGAGACACTTCCATTGACTCATTGTAACTGTATCAAACACTTTTTTGATTGGTATTACCACATGGAAATCCTAGATTACCACCTATATTCTCACTCCCACCTTCAAAATTCCTATAAAATCACCATCACTTCATCACCCAAAAAAGAGGGACTAAAAACATACCGTTATGCTGCCCAAATCATGCTAGAAGGCCATTTGCATCTTCGAGGATCAAGCCATCAAAGTCAAGAAGAGAAAAACAATAGCATTCTACCATTTAGTACTAAATACAATACCATGTTTACACAGTAGCAAACGTAGCCCTATAGTTTCCAAATGCAGCCCTACAGGTCCCAAATATAGCTCTACGTTTGCGTAAGACTACCCAAATTGTTTTGGCCATATCTCACTCATCCAAACCTGGATTGAGCTAAAATATTAAGGGTAGGTTGTTGATAATCCCTATAACATCTCCACCAATTTCATATCATTTGGAGTAATAAAAACCCAAATGTATCCCTATAGTTAACTAGTCCCAAACATAGCCCTATGTTTGGTTAGAAATAGTGTAGTCATTTCTAGACACAAATAAGAGAAAGTAAATTAGCAAGGTATTTAGTTTCATTGTTTTTCCATATTTTGCACATCACTTTCTAGTTTTATAAGGATTTTAATTCAAGTTTTTTGTATATTTTTTTATGCATATCAAATAAGTGCTACTAATCCCTTTTATTTGTAGATATATGTGTGTAGGTGCTAGGTTTTTGAAGGCTGCTAGAGCAAGGATGGCCTGCAAGGATACTCAAGCCCATACATAAAATTGATTTTAGTAGAGAAGACATTTGGTACCATATTTCTATTCAAATTACAAAAGGGGAATTTTCTCCCTTTTGCCCATTGTAATATGAAATCAAGCATATTGTAATTATACCCCCACACACTCAAGGCAAAAAGCATTGTAAACAGGTACCAAGAATCCATTAAAATTAAATACAAAATTATTTCATTGTAAATAGATTTTTTCAGTATTTCATTGCTAGGTGTTGTATTTTATTTTCTTACAATATTATTTTTTATCTAGGTTGCATAAGTGCTTGGTAAATTTACCTTTTTATATTGCTCAAAACTTTTACAAAATGACACCCATTTTTTATCATAACATTTCTACCTACACCATCTTTTTATTTCCTCTCCTTTCACTAGACTAGCCTCTATCTTATTTTATATTAAAAATCCACCTAAGGTAATATTATTATAGTGTAGTGAAACTTCTTTGTAGTTTTGGTGACTCACAAGGGCCTTCTTGATTACTAAAGGATAATTTAGAATTGTTGTCTTTATCCTTGGGCATGTAGTCAAAATTTTGGAAGAACCTATAAAAGAAAAAAAAAAAAAAAAAACATAGAACATTACAAAGCTACCGGTTTCTCCAATGCTTGCTTAATTTCTACCCACTCTTCATATTATGGGTACTGGATCATTTTGTAGTACTCATGGATTATTTCAGCTTGAACTAGTCATTGGGGAAGACATTCCTTAAGTCATTAGTGGTTACATGCATATAATGCAGTGCAACTAAAGGTGTGATTACCTTCACAATTTGTTTTGCTTAAAGAGGATCTGACCACACCTTAAAAGTAGAGTTATCATATTTATAGTGCATTAGCAATTTTATGTATTCATATTCTAAAATTATCCTAACATGTGTGTCCAAGGGAGGATGGAGTTTCTTTTAAAACAACACATAAATTTTTCTCCTAATCTTGGTAGTAGTGGTAACTAAGGCAGTCACTTGGGATTTACATTGATGTTCAACCCATTACTTTTTGAGAAAATACATTACTTATCATGTTGTCAACTCCTTATCATAAATTCCAACAAACATTAGCTTAGAATCTGATGTAGTGTCCAATTTTACCTATAATATTCTAGCTTCAAGTTATTTTGTAGATATCTATCAAGACTTGATTCAATATCCTATCTCACTTGGGAACTTTGTGTGGTGGTTGCATCAATGGATTTGAAAATTTCAAATAACTTCATAGCTATTCTAGTATGGGCACTCAATTCTATACAATTAAATTATTTAATTTGCAACTAGGAAAAAACACTGTTCATCCCATAAAAAGTTAGCACATTGTCCATTCCATATTTGATCTCATTTAACCCATATTTTTTCAATCTATGTTGATGTATTTTTCTACATTGTTTTATGCTTTTCATAAACAAAAATGGATTCCAAGGTATATATTGACCTCTAAAAGTGTAGATCCATTCCTATATTGAAGAAATCAAGACCCCATGATGATCGAATTTCTATCATGACTTGAGATATTTTAGACAAAACCCACCTAACACATATGCTATTGGCCATCCTATAATGCATCCATATCCTATCCCTATCATCCATCTCATAAGTTGTTAAACAACAGGAAAAGGAAAAAAATAGTACTAATAGAGGACAAGTGCCCTTATGAGCTAGTACATCATTTCGTAACCAATAATTAATGCATTCTACCCTCACCTAAGTGGTTCACATAAGAATATCAATCAATATCTTCCTTCCTTAGCCATTACAGGTGAAGTCTTAAAAATATTTCCTAAGCTCTTTAAATGATTGACTTATTTTAGGAAAGCCACCATAATTATCAAAGTAAGCCCACCCTTGTTAGCCATACCAAGTCATAATTAAATGTCTAAAATAACTATCATTCTTAGCCACTATAAATTAGTAACCATGATCTGAGGTAGGTGGCATCCCATCCCAATGATGTGCCCTCTACAATAGTCTTAAACAGGAAAATATTTTAAATCCTATGTTTAAATACCGCCTATGAGAAAGAGATAGGTAATGAACGAATGACTAAATGAGTAATTCACTAAGTTCATAGGTAAGAATCTAATAGTGTATTTAACAAAGGAACTACCATCATCTTTTACTCTTTACTAACAATTAATTATTTGTTCAATACTTTATCTGATTGATCATCTACATAATTTTTATTCCTTATGAGCATAATGAATTTAACATTTGATTATTTCTATTTCTCTTTTGTAACCTATCTTAGATACATCCATAATTTACCATCAATAAGTTATTTATCACTCATTGTAAAATAAAATAGGGATTGGTTTTCTAGTTGATTATATACTTCACATGTATAAATCTTGGCAATCCCCATAAATACTAATTCTATTTATTTTTCCCTATAGACATTCAAGTTATTTCTATTGTGTAAGTGATGGTATTACATTTTTAAGACTAAGGAGCTATAGTTATCAGTCTAATATAAAGATATTAGTATATCAAATACTTTTGCCTGGATCCTTGTTTCTCATGCGTGGATTTTACTATATATCATGTATATATTTTTGTTTTTATTTATAATAGTTCATTAGTTTTTTAGCTTATGCTTTAATTTTATATTTTTTTAATCTTAAGATATCATCCAGGAACACAAGACATCCATAGAAGCTTGTATATAGTCCATAAGGTTAACCCTCCTTTTGTTGTTGTATGTATATCATGTACACATTGAGGTAAATAAAAGTCAAAGGATTGGTTTCAAATACCTGGCATATTGTCATATTTAAATTTTAGTGAAACCAATATGAACACCTCTATGGATCATTCATGGCCTTATTTAGCCTTTTATTTAGTTATACCTATAAGCCTTTTCATAATAGTCTTTCATAGTCTTAAGCCATGGCTGACCATTCCTATTTTATATGAAGTAAAGTTCATGTAGAGTATTCTCTTCATTTACCCTTAAATGGCATTCATGATGAAGAGGATCCTTTTGGAAACCCTACCTCTAATGAATAAAAGGAAGATAACCAATACCTTATCATAGACGATATTCTAAATATAATGACCTCTACCTCTATAGGTAATTTGTAAGAGTTCAAAAAATGAAATGATATGTATTCATGGATATTATCTGGGATTAGGACAATGATCAAATATTACCTTAAGAGTGAAATCCATAGTCAACATCTACCTGTTCCATTTTAAACCCCAAGACTAGACTTGCACTAACAATAACCTACCTAGAGTGTGTCTAAAAATGGTTTTTGCTATAGGTCCTCGCACATGTGTCCCATAGGATATAAAATTTTCCACCTCTCCTATTGTGTTTGTCATAGGTAGCTAAGCCTAGATCACACCCATCACTTTCCACTATGACCTACTCATGAGCCATATAAACTTATTTTCCTTAAAGAAAACCCTCTTGTATCCAAACCAAGCTCCTCTAGAATATGTATCCCTTTATCTCCATCACATAAATTCATTCCCCCTCACAACCTACCTCCTTTTTTTCCATTGTGTATCTCTACCAATCATTTTATCTCTAGTGGAAAAACTATGGTTTCCATTTTCTCTACAATTTTATTCTCTCAAAGTCCCTCAAAGTTAGCATCCTATTTTTCAACCTTCTGAAAATGCACCTCCTCTAGAATCATCCTAACCTAACTCAAATATTGAAGGTGATTTGGAACAAATAAATAAGAAACTCATCTCCATTCAAGGAACCTCCTTAAGCCAATAATATTTCTTTGAAAATATTTCTAATGAGCCCTTAGACCCATCCATCACTAGTCATCCCTTCTTAATAAACTTTTAGGCACCTTGGTTCTATGTCTGTAAAGGATTATATGACCTTTTTAGACATCTATGTCATTTTAAGATTTTTTATGACTACTACCTTTGGTTAGTATATCTTCCTTCAAATTTTTCCTACTAGCCTTGGAGATAGCACCCTAGAATGGTATTTTTATTAATCATTACTCCAAAAAGAGTTTTCAATAATTAGGAGAGTTCTTAATCTAGTATTTATTTGCCTATATGAAAGAGCTTGTCTCTATTTATTACCTTTATTAGCTTAAGTAGGTTAAAGACAAATCCTTTACTAAATTCCTAGCTAGGTGGTGAGCTCTCATATGTAAAATTTAGTGCATTCCACCACCTAAGGACCTCCTTTGGGCCTTTATACATAGCCTAAAAAAATATTTTTCTTATCATTTAAAATTTCTCCCATTCCTACTTTTTAGCTTGTAGTTGACCTTTTTAAACAAGTTGAAGCTATTGATATATGTAGAGGTCAAATAAAACTTTTGAAAAAATAAGATGAGATTAAAAACCAATATAATATTCTTTATCCAAAACCTATAGAGTTATCATGAGGGACTCCTAACTCATATAGTTTTTATGAACATTATGATTTCCACTATGTGGTTTTTCAAAGGATTGGTAGGTGCAATACCTTGTATAACACTATCCAAAACTAAATTAAAAAATGTTAGATTACCATCAGTGATCTTGAAGCTCAATATTCTTCTAACCAAGACCTTAGGATCTTTTATAATCCCCTTATTTATCACAACTAGAGGTTTCTTAATAATGTCACCTTCAAAAATATGAATGGTATGGTCTTTGTACATGTAGTCACTCCAAAATTACATAAGGGTCAACCTTCTAGTTCATATTCCTAACCTCCCATAGTCCTTTAGAAGTAAGGAAATAACCTCATATCTAATATATCTACCATTTCCATCCTAACTAATCCTATAGGTCCTTTTTATATATGCCCAACTAGAGAGTGTGCTTGCTAAAATTCCCCTCATTGAGTTATTAGTGATATTTTTCACTCACTATGACATGCTACTCCAACTTCTATGTGAGTGAGTGGTCCCCCAAGACTTACCATATAATAACATCACTAACATTTTTGGGATCTTTAGATACCATCACCTTATATCCTTTCAAGAAATTAATGTCCTTGCACCCATTTTCCTTGGTGATCACCCCCTACATATCACCTGCCATATCAAACAAAAATGTATTAAATGTATCCTAATAGATTATAAATATAGCCTTAATATTTGTAATATTAAATTTCTCCATTGTCTTTTTTTGACACAAAGTGATTTAGAAAAACTAGAGCTAGTCATACAAACCTTCTATGATGATGAATGAGGTGCCTATGGTACTATATATTAAGCTTTGAAAGTTGGTCCTCATGTGCTTGATATATTAATCTATGTTATTCCGTGTGAAATAATCTATAACATTATTTTAGCGTGACCATGGATTCATCCGATATGAGTCATATCCTATACTTATAATTAGTGCCTCAAATATGAGTATTAGGGTAAAATAATGTATATCCCAACCAATGCTAAACATATTGCTTACTACTAGATGACCTTAGTCTCAAAAATATTGTCGATCCCTACAACCATTGGATCAATCATACCCTGAGCTATAAATATAGAGTCATTCTTGTTTGACCAGTCTAGCCTACCTTTTACTCATATATCTTTTCCTATTTACAACAAAATTTTACCACCTAATATTTCTTGGACAAATGATGTTGATTCCCATCTTGATTTTATGTGAGATATTGTTGTTTTATTTACTTCACTCTACAACTATAGATAAACCATGAGAATATATTTGATTATACACATTGGGAGCTTCTCTTTTATGTGTGCTAGTACCTTCAATGATGAACATATACATAGTGAAAACATTTTCCTGCCCAAGAGATTGTATACCTCATATTTATTCTCTAATTATATAGTGCCTAGTAAAATATTTATTAACATAGAGTACCTTGAGAAAGGACTTGGTCAATATGAACAATGTGTCAAAAATCCTTTAGAATATAACACTTGGCTTGGTCATTTTAGGATTGGATATATCCCTAGAAAGACTATATCTCTATCATTCCTCCCAACATCTAGTTCTATCATAGATTCCAATCAATCTCTATATTCTCTTTGTATGAAAAATATATTCCTTTATGGTTCAGAATGGGATGAGGAGGATGAGAAAGAACTTTAGTACATCCTTAATACTAACGCTTATCACTTTGTCTACCTTGATAGTAGAATTTTTTCACCCTAGTCATGTCTATGTTACTTGTTAGTCCATGCCTATTTGATATGGAAACTATCCCCTCTAAGTCATCTACTACAAGTTCATGGGAGGATGGATTCACCTTTATAATGACTAGTTTTCCAATATTGCAAATGCCTAAACCATCCCCTATTGATCCGATGGACTTTGAGGACTTAAGGTCTTGCCCAACTCTCCTTAGCTTGAAGATAATTCTCATATTCCTATAAAATACACCATATATATTAATTTAAAAATTTATGTTGACCATAAGATCCTTATGTTGGGGTCTACTCTAGCACATTATGAATGCCATGATTATATTACTCTTCTATAGGAATTCTATGACATATTTGCATGGACTTATGTTCACATATTTGGGTTAGATCCATCCCTAGTTGTTCACCACTTAGCCATCCATTCTAGTGCTAATCCTATTAAACAAAATCTATGTAAATTTTATCCTAAGGTTTCTCTGCTTATAAATGAAAAGTTTCAAAATATCTTATATGTTAAATTCATCAAGGCAATAAATTATTCTGTTGGAGAAATATAAACTATTTTGTACATGACAATGTACCACCTTGGTACATTATTGTAAATATTATATTAGGGTTGTGTCTTAGATTAGTGAGTGAGTAAATATTTTATGTTATGTAATAATGTGTAAGAAATGCACAAGTGTCATGTAAATATGTGTGCAAGTGTTATGAGTGTAAATGTGCACAAGTGTCAAATATGTAAGTGTGCATTGTATCCTTAGAATAGGAAAATGAAGAGTTGTAAAACAAAATTGAAGTTCAAGAGTTTAGCATATGAAGAGTCACATACAATTATATATTTGTGATGAAGCATTGTAATTATTATTAAACATTCAAGGATTTATGCTTGCATTAGTAGACATTTATTATATTGTATTTTTAGTATTTTCATGTGCAACATTGTGAGAATGTTTATATGATTATTTTATGAGTATTATTATTTGAGATATTAATTAATTCATTATGTTGTAACTTTATTATATTAGATCCAGTGATTATTTTATTATGGTGATTTACATTAAGTATTAACGCTTAAATTCTAACAGTGTATCAGATCCACAATAAGGTTTCTTGTGTAGGATTTTTAAGTTGCAAAAATTAGAATGCTAAGGTCTTTACACAAGGCTGGAGAATAACTTGTGAATAATAGGACTCAACTAGAGTTTTTCCACTAGGTTGAAGAATAACCAGTGAAGATCAAGGAGTCTTTCCACTAGGTTGAAGAACAACGAGTGAAGACTAGGAAATCAACTTGAAGATAGTTGATTATTTAGGGAATAGATAACCTTGATATTGATAAAATATATTGAAGGGACAAGAATCCCTTGATATTGATATTTCTCTCAAGGAAAGAGAATAATTATTGATTGAAGTTTTTTGTAGATTCAATATTGTAGGAAGAAAAAAAAAAGGATAAATTTGATCATTCAGGAGATTATCATCCTAACATAGATATTGGATTGTTATATGATGCTAGAAAAACCTAAGATATTGCTATAGTGAAAATTGATATTCAGAAGTTGAGAATATTTATACAATAAATAAATAATACTTTCATTTTTATGTTCTAGAAGGTTTAAGACTTTCATCAATAAGGGATTTATTTAAGTTATAGACTACCAAAAGTTTTAGGTCTCAAATATAGACCTTGATAAAAGTCTTAGGTCTTCAATATCGACCTTGATAAAATTTTCAAATCATTAGGATATTGATCTTGCTAAGATAGATTGAGTTTATCTATTACATTAAAATATTTAGAATAAAATGTAATCTATGATCTAGGTCTTCAGGATAGACCTTGATATTGATATTTTTGGATTCAATTCTTAAGGAAAACACATTTATAAAAGTTTTAGTGATTCATGACATATAAACCTTGAGAAATTGGTCTAAGTAAAGATACCAATATTAGGAAATAGAGTTTAGAGAACTAGAGATTTGAGATCCTTCATAGAAAGGGATCCATAATGGATATAAGTTGCTCTAATAGAAAATAGGTCATATTTGATTGATAAAGGAAGGAGTCATAAGGAAAAAAGTCCTATAAGATTTTTAGATTTGAGACAAAATATAGTAAGAGGAATTCCATTGAAAGAGATCTCTTATAAGAGAGAATATATATAAAAGAGAGTTCCAACAAGAGTGCTTACATTTAATTTGGGATAATTATAATCAATCAATGACAATCCCATAAGACATGTTAAAGTGATCCATTAGAGAAGGTCCCATTAAATTTTGATGATAGAGGAATGAGATCTATCTAAAAGAGGTCCATCATAAGTAAATTTATTGGTCCTTAGCAAGATAAGAGACCATTAATCTAGCTTGTTCTATAAAGATAGAAAATAAGTAGAGAAGACTTGAAGGTAGCAATAAGACTTCAAGACATTGAGAAGACTTGAAGGTAGCAAGAAGACTTCAAGATAATGAGAAAACTTGATCGTATAAAAAATATTTCAAGATATAAAGAAGATTGGATGGCAAGTATCGTACCAAAGTTTACAAAATGTAGAACAACAAGTTAGAAGAATATAGGTTAGAAAGTAAAGAGTGTAGGGAAGAATATAGTGAAATCATACATATCATATTACTCAAGCATATTAGTGATTAAGGCTTATAGGTTTGGGATAAATTTAAATAAAGAAAAATAGCATTGAATAGAACATAGAGTGGACATAATTAAAGTAGTATGGTAGAAAGAAAATCAACCTGAATCCAACCATAATAAATAACATATAAGGGCAATAAAGTAAAAGTGCGAAATTAGTGATGAATATGTAGCCTTTTTAAGGAGATAAGTGTGTTTGTAAAAAATTATTTAAATATCTTGAACCATAGAGAGAGAGAGAGAGCTATATGTCTGCACCTACAATAATAATAGGGAAAATAATATTAGAAAATCATGCAAGTCATGTAAGAAATTCATGGAAGAATACAACATTAATTGAAGTGAAAAAAATTGTTCTTAGAGTCGAATATAGTGCATTCCTATGAGTCAAATGTAGAGCCATTCTCCAAGCTGAATGTAGAGTCATTCTTTGACCTGAGTATAGAGCAGTCCTATGTATTAGAATCCTACATAACCTAAGCCAAAACTAGTATAGAAGGATCTTCATCACAACCAACTATTAGAAATAGATTATATTCCATCATTTGGGTTATGTAAATGTATCTTCCAAGGTATATACTTAGTATATTAGATTACTTTAGGGGGAATTTATCTAGTAAATTCATGCAATGTAATAAATGCTCAAGTGTTAATGTGCAAGTTGTACCATATACAACTAGATAGAGTGTTGGCCAAGTAACATATTTTACCTATATAAGGAAGACCTCATTGTTAGATAGATACACAGAGAGAGAGTCTAGGACATAGTAGCTTAGAGAATATTCATAGGTATTATAGTTATGTGTGGATCACCATATAGTGGTGATGGGTGTAATATAGTCCAATAGCTTTATTAATAGAGTATTTATTTCCTCCATAGCTACATTATATTCATTTATATCATTTCTATTTAATGCATGTCTTAGTCATCTAGCAGATTTACTTTATTTCATATTATTCTACATCTCATGATTGTTATCTCTCTTTGCATATTATATCAAAATCTGATAGTGGTATCAAAGATACATTAGATCTAGTTTGTTTAGGTATATAGGAAAACCACCAATATTATTGAGCCTGAATTTTTTGTCAACTTGATGTGCCATTGGATCGGTTACTATCAAAATATCTCAAAAGAATCTAGGTGGTAGAATTAGGAAGAGTTACAAGTGAGGACTGACTGAAATATCAATTCCAAAAAATACTGAGATTGCGTTTGACTAGAGTCTTTCCACAGATTTATAGGAAAAAATTGTGAAGACCAAGACTCAACATTCAATCCACTATATTGAGAGATCATCTAGTGAAGATCCAGGATATATGGAACTTGCTAAATATTGCCCAAAGTTTATTTTGTTGTAGGTAATTAATTCTTATATGATTGGTACTCATTCTATAATAGAAAGTTAGGAGAATCCAAATTTATTGCTCGAAGGTTGATGTACCCTCATAGTGTAGATATTAGTTCCTTGTGCAAGAGAGCATAGGAGAAGAAGAATTTTGGAGAAGAAGCATGGTGAAGTTAGGATACTGAAGGTCTCTATTGCTAGATTGAAGAACTTCATAGTTGAATAACATGTCATAGAAGCCTTTATACTGAAATAAAAGTAATATAAGCTTTGAAAATACCACAAAATACTTGATCCTGATGAAGAATTCAAAAGGAATATCTAATTTAGAATTAGATTAAGATTTTGGTTTTAATATTTTTATTCTAGGGATAAAATATTCAATGAGTTGAGAAACTTCCTACAAGAAAGTTAGGAAGAGTATCTTATTCAGAATCAATTCAACACCTAAAGCAAAAATATCATGAGAATTTAGAATTCGACAAGAAGACTTGAAGATAGAAGAAGCTCATAAAATGTAGGAGATTTTAATATTACCTCTCATAGAAAGAAGGCATCACTTTAGAGATAGAAACATATCTAAATCTACAATAGAAGGAGGAGACCACAACAGGAGAAAAAACCACAAAATATTAGGCTTGTGAAAGAATGTTTGATACCATCATTTGGTTAAGAAGGAGTTATTCAAGATAGTATACAAAAAGCTGCAAGATCCTACTCGAAGCAACAACTTGGTGATCTTAGACACCAAGATCTACATCCTCTATAGAAGTAGAAAAAGGATCTATACTTTTTTCAAAAATTTATGCAACTACTGGTGCTAACTAACTCATTAATTAGACTACTTATCAGATTCATTAGAGCACCTTATTTGGATTAAAGTTACATGAAGAAAAATTAGATTACAGTCTTAAAAAGTGCAAAAAGGAAAATATTATTTTTAAGGTTCATTTGGACATTAATTAGGAGTTTATTAGATTTCAAAATTATAGAAATTAGTTTTTTATTTCATTAAAAAGAAATTATATTATATTTATTTTCACTATTATACTACTCTTAAAAGAAATTAGTTTTATGTTTTTTGAAGGGCACAAAATCTATTTTGTATAAAGTGTCTAAAGACACTATTGAAGCATAGAAATCTACAATGCATAGTGGCCAAAATAAGAAACCCAAAAAGGTTATAATCATCCAAAATGTGGAGAAGAACACAACTAACCAAAAACAAAAATAAAAGTTTCAAATATTAAGACTTGGTGAGTCTCAAATCCAAAGCATTAAAATATTGGATGCAAGAAAAGTAAGTGCAAAAAATTACATAAATTAAAGAGATTTTATCTACTTTTATATAATATTGGATTTGTTATCAAAGTGTCCAAGATAAAATGGGAAAGTATCTATATTAAAATATAACCTCAAAACCCTTGTATTGTAGGATAAATCTGCCATAAAACCAAAATTTCAGATCTAAAATAAGAGTGCAAAAAAAGGTGCATCAAAGGAGGTTTATGTACAATTTATGGTACATTTTATTGCACTACTCTAATCTTGTTTTTACAACTCAAGAACATATTTGAATGTGTCCCAAAAAGGCACAATAACTATCGGGAAAATTAGCCATGAAAGGCCAAACATCAACACTCTTCTTACCAAGCAAAAGGAGCCACTCAAAGGGCTCATCTTGTATGGATGAACCTAAAAAAACAAAGCCCAAAAGAGGCTATCATAAAGATACATTTATGTAGATAAAAATAGTTCATATATACCAAAGGATAACATCTACATCAACCAATGTAGGATGGACAACATCTACACTACAAAGATAAGGCATCTACTTCTACCATCATGATACAAACAACATAACAAGCATCTATCTACACTAGAAATAAGCATAGGAATTAGCACATTGGAGGTATAGAAGATAAATAGAAAATTATATACGTTCAAATTCTTAAACTTGATGAATATTTTCCATGAAATGAAGCACCGAAATCGCTATTCAAAGCTCCATAGTTCCTCATCAATCCACCTACAATATATGAGTTTGTGTTCTTCTCAAGAAATATACCAAAGCAAAGGAATGGCATATCAAAGGACTTAAGGAGTTATAATATTCTCCTTAGAAAGTATTACAAGGGAAGGAATTCATGTAGAGATCTTGAATTCCACTTGGAATCAATCTTCTAAGGTGCATATGTTACAGGGATTTCATCTCTCAATGCTCATAAACCTCATACATATGTTATAGATGTGGTGAGACTTGTTATCCTCCACATGGCCCACACAAGTGAATACATTACAGAGTGACCAAGAGGTGTTGAACAAGAAAGTGGTATGTTAATAAAAGGAGGAGTTCTCATACATAATAGATGTGACACATGTCACAAAGCTCAATATTATTCCTTTATAAAAGGCACTTGAAGTCCAAAGTTCACAACACATCAAAATGTAGTCAAAGCCAATCAAGCACAATGTGGAAGGAAGGAAGGAGCATTAAATGCTCCTTATCTTGAAGGTCAAACCTTCTTATTTTAGCAACATCTACATTCCAATATTGAATATGAGCATCTCCATCGATTCCAGTGCCCAAGGGAACTTTAATACTACTATTATATTATAATTTCCCAAAATAGACATGGAAATAATTACACAAAATATGAAGAGAAGAGTAGAATTGATTACTTTATTCCAAGGATCAACATTGTATAAATAGAAAAGTTGATCATTGAGATCTGTTGGATTACAGCAACTCATCAAACCTGATGAAGACACCACTCAGTGTTCTCCTAACACATGGAGGAGTGGAAACTCAAGTGTATCTATCCTATTAGAACTTAAGAGAATATTAACTTATTCTAACACCCCCCTTAAGTGATACTAGGGGGGCTTTGTAAAAATGAGTCTCAGCAACAAGGCCTGATGAGGTACTCATATACAATAACTTATTTATGAAGATATGGTAAAAGCCATCAATGAAAATGAAGTAAGGAAGAGGCTTGTCTTCGGATGGCGAAGATTGTCCTCTTAATACAATAAGAATGATGAGTCCCGGTAACATGGCTTGATGAGGTACTCATTTACGATATATATATATATATATAGTTGGTGAAAAAAACCCCTTGGAGAAAAACCAATTATCACAATGTTTTTGAAGTGATGGTAAAAATACAATAGAAAAAACCATCAATCAAAATGAAGCAAGAAAGAGGATTTTTTTTGGATGGCAAAGATTGTCCTCTTATACAATAAGAATGATGAGTCTCGAAAACATGGCCTGATGAGGTACTCATTTACTATATATATAGATGGTGGAAAAACCCTTGGGAAAAACTATCTTTCACATAAAAAAATATCCAAGATAGAGGCATATCTTCGGATGGCAAAGATTGTCATCATATATACATATTGTTTGAGAGATGATAAAAATAAACCACAAGGGAAAAACCATTCTCCAAACAATATAATGAGAGGTGGAAGACCTCTGTGTCAATGCAGCTGTAATACTCCAAGTTTATCTCACAACTACAGGTAACATGGAAAATGAAATGACTTGGTAAAGAGATCCGCAGTTTGATTTTTAGTTGGAATATAGTCCAAGTATATATTCCCATTCTAAATATGTTGTCATATGAAGTGCATGTGTATCTAGATGTGCTTGGTGCGCTGATGTTCAACCAGATTGCATACAATATGGATTGTGCTTTGATTGTCACACTAAAGAGATATAGGCTTCTCATGAAAGAAACCAAATTCTCTTAGAATTTGATGAAGCTAGAGAGCTTCTTGACTTTCTAAAATTGTTGCCCTGTATTTTGCCTCTATAGAAGATAAGGCTAATGCTTGTTTTTTCTTGCATAACCAAGATATTTGTAAAGAACCAAGGCAAAATACAAAGCCAGAGGTTGAACATATGTCTTCTACTAAACCTGCCCAATCTGAATTCGTGTAGCCAATGATATCCATGGATTTTACCTTATATAGGATCCCAAAGCGCGTAGTGCCTTGCAAGTAACGAAGGATCCATTTTGTTGCTTGGAAATTATTGAAGTGAGGTTGATGAGAGAATTTGGATATTAGGCCAACAACATATGATATATCTGGGCGAGTATGAATAAGGTATAATAGACTTCCTACAAGATGATAGTATAGAGTTGAATCACATAGAGGGGATGAGCAGGAAGTATTGAGATGAATTCCAGATTGAAAAGGGGTAGGAGAAGGTTTACAATTTATCATTTTAAACCTTTGAAGAAAATATAGAGTGTACTTTTGTTGACACAAGGAAATTTTTGCATCTTTTTGACTTATTTGAATCCCAAGGAAGTAATGAGCTATACCTAGATCAGCCATTTCAAACATTTCAGAGAGGGAATCTTTTATAGTTTGAATGTGAGTAAATTTAATACTAGTGAGAAGAATATCATCAACATATAGACCAATAATGGTGATTTTACCTTCATTTATCCAAATGTAGACTGTGTTATCAGACTCATAATGAGAAAAACCTACGAAAAGAAAGGAGTCCATATTTTCATACCAAGCTCTAGGGGCTTGTTTGAGGCCATAGAGAGACTTTTTTAGCAAACAAGAGAGGATTCTTGAGTGAAACTAGCAGGTTATTCCATGAATATTTCTTCCTTTAAGTACCCATGTAAGAAAGCACTTTTTACATCCATTTTATAGACATACCACTTTTGGGAAGCAACTAGAGCAAGAACTAGTCTAACAGAATCCATTTTAGCAACTGTACCAAAGGTTTTTGCATAGACAATACCTTAAATTTGAGAAAAATATTTTGCTACTAGGCGAGCTTTGTGTTTGTCTATTTCTCCAGTAGGCCCATAATTTGTTTTGTAGATCCATTTACAATGAACTAACTTCCTTCCTTTGGGCAAGGGAACTAAATCCCAAGTTTTATTTTTGATTAAGGAATAAAATTTGTTTTCCATGGCATCATCCAATTATTTGATACCTGTTGCTTCTTTGAAGGATTAAGGATCAAAGGAAATAGACTCATAGACAAGACCAATGCTTATGGGGTTGGATGATCTGGTAGATGGAAGATTTTGGATGTAAGGAGTAGCTTCTTTAACAATGGTGTGGGCTCATTTTGGCATAGTGGAAGGAGTAGAAGGAGTTGAAAGACATTGAGTTGGAGTTAGAGGTTTCTCATATTGATTATAAATTTCTAAGTTATCCTCAAGAGTTAGCTCTTCATAATATTGAGGTTCATTTATTCCATGTCTTAGTTATCTAGCAGATTTACTTTCTTTCATATTATTTTGCATCTCATGATTTTTATCTCCCTTTACATATTATATCAAAACGTAACACTAACAAGGAATGTCGAGACATCTCCATTTGTAGTCAAAAAGGAGCTTCAAAACAAGAATCAAAGCATCACCCTTGTAGTCCAAAAGTAACATTTAAGTCTTTCCCTTGTAGTTTTAAAGGAACATCTAAGCATCACACACAAAAAATATGTGTCCTATTAGTTATATCATTAATATTAAATGTGATTTTTATCTCTACAGACAAAAATATTAATACACCATAGAAATTATGATAAAAAAACAATATTGTGAAAAAACTATGTCCAAGCCAACAATGAAGTTCATGAATATGAAATATCCATATTAATTTAATAAAATTCAGATAAAAGTGTGATTATAAACTTGGACAATCAAAAAAATTAAAATTTGAAAACCAATGAAAAATATTTTAAGAGTTTGAACAGAAAAAAAATATTTTCTGTTTTGAATGACTCCATTATTTATAGTTAAATTCATAATTGAACCATAAATGAGAACACAAATATGAAAATAAAGCATAACCCACCCTTGTAAGATAAATTTCCACTATTTTTTATGCAAATTATATTTGCTTAAAAATTTTCTTTATTATTTTATTCTAGCTTTATAACTATGTGGAATTATTTGATTTGTTAATTTAAAAATAAATAATCATAATGAATATATTCATAAACATTGGTGGGTGCATTAAGTATCTTGACTACTTATACTAACCATGTAGTATTTTCACATGTTGAGAGATTTCTATATTTAAAATTCTAGATAATATTTTGTATAGATTTTTAACTTTATTTTTTCTAGAGAAAAAATGGGTTGTATTGTGGTCTCCCACCCTTGAAAAATCACAAATGTTCCCATTAGATCTTGAGATCTTACAAAAATGTTTAATTCTCATCTCAATTCAGTTCTTGTAGCTAGACACCTACATCATTTTTCTAAAAAATTTTGAATTCTTGATTTTCATTTTTTGGATCTTCTCAAGTTTTCTTTGTAAATACAAATATTTCAAATTCAACATCCTTCTTCTTGATATTTTACTATAGCATCCTTCACAATACCAAAAATCAAACCCTACTATCT
The DNA here is from genome assembly GCA_028583015.1 of Wollemia nobilis. Classification (NCBI taxonomy): domain Eukaryota; kingdom Viridiplantae; phylum Streptophyta; class Pinopsida; order Araucariales; family Araucariaceae; genus Wollemia; species Wollemia nobilis. The sequence goes on along the minus strand of JAQPPZ010000737.1, from coordinate 1,059,927 downwards.
ACACTACATTTTAGTAGAGTAATATTTCCAAAAATTCTCATTATCATAGTATGCTTTACCAAATCTATACAACCAATTTTCTTCTTAAAGCATAAGTGCAACCACAAGAATTGTAATAAATATTTTATATGAAAACACATTAATAGTATAAAATACAGTAAATATAAAAACTAAAACGTGCAAAAATAGCACCCTAACCCCCCTCCTGCATATAGATTTTTTATTTATGAGATATACAATAGACGTTATTCACTATGAAATAATATTTTTAACGGTTTAGTGAAGAAGGTTTTTTGAAATAAAACCTTAGAAATTTAATGTTATATAAATGGAACATAAAAGAGCCTCAAAAATGATAAATACACATGTCAACCAAGGTTCCTGTAGGAATATTTATAAGAAAACTAATGCTTTGAGTACGATATAGTCACCCTGTAGAAAAAGGTTAAAGAAAGGAAACGAAGAATGAAATATGCCATTACTGGAATCTCATATGGAGAGCAAAGACTTAACCCGCAAGCAACAAACTTAGCGTCTTGCGGTAGACCTTGAAACCCAATGGCTGCGCTCGTAGATGGCGGGTCCTCTTAGATTTTCTAAGAAATGAAATGATACCTCGAAAAGGAATATGTAGTTCGATCTTTGAGAGAAGAGCAAATGCCATCACAAAAAGGATGCAGTCCAAGCTTTGATAGAAGAACCAATGGCCTCGTATGATTTATTTCATTTGAGATATGAAATGGCACCACATTGTGATGTAGACCGATATTTCATAGAAGCAGAAGAGGCCTTTGAACAAGGTTTATCCTTGTTGAGTGATGCATTCAAATGAAATACGCTCTTCCTTGAAATACCTACAAAAAAATGTAAATAGGGAAGGCGTAATAGAAAAAATATATATTTTTTATCTAGCAAATCATATAATAATATGAAAACATCAAATCGAAGAGCTCCAAAATTTTAGAGAAGACAAATTATTTTTATGAGCACAAGAAAAATGTTGGAAAACAGGGGGACTGAATGATATATAAAGGATTCTAAATTTAATCGTTATGGATCACCAACAATTTTTTTTTTGAAATTACTAGGCTTGGCGACGATTGCCAATGCTTAAAGTGAGAGACATTTAAAAAAATTCGTGCCTTTGCAACATTATTTAAAAAAATATATAAAGCAACTGAAGTGACATTGTCTCAAGCATATGAGGCAAACAAAAAAATATTTAGAAGATCTTATTCACCATCCATGAGATTAGCACCTACGAAAATGGGTACCGATGGAGACGCATAGGAGAGGCAAACACAAGAACGCTGATGGCACCAGAAAAGGCCTATGTTCAATTTACGATTTTGAAATGAACTCCAAGAAAAAAAGTGAAGGAGAAGTTGCCTGCAAGGAGATAAAACACAGATGATAGGAAATAATTTTCCTATAATATGAAGCTTAAGTTTTTTTTCAAATATATATTTTGAAAAATATAATCGCTTGAAAACAGTGTTTAACAATGTAATATTACGAATGTATTTTCATAAAAAAGCCTTTTTTTGTAAAGAAAAAAAGACATATCTAATGAAAACAAAATGTGGCAATATATCTAAAAAAAAAATTGTATTAGAAGACACTGTATCTTCCCTTCTTGAAGGAGGAAAATATAATATTTTTAGAATAACCCACATACATATATTTACAAATATAGTTGAAATAAAACTATATATAAGATCTTATGGAAAGCTAAAAAAAACCAACAGGTACAAAGAACCAGTTCCAAGAATCTTCAAGAGAGAATGCTAGCAAAATCTATCCTACTCTAGTACCATGTTAGAATTTCCCAAAATAGACATGCAAAGCATTACACAAAATATGAAGAGAAGAGTAGAACTGATTGCTTTATTCCAAGGATCAACTTTGTATAAATAGCAAAGTTGATCATTAAGAGTCGTTGGATTACAACAACCCATCAAACCTAATGAAGACACCACTGAGTGTTGTCCTAACACATTGAGGAGTGGAAACTCAAGTGTTTCTATCCTAGTAGAACTTAAGAGAATATACACTTATTCTAACAATATTCAGCTTAAGGAAGCATTAAATAATGAGGATATTATCATAATAAAATGTACGGTTTAAATCCACTTTATTATTACTTTCAATTTTGGAGATATAAGGGTTATAATATAAGGTTGAAATTTATATTTTTGAAAGAAAAAAGCTATAAGGGATAACTTACCAAATTAAAATAATATTTGCAACTCAACCTAGGAGAAATAAGGAATTCTACTTGGATTAAATTCTTTAATATTTTGCAAATATTATTAATTTTCTAATTTTACAAATTTGAGAGTGCTAAGGGTTACAACATCAAACTAGGCCTTTGGAAATTAGAAATTAAAACCTAAGGGTTAGAAAAAGAGGTTATTAAATATTTTTTGTTAAGGTTGGAAATTTATGATTTTTATATCTCAAATTTTCTCAAAAAGGGACAAAAGTAATCCAACATTAAAACCTCTTCAAAAATTGGAAAAGTGATTAGTTCAATAACGCTAAATAAGGTGTTAGAAAATTTGATTTTTGATCTTTACAAAATTGTACAAAATCAACAATAAATTGAACTATATTTTACAAAAGCACTATATCATACTCCAAAATCATGAGGGAGTCATAAGGTATTCTACAAAACTTGATCAAAGTTTGTCAAGTTGGGAAGATATAAGATTTATTCAAAACCTAAAATTTGGTGTTCATACTTTAATTATTAGGGAGACATAAGGAAGCCTACAAATATAAATTATTACTAAAGTTTTCATGAAATCAAGCTTATATACTTCAATTAGGGTTCATATATCCTAATATAGGGAGCCATAAAGTAGACTACTCTATCTCAAAGAATTCAAGTTATACAAATGGCTACTAGCATGCTAAGTGGAATAAGTAAAATACCAATATGGATTAAAAACCTGATGGATTAAAATCATGTAAAGGTTAAATAAAAGCAAGAACGAATACAATGTAAAATAAGTTCTGAAATCAATATCTATTATGATTCATTCAATGATTCTAATGATCAAAAACAGGAAAATAATGATCAACAAGTCTTTGTACAAAAAGGGAAATATAGAATAGCTTAAATCATGCACATATTGTTAGAAGGTCTTCAAGGAGATATAAAAGCATGATATTCCTAATACAAACTATAAAATTGCTAGATCATCTTTATTGTGTACTCATTGCAATCAATATGGTCATGAAAAAATCAATTGTTGGAGTTTTCATCCATGCAAATATTGTGATTGGATAAATCACTCATCTTTCTCCTGTCACTTCAAACATAGATACTATAGATACTCTAGCACCCTAAAATTGGCGCAGTAAAACTTAGCAATAATCAAAATTACCTTAGTAATAATTCAAATTCAAATTCAACCCCCAAAACCGCTCCCAAACCGTCGTTTAACCCGTTTCCTCGTTTCTCATGCCATTTTTAGGATTTGTTGTGACCGTTGGACGATATCGTCGTCGATCAGACGATATCGCCTCAGATCGGACGATTTCGTCTGGACTAGGACGTCCAGACGATCTTGTCCCAAAACTAATTTTTCATAATTAGCTTCTGTTCAACGGCGTCTCTAAGTCGGGCAGAAGCGCGTCTGCACCGTTAGAGACCTCCCCCATTGGAGATCTTCCAAATTAGGATGATCTCCAACCTCCCAACTTCCCTCCTAAGTCTATTTAAACCTTAGGACCCCCCCTTGACTTTCCCCTGGCTGGATTTTCTGTAACTTGACCTTTACACGCATTAGAACACCCTGGATTACCATCTGCACTTGTCCTATCCAAATTTTGTTGCAGGAACCTTGTTATTCTTCAGTCGGAGCAAGCTCAGGTCGTCGCAGACGATCCTGTCCAATTCGAGATGATTTCGTATCAATCCGAGATGATTTCGACTGTAGTCTGCATTGGGGCAATCAGTGCCCAGAGTTTGCGCTTTTCCTATACTTTGCTGCTACTTTATTCTGCATTTAGTCAGTTTTATTAGTATTTCCTGTTATCTTGCATCTTGGAGTTCACCCATGTAGTTTAATTGCATAATAAGATCATGATTAGTCATTAAAGAATCGTAATTTACTTGTATTTCCATTTGGGATTATCTTGTTAACATTCTTATTGTTATTTCACATCATTTGCCTCTATCAGAATAGTTGTATTTCTGGCATTTTGTATCTATTTCTCTGTTTGCAGGTCTCTAACGAATTCGTCGATGAATTCGTCAGATCTCGGACGATCCTGTCGAGTCGGAGACGATCCTGTCAAATTCCAGACGATCTGGACTGCTTCAAAAATTAGAATCTCCATCAGACATCCGGGACCAGGTATGGATTTCTTCACTTAGTTTGCTCTCTGTGTTTTCTGTTAAATCTATTTTCTGTATTTAAATTTGCATTTTCATATAGAATAACTTAGATTCATCTGGCCAAACCTAGGACTTGGATGTTTAAAGCTAAAATTGAACACATTAAACTCATTCCCAACCTAGGCATGGAAACTGCCACTAAACGTTTCCTGGTGAACCCCACCATCCGTCAAAAAATCACCTTAATACCCCTCCCCTGAGAGGCGGGACCTTCAAAGGGCCTCTCAGTCCGAGGTATTGTCCCATCCTTTTCCCATCCTCCTTCCGGGCGTGGATCCTTTAGCTTGAAGGTAAGGATGCAAAAAATTTGGAGCGATACATTTTGGTGAACCCGACGTGAAACTAAAACCTTTTGAAAACAAAAAAAAAAAAAACAAAAAACAAAAACATAGATGCATTTCAAATCATTAGAAAAATACTAAGTTGCATATCATGTCTAGATGGTAGCTCCTAAGAAAATATTAGCAGTTACTATAAATGTTGAAAACCAATTAGCAGCCATAGAAGTTAATTATGTGCTTAGTGTGCCTGAAACAGATAGAAACCAACTTCTGTGGAAAGAACTTGATAGGAGGCTAGGTGTCATTTCATCTAGATCAACCGAACTTAGACAAATCAAGAGGTTTGCCCTAGATAGGATCCTGGATCCTCATCAACTCATTGTTTATCATGAACTTCAGAGAGCCTGCCATAGGTGGTTAGCTTATAGGAGAGCTCTTGTGTCTTCAAAATTGTTCACCTTCGAGGAATACCTCAAGAACGTAGCTGTGGTACACCAATTTCTAGTTCATATAGAAGTCCAAGAAACTGATCTTATGATTAGGAAAATATGGAATAGAGTTCCTAGAGCTATGTTATATCATGAATATTGTCATGAGAATTATTATTATCAACCAGAATCTGAGATAGATAATATCACTATAGCACTTTTCATCAAATTCTTGAAAGAAAATTTTCAATTTGAAGAAGAACACTTCATGACTCCTGAAGAACTTGAGCCCATTAATGATATTTATAAATTGTTTATAGAAAACTAGATCATTGCTTTCATTATTATTATTTCTTGCATTTAATGTGTTGTTTGTTATCTTTATAATATTGTTACAAAAACAAGAAAAAACCAAAACATAACAAAAACCAAAAACATTTTATTTCAAATACTATAGTAGGTATATAATTAAAATATATACCTCTTAAGCTTGTTGCATATATATATATATATATATATATATATATATATATATATATATATATATATATATATATATATATATATATAGTATATATATATTTGCTGAAATCTAAATTTAAGCACAATGCCTAAACTTAGGAATGGTAAACAAAGCTGAACAAGAAGAAGAAGATTGGTTAGAAGACAAAACAAAAAACCCAAATGTCCTTCCTGAGGAATCAATTCCGGAAGGAGAAACTCTAGAACAGCCGAGAAGATGACCTGGCTGAAGAAAATGAACAACAAGAAAATCTTAAAGAGGAAGGATCCTCATCCCCTAGAATAGCTCCAGATGGAACTATTGCTTTTGATAACTTAGATCATTTCTGGAAATTTTTCAATAATAACATTGGTGCTCTTAATATGGCAGTTCGTATTGATAAAGGGCAAATTAGTGACACTCAAGCAGCCATGGAACATATGTTTGACATACACACTAATCCCTTGTCTTTCATTGATCAAGAAAGTGATAAAGCTGGACCATCCAATAGAGATATGGTCACTATGATTCAAAACATGCCAAAACAACAGGTTACCCAACCCCCTAAGGAACCTGTTATTGAGCCTAAAATCATTCCCACACAAAAGAAACCTTCCTTCACTGCTTTACTTCGCCAAACTATTGATCAATATGCTTCAAGTAGACAAAAACCTAAAATGAAGCCAAACACCAATTTTCAACAATCGGGCATACAACATAATACAACTTCAAAATTTCTTCATAACACCCTTCCTACCAACAATTTACACAATAGCAATATAGCATCTAATCTCCATGTCCCTCCATCATATGCTCACAAATCCCATATTAATGCCCTACCGAACCAATATGGTGGGCAAACCGAGTAATCTGGAAGCCATGGTGAAACAGTTAGCTTCGCGCATGGACCGAGATAGATCCCTACCATCCCTCGTACAATTATCGAGAGATATGTAGTCAACCTCTGGATCCCATAGTTGTAGCACAACCATACCCTAAACACTTTCCCATGCCCGTCCTGCCTATATATAAAGGAACTGAAGATCCCATAGAGCATCTTCGCATGTTTAGGATAGCATGTCATGATATATCGCATGATGACTTGCTATTACTAAAAATGTTCCCAAAAAGTTTAGGAGGAATGGCATTAGAGTGGTACTATCAATTGCCCACTCATTCTTTGAGAAATTTTGAAGAAACAACTGAATCTTTTGTCCATCAATTTAGTGCCTACATCGAGAGGCATGTCACCATTAAAGATTTGTACAACTTAAAACAAGACAAAGATGAATGTTTTGCTGATTTCTTAGCTAGATGGAGGGAGTTGATAGGAAAACTGCACTTTGTGCTACCTTATAGGGAAATGTTGGACATTTTTATTAATAATTTACAAGAACAAATATCTTATGAGTTATCAATTGCCACCTTAACTACCTTCGATCAAGCTATAGACTTAGCTCGAAGGGTAGAAGATGCTCTCATTAGAAGAGGTCAGCTCAAAAAGAAAGATGATGAGAAAACATCTAGAAATCAGTATAAAAACAAACAAGTTGTAGGTGACGGAGTCACTGATAGTAGAAACATTGCTAATATCAATACAACGAAGACAACAAAAAAATTTATATTAAAACCTCTTGATAAACCTCCTCGAGAATTTACTAGATTGAATCAACCTTTATCAACCATTCTTCCTCAATTATTAGCACGAGGCTTGATTCAATTACCAGCTATCCGGGAACCTGATCCAACTATACCCGGATACAGAGCTGATTTACATTGTGATTTTCATAGAGGACCTGGACATGCTACAAACTCTTGTAAAATATTGAAACATAAAATACAAGATCTGATTGATAATAATGAAATGGAGGTGCAAGCCTTCCAACCTAAACAAAATGCTCCTAATAATGCTCAAAAGACCATTCCCCAAAATCAAAATCAAAATGCTAATCAATCATTGGATATATTTCAACATCCTTTACCAAACCATGGTAAAGAAGTGGCCAATCAAATCGAACATCATAATGTTCCCCCTCCTACCCGATATGTAGGGACTATTAGCGGACAATTATCTATTCAGGATCCTCAAATATTTGGCACAACCTTATCCCTGGTCACGACCAGGCCCCTACATAATATTCAAACTCCCGATCCTAGTGATGTAGAATCAGATACTGAAAGTGAAATAGACATCACCTCAAATCAATCGAATAGTTCTAAAAATGAATCAGATCCTATTCAACCCATCACAGATGCTATGGTTCCAGAAGAACCATTTCCTAGAAGAGTTACTACGCGACCCTCTTCTAATCAGTTCCTTCCTAATGAACAAGCCATAAACGCTCAACCAAGACCAGTTCAACATCTTCAATATAACATTGTAGGTACCATCGGAGCCGTTACTAGACAACAGGCTCAAAACTCTCAACAAGATCAAACTCAGAATGATGGATCAACTCCATTTATTTTGAAAAATCCCAATAAAGGGAATCATATGTCTAATGTTCAACCAAAACCTCCTTACAATATTAATGAACAATTATCCAATACTACAACCAGAATTTCCCTTTTGGACTTGTTAAGATCTTCTCCTACCCATAGGGATGAGTTAATGCTTACATTAAGCCAAATGATGGTACCTCAAAATATTCAACCCGAAGCCATGTCCAATACTATCATCACTCGAGAAGTTGATTGTATTGACTTTCGGGATAAAGATATCCCACAACATAGTTTACATAAGGATAACCCCTTATATATTACTGCTCTAATTGGAGATGTAGCTGTTAAAAGAGTCTTGATTGATAATGGTTCATCTCTAAACATTTGCACTTTTGACTTCTACCAAATATTTGGCTTTCGAAGTGATGAAATGAAGAAAACTGACATGATTATCAAAGCTTTCAATGACGAGACACAAGAAACGTGTGGAGTCATTACCTTACCCTTGCAAGTTGGTCCTAGAACCCTAGATACAACCGTGTTTATTGTACATTGCCCAACATCGTACAATATACTTTTGGGTCACCCTTGGATCAATGCGATGCGAGCGGTTCCCTCCACTTTACATCAGTGTGTTAAATTTGAATTTAAAAATCAGTTGGTCACTATCCATGGTGACCCTAGACCCTTTGATATGTGTGCTTTGGCAGAACCTTTTGGAGTGCAATTTTGCCCCGCTCTGTCATCCACACATCCTAATTCTTATTTTTCATCTAAACATGTGAAAAACACACACATAACATCATCTACTCCATCAACTACACCTATACATTTAACTCAACCATCTTCTGAACAAACCACACTAAAACCTCAAAAATATCTTCAATCCACAACCAATCCTTCATGTTCTATCCCTATAATTTCAAAACCTATAGACCCATTTATTGACACTTCCACATTATCAACATCTATCATACCTTCCACATCTAAAGATATAGGGAATGATCCTTCTACATCTTATGCTCTTTCTGATGAACTTTTACTGGATTTATCCACAATCTTAATATCAGAAAAAACAAATGCTTTTATGCAAGATTCAATTCTTTTAAATAACTTGCCACCATCTCCTCGTACTTTGGGCCTCCCACAACCTATGGGAAGTACTTACCAAGTCGGGAGTTGTGCTTTTATTTATAAAGGATATGATTGGGGAAGAATACCCAAGAATATCAAAACTCATCATGAGGGATATGCCCGATGTTATTTTGCTAATGAATATATTAAAGCTAAGCCCATAATGCTTAAAATGGGCTATAAAGGGAAAGGCTTGGGACCTTTCCAAAATGGTATGAAAGAACCTATTGAGGTAGAGCCATGGCCCGCCCGATGTGGTGTGGGCCTATTTCCTAGTAAGGGTCAACCCTTCCCTTTTGAAGATGATGATCAACTCATATGTTATCAAGATTATCTAGATAAACAAGATTCTTTGTGTTCAAAGAATAATCCCTTTACCTGCAACATGCTATCCATAGCTTCCCCTGAATTGATTGCTGAATCCGATGAGGAGTTGGAAGGAGATATTTTCCATGATGTCTCCGTTGAAGAGTTGTTACACAATGGTTTTTATTTTGATGGTTCTATACCAACTATAGCCCAACTTGAGGCCACCACTCATCAAGACGACTTATCCAACTTAACCTTAAAAGAATTACAAGAATTGGGCGTTTCACCCTCCCCACCTAATTTTGAAAGAGATCTACACATGGAAGTAGAAAACGTCATTAAAGTTAACATTGGAACTGAGGATAATCCTCACATAATCAATATTGGATCAGCATTAAGTCAAGAAAAACAAGATGAATACATTGCATTCCTTAAAGAATATGAAGATGTCTTCGCTTGGACATATGAAGATATGCCAGGTCTGGACCCTTCTGTAGTCATGCATCATCTAGTAGTCCATCCGGATGCTAAACCTGTTAAACAAAAACTTAGAAAAATGCATCCCAAAGTGGCCTTGCTAGTCAAAGGGGAGTTAGAAAAACTCCTAAATGTTATTTTCATACAAGCTATTGATTATGCTGAATGGATCTCGAATGTAGTTCCAGTCACCAAGAAAGAAGCTACCAAAGTTAGGGTTTGCACGGACTTTAGAGATATTAACGTTGCATGCCCTAAAGATGATTTTCCTCTTCCAAACATGGACCAAATCATTGACTTTACCATCGGGAGTGGAATGATGTCCCTAATGGATGGATTTTTTGGCTATAATCAGATCAGGATAGCTCTTGAAGATCAGGCTAAAACAACCTTTATTACCCCTTGGGGTACCTTTTGTTGGAAAGTGATGCCATTTGGTTTAAAGAATGCAGGCGCAACATATCAACGAGCTATGACTTATATCTTTCATGATATGATGCATGATATCCTACATGATTACGTAGATGATATTATAGCTCACTCTATTAAAGAAGATGATCATTTAGATGATTTGAGAAAAGTATTTAATCGGTTAAGAGAATACCTTATTCGATTAAATCCAGCCAAATGCATATTCGGAGTTAAGTCCGGTAAACTATTAGGGGTTTTAGTTTCTTTACGTGGTATCAAAATCGACCCTCTCAAGATTGCGGCTATCACTGATATGCCCGCACCTACCAATATATCTGAGTTACGAAGTTTACAAGGTAAGCTTCAAGCCATCCGTCGCTTCATCGATAAGTCGGCGGACAAAACCACTCCCTTTCTTAAGCTCCTTAAGAAGGATGTCCCTTTTAACTGGGATGACGAATGTACAGAAGCTTTTGAACTTCTCAAACAATACCTCCTTAATCCACCTGTGCTTTCACCGCCTAGACTTGATCGCCCGTTTCTCCTGTATATTTCAGCTTCAGATTTTGCTTTAGGAGCTATGTTAGCTCAGCTTGATGATGAGAAGAAAGAACGTGCTAATTATTACATTAGCCAAACTTTAATCAGTTATGAAACTCGTTATACCTCATTAGAAAAACTATGTCTAGCAGTCGTATTTTCTACGCAAAAATTATGCCATTATATGCTTAGTCAAAAAACATATGTCATTGCTAAATATGATCCCTTGCGGTATCTTATGAGTCGACCTTATTTATCGGGTCGCACAGCCAAGTGGGTTCTTGCTCTCAGCGAGTTTGAACTCACATTCATAGGACAAAAGTCTGTTAAGGGTCAAATCATAGCAGATCAGTTAGCTGCTGCACCCTTAGAGTCTACCCATCCCCTCATCATTGAGTTTCTTGATGAATGCCTTCAATTAGAGGCAGACCATATTGAACAATGGTCCTTATACTTTGATGGAGCCCGATGCATGAGTGGGGCTGGTGCGGGTATTATTTTAATATCCCCGCAAAAACACATTATACCTTTGTCCTTCAAATTAACATTTGCTTGCACCAATAATACTGCCGAATATGAGGCTCTAATCCTTGGATTACGAGCTGCCTTGGCATTAAAAATCAAACATCTGCTAGTTTTTGGTGATTCTCAACTTGTCATAAATCAAATTAATGAAGTTTATCAGACCAGAGATGATAAATTGCGCCCATATAAAGCATATGTTTTGCAATTGTTATCCTTGTTTGATAAAGTTACTTTGGAAGCTATTCCATGAACTAGCAACCGTGCGGTTGACGCTATGGCCGCAATTGCATCTCTTCTGCCCTTGGAGTTAGATGACGAATATGCCACCATCATTATTCATCGACTCCAGGAACCCACTTCAAATAAGTCATATTTAGAACCTTTGGATGTGTTTCTAATCAATGAAACTACTCCTGACCCTTGGTATACAGATATAGTTGATTTTCTTCAAAATGGGACTTTCCCTGCCAATTCTAATAGAAACCAACGTCGGTTATTACGTAGACGAGCAAGTCGATTTGTAATAATTGGCAATACTTTATATAGGAGATCTTTTGAAGGTATCCTATTGAGATGTTTGAATCTAGAAGAATCCAAATCAGCTTTAAGTGAAGTCCACGATGGATCTTGTGGAGGACACTTCAGTGGTAGTGTCATTGCTAAAAAGCTCCTTAGGATAGGCTACTTTTGGCCTACCATGGAAAAGGATGCACATGATTATGTGCGCCATTGTGACAAGTGCCAGAAACATGCTGACCTTGTCCATGCGCCTGCACAAGAGCTGCAGGCTATTTCATCTCCTTGGCCCTTTTCAAAATGGGGCTTAGACATTATTGGCAAAATTAATCCTGTGTCATCTGATGGACACAAATTCATCATAACCGCCACTGAGTATTTCATGAAGTGGGTTGAAGCTATGCCTTTAGCTTCCTGCACTGGAACACAAGTCTCTAAATTTATTTTTAATCAAATCATTTGTAGGTTCAGAATTCCTGCAAATCTCATCTCAGACAATGGAACTTGTTTCAAAAATAAAGATGTCAAGAAATTATGCCAAAAATATAAGATTCAACATCGCTGGTCCACTCCCTATTATCCTCAGGGTAATGGCCAAGCAGAAGCATCTAACAAAACCTTAATCAAAATTCTTAAAATATTGGTCAATAAATCTGGCCGCGACTGGCACATTCAATTATATCCGACTTTGTGGGCCTATCGAACTAGTGTTCGAACTCCCACTGGAACTTCACCTTTTGTCTTGGTTTATGGCACTGAAGCCATTTTTCCTTTTGAATTAGAAGTTCCTTCTTTGGCTCTACTACTTCAAGATACCGAAGTAGGAGATGAATATCGAAGTGGGAGACTCAGTCGACTGGAACTTCTAGATGAAAAGCGCATCAATGCTTTGGAGCATCTTCGTGCTTACCAAAACAAGCTTAAAAGATCATATGCCAAGAAAGTTCGTCATCGATCCTTTGAGGTCGGCGACCTTGTTTTAAAAGAAAATCAAAAAAAATACTAATGCAACTAAAGACCTTAAAGGTAAATTTGAGCCCAATCGGCTTGGACCATATATTATTACTGCTAAATTTGAATCAGGAGCATACAAATTAGCTACCTTAGATGGTAAAGATTTAAAAGAACCTCTGAATATTATGCATCTTAAGCGATATTACGCATAAAATTTGGTCATTTCATCATTTGTACATATTTTGCATGTTGTCTCATTTTAAAAATATATATATAACTGTTTACACAAAAACAAATGAAAAAAAATAAAAAGTCAAAAACAACAATATTATTGACTCTTTTCAAAACCAAAAAAAAATAAAGAAGAAAGAGAGAGTCAAAATTATCAAACTCTTCACAAATATTTGTTGTATATATTTCTTCTTCAAGCATTGCAGTTATATTTTCAAGTTATTTTGGATAAATTAGCATTTATTTGGAATCCCCCACTATCACAAACACACAAAAATAAATATCTTGATTTTATCTGGCATGATTACTAATCTCTCTTATATCAAAGTCCACAAAATTTAATTAAATAAAGTTTGAGCATAGAGAATTGATCTTGTTATTTACTTAAACCAAGCATATCTTTTCACAATAAAATGATTATATTTGTAATTTCCATGCTATGCTACATAGTAGAAGTGGTTTCTTGAGCGAAAAGTTTCCCCTGCTATCCTATCATGCACATGGTCTAGAATCTTTGAGAATTGGCAAAAGGACAAGCTCACCCCTACCCGGAATAAAAATCCCTTGCTCTACAGCTAATCCGAGCAAGTATCCCTAGTATAGGAAGAAAAGAAAAGTTCAAGAAAAAGAGAAAAAGAAACAAGTTATTTCAGCATTATCTCAAATATCAAGCCAAAATACAAAAATACAAAAAAAAAAAAAGAGAAAAAGAAAAGCAAAGAAAAAGAAACAAGCAAAAGCAAAAGCAATAAAATCCCTTTCCCTACCCATTGAAAAGAAAAGAAGGGTTGATGAGCTTGAATCCCTGGAATTCTCAATTATTCGAAAACTGTGAGGTAAGCCCCATAACAGGTGGTTTGTGCCCAACCCGCTTGGCCTTGGGTAATCCCTAGCGTGGTGATATGTCTGTCACATTAGCGACCTTCTTTTGTACAGACCTATGTCTGCTTATGGATTAGCTAGCTCTTGATAACCCGACTTACATAGTAGTCTGGTATGGTTATATGCATCTAAATCATGGTTAACGAACACTTATTTGGTTAATTCAAATCACTTGTATCATAGTATCTTGCTCAAACCTGGTAAATGAACAATGCAATTGCACACACATTTTGTATTTGAGAGATTTTGTGTATCATTATGATAAATCAAGATTGGTAATGAACTCACCTACGCACATGGGATTCCTTATAAATCTAACTTTTGTCTTTAAGATACTTTGAAATATTTTTGCAAATTGTTTGGAATAAATTCATTTTCTTCTTTGAAAGTACAGTTGTTTAGTATAAAGACAACTATATGCATTATCAAAAATCAAAATCATTTTCAAAACATGCAATCAAGTTACATTTATATATAACTTTTGACTTTCGCGACGATGGTATAGTTCCAAAACCAAAATTGGAATTTTATGCCTAGCGCAAGTCCTCATCTTCATATTTTTTGACTATTTCAAAAATTAAAAAATCAACCATGCAATAAAACTATTATATTATTTTCTTCTTTGGATTTCGCGATGATGGTATAAGTCTATACCTAAATATTCTATGCCTAGCGCAAACCATTGTACCAATTTTATTTTCCATTTATTCAAAATCATAAAAACATATGACTTAAATCATTATGTTACACAATTATGCTTTAAAACAAAACAAACACTTACTCTATTTTCATGTCATTATGTCAAACTTCAATTTTGCAATGATGGTATAATTCCTAGGGAATTATCCAAAAAATTTATCACACTTAGGAATTTATGCCTAGCAAAAGTCATTTTAAAATATTTCATGCATAATATTTTCATGGAAATCTGAAAACAAATCATCATCATCATCATCATCATTGCATCATCACACCAAAGTCTTAAGACAGTCTCTTAAGCACTCTTTTACTTTTAACAATATTTCTATACTGGGATTAGCTTGACGACCGAGTGAGCGGCGACTCCATGAAATGGTCTATAATAGCGACAATGTCCTTTGAAATTATTGTTAGAAGTCCTCTTTTATTTTTATCAAATTATCACATCACAAACAACCAATTTGTTTACATCAGATTATTTCATTTAAATTTTAAAAGCATGACATTCAAACCATAATATTTCCAAACGACATAATTACATGAATCATCCAATCAATCACACCACAACAATAAAGCATCATACAAACACATAAGACAAGTCATATGATCAAAAATATCATATATATATATATATATATATATATATATATATTTTTTTCTCAACAATATATGTACATCATATCAAAACTGGATTGGTATGCCACAATCTACATCTTGGCATACTCAATCCTCTCAAATCATATAATCAGTCTATACAGTGCAGTAGCCTAGCCTCGAGAACCCCTCGAGCTCTCAGCCTCATCTCCTCCCCAGCCCTGAGGTGGACGAGGTGGCCCCATCGTAGTATGTGTGGTACTACGAGTCCTAGTCATCGATCGAGATGAAGTCCTCGATGACCCAACCCTGATCAGATCCACAATGCCGGTTGGCAGCTGTACCCTCTGGCCCTCTGGCACCATCTGGAAGTAGATACCCTGGTAGAACATGGTCTGAGCAATCGACCACGCCAGCTCCTGAGTGCTCGCTCCTCCGCTCCATGCTCTGAGGCATGCAACCTCATCTCTGAGCTGTGTAGCCTCAGCTCGATGGCATGCAGCCTCATCCTGTAAAGTCTGCACCTATGCCTAGAGACGGACAGTCTCCACCCAAAGAGTAGCCATCTCACTACTCTCTCCTATGTCCACACCCTTGCCCTTATCGGGCGATGGTGGTCTCTCTCTCCATGGAGAAGGGGGTCTCTCCTCCCTCCTCTCCCACTATCATGGCCTCTATTGAGCCTGTGGTCTCCTCTGCTCTCTCCCTCCATGACCCTGTGCCACCTCAATGGCCACCTGGCATCGCCTCCCCATCCGATGCACAACTACATGAATCGGACCCTGAGCCCTCGTCATCCGAGGAGGGCGGATGCTTGTGTACCAGGCATCATAGCCATCGGCTACCCCTGCATCATCCCCATCCACTGGCTGAATGGGGGCATCATCTACGTCCTGACTCCAGAAGCGCTGCATATCTGGAGCCCCGCTAACTGTAGTGTTATCCCAGATAGTCCAAGAAAACTCGTAGTCTCTGAGAGATGGGATCCCTTGTTGTAGACCGAACTACCTCAAAACTCGGTCGTAGCGGTGGAGCTCCACCTCTCCCCTCTCCATCCTCAACCAGCAGACTCGCCTGACATGAGCCAGCTCCTGTCCATCCTCGGCCCACCCTGGATGATCTCTCCAAGGCCTCCAGGTGATCTGGTCGAAGACAAGGTCGTCAAGTAGTCTCCGGGACATTGGCAGATCTATCCGCCATCGTGACCCTCTCCGGAGCCACCAGTAGAAAGCTCGGGGCCTCTCCCCATCAATCCCTATCAGTGGGAGCCCTACCGGCCTCCGCACCGTAATGTGCTCCCAGCACCAAACCTATAGTAGTGATGTCATAACCAGACATCGGCCGCCCTTGTATACGACCCCATGCAGGATCCTATACAATCGGCATAGTACATAACTCCCCCAAGCAAACCTGTATCCATGGTCTCTCATGTCATAGACCACATCTATCAGTAGCCATGGTACTCTGCATCCACTCTGATGGCATAGCAGTAGACCACCTACAACCCCAGCCAAAACCTGTGTCAGTCTAGATGCCCCAGGCATCTGGCGTAGCGACTCGATGTTCACTCCGCCCTTCTCCAGGGCGAAGCTCGGATCTCCACATAGTCGCATCATCGCGTGGCCCTGATTGGCCATGGGAGTTATCAACCGTCCTTGTATGGGGATCCTCAAAATCCTCCATACATCCTCTAGTGTGGGAGTCATCTCCCCTATCGATAACCAAAAATAGGAAGAACCCGGATACCACCTCTCTGCTAGGGCTATCAATAGCCCCATATCTGTAGACACCTATGGCATCTCTGCCACATGCTGCAAGCCGACTTGTGCCAACTGATCTCGCTCTACCTGAGATAGAGCGGCCAAGTCATCCCTCAGCCCATCGTATTTCCATTCTCTGCTCTTTAGTAATCCTCTCTGCAACATAAACAACAAAACAATAAAAATCATTAATAAAACAGTGATTAAAAATACAAGTAAAGTAAGTTCAATTTCATCAATGATGATATCGTCCACTATTGGACGATATCGTCCCAAATTTGAGCAATTTCGTCTCCGATTTTGCAAGCCGAAATCGTCCCCTTTTTGATGAAATCGTCCCCATTTCGCCGATTTCGCCCTTGGACGAAATCGACGATATCGAGACGATTTCATCCCGACGACGTCGACGGCCCAAAAATGGCCGCGATGCTCAAAAATCATCAAAATTTAATCTACAAAGCATAGAAAATCAAATTACAGCATTCTAAACTAAGTTTAGACCCTTACCCATAGCCCGTGTCGGACCTCTGTCGATCTGTGCGCTGTTTCGACCATCTTGTCTGCAGAGCTCTAGAAAATAGTAAAAATGAACAGTAACAATGAATTAGGGTTTTTCCCTATTTTTCTTAATTTTATTCAAAAAACAATTAAAAACATTTTAATTTTGCTTTTTCACGTTTTTACCTCAAACGTTCGATTTGGGTAAAAACACGGAGGGGGCACCATAGTAAGTTGTCGTACGATTCGACCAAGAATCGTCGCCTAAAAATGGGAATAATTTTTGCTTTCTCGTAGATCGAGAAGAACTCATCTTTAACGCATTTTCTTCAAAAAATTCGCTAAAGAGGGGGCAAAATGTAGCACCCTAAAATTGGCGTAGTAAAACTTAGCAAATAATCAAAATTACCTTAGTAATAATTCAAATTCAAATTCAACCCCCAAAATCGCTCCCAAACCGTCGTTTAACCCGTTTCCTCATTTCTCGTGCCATTTTTAGGATTTGTTGTGACCGTTGGATGATATCGTCGTCGATCAGATGATATCGCCTCAGATCGAACGATTTCGTCTGGACTAGGACGTCCAGACGATCTTGTCCCAAAACTAATTTTTCATAATTAGCTTCTGTTTCAACGACGTCTCTAAGTCGGGCAGAAGCACGTCTGCACCGTTAGAGACCTCCCCCATTGGAGATCTTCCAAATTAGGATGATCTCCAACCTCCCAACTTCCCTCCTAAATCTATTTAAACCTTAGGACCCCCCCTTGACTTTCCCCTAGCTGGATTTTCTGTAACTTGACCTTTACACGCATTAGAACACCCTGGATTACCATCTGCACTTGTCCTATCCAAATTTTGTTGCAGGAACCTTGTTATTCTTCAGCCAGAGCAAGCTCAGGTCATCGCAGATGATCCTGTCCAATTCGAGATGATTTCGTATCAATCCGAGATGATTTCGACTGCAGTCTGCATTGGGGCAATCAGTGCCCAGAGTTTGCACTTTTCCTATACTTTGCTGCTACTTTATTCTGCATTTAGTCAGTTTTATTAGTATTTCTTGTTATCTTGCATCTTGGAGTTCACCCATGTAGTTTAATTGCATAATAATATCATGATTAGTTATTAAAGAATCGTAATTTACTTGTATTTCCATTTGGGATTATCTTGTTAACATTCTTATTGTTATTTCACATCATTTGCCTCTATCAGAATAGTTGTATTTCTGGCATTTTGTATCTATTTCTCTGTTTGTAGGTCTCTGATGAATTCGTCTGATGAATTCGTCAGATCTCAGACGATCCTGTCAGATCGGAGATGATCTTGTCAAATTCTAGATGATCTGGACTGCTTCAAAAATTAGAATCTCCATCAGACATCCGGGACCAGGTATGGATTTCTTCACTTAGTTTGCTCTCTGTGTTTTCTGTTAAATCTATTTTCTATATTTAAATTTGCATTTTCATATAGAATAACTTAGATTCATCTGGCCAAACCTAGGACTTGGATGTTTAAAGCTAAAACTGAACACATTAAACTCATTCCCAACCTAGGCGTGGAAACTGCCACTAAACGTTTCCTGGTGAACCCCACCATCCGGTCGAAAAATCACCTTAATACCCCTCCCCCGAGAGGCGGGACCTTCAAAGGGCCTCTCAGTCTGAGGTATTGTCCCATCCTTTTCCCATCCTCCTTCCGGGCGTGGATCCTTTAGCCTGAAGGTAAGGATGCAAAAAATTTGGAGCGATACAAATACTATGAAAGAATATTACTTCAAAGAATAAAGTGTTATCTTCAAGAACTTATTCTAGATGGATCTACTATAATTGAGCTCGAGATTGATACTTATGAAGGATAGAGAAACAAGTCTTACAAAGGTACAAAGGAAGGAAGAAGGGTCAATTCAAATCCACTAAAGGAATGCACTATCATGAGATCAATGGTCCATCAAATATGCCTGACATCAAAGAACAAAGAATGGAAAGAGATAAGAAGCCGTGACATGAAGACTAAAGCAATGGTAAAATAACTAGATCAAGAATGCTTCGAACAAACTAAATATCATCCAATGGATGAAGATCCATATTTAAGACTAAAATTATTCAATACAAAAATAATGTAATATAGGAGGGTGTTACAAATAGATTATATTC
This sequence comes from Wollemia nobilis, assembly GCA_028583015.1. NCBI lineage: Eukaryota > Viridiplantae > Streptophyta > Pinopsida > Araucariales > Araucariaceae > Wollemia > Wollemia nobilis. The sequence goes on along the minus strand of JAQPPZ010000737.1, from coordinate 1,040,186 downwards.
CATTATTTGGGTTATATAAATGTATCTTCCAAGGTACATACTTAGGATATTAGATTACTTTAGGGAGAATTTATCTAGTTACTTCATGCAATGTAATAAATGCACAAGTGTCAATGTGCAAGTTGTAAATGTGTAAGGTATCCCTTGTACAACTAGATAGAGTGTTGGCCAAGTAATCTATTTTATCTATATAAGGAAGACCTTATCATTAGATAGATACATGGATAGAGAGTCAAGGACATAGTAGCTTAGAACATCTTCATATATAGTACATTTTTGTGTGGACCACCATCCAATGGTGATGGGTGTAATATAGTGCAGCAACTTTATTAATGAAGTGTTCACTTCCTCCATAGCTATGTTGTATTCATTTATTCCATGTCTTAGTTATCTAGAAGATTTAATTTCTTTCATATTATTTTGCATCTCATGATTGTTATCTCCCTTTGCATATTATATCAAAACCTAACACTAACAAAGAATGTTGAGACGTCACCATTTGTAGTCAAAAAGGAGCTTCAAAACAAGAATCAAAGCATCACCCTTGTAGTAAAAAAATAACATTTAAGTCTTGCCCTTGTAGTTTGAAAGGAGAAAGCATCACACACAAAAAATATGTGTCCTATTAGTTATATCATTAATATTAAATGTGATTTTTATCTCTACAGACAAAAATGTTAATACACCATAGAAATTATGATAAAAAACAAGGATATGAAAAAACTATGTCCAAGCCAACAATGAAGTTCATGAATATGAAATCTCCTTCTTAATTTAAGAAAATTCAGATAAAAGTGTGATTATAAACTTGGAAAATCAGACAAATTAAAATTTGAGAAACAATGAAAATATTTTAAGAGTTTTAACAGAAATAAAATATTTTATGTTTTGAACGACTCCATTATTTATAGTAAAATTCATAACTGAACCGTAAATGACAAGAAAACTATGAAAATAAAGCATAACCCACCCTTGTAAGATGAATTTCCACTATTTTTTATGCATATTATATTTGCTTAAAAGTTATCTTTATTATTTTATTCTTGCTTTATAACTACGTGGAATTATTTAATTTGTTAATTTAAAAATCAATAATCATAATGAATAGATTCATAAACATTGGTGGGTGCATTAAGTATCTTGACTACTTATACTAACCATGTAGTATTTTCACATGTTGAGAGATTTCTATATTTAAAATTCGAGATAATATTTTGTATAGATTTCTAACTTTTTTTTTTCTAGAGAAAAAATGGGTTGTATTGTGGTCTCCCACCCTTGAAAAATCACAAAAGTTCCCATTAGATCTTGAGATCTTACAAAAAAGGTTAATTCTCATATCAATTCAGTTCTTGTAGCTAGACACCTACTTCGTTTTTCATAAAAATTTTGAATTCTTGATTTTCATTTTTTGGATCTTCTCGAGTTTTCTTTGTAAATACAAATATTCCAAGAATCAGCATCCTTCTTCTTGATATTTTACTATATCATCCTTCACGATACCAAAAATCGAACCCTACTATCTAAACTACATCTTAGTAGAGTAATATTTCCAAAACTTCTCATTATCATAGTATGCTATACCAAATCTATACAACCAATTTTCTTCCTAAAGCATAAGTGCAACCACAAGAATTGTAATAAATAGTTTAGATGAAAAGACATTAATATTATAAAATACAATAAATATAAACATGAAATGGTGCAAAAATAACACCCTAACCCCCATCCCACAAATAGATTTTTTATTTATGAGATATACAATAGATGTTCTTCACTATGAAATAAGCTTTTTAAAGGCTTAGTGAAGATGGTTTTTTGAAATAAAACCTTTGAAATTGAAGGTTATATAAATGGAACATAAAAGAGCCTAAAAAAATGAGAAATACAAACGTCAACCAAGGTTCTTGTGAAAATATTTATAAGAAAACTAACCCTTTGAGTATGATCTGGTCACCCTGCATAAAAATGTTAAAGACAGGAAACGAAGAATGAAATCTGTCGTTAATGGAATCTCAAATGGAGAGCAAAGACTTAACCCGCAAGCCATAGACTTAATGTCTTACGGTAGACCTTGAAATCTGATGGCTGCACTCGTAGATGGCAGGTCCTCTCAAAGTTGCTAAGAAATGAAATTATACCTCAAAAAGGAAGACATAGTCCACACTTTGAGAGAAGAACAAATGCCAACATAAAAATGATGCAGTCCAAGATTTGAGAGAATAACTAGTGGCCTCGTATGATTTATTTCATTTGAGATATAAAATGGCACCATGTTGTGATGTATACTGAGCTTTCACAGAAGCAAAAGAGGCCCTTGAACAAGGTTTCTCCCTGTTGAGTGACGTAGACAAATGAAATACGCTCTTATTTTAAATACTTGCAGAAAAATGTAAATAGGGAAGGCGTAATAGAAAAAAAAATTATCTAGCAAAGTATATAATAATATGAAAACATCAAATCGAAGAGCTCCAAAATTTTAGAGAAGACAAATTATTTCTATGAGCACAAGAGAGATGTTGGAAAACAGAGGGAACTGAATGATATATAAAGGATTCTAAATTTAATCATTATGGATCTCTAACCAAAAAATTGCTAAAATTACCAAGTTTGGCGATGATTACCAACGCTTAAATTGAGAGACATTTAAAACATTTCGTGCCTTTGCAACATTATTTAAAAAAACATTTAAAGCAACTAAAGTGAAGCATACGAGGCAAACAAAAAAATATTTAGAGGATCTTCTTCACCATCCGTGAGATTAGAACCTACTAAAATGGGTACCAATGGAGACGCGTAGGAGAGGCAAACACAAGAACATTGATGGCACCAGAAAAGGCCTATGTTCACTTTACGATTTTGAAATGAACTCCAAGAAAAAAAAGTGAAGCGAAAGCTGCCTGCAAGGAGATAAAACACAGATGATAGGAAATAATTTTCCTATGATATCAAGATTAAATTTTTTTCAAATATATATTTTGAAAAATATAATCGCTTGAAAACAGTGTTTAACAATGTAAATCACGAATGTATTTTCATAAAAAAAGAGCCTTTTTTTGTAAAAACAAAAAAAGGACATATCTAATGAAAACAAAATTTGGTAGTATATCTTAAAAAAAAAAAATTGTATTAGAAGACACTATATCTTTCCTTCTTGAAGGAGAAAAATATAATATTTTCAGAATAACCCACGTACATATATTTAAAAATATAGCTGAAATAAAACTATATATAAGATCTTATGGAAGGCTAAAAAAAACCAACAGAAGATACAAAGAACCAGTTCCAAGAATCTTCAAGATAGAATGCTAGAAAAATCTATCCTACTCTAGTACCATGTTAGAATTTCCCAAAATAGACATGCAAAACATTACATAAAATATGAAGAGAAGAGTAGAATTGATTGCTTTATTCCAAGGATCAACTTTGTATAATTAGAAAAGTTGATCTTTGAGATCCGTTGGATTACAAAAACTCATCAAACCTGATGGAGACACCACTAAGTGTTCTCCTAACACATGGAGGAGTGGAAAATCAAGTGTGTCTATCCTAGTAGAACTTAAGAGAATATACACTTATTCTAACAATATTCAGCTTAAATAAGCACTAAACAATGAGGATATTAGCATAAAAAAGGTACAATTTAAATCCCCCTTTATTATTACTTTCAATTTTGGAGATATAAGGGTTATAAGATAAGTTTGAAATTTATATTTTTGAAAGCAAAAAAGCTATAAGGGATAACTTACCAAATTAAAATAATATTTGCAACTCAACCTAGGATAAATAAGGAATTCTACTTGGATTAAATTATTTAATATTTTGCAAATATTATTAATTTTCTAATTTTACAAATTTGAGAGTGATAAGGGTTACAACATCAAACTAGGCCTTTGGAAATTAGAAATTAAAACCTAAGGGTTATAAAAAGAGGTTATTAAATATTTTTTGTTAAGGTTGGAAATTTATGATTTTTATATCTCAAATTTTATTAAAAAGGGACAAAAGGAATCCAACATTAAAACCTCTTAAAATTTTGGAAAAGTGATTAGTTCAATAACGATAAATAAGGTGCTAGAAAAATTGATTTTTGATCTTTACAAAATTGTACAAAATCAACAATAAATTTAACTATATTTTACAAAAGCACTATATCATACTCCAAAATCATGAGGGAGTCATAAAGTATTCTACAAAACTTGATAAAAGTTTGTCAAGTTGGGAAGATATAAGATTTCTTCAAAACCTAAAATTTAGTGTTCATACTCTCATTATTAGGGAGGCATAAGAAAGCCTACAAATATAAATTATTACTAAAGGTTTCATGAAATCAAGCTTATATACATCAATTAGGGTTCATATATCCTAATATAGGAAACCATAAAGTAGACTACTCTATCTCAAGGAATTCAGGTTATACAAATGGCTACTAGGATGCTAAGTAGAATAAGAAAAATACCAACATGGATTAAAAACCTAATGGATTATAATGATGTAAAGGGTAAATAAAAGGAAGAACCAATACAATGTAAAATAAGTTCTGAAATTAATAGCTATGATGATTCATTCAATGATTCTAATGATAAAAAATAGGAAAATAATGATCAACAAGTCTTTATACAAAAAGGGAAATATGGAATAGCTTCAATCATGCACATATGGATAGAAGGTCTTCAAGGAGATAGAAAAGCATGATATTCTTAATACAAATGACAAAATTGCTAGATCATCTTTATTGTGCACTCATTGCAATCAATATGGTCATGAAATTAACTATTGTTGGAGTTTTCATCCATGCAAATATTGTGATGGGATAAATCACTCATATTTCTCCTATCACTTCAAACATAGATACTATAAAGACTATGAAAGAATATTACTTCAAAGAATAAATTGTTATCTTCAAGAACTTATTCTAGATGGATCTACTATAATTGAGCTCAAGATTGATACTTATGAAGGATAGAGAAACAAGTCTTACAAATGTACAAAGGAAGGAAGAAGGGTCAATTAAAATCCACTCAAGGCATGCACTATCATGAGATCAATAGTCCATCAAAGATGTCTAATATCAAGGAACAAATAATGGAAAGAGATAAGAAGCCATGATAGGAGGACTAAAGCAATGATAAAAGAACTAGATCAAGGCTACTTAGAACAAAACAAATATAATCCAATGGATGAAGATCCATATTTAAGACTAAAAGTCTTCAATACCCAAATAATGTAATATAGGAGGTTGTTACAAATAGATTATATTTCATTATTTGGGTTATGTAAATGTATCTTCCAAGGTACATACTTAGGACATTAGATTACTTTAGGGAGAATTTATCTAGTTACTTCATGCAATGTAATAAATACACAAGTGTCAATGTGAAAGTTGTAAATGTGTAAGGTATCCATTGTACAACTAGATAGAGTGTTGGCCAAATAATCTATTTTACCTATATAAGTAAGACCTCATCGTTAGATAGATACATAGATAGAGAGTCAAGGACATAGTATCTTAGAACATCTTCATAGATAGTATATTTTTATGTGGACCACCATCCAATGGTGACGGGTGTAATATAGTCTAGTAGCTTTATTAATGAAGTTTTCACTTCCTCCATAGCTACGTTGTATTCATTTATTCCATGTCTTAGTTATCTAGAATATTTAATTTCTTTCATATTATTATATACCTCATGATTGTTATCTCCATTTGCATATTATATCAAAACCTAACACTAACAAGGAATGTCGATACGTCACCATTTGTAGTCAAAAAGGAGCTTCAAAATAAGAATCAAAGCATCACCCTTGTAGTCCAAAAATAACATTTAAGTCTTGACCTTATAGTTTGAAAGGAGCACCGAAGCATCACACTCAAAAAATGTGTCCTATTAGTTATATCATTAATATTAAATGTGATTTTTATCTCTACATATAAAAATATTAATACACCATAGAAATTATGATAAAAAATGAGAATGTGAAAAAACTATGTCCAAGCCAACAAGAAAGTTCATGAATATGAAATATCCTTCTTAATTTAAGAAAAATCATATAAAAGTGTGATTATAAACTTGGAAAATCAAACAAATTAAAATTTGAAAACCAATGAAAAATATTTTAAGAGTTTGAACAAAAAGAAAATATTTTCTGTTTTGAACGACTCCATTATTTATAGTGAAATTCATAATTTTACCATAAATGAGAAGAAAACTATGAAAATAAATCATAACCCACCCTTTTAAGATAAATTTCCACTATTTTTTATGCAAATTATATTTTCTTAAAAGTTAAATTTATTATTTTATTCTAGCTTTATAACCATGTGGAATTATTTAATTTGTTAATTTAAAAATCAATAATCATAATGAATAGATTCATAAACATTGGTGGGTGCATTAAGTATCTTGACTACTTATACTAACCATTTAGTATTTTCACATGTTGAGAGATTTCTATGTTTAAAATTCTATATAATATTTTGTATAGATTTCTAACTTTATTTCCATTGAGAATGTAGTAAATATTTAGCTTGGGTAATTAAGCTTAATGTACTTATAATAATTCTTGTTCATTATCTTTGAATCCCTTTGTACAATATCCAAATTACTTTTCCCCTTATAGCTATGTTTACATCCATAAGAACTCTTAAATCAAGACCTCCCCTAGTTTCATCATCACACGCTTTGCTCCATTTCACCATAGAAAATTTTCTTTTATCATGTAATCCTAACGATATAATTGACCATATAATATAGATTAAACTTTTTTCTACCAATTTGGCATAATATTCAAGTACATATAATATGTTAGAATGTCTTATAAGACTGATTTAATTAGCTAAACTCTTCTTGCTAATAAATACCTACCTTTCCATGTCAATAGTTTATTCTAAACTTTACTTATAACTAGATTCCATAATTCAATCCTTATTCTTCCCTCAAATATAAGAATCCCTAGATATGCTACTAGAAAACCTACCTCCTCCATTTGAAGTAACCTACATATCCCTCCTTTGATTCTAGATATAGTGTTTAGGAAATAAATTTTAGATTTTTTCTTATTAAATTTTTGCCCTTATGTTCTTTAATATCCCTTTAACAAGTTATTTAAAGCTTTGGCCTAGTTTTTCCTTGCACTACAAAAAAAGGTTATTGATGGATGATGTGGTCAATGCTATTACTATCCATAAACATGCTTATTAGCCCATATTTGTATTCCTTCTTCAAGTTCATTTTCAATACCTTTTCCATAATAATGAACTAATAAGGTGATAGAGGTTATCCTTGTCTAAGACATCTCTTGGCTTTAAATAATTATATTACTAGCCCATTAACCACAATTGAATACTACATATTTGAGACGCAAGCTTTAATCCATCTAACCCATTTATTTCTAAGTCCAAACTTTTTTAGTGATGTGAAAATAAATAACCATTTACCTCTATCAAAGGATTTATTCATATCAAGTTTTAATATCATTGCCCTTCTTTTCTACAAGTTGTTGAATGCATTACTTCTTGAGCTACTATGACCCCATCCAAAATTTGTGTCATTTTCACAAATCTTCCTTACTCTTCTAAAATAATTTTAGTAGTGGTCTTAATGAATTTTCCATCACTTTGGATTTTATCTTAGATGCCATATTACATAGTCTTATGGGCCTAAATGAATCAAATAATTTTGCATATTTTTTTTTTGGAATCAGGGTAAGATATGTTGCATTTATTTTATAAGGTATATACTATTTTAGCCTAGATTGTTCCATTTCCACCAATAAAGAATCATTTATTATTTCCTAGTTATGTTGATAAAATGATGTTAAGAACCTATTTAGACATGAGGATCTAATCTTATCGAAAGAGAAAATATTTTATTGAACTTCTTCAAGAGTAATAGGCTCCATAAGATTGTTATTATATTCGTGTATTATAAATAAATGTGCTTCTTCTAGTATTTTATCATTAAGAACTTCAATTTCCTCTTACCCTAGAATATTTTTGTAAAATTCCTTGCCTAATTTTTTTATTTCACTATGGTATTCAAACCAAAACTCTTCTACTGATTTAATTCTACTAATTCTAGATGTTGATCATTGTACTATTGCCACCCTATGATAAAAAATATATTTTTATTCCCTTTGTTTAACCAAGTCTATATTTATTTTAATCCCCAATATAGATTTATAACTTTTGAGTTGATATGGTGATCGACATAAAAGCACAAGAAATTGTTAGTTGTAATAGGGTTGAGCATGTGGGTGTTCGGGGCCTGTTTTTTTTTTTTTTTTTTTTTGTGTGGGGGTTTTTTTTTTTTTTTTTTCGTTGTGGTTGTGTTTTTTTCTTTTTTGGCGCCCCCAAAAAAAAATAATAATAATGATTGTTCCCTAAGTACATATTGATCATCTATAAATGGTCATAAAAAGAAAATTGCTAAGATTTTTAATAGTCTAAAGCATGTAGATATATACATGCTATGTAGAGTGTATCTTTATCTTTTGATGTATATAATATATTAAAATTATTACTACCATATTTTTCCTTAAAAACATCAATTTAGCATTGTAATCCTAGTTTTTCATGTAAAAAATAGCATAATAATAGTGTACTAAACAAATATTTAACAAATGCATGAATGATACCTCAATATTAATAAAATTCAATATTTACAATATGTTGTATCTAAAATTATCAATTTACTTAACTTGAATTGGTGTTACACCATAATAGTGAAACATGACACTCAGAAATATGCTCAAGGGAATTTTATTTTGTATTATAGATAAGTTGCTCATAATGGATAGAAAAATATTTTAATTATTTAAAGGGTTGTGATGGAGTTTATTTATAGTAAGACTAATAAAAATCACTTTTAAGTTAAGTATCCACAATTCATACATAAAGTCTTTATGCCTATTGGATTTAATATTGAAATTCTCCATGGAAAATGATCTATATCAACCACTAAAGGTTAGCTTGATAAATAATTCATCAATGTAATATTTTTTTTAAAAAATAAGTAAAATTTATTGTAATGAAGTTTCTCAAATTATGGATGAGTTGCTCACTAATAGTTTTTAGTGAAATTATAAAAAAGTTATTGAACATTCTTCTCCTCCAAGATTAGTAAATTGTGTTACTTTATCTTTTCTTTAAAGAAGGTAATATCAAAATCACTTATTATGTTGTATTTATTCTCATAATATTGATAAATTATCCAAGAATTTTCACTTGTTGCAAAACCCTTAGCCCTCCTAGAATTTATAAATAATTCATCCTTCACCCACTTGATGGATCAAGCACTCAACCCTTTCTTTTCATAGTTAGATTTACCCTTATGTATAATGAATAGCTCAAATGCCTATTTGGATCCATTAATTTGTGCATGCAATACTACTAGGATCAACAACCAAACATCATAGTAGCTTGAAAAGTGTAATGGGCCAATTTCTACTAATAAATTTTACTTTCACCATTATATTCTTCTACCATTGCAATATGCTTTGATTTTTTTGTATACTTATTTGTAATTTTTTCATTGTTCAAATTCATAGGTCACTCATTCTCTAACTTCAAAATAATAAGAAATATATATAGAAATTTTTATGGGATCCCAATTTTCATAAGAAACATATATCAATTGTTGATAAAATTTATAGATAAGATAGTCCATGTAACACGTTACATTTAGCTAATGATTAAATCTTTTGTGTTCCTTATCCTCATATTAAGAACACTAATGAAAAACTTTATAATGAATTTACTATAGTCAATATAAGAGTTCCTCTATTAATAGTTTAAATCACAAGTTGCAAATAATTTAAATAGGAGATGTACTCATGGAAGTAAATTATAGGTATAGTAAAAGGTTAATATATTTCTTAATTGATAATTTTTACTTTATGATTTTTTATATTATTAATATTATTTATTATTTATTCTTTTAAAGAAAATTTTGGATATATAAAATTGGTCCAAAGTTAAAATATTACATGAAACTCATATTATTTTCTATACACATTCATTCTCTCCTAAAATAATTCATTAATATACAGATATTTTATGGAAAATTTTGATATACAATATAATTAAATTATTTATTTAGTTTTTGTTGTCACCATGTGTAGGATAAATTTGATATTCATGTATGTATTATTTATAGTATTTAAATATTTCATTAAAATATTAAGTTTTTGAGACTTTACATTAATTTATTTTTTACTATATCATTTTATTAATTATACTTAAAATGAAAATTACATACTCAAAGCCGTCAATTAGTCAACAATACATAGATCTAGAGGACTATGATGATAGAAATAAATGAGAAAAAATGATCGATAAATAGAGTAGGCAACATAGGGATACCTAAATAGTATCAATAAAAGGAAGAAATTTAAGGAAGAAAGTTACGGAGCTACTGAAGAAAATGAATTTAAACATAACTATATATAAATTTATAAGTAATAAAAATTCTTTAATTTTAAAATTCAATTTAATAGATTAATTTATATAAAACCTAATAATTAATATTATAAAAATAGATTTACTTATTACTTTGTGCAAGAGACTAGATACAAAACACCTATGACTAGGAAATTATTTTAGATAATGGGTAAGGCCAATTCAACAAGATCATTAAAGAACATTTCATATATCCAATGGTTTACATTTCAATATATTGTTCCTCAACTATAATATTATATGATAATTAATAATTGTTGATATTTATCTTTATTTTAATATATTTTATACTTTATTGGTAGTAAGGTAAGGTTTGGAACAATCATATTCAATTAGAGGTTGAGGGGAATGCAAAATTTTACTCTTTGAAAGAAGGTGACAAGAGTGATGACAATTGTGGAAACCACAAAGGGACAATGACAATGATCAATACCCATAGTTTTATCCATATATTGTGTATGACTAGTGATATTCACTTACCATTTTCTTTAGATGTGTATTTTGCATTTGTATATGCATTTACAATCATAAATATATATTTATATTGATTTTTTATGTTGTCATTGTTTTTGTATAGTATGTAAACTTTAATATGGGTGTGTCCTATAAAGAGCAAAATCAAGTTATGGAGAGAATATCAATATAAAAAATATATATTATCAATCATTTTAGACTAAGTTTTCTTAATCTTACAATTGAAATATGGAGATGGAAAAATATTAGTTAATATGAACACATCTACTTGATTTACAAAGAAGGAAAACTTGAGGATGTGAAACATTAAAGTTACATTGTACTCCATACTAATATCTAAGACAAAATCACTTCTTGCATCATGAGAACATAAGAAGCTTATATAAGTCATTAGTTTTACCATATACAAGAATGAGTAAATATATTAAAGATGTTTTTGAACATAGACAAGCTATTAATGATAGTATTGAAATAAATTGTAGTTGAACTCTTAAAAAAAAGTTATTTATATAATCTATTTTTCTCTTTTCCACCAATTTTTTTTTTTTTTTTTTGGGTGGTGGGGTTGGTGCCGGTCTCCGGGGGCGCCCCCTACCACCTGCCAATATTTTAAACCTTTTACGCCGTACATTTCCAACAAATTAAAAGTAAAATAAAATCATTCATTTATTATTTGTTTTATGTTTACAATTTATTGCTACATTTTCCAACTAAAATGAATTACATTGATTTTGGTATTTCAAAGATGAGGTCATAGGTTTTAATCTAAAGAGATAGTTTTTTTATATAATTAGTTATTAAATGTTAAAAAATACTTAATTATATATATATATATATATATTTAAGAGTAAAAGCCCTTATGGGGTCACCTTGGTCTAAGAGACCACGAATAGGGGGTTCTACACCGTCAAAGTCATCCGGGGTCGCACCCAGCCCTACCCGTACCAACATTATCAATTGGATTTAGGGTACCCAATTCAGCTTTTTGGTGGGGTGGAGATTCGAACTTGGGACCTCCCTTGGAGGATTGCCCTCTCCTCTCCAACCCACCTACAACACTGGGTATTTTTTTTATATTTATAAACAATAACAATTTTAATAATTAAATCACACTCATATTTTTTTTTTTGATAAGTAGCAATATATTTACAGCGGGTTTTTTAATGAAGGATCCCAAAACCTTAGTTACATAGAAATTCGAGGCTGAAATTAAGATTAAAAACTGGGGTTGCACCCTTGGGAAACGATCCGAGGCCCAAGGCCCTGGTGCCTACAAAAATCAGACCAACTAAGAAAAAAAACAACAAAATTTGGCCTGTGGCCACCAAAAAAAGGAAAAGCCCTAAATGAAAAACGCCAACCAACGGCCTTCTTGGTGCTACCAGCGGCCCTAATGCTTCCTGGGTGTGGGCATTTATGACTGGCACCAGGATTCGGGGCCCCGCCTGGGCCTTGGGACAGAGTTTTGCACTTCTAGGTGGGCTTGCGCTGCTTTGGGGAAGGGGAGGCTTCGTGGGAGGGGGCCTCCTTGGATTTAGAAGCTGTAGGAGAAGCACTGAGGGAGTTAGTTGGTTCATGGGGGGGACAGTGGATAGGGGAAGGATGCAGTGAAGCTACAGCTGGTTAGCTAGGGCATGCCTATACAGGACAACCATGAGGTCTTGATGGGAGGGCCGGGAGTGTCTCCTACGAGATCGATCTATGGAAATGCCTAGGGAGTATAGAAGGAACTGAGGGGTGCTGACCAGCATGGCTGCATGGAGGTATATGAAGTAGCTAAGGTGGAAACTGTACAACCACTAGTCTAGATCATCATAGGTGATGTACTACATCATAGAGATGATGGCCTCATTGAATGGGGCTGGGAGGTTGGTGCAAAAAAGATTGGCTTTGCCCCACTGCTGCTTCAGGAAGCGAGATAGCTCCTCCTCCCAATTGTGCTTATCCCGTTTGATGACTCTACCTTTCTCCTCATGATGCAAGCTTGTAACCTCCATCACAAACTCTTTGGTCACTTTGAAGTGGAGACCCTTCACTTTGACCTCACCATCATTCCAGGTATCCAAAAAACTTTGGGTAATATCTTCGTTGGCCCCTATGAATTTGCTGAAGAAAGTGGTATATTTCTTGGCATTGGAAAATATCCTGGCTGACTCGCTCAATTCAAGCATGGAAGGCTCGAGGAAGATACCTTTGGTAGCCATGAGGAGCAAACTGACAGCCCAAGGGCAGGGGAAACAGGGGTGGTCTGACCAGAGACGCGAGGATAGGGGGAGGGGGAAGCAAACAAGAATGTGGGAGAAGTCTATGTGCAACAGGTTTAAAAACTTAAAGGAGGGCATGAAGGAGGGGAGGGGCCATCGACGTCGAGAATGAGAGCTAGGGGCAAGGGGCGACACGAGCTATGAGGGGCTGAGGGGGCACAGCTGACAGTTGCCATGCAAGGCAAGGGAGAAGGACCAATGCCAGTGCTCTAGATGGTGCAATCTGAGTGGGGGATCAACTTGAGGGAACCTCATGGGATAGAGCCACGGGAAAACTAACACGTCATGGGAATCCAACGATGCAACATCCAAGGCAGAAAGGTCAGAAATGGGCCATCCTGCACTCCAACTTGGACTTGCCAAAATTGTAAACGAAGCTTCACACATCTAGACTAGGATGAGCTAATCTTCTGATGTGGCCAATGACACTTGGAACCATGAGGGAGATCTTGATGATCGGATCACGAGAAAGAGGAGTACAGGGGCCAGCTGATGTGGCAGAGCAGAAAGGTGATTCCCCTGGCCACTTGGGGGCATGACAACAAAAATTTAGGGCCCCAACTTGGGGCGAGCTAAGCACTAGGGCCCTCATCATTGCTAGGATAGTCTTGCAAAGCTATTTGGACCAGATATTTAGGGAATTTTGTGGTCCAGGTGGTGAAGTCTTTAGCTGAGATGGCTTGATTTTCCATGAAATCGATAGCCCTATTGCCTTCTTTGTACACATGCCAAAAGGCATGGTTGGGGAGTCCTTGGAGAATGGTGAGGACTTCCCAAATGGAGTTGTGAATGCACCAAGAGTAGTTTTCTAGGCTACGGGTGACTTTGATAATAACTTGGGAATTGCCCTCAATGATGACTTTTGAGGAGGACTCCCTAAGGGAAGTCAGTCCACTGAGGAGAGCTACTGCTTCAATGAAGTTGTTGGTTTGGATGCTAAGCAGTGCAGCGTACGCCATGATCAGGGCCCCATGACAGTCTCTGATGACCTCGCCCGCTCTCAAGGGCTCGGGATTCCCTTTAGAAGCTCCATCAAAGTTAATTTTGACCTATTCAGGGGGGAAATCCACCTCATCATAGATCAGCGAGAGGGGGCAGGGGAGAAGCTGAACTCCAAGGGATGATATTAGGGTGGCCTCGCCTAGCCATTGGGGTGCCTCGATCAAGGGGATGGAGCGATAATTCTCAAGGGCGAAGGACATCGCCTTGGTCTCTATCCACTAGGGGGAACGGGTTAGGGAGGAGAAGGCTCTACTATTGTGTTCAAGCCAGAGTAGCCAAAGTAGATGACGAAGGTAGGAGCCCCAGATGAATCGAATGAAAGGATTGGCAAAGGGGTTGGGCCACTAAGACAAGAGGTTAGAGATGGAGTTGGAGGCCACCCACTGAATAGAGAATTGGGAAAGGATGAGGCCCAATACTTCAAAAGAGAAGGGACATCTAATAAAGAGGTGATTAGTGGATTCCCAGGTAGCACAACAGAGGAAGCATCTGTTCGAGATCTGAAAGCCCCTCCTTATCAGGTTCTCGATAGTCAGGATCTTGTTTTGGACGGTTGCCCAGACGAAGTGGTTGATTTTGGGCATCAGCTTCTTGGCCCACACCTACCGGGCTAGGAAGGGGGTCTCATCAGGGACTATTTGAAGGTTGTAGGCAGATTTGACAGAGAAGATGCCACTGGGAGTTCCATGCCAAACGCATCTATCGTTTCCTTCGAAGGAAGAAATAATAGTCACCTTGAGGAGGCGTTGAAGCCTGGAAGCTTGGAGCGGGTGCCTAGGATTCAGGATGGTTTTCTAAGTAACCCGCCCCTGGTTCTGGGAAATATAGGCCAAAAATTTGGGCCCTCTGTCTACCAACCCCAGCTTGAGGATGAAGAGATCTCTATCAGCAGTCAGGGCCTCATCATGGATCCACCTGTCTTCCCAGAAGTCGATCTTGGCTCCGTCCCTGAGGATCCATCTGGTCTGTTTCTAAATGATGTCTTTGGTGGAGATCAGGGATTTCCAAAAGGTTGATCCATCTCGGGGCAAAGATTTGGTGAGGAAGGGGTGGTGATGGTAGTATTTCCTATGCACAATGTGACCCACTCATTAGGGGCATTGGTGAACACCTTCTAGGCGTGCTTGGACAAGAGGGCCTTGTTCATGGGAGTCACTCACCTGAGATCAATCCCTCGCTCACCTTTGGGGCAGCAGACAAGGGGCCAGGAGACCAGGGGAATCCTCTTCTTATCTTTGCTACCTGACCAGAGAAAGCATTTCTAAATTTGTTCAATGTGAGCTGCAATGGAGGTCAAGATTTTGAAGACCGACATGAAATATATCAGAATGCTTTGAAGGACCATCGCTAAGAGGGTGGCTCTGCCAACCTGAGAGAGGAGGTGACCTTTCCAAGGGGCTAGCTTCCTATAAATTTGCTCTATCATCCTACCCCACAGGGCCTTGGAGGATGCACCTATAAATAGGGGAAACCCAAGGTAAGAGGAGGGAAGGGAACCAGGGGTACAGCCCAGAATCTACCCAATTCTAATTTGCCTAGTCAAGGGAGTATGGATGAAGAAAATATTTCTTTTTCAAAGGTTAATTTTTTTCCCGACCACCTCCTTGTATAGGGTCAAGATTTGCTTAAGGGCCTTGGCTTGAGGGATCGAAGCTGAGGTGGCAAAGATGGTGTCATCCATGAACTGTTGATGGGACACAGGGGGTAGGCCCAACACAGGCCTGATGCCCAAAATGAGTCCATGGGAAACAATACTCGAGATGGTATGTCCCAGGGCCTTAGCTAGGATAATGAAGAGGATCGAGGATAGGGGGTTGCCTTGTCGAAGGCCTATGGAACTGGGGAAGAACCTAGTAGGGGATCCGTTGATGAGGATAGAGAACCAGGGGGACGAGACACAGTTGTTGATGAGCTTGACCCAAGAGGGGTGGAACCTAAACTTAAGGAGGACCTTGGAAAGGAAATCCCAGTAGACTCTATCAAAGCCCTTGTTCATATCCATCTTGAGCAGAAAGGAGGCATTTTTCAAAAGGAAGGCCAAGTGGATGACCTCGTGCATGATAATAACTCTGTCTATGATCAGTCTACCTTTGACCAAGCTTCCCTAGTAGGGGGAAATGATAAGGGGAAGGATATCCTTAAGGCAGGAGGCCATGGATTTAGTCAAGATTTTGTACAGGACATTACACAAGCTGATGGGGCAAAATTTTGAGAGGGATTTGGCTGCCTGGGACTTGGGTATCAAGGCAATGAAGGTGGAGTTAATACCTCTAGGGATGGAGCTGGCAGTCTGGAGATCCCAGATGGTAGCACACACCTCTTGCCCAATGATGTCCCAAAAGGATTGGAAGAATCGAGGGGAAACCCATTCGAGCCCGGGGCTGCCTCAACCTTCATGGAAAAGGTGGCAGCATGGATTTCAGAGTCAGACAGGGGCTGCACAAGCATCACATTTGCCATGGTCGAGACTGAATTAGGGATATTTTCTAGAAGGGATGAGGACATGGGAGGGCTATCACCAAGGAGATCCTAGGAGAAGTTGGTGGCTTCAGTCCGAATGTCCTCTTCTTCCTTGATGATTCTGCCATCGCTACCAACCAACTCAACAATTTTGTTAGTGCCCTTGTTCTTGAGATTTGACGTGTAGAAGAACTTCATGTTAGCATCACCATCTTGGAGCCATAGGGATCTCGACTTTTGCCTCCAAAAGGTTTCTTCCCTGGCCAGGATGTTATGATACTCACTAAGGGCTAGGCGTTCCTCTTCCCTGTTCCCTAGGTCTTGGGAGCCTACCTAAAATCTGAGCTCAAGGTCTTCGATTTTTTTCTTAACTTTCACTTTTTTTTCAAAGATGTTACTAAACACCTCTCTATTCCATACCTTGAGTTGCTCTTTGAGGAATCTCAACTTGTGGTATACTTGTTCAGCAAGGTGCACAAGGACTGGGGGAGCCCACCAGTGGCCTACCTGGGCCCTGAAGTTGGGATGATGCAACCACATGGACTCGAACTGGAAGGGCCACTTGGGAAAGGAGTGATGATCAGTTTCAAGGAGGAGGGGGCTGTGGTCAGACCCGATTTTAGGGAGGGCCAACAAGGTTGCATCAGCGAATAGGGGCAGGGCTTCCTTGGACAGGAACACTCTATCCAACCTGACCTAGATATGACTTGCTCGTGCTCTTCTATTTGACTAGGTGAACCTGGCTCCTTTCAATCTAACGTCCATAAGCTTGTTGAGAACGTTGAAGGCTCCAAAGTCCTCCATGCTTTTTCTCGGGGCCGCTGAGTCCCCACTTTTTTTAGAAAGGAATAGGGTACTATTGAAGTCCCCTACCAAGATCTAGGGGAGGGGGGCAAAGGCTTCTCTCATCGAGCTAATTTCCTTCCATAAGCTCGCTTTCTTAGTAGGGTTGTTAGGGGTGTAGACGTTGAACATAATCCACGAGCGCCTTGACTTCACACAATGGACTAGAATGTTGATTATTCTGGGAGAAGAAGATATGAGCCTCCCATCATAAGACCTAGGATCCCACATGCACAGTAGACCCCTGTCTAAGCCATCCGTAGGGGTAGACAGGGACTCACAGTTGTGCCAGGTAGCTTGGGCTACTCTTCGGGTAGTAGCATCATCTATTTTGGTCTCCTATAGAAGGAGGAAGGATGGTCGATGATCCCTGTGAAGTTGGCTAAGGATCCTTTTCTTGGGGGCACCATTGAGCCCCTTGACATTCCAAGTGATAAGCTTCATTTGACACCCTTGTGGGGTAGCTTGCCCCCCTTCTCAGCCTAAGCGAGGGGTTTGGGTCGAAGGGCATCCATCTTGGAGAAGCTCATGGCAACATCAGAGAGAGTTGCCTAGGAGCCATTGGCTATGTCGTCTTTAATGATCCTTGTTCGTTGGTCGCCCAGGGTGGGCCGACATCTCTTGAGTTTGCTACCAAAGTCTATGGTGAAAGTCCTACTTCGGGTTATCTTGGGGCTGACTTCATCGGGCCCGGATGAAGAACTGCCTTCAACCTCTTTGTATGACCTCTCTGATCCACACTCCAAGGGGGGAAGCCCAACAGAGACCACCGGGAGGGGTGAGAGTGGGTCAAGGAGGGGATAGCGGGGGTGGGGGGGGAGTAGGGAACCCCGACAGAGGAAGACATGAAGGTGGGAGCCGATGGGAAAAAGATCCTGGGCGGCTCGCAGGCTTGGGGGGCGCAAGCACAGGCCTGCAAGGAGGGATTCACATCGAGCAGGGAGGGAGAACCTGTGATTAGGTCCCCAGAAGATGACCTAGGGGAGGGAGAAACGAAAGGGGAAACCTGGGGAAGACCATCCTCTAGGCTAGGGCCCACATGGGAATCCTTTGGGACAGAAGGGGAGGCCTCATTAGTGGTGCAGGCCTGGGATCTATGGTCATCGTGAGGGGGCCCTCGGGATGGGGCCTGGCCTGATCGAGAAGGGAGTTTTGGGAGAGGGCCATCAGCCTTTTTGGATATAGGGCATTGGTGGGGGAGGTGACCTTGAGTGCAGCAGAGGGGGCAAAAATTAGGCTTATTTTTGTAAATCAGGGATTGGCACCAAAATAAGGACCCAAAAGAGATGGTCACAAAAGAGGGAAGTTTGGATTTGAGATTTGCATTGATGCAAAATATCGCATGAACCATTCAAGATACTGCCTTGGTAGTAGGTTCGAAGGCCACCAGGTCCCCGATCGACTGAGCAATAAGTCTTAGGACATCTTCGTGCCATAGGTGGAAGGGAAGGTCTGGGAACCAAACCTAGACTAGGGTGAAGTCAGCTCCATATCGCATTAGGAAGAGGCTTTTGTGTCCTAGAAACCAAGGCCCGCCTGATAGGATCTTTTAGACGTCATTACTGTTGTTGAGTTTGATGATGAAGAATCCCTTGGTAAGTGCAACCAGCTGAATATGCCAAAAAACCTTCCATTTTGAAGCCACCCATCTATGGACAGTTTCCATGTTTAGTCGCTCTCCTAGGAATTTTCCAACCAGGGAGACAGAGGATCCAGCGACAAAGGACTCAATCATTTTTAAACTCTCTTTCAAATCAATTTAGAATAAAGAAAAAAAAAATTTAGAGAACTTGAATTATCACTCCAACATTTTCAATTAGCTATGCTCAATCAACTCCACTCACCCAATCACTCAATGAAACATAACTTACTTACAAACCCTAAACAAGTGTTTCACAATAATTTCAACAACTCACACTTTGGAAATCAAACCTTGACACAAGATGATTCTAAATTCACATAACAATGATACTCATGATCTTTCACAAACCCTAGTTCAAGATAGTTCTCAATATCACATAACAATGATACTCATGTTCTTTCACAAACCCTAGTTCAATATAGTTTTCAATCTCACACTCAATTTTCCTCACAACCATTCACCAATCATGCATGTGAAAACTCACTCAAACATTTCCAACAATGCTTATCAAACAAAATCTTTTCACTCCAACTTTATATTTCATGACATTCAATCCAACAATATTCCACTCACAAGGAATATGTGCCCATACCTTTTTCTTGATGGATAAATAACCTCAAAACATATCTCAATCACAATCAACCTCTTTTCCAATATCAATGGTTAGATATCACAAATTTTCACTTAATTTTTTTTTTGGTAGTTAAGGTTCAAATTCATTACATCTGGGTTTTCCAAGTTGACCCAAAACCTTTTACAAAATCAGCACTATACTGTTACGGATCAACACCTCAATAGGGACAGTATGTCCTTCACTACGAGTACCATTCTGAAGCCACCTTGCCAAGAAAGAGCACAACCCCTTACACATATTTACATGCACCTTAGAACATAGGCATCGGCCCATCGCAATGCTATCTTTCTGCCCCAACCGTGAAAATGTGACCTATCACGAAATCGCGACATCCTTAAGTCTTCTCCTCCATTTTCTCTGGAAAGTCATGAAATGGTGACATGTTGTAAAAATGAGACATGTCACGAAATCACGACATTCTGCCTTTGTTCTACTCCTTTGCCGCTATATGTCACAATAATACGACATGTCGTGAAAATGAGACATGTCATGAAATCGCGACATTCGTCTCCCATTTTGCACTCTTGCTGCTTCCATCCGTGACAGTGCAACATGTTGCGAAATCGTGACACTTTTCCTTCTTGCTCTCTCTTTTCTTTGGACCATGAAAATGCAACATATCGTGATATCACAACGCCTTTTCCTTCTTGCTCTCTTTCTTCTCTTTTGGCCACGAAAAAACATGTCACGATATCGCAACACTTCTGCCTCCTTGCTCCCTTTTGTTGCTTTTGGCCACGAAAATGCAACATGTCGCGATATCGCGACACTTTTTATTTTTTGCTCTTTCTCTTTTCTTTGGGCCACAAAAGTGCAACATGTCACGATATCGTGACACTTTTTCCCTCTTGCTCTTTCTCTTTACTTTGGCTGCGAAAAAACATGTCACGATATCACAAAACTTTTTCCTTCTTGCTCATTCTCTTTGCTTTGACTGCGAAAATGCAACATGTCGTGAAATCATGACACTTCTTCATTCTTGCTCTTCCCTTTTGCTTTCCCCCGCGAAAATACGACATGTCATGAAATCGCGAAACTTTTTCCCTCTTGCTCTTTCTCTTTGCTTT
Organism: Wollemia nobilis; assembly: GCA_028583015.1. NCBI lineage: Eukaryota > Viridiplantae > Streptophyta > Pinopsida > Araucariales > Araucariaceae > Wollemia > Wollemia nobilis. The sequence goes on along the minus strand of JAQPPZ010000737.1, from coordinate 1,019,341 downwards.
GACTGCGAGAATGCAACATGTTGCGATATCGTGACATTTTTTCCCTCTTGTTATTTCTCTTTTCTTTGACCGTGAAAAAGCAACATGTCACGATATCATGACACTTTTTCCCTCTTGCTCTTGCTCTTTGCTTTGACCGCGAAAATGCAACATGTCGCGAAATCGCGACACTTCTTCCTGCTTGCTCTTCCCTTTTGCTTTCCCCCACAAAAATATGACATGTCGTGAAATCGCGACACTTTTTACCTCTTGCTCTTTCTCTTTGCTTTGACCGTGAGCATGCAACATGTCATGATATCGCTACACTTTTTCCCTCTTGCTCTTTCTCTTTTCTTTGACCATGAAAAAGCAACATGTCACAATATCGTGACACTTTTCTTGATGGATAAATAACCTCAAAACCTATTGTAGACACCAAAACAACACCAATCCGATTATGTGACTACAAACACTAATCGCTTTGACAAACACAGCCCCCAGGGCAGCCCTCAGAGGTCAAACAGTGGTCTTAACCACTTTCATAGCAATTTTGTGAGGTCAAGAAGCAATTTGGCACACTTAGACACTTTGCCTAGTAATCGTCTCACCCAGGGACGATTGCTAACTTGAAATCGTCTCACCCAGGGACGATTTCTGAAATCATCTCTAGTAAGGACGATTTCCAAGTTTAACGGGCAAAAAGACAAATGAGGCCAAGTGGCAGCCCGAACGATCAGTTGATGACTCCTGCCTCGCACGCATGTGTGAGTGGACAAATAGGTCATTTGAGGACTGTCACAAGGGCAGTTATGAAAGCCCAAGTCAATGGAGGACTCCCCTCCCTCATGGGAAGACAAGACTGCCACATGGCACCTATGACCAACACATGGCATTTGTGCTTCCCTCCCAAAAGAGACCCCTTGGGTCTATAAAGGGTGAGACTTTTCTCACCCAAGATAGACAGGTAAAAGGAGATTTCAAGCAACGAAGTGCTGCCGAGTTGAACACCCACTTGCATCCCCTTTGATTCACCTTCTCACATCCACCAATCTCTTTTGCAAGGGAGGTTGTTGGGTGGCTTTTGGAAGCTTGAATCGGACCTAACTCCAACACATGGACACCTAAATCAACCAATTCTCCGACCTCCCCAATCCTAAGAGGTTTTGGGCCCATCCCTAGTGGATTGGCGCTGGAATCAAGTGCCAACTGTGGGAGGCCCACTTGGGCATCCCCGCACTTTTTTTAAGTTTTATTTTAGAAGCATTCTAGTTTCTTTTCTCATGCTACATATTGTGTTTTCTATTTGGTGAATTCATAGCTGCAATTTCGTAACCTTTGATCAGATTCTAGTATGTTTTGTGTTGTTTTGTAGTTTCACTAACTTGCAGGAGGTGATATCAAATTCCTGAGGGTAGAGGCCAAATTGGAAGAATACGACCATCTGGGTCATCCCAAAATGGCCCCAATTACATAACCCCTCTATCTGTAGGTGTTTTGGAGACCTCGGGAGTCGAAATTGGAGCGTGTCAGTTTGGCTTCCCCAACATAGAAGAAATCGTCCCACCCAGGGATGATTTACAGTCAGAAATCGTCCTACCCAGGGATGATTTCCAGTTGAAAGTAGATTGGCTGATTGTCTCAGTGGCAATGGCCTGTTGGTAACATTTTTCGTCTTCTGGCAAGTTTTCAAGCTGTTTAGAATCATTTTGTTTACTGTTTTAGATAAATGTTTGCATGCATCTTTTGATGATTTTAGAAGAACGAACACTTTTCACTTGCAACAGGTGCTACTAACATCTTGGTTGTTTCTTTGTTCACATGAGAAGCAGCAGAGGTGAAGAACTCATCGACATCAGCGACGACATCATCTTTGCCCGCCCATTGCAATCGTGGGCATGCGAAAAGAGGAACATTGAGTGATTGTAATCGAATTCTTTTAACGCTCCTAGCCCCCGAAAATGGAGGAGACATCATTGTAACAGAGATCAAGGGATATTAATGAAAGGGCTGTGTTTTCTCCATTTGCTTGTGTCTCTTCCAATGCGTTTCTTTTCCATTTCATGCACTTTACGTTTCTAGGAATTAAGCGCATTTGGTTTTGGTTATATTGCAATTAGTGTTTCCTTTGCCCGAAATCTCGTGCTTTCACCTATCTCAATCACAATCAACCTCTTTGCCAATCTCAATGGTTAGATATCACAAATTTTCACTCAATTTTGTTTTTGGTAGTTAAGGTTCCTGACGAAAGCAGACCGAGTGTCGCTGGGGTGATTCCCATGCGTGCGAGGATAAGTTTTCTATGGTAGGTGCCATTAACAGGACAATCCCCCTTTCGTATCGCCTACGTACCACATACCTTCTGCTCTCACGTACCTATAGTCTTCCTCTCGTAAGGGCGGGTATATAGAGAGGTTGGTATATCGGCTTGGTTGGTATATTGAAGGGGCTACCATTTTGGGAGTTATATGAGCCGTAATAATGCATTTAAACGATCTTCAAAACCTACCAAAAACAAAACAAAACATCAAAATGCACTAAACCAGTTTAGGGCACACCAATAATCCTTAAAAGAGATAATCACGGATTGTGTATGCATGTGTTTATTTCTGCTTAGTGTAGACAAAAACAAAAATCATCATAAAAAAGATAAAAATATGTTTAGATAGCATAGAAGCACCGTAATGGTGTACACCCACAGTCAAGCCCAATCAAGGGCAAAAGCTTCGGAAGGTACACAAGAAGCAGGCACAAGTCACCTTCACTTCAGTCCTGAGGATTTGGTCATACTGACTTATAGGTCTAACCTACAAAAGAATCCAATTCAGAATCCTCGGTGGGGTATGCCTATTCAAAGCAGCCCCTTTCGGGAAGATGCCTTACATGTAGACCTTGACATAAATAGAGAATCACCTCTTGAAGTTAGGCATGAGTGGCCACTGCGTGATGAAGTGCTAGATAGGCACACCGTCCATTTGGAGGGGCAATGTGGATATGGTGTCCCTTCTTTACCTATCATCAGAATAGAGAGACCAAATTCGGAGCGCAGGGCTCCTTACATAGGGCGACCTAACTCCACCCACCCCCTTCACACCCATGAAAGGGAGTACGAGGAAAGCCATCGCATTCCTCAAGGGAAACAAACAACGCGGGAACCTTGCATTTCTGCACCAGCAGGATATCATGATCACCCCTTGAGGCCAGAACCTCGAGCACATACCGCTTACCTCGACAGAGGGAAGCGACCCATTGAAACCTTAGATCAGCAAACTCGAGGTAAACACATAGGAGAAACATTCGAACCTCCTGAGCAAAATAGGGTAGACCAAATTGACCCAGCTATCACCAGATATACCACCCGTCAAGCTCAAACCATGCGGCTTAAACCAAGTTATTAGGAAATAGAGTACCAACACCGCTTGGATAGAGAACGCATGCAACGTGAAGCGGATGAGTTATGCTATGAAATACCTGAGAGGGGGCCAACCCCTCACATCCAAAGAGCTTAATAGTATGAGAGGTGTAATCTGTTGGTGTAGGACAGGTCTCCACGACCTCATCAAGCTCTACCTCCAAGACCTCATAGATTCGAGAGGGAGGCAACTCCCCAAAAAAATGATGGGTACCTTCAGCAAGAGCTTGATCAGGGTCATAGGTTTTGCCCAGAGACTCCTCAAGAATTTTATGAGGAGTATGAACCAGAAGAGGAATATGTTGAAACTCCCCATCAAGGTAGGAGGGATGCCATTCATCCACCCCTCCATAAGCCTCCAGTTTACCGTAACTTGCAACAAGAGCGAACAAGAGAGGAAGAAATAAAATATTTCGATGCATACCAAGCGCTATTGGAGTGTTTGGAGTCTGTGGAGACAAAAGATGCTAGGAATCAAAAACCCACATTACATCTACTCCGCAGTAATCCGGTGCATCCCTCAGTGCCTACACCTCTTTACCCCAAACACTTCAAGTTGCCTCAATTGGCAGTTTTTAAAGGTGAAGAGGATGCACAGGAACACGTTACATGATTTCTAAGCCAATGCTTCGACATCCAAGATAATGATGCATTGTTGCTTAGAACATTCATAACCACATTCGTATTCCCTGCCTCATATTGGTTCACACAACTGCCCAAACACAGCATAAGCAATTTAGATCAATTAGTAGACGCGTTTCTTGAACGCTTTGCCTTCAACACAAGGAAGAAGGCATCACTAAGTTATTTGGCAAGCCTCAAGCAATTTGAAGAGGAAACAATGGCAGCATACGGGAATCGATGGAGAGATTTGCTTTCTAGGTTACCCTACCATCCTCCTATGTCTGATCTCACGCAGATGTTCACAAAAAGTTGCTTAAAATCAATCTCTGGTCTATTGTTGCTGTGACAATACGACAGCTTAGAAGAAGATTTGGCGCAAGCCAGAGTCATAGAAGAGATTAAGATAGGCAAAGGCACAATTGCCAAGCCTAAGAAGAAAGAGTGGAATAAAACCACTAAAATTGGGACAACACAACCACAACACGCTACAGTCAACCAAGTTGCGATAAATGTTCCCGCGCCTGTGCAAGAAACGTAGCCTCAAAAGGCTAACTACCAGGCAGTGCCTCCTTCTTATGAAAGAGATAATAGAAGACAGGAGTAGAATTACCTGCGTCGCCCTAGGAAAAATTTCACCCCATATGTGGAGTCCAAGGACTCCTTGTTTGACCGCTTGTCAATGGAAAATTTAGTCACTCTGCCAGAAATTCAAATTATATACCCCAACATTCCCAAGCCTAGGGGGTACAGAGAGGAATTGTATTGTAGATTCCATAGGCACAGAGGACATGACTTGAATGGGTGCTGGAAATTCAAAGACCTAGTCCGAGGATTTGATCGACAATAGAACATTGGTTGTGGACAACCCCATTGCACCAAACAACCAACAAATGGGGGTATTCAAGGACCCCTTGCCTCCCCACGAGGCACAGACAAAACCACTCCAGATTAACGAGGTGCGACAAGATCTTCCCACACAGGGATTTTTGGGAATGATTAGCATAGTAACAAGGAACAGAAGGTACCCGACAAGTGCCCCTGAGGTAGCTACGAGGGAAGTTCCGGCAACATCACATCCTCAACAATGCCCAACACAGTTACCTCCGCCTAGACCTGAGGTCATGATATGAACCAAACTCATGCAAAGTTTGCGGACCACGTCGGCTAGGTTGTCCATCTATGAGCTTATTCAACAATCAGCTCCCCATAGAGAAGCTCTTATGGACATTTTAAAAGCCATTGAATTACAACCCCACGAGGCAAATTCTTTCAACACCTTCGTGGGACATGTGAAATAATGTACGGAGCCGGTCATCACATTCAGAGAAGATAAGGTCAAAATGATATCAAATGACATGGCAGATCCACCCCTGCACGTTATCGCGCGGGTCAACGGGATTTCGTACAAGAGAGTGCTGATAGTTACTGGCTTGTCCAGTAACATCACATAGAGAGTGCTGATAGATACGTTAAAGCATTTGAAGCTGCCAGCCTCTCACATCACAGCCTCCATGTACACATTGCAAGATTTTAATGATGCAATATGCTCGACGATCGACACGGTCGTCTACGCCGATCCGGGTAGTACAAAAGTCAATACCTACACTGTGCCATGTGCTGGAAGGTGAAATGGCTTATAATATACTACTAGGGTGGCCTTGGATCAGGGACATGAAGTGTGACCCTTCAGTCGCCCACTAGTTCTTAAAGTATGCTTATGAAGGGGAAATACATGTAGTCCCAATGGAATTAGATCCCTTCAAGTATTGCAATGCGATACAATTCATACCTCAATCGACCCTCCCTTCAACGCATTTGGATTTCCAATTAAATCCATCTAAACAGGGTCCAATATCGTAGGCACCACTGGTTGCCAACAAGACAAAATCCCAGCCAGGTGAGACTTCATCACCTGCTCCTTCATCATCAACGCCACCTATCATGGCCCAACAGAAGGACAAGGGAAAACAAATCATGGAAGAGGTTAAGCCTCTAGAAGAAAGGTTGCCCACAATCTCAAAGATATCAATAGAGGAAACACCCAACACAACAGAAACCAAGACTCCTGAACAACCAAACATGGAATGGACTCAGGAAGGACTACCGTTTCCTCCCACCCAATCATCAACAATCACTGTTGAAATGGCCAGTACGGGCCTGGGGGAGTACTTAGTGCAAAACATTGTGGCAACCCCCACATTGGAGTCAGTACAGGACATGGGAAGACCTCGCATTCCCATAGGGACAATTGTTCCTCTAGGCTACCCACCGAACCAGAAAAATTTTGTGTATGGGGGCCTTGATCATGGTCTTGAACCATGCCAACAAAAGGAAACAGACGAAGAACCTTTTGTGGAAAACATCAATTATCTGTCAAACCCAAAATTTGCCCTAAAATATCTAGGCCAATGCAATTGGCATGGATACGGGCTAGGAAGATATGAGCAAGGGATGCGGATCCTTTGCCAACCAAGATATCAGATGCCATATGACAAGTCAGGGGTAGGGTTCAACCATCCCCTACCATTAGACATCTTGGTTGAAAATATGCAAGGCCTAGAAATAGGCAACAAGGGGGGATTGGCATTAGACCCTTATGCCAATCCAAATACAGAATACACACTGGGAGACTACCTCCCATGGTCAACAAACACCCCTGGAAACAACAATAATCCCTCTCCTTTGCTAGAGAGAGGTGAAATTTTGGATAGTAATCCTCAAAGAGAACATCAATGGCTGTCGGACATCTTTCTGAAGCTGTTCCCCTTAGAGGTTCCAGATGAAACAATACAATACCAAGAGAATCAGGTCCCTCCACTAAGAGTGGAACAATCGCAATGGGACCAGATTAATTCATTGGAACAAGAAGAGTCCTCAACGTCGCAAGCAACAGATGCTGAAGAGGATGAACAATTTTGGATCTATGAAAGCGATTTAGAAGATGAAACTGAAATGGACTATCTCAGACATGCGCTACGACATCACCGCGCTCTAACTCATGAAGATCTAATGGGACAGATGGGCATACTGCTGAGGCATGAATAGCATGTAGACCCAGTGAGGTGGGACCAAGTGTTGGATCCATGGCTCCAAATTCAAGATGAGCATCGTCCACCTCGAGATCCCATCATGACAACAGTGCCGAGGGAAGACCCTACCCTCCTTTTCACAAAATTTGCACCTAGGGAAGATCCATTCGTGCCTGTTCCTGTAGAGCCAGACCCAGAGTATAAGGAACATCTAAAAGAATCAAGTCATCACACCCGTGGTTCTAGAGACCAAATTCATTCCATCCACATGATCTCCATTGATTTGACCGCACCCATCCGCAATCCGACCGATCCATCATGGTCATTGCATCTATACATGGATGCCATCGACTGGGATCGCGTCAATTCACCATTGTCACCATCATAGTACTGGCCTTTCGATGAAATGCTTCATTTTACCCCAAGGACAACTCAGGATATTTTTCAAGCTGAAGAGGGACCCGAGGTTCCAAACGTAGATCTTAACTCAGCTGATGATATCCATTTAATCCCAACTCCACATCAGTTGGAGGACGAATCCCACATGTCAGTCGAGGAGACGACTAACGTAGACATCGGCATAGATCCAATGAATCCACGGATTCTCAAGCTGGGGGTAAGCCTTTCCCCCGAAGAGCAAGCCGATTACATTGCCCGTCTTAAAGAAAAGAAGGAGGTTTTTGCATGGTCGTACAAGGATATGCCAGGACTATACCCACAGCCAGTCATGCACAATTTAACGCTTGATCCGACAATCAAGCCTGCAAAGCAAAAACTAAGAAAGATGCACCCAACAGTGGCCTTGATGGTCAAAGACGAATTGCAAAAGTTGTTGGATGCACAATTTGTCATCTGCATGGATTATCCACCATGGTTGTCCAACATGGTTCCCATCAAGAATCCCGACGGGAGGATTCGCATATGCATCAACTTTTGAGACCTAAACAAAGCGAGTCCTAAGGATGATTTTCCCTTGCCAAGCATTGACGCATTGGTAGATGCTACAGCAGGTCACGAAATGCTCTCCCTAATGGACGGTTTCTCGGGATACAATCAAATTCGTATCAATCCTGAAGACCAACTCAAAATGGCATTCACAACGCCTTGGGGGACATTTTGCTATAAGGTCATGCCTTTTGGCCTTAAAAACGTTGGCGCTACATACCAACGTGCTATGACTTATATCTTCCACGATTACATGCACAAAACTTTGGAAGATTACATGGATGATTTGTTAGCCAAGTCTCTCTTGCGCTCAGATCATATCGGTGACTTAAGCAAGATTCTCGATCGCCTCATAGAGCATAAAGTTAGACTGAATCCCAAGAAGTGCGTATTCGGCGTCACATCTGGAAAACTCTTGGGTTTTATAGTCTCAAAATGAGGCATCGAAGTGGACCCAAACAAAGTCAAGGCAATCCTTTAAATGGCTCCCCCAACCACTATCAAGCAGCTCAAAAGTCTGCAAGGAAATTTCGTGTCAATTAAACGCTTCATAGCGCAATTATCTGACAAATGCCGACCCATGAACAAATTATTGCACAAGGGGGTCACATTTCATTGGGATGACGAGTGCCAGTCAGCCTTTGACGAAATCAAATAGTACTTGGCTTCACCGCCAGTATTGGCACCACCTAGACCAGGTGTGCCGTTCTACTTATACATCTCAGCTACTAAGGTGGCACTGGGCGCAATGCTAGCCCAGAAGAATGAACTTCACAAAGAATAGGCTACATACTATCTTAGCCGCACCACGGTCAGTTATGAACTTAACTATGCATACGTTGAAAAACTCTGCTTGGCAGTGGTGTTTGCTACCAAAAAGCTATGCCACTACATGCTGAGCAACACTACATATGTTGTGTCTAAGGAGAATCCATTGCGATACATGATGAGCCGCACTTATCATAGTAGTCGCACGGCGAAATGGATCATGTTGTTGAAAGAATTTGACATTGAGTTTATTGGCAAAAATCTATAAAAGGACAATTCATAGCCGATCAACTAGCAGAGGCTCCTCTTGAAGACGATCAGCCTCTGGTCATAGAACTACCCGATGATGGGGTCTTCCATGTCTCAGAATCGCCAGATTTTGATGAGCCTGAGTCTCAGGCCGACATAACCTTATTTTTTGATGGTTCTAAATGCAAGCAAGGGGGTGGCATAGGAATTGTATTATTCACACCGCAGGGCGCTCCAATGCCCCTGTCATTTAAATTAAACTTCCAGTGAACCAACAACAATGCCAGGATTCCGCATGATCCAGATCGAACCATCTTCGGATAAGTTCTTTCGAATCTGAGACTATTTGAAATGGGCCAACTGGGGGTCTTTGTTTTCCCCCACTCCCATTAATAGCAACACAACGCTATTCTTACAAGTTCTATCCCAATCAGCATATGTTAGGGAAGAACTCCAAAAGGGATTGGTTGTTCAAACTGTCGAGGTATCCGATCAATAGGACTGGTATTTACCCATAAGAGACTACCTCAAGTTAGGTAATCTACCCTTTGGATTGACGCACGTCGCAAAACGAACATTCAAACAAAAAGCGGAAAAATATGTCTTGATAGGAGACATTTTGTATCATCGCAGCTACGACGGAATTCTTCTTCGTTGCTTGGACCGAGAAGAGTCCACTTGGGCGATCACCCAAGCGCATGACGGTACATGTGGCGACCACTTCAGTGGTATGGCCATTGCAAAGCACATTCTTTGCATGGGCTATTATTGGCCATCTTTAGAGCGAGATTGCTACGCGTATGTCAAGAGGTGCGTGAAATGTCAACATCATGCCAATTTAATGCACGCACCTTCCCAGGCCCTACAGACAGTCCAGTCTGCTTGGCCATTTTCGTAGTGGGGCCTCGATCTAATCGAAAAGATCTCCCCTGTATTGTCATGTCATCACACGTTTATCATAACGGCCACAGAATATTTTACCAAATGGGTGGAAGCAATTTCGTTAACCTCAATGAAAGGACCCCGTATTGCGGAGTTCATCTTGCATCACATCATATGTCGTTTTGGTATTCCATCAAAAATAATCTCGGATAATGGGCCATCATTCAAGAACAAATACGTGCATGCTTTAACCACAAAGTACAAAATTTAGCATAGCTTTTCAACACCCTATTATCCGCAAGCAAATGGGCAAGCAGAGGCGTCAAACAAAATGCTAGTCGCCATCCTTAAAAAGACCGTCGCAGATAGTCATAAGGATTGGCACATACAAATCCCACTTGCCCTTTGGGCTTATCACACTAGCATTCTAACACCCACTGGGGCAACTCCGTTTTCACTAGTGTATGGCTCAGAGGTAGTAATGCCTCTCGAGTTGGAAATTCCTTCCCAGCGCATATCAATGCAGGAGTTCATCGATGATAACACTGCGCGGCAAGCTCGATTGTACCAATTTACGTTGCTTGACAAACGATGCGTTAATGCCCTCGAGCACTTACGTATCTATCAAGAGCGGCTTAAGAAAGCTTACAACATGAAAGTTCACCTAAGAGACTTTCGGGTTGGTGATTTGGTTCTGAAGGAATACCAACAAAACTCTAATTTGCCATCCCATATGAGGGACAAATTCGTGGCAAATTGGTTAGGTCCTTATGTCATTGATAGAAAAATAGGACCCGGGACGTACAGGCTAGCTTCTCTTGACGGTATCAAGGAAACATAACCCTTGAATATTAGTCTTTTGCGACCATTTCATATCTAAGAAAGCCATATCCAAAAAAAAAAAAAATGCTCCAAGGATTCCCGTAATCTCTTGGTCACCCAAAAAAGCTCCAAGGATTATCGCAATCTCTTGGTCACCCAAAAAGCTCCAAGGATTATCGCAATCTCTTGGTCACCAAAAAGCTCCAAGGATTATCGCAATCTCTTGGTCACCCAAAAAAATCCAAGGATTATCGCAATCTCTTGGTCACCAAAAAGCTCCAAGGATTATCGCAATCTCTTGGTCACCCAAAAAGCTCCAAGGATTATCGCAATCTCTTGGTCAATCCAAAAATCTCCAAGATTATCGCAATCTCTTGGTCACCCAAAAAGCTCCAAGGATTATCGCAATCTCTTGGTCACCCAAAAATCTCCAAGGATTATCGCAATCTCTTGGTCAATCCAAAAAGCTCCAAGGATTATCGCAATCTCTTGGTCAATCCAAAAAGCTCCAAGGATTATCGCAATCTCTTGGTCAATCCAAAAAGCTCCAAGGATTATCACAATCTCTTGGTCACCCAAAAAAGCTCCAAGGATTATCGCAATCACTTGTTCAAACCCAAAAAGCTCCAACAATTATCGCAATCACTTGGTCAAACCCAAAAATCTCCAACGATTATCGCAATCGCTTGGTCAAAAATCAAAAAAAAAAAAAACATAAAAACAAAACAACAAAAATCATCAAAAATAACAAAGATTTGCATCTCAATTCTAGGCATACTCAAATTCATCATAAAATTCATATTCTCGCACCTCATCTTCAACTTCACCAAAAACAATCCATAAAAATTACAAAATTACATAGGCTGCATTAAGCATTGCATCCATACATTGCATATTTGTAGTCATACGGGTCAAATACCATAGGCTGCAATAGCTCTGATAGTCCATCTTGTTCCGCATTGTCTCATGTTACAAAAACAACAAAAACACCATGCATAACTTTTACCACACTACTGTCAGTGGTCTAGGAATGTACCAAGAGTTTCAGTGATTCAGTCATCATTTTCCTCTTTAACCATGTAGCATATCAAGTCGAACAGATTTTACGAAGGTAGAGTCATACTTGAAATACACCATGTTACGTAATATCCCAACACAAATCAAAACACTAAAAATTCCCAAATTGTGTGAACGAGACGAAACCTGCAAAATAATCTAGGTCACCACAAGCGAAACGGTTATCTTGCTCATCCCCCTATGCGAATGACCCCTAGAATGTTGAGATTTGACAAAAGGACAAGCATCCTCCCTACCCAATTCCCTAAGAATCCCTAAAGTTCTCAATAGTTGCAAAACACAAAAAAGTTGCAAAATGTCAAAACTCCAAATTTGACAAACTACAGTGCACACATCAAAAGGCACAAACAATAGTGATTTTCGTCACTCCATGACCCCAATCCCTTGCTCGAAAGAAAAACAAATCAAAATAAACAGTGATCTCATCACTACAATGAGCAAGTATCCCAAGACAATTGAAGATAAGAAGGGAGTTGACCTTGAATCCTTGGAACTCTCAGCATTCTATAGGTCATAAGGCAAGCTTTAGTACCAATTTGGTTGATAGCCTATCGGTAACAGAAGTAAACCTCCCGCATGATGATATATCTATCACATTAACTTGCGTACAGATCAATGTTTGCATGTGGATGAGCTAGCTTATGGCATCCTGGATTACATCGTAGATTAATCTTAGTACATACAACAAAGGAATTCGTGGAGCTAATTAGGTGATCCTCAGTACAGGTTCGGTTGAAAGCCCATCTGGCACTGGCGGTATCCTAAAAAATACCACTAAATGAACTCAATTGCACACATAGGGATGTGAAAAATAACTGGGTCAAAAACAAGTCCGATTCATACCTTGGTCAAAAAGTCTTGTAAGATAAAGTACACTCATGGATGGTGAGTTAAAACTGACTGAATCTCAGAAAACCTTATATTCATTCCAAAACCATCTGTGCTACTTATCATCCTTATGATACCATCAGAAAATACAAAAACAGAAAAACCATGTAAATAAAGAGCTTCTTAAATAGCCTACAGTGCAATCACCACAAATATCATTCATCCATTTCACTTCGCATATCACATAGACATCTAAAACATTTGCATTCATCATCATCTGCATTCATAAAAATGAATAAACATGCATAACAAAAATCACATCATCACATGTACAAAACCACAATAAAATCGGTATATATATATATATCGTCAAAAAGATGCCCGCAGGCTATAAAACCAATCCTCAGACCCCGCAATCATATCCAAAAACCCAACCTAATGCGTCGACCACCATGATCACATAGGATCGATGAGACGAGAACTACCCCCCGTGGTGTGGGTCCTATGGGACCCTGCAGGGCGGCTACTACTAGCCCCCGCATCATGCCTGCTACCACCCCCCTCATCTAACCGCCTACGACGAGATGATGCTGACTGCTCAGTCAGACTATCCCTTGTCCACCACAAAGATCCACCGACCAAAGGCTCAGGTAGCCGCCCACCAAGGCAGATGACCTCCCTCTCCAAGTCTATTCGATATAGACACCACTCTGCCTCTCGTCGATGATAAATAGACAATGCATCATTGTGCTACGCCAAAACTCTATCCCGCTCTACCAACTAAGCCCGTAGAAGATCCCTCTCCTACCGCGCATCCCCCAGCTCCCGCCTCACATCCCCCAGCTCCCGCCTTGCATCCCAAAAATCCAGATCCTGCATTCACAGTAGCTCTATCAGTCGTGTAATCTCAATGCCTACATTCGACCCCACCTCCTCTGTATCTTTCGAACGCATAGGACTCGCGGGGACAGTAGCCTACTCAGGCTACCACTGCTCCTCCACATCCTGCATGTCCGGCTGCTCCGGAACACCCAAGTCCACATCCTCATCTCCCACATCCACCATGTCCGTGTCATCCAACGGACCCCCCCAATCATCCCCTGCTACCTCAGCATCCTCCAATGCCGCCTTCGCGCCTCCTAGTGGCCCCTCTCCTCTCCAGCATCGCAGTACCCACCACGAGTCATACTCAGTGGTAGTCCCGATGTCATCCACATATGGGACCTCAATCACCGCATCTGACTCCTCGCCCAATGGCACGGTGACCGGTGGCTCCAGATCCCTCTCATCTCCCCGATGTCGATAGAGCACGGGCTCAACAGGCAACCCTTGGTGCACCCCAAACTGTCGTGTAACCCGACGGTACAGAAAGAACTCATGCTCCATCCCTTGTCGCCCAGTAAACCACCGCTCCCTGCATACCCGTCGGAGCCACTCTCCAGCCTCCGGCCAGACTGGACAGTCCCGATAAGGATGCCAAACAACCTCCCCTAGAGTGAGCAAAGAGAAGGCATCAGTATAGTGTTGTACAACACCTACCCATCACCGACTCTGCCCCTGCTTCGCAGACCGCCGCCACAAAGCTGCATAGCCAATCTCCTCGTCATCCATCACCGCCCGAGTCATCCACGGTAACCCGGTCGGCATCTCCACTACTATGTGCTGCCAACCCCAGCACTGAAGAAGATAACTGCAACTCACCCCCTTTCATTGCCGACAGCGGACGCCGTACAGCTCCCCGTAGAGCTGTGCCAATAATGTCTGTCCCCATCCATAAATCAGCGATGCCTCTATCGGGCACTCTACCAACTGCCATACCAACTCCAGTAGGTTCCACGAGAACCTCGTGCCTGACGAATCAGGTAGAAGCATGTTAGAAATGAGGCCCATCAAGAATGCGTGCCTCACTCCTAACACCCCCCTCTCTTGCCACCTGCTAACAAAAATCCCGCTAGCCTGACAGTCCACCTCAGTTGTCTCCACTGGGTTTGTTACACCCAGTCGCTCCGCATGCCCAAAACATCTCGTCAGTACAGCAGTCCGCTGATCACAAGGCGATGTCCTAATGGGAAGTCCATCTATCGGAATCCGAAGCAACCGATAAACATCCTCCAGTGTCACAGTCATCTCCCCTATCGAAAGATGGAAAGTGTTGGTCCGTGGATCCCAAACTTTGATCAGGGTCGTCAGATAGGCCTGATCCGGGACCACAGGCTCCAGTCGAGCCACCTGCTTGAGCCCAAGGGCATCAAGCCACTGCCAGTCAACATCAGTCAGCGTCGACCGTGCCTCAGCGAATGCGACAGGTACACGGTACCGGCTCCTAACCTGCAAAACAATAACACACAAAAATTCAAAACTAATTTTTCAGATTTAGGGTTCCTAACCTTAACTGATAATTACAAAAACAAACAAAAAAAGATAAAAAAAAAAAAAAAAAATTTACAGAAAGCAAATTTTCAGATTTAAGGTTCCTAACCTAAACTGAGTAATTACAAAAAACAACACAAAAATTCAAAAATAAAACTTTCAGATCTAGGGTTTCTAACCTTAACTGATTGAATACAAAAACAGCATAACAATTCAAAAAAAAAATATAAAACATAAAAACTTAGGGTTTACGTGCAGTTTATCCTAAGGTTTACTTCAAACAATAAACGTTTTTACATAGGTTTTATATTACGTTTAATGTACAATAAATCTTAGTTTTTATAAACTAAGTGTCAGGGTCTAAATTTTATTTCAAACAAAGAAATAAACAAAATCAATTCAAATCACATCATCAATTGCAAGAATAAACTCTAGGGAGCACTTACGGGTTTCGCCTCCGCTCTGCCGCTCGAACCAGTTTGTGCACTCATGATGACAGAGAGAATTTCGGCAGCGCTTCGCTTCGCAGAATTACCTCCTCCTCCCAGAGCTCCCAAATCGCAAGAAAAAAATGACACAAATGAGCCCAAATCCAAGTTTTGGACCTTAAATAAGCCTACCAACTGGAAATCGTCCTTTGCTGGGATGAGCACTCTGGTCAGCGCTTGTCCCACCCAAGGATGATTTTTACAATTTGAAATCGTCCCACCCAGGGACGATTTCCAGCCAGAAAAGTCAAAACATCAAAAAAATCAACAAAAATGCACTAAAAACAACAAATAAAGTTGCCTAATAAAATGTTGTTACACTCGCAATCCAAGGCAATCAAAATAGACGTTGGGGTCATATATTGTCACTTTCTCACTCCCCAAGAAGGATACCATAGCCGGACCGCTCCACGGGAAGAAGATTACAACAATTTTATCCCCACATGCGTCACACAAAACAACAAAAACAATAAAAAAATTCAACAAAAACAGACAACAAAAAAAACATTGCCGGACACAAGTGCTCTTCCACTTAAACTTCGGGCAAAGAAAATTGATGTCGGGGTTTACATTGTCACTATCCTACTCTCTAAGAAGGCTACCATAGCTGGACCGCTCCACGGGAAGACGGATTTTCGACAATTTCATCCCCAAACGACGTCACAAGAAAATCAAAACAACAAAAACAGTAATAAACATTGCCAGACACAAGTGCTCTTGCACTTAACCTCTTGGCATAGCAAAATTGATGTCGGGGTTTACATTGTCACTATCCTAATCCCTAAGAAGGCTATCATAGCCGGACCGCTCCATGGGAAGATAGGTTTTCGATGATTTCACCCCATTCAGGCATCACCAAAAGGGTTAACACCCACCAAAAACAGGTCCAAATGTTGGAAAAATTGCACACGCTTAATGGTAAACCCTCTAAAGGCACCCTTGCACAAGTCATCTTGGGTCAAGCGACTCATCGCTTCTCTCACGAAGGTCATTCCCTCATCGATTCGTCACTTGAGGGGGTAGTCACACTTAGTCACCAACCAAAAATCACACACCCAATTAAGGAAAACGACATGCATTCAAAGAATCATTGACATGTGTTTATTTCTGCTTAGTGTAGACAAAAACAAAAATCATCATAAAAAAGATAAAAATCTGTTTAGATAGCATAGAAGCACCGCAATGGTGTACACCCGCAGTTAAGCCAAATCAAGGGCAGAAGCTTCGAAAGGTACACAAGAAGTAGGCACAAGTTGCCTTCGCTTCAGTCCTGAGGATTTGGTCATACCGCCTTATAGGTCTAACCTACAAAAGAATCCAATTCAGAATCCTCGGTGGGGTATGCCTATTCAAAGCAGCCCCTTTCGGGAAGATGCCTTACATGTAGACCTTGACATAAATAGAGAATCACCTCTTGAAGTTAGGCATGAGTGGCCACCGTGCGATGAAGCGCTAGACAAGCACACCGTCCATTTGGAGGGGCAACGTGGATATGGCGTCCCTTATTTACCTATCATCAGAACAAAGAGACCAAATTCGGAGCACAGGGCTCCTTACATAAGGCGACCTAACTCCACCCACCCCCTTCACACCCGTGAAAGGGAGTACAAGGAAAGCCATCGCATTCCTTGAGGGCAACAAACAATGTGGGAACCTTGCATTTTTGCACCAACAGGATATCATGATCACCCCTTGAGGCCAGAACCTCGAGCACATACCGCTTACCTCGACAGAGGGAAGCGACCCATTGAAACCTTAGATCAACAAACTCGAGGTAAAAACATAGGAGAAACATTCAAACCTCCTGAGAAAAATAGGGTAGACCAAATTGACCCAGCTGTCACTAGATATACCACCCGTCAAGCCCAAACCATGTGGCTTAAACCAAGTTATTAGGAAATAGAGTACCGACACCGCTTTGATAGAGAACGCATGCAACGCGAAGCGAATGAGTTACGCTATGAAATACCTGAGAGGGGGCCAACCCCTCACATCCAAAGAGCTGAATAGTATGAGAGGCGTAATCCGTTGGTGCAGGACAGGTCTCCACGACCTCGTCAAGCTCTACCTCCAAGACCTCATAGATTCAAGAGGGAGGCAACTCCCCGAAACAATGATGGGTACCTTCAGCAAGAGCTTGATCAGGGTCGTAGGTTTCGCCCAGAGACTCCTCAAGAATTTTACGAGTATGAACCAGAAGAGGAATATGTTGAAACTCCCCATCAATGCAGGAGGGATGCCATTCGACCACCCCTCCATAGGCCTCCAGTTTACCGTAACTTGCAACAAGAGCGAACAAGAGAGGAAGAAATAAAATCTTCCGATGCATACCAAGCGCTATTGGAGTGTTTGGAGTCTGTGGAGACAAAAGCTTCTAGGCATCAAAAACCCACATTACATCTACTCCGCAGTAATCCGGTGCATCCCTAAGTGCCTACACCTCTTTACCCCGAACACTTCAAGTTGCCTCAATTGGTAGTTTTTAAAGGTGAAGAGGATGCACAGGAACACGTTACACGATTTCTAAGCCAATGCTTCGGCATCCAAGATAATGACGCATTGTTTCTTAGAACATTCATAACCACATTCGTAGGCCCCGCCTCGGATTGGTTCACACAACTGCCCAAACACAGCATAAGAAATTTAGATCAATTAGTAGACGCGTTTCTTGAACGCTTTGCCTTCAACACAAGGAAGAAGGCATCACTAAGTTATTTAGCGAGCCTCAAGCAATTTGAAGAGGAAACAATGGCAGCATACGGGAATCGATGGAGAGCTTTGCTTTCTAGGTTACCCTACCATCCTCCTATGTCTGATCTCACGCAGATGTTCACAAAAAGTTGCTTAAAATCAATCTCTGGTCTATTGTTGCTGCGACAATACGACAGCTTAGAAGAAGCTTTGGCGCAAGCCAGAGTCATAGAAGAGATTAAGATAGGCAAAGGCACAATTGCCAAGCCTAAGAAGAAAGAGTGGAATAAAACCACTAAAATTGGGACAACACAACCACAACACGCTACAGTCAACCAAGTTGCGATAAATGTTCCCGCGCCCGTGCAAGAAACGTAGCCTCAAAAGGCTAACTACCAGGCAGTGCTCCTGCTTATGAAAGAGATAATAGAAGACAGGAGCAAAATTACCTGCGTCGCCCTAGGAAAAATTTCACCCCATATGCGGAGTCCAAGGACTCCTTATTTGACCGCTTATCAGTGGAAAATTTAGTCACTCTGCCAGAAATCCAAATTATATACCCTAACATTCCCAAGCCTAGGGGGTACAGAGAGGAATTGTATTGTAGATTCCATAGGCGCAGAGGACATGACTTGAATGGGTGCTTGGAAATTCAAAGACCTAGTCCAGGATTTGATCGACAATAGAACATTGGTTGTGGACAACCCCATTGCACCAAACAACCAACAAATGGGGGTATTCAAGGACCCCTTGCCAGCCCACGAGGCACAGACAAAACCACTCCAGATTAACGAGGTGCGACAAGATCTTCCCACATAGGGATTTGTGGGAATGATTAGCATAGTAACAAGGAACAGAACGTACCCGACAACTGCCCCTGAGGTAGCTACGAGGGAAGTTCCGGCAACATCACATACTCAACAACGCCCAACGTAGTTACCTTCGCCTAGACCTGAGGTCATGATATGAACCAAACTCATGCAAAGTTTGCGGACCACGTCGGCTAGGTTGTCCATCTATGAGCTTATTCAACAATCAACTCCCCATAGAGAAGCTCTTATGGACATTTTAAAAGCCATTGAATTACAACCCCACGAGGAAAATTCTTTCAACGCCTTCGTGGGACATGTGAAACAATGTACGGAGCCGGTCATCACATTCAGAGAAGATGAGGTCAAAATGATATCAAATGACATGGCAGATCCACCCCTGCACGTTATCGCGCGGGTCAACGGGATTTCGTACAAGAGAGTGCTGATAGTTACTGGCTTGTCCAGTAACATCACATAGAGAGTGCTGATAGATACGTTAAAGCATTTGAAGCTGCCAGCCTCTCACATCACAGCCTCCATGTACACATTGCAAGATTTTAATGATGCAATATGCTCGACAGTCGGCACAGTCGTTCTGCCAGTCCAGGTAGTACAAAAGTCAATACCTACACTGTGCCATGTCTTTGGAAGGTGAAATGGCTTATAATATACTGCTAGGGTGGCCTTGGATCAGGGACATGAAGTGTGACCCTTCAATCGCCCACTAGTGCTTAAAGTATGCTTATGAAGGGGAAATACATGTAGTCCCAATGGACTTAGAGCCCTTCAAGTATTGCAATGCGATAAAATTCATACCTCAATCGACCCTCCCTTCAACGCATTTGGATTTCCAATTAAATCCATCTAAACGAGGTCCAATATCGCGAGGCACCATCGGTGGCCAACAAGACAAAATCCCGACCGGGTGAGACTTCATCACTCGCTCCTTCATCATCAACGCCACCTATCATGGCCCAACAGAAGGACAAGGGAAAACAAATCATGGAAGAGGTTAAGCCTCTAGAAGAAAGGTTGCCCACAATATCAAAGATATCAACAGAGGAAACACCCAACACAACAGAAACCAAGACAATCCCCCTTTCGTATCGCCTACGTACCACATACCTTCTGCTCTCACGTACCTATAGTCTTCCTCTCGTAAGGGCGGGTATATAGAGAGGTTGGTATATCGGCTTGGTTGGTATATTGAAGGGGCTACCGTTTTGGGAGTTATATGAGCCGTCATAATGCATTTAAACGATCTTCAAAACCTACCAAAAACAAAAAAAAACATCAAAATGCACTAAACCAGTTTAGGGCACACCAATAATCCTTAAAAGAGATAATCACGGATTGTGTATGCATGTGTTTATTTCTGCTTAGTGTAGACAAAAACAAAAATCATCATAAAAAAGATAAAAATATGTTTAGATAGCATAGAAGCACCGTAATGGTGTACACCCACAGTCAAGCCCAATCAAGGGCAAAAGCTTCGGAAGGTACACAAGAAGCAGGCACAAGTCACCTTCGCTTCAGTCCTGAGGATTTGATCATACTGACTTATAGGTCTAACCTACAAAAGAATCCAATTCAGAATCCTCGGTGGGGTATGCCTATTCAAAGCAGCCCCTTTCGGGAAGATGCTTTACATGTAGACCTTGACATAAATAGAGAATCACCTCTTGAAGTTAGGCATGAGTGACCACCGTGTGATGAAGTGCTAGATAGGCACACCGTCCATTTGGAGGGGCAATGTGGATATGGTGTCCCTTCTTTACCTATCATCAGAATAGAGAGACCAAATCCGGAGCGCAGGGCTCCTTACATAGGGCGACCTAACTCCACCCACCCCCTTCACACCCATGAAAGGGAGTATGAGGAAAGCCATCGCATTCCTCAAGGGCAACAAACAACGTGGGAACCTTGCATTTTTGCACCAGCAGGATATCATGATCACCCCTTGAGGCCAGAACCTCGAGCACATACCGCTTACCTCGACAGAGGGAAGCGACCCATTGAAACCTTAGATCAGCAAACTCGAGGTAAACACATAGGAGAAACATTCAAACCTCCTGAGCAAAATAGGGTAGACCAAATTGACCCAGCTGTCACCAGATATACCACCCGTCAAGCCCAAACCATGCGGCTTAAACCAAGTTATCAGGAAATAGAGTACCAACACCGCTTGGATAGAGAACGCATGCAACGCGAAGCGGATGAGTTACGCTATGAAATACCTGAGAGGGGGCCAACCCCTCACATCCAAAGAGCTGAATAGTATGAGAGGCGTAATCCGTTGGTGTAGGACAGGTCTCCACGACCTCGTCAAGCTCTACCTCCAAGACCTCATAGATTCGAGAGGGAGGCAACTCCCCGAAAAAATGATGGGTACCTTCAGCAAGAGCTTGATCAGGGTCATAGGTTTTACCCAGAGACTCCTCAAGAATTTTATGAGGAGTATGAACCAGAAGAGGAATATGTTGAAACTCCCCATCAAGGCAGGAGGGATGCCATTCATCCACCCCTCCATAGGCCTCCAGTTTACCGTAACTTGCAACAAGAGCGAACAAGAGAGGAAGAAATAAAATCTTTTGATGCATACCAAGCGCTATTGGAGTGTTTGGAGTCTGTGGAGACAAAAGATGCTAGGAATCAAAAACCCACATTACATCTACTCCACAGTAATCCGGTGCATCCCTCAGTGCCTACACCTCTTTACCCCGAACACTTCAAGTTGCCTCAATTGGCAGTTTTTAAAGGTGAAGAGGATGCACAGGAACACGTTACATGATTTCTAAGCCAATGCTTCGGCATCCAAGATAATGATGCATTGTTTCTTAGAACATTCATAACCACATTCATAGGCCCTGCCTCGGATTGGTTCACACAACTGCCCAAACACAGCATAAGCAATTTAGATCAATTAGTAGACGCGTTTCTTGAACGCTTTGCCTTCAACACAAGGAAGAAGGCATCACTAAGTGATTTAGCGAGCCTCAAGCAATTTGAAGAGGAAACAATGGCAGCATAAGGGAATCGATGGAGAGCTTTGCTTTCTAGGTTACCCTACCATCCTCCTATGTCTGATCTCACACAGATGTTCGCAAAAATTTGCTTAAAATCAATCTCCGGTCTATTGTTGCTGCGACAATACGACAGCTTAGAAGAAGCTTTGGCGCAAGCCAGAGTCATAGAAGAGATTAAGATAGGCAAAGGCGCAATTGCCAAGCCTAAGAAGAAAGAGTGGAATAAAACCACTAAAACTGGGACAACGCAACCACAACACGCTGCGATCAACCAAGTTGCGATAAATGTTCCCGCACCTGTGCAAGAAATGTAGCCTCAAAAGGCTAACTACCAGGCAGTGCCTCCTACTTATGAAAGAGATAATAGAAGACAGGAGCAGAATTACCCACGTCACCCTAGGCAAAATTTCACCCCATATGCGGAGTCTAGGGACTCCTTATTTGACCGCTTGTCAGCGGCAAATTTAGTCACTCTGTCGAAAATCCAAATTATAGACCCTAACATTCCCAAGCCTAGGGGGTACAGAGAGGAATTGTATTGTAGATTCCATAGGCGCAAGAGGACATGACTTGAATGGGTGCTAGAAATTCAAAGACCTAGTCCAGGATTTGATCGAAAATAGAACATTGGTTGTGGACAACCCCATCGCACCAAACAACCAACAAATGGGGGTATTCAAGGACCCCTTGCCAGCCCACGAGGCATAGACAAAACCACTCCAGATTAACGAGGTGCGACAAGATCTTCCCACACAAGGATTTGTGGGAATGATTAGCATAGTAACAAGGAACAGAAGGTACCCAGCAGCTGCCCCTGAGGTAGCTACGAGGGAAGTTCCGGCAACATCGCATCCTCAACAACGCCCAACGTAGTTACCTCCGCCTAGACCTGAGGTCACGATACGAACCAAACTCACGCAGAGTTTGCGGACCACGTCGGCTAGGCTGTCCATCTATGAGCTTATTCAAAAATCAGCTCCCCATAGAGAAGCTCTTATGGACATTTTAAAAGCCATTGAATTACAACCCCACGAGGCAAATTCTTTCAACGCCTTCGTGGGACATGTGAAACAATGTACGGAGCCGGTCATCACATTCAGAGAAGATGAGGTCAAAACGATATCAAATGACATGGCGAGATCCACCCCTTCACGTTATCGCGCGGGTCAACGGGATTTCGTACAAGAGAGTGCTTGATAGATACTTGGCTCGTCCAAGTAACATCATAACCACTACAGCCTTAAAGCATTTGAAGTTGCCAACCTCTCACATCACCGCCTCCACGTACACACTGCGAGCTTTTAATGATGCAATATGCTCGACAGTCGGCACAGTCATTCTGCCAGTCCAGGTAGGACAAAAGTCAATACCTACACTGTGCCATGTGCTTGGAAGGTGAAATGGCTTATAATATATTGCTAGGGCGGCCTTGGATCAGGGACATGAAGTGTGTCCCTCCGATCGCCCACCGGTGCTTAAAGTATGCTTATGAAGGGGAAATACATGTAGTCCCAATGGACTTAGAGCCCTTCAAGTATTGCAATGCGGTACAATTCATACCTCAATCGACCCTCCCTTCAACGCATTTGGATTTCCAATTAAATCCATCTAAACAGGGTCCAATACCGCGAGGCACCACTGGTGGCCAACAAGACAAAATCCCGACCGGTGAGACTTCATCACCTGCTCCTTCATCATCAACGCCACCTATCATGGCCCAACGAAGGACAAGGGAAAACAAATCATGGAAGAGGTTAAGCCTCTAGAAGAAAGGTTGCCCACAATCTCAACGATATCAACAGAGGAAACACCCAACACAACAGAAACCAAGACTCTTGAACAACCAAACATGGAATGGACTCAGGAAGGACTACCATTTCCTCCCACCCAATCATCAACAATCACTGTTGAAATGGCCAGTACGGGCCTGGGGGAGTACTTAGTGCAAAACATTGTGGCAACCCCCACATTGGAGTCAGTACAGGACATGGGAAGACCTCGCCTTCCCATAGGGACAATTGTTCCTCTAGGCTACCCACCGAACCAGACAAATTTTGTGTATGGGGGCCTTGATCATGGTCTTGAACCATGCCAACAAAAGGAAACAGACGAAGAACCTTTTGTGGAAAACATCAATTATCTGTCAAACCCAGAATTTGCCCTAAAATATCTAGGCCAATGCAATTGGCATGGATACGGGCTAGGCAGATATGAGCAAGGGATGCGGATCCTTTGCCAACCAAGATATCAGATGCCATATGACAAGTCAGGGGTAGGGTTCAACCATCCCCTGCCATTAGACATCTTGGTTGAAAATATGCAAGGCCTAGAAATAGGCAACAAGGGGGGATTGGCATTAGACCCTTATGCCAATCCAAATACAGAATACACATTGGGAGACTACCTCCCATGGTCAACAAACACCCCTAGAAACAACAATAATCCCTCTCCTTTGCTAGAGAGAGGTGAAAGTTTGGATAGTAATCCTCAAAGAGAACATCAATGGCTATCGGACATCTTTCTAAAGCTGTTCCCCTTAGAGGTTCCAGATGAAACAATACAGTACCAAGAGAATCAGGTCCCTCCACCAAGAGTGGAACAACCGCAATGGGACCAGATTAATTCACTGGAACAAGAAGAGTCCTCAACGTCGCAAGCAACAGATGCTTGAAGAGGATGAACAATTTTGGATCTATGAAAGCGATTCGAGAAGATGAAAGCTGAAATGGACTATCTCAGACATGCGCGACGACATCACCGTGCTCTAACTCATGAAGATCTAATGGGACAGATGGGCATACTACTGGGGCATGAATGGCATGTAGACCCAACGAGGTGGGACCAAGTGTTGGATCCATGGCTCCAAATTCAAGATGAGCATCGTCCACCTCGAGATCCCATCATGACAGCAGTGCCGAGGGAAGACCCCGCCCTCCTTTTCACAAAATTCGCACCTAGGGAGGATCCATTCGTGCCCGTTCCCGTAGAGCCAGAACAGAGTATAGGGAGCATCTAGAAGAAACAAGTTATCACACCCGCGGTTCTGGAGACCAAATTCATTCCATCCACATGATCTCCATTGATTTGACCGCACCCATCCGCAATCCGACCGATCCATCACGGTCATTGCATCTAGACATGGATGCCATCGACCGGGATCGCGTCAATTCACCATTGTCACCATCGAAGTCACGGCCTTTCGGTGAAATGCTTCATTTTACCCCAAGGACAACTCAGGATATTTTTCAAGCTGAAGAGGGACCCGAGGTTCCAAACGTAGATCTTAACTCAGTCGATGATATCCATTTGATCCCAACTCCACATCAGTTGGAGGACGGATCCCACATGTCAGTCGAGGAGACGAGCGACGTAGACATCGGCACGGATCCAATGAATCCATGGATTCTCAAGCTCGGGGTAAGCCTTTCCCCCGAAGAGCAAGCCGATTACATTGCCCTTCTTAAAGAAAAGAAGGAGGTTTTTGCATGGTCGTACAAGGATATGCCAGGACTAGACCCGCAACTAGTCATGCACAATTTAACGCTTGATCCGACAATCAAGCCAGTAAAGCAAAAACTAAGAAAGATGCACCCAAAAGTGGCCTTGATGGTCAAAGACGAATTGCAAAAGCTGTTGGATGCACAATTTGTCATCTGCGTGGATTATCCGCCATGGTTGTCCAACATGGTTCCCGTCAAGAAGCCCGACGGGAGGATTCGCATATGCACCGACTTTCGAGACCTAAACAAAGCGAGTCCTAAGGATGATTTTCCCTTGCCAAGCATCGACGCATTGGTAGACGCTACAGCGAGGTCACGAAATGCTCTCCCTAATGGACGGTTTCTCGGGATACAATCAAATTCGTATCAATCCTGAAGACCAACTCAAAACGGCATTCACAACGCCTTGGGGGACATTTTGCTATAAGGTCATGCCTTTTGGCCTTAAAAACGCTGGCGCTACATACCAACGTGCTATGACTTATATCTTCCACGATTACATGCACAAAACTTTGGAAGATTACATGGATGATTTGTTAGCCAAGTCTCTCTTGCGCTCAGATCATCTCGGTGACTTAAGCAAGATTCTCGATCGCCTCATAGAGCATAAGGTCAGATTGAATCCCAAGAAGTGCGTGTTCGGCGTCACATCTGGAAAACTCTTGGGTTTTATAGTCTCAAAAAGAGGCATCGAAGTGGACCCAAACAAAGTCAAGGCAATCCTTGAAATGGCTCCCCCAACCACTATCAAGCAGCTCCGAAGTCTGCAAGGAAAGGTCGCGTCGATTAAACGCTTCATAGCGCAATTATCTGACAAATGCCGACCCATGAACAAATTATTGCACAAGGGGGTCACATTTCATTGGGATGACGAGTGCCAGTCAGCCTTTGACGAAATCAAACAATACTTGGCTTCGTCGCCAGTATTGGCACCACCTAGACCAGGTGTGCCGTTCTACTTATACATCTCAGCTACTGAGGTGGCACTGGGCGCAATGCTAGCCCAGAAGAATGAACTTCACAAAGAACAGGCTACTTACTATCTTAGCCGCACCCTGGTCGATTACTGAACTTAACTATGCATACGTTGAGAAACTCGCTTGGCAGTGGTGTTTGCTACCAAAAGGCTACGCCACTACATGCTGAGCAACACTACGTATGTTGTGTCTAAGGAGAATCCATTGCGATACATGATGAGTCGTACTTATCATAGTAGTCGCACGGCGAAATGGATCATGTTGTTGACAGAATTTGACATTGAGTTTATTGGGCAAAAATCTATAAAAGGACAAGTCATAGCCGATCAACTAGCAGAGGCTCCTCTTGAAGACGATCAGCCTCTGGTCATAGAACTACCCGATGATGGGGTCTTCCATGTCTCAGAATCGCCAGATTCTGATGAGCTTGAGTCTCGAGCCGACATAACCTTATTTTTTGATGGTTCTAAATGCAAGCAAGGGGGTGGCGCAGGAATTGTATTCTTCACACCGCAGGGCGCTCCAATGCCCCTGTCATTTAAATTAAACTTCCAGTGCACCAACAACAATGCAGAATATGAAGCCTTGCTCCTAGGTCTTCAAACAACAATCGCCATGAACATCAAAATATTGAACATCTTTGGCGATTCGCTGTTAATCATCAATCAAGTCAAAGGGGTATATCAATGCAAATGCCCAGTCCTGAAGGCCTATAAAGCCCTTGTGGACAAATTCCTGGCAAAACTTGAGTGGTATGACATCGAGGCACTCCCTCGATCATCAAACCGTTTTGCGGATACAATGGCCTCCTTGGGGTCACTAATCCCGCAAGACCTTTCCGGTGATATAACAACCATTGAGGTCAAAACCTTATCGCAACCCGTGATGGAGCGCGCAAGCTCAGACTTCACGCCAGGAGTCCACATGATCCAGATCGAACCATCTTCGGATAAGTTCTTTCGAATCCGAGACTGTTTGAAACGGGCCAACTGGGGGTCTTTGTTTTCCCCCACTCCCATTAATAGCAACACAACGCTATTCTTACAAGTTCTATCCCAATCAGCATTTGTTAGGGAAGAACTCCAAAAGGGATTGGCTGTTCAAACTATCGAGGTATCCGATCAACAGGACCGGTATTTACCCATAAGAGACTACCTCAAGTTAGGTAATCTACCCTTTGGATTGACGCACGCCGCAAAACGAACATTCAAACAGAAAGCGGCAAAATATGTCTTGATAGGAGACATTTTGTATCATCGCAGCTACGACGGAATTCTTCTTCGTTGCTTGGACCAGCAAGAGTCCACTTGGGCAGTCGCCCAAGCGCATGACGGTACATGTGGCGGCCACTTCGGTGGTATGGCCATTGCAAAGCGCATTCTTTGCATGGGCTATTATTGGCCATCTTTAGAGCGAGATTGTTGCGCGTATGTCAAGAGGTGCGTGAAATGTCAACATCATGCCAATTTAATGCACGCACCTTCCCGGGCCCTACGGACAGTCCGATCCGCTTGGCCATTTTCGTAGTGGGGCCTCGATCTAATTGGAAAGATCTCCCCTGCATCGTCGGGCCGTCACACGTTTATCATAACGGCCACAGAATATTTTACCAAATGGGTGGAAGCAATTCCGTTAACCTCAACGAAAGGACCCCGTATTGCGGAGTTCATCTTGCATCACATCATATGTCATTTTGGTATTCCATCCAAAATAATCTCGGATAATGGGCCATCATTCAAGAACAAAGACGTGCGTGCTTTAACCACAAAGTACAAAATTCAGCATAGCTTTTCAACACCCTATTATCCGCAAGCAAATGGGCAAGCAGAGGCGTCAAACAAAACGCTAGTCGCCATCCTTAAAAAGACCGTCGCAGACAGTCATAAGGATTGGCACATACAAATCCCACTTGCCCTTTGGGCTTATCGCACTAGCATTCGGACGCCCACTGGGGCAACTCCGTTTTCACTAGTGTATGGCTCAGAGGCAGTAATGCCTCTCGAGTTGGAAATTCCTTCCCTGCGCATATCAATGCAGGAGTTCATCGATGATAACACTGTGCGGCAAGCCCGATTGGACCAACTTACGTTGCTTGACGAACGACGCGTTAATGCTCTCGAGCACTTACGTATCTATCAAGAGCGGCTTAAGAAAGCTTACAACATGAAAGTTCACCTAAGAGACTTTCGGGTTGGTGATTTGGTTCTGAAGGAAAACCAACAAAACTCTAATTTGCCATCCCATATGAGGGACAAATTCATGGCAAATTGGTTAGGTCCTTATGTCATTGATAGCAAAATAGGACCGGGACGTACAGGCTAGCTTCTCTTGACGGTATCAAGGAAACAGAACCCTTGAATATCAGTCATTTGCGACCATTTCATATCTAAGAAAGCCATATCCAAAAAAAAAAAAATGCTCCAAGGATTCCCGTAATCTCTTGGTCACCCAAAAAGCTCCAAGGATTATCGCAATCTCTTGGTCACCCAAAAAGCTCCAAGGATTATCGCAATCTCTTGGTCACCAAAAAGCTCCAAGGATTATCGCAATCTCTTGGTCACCCAAAAAGCTCCAAGGATTATCGCAATCTCTTGGTCACCAAAAAGCTCCAAGGATTATCGCAATCTCTTGGTCACCCAAAAAGCTCCAAGGATTATCGCAATCTCTTGGTCAATCCAAAAAGCTCCAAGGATTATCGCAATCTCTTGGTCACCCAAAAAGCTCCAAGGATTATCGCAATCTCTTGGTCACCCAAAAAGCTCCAAGGATTATCGCAATCTCTTGGTCAATCCAAAAAGCTCCAAGGATTATCGCAATCTCTTGGTCAATCCAAAAAGCTCCAAGGATTATCGCAATCTCTTGGTCAATCCAAAAAGCTCCAAGGATTATCGCAATCTCTTGGTCACCCAAAAAAGCTCCAAGGATTATCGCAATCACTTGGTCACCCCAAAAGCTCCAAGGATTATCGCAATCACTTGGTCAAACCCAAAAAGCTCCAACGATTATCGCAATCGCTTGGTCAAAAATCAAAAAAAAAAAAAAAAAAACAAAACAACAAAAATCATCAAAAACAACAAAGATTTGCATCTCAATTCTAGGCATACTCAAATTCATCATAAAATTCATATTCTCGCACCTCATCTTCAACTTCACCAAAAACAATCCATCAAAATTACAAAAATACATAGTTGCATTAAGCATTGCATCCATACATTGCATATTTGTAGTCATACGGGTCAAATACCATAGGCTGCAATAGCTACGATAGTCCATCTTGTTCCGCATTGTCTCATGTTACAAAAACAACAAAAACACCATGCATAACTTTTACCACACTACAGTCAGTGGTCTAGGAATGTACCAAGAGTTTCAGTGATTCAGTCATCATTTTCCTCTTTAGCCATGTAGCGTATCAAGTCGAGCAGATTTTACGAAGGTAGAGTCATACTTGAAATACACCATGTTACGTAACATCCCAACACAAATCAAAACACTAAAAATTCCCAAATTGTGTGAACAAGACGAAACCTGCAAAATAATCTAGGTCACCACAAGCGAAACGGTTATCTTGCTCATCCCCCTGTGCGAATGACCCCTAGAATGCTTGAGAGTTGGCAAAAGGACAAGCATCCTCCCTACCCAATTCCCTAAGAATCCCTAAAGTTCTCAATAGTTGCAAAACACAAAAAAGTTGCAAAATGTCAAAACTCCAAATTTGACAAACTACGGTGCACACATCAAAAGGCACAAACAACAGTGATTTTCGTCACTCCATGACCCCAATCCCTTGCTCGAAAGAAAAACAAATCAAAATAAACAGTGATCTCATCACTACAATGAGCAAGTATCCCAATACAATTGAAGAAAAGAAGGGAGTTGACCTTGAATCCCTGGAACTCTCAGCATTCTATAGGTCATAAGGCAAGCTTTAGTACCAATTTGGTTGATAGCCTATCGGTAACTGACAGTAAACCTCCCGCATGACGATATATCTGTCACATTAACTTGCGTACAGATCAATGTTTGCATGTGGATGAGCTAGCTTATGGCATCCTGGATTACACCGCAGATTAATCTTAGTACATACAACAAAGGAATTCGTGGAGCTAATTAGGTGATCCTCAGTACAGGTTCGGTTGAAAGCCCATCTGGAGCTGGCGGTATCCTAACAAATACCACTAAATGAACTCAATTGCACACACAGGGATGTGAAAAATAACTGGGTCAAAAACAAGTCCGATTCATACCTTGGTCAAAAAGTCTTGTAAGATAAAGTAGAGTCATGGATGGTGAGTTAAAAGCCGATTGAATCTCAGAAAACCTTACATTCATTCCAAAACCATCTGCGCTACTTATCATCCTTATGATACCATCAAAAAATACAAAAACAGAAAAACCATGTAAATAAAGAGCTTCTTAAACAGCCTACAGTGCAATCACCACAAATATCATTCATCCATTTCACTTCGCATATCACATAGACATCTAAAACATTTGCATTCATCATAACATCTGCATTCATCAAAATGAATAAACATGCATAACAAAAATCACATCATCACATGTACAAAACCACAATAAAATCGGTATATATATATATATATATATCGTCAAAAATATGCCCGTAGGCTACAAAACCGGTCCTCAGACCCCGCAATCATATCCAAAAACCCAACCTAAGGCGTCGACCACCATGATCACGCAGGATCGGTGCGACGGGAACTACCCCCCGTGGTGTGGGTCCTACGGGACCCTACAAGGCGGCTACTACTAGCCCCCGCATCATGCCTGCTACCACCCCCCTCATCTAACCGCCTGCGACGAGATGATGTTGACTGCTCAGTCAGACTATCCCTTGTCCACCGCGAAGATCCACCGACCGAAGGCTCAGGTAGCCGCCCACCAAGGCGGATGACCTCCCTCTCCAAGTCTATCCGGTATAGACACCACTCTGCCTCTCACCGATGATAAATAGACAATGCATCATCGCGCTGCGCCAAAACTCTATCCCGCTCTGCCAACTGAGCCCGTAGAAGATCCCTCTCCTACCGTGCATCCCCCAGCTCCCGCCTCGCATCCCCCAGCTCCCGCCTCGCATCCCCCAACTCCAGATCCCGCATCCGCAGCAGCTCTGTCAGTCACGCAATCTCAATGCCTACATCCGACCCCACCTCCTCTGTATCTGCCGGATGCATAGGACTCGCGGGGACAGTAGCCTGCTCAGGCTCCCACTTGCTCCTCCACATCCTGCATGTCCGGCTGCTCCGGAACACCCAAGTCCACATCCTCATCTCCCACATCCACCATGTCCGCATCATCCAACGGACCCCCCCAATCACCCCCTGCTGCCTCAGCATCCTCCACTGCCGCCTCCGCGCCTCCCAGTGGCCCCTCTCCTCTCCAGCACCGCAGATACCCACCACGAGTCATACTCGGTGGTAGTCCCGATGTCATCCACATCCGGGACCTCAATCACCGCATCGGACTCCTCGCCCAATGGAGCAATGACCGGTGGCTCTAATCCTCTCTCATCTCCCCGTCGTCGATAGACCACGGGCTCACCAGGCAACCCCTGGCGCACCCCAAACTATCGTGTAACCCGGCGGTACGGAAAGAACTCATGCTCCATCCCGTGCCGCCCAGTCAACCACCGCTCCCTGCGTACCCGTCGGAGCCACTCTCCAGCCTCCGGCCAGACTGGACAGTCCCGATAAGGACGCCAAACCACCTCCCCTGGAGTGAGCAGAGAGAAGGCATCAGTATAGTGTTGTACAACACCTGCCCATCGCCGACTCTGCCCCTGCTCCGTAGACCGCCGCCACAAAGCTGCATAGCCAATCTCCTCGTCATCCATCACCGCCCGAGTCATCCACGGTAACCCGGTCGGCCTCTCCACTGCTATGTGCTGCCAACCCCAGCACTGAAGAAGATAACTGCAACTCACCCCCTTCCGCTGCCGACAGCGGACGTCGTACAGCTCCCCGTAGAGCTGTGCCAACAATGTCTGTCCCCATCCATAAATCAGCGGTGCCTCTATCGGGCACTCTACCAACTGCCATACCAACTCCAACAGGTTCCACGGGAACCTCGTGCCTGACGAATCAGGTAGAAGCATGTTAGAAATGAGGCCCATCAAGAATGCGTGCCTCACTCCTAACACCCCCCTCTCCTGCCACCAGCTAACAAAAATCCCGCTAGCCTGACAGTCCACCTCGGTTGTCTCCATTGGGTTCGTTACACCCAACCGCTCCGCATGCCCAAAACATCTCGTCAATACAGCAGTCCGCTGATCACGCGGCGATGTCCTAATGGGCAGTCCATCTATCGGAATCCGAAGCAACCGATAAACGTCCTCCAGTGTCACAGTCATCTCCCCTATCGGAAGATGGAAAGTGTTGGTCCGCGGATCCCAAACTTTGATCAGGGCCGTCAGATAGGCCTGATCCGGGACCACAGGCTCCAGTCGAGCCACCTGCTTGAGCCCAAGGGCATCAAGCCACTGCCAGTCAACATCAGTCAGCGCCGACCGCGCCTCAGCGAATGCGGCAGGTACACGGTACCGGCTCCTAACCTGCAAAACAATAACACACACAAAAATTCAAAACTAATTTTTCAGATTTAGGGTTCCTAACCTTAACTGATAATTACAAAAAAAAAAAAATTAGAAAGCAAATTTTCAGATTTAAGGTTCCTAACCTAAACTGAGTAATTACAAAAAAACAACACAAAAATTCAAAAATAAAACTTTCAGATCTAGGGTTTCTAACCTTAACTGATTGAATACAAAAACAGCATAACAATTCAAAAAAAAAATATAAAACATAAAAACTTAGGGTTTACGTGCAGTTTATCCTAAGGTTTACTTCAAACAATAAACGTTTTTACATAGGTTTTATATTACGTTTAATGTACAATAAATCTTAGTTTTTATAAACTAAGTGTCAGGGTCTAAATTTTATTTCAAACAAAGAAATAAACAAAATCAATTCAAATCACATCATCAATTGCAAGAATAAACTCTAGGGAGCACTTACGGGTTTCGCCTCCGCTCCGCCGCTCGAACCAGTTTGTGCACTCATGATGACAGAGAGAATTTCGACAGCGCTTCGCTTCGCAGAATTACCTCCTCCTCCCAGAGCTCCCAAATCGCAAGAAAAAAATGACACAAATGAGCCCAAATCCAAGTTTTGGGCCTTAAATAAGCCTACCAACTGGAAATCGTCCTTGGCTGGGACGAGCGCTCTGGTCAGCGCTCGTCCCACCCAAGGACGATTTTTGCAATTGGAAATCGTCCCACCCAGGGACGATTTCCAGCCAAAAAAGTCAAAACATCAAAAAATCAACAAAAATGCACTAAAAACAACAAATAAAGTTGCCTAATAGAATGTTGTTACACTCGCAATCCAAGGCAATCAAAATAGACGTTGGGGTCATATATTGTCGCTATCTCACTCCCCAAGAAGGCTACCATAGCCGGACCGCTCCACGGGAAGAAGATTACAACAATTTTATCCCCACATGCGTCACACAAAACAACAAAAACAATAAAAAAATTCAACAAAAACAGACAACAAAAAAAACATTGCCGGACACAAGTGCTCTTCCACTTAAACTCCGGGCAAATAAAATTGATGTCGAGGTTTACATTGTCACTATCCTACTTCTCTAAGAAGGCTACAATAGCCGGACCGCTCCACGGGAAGACGGATTTTCGACAATTTCATCCCCAAACGACGTCACAAGAAAATCAAAACAACAAAAACAGTAATAAACATTGGGAAAAGTGCTCTTGCACTTAATCTTGGCATAGAAAATTGATGTGGGGTTTACATTGTCACTATCCTACTCCCTAAGAAGGCTATCATAGCCGGACCGCTCCACGGGAAGTTAGGTTTTCGATGATTTCACCTCATTCCGGCATCACCAAAAGGGTTAACACCCACCAAAAATAGGTCCAAATGTTGGAAAAATTGCACACGCTTAACGGTAAACCCTCTAAAGGCACCCTTGCACAAGTCATCTTGGGTCAAGCGACTCGTCGCTTCTCTCACGAAGGTCATTCCCTCATCGATTCGTCGCTTGAGGGGGTAGTCACACTTAGTCACCAACCAACAATCACACACCCAATTAAGGAAAACGACATGCATTCAAAGAATCATTGACAAAGACAATCACGCTCCTGCTTGGGGAAGTAAACAAGCAACAATCAAATCAATCAAACACTTGGCATTTCGTGAATCATGAACACAAGGTTCCCCCTGAGGATAAAAATGCCCTTTGCTTGTTCATGACTGATCAATGTCTAAGTTCAAGTCACACCTCACCAAAATAGGTTAATACTTGAAATCAAATTCCTTAGCTCGTCGAAAGCAAGGATTCAAGAATGCATGCCCTTTCCATACTTGGGGCATCAAAAGTTGGTTAGGTTACCAAGAAACCCTAATCATTAGTGCTTTGGTTATCTATTTTTTGCTCAGCATTGCGTCACCCGTAGCGCTTCCCAAAAAGGGGCATCTGTAGACACCAAAACAGCACCAATCCGATTATGTGACTGCAAACACTGATCGCTTTGACAAACACAGCCCCCAGGGCAGCCCTCAGAGGTCAAACAGTGGTCTTAACCACTTTCATAGCAATTTTGTGAGGTCAAGAAGCAATTTGGCACACTTAGACACTTTGCCTAGTAATCGTCTCACCCAGGGACGATTGCTAACTTGAAATCGTCTCACCCAGGGACGATTTCTGAAATCGTCTCCAATAAGGACGATTTCCAAGTTTAACGGGAAAAAAGACAAATGAGGCCAAGTGGCAGCCCAGAACAGTCAGTTGATGACTCCTGCCTCGCACGCGTGTGTGAGTGGACAAATAGGCCGTTTGAGGACTGTCACAAGGGCAGTTATGAAAGCCCAAGTCAATGGAGGACTCCCCTCCCTCATGGGAAGACAAGACTGCCACATGGCGCCTATGACCAACACATGGCATTTGTGCTTCCCTCCCAAAAGAGACCCCTTGGGTCTATAAAAGGTGGGACTTTTCTCACCCAAGATATACAGGTTGAAGGAGTTTTCAAGCAACGAAGTGCTTCCGAGTTGAAGACCCACTTGCATCCCTTTTGGTTCACCTTCCCACATCCACCAATCTCTTTTGCAAGGGAGGTTGTTGGGTGGCTTTTGGAAGCTTGAATCGGACCTAAATCCAACACATGGACACCTGAATCAACCAATTCGCCGACCCCCCAATCCTAAGAGGTTTTGGGCCCATCCCTAGTGGATTGGCGCTGGAATCAAGTGCCAACGGTGGGAGGCCCACTTGGGCATCCCCGCACTTTTCTTAAGTTTTATTTCAGAAGCATTCTAGTTTATTTTCTCATGTTGCATATTGTGTTTTCTGTTTGGTGAATTCATAGCTGCAATTTCGTAACCTTTGATCAGATTCTAGTATGTTTTGTGTCGTTTTGTAGTTTCACTAACTTGCAGGAGGCGATATCAAATTCCCGAGGGTAGAGGCCAAATTGGGAGAATCCGACCATCTGGGTCGTCCCAAAATGGCCCCAATTACATAACCCCTCTGTCTGCGGGTGTTTTGGAGACCTCGGGAGTCGACATTGGAGCGTGTCGGTTCGGCTTCCCCAACACGGAAGAAATCGTCCCACCCGGGGACGATTTACGATCGAAAATCGTCCTACCCGGGGACGATTTCCAGTTGAAAGCAGATTGGCCGACTGTCTCAGTGGCAATGGCCTGTTGGTAACATTTTTCGTCTTCTGGCAAGTTTTCAGGCTGTTTAGAATCATTTTGTTTACTGTTTTAGATAAATGTTTGCATGCATCTTTTGATGATTTTAGAAGAACGAACACTTTTCACTTGCAGCAAGTGCTACTGACATCTTGGTTGTTTCTTTGTTCGCAGGAGAAGCAACGGAGGTGAAGAACTCATCGACATCAGCGGCGACATCATCTTGGCCCGCCCATTGCAATCGTGGGCACGCGGAAAGAGGAACATTGAGTGATTGTAATCGAATTCTTTTAACGCTCCTAGCCCCCGAAAAGGGAGGAGACGTCATTGTAACAGAGATCAAGGGATATTAATGAAAGGGCTGTGTTTTCTCCATTTGCTTGTGTCTCTTCCAATGCGTTTCTTTTCCATTTCATGCACTTTACGTTTCTAGGACTTAAGCGCATTTGGTTTTGGTTATATTGCAATTAGTGTTTCCTTTGCCCGGAATCTCGTGCTTTCACCTATCTCAATCACAATAAACCTCTTTGCCAATCTCAATGGTTAGATATCACAAATTTTCACTCAATTTTGTTTTTGGTAGTTAAGGTTCAAATTCATTACATCTAATTTTTCCAGGTTGACCCAAAACCTTTTACAAAAATCAGCACTATACTGTTACGGATCAACACCTCAATAGGGACAATCTATCCTTCGCTACTAGTACCCTTCTGAAGCCACCCTGCCAAGAAAGAGCACAACCCCTTACACATATTTACATGCACATTAGAACACAGGTAGCGACCCACCGCAATGCTTTCTTTCTGCCCCAGCCGCAAAAATGCGACCTATCACGAAATCGTGACATCCTTATGTATTCTCCTCCATTTTCTCTAGAAAGTCACAAAATGGTGACATGTCGTGAAAATGAGACATGTCACGAAATCATGAAATTCTACCTTCATTCTGCTCCTTTGCCGCTATATGTCACGAAAATGTGACATGTCGTGAAAATGAGACGTCACGAAATCACGACATTCGTCTCCCATTTTTCACTCTTTCTGCTTCCATCTGTGACAGTGCAACATGTCATGAAATCACGACACTTTTCCTTCTTGCTCTTACTCTTTGCTTTGGACCGTGAAAATGCAACATGTCGCGATATCACGACACCTTTTTCTTCTTGCTCTCTTTCTTCTCTTTTGGCCGTGAAAAAACATGTCACGATATCGTGACACTTCTGCCTCCTTGCTTCATTTTTTTGCTTTTGGTCGCAAAAATGCAACATGTCACGATATCGCGACACTTTTTCCCTCTTTGCTCTTTCTCATTTCTTCGGACTGCGAAGATGCAACATGTCGCGATATCATGACACTTTTTCCCCTTTGCTCTTTCTCTTTGCTTTGGGCTGTGAAAGTGCAACATGTCGTGATATTGCGACACTTTTTCCCTCTTGCTCTTTCTCTTTGATTTGGCTGCGAATAAGCAACATGTCGCGATATCGGGACACTTTTTCCTTATTGCTTATTCTCTTTGCTTTGACCATGAAAATGCAACATGTCACAAAATCGTGACACTTCTTCCTTCTTGCTCTTCCCTTTTGCTTTCCCCTGTGAAAATACGACATGCCACAAAATTGTGACACTTTTTCCCTCTTGCTATTTCTCTTTGCTTTGACCACGAGAATGCAACATGTCGCGATATCGCAACACTTTTTCCCTCTTACTCTTTCTTGCTTTGACTGTGAAAAAGCAATATGTCCCAATATCGTGAAACTTTTTCCCTCTTGCTCTAGCTCTTTGCTTTGACCGCGAAAATGCAACATGTCACGATATCGCGACACTTTTTCCTTCATGCTCTTCCCTTTTTCTTTCCCCCATGAAAATACAACATGTCGCGATATCGTGACACTTTTTCCCTCTTGCTCTTTCTCTTTCCTTTGGCCATGAGAATGCAACATGTCGTGAGATCGCGACACTTTTCCCTTCTTGCTCTTCGCTTTTGCTTTCCCCCGCAGATCGAAACAAGGAGGAAGGAAGCAATATTGATGAACCAAAAATGAGACTCCTCTTCCTTTTTTTGAACCCCACAGATTCATCATCATTGATGATCATTTTGAATAATTTTGTCCACATCACTTGGATAAAGATATGCCACATCATTGCATGGTGTATATCTACCACTTCAATTTGAATATTATATGCCATGTCGCACCTTGCCTTGGATAATCCCTTCCATGTCTGACGAAAGGTTATACGTCCACATGATGAACCTGTCAGCATCAACTCCTAAGTTTGCTAACTTGTATGCCACCTTGTTGCCTTCATGAAAGACATGGTTGGCCACACTGTCATTTCTTTTTTTTAATAGGATCCTTGCTTCCCTTAAGCAAGCCTTGAATTTCTAGGGAGGATCCTTATCATTGTTGAGGAGATTGTTAATTACTTGGGAGTCTCCTTCAACAATTAGCCACTCTCGAATGTTTTGAACAAGGTGAAGACCGCGCCAAACTACTCTAGCCTCGGCTACATTGCTGGTAGAGAAACCCAGGGGCTCTGCATAGGCCATGATAGTGTGACCTTGATGGTTTCGAACGATTCCGCCAACCCCAGCGCGACCAGGTTTGCCTTTAGCAGCACCATCAAAATTCAGCTTAAGGCACCCGACGGGGGGAGGGATCCACCTGACCTCACATCTAGGATTAGTATTGCCACTCCCATTATTAAAAGGGAGATTGATGCAGGAGCATCCGACGATAGTAAGACAATCGGGCATTAATCGGATTTTCTAAGAAATTTGTTTTATTTTCCAAGGCAAAGTTGGGAAGGGGGTCACAAAATCGTGACCTCGAAGGTTGCGGCAAGGTAGGGGCAGGTTTTGTCGTGATATTGTGACATTGCGATATCATGACAGTTTCGAGAGCTAATGCATGGGGGATTTTTTCGTCGCGATGTTGTGACGTTTGCGAGAGCTAAGGCAGGGAGGAGTTTTTCATCACGATATCGCAACGTCACGATATCACGATGTCGCAATGTCGCGATGTCGCAACGTTTCGAAGGGATCGAAGAATGGTAGAGACATAGTTGACAAAGGGCTCGAAAGGTGAATGCGGGGAAGAACCAAAACATAAGGCATGGACTCAGAGGCAAAAAGTCCAAGGCAAGGAGGCTGTTT
The DNA here is from genome assembly GCA_028583015.1 of Wollemia nobilis. Taxonomy (NCBI): domain Eukaryota; kingdom Viridiplantae; phylum Streptophyta; class Pinopsida; order Araucariales; family Araucariaceae; genus Wollemia; species Wollemia nobilis. Next base: position 979,978 of record JAQPPZ010000737.1, on the reverse strand, counting down.
TCGTCACGATGTCACAATGATTTGTGGAGCAAAAGAAAGAAGGCTATTTTTGTCGCGATATCGTGATTTCATGACATCGTGATATCGTGATGGTTTTCAAAGCAGGGGTTCAGAGGTGGTTTTCGTCGTGATATCGTGACGTTGCAATATCGCAACGTTGCAAAATTTTTGTAGAGAAGGTGCGAAAGGGGTTTTTTGGTCGTGATTTCACTACAATTTTTGCAAATGAAGGCAAGGCACCAGTTTGGTCGTGATATCGTGACATGTCACGATATTGTGACATGTCACAATTTCGTGGCCAGTTGAATACGAATGAAAAATGGACACATGGACAGGTCGAGCGTGCAGGAAAAGAGACAGGTGTTGCAGATAAACATTCTGACAAAGTGACGGTTGCAGGGGAAGGACCAATGAACTGTGTGCTTTCATGGCGGATCAGGGAGTTGGTCATTTACGGAGGGAAAATTTAAAACTCGATGGGGAGAGCCAATTTTGATAGGTTTTGTTTAATATATTCATGTAGGTGGGTCATTAATGACCTAGAGGGCCGAGATCTCGATGGAAAAACTTGAAATATGTAACAGATCGGGACGAGGGACTGGGAGGTCGAAGGACAGAGAGAGGGTGTTGTGGTAAAATACTAGACAAGCTCTGGTTATTGTAAGCCTGCGGGCTATTTAACTGTTGATGTAAATGATATCAGATTAATCGAAGATTTTTTTTTTGGAATTTATGTGTGTTGAATCTCTCGTCCCCCGTTAGTGGTATTAGAGTTGAAAGTTCCTGAGTGTGTAACAGATCGCCGGACGTGAGGCAGTTACACCAGGATCTATGGGAAGGCTCGTGAGAAAGTGAGAAGATGCCTCCGAGAAGAAACTTCGTTGGTGGGAGAGGCATGGCAACAACAGATTTTTGAGCTTTGCAGTGGCAAGTTCAGGCTCTGCAAGAAGAACTACGCAGAGGGCACGAACCCAAAAGAGATGCAGATAGTGAAGATGAAGTAGATTAAGAAGAAAACCAGTTTGAAGAAGAAGAATAAGAGGTTGTAGATCCGGCACAAGCCAAACTGTATACGGCCATATCTTAGATTGGGAAGAGGTTGAAGATGGAAGTTTCCACATATTTTGGGAACTTGAATCTAGAGGAATTAATCGACTGGATAAATGACCTGGAAGAATACTTCGAGTATGATGAAGTTGAAGATCCCGAGAGGGTCAGATTTGCCAAGACCAAGCTGAAGGGTCATGCCAGCATATGGTGAAAGGGAGTGTAGCTGGAACGAAACAGAAGAGGAAAAGAACAGATAACAAGATGGGAACAGATGGTAGAAAAATTAAAGAGACAGATTATTCTGGCAGATTACGAGTTGGATCTGCTAAGGAAAATACAGAGTTTGAGATAGATGAATAAAACTGTCCAAGAATACATAGAGGAGTTTTATAAAATCTCCATCAGAACTGGCCATTTAGAAGCAAGCAAGGAGAAGGTGGCCCGTTATATTAATGGGCTGAGACCCAGTATCCAGGAAGAGTTGAGCTTAGTTCGGGTGAGCACCATTGAAGATGCTTACCTGTTTGCTCTGAAGGTTGAAGAAAAACTGAACAGAAGGTTTGAGAGCAAGCAAAGAGGAAAAGGACCTGGAGGAAAGACTGGTGGAAGAAAAGATGAAGGAAAAGAGGAGAATAAGGAAGAGGTTAGCAGCAGTCGAGATCAGAAGGAAGATGAAGAACCCAAACCGCAAGTTTAGAACAATGGCTACCCAAGAGGAAGAGGTAGATCTGGACGTGGGTATGGAAGAGGAGTGTTTCGAGGAACATGTTTCCACTATGGAGAAGAGGGACATCGGGCATATGAGTGTCCCCAGCACCCCAAGAGGGTGAACAAGAAACATGTGGGTCTAGCCAGAGTTACTATAACAGAGGAAGATGCTGGATCTGAACATTCTAAAGAAGCTAAGAAAGGAGAAGCAATGATTGTGAGGAGAACCATGTTGATTGAGGAAGACAAACCAGAGCAGAGGAGAATCTTGTTTCGCACACGGTGCAAAAGTGCAAGCAAAGTCTGTAATGTTATTATAGACAATGGGAGTACAGATAACTTAGTCTTTGAGGAGATGGTTGCTAAGTTACAGCTGGAGAGGAGGAGACACCCGCATCCATACCGGATTGCATGGTTACGGAAGGACCATAGAGCATGGGTTCGTGAATAGTGCTTAGTCACGTTCAATATTGAAAAGTACCAGGATGAGGTCCTGTGTGATGTTTTCCCCATGGATGCTTGCCATTTTCTGTTAGGGAGGCCATGGCAGTTTGATCGGAGTGCAGTGCATGATGGTCGTGCAAATACGTACTCCTTGATGAAATATGGAGTGCACCATAAATTAAAGCCATTACAAATAGTGGATGTAAAGGTGTGCAACAATGCCAAAATTTGTCTGGTAGAAGGTAGAAAAAGTTTTTGCCAGGAGACGGGGTTGAAGCAGGTTGCAGGGATAGGTGCCCGTTTGGAGATGTTACAAAGGACATGGACTGAATAGCATAGAAGTGAAGGTCACTTCTCCTTTTTACCCTAGGTGTCTGATGCAGGAGCATCCGGTGACAGCAGGACAATCGATCATCAACCATATTTTCTAAGAAATTTGTTTTATTTTCCAAGGCAAAGTTGGGAAGGGGGTTGCGAAATCATGACATGTCGCAAAATCATGACCTCGAAGGCTACGACAAGGTAGGGGCAGGTTTTTTTGCGATATTGTGACATCGCGATATCACGACGTCATGATATCATGACGGTTTTGAGAGCTAAGGCATGGGGGAGTTTTTCATCGTGATATCGCGACGTCGCGATATCATGAAATCGCGATATCGTGACGTCATGATGTCATGACGTTTACGAGAGCTAAGGCGGGGAGGAGTTTTTCGTCATGATATCACGACATCGCGATGTCGCAACGTTTCGAAGGGATCGAAGAATAGTAGAGACAGAGTTGACAAAGGGATCGAAAGGCGAAGACGGAGAAGAACCAAAACATAAGGCATGGACTCAGAGGCAAAAATTCCAAGGCAAGGAGGTTGCTTTCATCGTGATGTCGAGGTAGTTTGTGGAGCAAAAGCAAGAAGGTTGTTTTCATTGTGATGTCACGACGTCGCGATTTCGTGACGTCGCAATATCGCAACGATTTTGGAAGCAGGGGTTCGGAGGTGGTTTTCGTCGTGATATCGCGATGTCGCAATATCACGACGTCGCGATGTCATGATGTTTTTGTAGATAAGGTGTGAAATGGGTTTTTTGATCATGATTTCGCTATGATTTTGGCAGACAAAGGCAAGGCGATAGTTTGGTCGCGATATCATGACATGTCACGATTTCACGGCCAGTTGAATATGAATGAAAAATGGACACATGGACAAGCCGAGCGCATGGGAAAAGAGACAGTTGTTGTAGACAAACATTCTAACAAAGCTAAGGTTACAGGGGAAGGACTAATGAACTATGTGCTTTCATGGAAGATCAGGGATTTGGTCAGTTACAGAGGGAAAATTTAAAACTCGACGAGGAGAGCCAATTTTGGCAGGTTTTGTTTAATATATTCATGTAGGTGGGTCATTAATGACCTAGAAGGTCGAGACCTCGATGGAAAAACTCAAAATATGTAACAGATCAGGATGAGGGACTGGGAGGTCAGAGGACAGAGAGAGGGTGCTGTGGGAAAATGCCATACAAGCTCTGGTTATTGTAAGCCTGCGGGCTGTTTAACTGTTGATGTAAATAATATCAGATTAATCAAAGAATTTTTTTTTGGAATTTACATGTGTTGAATCTCTCGTCCCCCGTAAGAGATTCAGGGATTGGGTTAGAATTTTTTCTCTAGGGGAAACATAAGGGGCCTCAATAGAGGATGACATGGTGTTTTCTATGGCAAAGACGAGAATTTTGTTTGTGATGGTTCCTAAATCTCTGGATGATTCATTGAAAACTCTAAAGTTCCTTTCAAGCCAGACCTGCCACAAGAAATGGTGGAGACAAATCTTCCACATGAAACTAAAATGGGGGCTGATAAAAGGTTTTGGCCATTGATGCAATAAGTCATGAATGGAGTCAGGTCTGACCTAGGCTTTATTGAAAGCTTGAAGGATACCATCTAGGATTGAAGAGGCAATGGGGCACTCAATGAAGATGTGTTGGATTGATTCCCAATCTGCCCTGCATAAGAAACACCTATTAGGAACAGTCAGACCACGTTTCATCATATTTTCAATAGTAAGAATTTTCCCTTGGACAACCAGCCAAGTAAAAAATGCTAATTTGGGAATTAGTCCCTTGATCCAAACTAGGTGAGTCTGGAAGTGAGGAACATCGGGATGGATAAGCAGATTATATGTAGATTTGACTATGAACATCCCACTATTTGTGGCTGTCCATATTATCTGATCATCGCTCAAAATTGTGGGGACAAACTGATGTTCCAAAATACTCTTGAGTTTTTGAGTCACTACCTCCATCCCATGAATGACTATGGGATTCCATTTGAGACTGCCCCTATCCTACATAAGGAAGTTAGCAACCTTAGTCCCAAAACTCTCAAGAGTGATGTTTCTTATCTGAGCAAAATAGGGATCAGATCTGAGAGCCTCTGCCCCTGCCCATCTATCCTCCCAAAAATTAATTTTCTACCCATCTCCAAGGGTCCACCTCATGCCATTCCTCAACACATCCTTGTTAGATAGGATTGTTTTCTAGAAGGAGGATCCCTGGGTTGGAATGGTGTTTCTCAAGAGATCAGTTCCTTGGAGATATTTCCAATTAAGGATGGTAGTCCATTCATTCCTTTCATTGGAAACCAGACGCTAGGCTTGTTTAGCAATAAGAGCCATATTGAGAAGAGAGACTCTCCTCAAGCCTAGCCCACCAAGATCCTTAGGTCTGCACACCTTGTCCCACCCAACCATTCTTTTGAGCCGAACCAAAGGAAGTTCTTTTGGAGCTATTCAATCGACTGGTAGACACGAGCAGGAGCTTTAAACACCGATAAGAAGTAGACCGGGATACTTTGAAAGGAAGCCAAGGTAAGAGTATCCTTACCTGCTTGGGACAGCAGGTGGCCCTTCCACCCGGTGAGCTTCTTTTGGATCCTCTCCAGGACAATGTTCCACATTGAAAACATTGAAACCCCAGTGAACAAGGGGAGACCAAGGTAATACATAGGAAGAGTGGAAATGGAGCACTCAAGAATTTTGGCTATTTTAATTTTCCTGGGGGGTGTTGAGAAAAAACACCTTGCTTTTATTGAAATTGACTTTTTGGCCTATTGCATATTCATAGAGCTTAAGGATATGCTTAATGTTCTTGGCATATGCCATCGACACCGTAGTCAGCAATAAGGTATCATCCACAAATTGTTGATGGATAACCGGATTTGTGAGAGAAGTAGCTTTAATACCTGAAATTAATCCAGAGACACGGGCAACTTTGATTGACCTTCCTAAAGCTTCAGCCATAATGACAAACAGAATAGGGCTAATAGGATCCCCTTTCCTGAGCCCCCTCTGGCTTTGGAAGAACTCGATCGACAACCCATTGACCAAAACTAAGAACTGAGGTGATCAAATGCAGCAACTGATAATTCTGACCCAGTTAGGGTGGAACCCAAATTTCAACAAGATGGCGTTCACAAAGTCCTAGCTGACATGGTCAAAGGCCTTATTCATGTCGAGCTTCAGCGCTAATGCCACCTTCTTGGTCTGGGAAGTAGAGTGAAGAGCTTCATGGACCGTAATAACTCCATCCAAGATCGACCGACCTTGAACATAACTTCCCTAGTAGGAATCAATAATCTGGGGCAGGATCCCTTTCATACGATTTGCAATGGCTTTAGTGAGGACTTTTTTTTTTTTTTTTTTAGCGAAAAACCCCTTGCGGAGCCGCCTTGGTCTGAGAGACCATGAATAGGGGGGTACTACACTGTCAAAGTCACTTGGGGGTCGCACCCGACCCCTGCTCGCACCAACATTATCAATTGGATTTTAGATACCCAATTCAGCTTTTTGGTAGGGTGGAGATTTGAACCTAGGACCTCCCTTGGAGGATTGCCCTCTCCTGTCCAACTCACCTACAACACCTGGGTGGCTTTAGTGAGGACTTTGCATAACAAATTGTAGAGACTGATTGGTATGAATCCAGTTATGGCTCTAGGAGCTGGACCTTTCGGGATCAGGGCTAAGAAGGTGGAGTTGTAGCTTCGGGGATATGCTTAGAAACTTGGAACTCCCGGATGGTGGAGCACACCTCATCTCCAAGGATGTCCCAATAGGTTTGAAAAAACTTGGGGGGAAAACCATTGGGGCCAAGGGCCTTGTCAGGGTTCATGGAGAAAATGGCCTGCTTGATTTCCTTTTTAGAAAAGGGAGTTGTGAGCATTTGATTGGCATCATCCTCAATCCTTTGCGGAATGAATTAGAGCATGGAATACCGGGAAGCAGCCTGATAGGGAGGCTCCTCACCAACGAGGGCACTGAAATGGGACAGGGCTTCGTGCATAATGTCCTTGATACCTTGAGCACTGGATCCATCAGGTTTAATTACCTCTTTGATACGATTGTTGCTCCTATTTTTGAGCGTGGTAACATGAAAGAACTTGGTGTTAGAGTCTTCATATTTGAGCCAAAGGGCCCTCGATTTATGCATCCAAAAAGTTTCCTCACTCTCCAAGATGTTGAGGTAATCTGCCAGAAGCTTCCTTTATTTGAACCTGGTCTCTTCATCAAGTTCACCATGCTGGATCTTGCTATCAATGGCTTTCAGTTTATCACCCACTGTCTTCTTTTTTTTGAAAATTTTTCCAAACACCTCTTTGTTCCACCGCTTGAGATTGATCTTGACTACTTTCAGCTTTTGGGATAGTTTATAGGATGGAATTCCCTGGAAGGGTTGTTGCCACCAGTTGATAATTTGGTTTTTCAGGTCCGGGTGCTTGACCCACATAGCCTCAAATTGGAAAGGACGATTGCCCCTGGAATTGGACGCTTGAGGGACATCCAGTAGGATTGGGTTGTGATCAGACCCAACCTTGAGGAGGGACTGCAGAGAGGATTCTCTGAAGACCTGGATGGCTTCCTGTGAAAGCAGGACCCTATATACCCACTCTTGGATGAGTTTGCTACCCAACTGCTTGTTGGACCATGTGTACTTAGCATCCTTAAGCTTGACATCCATCAGCTCATGGGAGTGGACAAAATCACTGAATTCCTCCATGCTCCTAATTCGAAGCCCTGATCCTCCCCTTTTGTCATACAAATACATGGGGGTGTTAAAGTCACCTGTGACCATCCATGGGATTTCTTGGAAGGCCTTGCTCATGTGTCTTAGAAGCTCCCATAGCCTACCTTTACCTTACACGGTGCTGGGTGCATAGACATTTGATAAGATCCAGGACTTATTGCTAGTTATGTCATGAAACAGGTCAGTAAGGATGCTGTCATCTACTTGAATGAGACTGTATTCCATTCTATTGGGGTACCATAGGACCATAAGACCTCCAGAGGCTCCTATGGCTGCCTTAAATACCATTTCACCTTGATACCAAATTTTGTGAGCTAGAAACTTTGAGCATGTTTCATCTGATTTCGTTTCTTGGAGAATAAAAACTGAGGGGGAGATCTCTTTCCTTAATGCTTTAATAGCTCTCTGCCTGGGTGGGCCGTTAAGGCCTCTCACATCCATGAGAGGACCTTCATTTAGTCTACTTTGGATTCCTCCCTCTTCCCCGACCTTGGGGTGGGGGAGGTTTGCTGGTCTTGTTGGCCTCGATGAAGGCCATGTCTTGAGGCACTAGAGTGCTTTGTTTTTTGTTTGCTATTTCATTTTCAATTTTCATCCTATAATTTTCTGCATCTAGGATTCTTTCCCTCCTATTTTCGCTACCAAAGTCTATAGAATTAGTTGAACTATGGGTTTGCTTCGGGCTAAACTTTGAAGGAGGGTTTTGCTACTAGGTAGGGCAGGATCCACCTTCGCCCACTATCGGATGTGCCCCTAACTGCTCACCTTCCAAGCTCAGACCGGTCCCTTCTGACTCCAGGGGCATGCCATAAGGGTAGTTTGGGGGTGGGTAGAAAGAGGGCCTACACGGGGAGAGAGGAGGGGAAACAAGGGTTTCAGGGAGCCCCAAGGCTGGATCTTCAACAGAGGGTCTAACCGATTCGATGACAGAATAAGCAAGGATTTCAAAATAATTGGGGTCAGAATAGGAAGGACTAACCTGAGTAGCTTGGTCAAAATACATAATCTATTTTCCTTTCCCTTTATGATGAGTTGGTTCTTCATGAGATTTATGCTGGTAAATGCCTTTGTGAGCTGCTTTGTTGGGCCTTGCCCAGGGATGGAGGTGTCTTCCCTGCCCATTTGTAGTAGGACCTTTTGGATTACTCCTAATTGGTGCTTCCTTGATAGTTTCCAGGTCTGGGCACTAGTTCCTCAGGTGTCCTTAGGTTTTGCATTCTGAGCAGAAGGTCGGCTTGTTTTCGTATTCAATGGGTTGCCTTCTTGAGTAGTCCCCGTATTCCAAATCTATGAAGGACTAGAGCTCTAAATCTAGGTTCACAGTTACACACATCCTTGCATGTGTCATGTGAGATATAGCTAGGGTAGGGTTTTCAATAATGATAAGATCCCTGATGGCTTTGGAAATTTCTCTTAGGAAGTATTCATGGAAGAACTGGGCTGGGAGGTTGGGGAGCCTGACCCAAATGGGGGCTGAGTTGATACTCTGGTTTTCAGGGTCGAAATCCTCTCCCCAAGGCCTAAGGAAGATGCTTCACCTGCCCAGGAACCATGGCCCGTAATAGAGAATGTGATTTTCATATTCCTTATTAAGGAGCTTAATCATAAAAAAGCCCCTGGTCAATGCGACAATCTCCATGCTTCTTGCTAGGTGCCACTTGGAAAAATCCCAGGTCCTTTCTATATCGGGACTTCTACCCAAAAAATTGTTGATTAGGGACGAGGTCTCAAGGGACAGAAAGTCTTCCATAGTGGAAACAACAACCCTGAGCTTGTTTTTTTCTGGAGAAAGAGGTGGGAGAGATTTTAACAGCACGGTCTCCTTACCTTTAAGGGTTTGAGCGAATTTCAATCTCCTAGGGGGGTCATAGCCTGGGACCCTTTGTCAACTGGGATCGAAGTTTGAGGGCCCTAAACGTCCTTCATAGACTCTGAATCCTCATCGTCCTTACTTTGCTTGCTATGGGCGCAGCCTTCCAAGCTCCTTGCTCCGCCAGATCCGCCTGGTCCTCCTGGCCCGCCTGCTCCACCTGCCCTGCCTACTTCCATGTCGCCTCTCTGGTTCTTCCCCAAACCCTAGATCACTCCCCAAACCCTAGATCGCAACACGAGAGGAAATTTTCAACATCCCTTTCTAGCAATTTTCATTACCTCACTTTTTATTTATTTATTTATTTATTTATTTATTTATTTTTTTTCAAGTTACTTAATTTCATTGTAACTCATTTTATAAATTTAATGCATGAATTAATCCAAAATCCTACTTATGTCTCCCTACTCAAAATTGCATTTCCAAAATAATTGACTTTATAATACAAAAACAACGCAATTTACTTTTAACCTTCAATAATACTATTTACCACTCTTTTTTCTAGGGTAAAAAATATTTTACCTTACCCTCCTTTTAACTCCCTAAGCACTTAATTAGTCAAATCACACCACTCTCTAAAATAGCTCACAAAGCAATTTCAAACCACATGCTCAAAATAGCACCACCAAGCAACCATAGACCATGCACTTTTATTAAAACAAAAATTAAATACCTCATGCACTCCTTGATGGGACTTGATCCCAGGTCAAGCCACTGCCTATGCCCTAGTTTTTGCATGAGCTAGGTGCTCACATGGGAGGCAAAAGCACTTTGAGAACTTTGTTTCTCTAACCAACACCAAAGCCAAAAAGGCTTGGCATCTTCTCCGCAGAATCGAACAAAGCACCTCTGCGTTCCCAGTACCTTACACATCGAGGGCTTACCAATAGCCCAACCAATTGGTTGGTGACAAGACTTTATGCCTTAGTAACTTTATCATTCACAACTTTGACTGCCAAATAAAAAATTAATATCCTCTTTGTCCTTTGCTCATGAATTTATCGCATTCCACTTCCAATACTCACATGTGCATTAATATTCGGAGACTTGCATTTGTGAGACAAATGTTATGGTATTTATACCATATGCTTCTATCCTTCGAACGTCGGTGAGGGAATAAAAGTTTAAATTAAATTTGCACCCAACCCAACTTTGGGTTATAATAGTTTTATTTATTTTAATTAATTTATGATATAAATATTATAAATCATTTATAAATTATCTTAGGCTTTTATTTATCCTTTAATATTATAATAAAAATATTATAATATTATTTCCATTGGGTCTAGGTTTTTTTTCTCTTTCACCCGTAGACATTTTTTGTCTGCATTTAATATTTTAATAATAAATATCATAATATTATTTCCTTTAGGTCTTTTCTTGAGGGTATCTAGCCATACTTTTGACTAATCATGTGAAGCTCTTGAACCCAATATTTTGGGCTAATATATATATATATATATATATATATATATATATATATATATATATATATATATATATATATATATATATATATATTAACCCTTATTTTACCAAGTCCTACACTGATTCCTAACACTGATTCTTGACATCAATGACAACACAACTAACTCAAAATTTCCAACAGTCTCTACCTCTAGGTCTACCTTAGGGTCATTGCATTTAGGTCTCTACCTCTGGATCATTGCATTTGAGACATTATTTCTATGTAATTATCTTTGATACTCTACATCTAGTTCACATTTGGATTATCATTGTCTCTAGATCATCCACTAGAAAAATTATAATACTAGAATTTATGTATAATCATCATTATAGGTGCTTTTACTATAGGTAACTTCCCAAGTTATGCTTGGGTTATAATCATTTATTTCACATTTCTTCATAGTAATAACAATATCATTCTTTATGTTTAATGAATTTTAAATTTTCATCATACTTGTTTTCATTTTATAGAAACCATTCAATATTCCTTTCATCTTACTCCGTTCATTTATACAAATCCATCCACAAACTATTTTTTATTTTTAAATTTTATTCTCTTTATGTAGATAATATTTTTTAGAATGATTATATCATTTCCAAGTTTCACAACAATGGAGATTCCAATATTTTTCTATCTTATGTCCATGTGTACCACAATGATTACATTTGTTCCTTGTTACAAAATTTATTTTTCTATTTGTTCTTTATTATTATTGATTTGATAAAATATCTATCACTAATTTGATGTCATTGTTTCCTATCATAAATTTATTTATTGATCTATTACTACTTGTCTATCCTATATATCAAAGAACTTCATATTTTGGTCTTACTTTTTGTACAATTAGATCTTTCATTCCTTGTCAATGTTTTCCCAAACTTGTGTCTCCATATCCCATTTTATTTAACACTTTTGAACCAATTATTTTAGTATATCTTTCAAAATAACCAAAATTATCATCAAACTAATCCCTGTCAACATCATCATAAGTCTGAGCATCACTATCAATGTCATAATTTGAATCTTTATCATCATCATTTTTTACAACATAAGCTTTTCCTGACCAATCACATACTACATTAAAATCATCTAAGTTGTATTGCATATCTTTCCATTTTTATCATAACATGCATTTTTTTATTGGTAGCAATAAAAGGTTTTGAAAGGGTCGTTGAACATTTTACAAAGAGGAAAAATAGAATAAAATACCTCCTAAAGGTAACCTAAGAGATGATATCCTCAAAATCATCTTGGAGCAGGAACAAAAATAGAAATTGTTTTCGACACAAGAGAAACCACTAATTTTGAAATCGTTTCCCACATAGGGAAAACCACTAAAATTGAAATTGTTTCCCATGTAGAGGAAACCACTAATTTTGGAGGTATTTCACAAGCTAGAAAAACCACTAAATTTGAAACTATTTTCCATGTAGGACAAATCATTGGGTTTGAGACTATTTATTGCATAGGGGAAACCACAGGATTTGAAACTATTTTTCCACGTAGGGGAAACCAAATAATATGGAACTATTTCCTATGTATGAGAAACCACTAAAATTGGTAATGTTTACCACATAGTGGAAACCACTAAAATAACACACATCATATGAAGGTTATCCAGGGAATAGTGAGAAAACTACAAAGTAGGAAGAAAACAAACGAAATATTTAATACCATGAAAAATCTATAAAAATGTATACCAAAACACTACAAACCACCTAGATTCTATAGCCACCTCGACAAATATGGTCTCCCCATAATACTAAAAAAATACATAAAAGAAAATGGTGCAACGAATAGCCTTACAAACTAAACCACCAAGAGATGACCCACCCATCCTGAATGACCTAGAGATTCCAAAAAAAATCCAACACCTACAAAGGATAGGAAAGCACCTGGTCTTCCTGTAATACTAGAAATAACTTTGTAGAAAATACCTTCATCATAACCTCTATAAATAAATTAACGAAGGGATTTCTAGGCATCAAAACTAGGAAGCCATCATCATGGCCCTAATTTTATGGATGTCATGATAGGACAATGTCCTACCCAATATCTAAAGAACTGTAGTAAATAGTTCCAGATAGACTGCCAACCTCAAGACACGTAAAAATCTCCAACATTGCGCTGCTTGACTAGGAAGATGGCAAAAAACCACATATCTACAATAAGAAATAAAACACATGGTCTCCCTCCCAAATACCAAAGAAGAATGCATATAATAGGAACCTCTAGACCATCTCCATGCACTAGGTAAAATGAAGCCAACCCACCACCAAGGAGATATTTAAGTTCTAGAACCCCAACTACCTGAGTATCAAGCACAAAAATAGGAACAAACCTCTAAGAAGCTAAAATACCTTTAAAATATGTAGGAAAGAACAACAGTGAGCCAAAGGAGAAAAAAAATCCTAGGGGGTGAACTCATAGACGAGGAGAACCAAAAATATATAGGATATCCATATATTTAGAGCCATGGAGGGAGTAGGAAAGTTGGATAGATGGTCTCCCACCCAGAGCAGGAGACCTCTCCACTCCCTTAATATTATCCATACATTTATTCTAATAGGTTATATTATATTATCACTTGATAATAGGTATATGTGATTTTCCATCAGATTTATGTTTGCACATTTTGATTGTGCAAAATACCCTTGCCACTTGGTAATTACTTTGATCTCTTTGATTCCCTTTATAACATTTTTGGTCTTAACCCTTCCTATTCAATGCATTATACTTACATGATTTTGTATTATGTCCTTCTTGTTTATAAATATGATCATATTTTTTTTATTTTTTTTTTCGTGATGAATTGAAGGATCCTTTTGGTAGTATGAGAGCATTATTGAATGACTCATTTCTCAATTGATTTTTAAGTTTATATTGGTAAATAATATTTATTAATTTCTCAAATGACACCTCTTTCCTTGATACTAAAAGAGATCTTATCAAAATTTTGAATGATTCAAGAAATTCTATAAGTACAACTAATACTAGGAGTTTATATTCAACATTTTCTCCTAAGGTATACTATTTTGATTTTAATTCCGATATCCTTCAAACAAAATATTCTATGTTTTATCTATCATTAACTTCTACTGCATACAATTGTGATTGTGAGTGTAAAATGGTTACCTCATTCTATCCTTAAAATATCTTACATAATTATTCCCATGTAATTTTAAAAGTTTTTGCTTCACTAATGTGTGCTTGAATTTCATTAGATTTGCCAAAAAAAATTTACTAAAAAACTTAGCATCATCATATTTGAATTCTTGAATTCCTATTTTCTCTTATGGAATGTTTCTTTGTCCACTCACCACATCCCAAAGTTTTTTAACAATAAGTATTGACTTCATCTTATTTTTCCATAAGGTAAAATTAGGCCCTTTTAATAATTAACATTCAGAAAAAAAAAAAATCTTGTATTTGTCATTTCCTTTGAAGTTTACAATCTTACAACTCCCAAATTTAGTAAAAAATTTCAATTATTTCCTTTGGATAGAATACCTTAGGACTCCCTAATTTAAATAATAATTTTCAAAAATATCTAATTAAAAATATTTTATAATTTAAAAATTAAGTAACTCCACCTTATTTTTTTTTTGATTGGTAGAAAGGGTGTTGAAAGGTCCCTGAACCTTGTACAAGAGTTTTACATGATTTCCAGATCGATCGAGGTGGTCCAAGAAATAAATATCAAAGAATGAGCAAAATGCCACACGAGGAAAGGTGTCACGAAATCGTGACCAGTTCAAAAATGATGTCACGAAATCATGACATGTTGCACCGTTGCATCCAAGCGAGGAAAAGAAGTCGCAAAATTGCGACAAGAAGCGGCATCGGGGCCGAAGGAAAGAAAGTGTCGTGAAATCGCGACATGTTGTAAGGTTGCTGCCAGAAGAAAAGAAGTGTCACGATATCGCGACATGTTGCAAGGTTGGTGCCAGAAGAGAAGAAGTCACGAAATCGCGACAAGCAGCGTTATCATGACCAAAGAAGAAAAAGTGTCATGAAATCGCGACAGATTGCAAAAACATGGCCGAAGAGAAAAGGTGTCACGAAATCATGACATGTTGCAAAAATGTGGCCAAAGAGAAAAAGTGTCGTGATATCGTGACATGCTACATCATCGAGGCCGAAGAGAAAAAGTATCGCGAAATTGCGACATGTTGTAAAATCGCGGCCGAAGAGAAAAAGTGTCGCGATATCGCGACATGATGCAAAACCGTGGCTGGACAGAAAATGTGTCACGATATCACGACAAGAAGAGACATCTCGACCGAAGAAAAAAGGTGTCGCAAAATCGCGACATGATGGAAGACCGCTACCGAAGAGAAAAAGTGTCGTGATATCACGACATGATGGAAGACCGTAGCCAAAGAGAAAAAGTGTCACGATATCGTGACAAGATGGAAGACCGCTGCCAAAGAGAAAAAGTGTCGCGATATCATGACATGATGGAAGACCGCAGTCAAAGAGAAAAAGTGTCACGATATCGCGACAAGATGGAAGACTGTTGTCGAAGAGAAAAAGTGTCGCGATATCGTGACATGATGGAAGACCGCTGCCGAAGAGGAAAAGTGTCGCGATATCGCGACATGATGGAAGACCGTAGCCAAAGAGAAAAAGTGTCACGATATCATGACAAGATGGAAGACCACTATCGAAGAGAAAAAGTGTCACGATATCACGACATGATGGAAGACCGCAGCCGAAGAGAAAAAGTGTCACGATATCTCGACATGTTGCAAGACCGCATCCAAAGAGAAAAAGTGTCGCGATATCACGACATGTTACAAGAATGCGCTCGAAGAGAAAAAGTGTCGATATATGAAGACAAGTTGCAAAAGCATGGCCAAAGCAGAAAAGTGTCGTGATATCGTGA
Source organism: Wollemia nobilis (assembly GCA_028583015.1). Lineage (NCBI taxonomy): Eukaryota > Viridiplantae > Streptophyta > Pinopsida > Araucariales > Araucariaceae > Wollemia > Wollemia nobilis. The sequence goes on along the minus strand of JAQPPZ010000737.1, from coordinate 964,477 downwards.
CATGTTGCAAAATTGCGACCGAGGAGAAAAAGTGTCATGATATCGCAACATGATGCAAAACCACGTCGCGATATTGCGAAATGTTGCAAAACACAGCTGAAGGAGGAGAAGAAGGAAGAAAGGACGTGAAAACTCAACCAGTTCCATGAGCAAACTAAACCAGTCCCCTGCCTACCACTCACATGGTGCAAACATTGACACTTATAGGATCATTCCTTAGGCCAATGGGGAAGGAGTCTCTCCAAACATGAATGTTAGGTTCGCCTACACCCTTGTTAGCAAGCCAGTCCATAGCTTTGTTTCCTTCTCGGTACCGATGCTTAATGACTAATTCTGGGTACTTGCCAATAAGAGCCTTGCAGTATTGGAAAATCGAAGCAAGGGCCCAGGGAGGCATAGAAGTCCCATTGAGCAAGTTGATACAGTGCAGCAAGTCTCCTTCTATGATAAGTTTGTTTATAATCAAACCCTCCAAGAGGATCAAGCTTTGAAGCAGAGCCCGAGCCTCTGCCATATTGTTAGATTGAATTCCCAGGTTCTAGGCAAAGGCCAAAATTATTTCTCCTCTGTGATTTCTGATAATTCCTCCTCCATCAGCCGCTCCTGGGTTGCCTTTGGCTGCACCATTGAAATTGAGCTTGTGCCACCTAGTAGGTGGTAAGACCCACTTGATGACGGACCTGTCAACAGAAGTACGGGGCATGGCAGCGAAATTAGAAATATTGAAAAGTTTTGTTAGGTCCGATTCAAGGCCAGGAGGGGGGGTTTGGAAACGAAACAAGAGAGGCATTCTCCGTAGCAAGGGCCAAGATTTTGGCAACAATAATATTCTTATCAGTGGCTTGATTTTTGAAAATTTTGGCATTTCTCTCGAGCCATATCTTCCACAGGAAAAGGTGGAGGCAAGCTTGCCACATGAATTTAAGTTGATTGCTCTTGAAAGGTCGGGGCCATTGTTGAAAAAGGAGGGGAATGGAATGAGGGATGGCTGTGGAGATGTCGAAGGTGTTAAGAGCCTAGTTGAGAACTGCTAGAGAGAATGGACATTCAAAAAAAACATGCGAAGTTGACTCACAGGCATTTTTGCATAGGATGCACCAATTTGGAGTAGGAGCGACGATGGATGATGGCGATGGTGATGGCGACGATGGAGGGATTTTGGAGAGAGCTGGTGTAGCAGGTTTGTCCTCAAGACCTGCAGGTGGTGTTGGGCCTTCTGTAGGCCCACTCAACAAGATTCGTGGTGAAGACCCAAACGGCGTGGTGAAACCGACATCTAAAAATGTTAGGGTTTCACCCTCCTCTCCTTCCAAAGCACCTCCTTTGTCTTTATCCTTTGTGGAAAAAGTTAGGTCTTCATCAGGAGCATTTTATTTCCAAACTCCATTGCCCTTATCTGTTTTGGGCATTGAATTATCTTTCCCGAGTGAGGTTATGGAGCCATTAATCTTCCAAGAGTCTCTCTCTCTCGTTGGGAAATTTGTCAGTGCCCGACCTGATATGGAAACTATCCGCGAGTGGGCTCTTTACAAATGGCAGCTTTCAGGTAGCTTGGAGTTAGTGGCCTTTCCTAGGGGATTTTTCATGATAAAGCTAAACAACGCCCTTGGCACCCATTGCATCCTTATTGGAGGACCTTGGTTTTTTGGCTGTCGTAGCCTATTTCTGTGGAGATGGGGGGAAGACTTTGACCTCGATACTCAGTCTATCAACATCGCTCTGATTTGGATCAAACTCCATGGGCTTCCCCCATAGTTCTTCTACAATGATACACTCAAATGCATCACTCAACCGATTGGATATTTGGTCGCCATTGACCTTGCTACCCAAGGTAGAACCAGAATGACCTATGCTCGTGTCTGTGTCATGGCTAATCTGGATTTGGCTCTACCTACTTGCATCGACATCAACTACAGGAGCTACAGAAGACGTCAAGGAGTTGAGTATGAGAACAAGCTTGCTTTTTTTTTGGAGTGCAATACTCAGGGCCATCTGGCTTATCAATGCCCCTCTCAGAAAAAAGAGATCCCCAGCGATTCGGGCCGAAAGAAGGATTATCAGACCCTGAACACCCAAAAAAAGGCTTCAGGCTGGGGTCGTGGCCGATCTACAGATCCTCCTAAAACCTTTGCATCAAATCATGGCAAACCCAACAATGTAAGTGCTCTACCTTCTCGTTCTAATAATTTTTCTCCCTTAAACAATCTTCATACTAGAGAGGACATCTCCGATGACCTTCCCATAAATCTAACCGTCTCATCCACACCCACTTTGATTCAGTCTCCCTTGTCCAAAGGAAATTCTGCAATGACCTTTCCAAACTCACCCATCGATTTTGGTCCCTCTCACCTTCCTCTTCCCTTCCCACCCCTTCCCCCGACTCAGAATCGTCCTCTTTCCATTTCCCCTGAGTCTATTGCCCTGTGCCAATCTCCCTGCTCTCCATTCCCCCATCGACCTACCCCAAGGACTAATTCCATCGATATTCTCCAAACATCCAGCCCGCTAAAATCTCCCATTCCTGCACCCAAAGCTGACGTCAACAAAGAACAGAGAAGGGGACGATCGTCAAATGCAAAAAATCTTGCCAAAGCAGTTGAGATCGAATTGGCTGATGGCTCAGTGCCTACCTCCTTGGGCCCTATTTTTGAACACCCTAACCACCAAGATGAGGATGAAGTTAGACCCAAAATTACTCTATCTCAAGGGAGAGGCAGAGGCCGCAAAGCAAACCCCAAATCAACTCGATGAAGTTCGTCTCCTGGAATTTCAGATGCCTCAACAGAACTACTAAACAGAGGACTGTTAAATCAGTAAGAAAAAACCTAAAACCAAATATCATGTTCCTTCAAGAATCCAAACTTGACGAGAATAGCAGCACTCAAGTTTGCAAGCTAATCTAGGAAAATAGCAATTTTGCCTTTTGTCCCTCCTTAGGGGCATCTGGGGGTCTCCTTTGTTTGTGGGATCCGACAACCATTGATGGAAGGGTTCTTTCAATCTCTGACAGAACCATCAACATTCTATTTACCAATAAAGTCACTAACCTCCAATGGATCGCCACCAATGTTTATGGACCTAACAGTCCTATCAACAGAAGACTATTGTGGGATAACATTTTAGCAATGTGCAACAACTTTGTTGACTTTCCATGGAAGATCTATGGTGATTTCAATGCTCCCCTTCACCTATTTGACAAGCAAGGAGGCAATCTGATCACCAACACCTGCATAGAATATTTCAGCAATTTTTTCAACCATAACGAGCTAATGGACATGCCGCTCCAAGGATCCAACTACACATGGAGCAACAGACGTGCGGGCATCCATCACATCCAAATCTAGCTTGACATATTTCTCTTATCCAAAGAACTCATTCCTATTTTTGGTGATGGCAGGCTTCATAGCCACCCAAAAATTGGCTCCGATCACAACCCCTTAATTCTGGATTGTTCCCGCCCCTAGCAAATCTTCAAAACCCCTTTCAGGTTTGAAAAGATGTGGCTCACCCATCCATATTTATGTCGGTGCATTTGAAAATGGTGGCATCAAAACCTTTGTCCAAACCCTCTCACGAATCTGTTCCTCAAACTCAAAGTGGTCAAACTTAAGCTAAAATGCTGGAATAGGGAGGTCTTCAGCAACCTCTTTATCGAGAAAAAGCTTCTGATGGATGAGCTAAAAAGTGTGGAAAATCAGATTTAGGGAGGAGATCTGAGGGTCAAAAATTTCATGGAAGAAAAAATCCTCCTTTCAAACTTTCACAATGCCTTGGCTAAGGAAGAGTCCTACTGGAGGCAAAAATCTAGAAACCTCTGGCTCAAAGAAGGAGACACCAACATGAAGTTTTTCCATGCTTCCACCATGCGTCACAGAGGCTCAAATAAAATCTCTGAGTTGACCAAGGCTAATGGATCCATTGTCTCTAACATCCAAGCTATCAGACAGGAACCTGTGCACCACTTCCAGGAAATATTAGGTCCAAGTGTTGACTGCCATCCCCGCACAACAAGTTCTCTACTTCAGAACATCCCAAAGTTGGTGTCTAACGATGATAATGGGAAATTGCTTCAATGCTTCACTGAAGAGGAGATCAAATAAGATTTGTTTGCAATGGAACCTGATAAGGCCCCTAGACCCGATGGCTTCCCACCCCAATTTTTTCAACACTTTAGGGATATTGTGGGCCTTGATGTCGTTGCTATAGTTAAATTCTTCCAAAGAGCCAAAAAGATGTCGAGAGAGGCCAATTCCACCTTCATTGTTTTAATTCCCAAGTCCAATGATTGTGCTTCTCTCTCTGACTTCAGACCTATTAGTCTTTGTAGTGTCATATACAAACTTATCACCAAAGTTATGGCAAATAGGTTGAAATACATCCTTCCCTCCATCATCGACCAGTGCCAAGGGAGCTCGGTCAAAGGCAGATTCATTTCTGATGGAGTGATAATAGTCCACGAATTGACCCACTCGACATATAAAAATAAAAAACCTAGCATGTTCCTTAATCTTGACATGAACAAGGCTTTTGATCAAGTTTCCTGCAAATTCCTATTCGAGGTCCTAGAGAAGTTTGGGTTTCACAAATAATGGATCAAGATGGTTCGTGAATGTATCTCGACTGCATGGTTCTTTGTTCTTATCAATGGTTCACCCGCAGGTTTCTTCCAAAGTTTCAAAGGCATCCGTCAAGGGGACCCTCTGTCCCCTTTTATCTTCATCATTTTGGTTGAAACCCTTGGAAGAACCCTTACAGCTGCCTGCAACAGTGGTCTCGTCTCTAGGATCAAACCAGCCTCAACAACGAATGCCATATCCCACCAATAGTTTGTGGATGATACTATTCTATCCTCTCATGCTTTCGTTCTTGAAGCAAAAATCATTAAGAACATTCATGATTCTTATGAAGAGGCGGCTGGCCAGAAAGTCAATCACCGCAAAAGCAAGCTATACTTTCTCAATACTCCCATTCACAAGAAAAATAGGATTGCTGAGATCCTTGGGTGCATCATTGGGAGCCTTGCAACTACTTATCTTGGACTACCACTTTTCCATGATAGATTTGTCTCGGCTATGTGGAACCCTGTTTTAGATCGCCTCAATAAGAAACTTGCAGGTTGGAAAATCTCAATGCTCAGTTAGGTAGCCAAAGCCACTCTGGTCCAGGCTTGCCTGCAAAGTATTCCCATTTTTTTCTTATCCATATTCAAAGCTCTTGCTTCCATCTGCCAAAGAATTGAGAAAATTCAATGTAGATTCCTTTGGGCGGGAAATGAAAACAAGAATAAATTTTCACTTGTTGCCTGGGATAAGGTCTGTTCCAAGAAAAAGGATGGAGGACTCAGATTCAGAGACATCAAGTGGATGAAATGGCCCTCATTTCCAAGCAGTCCTAGAGACTTACCATCATTGAAAAAGTCACTTGGATTGACATCATCAAAGCTAAGTACCTCCATTAGGTTTCCTTTCTTGGAGAGCACAACCTTCCTAGCGGATCTCATTTCTGGAATGGCGTCACCAAAACAAGGAAGATCATCATGGAAGGCTTAAGGTGGTGTCTTGGAACTAGAATGAACATTCATTTCTGGGACAACTCGTGGATCCATGATAAACCTCTCAACCAAGATCCGCATCTTGCAGTGCTTAAGACGATTACCGAAGCCACCATTGGTGATAAGGTGTGCCATTTCATTAACCCAGGTATCACAAGACCTAAATGGAAACACCTAGCTCTCAACGAGCCTAGGCATATCACCAAGGCACTCAGGTGGTTACAAAACTTGTTGAGGACTTGCATCATCCCTAGCTCACACAAATATGATTCCATGGTTTGGAACCTTGAAGATTCAAGGAATTTCATTGTTAAATCATCTTACTAAAGTCATGAAACTCCCAATGATGGTCAGGACTTATCTAATCAGGTCTGGGTTCCCAAGATCATTCCCAAGGTCAAATTCTTTTGCTGGTTGGCCATCCAAAATAGAATCCTCACCACTGACAACTTGATAACCAGGGGTTACTAACTCCACCTTATAACTCTCTTAATAAAATTAATTTTTTAATCACATTTTAACTCCGCCTAATATATATATATATATATATATATATATATATATATATATATATATATATATATATATATATAGTTTATGGGTAATAAAGAAAATTACTATTAGTGTAAGAGTTTTTATAGGATCCCCAAAAACTTAATACATCTAAAATGGAACTATATTACATCAATATTGTGAGCCACCTTAACAATTTCTATTATAAAAAGTAAAGATCTCAAAAAACAAAAATATAGCGCTAAGAACACCAGGGGGATGATCCCATCCCTGAGGTCGATTCCATCTCATGGAAGGAACTTGCATATTGGGTTGAGCCATCATTTTTTGTCGTGGGTGGTGCGAGTCTCCTCTACATCATTGAAAATAGTGCTGAGTTGCAAATGGAATACCTCCAAATCATTCACCACCTGTTGTATTATCATCCACTATGACTTCACTATTTTAGTAACTATAGTGAGGGTGGTTGTAAAGCTTTTTAGGTGGTTGAGGATCATGGAACAGAGGACATTCTTGTCAATTGCAACATTCGACCCTAGAGAACTGATGCTATCGATATTCATGTTCACCTAATCTAGATTTTTTTCAACCTTTTTGGATTTGTTAGGGAATGAATCACATGTTTTATACAGCTCAGTGGGTTTAGTTTGGAGGGCTAACTCAACTTTAATTTTCTTGAGTCGTGGGGAGGCTCTAGTCATGGAAGGACCCTATTTTAGGAGAATTTTGGAAGAGGAGCATTTGACCACTTTTGATTTACTCTCAAGAACCTATGGGGCTTCAGTTTTTATCACAAGAGCAACAAGGGTATGAAAATCAAGGTTCAAGTCATCACTGGGGACCTCCTGAAATATTAGTATTAGTGTTGGAGCTACATGCAAACTTGGCAAGGGTTTTGTAAAGGGGGGGAAAAAGGGTGAAGGGTCAATTTGTACAGGGGCATAAGATTGGGTTGAGGGGTCGGGTTGAGAGGGTCTAGGTGCAGAGGGCCCTTGAGCGAAAGGGCCATGGGAAGCATGAAGGGGAGAGCTAAGGGAGGGAAGGGGAGTAGGGGAACCAAGAAATACAGGGGGGATGAGGGACGAAGAAACGGTGGTAATGAGGGCATTACTACCAAAGATATCTAATTCATGCTTGTAAATGATATAATGGAGGCCTTGGTGAATGGCATAATGGGATTTACCAGATCAAACAGTAGTAACAAAAAATTTGATGGAGTGAAACAAATAGTTGGGAATGTTAATTTTGTGATTGCCACAGAATGCAATGTGAAAGCTCCTAAAGGTGCAGTCAATTTTGTCTACTATAAAAAAATTGAGAGTAGGGATCATACCTCTATCCTAGGGAGTGGAGAGTTTGGTTCTCTCAACACCCCCATATATATTAGTTTTTACTTTTCTCCACCACCTTTTTTCTTTAAAAAATAACATTGTATCTCTTAATAACCTCCTTATTAAAAAAACATCCATTCATGCATGCTAGATATTTTGTTTTATTTAAACTCCCTTATATCTCTCAAAAAATGCACTTTTAATTCTCTCTTAAATTTTCAAATTCAATAATAATCAAAATTTCAAATTATTTCGCAAATTTAATATTAAATATCAACTTAATAACTATTAATATTAAATTTTCTCATTGCAATATTTGTTTTTTCTTCCAAAATTTACAACAATAATGTAATAATTTGAGCTGAAATACTTTCAATATATTCTCTTCGTTTATAGTATGCCAAAAAATTAAAACATATTGTATATACTTTTTTTTTTTTTTAATTTCACCTTTCTAGAAAGTTTCTCTCCTGCTACTCTACTCTCTTACAAAAATGCAACGAGGAGTATTAAAGAAATTATATGCTTACATATTGAGCTTTGGAGGGCATAGATAAATAATCAACCTTATATAAAAAAAAAAAATTCTCTTACTACACATAAAAGATTATTAGAAAACGGTTACTGCAATTTGATTTTTCCAGCTATCATGCATTCTCCAGCAAATTCTAAAACATGCACATTATTTTTTAAATATGGTATGTAGATTCCTTTTTATGGTTAATAAATTCTCATAGGCTTAAATAGAAACTTATCATTTCCAAGCACTTTTAGAATATTTAATTCACTTCCTTTATAACTTCAAAAATAATGCATCCCTAATCAAATATTTTTTTATTTTTGGTAATATTAAGATAAAGGAGGGTTTTGAAAGGGACCCCACAACCTTATATAGAAAAATTTGTCACAAATGGGGTCTGAAGAGAAAACCACAAAACACAAAAAATAAACGAGACACTCCAAAAAACATTAAGGAAAATATACAGAAAACAATCAATGAGAGAATCTAGAGATTTCTACAACATTAAATCGATATCATGGGTAATATTATCAGAAATTTGAGCAACCTCCTCAGCATAGTTCAACACCATTTTGATAAAACTCCATAGCGCACGCTTTTTGATTTCCATCAATTTTAAAATGTGCAAATATTTTTTTTTAAATTGTGCATCCCTAATAAAATATTTTAATTCAATCTTATTACTCCAATAATTTAGGTGCTAAGAAGAATTAGGTTTATTAAATTTATTCTAGTTGTGCTTTTGAAGTTTTATTCTACGTATCTATTTTCTCAACCAATTATTTTAACATTAATTTTTGAAAAAGAAACATTTATGCTTACCTTATAGATTTTGGGTCTCCAACCAGAAGAATACTCTTGCCCAAAGGTCCCTCTTATGCAATTGCATGCACCGTGTTATTAGGTGTTTCTCTTGTGTTGCTCTTGGACTTAATGGTCTCATAGAATTATATCTCAAGAGTACTTGAATAGTTTTTTTCTTTGGCTACAATATTTTTTAGTTTTACTTTCTCCTTTTCAACTTTTCTGACTCAACTTTGGGGTTCTCCCTTCATTTTTTGTTATTCTAGCAATTATGGATCCCAATTTATCATTGCTCTTTGGTTGGATATTTCTTAACTCAGCTCTTAGTGGCTTCCTTTGTATGCTTCTATTTCTACTAGATACATATTATACTTTTTTTGTTTGAGCTCACCAAGCTTGGATCCGCTTGGATCTATGTTGCATATATTTTTTAGGTTGTAATATCACCCTGTTCAAGCTTTCCATGCCTAGATTTAGTTAGATTTAATTCACAAGGATGTAATTTAATGTCTTCCAAATATTTACTCATAACACAAAAATATGACTTCTCTTTTTCTATATAATAATATATTGTAAGATTTTTTTATTTTGTTAGATCTACAAAGACACTTATATTTTCCTTTTTATTATATCAAATGTTTCTTCTTATGAATATACTCACATCCTTTAACTTCTCCTTATTTTTGGTTTTGTATCTATTTTTTTTTTTTATACTTAGAACCAATAATTTCTTGTTTTTTATTTCATTTGTTCTCTTAGGTTCTAGCTTGAGTTCTATCTTTTATTTTTATTCTCTTAGGTTCTTGCCTAAGTTATTTATTTTTTTTCTCTCAGGTTCTTACCTCAAATCTATATTCTTTCTCTTCTCTCAAATATATATCCCTTAAAAAAACTATTATAATTTTTTAATCACTCTAAATTCTTTTAATCAACCAGATAAAAAAATTTCTTTCAAAAAACTTTATTTTTGTCTCTTCTTATCACTCTAGATTTTCTTTTCTTCAAAAATAAACTTTTTCTCTTTAAAATAATTTTAATAAAGTTCTTTCTTCAAATTAAATCTGCCTTACCTCGTCAATTTCTCTCCACAATTTATTTTGCAACTATTCTTGAGACACTCGCTTTCTTAGATTTTCAAATGTAGTCTTCTCACCTTCTTTAACAAACACTTATAGCTTCTTATAGCAGCTCTCAACCTTTAGGCTTCATCAATTACTCTTGGAATTTCATATTTTTATTGCACTTTGGCTGTAAAAATCCTCACCTCATAGTTTCTAGCTGATATTCTATGCTCATCTAGAAATATTATTCAATATTATTCACTCTTCCAAATAGATTAACTGCCAAAAATATTTATCCAGGATAAAGTATAAATAAGATAAATACCATACAAACTATCAATGAATCTCAATATTAGAAAAATAATATATATCACAAATATAACTCAAATACAATATCAAAATATTACAAGAATATTTAAGATATATTACATTGCATGGAGCTTTATCTTTAATATATCATTTTACATGACTTTTTAGTACTCTAACTATTACCCTCCTCAAACATCCAGGAGATGCATCCTTTCATATTTCTCTTATTAAGGAAAAACTCTCATATTGCTACATATCAATGTGACTCCTCATTTTCTCTCTTGAAACCTTACACTTTCTTTTATATTGACACATAATTTATATAAAATAAAAATAATTTTACCAAACTAATATTTTGAAGGGGGGAAATAATATAATACTTCCAAAAAAAATTTATGTATTGATTCTCATATTTAAATTGAAAGTCACCTATATTTTAATTGCCCTATTTCTTATACATTGTTAATGAATTTGATTTTATGTTCTCTAGAATATGATTCAATATTGGATATTCTAAATTATCCATCTAATACATAGGCCTTATGACATGAGTAAAAAAAGAATAAGCTAATTACTACTTGATATCTCTTATTTTATAACACAAGATACAATGATAAGTAGTTATTAATGTTGTTATTGTATTATCATAAGGAATAACAAATTATTTTATTTACCCCAAGGGCTAAGTGGATTGGTAAGTGTTAGTCTAGCTAGGCACTTACCAAGAAGAGATCTAGGTTCAAACCTTAGGGGAAACCTATTACAAAGGTAGTAGTCTATTCTAAATCCTCTGAGTGTATGCCAAATCGATGATGATGGTATGAATGTCAAGCACCCAATGGTCCATTTCACACCGGGCTATAAAACAACGAGGTGGAATACGTTTTGTGGATTTAGCCCCTTGGGTTTAAACCCTACACTTGTTAGATACTAAAAATATTATGATTGTAACCAACTCTCCTATCAAGCAAAAAAAAAAAAATTCTTTATGTTATTCTTGTATATTTGTAATTGATGAATTTGTTGTTTAAAGTTATTATCACTAATATTCCTAGATTGAATATTAATTATTAATATCTTATGAAGATAATTATAAATGTATTCCTTATATAGTTTAAGAGAATATTATGAATCTCTTGGAGGTTGATTTATTCAATGCATTAAATCCTTTAATTAGATTTCCATGAATAAAATTATAATTTTTCTTGATATTAAGGAAGTTAATGAAGACTTCCAAGAAATATGAATCTTATATATTATACTTATGTTTGTTGATTTCTTATCAATGTTCATATTTATAAAAAATTCTTTCACACGCATATATTATAATGTATTATATGCATATTTTTGTATATTATCACATTATCTATGTTGATATAAAGTTTACTTTTCATTGGCAAGATCAAATTTACTCTTAAAAATATGAAAGGAAGACATTAAATTTGTATGGTATAGCTTACGAAACATAATTTAATTTTTAAAACTTATGCTTCTTATAAAAACATCAAATCATTAGCTAGTTTATACTTGATTTTTTTGGTGTGAAAACCATCATCAGATAAGTGGGAGTGCTCCTAGTGGTCCTTGACCAGCATTGAATGGCCGCCTAGATTGAGAGAGGCATGGGTGGTTGATCTACGAAGAAGGTTGGATCCTTTGGTTCCAACTACATACATCGCAAAGGGGGAGAGGGGAAAAGGAAAGAGAAAGAAAGAAAAAGGATATTGTAGCCAAAACTAACAAGGATGAGGTATGGTCGCATCAAGATAAATCTATTTTATGTTGCCATCACAAATAGTAGTATATCACCTAAAATATGAGCTCATCCTATCGTCACTCCTCATTCAATGTAGTGGGCAAGGATGAATTCCAAAACTAGCTAGAGGGTGCATGAAATCTAGATAATAGAATTAGAGCGCTCAAATCCAACTGATTTTAGTAGAAATAAAACTTGATTCCCAGGGATGGATGTGAATTCTAGGACCACCTAGCCAAACCCATGAAATCCAAATATAATAATTAAGTGAACAAGATCAGATATCCATAGCATAAATAAACATTCATACTTAAGAAAAATTAGAAGTGAAGATAGATTGAGAGACAAAAAAGTGATATGTTATTATTTACAAGGTGAAGAAGAATTACATATGAATTGTAAATGCCACAAAGCTACCTTTTTGAATGGTGATCATTCCCTTATTTATAGGATATTTTATAATAAATTCAAATTCAAGCATTGATGTTATCAAGCGAGAGAATCTTGTTGGAATGGTCGAAAAATTTATTGATGTTCTATTTCAGGAGGGATGGTGGTTGTATAGAGGAAGCCAGATGCATCTATAGAGGTCAGTTTCCTTGATCATTCTAATATCTTCTTAAATTCCAATATACTTTACCCTCTCATGTTGTAGAAATATCAGAGTTTGACTACCTCTAAAGCTATGCATTTTCAAATTTACTTTTTCATGCCCATCAGCTATCTGTGTTGGGTATTTGATGTCATTAATGCTCATTTATGGAAATATTCAAAGATTTCATCCTAACGTGTGATGTTCTTAGCCTTAGAATGAGGTTTGGACACACTCCTTATACCAACCTCCTAATATTCTACTCATCATATATTCATGGGAAAGAAATATTCGGTTCGGACTTTTAATGTGACTTTCCCAAAGTTCCACCCAATTTACATATAAGAACTTGGGACTTATAATCATTGTTTAATAGTATAATTATTTTATCCAGGTATTTGGGATTCCAATATTCTGCCTAGGCAAGGCAACAATTTGGAATCATCTTTGTTCATACCCCTACCCAATTTTCAATCTGATTTTAGACTTAAATGTTTAAAAAAAAAAATCTCTTCCATCCATCCACTTGATCCTTGAAATAAACCTCAACCAGAAATACCTCAAAATTGGTTGGCTCTACCATGACATCATCCTGCAAAGGAAAGTGTGTGATAAGAAATAAAATTTCACCCACAATCTTGGTGACTCACAGGGGCCTTCTACTTTATGGAAGATAAGAACCCGAAAAGAGATATTGAATTTCAACCTCTTTTTAACAAGGGAGGGTAGAGGAAAACAAATACAGAAGAATTTTTTACAAGAGAAACAAAGGAAGGCTATGAAAACAATGGAATAATGGGAGAGGAATGCAAAGGACCTGGTCATAATCTAGGTAAAACATATAAAAAAGGAAAAAAATAGTGAGAATAAAGGGGAAAGAAGAGGGGAGGGGAAGAAATGAAGAAGGGAAATGACACATAGAAAAGAGATGAATTAGAAGGTAGTTCATAAGATATCCCTATGAAATGCACTCCTATCAACATACCCCACCAGATACCAAGGCTAATTCAAGAGTAGACAAAATACCAAAAGCATTTATCATAATATTTGTTTTGACACAATCACACAAAAACTTTATCAGTCTACCACCTTTCCTTCAAAGACTCTCTCATTGAAATATCATTTTCATCTTACTCTTACTTCAAAAAATGCTTCTTTTTACCCTCTTAAGGCTCCATTTATAGCTCATTTTCTCATTGTATGGAATGGTGGGCACTATTTTCAATGATGTAGCAAATATCCACTTGGGGATTACACAAAGTGATGAATTTTAAACCTTGGTCCTTTGGGTATGAGGTTACAACAAAATATGGATAAGGGCACTAGAACAAAGGGAGGAGTTTTAAAATCAACACACTTTCTATAAATCCATCATGGGTCACCAATATATAGGATGGTTTCATCCTACCATGTGCTTACTAGAGTTTTAATTAACTCCCATCTTACATACATAAAAGTGTTATGCAAGTGGCACACTGCAACCATTGACTCATCTTGGAGATCATCTGGTGAATCTACAATATCAAAACAAGATTATGTTGAACTTGATGCATCTTCTATAGTCTGGTTGGCATCGCCCAAAATTTTTCCAAACTACAAATGGATTACAACTTGGTAAATCATCATGCATACAAGTACATATGCAATCGATGATCAATATGGTAATAATATTTACTACCTGAATTTTTTTTTTGGGTACTGGTATTGGCTCATGCAACAATAGGTTCCATTGTTGCCACTCTTTAGGATCCACCTACTATAAAATCCTGACCTCGTACAACTACTTTGTTCTTGTGCACATTTTCCTACAGACCTCCATTTTTTGAGAGAAGGTGCAAGTAGTAACATTGTTCATGGAAGGATTTGTACTTGCATCTCCTATATATAGGCTTGATAAGAGATTCACATTTTGTGTTCTATTCAACTATAGCTCTCACTCCTGCACAACTTAAGATGGCATCTGTGGTAGATATTAAATGATCAAAAGGGTAACATCAGTAGATGAAAATATGGGTGATAAGACAAAATATTTTGAAGATGGCTTTCCTACTTGAACATAAGTCACTCTACCTACGTGACCTCTTTAAATATTTAAGGGAATCTACATTCCCCTGATTGATACTTCAAGAGGTCTATATCTGAACTAAAAGCCTAGATATAATATATGTGAGCCTAGGTAGGAGATGCCTGGTATTCGAAGGGGATCCTATATTAATTCCTTCTTTGTTGAATATTAAAGTCTATTATAGACTAAAAAGGATTCCTCTTGATGAATGAAATATGCATCAAGAGTTGGAAGGGATCCATGAGGTCGTCAAATATTTTAACAAGAGATCCTACCAAATTCATCCATGAGAAGATGATTTTTTACCCAAGAGTACAATACCACCATAGCGCCCTCCCTTCTAGAGACAAGATCAAGAGCTTGATCATGACATATTTGTGTGTTATGCCATGGAGGGGTGGTAGTATAGTGACATATTTGAGGTGTTCTAAAGCAATTTATAAAGTTCCATCATATTTTATCAAGGCTTCCAGGGTACTTTCAGGATTCTCATGCCAATATTGGAGGTCTAGTAGACTAGGATTATTCCACTATAGGCAGAACAATTGATCCATTAAGGCACTATCCTTTATAAGTCTCAATTCATAAATTGGAGTTGGAGTCACCAAATGAACATACTTTCTCTGCTTATGAGGTCAAGGTTGTTCATCAAACCTTGGGTCCTTCGAGAAATGAAAATATTTCAACATATGAAGGAAATTGACCTCAAGATTTGGAAATATTGTACAGTAACTTCTAGGTGATTTACAAAGAATGTGGGCAAGTTAGAGTATCACAAAAATCTAACTTCCTAAATCATGAAAACTCAATGAGTTTCCTACTGGAGTCACCAAAAATCATTGGTGCAAAAATCATCACCAGACGAGTAGGTACACGCTTGGTGGTCCTCGACCAACATTGAATAGCTCCTTGGCTTGGCAGAGGTAGGGGTGGTTGATCTCTAGAGAAGGTCAGCTCTTTTGGTTCTAGTTACCTATGTCACAAAGGGGGAAAATGAGAAAGAAAAATAGAAATAAATCAAATGGGGGACATAGCTAGAACTAACAAGGATAGGGTATGGCCGCATCAAGATATACTAATTTGACATCACCAGTGCAAACAGTATTAGACCACCTAAAATATTAGCTCATCCTATACTTACCTATAATTGAATGTAGTGAGAAAGGACAAATTATAGAACTAGTAGGAAGGCGCATGAAATCTAGATAGCAGAATTAGAGTTCTCTCACCTAACCAGCTTTAGTAAAAATAAACCTTTATGCCTAGGGATGGATGCAGATTCTAGAATCACCCAACCACACCCATAAAATTCTAATAGTAGAATTATATTAACAAGCTCAAAAAACCATAGAAAAAATAAACATTTATACTTAAGAAAAAATAGAAGCGAAGATAAATTGAGAGACCAAACAGTGATATGTTATTATTTACAAGGTGATGAAGAATTGCATATAAATTGTAAAGTTCATAGAGCTACCTTTTGGAATGGCAATAATTCCTCTATTTATAGGAGATTTTAAAATAAATTCAAATTCAAGCATTGATGGTATCATGCAAGAGAATCTTGCTAGAACGGTAAAAAAAATTGTCGATGTTTTGTTTCAAGAGGGATGGCGGTTGTCCCAAGGAATCTAGATGCTTCTGCAAAGATCCAGTTCCTTTATAATTCTGATAGCTTCTTAAATTCTAATATACTTTACCCCCTCGCACTATAGAAATATCAGAGGTCGGCTACCTTTGAAGTTGCATATTTTTACATGTGCTTCTTCATGCCCATTGGCTATCTACATCAGGTAGTTGAGGTCATTAATACTTATTTTAGGAATATTCAAAGCTTTCATCCTGATGTGTGATGTTATCATCCTTGGATGGAGGTTTTGATACACTCCTTATACCAACATCCCAGTATTCCGCTCATCATAGCTTCATGGGAATGGAAAATTTGGTTTAAACTTTTAGTGTGTATTTCCCAAAGTTCCACCCAATTTACATATGAGAACTTAGGACTTATAATTATTATTTTGTAGTCCAATTCTTTCATCTAGGGATTTGGGATCCCAATATTCACCTAGATAGGGTGAGGATTTGGGGTCATCTTTATTCATGCCCCTACCTAATTTTCCATATAATTCCAGACTTAGTTGTGTCCAAAAATTTTGCTCTTTCGTCTGTCCACTTGATCCTTGAAATCAGCTTCAACCATCAATACCTAAAAATTATCCAACTCTATCATGACATCATATTTCAAAGGAAAGTAGATGATAAGAAATAATATTTCACCCATAGATTCAAAAAACTCAATCTCCATTAAAACTATTAGTGTAGTTTTTTAACTATTATTATCCATTTTAAAAATATTTTATCTATTATTTATTATCTTAAATTTTTAGACACATATAAAAAGAGGGAATATTATCATGAATAAATCTTTTTAGAAATCCTTGAATATAATTTAAGATAAATAATGTTTAGTTTGACTCTAGAAACCATATATTTTGGACAATGACACAAAAATTGAAGATTTACATCATCTAAAATTTAACTAAGTCACTGAATATAATTTAGTTCCTTTGAATATAAATTTAGTTGAACCCTATAGTAATTTATTATGAATTTGGAATAAACTAGTCATTATGTAATAAAAAGACTTGCCAAATGAAAAAATAAACAATATATTCTGTAGAGTTTAATTATGTATTTGAGTCTCCTAATTTTAAATTAAGGAATTCTTCAATGTACTATATATGATTCTTAACTATATTTACTTGTACCCTCCATACTAAGTTAAGAACTATTTACTATGTACATCTCAGGTATAAAAATGAAATACTTTATGCTATATAATTTTAAACCCATGTAGGAAACACGTATAAACATTGGGACTTCAAAAGTGAACGAATATTAAAAAGAACATATCGTTAAAGGGAATGAAATAATATACATTCAAGCCATATATATAATCTCCTATCAAATACAAATATACATGCATGAACACGAGTAAAATATATCAAATGAGTGAAATATATCATGAGTCAAATATATCACATGATTTTGAAACAAGCATATAAAATGAGTTAAAATATATTTATACCTAGACATATGATCTAGGTGAACAAAGGTAACTAAACAAATCTAGGTATCTAGCCAAAGTGATCATCTTGTTCTTTTAGAAAATAAAAATAATAACATATACATGACTATATTTCTGTTAAGTATATAGAAAAATGAATTTTTGATATTCATTCAAACTATTTAATAAAAATTTAAATTTTACTTGTACTAATATGATGTTAATTAATCTCTTTTAGTCCAACATAATGCCTCGATCCTATTGTGTTACTACAAGAACCAGTGTTATACCAAATGCAAGGAGACATACACATATGTACCTAGATATACAAATAATAAAAAATTTAGTAGAGATGAAATACACTGGAATATTTATGACCCATAAATATGTAAGTTATATAATTCATTTAAATTATAATTATCAATAATCATAATTATCCCATAAGTTAGATGACTAGTAGAGCAAAGGGGTATATAATTGTTTCTTATGATGTATTATTCACATGTCATCTCTATAACTTGACCCATGTGACCTCATATGTCTTTGATAGAATTCAACCATGGCACCTCATCATTTAACAATCAAGAAATACGACATCAATAAATCCTAATAATGGTTTAACTTCATCAATCCCCATCTAAATTGTCATGAATGATGCATTACCCTTCATAGGAAGCATGGTGTCAAGATTTATGGGCTATAAAGTGATTATAATATGTTGTATGTTTTATTAAATAATTTTTTATTTAATTACAAGTTAAATTCAAATGATTTTAAAATGACAATTGTATAAATTTAATCTCATATATACCATGCACTCAAGTAGTGCACTTTGGATTGATGACTATAGTCCAATATTATCTAAGATACCTACATACCATGAGGTCTCTAATGGTCATGTACTTTTATTTTATGGCTCATACAAATTATGCTACTATTTTAAAATAACATTTTGTGCCCAAGTTGCTATTCCTACCATGGAAGTCCCAAAGCATATATCACCAACATATATATGCTATGAGATAATTACAACTAATATCCTTCACAAAAGTATCAAGCCTTTTTGCATCATTTTTAATCTCAACATCTTTATAAAGTACTATCATATCAATATTTGTTGTATGTGAGGTCATCTCCTTGATAATGTGATGTCTACATGAAGACCTTGATGTCCTACTATGTTTATACCTCTATAAGTAACCTCCTACTTAGTAGTAATGCATTTTAGATCCTCTATGAACTATATCAATAGATATAGTAAAGGGGATCTAGTTGTACCATTAAAAAAGGTATAAGAAAAATACTCAAGTTTAGTACTTAAAACTTCCCTAAGGCTACTCAAGCCCAATAGTAATCTCATATTATGATCAGGTATTCTACCCTAATCTTAATATTAATATATATAAATATTATCTCTATCACATACATGAGCATTATAAGGGTCTTTAGTAAATGGAATGGATATATAGTGTACATTCTTCCCATAAAATTCCTATGTAACTATTTATCTAAGAAAATATAGTAGGATATTATCCTTACCCATCCACATACATATATTGCCATGAAACACAAGTAAATAAGATATCTAAGGACTTTATCAATGTATTTTATGAATCTAAAACCCTGATTATGACCCTTGCATTTTAATTCCTCTAGACAACCAAATGCATCATCACACTCTTTCTTCGAGATAAGCCATTTGATTTCCTCATCTTTAAAATTGTATTTGACATTCCACTTCAAAACTTTTCTATATTTAGTTAGTTGGATTGGAATTAATAAATTAGGAAGATTATCAACATAAATCACCGTATTTAATATTATATCTAATTGAGAGAAAATTGTCTTGAAAGGTATAATTAGGTTTGCTTTGCAATACATCATCAAAAAATTTTAATGTATTAACTAATTATCCATGAATAGCTAGTATCTCATTTAGTACCTATAAAAATTTATAAAGCATCGACTTTATTTTTTGGTAAAATATCTATTTATATTTGTAGATCTATGCATTTAACTACAAGATACATGAAATCAATCAATTTATATAGAAAATTAGAAGTTAAAAAATATCATCAAGGAATTATTTTTAAAAATAGAACTCAAAATGATTTTAAATGGACAAAATGACACCTAGAACCTAAGGAATAAAGCAAAAATGTCTTGTATATAATGATATTTACAACACCATGAACATGGATTATATATTTTTAGGTAAATTACTTAATGCAATTTAATGTATTTTATATAACCACTTTCATCATATCTTAAGTGCCATCATGATAGGAGATATTTCATTGGTTATAGAATTAACTACGCAATGGTAGTGATTGAACCCATGTATAGAGACCTAATGCACCAAAGAATATAATGATAAATAATATTATAAGGGCTATTATATTATAAACATTAGTCATAACTAATAGCATGATATATGAAAGATACTATACATAAATTTTGGTACCTCATTCTTCCACTCTTGAAAATTTGCAAGGTAGGGCTAAGATTTAATAATTTCATGAAAGTTATATTAATAGTCATATTTGAAAAATATATATTCAATTCTCCATGTTATTAGTCATACAAAGTAAAAATAATACTTTGTGTTCACAAGTGAAAATAGGAAAGCAATTATTCTTAGTAAATGACTTATTATGATGATATTCAAATAGCTATAGTTTTCAAGAATCTGTTGAAAACCTTAATAAGAAATTATCATCACTAAAATATTAGCTCTACCAAAAGAATGTATGATTGATTGCGCTTCATAGTTTCACTCATTTTTTTTTCCTAAAAGGTAAGTTAATATGGAGCCTATAATAATGAACTCAACAAGGTTGAGTATGTTTAGAAAAATACAAAAATAAAATGGGAAAACCGATAATTATAGAGAATACAATGTCAACAACTCTTCCTTGTAAACATAAGCATAGATTGAATTCAAAATGTTTGATAATATTAAATTATTTGGTATCTTACAAGTATTTTGAAAGTGCCTTCATAAATACTTTGTAAATATTTGGTGTCTTGTAAATAGTTTTTCAATTAGTAATCATTAGATGTTTGTCATTATTAGGAAGTCAATAAATATATTTCTTCTATGAGAAATAAGAAGGGTCGTATCTCCTACAAATTTGTGAATATGAATAGTTAGTTCAAGTAGAAATGTCAAGAGACTCATTGTAAAATCTATTAATAAGGATAGCATATGTGATTGTATGTAATGAGATTAACAAGGTAAATTTATAGTACTTTATATTATATTGTAAAATATTGTAATCATGTTATCTACGTTCAATATAGTGTGTGAAATTTTTAGTATATCATGGGTTGAATAGTTCAGTGTAGTGCATTATGGTTTACTATAAGGAATATTTTTTTTGATACTATTAAAAGGAAAGAATTTTGAAAGGGACCCCACAACCGTTTACATTGGAACAAGCCTAAAATGTAGCTAAAAACAAAAAACCAACAAACATGGCACCCCACGGGTGGCTAAAAGAAATAAAAAACCAGAGATGCAAAGACAAACCAAATGAGAGGAAATAGAAGACAAGAGTAGACACAAGAGAGAACTAAGGGAGTTTTACAAAAGCATTTCAATATCTTGAGTAATTATTCCTATCATCCATGAAACCTTCTCATAATAGTCTAACGCGGTCTTCATGGAGCTCAAGATTGTACGTTACTTTATCTCTATCAATTTTAGAGTATGCAAAACTGAACTCTTCATCTTAGAGGCCTCCATCGATGCATAGATATATTTTACCATTTTGTCCTTATGGAAGTCCCTAGGTAGGATCTCCACATCAATGGAAGGGGATAAGGGGGACGACCCATTCCGGGTTTCACTTCCTTCTACCTAAATAACCGATGGAGGACCTCCCAACTCAAGCGTAGTCTTTACATTGAAAGATAAATTTTTCAAAAAATCATTGTCACTGCAATGCGATGCTTTCCCTCTCACACCTTTAGCCAAAACTTGTATTTTACGTGAAATATTGTCTGATTCTGAACCCAATGAGAATGAATAAATATCCTCACTATCATCACTATAACCTTCAAAAACCTCCTTTAGCTTGACCAGGGGTAGGAACCGATAAATAAACTAAAGGTTTTAGGATTTCCTTCACCACCATACCATTCTTAGAAGCTGCTTGTTCAAACACTAACAGGGCCAGATCCTAGTAGAGAGGGAGTTGGTCATGACCCCCTTGCACATCCAACATTGATTTCTTCATTAATTAAAATAAAAATAAATAAATGTTCATCCACATATACCTCCACAGGTGGTTGAGAAACATAGCATGGAAGCTACGTATGACTTCATACATAGAGTCCAAGGTAAAATAATCCATAATAATTTTAGCCACCCTATCCCACGGAGGGGATAGTGCCTTGGCACTAAATCCATTCTGAATTCTTAACAAAAATTCCTTCCCATCTAGAAAAAAACTTATCTCTCTGAGAAGTGAATGTATGTCGCTATTGTGATAGGCATCATCCAAAGCCAGACCAATTTTTTTGCTTATCAGTTCCACCAAAACCTCAAAGGATTAAGAACCAATTCTCACCCAAACATCGTTTCACATTGCCGCCATCCATACTATAAGGAATATTTGAGTATTATATTCAAAATTATTTATTAAGTCTATTCCATCTACAAATAGTGGTATCAAATCCATATTGAATAGAATTTAAGGTTAAGAGAAGGCCAGTGGTGAACGGAGCTAAGGTTAAGAAAGCAAAATTTAGCAAGAGAGAGCCACAACTATTGTGAATCCACATTGAAAGAGATATTGAGAGAATTGTGGGAAGAGTAGCCATGAGGAAGAGTCGTGGGAGAAATCGACACTAAGAAAGTTGTATATCATGATGGAGAAAATTACAAGAAGAAGGAACCACAAAAAAGGAAGAAAATTCATTAAAGGAAGTTTCAAGAAGGCCCAAATAAGGGGGGAGATATTATAAAATTCAAGGTTGTTGAAGCAATGTTTGGGAAATGCAAACATAGAAAAAAATGAATAAAAAATGGATACTAGTAGAAGGGAAAATAAAATGTATATTGCATGAAAAATGGAATGTTCGTTGCACACGTCCAAGAAGGACATTAATATTAGGTTAATAGAATATGAGGGAAAAATGTTTAAGAACAATGGATATTATAGGAAAGAGCATCATTGGACATTGCAAGAGAGAGTACCGTTAAAAATGGTAGGAGAGAATATTTTAGTAGATTGACTACCTTTTGAAATTGGAGGGAAACAAAAAAATATAAGTGTAGGGTAAATTCATAACATGTGCACAATCTGACTAAAGAAGGAACTACATGATAGTTATACAATTGCATATTTCAACTTTGAATTTCCTGGTGACTTTGACCTTTGGCTTTCTTGATCAAGCTCTTCATATTTTTCTTAAAAACTTGCATATTCTTCTCCACCTGAAATAAAATGGACAACTGCACGAGTCTCCAGAGAGACCCAATAAGACGCCTCTTCTTGCCCAAAAAAATCTCATCATTTCTAGCCTTCCAAATATACCATAAAATCTTAGAAGATAAAGTTAGCCAGAATAAATTATAAGCATACTGCATATGAGGAATAAAACCAAATAGAACATGTTGAATAAACTACCCACTGTTAACATTCCAACCCTATAGAACAGAACAAAAACTAATCCAAACCTCCTTTGCATAAATACAATAAAAACAAATATGATATATAGTTTCTGGAACTTTGCATAACGCACACAATAAAAAACAATTAGGATCTTTGGATATAGACAACCTGTGTAAAAACAACATCCATCTAAAATAGGCCTTCTTAGACTCTATAACGTTGGACCAAATATGATGTAAGAACCTTTGACCCTGAATCGAAATAATATTCATTTGGAGTAATATTCTTCTCATTATTTGTTAAATTTCTCCTTCCAAAATAAAAATAAAACACTTCAATTAAATTTGGAAATTAGTGAAGTGGAACTACATATTTTCATAAATATTTGTAGCTTGCAAGAGCTTTCATATAAGGATGCCTTCCTCTAGTGTTCATATCTTCGAATACATTTTTGTTACACATTTTCCCATGAAGAAAAAATCTTAAAGCCAAATATGTGGCTGGTCCACATAGATGTTTTCCCACTCAAACATAATTATAACCTTTAGAGAGTCAACACCTTCGAGGTTCAAATATTTAATGTCTCTTCTCAGACGCTCCAAATTGACACGTTTAGCCTGCCACAACGTCTGATTAGCTTTGAAATTATAGAATCTACGCTCCACAAGTATTATGTCCTTAATACCATAACAGTCAGAAAGTATGCGAATTAAATAACCTTTTCCAACACCAAACGTTATAGCTTTTAACTGAGATTGCATCCCTTTTCTTTCTTCCTCATATTCGTTTCCTATTTTGTGTTGAAAACATTTAATGCTCCCTAAAATAGACTCAGGTCTCCTAATTGTTTTCTCTTGAATTATGTGACACTATGAAATTAAGCAGAGATTTTCGTTTCTGCCTGTAATACGCATTGTAAACGAAAAATTTAAGTTACAAAGAGAAGCATGATACTCTCGATGCATGAATCTGGCACTAAACATACATTCATAACCTATAAACTTTCCTCGTTTAATAATATTCCAATAACAATCATATGTGCAAGCAATTTGAATATTCAACTAAAACTTTCTCAATAATATCTCCTATTCAACATATTTATTATCGAGAGTCTAAAACAATTTAATTTTTTCTTCATAACACCCTCAAATATACTTTGTACCCTTTTCTTGATGTCGGATTTGAGCATATCACCTGGAAGCCAATTGTTCTGCATGAGAGCCAATCATTCTGCCTTTATAGCGGCATTGCAGGTGTGCCACTTAAAAATCTCAAATAGTTTTTCATCATTTAAAACATCAATCTAAATTAGACAAAATTCTACGAATCTTTTTCTAATTTTCAAAACCTCTTTATGTATAGGTCAATTCCACTCTCCCTGAGGCTTGTAGACGTCTAACATGTGTGCTAGAAGATGGCTTTAGAAAGCGCTAAAGAAAGCAAGATTCACAACTTCTTATTCATCTAGTTTGTAATTTGAATTACCGGTAGTTTCCCTGTTGCACCAGTCCATAAATCTCATCCAAATAGCCCTGCCAATCATCTTCCTCAAAACAACTTGGCTGGTCCTCTTCTTGGCCTTGGGTCATAACTCCAACTTCTACGCCCACACTAATTTCTAATTTCTACTTTGACTTACTCTGTCTAACGGCCATTTTGTAACATTTTCATAATAATTTCCTTCACATTATGATAGTGACACGTCCTCGTAACGCCTTCTTTTCGTGCAAATGTTCTCTCCACATAACTTTTACTTTTTTCCCGCATGTAATATTCTCTACTTGTTCTTCATTTTGTTGCTTCCGAAACTTAATTTCTCTTTCGTCTTCGACATACAATCTTGAATAGCACTCTAGTAATTTCCTCCAACAAATAAGTTTAATATTGCAATCTTCATTTTAAACATTTCCTGCTCTGCAAAAGGCGTTTTTCCCTGGTATATTGTGTCCTCGTCGAAGATGGGAAAATCTAAAGTCTATAATCATAAGTTAAAGCAATTCAAGTCGAGGGTGGACATCCCATCTTCAGTCTATAATCATAAGTTAAAGTAATTCAATTCGAGGGAGGATGAGGATGTTCTGTTTATTTTGAAGGCTGGGGTTTGCTGGAAATTCCATGGTCATAATTTAATCCTTTCCAAGTGGATGGTTGCTACTTGGAAGGAGGGGTGGGTTCATGTTGGGTTGTGATCTTTTGAGGTCTAGGCGGAATTGGTTAATCACACCATGGGTTTGGAGTTGGACGGTGCGTTCCACAATCGGGATAGGCACTCGTTGCTCAAGGAGATTAGTTTCTTTTTGGAAGTTGGTGAATTCTTGCCACAAATTCAAAACAGATTCAGTGCTAAGGCTCTGCCTGCGCCATTGAATAAAGTGATAAAGATGATTATGGATTTTTTCACTCTCGACTCCTAGTACGATATTATTCATATTTTTCATGCCATGTTCCTTAATCACCTCCGGCAGAAAATGTGGATGAATATCCCTTTGTTCCTCTTCAATTTGATGCGTAAATCTATGCTAGTTGTAAAAGGTGGGCGGGGTCAGTTTCCCCTACATCTGGGTTTGGCTCTGTTTGTGTTTGAATGTGTTGCTATGGACAATGGGGTAGTAATGGACGATATTTTAAATACTCTGAAATCTTCATTTTCCTACGTCTGGTGATCCCTTGCGTGTGTCGTAGAGTTTGGGTTTGGAATCAGAAGATGTGTACTCCTCCACGGGTTCGGGTTGAGAAAATTTGTCTCATAAAATTTTTGTTTCTGCTAAAGGGGTATGGTATGGGTTCAACGATGAGAAATTCTCCCCTAAAGATTGTGCAAAAATCTCTGGCATCTCCTGCTACCTCTCCGGCCGTGGAGAGTCTTTCTGTTGGTGTTAAGATGGAGGGTAGTGGTACTCGTAAAATGGTTGGACTGATTGGCAAGACGAAAGACTTGGCTGAATCTTCCCCCTTTCCAAGGTGGAGGTTGTGGAGGATGATGTTGATGTTCTTCCTAGACCCTCCGCAAAAGACAGGTCGGTGGCTAATGTTTATTCTTCGGGTGATGTTGCCATGAAGAAAAGCGCTATTCTCCATAGACTTCGGGTGATGTTGTGATGAAGAAAAGCAGTCTTCGGGTGAAGTTGCGGTGAAGAAAAGTGCTATTCTCCATAGTCTTCGCCTGATGGAAATCAAGCAACGGGCGGTGTGGAGCTCCGTTAAGATGGATTTAGATTATGTTGAGGAGGCTGCCCATATGCTTGGTAATATTATTAATGAATTTGATTCTATGATGTAGAACCATCTCGGTTCTCTCACTGGTCGATTCGTGTGGGCTCCTCCTTCTCTATGTTTGTTTGTTGTGTCTGTTATATTTTTATTTTTTTGGTTGTGTTGCAGTGTGCTTTGTAAAAAGTTATGAGATCCCTTTCAAAACCATCTTTTATCTTAATAGTACCAAAAAAAACATTCTTCCCTCAAAATATTTCTTATCTCTTCAACAAAAATAATAATTTCCCCAACTAATTATCATTTGAAATAAATTTCTCAAATAAATTTAAATCTATCTTACCTTGTCAATTCCGATCGCTGGTGAAGACGGCATAGAGACGGAGTTTAACGGAGCACTGAATAATTATCCACCCTAGCTCCTATAACTGAAACTTATGGCATCTGACTACAAATTTTTAGGAAAAAAGTTTAATTCTTCGTATATTTGTAAAATATCAACCAAAACGCCCTCTTGAGCTTTGATGATGCCAGGAATTACGTCATCCATAAGACATAGAATTGGCATTAAATCCCCTTCCTGGTCTCTACTACGTGGAAACTCATTGCACCCATACATTGTCTACAATTCATGAATTTATTTAACATCTGCACAACAACCAAGATTTATTGTTATTACTACCGACGCCATGGTCCTCTCAAGGCCGTTACCTTTCTTCTTGCCATAACTACTGTCCAGGCCAGCGTCATCACCATCTTCATTATCTTCTTCGCCAGAGTCAGGGATGCTCTTCGTCTTTAAAATTATTATGAAATGTTTACTATTCACATCTCCGATCTTCATCTTCGGAAGAGTTTGAGACCAGGAATTATTTTCATCTTCACTACAACAGTCTGTTCCTTGCCCTTATTTTGATTTGGTTGACATTCATGAACATTAATTTCTTTTATTTTTATCTCGAGAGCCAGCACAGACTTGCCGTTGAAATACTTCAGTGGAAACAGTCCTCTGTTGTAGCTTATATTAAAACAACAATGCGAAGAAGATTTCTTGTCAATAGCAAAGAACCTTGTTCGGATATTTCTGCTTCCTTAAGGCTTTAAGCTTGAGGGGCAGCTACAATAATTGTTGAATGAATTTGCAAATCCTTTTCAAAATTAGATGTGTACAATTGATGTTCCGAAAACCATAATTGCAACACAAGATAAAGAGAGCTCTCGGCCGGTGTTGACGTTTTTAGTCCCACATGCATCCGGGAACAACGTGATGGAAAATTAATCAATGTGAAGACGCATTATTCAAAATGACAAGTTATTTTCAGCCACTTTACTTGAAATCCATTCTCTTTCATTTACCGCACCTTTGGAATCTATGCCCCGTCGAACCCTTGGAATCTATGCCCCGCGTTGATGGTCGGTAGGATCATAGTTCACCCTCAGACCTTTGCAGACCCACAAAAATTAGCCATCAAATTTTTACCTTTACAACAAAAAAGAAAGCATTTAAAAATTAAAATTAATCTTTCACGGATGAAAATAACCATGGACCCTTGGAATCTGTACCATGGTTCACCTCAAAAATTTTAAAATTAATCTTTCACGGATGAAAATAACCATGGTTCACCCTCAGACCTTTGCAGACCCTTGGAATCTGTACCATGGTTCACCTCAAAAATTGGCCATCAATTTTTTACCTTTATAACAAAACAAAGCATTTAAAAATTAAAATTAATCTTTCACGGATGAAAATAACATAGAAAGTAGAAACAAAGATATAAAAATTTTATTTTGATTTATTTTGTTTTGTTTTATTTTTTTATTTTTAATGATAAAAATCTAAACACTATTTTCTTTTTTACAATTTGAATGGGTAAACTAAAAAAGAAAGCATTTAAAAATTAAAATTAATCTTTCACGGATGAAAATAACCATGGTTCACCCTCAGACCTTTGCAGACCCTTGGAATCTGTCCCCATGGTTCACCTCAAAGATTGGCCATCAATTTTTTACCTTTATAACAAAAAGAAAGCATTTAAAAATTAAAATTAATTTTTCACGGATGAAAATGACATAGAAAGTAGAAACAAAGATATAAAAATTTAATTTTGATTTATTTTATTTTGTTTTATTTTTTTATTTTTAATAATAAGAATCTAAACATTATTTTCTTTTTGCAATTTGAATGGGTCAACAAAAATAAAGAAAGCATTTAAAAATTAAAATTAATCTTTCACGGATGTAAATAACCATGGTTCACCCTCAAACCTTTGCTGAAATCTGTCCCATGGTTCACCTCAAAAATTGGCCATCAATTT
This sequence comes from Wollemia nobilis, assembly GCA_028583015.1. Taxonomy (NCBI): domain Eukaryota; kingdom Viridiplantae; phylum Streptophyta; class Pinopsida; order Araucariales; family Araucariaceae; genus Wollemia; species Wollemia nobilis. The sequence goes on along the minus strand of JAQPPZ010000737.1, from coordinate 935,759 downwards.
TTTACCTTTATAACAAAGAGAAAGCATTTAAAAATTAAAATTAATCTTTCACGGATGAAAATAACATAAAAAGTAGAAACAAAGATATAAAAATTTTATTTTGATTTATTTTGTTTTATTTTATTTTTTTATTTTTAATGATAAGAATCTAAACACTATTTTCTTTTTACGATTTGAGTGGGTCAACCAAAAAATTTAAATCAAAAGTAATGAACGAATCGTTCGAATTTATTTTAATGATGATTAAATCAACAGTAATTAATAAAACATTTCAATCGAAACTACATCAACACTAATATGTGCCCCCGCGTTGATGGTCGGTAGGATCATGGTTCACCCTCAGACCTTTGCAAACCCTTGGAATCTGTCCCCCCGCGTTCATGGTCGGTAGGATCATGGTTCACCTCAAAAATTGGCCATCAATTTTTTAGCTTTATAACAAAAGAAAGCCTTTAAAAATTAAAATTAACAAAGATATAAAATTTTTATTTTGATTTATTTTGTTTTGTTTTTTATTTTTTATTTTTTTAATGATAAAAATTTAAACATTATTTTCATTTTACAATTTGAGTTGGTCAACCGAAATATTTAAATCAAAATTAATGAACGAATCATTTACGTTTATTTTAATCATGATTAAATCAACATTAATTAAAAAAATATTTAAATCCAAACTACATCAACATCAAAATTACAAGGATGACCTGCCTCTTGTTGTCATTGCACAACGTACCTCAAAAGAAAGCATTTCAAAATTAATCTTTCACGGATTTTAATGAAAATAACATAGAAAGTAGAAACAAAGATAAAAAAAAATTATTTTGATTTATTTTATTTTGATTTATTTTGTTTTGTTTTTATTTTTATTTTAAATGATAAGAATCTAAACATTATTTTATTTTTATTTTAATTGATTTGATTATCAGCATCTCTTTTGCTTGGTTGATACTTTAAAATCATTTATTTTTGGCTTTTTTCATTTGTGATATTCATTGCATGATTTTAGACTTTGACGTTGGGATGCTAATATAAATACTAAAAATAATTCAAGATTACCACACCCTATATTTGTGTGGAAGTGCATGCTTTGATTAATGCTGATAATGTGTTATCTTGTTTTCAAATGTCTAATTTAATTCATTTAGAATTTGTGCAATTGGAATTTGAGCACCCCCATTTGCACAAATCCATACTTTTTTGTTCTTTTGTTGACATCACTTTCTTCAATGGTTTGGCTTTGTTCATTCTCGATTTATTCACTCTCACTTTGTGCAATTTGTGTATTTTGGAATTTTACGATGTTGCACTAATATCACCATTGAAAAGGGTCCATATTTTTTCATTATGGCTTTGAGCAATCCTAGGAACGTTTAAAACACTTAGCTAAATTGAAGAAAAAAAAGTTTGAATTCTTGTATTGCAAATGAGATTATAAATTTGACCTACATTCTTGGTGCCTTTTGGGGATTTTTGCTTATGGAAATTAAGAACTCATAGGGCTTTACTCCATTCGGTTTGGGATCTAAAGGGTTTCAAAAATAAATGTGAATGGAGTTAGTGATATGTGGGATGATTTGGAAAAATAGAGGTGTTATGAGTGAGAGTTTTTGGATGACATGTGAAAGCACATATGACTTATAATATGGGATGCAGTGGTTAATGAGATAAATGTTGATATGGGATAAAAGTGGACCATACCTTTTTATGTACTTTCTACGTGGTATTTCCTCTATACTTATTTTTTTAGATAGCCAATGATACTTCATTGATTAGTTTTCTCTACTTTTGGAAACCTTTTACTTTATTTTTACGTTCATGGTGCATAAATGTTATTTTTTGGTTGTTCATCACTCCGATGTTGCTCTTTGTGTGTCAAGTATTTATTTTTATTTTTTTCCTTATAGCTTCAGTGATGGGAGTCCCTATCATAGTATCTCCTTATCTTTATTCATTCTCTTGATTCTCTTCATCAACTAAGATACTATTTATTCTAGCAAGATCTCTATTTCAAGGTCTTGCCCTTCTTGGCAAAATGGATTCGAATAGATTCCTAATAGAAGGAGATTCCCTAAATATAATAAATTGCAGTAGCGATCACTTCTCACCTAGTTGGAACATTGAAATTTTTTGGATGAGTCCAAAAAGCTTTTAAATAACTGTGAAAGCTTCCAACGTCGACATGTCTATACAGAGGGAAAAAAATTAGTTGATTTACTTGCTAACATGGGTACCTAGCTTGATGGATTGAGTGTGTGGAAATAAAAATTTCCATATGACCTTATTATGATGGCAAACAAGGATGATGAGTATATTAATAAAGTTTTTTAACATGATTTTTGTGTGGTGTCTATTGGTTCCTCCTATTGTTGTTTTTGAAGGTGGCTATAAAGATACCTATAAAAATTTAAATAATCACTGGTGCTTTCTCAGGTTGTTAAGCACTGTGTAGGTAGATGTGTTCCTTTTGTATTTATATGTGTATTTTTTTGGTAAGAAGATCCATGATGGTTGGGTTACGCAAGAACTTTACCATACTCAAGTCAGCTTTCCCCTCTTTCCTTCTAATTGGACCCTAGTTTCCATATATTGGTATTATTCAATGGTTTTTGTTCCACTTTGTTGGTCTCCCTTGGCGGTTATTTTCCCGTTTAGCTAGCCCCCCTTATACTTTCCCCTTTAAAAATATCGTAGACTAGATTTTTGTCTTTTTTCCAAGCTCAACCCTTTGTGGTTCTTATCTTGGCCTAATCATGTTGACTTTGTTGGAGGTCTTGACCTTATTATTTGTCATGAGTATGAATTGTTCACTCTTGGTCCCTCATGATATTTTTGCACCCCTCATATTTTTAAATATTTATCTCATTTTTTGTGTGCCATTTATCTGTGCCCTTATTCCACATCTTTTTTCTTTCCCTTTTTGCTTTGTGGGAAAAGAGATTTGAACTAGCATGGCTACCACATTATTTGTAGCTTTTGGATACCTCTTAATCATAACATCATCAAGATTATGGATTATAGCCTTGCTTACTAATGCTGGAGTACTAATTTTAAAATCTCCAAAATAAAATTATGGGCTCATGATTTTTTAATCTAGCTACCTCATTGGTCTAGGGATGTCAATGACATCTACTGCTATTATTTTTTGATGTGGTAAATATTTCTATAGACTACTAGAGGGATTGGGAGGTATACTTGCCTTGTCATATGGAAGCATCCAAATGAAAGAATTATTTTAAATCTCAAAAGGAAATGCTCTTGGACTCATGCAAACCCTTTAAGATTTCTATCGAGTCTACCTCAAGCATCCTCTCTCTTTAGAAACTTAGGTGTGGATGGTAACTCTATCTCTATGTAAATGGCTAATAATATTAAATAAATTGAGTCTATCACTCTGAATTTGGATGTTGATGTTCAAAAAATTATGGAGAAAGGGGGCCTAATGCATAGCATTCATAAATTGAATGATTTTAACTCTAATTTGGCCTATCAGATTGCTTTTTCATGGGTTAAAGGCAAATTCATGGTGAATGGGTTTGAATTTACCATATCTATTCCTCTTATATATAATATTTTGAGCCTACCCATTACTATATAATACATTAGTAGGGATAAGGAGTATTTGTCCAAATAAGTTCATCTCTTTAAAGGTGAAGGAGAGCACTTGGCAAATTGCTAGAGTGGTTACCTCAAGGAGTCCCTCAAGTCCCCTTGATATAGGGTGGCTTTAAAAATAATTAATTATTTCACCCTTGACGGCCAAACTACTATTGTTTATATATTTTATTTTGTATTCCTCAACCATTTGCAAAGGAAGAATATGATGAATATCCTCATTTTTATATTCAGATCCATTGAAAATATGATGGATAAAGTTAAACATGGCATTTATTCCAGTCACCTTCAACAAGCATTATTGTAAATATTGTTTGAGCATGTCGCAAAGCATGGTAACAAGGTGGGAAAACTTAGTCTTGGAAAGAAGGTGTCTCTTGTTGATGCCTCTAATGTGAATAGTACCTCTATGTAGTCTAATAACAAGGATCCCTCTTTGGCCTTGGTAATTTCCTCAAAGAAGTCTTATGATGAAGACTCAGGTTCCCCTATTGAGAAGCTTGAATCCCCATAGGATGTGTTAGTGAAGGGGGACCCTCTAAAGACCCTCTAAATCCTAATGGTGAAATTTGAAGGGGTGAAATCCCCCAAATGTGCTATAGCTATAGTGGAGTCCCATATAAATTCTATAATGTAGGAGTCTAGGAGATCGAAGTGCTTGAGGTTCAAACTAAATAAGGAATATAAGGCTATTCAGGTCATTTTTAACACTAAAAACTTTGGAGAAGGTAATCCTATTCCTAGGAAGAAGGCTAAGGTTAAAGGTGGAAAATTCTCTAGTATAGGGGAGGACCTCTTATGGGGTCATGATATCCTAATGAACATGGATAATGCATGGAAGGTGATGACTAATCTCATTTTATCCCTCACCAATATTATGACGATGACATATATCTATGCTAAAGATATCATCTAGATGTTGAAGTACCCTAAAGATCCTCAAGTATCTCTTTATAGATACCTTAAGTAGTCTCCTTTGGTCTCTCATTATATGGTTCATTATTGTTAGCATTTCTAGATATTTTTCTACTGAGTTATTTTGGTTTATGGGTGTGCCCCCTACCTTGTTTTACTTCTTTTTCAAATGGTTGGTATGGATGTGTCCATATACCCTGTTTGTCTTTGTGTTTTAGGTTCCTATTCTCTCCTTTGTGTTTTTCTCTATCTCAATTTTTTTTATGGAAAATGGTGTATTTTTGTAAAAGGTTCGGGGATACTTTCAAAACCCCTTCTTTTCATCTTATAAAAAAAGATGCTTTCTACTCTTTGGAGGACTTGATAGACTATTTTCCAAATTTGTGGGCTAGGTTTTCTAAGTCCCATACTTTTCTCGTGTATCTTTATTAGTTGATAAGATTTTTTATAAGCTATTTCTTGAATCTGAGCCTATATTATAGCCATTTTTTTAAGAACCCAAGAGTTAATAGGCTCCTTGTTGCGGGCAAAACAAGGTGAATGTTTTCCTATTTTTGTCACATGCTCGTGCATTTAATTATCAACCCAAGGAGCTTCATAAACTTGTGAAGGGTCTGAATAAGATTTCTTACAATACCACTAGAGATGGATCTACTAATATTACTATTGGGGGGTGTTCTTGAAATGGTTGTCAATCATTCACACACTCCTCAATCATTTACATAAGAAGAACAAAATTAAATCTATAGAAATAAATCATCCACACATTCCTAAAAATGAGTCTACTACAAATACTAGAAACAACAATATAGTAAAGGATGAAAGCAACAAACTATTCTAAGTAATTGAACAGAAGAGAAATGGGGAAGAAATACTGGCTTGGAGTGGGCCCAGGCTCCAGCAGCTTCTTCCCAGATGAACACACGCGTAGAAATCTTCGAACTATGATATATCTATCAAAGTATTACAGTCTATCTTTGTACCTCTATAAGAATCTTTATTAATTTCTATATATCTCTCATAATGATCTACGTGTGTTTATATAACACACCCGTAGAACTTCTATTACAAAAGAGGTTACAATAGTCAATTCATCCCAAACTAAATTAAGATAGTTTGGTGAATGCAATCGACGTCTGGCATTCTGTTCTAATGGCGATGTGTTCGTTGATCGGTTCGTGCTTTGCCTAGCATTGGTAAGACATTTCCATACGTTGGTGTGATCTCCAATTTAGCTCTACATGATGCAGAGTTGGAACTACACCAGCCGCTGCTGTCCACGTCGTGCAAATCTGGTCAACAGGCAAAGAATCAGTGGTGCCTTCCTTATGAGGAAGGCACCTAAGGATATCGGGTGCCTTCCCTATATGGAAGGTATCTTACTGCCGTGGTACCTTCCTGGAAGAGGAAGGTGCTTACCTTATGTTGGTGCCTTCCTATGGGAGGAAGGCACTCGCCTTCTATGAGGAAGGTGCATCCTCTTAGTGGTGCCTTCCTTATTGGAGGAAGGCGCTCTGCCTATCGTGGTGCCTTCCCGTCGGTGCCTTTCGAATGAGAGGAAGGCGCTTCCTTCCCTTTGGCGCCTTCTTGGAGGAGGAAGGTGCTCTTTCTTTCCTTGGCACCTTCCTGTAGGAGGAAGGTTCTATCGTACTTTTGGCGCCTTCCTGGAAGAGGAAGGTGCCTACGTTCTCTTGGTGCCTTCCTGGAAGAGGAAGGCGCCTACTTTCTCTTGGCGCCTTCCTCTTCGTTCTCTACATTGACCCCCAAAGAAACAAAGTGCTAGGTCCATCAAAAAGACCTCGACTGATCCAAATCTAACTAAACCAACTGCAATTCCACAAAACACACTACAAACACACAAATTAGATAACATGCATAATTACATCAAATATCTATATAATCATTTATAAAAGTATGCAATCCTTATTATATAGTCACATATTGATCAAGGAAATATGTAAAAAATATGAGCATTTATGGTGCTCATCATCCCCCCATGCCTAACATATGCCATGCCCTCATGGCATCCAAACTATAGGTAGCCCTGTTGACCCTTCATCGTCGCCTTTTCTTGGGGGGTTCGGCTAGCCCTGGGAATCGATTCTATCTCTACACATCAACATCTGAAGGTGTGGCTTGCCTTTTCCTATGTGAAATTGAGGTTGCGGCTGTCAATTGTCCCTTTCTTATTCTGGTGGCTACTGGTGGTGGTCTGACTAGCGTGGTCTCTAGTAATTGAAATGCAACTTCGGTAGCTTGCCAGAGGTCGGTGTCTAGAGGTCTGACCACTGCCAGAGGGATATCTAAATTATCCCCCCTGGAAGGTACTACTTGGGCCTTGTATAATCTGGTCGCTTTAGGAGTAAGCCTTGCATTCTCCTTTGCAATGGTAGCAGCCTCCAATTGGGGGCCATATACCCCCCATAGTTCCAAATATCTCCTCATCATGGAGGGCCACCCCTGGGATGAACCATAAATGTCCCAAAATTGGTTGTCTTCTACTGGATTAATGTAGATGCTAGAGTCTCCTTTCACCCTCGAGGATGCCTTCCTAGCCTCTTTGGATGCTTTCATTTCCTTGAGCAACTACTCAAAATATTTTTTGTCTTTCGATGAATGGTTGCATATCCCATTCATCTTCTTCAGGTTCGGCGAAGGTCACCTTCACCTTCTATCGAGCCATCCTGGGCCTCTTTCCCTTGGCCTCTGCAGAAAATGTGGTGGCTCAAATAGGGGTCTCCTCTTTCTCCCTGGGGAATGTCTCCTCGCTTCGAGGGATCGATCTGTACTGCTATCTCCAGGGGTGATCCTTCATTCTCCTGTCTATCCGGTGTCGACCCCTCAGGCTCTCCCCCTTCTTCAGGTATGGGGAGTTCCTCCTTATCCTCTAGTCCTATCTACTGCTATTGGAGGCCCTCATCCTACTCTGTATCACTTAGGACGATGACAAGGGGTATCGTAGGACTTCTTTCCTTTTTACCCCTAAAAATAGAGGAATCCTCCCCTGGCTCTAGGCTGCTCTATTGGGCGTCCGACCGAATTTTCCCTAAATAGAATACTCGTTCGACAGATGTGGGAGAATTTGACAGGACTTCTTCTACCCAATCGATTTGAGTGGACGCATCCCTTCTTTCTATTCCCCTATCTTGAAGCAACTGATTTTCCTCCTACAACTGCTGAACCAGTTGCTCGAGTTGGGCGATCCGTCTGTCTCGTTTGTCCAACTCCCCTTCATGCTGGTTCTGGCAGTCCTCTAGAATTTGTTGTGTCATCTAGCAATTGGTTTTCCATTCAAGTGCCTCCTCCAAGGTTACATTGACCTGGTCATTATTATTGGAATTTATTGCATTTTGTGGGCTCCAGTTTGTTAATTCCTAGAGGGTTTGGGCTGCAACATCTATCTTCGGGTCACTATGTTCTTCCTCTATCAAGAGGAGTCACCGCAACCGTATCCTCCTGGGGATTGGTTCCGTTGGGTGAAACTCATATTCATCGCTAGCAAGTGGCGCTCCTTCTTCCTCATGCTCGGGCACTGGGGAATGCCCTCTTTCCTCTATGCCTTCGGGCACTGGTGACTGCCCTATTTCTTCTATGTTTTTGGGCATCGATGACTGCCATGTTTCCTCTGTGTAATAGGGCAATTCCAATTGCTCGATGTTCATTATTTCCTCTGAATGGGATCCCTCTTCTTGCCCTACTTTGCCAATAGCATTTTGTCGCGTTTCTTGGCCGATGTCTCCCTCTGTGTCGGGGTTCTACATCTATGCTTCTACATGGTGGGCTAGTGTCGATATCAACCCATGGTGGGCTAAGGTGGTCAGTGCCCCCTTCTGGTACCGAGTCACTTTGTCCTTCAGAACATTCACCAAGTAGAAGGGCATGTTTAACTTTCTTCCATGCACCAGGTGATTGAGAAAATGCACATGATTAACGTGCAAATGGGTATATTTCCCGATGCATGTGAAGAATCGAGCAACCTTCTCGAACATATTTCGTAGATTCATGGGGAGACTACTTTTGGGTAACCCCTCCTTGTCTATCTGCATGTTCTCTCCTGACAGCAGTATCTCGGCATACAGTTTTAACAATCCGCCCTTATATACACATTCCCCTGTGAGGGGCAATCCAGTCACTTGTGAGATGAACTCAGGGGTGACTAGGATTTCTACCCCTCATACTTGGGCCACATTGCCTCTCAAGGAGGTGGCGAATTCCTTGGCTACCTCCATGTCTTGGCTCTGACTGACCAGGGTACAATATTCAAGCCATCCCTCGGCCTCGAACTGTGCTTTTACCGTTCCTCTTATTCCTTTCGTATCACCTGGTTCATTCTTCTTCACCGCGTGGTTCTTGGACCTTCCTCCCATGGTGCCTTCCTTTACACTATTAATTTTTTTTTGTCCTTCCTTCCTCAAGAAGGCACCTTCTTATAGGGAAGGTGCCTAACCCTAGCAGTTATGGAAGGCGCCATATCATTGGCATGAGATTCCGGCTATGGGGGGATATGATCTTTATGACGATGGTATCTTTTTTGGTACTACGTATTTCTATAAATAATTATATAAAAATTTTGATTTAACATGTGCATACCTGATTCGATGTTTCAAGCATCGTGGAGGTCGTTGATTCGTCGATTTGTGACACGGGGGAGGGGTATGGTCATCTGGTGCCGCTCATTCGTGATGCTTCATTCCACTCGAGGCATCTGGTAGGTGTGAGTGTTGCATGCAGGAGGAGTTTCTTCTGGTACCTTCCCCATGTGGAAGGCGCCTTTGTGGCACCTTCTCGATGTTGTCGGTGTCCTCTGAACGGATGTGCCTTTCGGTGATAGAAGGTGCCTCTGGTTGGTTGTACCATATGGCGGTGGAAGGCACCTTCTTGATGATGGCACATTCCTACTATGAAAGGTGCTTAGTCTGCATGCACCTTCCCGATGTGGAAGGTGCCTGTCTGCTTGCGCCTTCCCAATGTGGAAGGTGCCTTCTTGATGATGGTGCCTTTCTATTATAGAAGGTGCTCGGTCTGCATGCACCTTCCTGATGTGGAAGGTGTATGTCTGCTTGTGCCTTCTCGATGTGGAAGGCGCCTATCTAGATGTGCCTTCCTGGTGTGGAAGGCACATGTTTGCTTGTGCCTTCTCGATGTGGAAGGCACCTTCGTGTTTTTTTTTTTTAATTGGTGTGCTGGGTGCCTTTATAAGGATGGAAGGCGCCTTCTAGATGTGGAAGGCACCTTATTCTGGCTGGGTGCCTTTTGGATGTGGAATGTGCCTTCTTCTGGTTGGGTGCCTTCTGGATGAGTAAGGCACCTTCTTCTAGTTGGGTGCCTTCTGGATGCGAAAGGCACCTTCTTTTGGCTAGGCGCATTTGGGATGTGGAAGGCACCTTCTTCTAGATGGGTGCCTGCTCGATGCGAAAGGTGCCTTCTTCTAGCTGGGAACCTTTTGGATGTGGAAGGTGCCTTCTTCTAGCTGGGCGCCTTTTGGATGTGGAAGGTGCCTTCTTCTAGCTGGGTGCCTTCTTGATGTGGAAGGCGCCTTCTTCTAGCTGGGCGCCTTCTGGATGTGGAAGGCACCTTCTTCTGGCTGGGTGCCTTCTGGATGTGGAAGGTGCCTTCTTCTGGTTGGGCGCCTTCTGCTCGGCAATCACGTTGCGATTGAATGGAAAAGGGTGATCAAACCTTCCCAGTTTTTGCTTCATGCTACCCAGATTCTACCTATGAGCCGGTGTTGGAATCCTGAGCCGAATCAGGCCTGGTTTCCCAGATACCTATCCCTCATGCTGTCAGGTCCTCCACCTATAAAAAGCAACCAAAAAAATGAAAATAAGGGCAGTTAGACGCATTCCATGCCTATTAGGCCCTAGGTTAGGATGCCTGCAGCTTGCATGCGGGCATCATCCCTGCAAAAACACACTATATAAAAAAAACTACATTAACTAATTTTTTGGGTGAGCACTTTCATGCCCACCATTTCACCTGTGAGAGTTCGGTCTAGATCTAGCAAGATGGGGTCTCCCCCATGCCTATTATGGATTCTACCTGTAATGTTTTGGACGTATTATAGGGGCGTAGTCGGTGGCCATTGACTATGAACATGGTGTTGCTATCGTCAATTGTCTTAACGCGCACCGCCCCATTCTTGATGAGCTCTACCACCTCATACGGCCCCATCCACCTCTGCATTAGTTTGCCCTTCCTCTCTTGGAACCGAGAATCGTACAATAGTACCCATTCCCCCACTTGGAACTGCTTTAGCTTAATGTGGCTATCATGCCACTTCTTTCTTTGCTTCTGTATAATCTTCGTCCTCTGCAAAGCATCCAATAAGATTTTGTCCAGCTGATCTAGCTGTCGAATCCTCTATTTTTGGGCTTCATCCAAGCTCAAGTTTAATTCTAAAGCCGTTCTCAGCGTCTTGATTTCAAATTCGATGGGCATCATCACATTTTTCCCATAGACCAGTTGGAAAGGTGTAAATCCTGTGGTGGATTTCCATGTGGTGTTGTATGCCTAAAATGCCTCCGGAAACCATGTAGCCCAATATTTCCTGTGTTGTTGCACGGTCTTGGTCAGGATGTTCTCTATCTCCTTGTTTGTCACTTCTACTTGCCCATTTGCATGCGGATGGTAGGGCGTAGTTTTATTGTGTCGAACTCTGTATTGCTCCATCAGCTCCTCAATCAAATTGGAGGTAAATTGGGGCCCTTGGTCTATTGTTATCTCCCGAGGGACCCCAAATCATGTGAAAATATGGGCAAATAAGAAATCGGTGATCGTTATTTCCTTTGAATCCCTTAATGCCTACACTTCAACCCATTTGGTGACGTAATCCGTGCAGACCAGAATAAACCTCCTCCCCATCGAAGGTGGATTAAATGGTCCTACGAAGTCCATGCCCCATTTATCAAAAGGTTCTAGGTGTACCTATGGCTGGAGGGGCATTTTGTCTCAATGGGTTGGTCTGCCCATCCTTTGGCATTTGTCACACTTGCCGGCGTACACAATCACATCCTTAAATAGAGTGGGCCAAAAGTACCCAGCTTGCAGGATTTTGTAGGTAGTTCATTTCCCTACAAAGTGTCCTCTACATGGCTCATCGTGACATGCCTTGAGTACTTCTGAGAACTCCTGTTCTGCTATGCATCTTCTGATAATTTGGTCACGTCCTATTTTAAATAGGAGACCATCCATCCAGAGGAATGATGCGCTCTTCTCTATGACCGCCTACTTTTCTCGATAAGAGAGAGTAGGTGAGGTCCTTTCGATGGCCAAGTAATTGGCTATATCTGCATACCACGGGGTTTGCTCACTAATAGTGAACAAATGTTCATCCGAAAACTGGTCTTCCACTGCTTGATGGTCTATTGGTATCAATCTGGATAGAAAATCTGCCATGACATTATCCTTGCTTGGTTTGTCGACTATGGTGATGTCGAATTCCTGTAGTAGCAATAGCCATCTGATAATTCTTTCACCAATGGTCGGCTTGCTCATTAGGTACCTGATAGCCACGTGGTCCGTATGGACAAATACCTTATATCCGGTGATATAGTGGCAGAACTTGTTTATAGCATGGACAACTGCGAGGAACTCCTTCTCTGTCATCGTTTATTTGAGCTCTACTCTCGCCAAGTTTTTACTGACATAATAAATGGCATAAAATTCTTCGCCATATTTCTGTCCGAGGACTGCTCCAATCGCACCGTTAGATGCATCACAGTAAATATGGAATGGTATGGCCCAATTTGGTCCTCTTAATATAGGTGCAGATATCATTTTTTCCTTAAGCAATTGGAACGCCTCTTCGCAATCTCCTGTCCAATTGAACTCTACGTCCTTAGATAATAGAGTGTGCAGTGGTTTGGCAATTTTGCTAAATTCGGTGATAAATCACCGATAGTACCCGACTGATCCAAGAAAACTCCTTACCTCCTTCTGTGTTCTAGGGCTGGGTAGGTCTTTGATGACCTCAATATTCCTTTTGTCAACTTTTATTCCTTCTACAGAGAGGTGGTGCCCCAGTACGATGCCTTCTTGCATCATCATAAAGCATTTTTCATTACTTAGGGAGAAATTATTTTCCTTGCTTCTATCGAGCACTCTTTCCAAATTTGTCATTGCCTCCTCGAAGGTTTCTCCATAGGCGGTGAAGTCGTCCATGTATACTTCCACCCCATCTCCCATCATATCTGAGAATATGCTAAGCACCGCTCTTTGAAAGGTGGCAAGTGCGTTGCACATTCCGAAAGGCAATACCCTATAGGCAAACATTCCCCATGGGCAGATGAACGTTGTCTTATCTTGATCTTCTTCTCCTATCTAGATCTAGTTGTATCCACTGAATCCATCCAAAAAGGAGAAGTATTTCCTTCCCGAGAGTGTGTCCAAGACTTGATCGATGAACGGGAGTGGGAAGTGGTCTTTCTTAGTCGCTTTGTTCAATGCTCTGTAGTCCATGCAAATTCACCATTTCCCGTTCTTTTTAGGGACCACCACTAACGGTGATACCCATTCATTGTCAGAAATTGGATATATGAATTCGACAGCCAAGAGTTTGTGCAGTTCTTCTTTGACAATGTCTTTCATTCTCGGGTTCATCCTTCTCTGTGGCTATCGGCTAGGAGTTGCCTGATCATCTAGATAAATCCGATGGGTAAATATCTTTGGGCTGATGCCATGCATATCTACATAGTCCCATGCAAATTCTTGCTGGTGCTTTACCAGGAGCGTGTCAACTTGTTGTTGACATTTAATGTCCTTCCTGGCCAAATGTGTATTTGTTGGATGTGCTGATCTTGGGCACCATTCAACGATGATCCTGGTGCAGAGGTGGAGGATTCTCCATGGAGAAACTCCACAAGAGCACCATCTTTGTCCTCTTTTGCCACCTCCTCCAATGTCATCACCGACTGGATTATGGACAGCTCCGAATTTCCATGCTTGGTGATCGTGGGTTCTTCTACTGAGTCGATGGACTATGCTGGAGGCAAAATGGTCAGCCTTTTGACGTTTTTCCCATTGGAGATGGTCATTAGCCCATCCTAGTAGCTGATGTAAGCGTCAGCTGTTTCCAGCCATGGCCTCCCCAAAATGAGCGGGTAACTGCCTAGCCTAGTTTTGGTTTGCAAAACTAAAAATTCGGCTAGGTATTCCCATGCACTGACTATTATGATCACGTCTTCCAGCATCCCTTCTGGTGACACGGTCGATCGATCGGCTAACTGCAGCACTATCGTGGTTGGTTTCAGGTTCGTGAGCTGCATCCTCTGCATGGTCTCCTGAGGCATCACGTTGATGGCTGCTCTAAGGTCAACCAATGTGTTGGACAGGGAATGTCCTCTAATTTTTACTGTGAGCACCGGGCTGCCTGGATCTATATACTTCAGATGGCATGTTTTGCCCATCATTAAATCTTCCAGTTTAACCATGACGTTAATAGTTTGGGTTGCTTTTCATCCCGAACTCCTTAGACACATCTCTTTGATTGCCTTGGTATAAATTGGGACATCTTGAATTTCTTGGAATAATGGAATTATCACCGTGAGGTTCTTCAAGCTTGACAAGATGTCGAATTTCGGTTGTGTTATTTTTCTCTGTTCTTATAGCCGGCTAGGAAATGGAGCCTTCGCTCTCTCAAGTGTTTCTTCCTCTTCTACCAGAGGTGTTTCCTCTACTTCTTCCTCCTCTTCTACCAGTGGAGGTGTCCCTACTCCTAGCTGCCTACCTGATCTAAGTTGAATATTGTACATATGATACATCTCACCCTCCACATTGTATGTTGGATGGTTCACTCTGTTATTCGGATTTGTTGTCGGTTGTGCGAGTAGCTGCGTAGGTCTCACTACTGGCAATGCTGATAAATTTTATTGGGTGTGAGCAGGTGCTACATTCTATGGAGCTTGATTCCATGCAGTGTGGCTTCTCCACTGCTGCCTAGGATATGGATATGGCATCCATGGCTACTGGTTCGAGAATTCTATTGGGGGTGCATTAGACTAGGGTGATGGCCCCCACCACCCCATGTTAGGTGGTTGAGGCGGTCCTTGGTGCATGTATGGCCCTCCCCCATATGGCGGCATTTCGGTTGGCATATTTCCCATGGGGGGTTGTGGCCAACTCTTTCGATTGCCTATGAAGTAGGCATCCATGCTTTCAGCTTCTTCCTGATTATTAGGCAGTTGTGGGCACAATCAAGTTTTATGATTTAGCCTGCAAACTATGCATACTCTGACCTTGTTCTTCGGGCATGCATTCTTTGCATGCCTTCCTCTACATTTTGGATAGAAATAGGCTAATGTTGCGTCATTCTCTTATTTCTTCTTCTCTAACAACATAGATATCCCCATGCTAGAGATGAGAGCATTTCACTCTTTAAATCCTCCAGCATGTTACCTATTTTTATCTTGGTGACTGAAGTAGTCACCTTCATGGTTCTGGAGGTGGCCTTGCCTCACCTTCTTGAGTAGTTCTGGCATAGTTGTCGGATGTCTTCCATAGCATGCTGATAGACATCACCTCCGGAGATCATGTTAAGAGCCTCCAGTGACTCATTGGTAAGCCCT
Organism: Wollemia nobilis; assembly: GCA_028583015.1. NCBI lineage: Eukaryota > Viridiplantae > Streptophyta > Pinopsida > Araucariales > Araucariaceae > Wollemia > Wollemia nobilis. The sequence continues at coordinate 920,670 of JAQPPZ010000737.1, read as the reverse complement.
CTCAAGAAGATGCTTTTGAGGGACTTATCAGATAGTCTCGCATGAGGAGACCGTTGAAGATTAAAGTTGAATCTCTCCCAGTACTCCTCGAGAGACTCATCTTCTTTCTGTGTCATGCTCAGGACCTCCTCCCTGGAGTCTCTTGCTCTCCCAAAATCTTGGTATTGCTCTAAAAAGAGTTTCTTCATCTGGTCCCAAGTGGCAATGTGTTTGTCCCCCAGACCAATGAACCACCGCAAAGCTGCATCGTCTAATGTAGAAGGAAATAGTTTCAGCTTCTGTGTATCGGATTTGTAATCCATAGACCTGCATAAGACATCAAACTTGAATAAAAATAGGTCAGGGTCCTAAGTCGGGTGTCCTCTGAAGGACGAAAGGTGAGCAAGGGATATGTTTTTCATTTTGGCATCTCCTACTCCCTCCTCTATCGAGAAACTAAAGCCAGATGAGACTTCATCATTATCGGCCATTTTTTTAGGAAATGTGGTTTCTAATGCAGCGCTTATGGCCTTTCGGTTGTTTAAAAAAATTTGAGTCAAAGCTCTAAGGTTTTCTGGTGAGATCGTCTGATCTTCCACAACCTTCCACAATAGGGCTTCCTCTAAAGGAGTCCTATTAAATAGGGGATTTATGATGATTCGTTCTTCCCCTTGTTGATGGGATGAGGAGGCACTTTGCACAAAGTGTGATTCCTCACTCTAATGGACTGCTAGTGGGTCAGGCGAGTCTAATTCAAATTTAGAATGCTCGGTTGACTCTGGTTCTAATGGATTAGTTCTTATAAAGTGACCGTCAGGTCCTCTTCTTCTCGAAGAACTCATACAAGGTCAGATGGAAGGTTTTAGGGTATTGTAAATAATCTAATTGAGACACTTCCCAGGCAATGGCACCAAAATGTTGCGGGCCAAACAAGGTGAATGTTTTCCTATTTTTGTCACATGCCCATGCATTTAATTATCAACCCAGGGAGCTTCGTAAACTTGCGAAGGGTCTAAATAAGATTGCTTACAATACCACTAGAGATGAATCTACTAATATTACTATTGGGGGGTGTTCTTGAAATGGTTGTCAATTATTCACACACTCCTCAATCATTTACATAAGAAGAATAGAATTAAATCTACAAAAATAAATCATCCACACATTCCTAAAAATGAGTCTACTACAAATACTAGAAACAACAATATAGTAAATGATGAAAGCAACAAACTATTCTAAGTAATTGAATAGAAGAGAAATGGGGAAGAAATACTGGCTTGGAGTGGGCCTAAGCTCCAGCAGCTTCTTCCCAGCTAAACACGCGCATAGAACTCTTAGAACTGTGATATATCTATCAAAGTATTACAATCTATCTCTATACCTCTATAAGAATATTTATTAATTTCTATATATCTCTCAGAACGATCTACGTGTGTTTATATAACACACCCGCATAACTTCTGTTACAAAAGAGGTTACAATAGTCGATTCATCCCAAACTAAATTAAGATAGTCTGGCGAATGCAATCGACGTTTGGCATTCTATTCTAATGGTGGCGTGTTCATTGATCGGTTCATGCTTTTCCTAGCATTGGTAAGACATTTCCATATGTTGGTGCGATCTCCAATTTAGCTCTACATGACGTAGAGTTGGAACTGCACCAGCTGCTGCTGTCCACATCATGCAAATCTGGTCAATGGGCAAAGAATCAGTGGTGCCTTCCTTATGAGGAAGGCACCTAAGGATATCGAGCGCCTTCCCTATACGGAAGGTATCTTACTACCATGGTGCCTTCCTGGAAGAGGAAGGTGCTTACCTTCTATTGGCGCCTTCCTGTGGGAGGAAGGTGCTCGCCTTCTATGATGAATGTGCGTCCTCTTAGTGGCACCTTCCTTATGGGAGGAAGGCACTCTGCCTATCATGGTGCCTTCCTATCGGTGCCTTTTGGATTAGAGGAAGGCACTTCCTTCCCTTTGGTGCCTTCCTAGAGGAGGAAGGCTCTCTTTCTTTCCTTGGCGCCTTCCTGTAGGAGGAAGGCGCTATCTTACTTTTGGCGCCTTCCTGGAAGAGGAAGGCGCCTACGTTCTCTTGGCGCCTTCCTGGAAGAGGAAGGCTCCTACTTTCTCTTGGCTCCTTCTTGGAAGAGGAAGGTGCCTACGTTCTCTGCATTGACCCCCGAAGAAACAAAGTGCCAGGTCCATCAAAAAGGCCTCGACTGATCCAAATCTAACTAAACCAAATGCAATTCCACAAAACACACTAAAAACACACAAATTAGATAACACGCATAATTACATCAAATATCTATATAATCATTTATAAAAGTACGCAATCCTTATTATACAACCGCATATTGATCAAGGAAATATGTACAAAATATGAGCATTTATGGTGCTCATCGCTCCTAACATTGGTTTATCTCCTCATAATCCTTAGGTATAGATTATATCTAGGTATGGAGATCCTCACTAGTAGAAATTGGAATTCTTCATCCCAAAATCCTGGAAATCCTACCTCCTTAGCTTCTTTTTCTAGATCCATCATTAATTTTTGCTCTTAGTTGTAGCCTATCTACCATATCCCATCCTTATTTCACCAATTTTTCTCTTTTCATTATGATCTGGGGGATGTACATTGCTACATTTTATTTTTTGTTTTCTATATATTTTGTGGTTAGTTCAAATCTTCTCCCAACTAAATTTATTACATTTTAAGCTTGTTCTACTTAATTCTCTATTTCAATTTAAGCTTTTTTTGAGTCCCTTTTTGCGTCTTCTATGATTTTTGCACTGAATTTCAGGTAGTCAATGATTGGGTAAGCTTTGAGAGTATCCTAAAGGATTTCATTCTAGTTGTTCTTCCTTAATTGCTTCAATGCTTTCTGGTAGAAGTGAGAGGTTCTAGCTCTTTCTTTTTTTCTTTCTGACTATTGCTACAAGTCCTAAATTTGATTTTTAAGTGCATGGTTCATTTTATCCTCTTGCATCTGCTGAGGAGTTGGGATTATCATAATTATTCTCTTCAAATTTTGATTTTCATTGTCTCTGGACTTTTTGATATTTTGTTATTCTTTATCCATTGTTTCCATTTTTTTACTCTTTCTTCGATCTGCTTACATCTCTCTCAACTTATCACCTTACAAGTAGATGGTGTTGACATGGGCTTATGTGCTAAATAGAGAGTCATCTAATGATATTCAGGTAACATATATTATTTACATTTTCATTTGTCAATCATCTAATTTCATATCATATTATGGATTGTCAACCTTTGGGGTGACTATGACTCCCAGTTATTAATAGTGGTTGGGTCAACCACAGTCATTAGCTTGGATGAAGCTTGCATAGATAGCTTGTTTTTCCATCAATATTGTGCATATTGACTTATCTCTTTGAGTCTATTGATTATAACCATGGAAGGATGTTCAGGTGGTGCTAACATTGGGAATATGAATTGCAAGATGAGGAAGGGAGATGGATATATTTTATGGATAGTTGAAGTGGTAATGTTCATGGATGTTTCTGTTTGTGGAGTTGATATAGTTAAATGGATTTCAAATATTATGGTATATTGAGTGGTTTTTCTTTATGGAGATATTTGTGGTGATTGATAAAAATAAGGAACATCAATGGGGATTACAAGAGTATAAGATGTAGTTGTAGGGATTTGATAAATCATACATATTCCTATTTTTGTAGTTGCCCTATTGCTAGCTTGGTCACTAGTTCTGTCATTGGGGGTAGCCCTTAGGTCTTGCATTTTTTGTTGGCCCTTTCTTGTAATTCCATGAGAATATTAAATTTTATTTTCCTTACCCCTTCTTCCTTTGTTAGAGTTGAGCGATTAGATGGTGGTATTATTGGCAACTATTGTAGATATGACCTTATTAATATATTAAATTTCTTGTTCCTATCAATGGTTTATCATAGCACCTACATGATTTCTACTAGTATTTTTTGTTCTTGGATGCTTTGATGCTTCATCGGTCCCATGAAAAACTTAGGAGTTAGCCTCAATGGGGACTCTGATATAGGTCGTTGATTCCTTTTTCTTTCTACTTTTATAACAATGAACTTAGGAAAAGGTATTCCCAAGGTTATATTTTAAGGTCATGGTTGTACTTTTATGAACTCTTGTGACCTAGTGGCTAATTTCCCTATACCTCCTCCAACGTATCCAATTTTTCCTATGATTTTGGATCTTTTCGGATATATTTTTTATTGTAATTCGATTGGGATGAAGTTCATAGCTTGTTGGTTTGATTCTAAGGCTTCCTTTATGGGCACTTGATTCTCTGAGATTATTGTAGTACTACCATCAATTTATCCTCCTTTGAATATGTTTGTTCAATTTTTATTTCTTATTTTCCTTATTGTACTTTCTCACCTTCACTGTTATTAATTTTAGCCTTAATTTGCTCTTCCCAAGGCTTCCAAGTCCCTATATTCTTATCATATTTTTGAGAAAATATTTTGTCCATCGACAATGGGTACATACACTTTTAAGTGTTATACTTGCATCTAAACATGCACTATTCCATAATCTTGGCTTCTTCCTAGCCTATCTTATTAGCCATATTATATATTTTATCTTGGGTTGATATATGATCTTTGTACTTATCTAGGTCATAGTCACATTTTGGATAATAGAAATCTCTTCAAGGAGGCAACTCTTACATCTTAGCAATGTTCCAATTATTATATTTTTAAGTCTTCCTACCATAAATTATCACAAAATATCACACAAGTTCCAATATAAAATAGCCACAATATTAATGGTCAAAGTAGTAATATGATGAGTAGAATAATATGAGCAAATTAATATGTATATCAAGGCCTATATAATAAATAAATAACATTAATTTCTATACTCAAATATGAATGTAAATAGCAAAAATCATTCATGAACTATGCATGAAGAAAAATTACAATAGTAATTGCTCAAAAATTCTATATACAAGCTTTATTACTTCTCTTTCTCTTACAATTAAATAATGAAATACATGAATTGGATTTGATCCTTTGGTTATTTTATTATGGAGCATTGTCTCCATAATATATATATAGTAGTGTGACTCTTTAAGTACTTGATTATTGCTCTCTATATGCCAAGTCTCATGACTCTTGGCTTATCAAATTTCCACTTGCATACTATATGGAAACTTGACTCTAAGAAATTTGCACACATGAATCTTACACTTCTATATGCACTCCTAATCTAAAATACTTCTGGACATCCTCACATTACATATTTACACTCTTACATACAAGATACTTATTCATATTTTCTCAAGCTATAGTTACACTCTAACTTACCTGAAACTTGTGCATTTATTATACATTGCACTCTCACATGACACTTGTGCATTTATTGCACATTAACACTTACATAAAAGGGGGAATATAAATCATACTCTAAACTATAGACTCAACCCTAGTCTATTACATATTTAAAAATGTACCATAGGGGTACATTAGCATGTACCAAATAATGTAATATACCTCAACTTCCCCCTGTATTATATTATTTGGTTATTGAAGACTTTGGTCTTCAATATTGATCTTCATATTTATCTTCAATATTCAAGTGACCTAACACTATTCCCAAACCTTTGGTTGATATTTATCTTCTATCCACCTCTTTTATAATAATATTTGAATCTGCAATATATGGTTCTTTATTGACTTATGATTCATGTCTTTTGTTGTCCTTCCTTTTTTTCTTACCTTCATTCTTCTTTCTTAAACTTCTCTTATACATATCCATCTATGATATTTCTAATGATGTGCCTTCTAAACATTGAGTTAGAAAATCATCACAATAATACAACTTTGATTTCAATGATTCCTCATTGAAGCTAACATAAGCTTCATTCAAGTTGTATATTACATCTTTCTTTTCTTATATTTTTTCTTAAAATATCTCAAATATAAGTAATGGAAAATACATCATTAAGTATTCTTATGAAGAAAGTGTAATGGTGTTTTGTGAATTCCACCATATTCTAAAAGGTTTTTCATGAACATAGCTTATAATTGTTGTGAATTTTTTATTTTTGCATCTTTGAGAAATAATGTTAACTTTTATTTTAAACCATTTGTCATTTGATTTTTTTTTTATAAAAATCATCTATTAAATCTTGAGAATAAAAGTTTAGCTTATTCACCATTTCTTCACTATCTTCATTGAATGCATTTCTAATATTTTATTTTGTGATATGCAATTCAATAAATGAATCCTATGATTTAATTCCTTTGAAATAGTAATCCTTATAATACCCCAGTTTGAATAATAACTCAAATATGAAATTTGAAAATTTTAAATTTTCTAAATCTTTGATTTAGAAAAATTTTTAACTCCCAAATATTTAAATATGTAAAATTTCAAAAACTTTTCTAATATCTTAAATTTTCTCAAAATATAAGAAAATAAATAGTCTAATCTAAAAATACTCCAAATATCTTTAAAAATTGAAAAAAATTTAAACAACAAATCAAAATTTGAAATCCTTATCATTCAACACTTATAAAAAACTCATAAAATATAACCTTGCATCTAAATCTTATAACTCCAATTATTATCACCTAACTTTAATTAAAGCAATTGTGAAGATTTAATTTTTCCCATTGACCTTTCTTTTCCCCTAAACTTGTGCTTGGATAGGATTCCACCTTTCACTCACTAATTGCACTACAATTTGAAATTAGTAGTCTATGCCAAGCTAAACCCTAACTTTATGTGGAGGTTTGCATGTAATAAAATAATTTCAATTGACTTATAACTACTATAAAAACCTATGTTAAACTGATTGGCTAGAAATTAGATCCTCAATCATAAAACTCGACTCTTCACATTCTATGGACTGAGGATTGTTGCATCTACCATGCAAAATGAACTTTACATTTTCTCTTGTTTTTGTGTGATGCATTCCACATGGTCCAAGCTATGTACTACTTGAAACTATGATTTCCTTCTCAATAGCTCCTCTCTACTAAGTAGTTCATCTCTGTTGAATAGCTCCATTGAGTAGCTTCTCTATATTGAATATATACTCTATGCTAAATAGCTCCTCTAAGTAGCTTCTATCTATTGAATAACTCCATTGATTAGTTCCTTCTCCTTGGATACTCTTTAGTTTCACCCTACCCAAACATATTTATAAGCCAATTGAAGCATATCCTCTACTATGAAGCACCTATGTACTTTCTAGACATCATATAGTGTTATTATCATAGGTTTATGTGGTTTAATATTTTGGATGACATTCACATTCTTGCTCTTGTTTTTGTATGCATCGATAGATGTGTTCTTATCTATAATGTTGACTTAGCTTATTGCTTGAATTCTATATAGTGCTAAGTCTTTGAATTTTATACAATCTAAGTAGATGGTTGGTTGAACACTTGAATTTCCTCTTATATTTGTTGTTAGAGCCTATTATTTTACATTAGCCTTATATAATTCTAAAACTAATCTAGCTTCTCAAGATATACTAGTCATTTTAATTTTTTCTCTCAATTCTGGCCACTTAGGCCTCTTTACTATGCTACTACACAAGTTTCTTCTTCAACGCAAGATGCTTGAGCCTCTATATTTAAATGTTGACCTCTTACCTAGTATTTTCTTCTATTAGTCTCTTAAACCTATTATAAAATGCTAGCCTCTTGGACCTCTTCCTTTTAGTGTAGGCCTTCTTGAGACTTTTCTATTTAATATAGGCTTATTTCGACTTCTTTATTTCTTCTTTATTTATTTTTTTATTTTTGAATGCTTTCAAATATGTCAAGGTCAAATTAATATTGAACTGATTACCCTTTATTTCTTTTTTAAATGCTTCTTTTAATTATCTATTACTTGCTTTATTCTTTGTTGTTTTCTCTAGTTTCTTTAGAAGATGAAATTCTCCTCTACCTCTATAGGAAGCTTCTCAAACTCTAACTTAATATTTGTTGCTTGTCTTCAATTGAAAATATTTAATATCTTAGGTTACACCTAATAACTTAATATGATTCTTCTCCTTACTAGATAACACAATATCAATGTCAAGGTGGCTCTATATATCCCTAAATGATCAACTATCTCCAAAGTTGATTCTACCTCAATATTTAATCTGCACATTCTCAAATCTTCAAATCAATGTTAGGATGGCTCTATCCTCAATGACCAAATTTTCTCCTAAGTTGGTTCTGCCAATAAATATAGCTAATTACTAGTCTTCGTTGGTTATTCTTCAACAAATTGGAAATACCCTAGCCTAATATACTCAATAAGACCTTTAAAAAATAGAGTCCAAGACTATATTACCTCTAAAGTGGACAGACTCTAAATTAATTTTATCAAAAATAGATAAAGCTAATTAATAATGGTGGCTAATAAATAATTCTATCAAACAATATAGATTCAAGTGGCAGGTTTGATACCACTATTGGCTTATTAAGCCTTAATACCACAAAAATATCATAGAATATCATACAAGTCCCAATATAATATAGGCACAATATTAAAGGTCAAAATAATAATATGATGAGTAGAATAATATGTGTAAATTAATATGTATATCAAGGCTTATATAATAAATAAAATAGCATTAATATATAATTAAATACAAATATAAATATATTGAATCATTCATGAACTATTCATGAAGAAAACTTACAATATTAATTGCTCAAAACGTTTGTATACAATATTTATTACTTCTCTTCCTATTACAATCATATAATAAGATATATGAATTGGATTTGATCCTTTAGGTATTTTCTTATCGAGCATTATCTCCATAATAAATACATACTAATGTGAATCTTCAAGTACTTGAATATTGCTCTTCAAATGCCAAGTCTCATGACTTGGATTCTCAACTTGCCACTTGCATACTAGATGGACACTTGACTCTAAGACACTTGCACACATGAATCTTACACTTCTACATGCACTCCTAATATAATATACTTGTACACATCCTCACATTACATATTTTCATACTTTCATACATGTTACATGTGCATATTCTCTTAATCTACACTTGCATTCAAACATACATGAGACTTGTGTATTTCTTGCAAATTGCACTCTTTAATTACACACCTGCATTTCTTGCACATTGACACTTACATAAAAGGGAAAATATAAATCACACTCTAAATTATAGAATCAACCCTAATCTATTACATATTTACAAATGTACCATGAAGGTACATTAACATGTACCAAATAATGTAATATACCTCAACATCAATTTAGCTCGTACTTCTAAAAATTGCTTTAGAGTTGTTCGATGTTAGGTTGCTTAACCTTTTTGAATATTGGTGGATTACTGTTATTTAAGTATGTTATCTAGTTTATGAATTCATCCTGAGGGTCTTACTTCCATTTGTGTGGTATTACCCATAATCCAGGTTTTTCAAGTTTATTGCTCAGAATTGCTCTTTGTTCTTTAGTTGTTACTGTAATGGATTTAAAAGTTAAAGGATACTCACAAGTGGTAGCTTTATTTATGTCTGAGCTAAAATATGCACTTATGTCTATAGTTTTTCCATAATATTCCATGGTGAACACTTAGCCAGTTACAAGTACAAGAATAGAAATAACTTCTACACAAAACCATATAATCTTATCATAGTCCCTTCTATTAGGAAATACCAATGTCCTTCTTCTATTTAGGGACTTTGCAATATTGTAGTTGTTGCTCAAGGAAATCAGTGTATTTATTCATATATGAGCTTTAGTATTGGTCCCACAAATTCTATATTAAAATTATAGTAGGATTCAAAAGTGCTAATTAAGATTATCCAGTCCACTACTACCATATTTATCCTTGGTTATTTACCCTATTCACACGTATCCATTGCATACGTTCTATTGTGCTATATAAAAATAACCAAGCTATGTGTTAAGGATATAAAAAAGTACCATATTTTGAATCTTGTAGTTGTGTGATCTTCTCATGCATGCTATTGCATAGAAATCTAGGCAGCTAGGTGAAATATCTTTTGCTCATTGTTCTACTACTTCCTCAAGGTGTTTCTATTTTAACATAAGGATGAATTATTTATTCTCGACTTTGCAAGTATGGTCTTGAATAATTTTTTCCTTCTACATTTTCTGATCATTCATTGCTTTATTTTAAGGAGCTTTCATACTTTCAACCATTTTTGTTTTGTTCACACTCATATATCCCTTGTTTAACACTACAAATTATTCCTATCACTAGTTGTGGAATTCTAGCTCAAGATAGTTTGTTATATCAAGAATTTATTTTCTTAGAAACTTTGTGGAGTGATTTCTTGTTGAATTATTTTCTTTATTAGCACTAAATTAGCTATTGTGTTGTTATTATAGTAGTTGAGGTAAATGTTCACTTTTTCTTGAAGATTGGCTTTTGTGCTTCATAAGGTCGTATAAGATATTTGCATGTCAATTAGATTGTGGTTGTTATGGCTACCTGATGAATAAGCATAAAAGATTTAAAATTTCATTAGTTGATTTTGGCTTTGGATAATTGACTTCTAGCCTATTTCAAAATTATCATGGCTTATTTACTTTCTGTATTTTTAAGTACATATGATACAAAGGGTGACGACACCCTAAAAAAAGTGCTTTAAGTGTTGGTCATTTATTGGTATTTATAAATCATAAGCATTATTTTTATGTTATGTGGTGATGTGGTATGGTCTAGATCAAAATAAATCAAATTCTTGATGATTACCTAGTTTCAATTTGTCTTCATCCCATTCAAGTACAAAGTCATCAATTTGATAATCACAAAATGTGGTCCTCTTGTCAAACCATCATTTCATTACAATTGAATGCTTTTGGAAATTATTATAAGCATTTTATATTTGTTCTTATAAGAGTAGACATTGTGTCATTAAATATTCCATTGGTTTGATATTGAGAAGTTCCTCTTGGTCTATTAAACACATTGCAGGTAACTCAATATGTAATGAAAGAATGGCCTCCTTTCCATAAAATTAGGAATTATGCAAGGTTTTTAATGTCTTTTTAATTGATATTTGGTCTATCCATAATGCTTGGTCAAATAACAAATGCCAACCCTTTTTCACCAATGGTTGTTTTGATAATATTCAACAAATTTTTATTAGTGGATTTGGCCTATCAATTCCCCTATGGGTGGTAAATTGATGATACTTTAAAGTAGATATTGTATTTACTAAAAAAGTTAATAAAATATTTTCCCTATAAAATTGAATCCGTTGTTAGTTACCAAAGTGTTTAGGATATTGAACCTCATGACTAGCTTTTCTAGAAACTCAATTACTATATATTGATTGGATGATTTTGTGGTTGTCACTTCTATCCACCTAGTGAAATAATTTGTCATTATTAAAATATAATTATTTCCTATTGATGAGTTTGGGTTTATAAATCCAATAAAATATAATCCTCATTATTGGAAAGGTTCGTATTCTTTGATTGGTTGTAGTGGAAGTGCAATATTTATATTTATTTTGATGAATATTTGGTATTTCTCATAAGATTTAGCTACCTTAAACACATCTATGAATATGGTGGGCCAATTAAATGTAGCTCAAAGAATTTTAACAATGGTAGTTTATATCAAGTAATTTCCTCTAGATAATCCTATGTGAAACTCTTTTAGCACCTTCTCCACTTGTTTTGGTTTTATGCAACGAAGGAGAATTCCATAAAAAAAATAATTATAATCCTTTTGGTAGTCAAACATATTTCAATATCTATAATCTATATCAATACCTTTATGAATAATTCAACCCTCTAGGGCATCTTATTGTTTGAAAATAGTTTATCAATTTATCTACACAATTGGGTTCTTTCATGTGTTGCCCACTTTCGACGTATATTCCAATATTCTCTTCTATACACATGTTGTAGTCATGTTTCAAAGTGATGGCTAACTATTGACATAAGACTCTACATTATACTAGTTTAGTAGGGTGCACCTTGATGTCCTATTATTTAATATTAGTAACCCATCTAACTCTTTTTCTCCTAATTCTTCTTGAAGGATAAAATTCCTAACATCTGAGTCGACTACATAGACTACAATTTTGCCCTACGATACATAATGTTTGAGTTTTTTTAGTGATTTCATGATGGTAAACACCTGATTTTATATCAAATTATAGTTTTTTTACAATAATGTAACATTTGGCTTAAGAAAGACATCGGGTATTCTTCATGGTTATCATGTTGTTTAGTCAAAACTATGGCATGGTTACCTTTAGACCCATTTATGTATAAGATGAAGTCTTTACTAAAATTTGAGTTAATCAAAACCAAAGCCTTAATTATTGTCTATTTGAAATTTTTCCTCCTCTCAGAGGTCCATTAAAATGCTACATTTTTCTTTAAGAGCTCTATCATAGGTTTGACTATTTTTGCAAAGTCAAAAATAATTTTTTGGACACTGTTGATCTACACAAAGAATGATTGCAAAGCCTTCTTATTAATGGGATGTGGTAAACCTAAAATAAAATGAAATATTTCTATATTAAATGTGAATCCTTGTCTAGAGATGACATATCCTAGGATTTTCCCCTTGTGCACAAATAATATTGATTTTTTTTATTCAATGATATTACAAACTCGTGACACTTCTAAAAACCCATCTCTATATGCTTTAAGTGCTTTTTCTTGTCTTGAAATAAAATTGTCATGTCATCCATGTAAATTAGGATAATTGTGTTAAATAACTCATCAAAAGGAACTAAATACCCTGGAATTACACTTGGTGTATATTAAATGCCCTGGAACCAACTATAATTGCATTAATAAGAGGAGGGAGCCACATAGTAGGAAGGTGAAGTTAGATAATTTTTTGGTTTTAGAGGAAGCATTTGTAAAATGGAATATAAAATTTCAAATTTTGGAAGGTCCAGTTTTAGATCACTTTCCCATTTTGTTGGAAGGGGGATCAAAATAGTGCAGTATCACAAACCATTTAAATTTGAAAACTTTTGGTTATAAAAAGAGAAACTTTGATATAAAATTCCATAGTGGTGGGAAGAGGGTCATCCAACATATGGGAAATCAATGTTTAGATTCCATAAGTAGCTTCATTATGTCAAGGATCAACTATAACAATGTATTCAAGCTAACAAGATAGACTTTCAGGTCTAAAGAGCTCCATTGGTGGCCAGATGGGATGAGGTTCAAAAACACTTCAGGGAAGGAACAATTACAAATAAAATCAAAGAAGAGGATGATGCATTACGTAAAGCTATTGAGGACATTGACAACCAAGAGGAGACCTAGTGGAAATAGAGAGCAAGAATCACTTGGTTACTAGAAGGTGATAAAAATACCAAATTTTTCCATCGGTCTACTTGTGCTAGGAGATAAACGAACAACATGGAAGATCTTCAATATGAGAACGAAAACTTCTTTGATATAATTATAGGTATGTATTTCCATTCAATGGATTATTTTTCTAAACTAATTAAGAAAAATATGGTGTAAGATTAAGAGGATCAAAAATAATTTCTTTTTGTGATACCCTCTATTATATTTGAGGAAGAAAATAGAATCCTACTTAAACCTATTGATAGAGAGGAACTGAAGAATGTAGTCTTTGGAATGAGCATTGAAAAAACACCAAGTCTAGATGAATTTCCAATTGAGTTTTCTTAGGCCTTCTGGGATAACTTGGAGTAGGATGTAATGGATGTTATAGAGGAATCCAAAGGTAGTAAAATAATGCTTAAGGTATTAAATCTTACTTTCATTACCTTAATTTCAAAAGGAGAGGAGGAGATGCATATTTCATATTATAGACCTATTGCCTTATGCAATGCCATGTAGAAAATAATCACAAAGGTAATGGTTGAGTGGCTAAAACATCTTCTACATAGCATTATATCCTCGAAGAAAGGGGGTTTTGTAGAGGGTGGGAAAATCTTGAATGGTGTGGTTCTATTTCAAGAGGTAATCCATTCAATGCAAAAATCTAGTAATAGAGGAATGTTCATAAAATTTGATATGTCAAAGGCTTATGATAGGGTGGAGTGGAGCTTCTTATCAAAGCTGATGGCAATATTTGGTTTCTCTCAATATTGGATAGAATGGGTTGTGAGTTGTATTTCTACTCTGAAATACTTAGTGTTACTCAAGGGTCTTCCCTCACAACCGTTTGGAGATACTAGAGGTCTTCGTCAAGGATATCCTTGTCCCCTTATATTTTTCTCATATTGGCTGAAGGTTTGGGTAGACTCATCTTGAGAAGAAGAAAAAAAGGTTTGCTAACAGGTATCAAGGTGGGTGAGGAAGTTTTGAGTCACCTACAATTTGTGGATAACATAGGATTGGAGAGAGTGGCCAACTTTAGGGAAACAAGAATGATTAGATATACACTTAATGTCTACCTTAGGACCACCAACCAAGACATCAATGATAAAAAAAACAAAGTGGTATTTTAAATACTACTTAAAGGCTTCAAGAAAGAATTTTAAATATCTTGGGATTCATGAGGACCCCTCTCCCAGTGGTATACTTGGGGGTCCCTTTGCATTATAAAAATTTGAAAATAGATATCTAGAGGAATATTTTGGATTGTATCAAGGAAAAAACTAATCATTGGTCTAAAAAATGGTTAAGCTATGGGGGTAGATTAATGTTTTTATAGCCAATCATTCATGCCATGCCAATTTTTAAAATTTCTATCCTTTCTACCCCACATACCATATCGAAATAGCTAGACAAGATGGCTAGAACGTTTTTATGGGGAGGAGTAAAATAAGAGACGAAATGGGCCTTATTAGGTTGATAGAATGTAACCCAACCTAAGGAAAAATTAGGTTTGGGACTGAGGAGATCAAAGTTAAATAATAAAGATTTAGCTGGAAAGATTTACTAGAGGTGGATTTCCCAACCAACTTCTTTATTTAGTAAAGTTTTAACTAGTAAATATTTAGGATAGGTAAACCCAAATCAGGTGGGTGATGATCATTAGAAATGATAATATTTTTGTATGAGTTATAATGGTTTTTGTGCGGTAGTATAATAAGAGTTGTATCTTTTTATGAATTATTATGTATATATTTAATGAAATTATGTGCATTATCTAATTTGTGTGTGAAGTGTGTTTTGTGTAGATATTTTCTAATTTTGTCATATTTTGATTAGTCGAGGTTCTATGTGGATGTGGCATGCTTCTGCTTCAATGAGTCTAAGGAATATTGGGAAGACATCTTGATCTTCAGGTAGGTACCTTTATCGAAGGTGCCTTGATCCTCAATTAGGTGCCTTGGTCAAGGACACCTTACTCTACAAGTAGGCACCTTGGTCAAGGACACCTTACTCTAAAAGTAGGCACCTCTATCAAGGGAACTTTCCTCCTCAAGTACGTTCCTTGATGCCATACATCAAGTAGGCACCTTGATCCTTAGGTACTTGCCTTGATGTCATACATCAAGGGTGCCTTACTCTTCAAGTAGGTTCCTTGATGTTAAGCACCTTGACCTAGTGGCTGAAGGAGGCCCTATTGACTGTGGTAAACGTTTGACTCCACATCACATAGGCTATCCTTGGAAGACTACCGAACATACGAGCTTTTCCAGTTGTATTGGACGAAATGCATAACCAATTGACAAAGAAAAACATGGGAAACATAGAGATAGAACCTAAAAATCTTCTATCTCCAAAAGAAGATAAAAGTTATTGAATATTTTTATCATACACTTGTTACAGTAACTAAACTATCTCAGTTTAGACTGTAACTAGGTATTTTTTTGTAACAACATTGTATCATAAGCTCTGTTTGCATTATATAAATACACAGACGTCTCTGAGAAGGACAGTAATTTTCTAAGAGTGGTGATGTATGTAAGAATTTAGCATTGCACTGCAATATTAATAAAAGTGTTCGAGAGTTCTTCCATTCACATTCTAACCTTGTAACTTATTGGGCGGAAGCTACTGGATCCTAGGCCCACTCCAAGCTAGTATTCCTTCTCATTATTTCTATTTTCTTCTATATTAGATCATTTATTTTAGTGTGTTGTTCATTTTATTTTTGCAAGTGTGTTTTACTACTTTCCTTTAGTTTCTAAGCATGGAGTGGTGTGATTTATTTTTTGTACTTTTATTATGCATTTTTTAATTGGTGTGGATGAATCAATGATATTTCACAAACACTCCCACCAGTGATAGGTTTAGTGGAATTGTAGACACCAAAACAGCACCCATCCGATTAAGTGACTACAAACACTGATCGCATTGACATACACAGCTTTCAGGGCAGCCCTCAGAGGTCAAACAGTGGTCCTAACCACTCACACAGCAGTTTAGAAGGTCAAAAAATGGCAAAGCAAAGTTGGTCGCAAATAGGCCTTCGTTCAAACAAACCTTAAGAAAAACTTCAAGAGCAAACAAGCCTTAATCAAAAGGGAACCTTGGCCTTAGATGTCGTGAAATCGTGACGTCGCGATATTGCGACACCTAAGGCCCCGAGGGAAGCCTTGGCCTTAGACATCACGATATCGCGCGTCACGATATCGCGACACCTAAGGCCCCGAGGGAAGCCTCGGACTTAGACGTCGTGATATCGCGCATCGCGATATCACGACAGCTAAGGCCCCGAGGGAAGCCTCGGCCTTAGACGTCGCGATATCGCGCATCGCGATATCGCGATGTCCAAGGCCCCGAGGGAAGCCTCGGCCTTAGACGTCGTGATATCCCGCGTCGCGATATCGCGACGTCCAAGGCCCTAAGGGAAGCCTCGGCCTTAGATGTCACGATATCGCACGTCGTGATATCACGGTGTCCAAGGCCCCGAGGGAAGCCTCGGCCTTAGATGTCGTGATATCGCGCGTCGCGATATCGCGACACCTAAGGCCCCGAGGGAAGCCTCGGCCTTAGATGTCACGATATCGCGCGTCGCGATATCGCGACACCTAAGGCCCCAAGGGGGAACCACGGCCGAAGTGTCATGATATCATGACGTCATGATATCGCGACACTTTGGCATTTTGCGTTTAAAAGCAGACACCTCTCCAATCAAAGGCAGACTTTGACGTGGCCACCGCATCCAAGGAATGACCACCATGTGGCACCCCTACGTGCCCCTTTTCAAAGAGACCACGTGGGTCTATAAAAATGGCAGACTTCACCAACTATAATAATGAGACGAGCAGTCTCAACAACAAATCTGATTCGAGGCCATGCCTCATAACTACTAATGTCAGTACGAGCCATGTCTCATAAATCATCTAACAAGGGTCAAATATTAGCGGCGGACTTAGGGTTTGACATTAATGTTTCAGAGGCAAAATTCCTCTATAAAAAACTAGCTCAATGCAATGTAAAAACGGACAACGAAGCATTTTTCTCAGTAGAACAAAGTGCTGTAAAAACCCAGACCCGATCATATTCCCTTGGATTTCAATCTTCTGCACCTGTAATTTCCTCCACGAGGGAGGTTATCGGTGGCTTTCAAGAAGCATAAATCTGATCTTCATACCCGACATTCGACCACAGTGAACTACCAATTTGCCGACAACACATTATTTTTTTGATCTTGAGCCAATTCCCAGTGGATTGGCGTCAAGGTCGAATTTTCATGGGGCGGTCCGCTTGGGCACCCCACGCGCGTTCTTTGTTAGTATAATACATGCTGTTTTAGAATATATTTGTTATATGTTCGAATATATGCTGTTTTAGAATATATTGAAACAACAGTATACGTGATATATGTTTGAATATATGCTATTTTCAAATGCTTTAAAATAGTAGCTTATGTTTTCACGGTCGGATATATATATTTTCATCAACAGAGTTCGAATATATATATTTTGTCATCATATATAGATATATCTTTTCACGTTGAGATTAGTCGTTATAAATACCTCTTGCATTGCATTAATAGTTAACGGATCTATCTTGCATCGTGCTTTGAACGTCTCACAACTGCACTATGTTTTCTTTTGCATGTTGTCCTGCATTATGTTCTGTCCTCTTGTTGCAGGTGCTACTAACGCCCTTTTCATGTCTCTGAATGCAGGATAAACAGTAGTGAGCAAAAGCTCGTTAACATCAGTGGCGACAATACGTTGGCCCACCCACTTTGCATGTGGGCATGCGAAAGAAGACCATTACTCATGATTGTAACTGAGAATGTATAACCGGAAAGATGTATTGTAACCAAGTTGTAATTAATATATAAAGGGTTGTGCTCCTACTTTCTCTGTATATTTTGTCTCAATTTGATTACGTGCTCTCGTTTCATACATAGAGTTAATCCTGTTCTTATTACATCCAAATATTGCTTCCTTCCAGAATCTCATACTTTTAGTGGATAAATACCTCTTGCAATGCATTAATAGTTAACGGATCTATCTTGCATCATGCTTTGAATGTCTCACAACTGCACTATGTTTTCTTTTGCATGTTGCCCGTTTTGTTTTGTCCTCTTGTTGCGGTGTCGCCCTTTTCATGTCTCCGAACGGGATAAACAGCGGCAAAGCTGTTACACGGTGGCGCATCGTTGGCCCACCCACTTGCATGGCGTGCGGAAGAAGCCATTACTCATGTTGTAGCGAGATGTGCCGATTGTTTGACCAGTTGTATTATTATAAAGGGTTGTGCTCCTACTTTCTCTGTATATTTTGTCTCAATTTGATTACGTGCTCTCGTTTCATACATAGAGTTAATTCTGTTCTTATTACATCTGAATATTGCTTCCTTCCGAAATCTCATGCTTTCAGTGGCGATCACGGTGGGACCGTTCCCAGATTTTTAAATCACAGAAACTAATCAGATTTGTTGTGCTTTGTGCTTAACAGGTACCTTTTTTTTTAAGCTGAAGGTCAGAAACAGTAAATCACGGTAGAGAAGAGGTAACGGTTCTAACTGTCTATTTCATTTTCTGCTGTAATATTTCTGTTTATTTTATTTATTTAATTTCTTTTAGTTGTAATATTTTTTCTATAATATTGCTTTTTTTTTTACTTTTATTTTTTTACTAAAGAAAGGTAGAGAAATTTTCCGTAAATTTTTCTTGCTTTAAATAATAAAAAAAAAAATTAAATTTTTACTTGTTGTTTTCCGGTTTGTAGTGTTTCTTGCCGTCTTCCGGTTTGCATAGGGAAAGTTTCTTTTTGCTGCTCGTTTCATTTTTTTAAAATGAACACACACTGCACACAGTAAATTTGAACCAAGGAGCTGGTCGTAAAACCCCGACCCTTGAGCAAGACCAACGGTGGGTTCATCACCACCTTGGCTTAGCTTTGCATCCATTTCCTTGATTGTCACTTTTGTTAGACGTAAATCCTGACGAAAACTGACCGAGTGTTGCTGGGGTGATTCCCATGCATGCGAGGATAAGTCTTCTATGGTAGGTGTCATTAACAGGACAATCCCCCTTCCATACCGCCTATGTTCCACGTACCATCTGCTCTCACGTACCTATAGTTTCCCTCTCATAAGGGCGGGTATATAGAGAGGTTGGTATATCGGTCCGACAATGGTATATTGAAGGGGCAACCATTTATGGGAGTCATATGAGCCAACATTATGCATTTAAACGTTCTTCCAAAATCGCAAAAACAAAACAAAACATCAAAATGCACTAAACCAGTTTAGGACACACTATCAAATCCTTAAAAGAGATAATCACGATTTTGTGTATGAGTGTGCTCATTTCTTCTTAGTGTAGACCAAAAGACAAATCACCATAAATGAGATAAAATTTTCTTAGATAGTAGAGAAGCGCCACAATGGTGTACACCCATAGCAAAGCCCAATCAAGGGCGGACGTTGCGGAAGGTGCACAAAGAGAGGGCGCTAGTCGCCTTCGCTTTAGCCCTAAGGACTTGGCCATACCACCTTGGCAGCCCAGCCTACAAGAGAGTCTATATCATGCCCCATCAAAAAGAACTTATTGGGAACCCCCTCTGTGGGGTATGCCCATTCAACACAGTCCCTTTCGGGAAGAAGCTTTACATGTAGATTTCAATGTAAATAGACAACCGCCTCTTGAGGTTAGATCTGAGTGGCCGTAGCATGATGAAGCGCTAGAGAGGCATAGTATTCATTTGGAGAGACAACGTGGATATGGTATCTCTCCTTTGCCTCCCATCAGAATAGAAAGACAAAATCCAGAGCGCAGGGCTCTTTACACAGGGTGAGCTCACTCCGCCTGCCCCTTTCACACCCATGAAAGAGAGTACGAGGAAGATTATCGCATTCCTTGGGAACAACATACTGCATGGGAACCTTGCATTTTCGCACCAGCTAGGTATCATGATCACACATCGAGGTCGAAGCCTCAAGTAAATGGCGCCTACCTCGACAGAGGGAAGCAACCCATTGAAATTTTAGATTATCAAGATCGAGGCAAACACATAGGAAAACCATTCAAGCCTCCTCAACAAAAGAGGGCAGACCAAGTTGACTCGGCAGTCGCCCGACATGCCACTTGCCAAGCTCGACTCACGCAGCTTGAGTAGGGTCATCAGGAGTTAGAGTACTTATACCACTTGAATAAAGAGTGCATGCAGCGCGAAGCGGATGAGTTGCGCTATAAGCTACCTGAGAGGGTGCCAACCCCTCGCACCCATAGAGAAGAACAATATGAGAGGCACAATCCTTTGGTGCAAGACAGGTCTCCGCGACCTCGTCAAGCTTTGCCTCTGAGACCTTATAGACCCGAGAGGGAGGCCACTCCTCGAAACAATGATGGGTACCCTCAACGGGGACTCAATCAAGGTCATAGGTCTCGCCTAGAGACTCCTCAAGAAGTTTATGAGGAGTACGAACCAGAAATAGAATGGGCCAAAATGCCCCATCAAGGCGGGAGGGCTGCCACTCGACCACCCCCCCATAGGCCTCCAGTCTCCCATAACTCGCAACGAGAGCAAACAAAAGAGGAAGAAATAAAATCTTTCGATGCATACAAAGCGCTATTAGAGCGTTTGGAGTCTGTGGAGACAAAATCTTCTAGGCATCAAAATCCCACATTACGTCAACTCCGTAGTCATCCAGTGCATCCCTCAGTACCTACACCTCTTTACCCCGAACACTTCAAGTTGCCTCAATTGGCAGTCTTTAAAGGTGAAGAGGATGCACAAGAACATGTCACATGGTTCCTAAGTCAATGCTTCGACATCCAAGATAATGATGCATTGTTGCTTTGAAATTTCATAACCACATTCGTAGGCCCTACCTCGGATTGGTTCACACAATTACCCAAACATAGCATAAACAACCTAGATCAACTAGTAGATGTGTTTCTCGAACGTTTTGCTTTCAACACAAGGAAGAAGGCATCACTAAATGATCTGGCCAGCCTCAGGCAATATGAGGAAGAAACAATAGCAGCATACGGGAACCGATGGAGGGCTTTGCTTTCTAAGCTACCCTACCGTCCCCTTATGTCTGATCTTACATAGATGTTTGCATGGAGTTGCTTAAAATCAATCTCTGGTCTATTGCTACTACAACAATACGACAGTTTAGAAGAAGCTTTGGTGCAAGCCAGAGTCATAGAAGAGATTAAAATAGGCGAGGGCGCCATCGCCAAGCCTAAAAATAAAGAGTGGAATAAAACCACTAAGACTAGGAATACGCAATCACAACCCGTAGCGGTTAATCAAGTTGCGATAAATGTTCCCAAGCCTTTGCAAGAAATGTAGCCCCAAAAGGCTAATTACCAGGCAGTGCCTCCTAGTTATGAAAAAGATAATAAGAAATAGGAGCAGAATCAGCGACATCACCCTAGGCGACAATTCACCCCTTACACAGAGTCCAGGGACTCCTTATTTGACCGCTTGTCAGCGGAAAATTTAGTCACCCTTCCAGAGATCCAAACTATAGACCCTAACGCTCCTAAGCCTAAGGGATATAGAGAAGAATTATATTGTAGATTTCATAGGCGAAGGGGCCATGACTTGAATGGATGCTGGAAGTTCAGAGGACTAATCCAAGATTTAATCGACAATAAAACATTGGCCGTGGACAACCCCATAGCGCCAAACAATCAACAAATGGGGGTATTCAAGGACCCTTTGCCTGCCCACGAGGCACAGGAAAAACCTCTCCAGGTTAATGAGGTGCGACAAAATCTCCCCATGCAAGGATTTGTGGGAATGATCAACATAGTGACACGAAATAAAAAATACCTAGAAGTTGCCCCTGAGGTAGCTACGAGGGAAGTCCCAACAATGTCACAGCCTCAACAATGCCCTATACAGTCACCTCCGCCTAGACCAGAGGTCACGATACGGACCAAACTCACGTAGAGTTTGCGGACCACATCGGCTAGGCTGTCCATTTACGAGCTTATTCAATAGTCAACACCTCATAGGGAAGCTCTTATGGACATTTTAAAAACCATCGACTTATAGCCTCACGAAGCAAATTCTTTCAACAACTTCGTAGGACATGTGAAACGATGTACTGAACCGGTCATCACCTTCAGAGAGGATGAAGTCAAAGCAATATCGAATGACGTGACAGATCCACCCCTGCACGTTGTTGCATGGATCAACGGGATCCCGTACAAGAGAGTGTTGGTAGATACTGGCTCGTCTAGTAACATCATTACCACTGCAGCCTTAAAACATTTGAAGCTGCTAGCCTCTCATATCACAACCTCCACCTACACACTGCGAGCTTTCAATGATGCAATATGCTCGATAGTCGGCATAGTTTTTCTACCTGTCCAGGTAGGACAAAAGACAATACCAACATTGTGCCATGTGTTGGAAGGTGATATGGCTTACAATATACTGCTAGGACGGCATTGGATCAAGGACATGAAGTGTGTCCCTTCCATCGCTCACCAGTGCTTAAAGTATGCTTTTGAAGGAGAAATACATGTAGTCCCGATGGACTTGGAACCCTTCAAGTATTGCAATGTGGTACAATTAATGCCTCAGTCGACCCTCCCTTCAACACATTTGGATTTCTAGTTAAATCCATCTAAACAAGGTCCAATATCGTAGGCACCACTGGTGACCAAATCACCAAAATCCCAGCCAGGTGAATCCTCATCATCTGCTCCTTCATTACCAATGCCACCTGTCATGGCTAAACAGAAGGACAAGGGAAAATAGATCATGGAAGAGGCTCAACCCCTAGAAGAGGGTTTGCCCATAATTTCAACGGTATCAACAGAGGAAACATTTGGGTTGAGATTCCTAACACACCAAACATGGAATGGACTCAGGAAGGACTCCCGTTCCCTCCCTCCCAAGCATCAACAATCACTGTTGAAATGGCCAGCACGGGCCTAGGGGAGTATTTAGTGCAGAATGTTGTGGCAACGCCCGCATTAGAGTCAGTACAGGATATGGGGAGACCTCACCTTCCCATAGGAACAGTTGTTCCTCTAGGTCACCCACCCAACCAGACAAATTTTGTGTATGGGGGCCTTGATCATGGTCTTGAACCATGCAAACAAAAGGAAGTAGACGAAGAGCCTTTTGTTGAAAACATCAACTATCTGTCAAACCCAGACTTTGCCCTAAAATATCTCGGACAATGCAATTGGCATGGATACGGGCTAGGCAGATATGAGCAAGGGATGCGGGTCCTTTGCCAACCAAGATATCAGATGCCATATGATAAGTCAGGAGTAGGGTTCAACCACCCCCTGCCCTTAGACATCTTGGTTGAAAATATGCAAGGCCTAGAAATAGGCAACAAGGGGGGATTGGCACCAGATCTTTATGCCAACCCGAATATAGAATATACATTGGGAGATTACCTCCCATGGTCAACCAACACCCTTGGCAACAGTAGTAACTCCCCTCCTTTGCTAGAGAGAGGTGAAAGTTCGGACATTAATCCTCAAAGAAAACATCAATAGTGTCCGGACATCTTTTTGAAGCTGTTCCCCTTAGAGGTTCCAGTCGAATCAATACAATGTCAGGGGAATTCGGTCCCTCCACCACAAGTGGAACAACCGCCATGGGACCAGATTAACTTACTGGAACAAGGAGAACCCTCAATGTCGCAAGTAACAGTTGCTGAAGATGAACATTTTTGGATCTTCGAAAGTGATTCAGAAGATGAGACTGAGATGATCTATCTCAGACATGCACGACAAAATTATCGCCCTTTAACTCATGAAGATCTAATGGGATAGATGGGCATAAGGTTAGGGCATGAATGGTGGGTAGACCCAGCAGGGTGGGCCCTAGTGTTAGATCCATGGCTCCAAATTCATGATGAGCACCGTCCACCCCGAGACCCTATCATGACAACACTGCCGAGGGAAGACCGTGTCCTCCTATCAGCACATAGGGCCGATCCATTCGTGCTCGTTCCCCTAGAACCAGATCCAGAGTATAGGGAGCATCCAGAAGATTCAAGTTATCATACCCATGGTAATGGAGACCCAATTCATTCCATCTACATGATCTCCATTGATTTGACCGCACCCATCCGCAATCCGGCCGACCCAGAGACGGTCATTGCATCTCGACATAGATGCCATCGACTGGGGTCACGTCAATTCACCTTTGTCACCATCATAGTACTGGCCTTTCGATGAAATGCATCATTTTACCCCAGGGACAACTCAGGATATTTTTTAGGCTGAAGAGGAACCCGAGGTTCCCAACGTAGATCTAAATTCAGCTAATGATATCCATTTGATCCCGACTCCACATCAGTTGGAGGACGGATCCCACATGTCAGTCGAGGAAATGACTGATGTAGATATCGACATAGATCCAATGAATCCATAGATTCTCAAGCTAGGGGTAAGTCTTTCCCCCGAAGAGCAAGCCGACTACATTACCCTTCTCAAAGAGAAGAAGGAGGTTTTTGCATGGTCATACAAGGATATGCCAGGACTAGACCCGCAACTAGTCATGCATAATTTAACGCTTGATCCGAAAATCAAGCCCGTAAAGCAAAAACTACGTAAGATGCACCCAATAGTGGCCTTGATGGTCAAAGACGAATTACAAAAGTTGTTGGATGCATAGTTTGTCATCTGCGTGGATTATCCGCCATGGTTGTCCAACATGGTTCCCATCAAGAAGCCCAACGGGAGGATTCACATATGCACCGATTTTCAAGATCTAAACAAAGTGAGTCCTAAGGATGATTTCCCCTTACCGAGCATCGACGCGTTGGTAGACGCTACAGTAGGTCACGAAATGCTCTCCCTCATGGATGGTTTCTCAGGATACAATCAGATTCGTATCAATCCTGAAGACCAACTAAAAACGGCATTCACAACACCTTGGGGGACATTTTGTTATAAGGTCATGCCTTTTGGCCTTAAAAATGCTGGTGCTACCTACCAACATGCCATGACATATATCTTCCATGATTACATGCACAAAACTTTGGAAGATTACATGGATGATTTGTTAGCCAAATCTCTTTTGCGCTCAAATCATATCACTGACTTAAGCCAGATCCTCGATCGCCTCATGGAGCATAAAGTTAGACTAAACCCCAAGAAGTGCATCTTTGGCGTCACATCTGGAAAACTCTTAGGTTTCATAGTCTCAAAATGAGGAATCGAGGTGGACCCAAAGAAATTCAAGGCAATCCTCGAAATGGTTCCCCCAACTACAATCAAGCAGCTCAAAAGTCTATAGGGCAAGGTCACATCGATTAAATGCTTCATAGCGCAATTATCTGACAAATGCCGACCCATGAACAAATTATTGCACAAGGGAGTTACATTTCATTGGGATGACGAGTGCCAGTCAGCCTTTGACGAGATCAAACAAGACCTGGTTTCACCACCAGTATTGGCACCACCTAGACCAGGAGTGCCATTCTACTTATACATCTCAGCTACTGAGGTGGCACTGGGCGCCATGCTAGCCCGGAAGAATGAAATTCACAAAGAACAGGCTACATACTATCTTAGTCGCACCCGGTCGGTTATGAACTTAACTATGCATACGTTGAGAAACTCGCTGCAGCGGTGGTGTTTGCTACTAAAAAGCTACGCCATTAAATGCTGAGCAACACTACGTATGTTGTGTCTAAGGAGAATCCATTGCGATACATGATGAGTCATACTTATCATAGTAGTCACACGACGAAATGGATCATGTTGTTGACGGAATTTGACATAGAGTTTATTGGACAAAAATCTATCAAAGGACAGGTCATAGCCGATCAACTAGCAGAGGCTCCTCTTGAAGACGATCAGCCTCTGGTCATAGAACTACCCGATGATGGGGTCTTCCACGTCTCAGAATCGCCAGATTTTGATGAGCCTGAGTCACAAGCCGACATAAATCTATTCTTCGATGGTTCTAAATGTGAGCAAGGTGGTGGCATGGGAATTGTATTCTTCACATCGCAAGGTGCCCCAATGCCCCTGTCATTTAAATTAAACTTCCCATGCACAAATGCCATGCCCTATCATTTTTTCCCTTGAACAACAATAACGCAGTATGAAGCCTTGCTCCTAGGTCTTTAGATAGCAATCACCATGAACATAAAATGACTGAATATCTTTGGTGATTCCTTGTTAATAGTCAATCAAGTCAAAGGGGTATATCAATGCAAATGCCCAGTTTCGAAGGCTTATAAAGCCCTTGTGGACAAATTCCTGGAAAAACTTGAGTGGTATGACATCGAGGCCCTCCCTCGATCATCGAATCATTTTGCGGACACAATGGCCTCCTTGGGGTCACTAATTCTGCAGGACCTTTCCGATGATATGACAACCATTCAAGTCAAAACCTTATCGTAATCCGCGATAGAGCGTGCAAGCTCCGACTTGATGCCAGGAATCCACATGATCCAGATTGAACCATCCTCGGATAAGTTCTCTCGAATCCGAGATAGTCTGAAACGTGCCAACTGGGGGTCTTTGTTTTCCCCTACTCCCATTAATAGCAACACAACGCTATTCTTGCAGGTTCTATCCCATTCAGCGTCTGCTAGGGAAGAATTTCAAGAGGGATTGGCTATTCATACTGTCGAGGTTTCTAATCAATAGGACTAGTATTTACCCATCAGAGACTACCTCAAGTTAGGTAATCTCCCACTTGGATTGACTCATGCCACAAAATGAGCACTCAAGTAGAAAGTGGCCAAATATGTCTTGATAGGAGACATTTTGTATCATCGCAGCTATGAAGGAATCCTCCTTCGTTGCTTGGACCAGCAAGAGTCCACTTGGGCGATCGCCCAAGCGCACGATGGTACATGTGGTGGCCACTTTAGTGGTATGGCTATCGCAAAGCACATTCTTTGCATGGGCTATTATTGGCCATCTTTAGAGCGATATTGTTGCACCTATGTCAAGAAGTGCATGAAATGTCAACATCATGCCAATTTGATGCACGTACCTTCTCAAGCCTTGCAGACAGTCCAGTATGATTGGTCATTCTCGTAGTGGGGCTTCGACCTAATTGGAAAGATCTCCCCTGCATCGTCAGGTCGTCACACGTTTATCATAATGGCCACAGAGTACTTTACCAAGTGGGTGGAAGCAATTCCGCTTACCTCTACGATAGGACCCCGCATTGTGGAGTTCATTTTGCATAACATCATATGTCGTTTTGGTATTCCATCCAAAATAGTCTCGGATAATGGAACACCTTTCAAGAACAAAGACGTGCGTGCTTTGACCACAAAGTACAAAATTTAGCACAACTTTTTGACACCCTATTATCCATAGGCAAATGGGCAAGCAGAGGCGTCAAACAAAATGCTAGTTGCCATCCTTAAAAAGACCATCGCAGATAGTCATAAGGATTGGCACATTCAAATCCCACTTGCCCTATGGGCCTATCGCACTAGCATTCGCACACCCACTGGGGCCACTCCGTTTTCGCTTGTGTATGGTTTCGAGGCAGTCATGCCCCTAGAGTTGGAGATTCCTTCCCTACGCATATCAATGCAGGAGTTCATCGATGATGATTCTGCACGGCAAGCCCGGTTAGACCAGCTTACGTTGCTTGACGAACGACGCATTAATGCTCTCGAGCATTTACGTATTTATCAAGAGCGACTTAAGAAAGCTTACAACATGAAAGTTCACCTAAGGGACTTTCGGGTTGGTGATTTGGTTTTGAAGGAAAACCAACAAAATTCCAGTTTGCCATCCCACCTAAGGGACAAGTTTGTGGAAAATTGGTTAGGTCCATATGTCATTGATAGAAAAATAGGACCCGGGACGTACCGGCTAGCTTCTCTTGATGGTATCAAGGAAACAAAACCCTTGAATATCAGTCATTTACGACCATTTCATATCTAAGAGAGCCAAATCCCAAAAAGGCTCCAAGGATTCTTGCAATCGCTTGGTCAATCCCAAAAGGCTCCAAGGATTCTTGCAATCACTTGGTCAATCCCAAAATGCTCCAAGGATTCTTGCAATCGCTTGGTCAATCCCAAAATGCTCTAAGGATTCTTGCAATCGCTTGGTCAATCCCAAAATGCTCCAAGGATTCTTGCAATCGCTTGATCAAAACCCAAAAATGCTCCAAGGATTCTTGCAATCACTTGGTCAATCCCAAAATGCTCCAAGGATTCTTGCAATTGCTTGATCAAAACCCAAAAATGCTCCAAGGATTCTTGCAATCGCTTGCTCAATCCCAAAATGCTCCAAGGATTCTTGCAATCGCTTGGTCAATCCCAAAATGCTCCAAGGATTCTTGCAATCGCTTGGTCAATCCCAAAAGGCTCCAAGGATTCCCGCAATCGCTTGGTCAATCCCAAAAGGCTCCAAGGATTCCCGCAATCGCTTGGTCAATCCCAAAATGCTCCAAGGATTTCCACAATCGCTTGGTCAAAAATCAAGAAAATTCAAAAACAACAAAAATCATCAAAAACAACAAAAATTTGCATCTCATTTCTAGGCATACTCAAATTCATCAATAAGAGAGTTCTTCTCGCACTTCATCTTCATATTCACAAAAAATCAATCCATCAAAAATACAAAAATACATAGCTGCATTAAAGCATTGCACCCATACATTGCATATTTGTGGTCGTACAAGTTAAGGGCACCATAGGCTGTAATAGCTCTGTTAGTCCATCTTGTTCCACACTGTTCCATTTTACAAAAATAACAAAAACACCATGCATTGCTTTTACCACACTAGAGTCAGTGGTTTTTTAATGTATCAAGAGTTTTTCGTGATTCAGTCATCATTTTGCTCTTTAGCCATGTAATGTATCAAGTCAGACATATTTTACGAAGGTAGAGTCATACTTGAAATACACCTTGTTACGTAACATCCCAACACAAATTAAAACACATAAAAATTCCCAAGTTGTGTGAACGAAAGATGAAACCTGCACAGTAATCCAGGTCACCATAAGCGAAACGGTTATCTTGCTCATCCCCCCGTGTGAATGACCCCAGGAATGCTGAGAGTTGGCAAAAGGACAAGCATCCTCCCTACCCAATCCCCTAAGAATCCCAAAATTCTAAATAGTTGCAAAACATCAAAAATTTGCAAGCGTCAAAACTCCAAAATTTGACATACTACAGTGCACACATCAAAAGACACAAACAATAGTGATTATCGTCACTCCATATCCCCAATCCCTTGCTCAAAAGAAAAACAAATCAAAATTAAACAGTGATTTTATCACTACAAACGAGAAAGTATCCCAATACAATTGAAGAAAATAAGGGAGTTGAACTTGAATCCCTGGAACTCTCAGCATTCTAACAGGTCATGAGGCAAGCCTCAGTACCGGTTTGGTTGATAGCCTATCGGTCATTGGTGGTAAACTTCTCGCATGACGATATATCTATCACATTAACTTGTGTACAGATCAATATTTGCATGTGGATGAGCTAGCTTATGGTATCCTAGATAACACCGCAGATTAATCTAACTAAATACAACAAAGGAGTTAGTGGAGCTAGTTAGGTGATCCTCAGTACAGGTTCGGTTGAAAGCCCATCTGGCACTGGCGGTATCCTGACAAATACCACATAAATGAACTCAACTGCACACACATGGATGTGAAATAGCTTGGTCAAAAACAAGCCCGATTCATACCTTGTTCAAAAGTCTTGTAAGATAAAGTACAGTCATGGCTAATAAGTTAAAACCATCTGAGTCTCAGAAAACCTTAGCTACATTTCTAAACCGATTGCGCTACTTTTCATCCTTACATTACCATCAGAAAATACAAAAGAAAAGAAAAACCACATGTATACATACAAAGTTATGCATCACAGCAATCGCCTAAAAACATAATAATAGATTTCTAAACAGTCTATGGTGCCATAGCCAAACACCACAAAGTCCATCCATCCATTTCATTTCTGCATATCACCTACATTTGCATTCATTACAACATATGCATCCATCAATATAAAGTAGCATGCATCCATCAACATCAATCATTGTGCATAAAATCATGACATATACACAAAGAAAGAAAATTAAAACAACAAAAACATCATAAAAATGCAACACAAAAACATTGCAATAAACATTGCTAGACACAAGTGCTCTTGCACTTCACTTCTTGGCATACAAAAATTGATGTCGGGGTTCAAATTGTTACCCTCCTACTTCCCCTAGAAGGCTACCCCTAGCGGGACCGCTCCACGGGAAGATGGGTTGTTGATGATTTCACCCCATTATGGCATCACCAAAAGGGTTAACACCCACCAAAAATAGGTCCAAATGTCGGAAAATTGCACGTGCTTAAATGATAAAACATCTAAAGGCACCCTAACCTAAGTCATCCTGGGTCAAGCGACTCGTCGCTTTTCTCATGAAGGTCATTCCCTCATCGATTCGTCGCTTGAGGGGGTAGTCACACTTAGTCACCAATCAACAAGCACACACCCAATCAAGGCAATGACATGCATTCAAAGAATCATTGACAAAGACAATCACACTCCTGCTTGGGGCAGTAAACAAGCAATCATTAAATTGATCAAACACTTGGCATTCTCGAAGCATGAACACAAGGTTTCCCCTATGGACAAAAGGTTACGCCCTTTGCCTAATCATGACTGATCAATGTCCAAGCTCAAGTCACACCTCACCAAAACAGGTTAACACTTGAAATGAAATTCCTTAGCTCGTCAGAAACAAGGATTCAAGAATGCATGCCCTTTCCATACTTGGGGCATCAAAAGTTGGTTAGGTTACCAAGAAACCCTAATCATTAGTGCTTTGGTTTTCTATTTTTGCTCAGCACTGCGTCACCCGCAACACTTCCCAAAAAGGGGCATCTGTAGACACCAAAACAA
This sequence comes from Wollemia nobilis, assembly GCA_028583015.1. Classification (NCBI taxonomy): domain Eukaryota; kingdom Viridiplantae; phylum Streptophyta; class Pinopsida; order Araucariales; family Araucariaceae; genus Wollemia; species Wollemia nobilis. The sequence continues at coordinate 889,537 of JAQPPZ010000737.1, read as the reverse complement.
CACTCATCCGATTAAGTGACTACAAACACTGATCGCATTGACATACACAGATTTCAGGGCAGCCCTCAGAGGTCAAAAAGTGGTCCTAACCACTCACACAGCAGTTTAGAAGGTCAAAAAATGGCAGAGCAAAGTTGGTCGCAAACAGGCCTTCGTTCAAACAAACCTTAAGCAAAACTTCAAGAGAAAACAAGCCTTAATCAAAAGGGAACCTTGGCCTTAGATGTCGCAAAATCGTGATGTCACGATTTCGCACGTCGCGATATCGTGACACCTAAGGCCCCGAGGGAAGCCTCGGCCTTAGACGTCGCGATATCGCGTGTCATGATATCGCGACATCTAAGGCCCCGAGGGAAGCCTCGGCCTTAGATGTCGTGATATCGAGCGTCATGATATCGTAACGTCCAAGGCCCCAAGGGAAGCCTCGACATTAGACGTCACGATATCGCACGTCACAATATCACGCGTCATGATATCACGACGTCCAATGCCCTGAGGGAAGCCTCGGCCTTAGATGTCGTGATATCACGCATCGTGATATCGCGATGTCCAAGGCCCTAAGGGAAGCCTCGGCCTTAGACGTCACGATATCGCACGTCACGATATCACGATGTCCAAGGCCCCGAGGGAAGCCTCGGCCTTAAATGTCACGATATCACACGTCGCGATATCGCGACGTCTAAGGCCCCGAGGGAATCCTCGGCCTTAGATGTCATGATATCGCGCTTCACGATATCGCGCGTCGCGATATCGCGACACCTAAGGCCCCAAGGGGGAACCACGGTCGAAGTGTCGTGATATCACGACGTCATGATATTTAGATGTCGTGATATCACGTGTCGTGATATTGCGCGTCGCGATATCGTGACGCCTAAGGCCCCAAGGGGGAACCACGGCCGAAGTGTCTCGATATCGCGACGTCGCGATATCGTGACACTTCAGCATTTTGCATTTAAAAGCAGACACCTCTCCAATCAAATGCGGACTTTGACGTGGCCACCGCATCCAAGGAATGACCACCATGTGGCACCCCTACGTGCCCCTTTTCAAAGAGACCATGTGGGTCTATAAAAACGGCGGAGTTCACCAACTGCAGTAATGAGATGAGCAGTCTCAACAACAAATCCGATTCGAGGCCATGCCTCATAACTACTGATGTCAGTACGAGCCATGTCTCATAAATCATCTGACAAGGGTCAAATCTCAGCGGCGGACTTAGGGTTTGACATTAATGTTTCAGAGGCAAAATTCCTCTATAAAAACTAGCTCAATGCAATGTAAAAGGGGACCACGAAGCATTTTTCTCAGCAGAACGAAGTGCTGTAAAAACCCAGACCCGATCATATTCCCTTGGATTTCAATCTTCTGCACCTGTAATTTCCTTCACGAGGGAGGTTATCGGTGGCTTTCCAGAAGCATAAATCTGATCTTCATACCCGACATTCGACCACAGTGAACTACCAATTTGTCGACAACACATTATTTTTTTGATCTTGAGCCAATTCCCAGTGGATTGGCGTCAAGGTCGAATTTTCATGGGGCGGTCCGTGAGGGCACCCCACGCGCGTTCTTCGTTAGTATAATACATGTTGTTTTAGAATATATTTGTTATATGTTCGAATATATGTTGTTTTAGAATATATTGAAACAACAGTATACGTGATATATGTTCGAATATATGCTATTTTCAAATGCTTTAAAACAGTAGCTTATGTTTTCACGGTCGGATATATATCTTTTCATCAACAGAGTTCGAATATATATATTTTGTCATCATATAGAGATATATCTTTTCATGTTGATATTAGTCATTATAAATACCTCTTGCAATGCATTAATAGTTAACGGATCTATCTTGCATCGTGCTTTGAACGTCTCACAACTGCACTACGTTTTCTTTTGCATGTGTCCTGCATTATGTTCTGTCCTCTTGTTGCAGGTGCTACTAATGCCATTTTCATGTCTCTGAACGCAGGATAAACAGCAGCGAGCAAAAGCTCATTAACATCAGCGACGACAATACGTTGGCCCGCCCACTTTGCATGTGGGCATGCGGAAGAAGACCATTACTCATGATTGTAACTGAGAATGTATAACCGGAAAGATGTATTGTAACCAAGTTGTAATTAATATATAAAGGGTTGTGCTCCTACTTTCTCTGTATATTTTGTCTCAATTTGATTACGTGCTCTCGTTTCATACATAGAGTTAATTCTGTTCTTATTACATCTGAATATTGCTTCCTTTCGGAATCTCATGCTTTCAGGAATCATATCAGAACGGTGTTGTAATTAGACTTGAATGTGGTACTTCACATGCTTACAAGTTCCTTGGTTTAAAAATTTAAATGAGAGGGTTGTGATAGAAATAGGACCATATTTAACCAATATTTTTGCCCCAACATTTTGGTACCATTACTGGTGAAGTGCCACTAATAGACTAATTACAATACCTTAAACCTTACATCTAAATTTACATGAGTCCATTGAGGAAAAGAGGACCCAACAGTCGTTTCATAATGTAGAGCCCACAGGAAAAACCCGAGTCAGATAAAAATTTTGAACTTGAGTTAGACTCTCCTCAATCACCATCAGTATTGCACTGGAGTGAACACACCATATTTGCATAAATCTCTTCCTCATCCTATCATCCAAGAAAAGAGATGATTATACAAATTTCTCTATTTTAAATGATACCTTTCGAAGAGAATTTTCTATGCAAAGCCGCAGAGGATAAAACCATAACACCATTTGACTTACAATATCTCATACAAAAAGTTCAAAACAATCGAAAGGCTATAGAATCTGCATTAGAGTCCATATTTACTAAAAATATGGTTGAAGAGGCTTCGACTGGTTTTAGATTTTCGATAGAAGAAGGTGCAGGAGATACCAAAATTAAAAACATATCTCATAACCATATTCCTACCTTTAGGGGATACCCAATAGAAGATCCTGACCTATTTTTATTTAAGTTTGATGTCTTGTGCAGGTTCGTAGATTATAAATTAGATGCTCATAAGTTGAAGCTCTTTCCTTCAACATTGGATGACTCTAACCTGTGTTGGTTCATTGGCTTGCGAAACAAATAGATTACCACCTAGAAGGAAATAAAAAAAACTATTCCTAGAGAAATACCAATACTTTGGTAGATATCAAGACTCTATGGAGGAGGTTCTAAGCATGACGTAGAAGGAAGATGAATCCTTGGAGGAGTACTAGAAAATATTCAACTTTAATATATAAATATCCCTTCATACAAATCTAGGAAACAATTCCCTTAGGAGTATTTTCTTGATGGGACTTAAAAATGAATCTCTCAAGGCACTCAACATGATATCTAGAAGTGACATTTACCAGCACCCAATGGAAGACATCCGACAACTATGTCGAAACTACTCATGAATAAAAGGTAAACCAGCCTCCAGGACCATGAAGGCAACTGCTTCAGTCATGAAGATGGATATAGGAAATATGTTGAAGGATTTAAAGAGTGAAATGCTCTCCTCTCTAGCATTGCAGTTAGACACAGTCCTTCTAGAGAAATAGAAGTAAGATAACGAAGCTATGCTAGCATACTTCTATCTAAAAAGCAGAGAAAAAAATGTAAGGAATGCATGTCCAGAGAACAAATTTAGCGTGTGTGTTGTTTGCCAACAAAATCACAAGATCCGACTATGCCCACAACTACCAAATATTAAGGAAGAAGTTAAATTCACCAAAGCTTATTTCATGGATAACCAAAGGAATTGGCAACAACCTCATATGGGTAATATGCCAGTAAGAATTCTGACCTATGGAGGAGGACCTTACATGCTACAAGGGTAGGTTCAACCACCCAATATGGGATGGTGGCGACCTCCACCATGGATGAACATACCTCCAAGGGCCTCATCTTCTAACCAGCATCCATGGATATCATACCAGTATTTCGAGTGACAATGGAGAAAACATGGTTCATGGAACTCAGCTCTATATAATATAGTGCAATCTCCACCATAGCAAAGCTTATCAGTTCTCCCTATAGTGAGACCTACACAACTACCAGCACATCCAACAATCAATCCGAATAATAAGGCAAACTAGTCTACATACCAACTAAAAGGAGAGATGTATCCAATGTATAATATTAGCTGTAATTCAATTCATATTATATCAAATAGGCAGGTAGGAGAAGAAGTTACTTCCTTGATATAAGAGGATGAGAACATAGGAGAACCACCTCTCATAGAGAATTTTGAAGAAGAACATGTTGTTGAGAAAATAGAAGATCCTTTTCCCAAGAGGTTACAAGAGCTGAAGAAGACAGTACAACCTGAGTTTGATATCCTTTTAAGCTTGAGGAATTTAAGAGTTATAGTACCACTCTTTCAATATATCAAAGATGTTCTTATTTACACCAAATCAATCAAGTAAATTTGTCTAAGGAGGCCAGGATAAAATATAGTCTAGAACATCAATGTAGTAGGGAAGTATAGACACTAAAATCATGTAAATTGGATAATATTGTTATGAGCCACTCTTATTGACATCATATGGTCTACTAGAGGAGAACCACCTCTCATAGAGGATATTGAAGAAGAAAATGTTGCTAAGAAAATAGAAGATCCTTTTCCCAAGAGGTTACAAGAGCTGAAGAAGCCAATACAACCTGAGTTTGATATCCTTTCAAGCTTGAGGAATTTAACAGTTACAATCCCACTCTTTCAAGATATCAAAGATGTTCCTATTTACACAAAAGCAATCAAGGAAATTTTTCTAAGGATGCCAGGATAAAATATAGCCTAGACCATAAATGTAGTAGGGAAGTATAGACACTAAAATCATGTAAATCAGATAATATTGTTATGAGCCACTCTTATCGACATCATATGGCCCCATTGGGCAACAATCAGGGGCTAATTGGGAATCCCAATCACTTTTAGGAGGGTTTACCCCACTTTTGGGAGGTTCCATACCATGTAGCCATGGTCGTCCCACCCTGGGATGGCCATAATTCATGGCCATCCCACCTATGGATGACCACATGTAGTCATCCCTAGGTGGGCCGACCATGAACCAGACCCCTCAAAATTCAAAGGGTCGGACAAATGGCAATCAATTACTGCCATTTATCCTACCCAATCATTCAAAATTGATTGGGAGGCTATCATAAACATCAAGGCCTCCAAATTGAAGGCCACAAATGGAAGGAATCTTCCCTCCTATGCATGTGGACAAGTGGCAACACTTGCCCTGCATGCTATAAATTTCCCTTTTGCACATTTATCCTATTTTGGATATAAATTGAGGTGCTTCCACCAAATTTGAAAAAGAGACAATAACAAGCATTTCTCATGAAGTGCTTCTCACATTTTTCCTCAAAATTTGCCCAAGTATTTTCCTTGAAAACCTCTTCATTTGAAGGTGCTTTTAGGGGCATCCCAAAACACACTAAAACAATTCCAAAACCAATCAATTTTGAGAGTAATTTTCCCAAATTCTATGAAAAGAATCCTAGGAGGTTTATTGACCAAATCCAAGTGGAATTGGTGGCAAAAACCACCTCAGTTTATGGCCATCGCCTCAGGGATGGTTAGGAGGTCTTATTGGAACTCCTAGGGATGACCATGAAATGGCCCACAATTTTGATCTAATTTCTATTTAGATAATTTCTATAGCATTAGAATAGAATCATATCTAAATCTGGTAATATTTTGAGTATATTTTATGGGTCAATTAGTTTTTTCATGATAACAAGCTTACTTGTTTTTTCCAAGAACAACCACATGTTATGCTAACAATTTCACTGTGATTTCTACTCAGATCCTTCCAAAATCACCTATAAAACATCATATTAGAATTTCAAGTCATTTGGAGTTGTTTATAATAGTCAAAAATTAATTTTATATTCATAGATGCATATTTTCTATGGGTTTCCTAGTTTTTATAACTAAATGCATATGCTATTAACATCATTAAATCTCATGTGTGTAGGTGCAGGTATTCTAGGAATGAGTTAGGACATAAGAGACAGATTAGAAGCACCCAAGATTATCTCTCAAGTGTGGTTTGTGATAATAACATTTAAATATGCCATTAAGCTCATGGAGGGATTCATTCCCTTGTAATTTTTAATTTGAATGTATCAAAATGATAAGCCCTCAAAGGGGATGTATTGTAACCTTTTGGAATTGATGAATTAATAAATACAAGGAGAAATTTCCCCTTTTTTACCACAAATTATTCGTCATTTCAAATAGTTTACATATTTTGCATATTTCCTTTGCATGCTTACTTAGAAACAATAGATATCATTTCATTTTAAATACACATTTAAGGTGAGCCATTTTCACGCTTCTTTAGAAATTTGGATGATTTAATGATGGGAAATACATGCCACCATAAATACGTAGATCCAGGAAGTCTAGTTTTGACTGTCAAAATAGGAGATCACTTGTTGACTAGTACTCTGGTTGATTTGGGTGCAGCCATCAACGTTATGCCAAAGGAAAGTATGCAGAAGCTGAGGCTCATAGATTTAAAGCCAACCAAGATGGTTTTATAGCTAGTCAAAAATTCAACTGTAGCACCAAAAAGGATGCTAAAAGATATCATTGTGATTGTGGATGCATGGGATTACCCTACATACTTCTTGGTTTCATAGTCCAAATAAATATTGGGTGGATACCCACTCATCCTAGGGAGGCTATGGCTAGCAATAGCTGATACCTATATTAAATACCATTATGGACAAATTACCATTTCAAAGGTTGACAATCTCTCTCCCTACACAGTTCATAGACATGTTGGAAGAGCCCATGTGGGACAACCAAGATTAAGGGTCGATGTCAATGCTACAGCCACTGATGGCACTGAAGGAATTGGATGAATAAGCTAATGAAGATGACATTATTACAAATCCATCAAGAGTCCTCTCCTATTATTCCTAAATTTCCATTGGTCGATGCCAAATATCACCACACTAGGTAGATCGAAATAGGGCCTTGTAGGACATTAAACATCAACAGTGGGTTGACACCCACACAACTGACTGAATTAAAATAATTTTTGACCAAGCATCAAGGATATTTTGCTTTGGAATACTTAGAAATGAAAGGAATAAACATAGATATTTGCACCCATAGAATTTATCCCAAAGAGTAGATGACTCCAATCATACAGCCACAAAGGAGGATGAATCCTGCCATGAAAAAAATCATCAAATCAGAGTTGCAAAAACTCCTATCTATAAGATTTATCTATCCCATATCTGACAGTGAATGGGTGTCACCACTAGAGGTGGTTTCCAAAAAAAATGGGAAATGTTATATTTGTGTCGACTATAGATCAATGAAAAAAGCAACCAAGAAGGATCATTTTCCACTGTCTTTCATTGATCAGGTTTTGGATACATTGTTAGGGAGGAAGTACTACTTTTTGGATGGATTTAATGGATATAACCAAATCCTGATTTAATAAGAGAATTAGGATAAAATGATGTTTATGTTCCCATGGGGGACATTCGCCTACAGAGTCCTACCATTAGGACTATGCAATTCACTAGCCACCTTTTAGAGGGTGATGTTGAGCATCTTATTAGACATGATGGAGGAAGCAGTGGAGATTTAAATGGATGATTTCACCATTTATAGTGAGACATTTGACAAAGCGATGACCAATTTTGAACAAGCACTTGAATAATGCAAAGAAAATAATTTGTCCCTTAGCAATAAAAAATGCATCATGATGATGTGTGAAGGAATAGTTTTGGGACACCACATCTCATCGAAAGGAATTAAGGTGGATAAAAAGAAAATCAAAGTCATTAAGGATCTGCCTAGTCCTAAGATGTAGAGAGATATGAGGAGTCTTCTTGGCTCTGTTGGATACTATAGGTGACTCATCACTAACAACAACAAAATATCTAAACCCCTACTATAGACACCAAAACATCACCAATCCGATTATGTGACTGCAAACACTGATTGCTTTGACACACACAGCCCCCAAGGCAGCCCTCAGAGGTTAAACAGTGGTCCTAACCACTTTCATAGAAATTTTGTAAGGTCAAGAAGAAATTTGGCACATTCAGGCACTCTACCCAGTATTCGTCTCACCTAGGGACGAATACTAACTGGGATTCATCTCACCCAGGGACGAATTCTGAAATCATTTTTGGTCAGGACGAATTCCAAGTTTAACGGGCAAAAAGAAGAATGCCGCCAAGTGGCAGCCAAGGATAGTCAATTATTGCCTCCTGTCGTGCATGCACGTGTAGGTGGGTAGGTTGGTAGTTAGAGGACTGTCACAAGGGTAGTCATGGAAGCCCAAGTCAGGGAGGAGTCTCCTCCCTCTTGGGAAGGCATTGTCGTCACATGGCATCCCTGCATGCCCCTCCAAAGAGACCCCATGGGTCTATAAAATTGTGGACTTTCCCACCCAAATAAAGATAGGTTGGAGGCATTTTCAAGCAATGAAGTGTTGTCCGTTTGAACACCCTATTGCATCCTTTTGATTCACCTTCTCACATCCATTGATCTCTTTCACAAGAGAGGTTATTCGGTGGCTTTTGGAAGCATGGATCCAAACCCAAACCCAACATTTGGCCACTTTAATCCACCAATTTGCCGACACCCCAATCCTAAGAGGTTTTGGGCCTATCCCTAGTGGATTGGCACCGAAATCAAGTGCCAATGGTGGGAGGCCCACTCGGGCACCCCGCATTTTCTAAGTTTCATTCTAAAGTATTCTAGATCATTTGTTCATTTTGCATTTTATGTTATGCTATCTAGTTAACTCATAGCTTCAATTCTATAATGTTTTGATCAGATTTTATCATGCTTTTTGTTGCTTTGTTGTCCCACTAACTTGCAGGTAGCGACATCGAATTCTCAAGGATAGAGGCCAAATTGGGAAAATCCGACCATCTGGGTTGTCCCAAAATGGCCCCAATTACTTAACCTCATTATATACAGGTGTTTTTGAGATCTCGAGGTATGACATTGGAGCGGCAACAACTCGGCATTCTAACACAGTCGAATTCGTCCCACCCGAGGACGAATAACAGTCGAAATTCATCCTGCCCGGGGACAAATTCCAGTTGAAAGTAGATTGGCCGACTGTTTCAATGGCAGTGGCCCTCTGGTAATGTCTTCTATCCTCTGTCAGATTTGTAGGTCATTTAGGATCATTTCATATATCATTTTAGTCAGTCTTAGCATACATCTTTCACTAATTTCAAGGAACAAATGTTTCACGTTTGCAGCAGGTGCTACTAATGCCTTTATTGTTTCTTTTATTGCAGGGGAAGTAGCAAGGACTAAGGACTCATCAACATTAGCGGTGACAACACTTTGGCCCGCCCATTTTGCATGTGGGCATGCGGAAGGAGGAAGACTAAGTCACAATTGTAACCAAGATTTATTTAATGCTCCTAGCCCCTAAAAATGGAGGAGACGTCTTTGTAACCGAGGATAAGAAAATTGAATAAAAAGGGTTGTGCTTTCCATACATCTCTCTTTCATTTTCAATTTATCTCCTTTCTTTGTTTCGTGCATTTTAGAGGCATAGGATTAAAGCATTACATTTTGTCTTACATTGCATAGCTATAGTTTTCCTTTTATTTTCAGAATCTAGTGCTTTCAGTGGCGATCACGGTGGGACAAAAAGCATGATAAAATCTGATCAAAATGTTATAGAATTGAAGCTATGAGTTAACTAGAAAGCATAACATAAAATGCAAAATGAACAAATGATCTAGAATACTTTAGAATGAAACTTAGAAAATGCGGGGTGCCCGAGTGGGCCTCCCACCGTTGGTACTTGATTTTGACGCCAATCCACTAGGGATGGGCCCAAAACCTCTTGGGATTGTGTTGTTGGCAAATTGGTGGTTTAAGGTGGTCAAATGTTGGATTTGGGTTTGGATCCATGCTTCCAAAAGCCACCCAATAACCTCTCTTGCAAAAGATATTAATGGATGTGAAATGGTGAATCGAAAAAGGGTGCAATAGGGTGTTCAAATGGACAGCACTTCGTTGCTTGAAAATGCCTCCAACCTGTCCTCTTTTGGGTGGGAAAGTCCACCATTTTATAGACCCATGGGGTCTCTTTGGAGGGGCATGCAGGGATGCCATGTTGCGGCCATGCCTTTCCAAGAGGGAGGAGACTCCTCCCTGACTTGGGCTTCCATGACTACCCTTGTGAAAGCCTTCTAACTGCCAACCTACCCACCTACACGCGCATGCATGGCAAGAGGCAATGATTGAATATCCTCGGCTGCGCTTGGTGGCATTCTTCTTTTTGCCCGTTAAACCTGGAATTCGTCCTGACCAGAGACAATTTCAAAATTTGTCCCTGGGTGAGACGAATCCCAGTTAGTATTGATCACCACTGAAAGCACGATATTTCGAAAATAAAAGGAAAACTATAGCTATGCAATGTAAGACAAAATGTAACGCTTTAATCCTATGCCTCTGAAATGCACAAAACAAATAAAGGAGATAAATAAAAAATGAAAGAGAGATGTATGGAAAGCACAACCCTTTTTATTCAATTTTCTTATCCTCGGTTACAAAGACATCTCCTCCATTTTTAGGGTCTAGGAGCATTAAATAAATCTTGGTTACAATTGTGACTTAGTCTTCCTCATTCCGCATGCCCACATGCAAAATGGGAAGGCCAAAGTGTTACCACTGCTGATGTTGATGAGTCCTTTGTCCTTGCTACTTCCCTTGCAATCAAAGAAACAATAAAGGTGTTAGTAGCACCTGCTGCAAATGTGAAACATTTGTTCCTTGAAATTAGTGAAAGATGTATGCCTAAGACTGACTAAAATGATACATGAAATGATCCTAAATGACCTACAAATCAGACAGAGGATAGAAGACATTACCAGAGGGCCACTGCCATTGAAACAGTCGGCCAATCTACTTTCAACTGGAATTCATCCCCGGGCAGGATGAATTTCGACTGTTATTCGTCCTCGGGTGGGACGAATTCGACTATGTTAGAACACCAAGTTGCTGCCGCTCCAATGTCATACCTCAAGATCTCAAAAACACCTGCAGATAAGGGGGTTAAGTAATTGGGGCCATTTTGGGACAACCCAGATGGTCGAAATTTCCCAATTTGGCCTCTATCCTCAAGAATTCGATGTCGCTACCTGCAAGTTAGTGGGACAACAAAGCGACAAAAAGCATGATAAAATCTGATCAAAACGTTATAGAATTGAAGCTATGAGTTAACTAGACAGCATAACATAAAATGCAAAATGAACAAATGATCTAGAATACTTTAGAATGAAACTTAGAAAATGCGGGGTGCCCGAGTGGGCCTCCCACCGTTGGCACTTGATTTCGGTGCCAATCCACTAGGGATGGACCCAAAAACTCTTAGGATTGGGGTGTCAGCAAATTGGTGGATTAAAGTGGTCAAATGTTGGGTTTGGGTTCAAATCCACACTTCCAAAATCCACCCAATAACCTCTCTTGCAAAAGATATCAATGGATGTGAGAAGGTGAATCAAAAGGATGCAATAGGGTGTTCAAACGGACAACACTTCATTGCTTGAAAATGCCTCCAACCTATCTTTATTTGGGTAGGAAAGTCCACCATTTTATAGACCCATGGGGTCTCTTTGGAGGGGCATGCAGGGATGCCATGTGGCAGCAATGCCTTCCCAAGAGTGAGGAGACTCCTCCATGACTGCCCTTGTGACAGTCCTCTAACTGCCAACCTACCCACCTACACACGCATGCATGGCAGGAGGCAATAATTGACTGTCCTCGGCTGCCACTTGGCGGCATTCTTATTTTTTCCTGTTAAACCTGGAATTCGTCCTAACCAGAGACAATTTCAGAATTCGTCCCTGTAAGGGACGAATCCCAGTTAGTATTGATCGCCACTGAAAGCACGAAATTTCAAAAATAAAAGGAAAACTATAGCTATGCAATGTAAGACAAAATGTAACGCTTTAATCCTATGCCTCTGAAATGCACAAAACAAAGAAAGGAGATAAATAAAAAATGAAAGAGAGATGTATGGAAAGCAAAACCCTTTTTATCTAATTTTCTTATCCTCGATTACAAAGACGTCTCCTCCCTTTTTAGGGGCTAGGAGCATTAAATAAATCTTGGTTACAATTGTGACTTAGTCTTCCTCCTTTCGCATGCCCACATGCAAAGTGGGTGGGCCAAAGTGTTGCCACCGCTGATGTTGATGAGTCCTTAGTCCTTGCTACTTCCCCTGCAATCAAAGAAACAATAAATGCGTTAGTAGCACTTGCTGCAAATGTGAAACATTTGTTCCTTGAAATTAGTGAAAGATGTATGCCTAAGACTGACTAAAATGATACATGAAATGATCCTAAATGACCTGCAAATATAACAGAGTACAGAAGACATTACCAGAGGGCCACTGCCATTGAAACAGTCAACCAATCTGCTTTCAATTGGAATTCGTCCCCGGGCAGGATGAATTTCGACTATTATTTGTCCCCGAGTGGGACGAATTAGACTGTGTTAGAACGTCGAGTTGTTGCCGCTCCAATGTCACACCTCGAGGTCTCCAAAACACCTGCAAAAAAGGGGTTAAGTAATTGGGGCCATTTTGGGATGACCCAGATGGTCGGATTTTCCCAATTTGGCCTCTATCCTCGGGAATTCGATGTCGCTACCTGCAAGTTAGTGGGACAACAAAGCGACAAAAAGCATGATAAAATCTGATCAAAATGTTATAGAATTGAAGCTATGAGTTAACTAGATAGCATAACATAAAATGCAAAATGAAAAAATGATCTAGAATACTTTAGAATGAAACTTAGAAAATGCGGGGTACCCGAGTGGGTCTCCCATCGTTGGCACTTGATTTCGGCACCAATCCACTAGGGATGGGCCCAAAACCTCTTAGGATTGGGGTGTCGGCAAATTGGTGGATTAAAGTGGTCAAATGTTGGGTTTGGGTTCGGATCCACACTTCCAAAAGCCAGCCAATAACCTCTCTTGTGAAAGAGATCAATGGATGTGAGAAGGTGAATCAAAAGGATGCAATAGGGTGTTCAAATGGACAGCACTTCGTTGCTTGAAAATGCCTCCAACTTGTCTTTATTTGGGTGGGAAAGTCCACCATTTTATAGACCCATGGGGTCTCTTTGGAGGGGCATGTAGGGATGCCATGTGGCGGCCATGCCTTCCCAAGAGGGAGGAGACTCCTCCCTGACTTGGGATTCCATGACTGCCCTTGTGACAGTCCTCTAACTGCCAACCTACCCACCTACATGCGCATGCACGAAAGGAGGCAATAATTGATTGTCCTTGGCTGCCACTTGGCGACATTCTTCTTTTTGCCTGTTAAACCTGGAATTCATCCTGACCAGAGACGATTTCAGAATTCGTCCCTGGGTGAGACGAATCCCAGTTAGTATTCGATCCCCGGGTGAGACGAATATCGGGCGAAGTGCCTGAATGTGCCAAATTGCTTCTTAACCTTACAAAATTGCTATGAAAGTGGTTAGGACCACTGTTTAACCTCTGAGGGCTATGTGTGTCAAAGCGATCAGTGTTTGCAATCACATAATCGAATTGGTGTTGTTTTGGTGTCTACAGATGCCCCTTTTTGGGATGCGCTATGCATGGCACAGCGCCGAGCAAAAATTGATAACCAAAGCACCAATTAACGCTCCTAACCCCTAAAAATGGAGGAGGCATCTTTGTAACTGAGGTACCAATTTTTTTAAAGCAGACTATTATTCATCTTTGACTGCGACGATTACTTTACTATAATTCGTCTGACCCTGGGATGAATTCCAATTCGTCTTAGACTAGGATGAATTCTGTTCTGTAATTCGTCTCTGACAGGGATGAATTTTTGTCTGTAAATTTTTAGAGCCAAAGATCAGAAATAGCAAGTTTGGGCAGAAAAGAGGTAAGGTTCCAAAACTGTCTTTGTCATTTTCTAATTTTTTGCTTTCACTTTCTGTCAATTCTTGCGTGCTTATGGAAAGTAGTGGTTGTTTGCATGTTTCAATTTTAAGTAAAATAAACCACACACACATCACGTGGCACATTTTTAACCAAGGAGCTAGTCGTAAGACCCCAGCCCTTGAGCAAGACCAATGGTGGGTTCATCACCACCTTGGCTTGACTTTGCATCCATTTCCCCGATTGTCACTGTTGTTAGCCATGAATTCTGATGAAAGTTGACCGAGTGTCATTGGGGTGATTCCCATGCGTGCGAGGATAAGTCTTCTATGGTAGGTGTCATTAACAGGACAATCCCCCTTTCGTACCGCCTATGTTCCATGTACCATCTGCTCTCATGTACCTATAGTTTCCCTCTCGTAAGGGTGGGTATATAGAGAGGTTGGTATATCGGTCCGGCAATGGTATATTGAAGGGGCGACCATTTATAGGAGTCATATGAGCCAACATTCTGCATTTAAACGTTCTTCAATACTTGCAAAACAAAAAAAAATCATCAAAATGCACTAAACCAGTCTAGGACACACCATTAATCTTTAAAAGAGATAATCACCGTTTGTGTATGTGTGTGTTCATTTCTGCTTAGTGTAACAAAAAAAATCAAAAATCATAAACAAAAGATAAAAATCTACGCATTTTGTCACTCGCTCCAAAATCTCCAAGGATTCCCGCAATCGCTTGGTCACTCCAAAATGCCCCAAAGGTGTCCATGAACCCTTTGGTCAACCCAAAAGTTCCCCAAAGGTGCCCATAAGTGATTCAGAAGCATCCAACAAAATATGGGAAATCATTTTTTTTCCCTAAATTTTAGTGCATCTTGTCGGGGCCATAACTTCTTAACCGTAGCTCCGATTGACTTGAAATTTTATAGGGAGTTAGTTGGGATAATTTTAAACAAATACAACTCTTTAGAGTTGTATTTATCTAGAAAACCAGTTTTTAGGGCCAAATTCCATCATCTAGTGCCCCGAAATTAGGTTTTAAAATTGATAACCTAATTTTTTATGCTTTTTGATCTGTTCGGAGGTCAATATATCCTAATATATTTAGAGTTAGGACTTGAAACTTCATTTTTGTCTTATATATGGTAAGAAGGATGTGCACCCCAATTTTGGGCCCCATCTGACTCATTTTAATTTTTAGGGTTTTTTAGAGAGACATCGTCATGGTGCTCACCCAAAGCCAAGCCCAATCATAGGCGAACGTTGTGGGGAATATCCAAGGAGGCAAAATTTGCCTCCAGTATAGCCCCAAATATTTGGTCATACCACCTTGGCGGCCTGACACACAAGGCAAACCCCTCCACACCTTAACGGATAAGGACTATAGGGGCACTCCTTCTAGGAGCACTTCGGTTTAGCATAGCACCCAACACACACCCTTACATGAGGGGTACATCCATAGGAGAGCTCCCTTAGATGCTCGCTATGATTGGTCACTGCTCGATGAAGCGCTAGGTCAACATAGGGTTCGACGGGAGGAACCACATGATTACACTATCCCTCCTTCACCCCCTCTAGTTGTCAAGAATACAAGGACAAATCTAGAGCACAAGGCTCTTCAGGCAGGGCGAGCTAGCTCCGTCCGTCCCTTTTTCACTTATGAAAGAGAGCACGAGGAAGACCCCTACCTTCCTCAAGAGCAATATACAATGCGGAAGCAATACGCCTCTACACCTGCTATCTATCAGGACCACTCACTGAGGCCAAAGCCCCAAGGGAATGTCGTTGCCCCCAACAAAGGGAGGCAACCTATAAATATCTTGGATCACCATGACCGAGATAGATATCTAGGAGAGGCATCTAGGCCTTCTAGACATGAGGCGATAGGACCAACTATCTTGGAATCTATCAAGCACATCGCACGTCGGATGCAATTCATGCAACTTGAGCTAGAGCGACTACATTTAGAGGAACTGTACCATATTAACAAAGAGCACCTTCAGCGCCATAAGGATGAGTTGTTCCAACACACTATGCAGGAGAAGACTCCAACCCCTCACATGCATAAGATAAAACATTATGAGAGGCACAACCCCTGGGTGAGAGACAAGTCTCCATGACCTTATCGAGCACCGCCCCCGACGCCTCCTAGACATGAGCGGGAGGCTACTCCTATAACCAATTATGGGCTCATTCCTTAGGAACCCACTCAATTTTATGGGCCACCCTTAGAAATTCATCAAGAAGCCTCTAAGGAATCAGAGCGAGAAGAAGAGCGGGAGGAAATCCAAGGCATGGGGGGTGTTATCTGGCCACCCCTCCATAGGCCCCAAGTTCCTCAACAAGAACCAACCAAAGAGGAGGAGCTCAAATCTCCCGATACATGCAAAGCACTAGAGCACTTAGAGTCGGTAGAGACCAATATTTTGGAGCTCCCAAGGCCCAACTTACATGAGGCTCCTTTTGAAGAGGATCAACCTTTAACCGTAGGGCTACTTGATGATGCAGTCCTCCATGTCTCAGAATCTCTAGATTCTGATGACCTATACTCATTGGCCGAAGGTGAGGATAAAACAAAGATAGCCCACAACAATCACATGCGATAGCATTGACATCCCATAAATATCAATGAAGCAATTCAACAACTAAACATAATACTAGGGCATGAGTGGTGTGTTAACCCATCGCAGTGGGACCAAGCATTACATCTGCCACTTTGGGCACACAAAGATCAACTTCTGCCTAGAGACTTCATAGCAACATTAGTACCGAGGGTAGACCCTGTCCTCCTATCCGTGCATAGGGCAGATCCATTCATGCCAATCCCTACAGAGCTAGATCCAGAGCACAAAGACCATCAAGCTGGGGGTACCTCTATCCCCTGAAGAACCATAGTCCAAACCAAAAATCTCCAAGGATTATCGCAATCGCTTGGTCACCCCAAATGCTCCAAGGATTATCGCAATCGCTTGGTCACCCCAAAAGCTCCAAGGATTATCGCAATCGCTTGGTCATCCCAAAGGCTCCAAGGATTATCACAATCGCTTGGTCAAACCCAAAAGCCCCAAGGATTATCACAATCGCTTGGTCATCCCAAAACACTCCAAGGATTATTGTAATCACTTGGTCAATCCCAAAATGCTCCAAGGATTCTCGCAATCGCTTGGTCAATCCCAAAATGCTCCAAGGATTATCGCAATCGCTTGGTCAATCCTAAAATGCTCCAAGAATTCTTGCAATCACTTGGTCAATCCCAAAAATGCTCCAAGTATTATCACAATCGCTTGGTCAATCCCAAAGGCTCCAAGGATTATCGCAATTACTTGGTCAAACCCAAAATCCCCAAGGATTATCGCAATCGCTTGGTCATCCCAAAACACTCCAAGGATTATCACAATCGCTTGGTCAAACCCAAAATGCTCCAAGGATTCTCGCAATCGCTTGGTCAATACCAAAACACTCCAAGGATTATTGCAATCGCTTGGTCAATCCCAAAATGCTCCAAGGATTCTCGCAATCGCTTGGTCAATCCCAAAATGCTCCAAGGATTCTTGCAATCACTTGGTCAATCCCAAAAATGCTCCAAGGATTCTTGCAATCGCTTGGTCATCCCAAAATGCTCCAAGGATCCCTAAAATCACTTGGTCAACCCCAAAATGCTCCAAGGATTTCCACAATCGCTTGGTCAAAAATAAGAAAAGTCAAAAATAAAAAATCATCAAAAATAACAAAAATTTGCATCTCATTTCTAGGCATGCTCAAATTCATCAATAGAGAACTCTTATCGCATCTCATTTTCATATTCACAAAAATCAATCCATCAAAAATACAAAAATATATAGTTGCATTAAGCATTGCATCCATACATTGCATATTTGTGGTCATACAGGTCAAAGGCACCATAGACTGTTCCACATTTTTCCATTTTATAAAACAAACAAGCAAAAATACATCATTTACTATTTTTTTACCACACTAGAGTTAGTGATCTTATAATGTATCAAGAGTTTTCATCCTTCAGTCGTAATTTTGCTTTCTAGCCATGTACTGTACCAAGTCAGACAAATTTTACGAAGGTAGAGTTACACTTAAAATACACCTTGTTACGTAGCATCCCAACACAAGCTACAACACATAAAAATTCCCAAGTTGTGTGAACGAAATATGAAACTTGCACAGTAATCCAGGTCACCATAAGTGAAACAGTTATCTTGCTCATCCCCCTATGCGAATGGTTCTAGAATGCTAATAATTGATAAGAAGACGAGCTCTTCCCTATCCATTCACCTTAATACACAGTGGTTTTCACCACTACCAAATCCCAATCATAGTTGGTTCCCAAAGTTGTAAGGATTCATACTACACGTCCCTGCCAAGGATGAGTAGTCATCCCCAACACCTAAAAGGATCAACGCCATTCACAAACAAAATTTCAACAAATCATCATCCTAACCATTTCCATTCACCTTTTGTCTCCAAGTTGTAAGGATTTGTACTATCCGCCCCTAACCAGGATGGGTAGTCATCCCCAAGGCCTAAAAGATCAATGCCCTTACTTCATAATCTCCATCATCCCCTTGGTTCCCAACGTCGTAAGGATTCGTACTATCTACCCCTAACCAGGATGGGTAGTCATCCCCAAGGCCAAGAGGATCAAAGCCATTCACAAGCTCAAAATCAAACCACTCAAAATACAAAATCAAGTAACAGTGGTTATCACCACTATTCAAAATCCTTGCTCAAAAATAAAAATAAATAGAAAAATAAACAGTGATTTGCATCACTATATAGATGAGCAAGTCTCCCAAATCATTCAGCCAACAAACAACCTGAACTTGAATCTTTGGAATTCTCAGCATTCGAAAACCATCTAGGTGATCCTCATTACAGGTTTGGTTGATAGCCTATCTGGCAATAGTGGTATCCTACCCGCATGACTATATGTCTGTCACATTCGCTTTGCATATATGCAGACCAATGTTTGCATAATGATGAGCTAGCTTATGGTATCCTGGATAACACCGCAGATTAATCTAACTAAATACAACAAAGGATTTAGTGGATCTAGTTAGGTGATCCTCAGTACAGGTTCGTTTGAAATCCCATCTGGCACTAGCGGTATCCTGAAAAATACCACATAAATAAACTCAATTGCACACACAGGGATGTGAAATATCTTGGTCAAAAACAAGTCCGATTCATACCTTGTCCAAAAGTCTTGTAAGACAAAGTACAATCGTGGCTAGTGAGTTAAAATCGTCTGTCTCAGAAAACCTTAGCTACATTTCTAAACCAACTGCGCTACTTTTCATCTTTGCAATACCATTAGAAAATACAAAAAAGAGAAAAATCACATGTATACATACAAAGTTATTCACCACAACAATCGCATAAAAACAAAATCACAAAGTCCTAAATAGTCTATGGTGCCCTAACCAAACAACACAAATTCATTTCATCCATTACATTTTGCATATCACATATACATCAAAAACATTTGCATTTATCATACCATATACATCCATTAACATAAGCATGCATCCATCAACATCAATCATTGTGCATAACATAAAATAATGACATATACACAAAGCAAAAAAATGCAACACAAACAAACAACAATAAACATACACAAGTGCTCTTGCACTTAACCTCTTGGCATAGCAAAATTGATGTCGGGGTTTACATTGTCACTATCCTACTCCCAAAGAAGGCTACCATAGCTGGACCGCTCCACGGGAGGATGGATTTTCGACAATTTAATCCCCAAATGGTGTCACAAAAAAATCAAAACAACAAAAAATGCAACATAAAAACAAAGCAATAAGCATTGCTAGACACAAGTGCTCTCGCACTTAACCTCTTGGCATAGAAAATCGATGTCGGGGCTCAAATTATCACTCTCCTACTTCCCCAAGAAGGCTACCATAGCCGAACCACTCCACGGGAATATGGGTTTTCGATGTTTTCACCCCATTATGACATCACAAAAAGGGTTAACACCCACCAAAAATAGGTCTAAATGTCAAAAAAATTGCACATGCTTAATGCTAAATCTATAAAGGCACCCTTGTACAAGTCATTTTGGCTCAAGTGACTCATCACTTTTCTCATGAAGGTCATTCCCTCATCGTTTCGTCGCTTGAGGGGGTAGTCACACTTAGTCACCAATCAAAAAACACACACCCAATTAAGGAAAATGGCATGCATTCAAAGAATCATTGACAAAGACAATTACGCTCCTGCTTGGGGCAGTAAACAAGAAATTATCACAAATTGATCAAACACTTGGCATTCTTGAAGCATGAACACAAGGTTCCCCTGTGGACAAAAGGTTATGCCCTTTGCCTAATCATGACTGATCAATGTCCAAGCTCAAGTCACACCTCACCAAAACAGGTTAATACTTGAAATCAAATTCCTTAGCTCGTCAGAAGCAAGGATTCAAGAATGCATGCCCTTTCCATGCTTGGGGCATCAAAAGTTGGTTAGGTTACCAAGAAACCCTAATCATTAGTGCTTTGGTTATCTATTTTTGCTTGGCGCTATGCCATGCACAGTGCATCCCAAAAAGGGGCATCTGTAGACACCAAAACAACACCAATCTGATTATGTGACTGCAAACACTGATCGCTTTGACACACACAGCCCCCAGGGTAGCCCTCAGAGGTTAAAAAATGGTCCTAATCACTTTCATAACAATTTTGTAAGGTCAAGAAGCAATTTGGCACATTCAGGCACTCTGCCCAGTATTCGTATCACCCAGGGACGAATACTAACTAGGATTCATCTCACCCAGGGATGAATTCTGAAATCGTCTCTGGTCAGGACGAATTCCAGGTTTAATGGGCAAAAAGAAGAATGCCGCCAAGTGGTAGCCAAGGATAGTCAATTATTGCCTCCTGCCATGCATGCACATGTAGGTGGGTAGGTTGGCAGTTAGAGGACTGTCACAAGGGCAATCATGGAAGCCCAAGTCAGGGAGGAGTCTCCTCCCTCTTGGGAAGACATGACTGCCACATGTCATCCCTGCATGCCCCTCCAAAGAGACCCCATGGGTCTATAAAATGGTGGACTTTCCAACCCAAATAAAGACAGGTTGGAGGCATTGTCAAGCAACGAAGTGTTGTCCATTTGAACACCCTAGTGCATCCTTTTGATTCACCTTCTCACATACATTGATCTTTTTCGCAAGAGAGGTTATTGGGTGGCTTTTGGAAGCATGGATCCGAACCCAAACCCAACATTTGACCAGTTTAATCCACCAATTTTCTAACACCCCAATCCTAAGAGGTTTTGGGCCCATCCCTAGTGGATTGGCACCGAAATCAAGTGGCAACGGTGGGAGGCCCACTCGGGCACCCCGCATTTTATAAGTTTCATTCTAAATTATTCTAGATAATTTGTTCATTTTGCATTTTATGTTATGCTGTCTAGTTAACTCATAGCTTCAATTCTATAATGTTTTGATCAGATTTTATCATGATTTTTTTCACTTTGTTGTCCCACTAACTTGCAGGTAGCGACATCGAATTCCCGAGGATAGAGGCAAAATTGGGAAAATCCGACCATCTGGGTCATCCCAAAATGGCCCCAATTACTTAACCCCTTTTTTTGTAGGTTTTTTGGAGACCTCGAGGTGTGACATTGGAGTGGCAGCAACTCGGCTTTCTAACACAGTCAAATTCGTCCCACTCGGGGACGAATAACAGTCGAAATTCGTCCTGTCGGGGGATGAATTCCAGTTGAAAGTAGATTGGTTGACTGTTTCAATGGTAGTGGCCCTCTGGTAATGTCTTCTATCCTTTGTCAGATTTGCAGGTCATTTAGGATCATTTCATGTATCATTTTAGTCAGTCTTAGGCATACATCTTTCACTAATTTCAAGGAACAAATGTTTCATGTTTGCAGCAGGTGCTACTAATGCCTTTATTGTTTCTTTGATTGCAGGGGAAGTAGCAAGAACTAAGGACTCATCAACATCAGCGGCAACAACACTTTGGCCCACCCATTTTGCATGTGGGCATGCGGAAGAAGGAAGACTAAGTCACAATTGTGACCAAGATTTATTTAATGCTCCTAGCCCCTAAAAAGGGAGGAGACGTCTTTGTAACCGAGGATAATAAAATTGAATAAAAAGGGTTGTGCTATCCATACATCTCTCTTTCATTTTTGATTTATCTCCTTTCTTTGTTTCATGCATTTTAGAGGCATAGGATTAAAGAGTTACATTTTGTCTTGCATTGCATAGCTATAGTTTTCCTTTTATTTCCAGAATCTCGTGCTTTCACCTACACACACTTCTCTCCAAGGATATGGGATTCATTTGGACATAAGAATGTGAACAAGCCTTTCAAACATTGAAAGAAAAGTTGATTACTATCCCAATCCTATGTGGTCCAAATTGGGCCATCCCATTCCATATTTATTATGATGCTTCCAACAATGCAATTGGAGCAGTCCTGGGACATAAGGATGGCAAATAATTCTACTCCATATACTACATTATTAAGAATATAACTAGAGCTAAGCTTAATTACATAATTACGGAGAAATAATTCCTCATGGTCGTGCATACCATCAACAAGTTTTGCCACTACATTACAAGTTAAAAAGTGTTCATCCATACGAACCATGCGACTATACAATATTTAATGAGCAAACCCACAATTAGTGGAAGAATCATTAGATGGCTCTTACTCCTGCAGGATTTTGATATCACCATCGTGGATAAACTTGGTAAAGACAATTTAGTTGTAGACTTCTTGTCTAGACTAATACCATTAGATCACATAGTCGTAAAAGACCAGTTATCGAATGAGCATATTTTTGACATGAGCAAGCAAACAATGTGGTACGTAGACATAGCCAATTACTTGGCCACCGATATAACATCCCCGACTCTCTCACCCTATGAGAGGCAAATGGTGATAGAAAAGAGTGCATCTTTTTCATGGATTCACGACCTCCTATTTAAAATAGGGTGTGATAAAGTCATGAGGAGGTGTGTAGATGAGCATGAATTTTTGGACATTCTCAAAGCCTATCACAACAAGCCATGTAGAGGATATTTTGTAGGAAGGAGGACTACATATAAAGTCCTAAAAACTAGGTATTATTGGCCTACATTGTTCAAATATGCAGCCATATATACTAATCAATGTGACAAGTTCTAAAGTATGGGAAGACCAACCCCCAGGTATGAAATACCTTTCCAACCACATGTGCACATCGAACCCTTCAAAAAATGGGGGATGGAATTTGTGGGAGCAATCAAACCACCTTCGGCTAGAAAGAGATACATTTTAGTCTACACTAACTACGTAACCAAATGGGTCGAAGTGCAGGCACTAAGGGATTCCAAAGAAGGAATGGTGGAAGAATTCTTGTTTGCTCAAATTTTTAGGAGGTTCAGGCTACCCAAAGAAATTACAAAGTATTATGGGCCTCAGTTTACCTCCAAGTTAATCTAGGAGCTAATGCAACAATACAATATTTGGTACAACAAAACCACCCCTACCATCTGCAAGAAAATGGATAGGTAGAAGTGACCAACAGGGAGCTAAAAAATATCGTTACAAATACTGTGCAAAAACATAGGAAATATTGGGTTGTAAGACTACTAAAGGTGGTATGGGAATACAAAATGACATGGAAAACAACGACTAGATTTACTGTAAGAGTGCGATGATGTCCATCGATTTTGAAATCAAAACTCTTAGAACTATAATGGAATTGAACTTGAGCCTAGATGATGCATGAAGGGAGAGGATTTGACAACTAAATTAGTTGGATGAATATCGATTCGATGCCCTGCAAAATATGTAAATCATCCAAAGGTAAAGAAAATAGTGGTATGACCACCACATTAAGTTAAAGTAGTTCAAGGAAGGAGACTAGGTATTACTGTACGATTCTAGATTCTAGGAATGGAAGGATAATCTGATACTAATGTGGATGGGACCATACAAGGTGGTAGATCAAAAATGGTGTTGTGCATGTCAATATAATTAATGGTAGCAACACCATCTTGATAGTTAACGATCATCAACTGCATCCATATCACATGTTTGAAAATTTAATTATGGAGTCCAAAATAGGCATGGGGGAGACCCCATCCAATTAAAAATGTCCCAAATTCTCAGCAATACAATGGATGCAGAGTTGTCCACTTAAAATAATTTAGTTCTTAGTTTTTTTCTTTTTTGTGAGTTGTAAGTACGATGCTTACATGTAAGCTGCAAGCATCCTAAGAGCTAGGGCCTAACAGGAATTGATTGCACCAAACCTATATTTTATTGATTTCTAGTTTAAAGTGTGTTTTTTAAGGACACCACCTACATGCAAGTTGTAGGCATCCTAAGATCCAGGGACTAACAAGCACAAATTGTGTTTAACTATATTTTCCTTTCAGTTTTTTTTTTCGTTTTTTTTTGCAGGTGAAATGGCCTGATTGTATGAAAAATAGGCATATTGGGAGACAAGGCCTAAAGTGGTTCAGAATCCATAAAACTATACATTTTTAGGATATAATTATTATATAGGCATGGATGTGTGCATTAATTCCTTGCAAAGAAAAATATACTCATATTTGTGCTTAGATGAAGCAGATGCTGATGTAGCATGAGAAACATTTTGGAGGATCTGATCAACTCTGTACCAGTGAACATGTCAGCAATTGCTACTTTTTAACAGTAAGAAATCACTTTGATGTCCAGGAAAGGCACATTGATCTTCAATTACGTTCCTTTATGGAGGGCACCTTGACCTTCAATTGTGTTGATGGAGGGTGCCTTCATATACAAGTAGGCACCTTGATCTTCAAGTACACACCTTTACGAAGGGTGCCTTGATATTTAAGTAGGTTCCTTGATGGAGGGTTCCTTGATCTTCAAGTATACGCCTTGATGGAGGGTGCCTTGATATTCATGTTGGTGCCTTGAAAATGGCACCTTGATCTTCAAGTAGGCACCTCGTTCAAGAGCGCCTTACTCTACAAGTAGGAGCCTTAATATCCATTAGTGAAGGTGCTTGAATTCTGTCAAAATGTTTAAAAAAAATTTGAATAATTGACAAGGAATCTTGATGCCATATAGAAGAGGCACCTTGGTCATTAAAAAAAATATATATTGAATAATTAATGAGGCACCTTGATTTCATACAGAAGAGGCACCTTGATCACATAAAAAACAATTACCTTGAGCAGGGGTGCCTTACTCTACAAGTAGTCACCTTTGTCAAAGGTGCCTTACTCTACAAGTAGGCACCTTGGTAAAGAGTGCCTTACTCTTCAAGTAGGTGCCTTGGTCAAGGGCATATTAATCTTCAAGTATGTGCCTTGGTCAAAGGTGCCTTACTGTACAAGTAGGCACCTTGGTCAAGGGTGCCTTACTCTACACATAAACACCTTGGTCAAAATAACCTTACTCTACAAGTAGACGCCTTGGTCAAGGGTGCCTTACTCTTCAAGTAGGCACCTTGGTCAAGGGAACCTTACTCTACAAGAAGGTGCCTTGATGGCATGCATCAAGGGTGCCTTGATATACAAGTAGGTGCCTTGATATCATACAAGTGCCTTGATTTAATTGAAGCACCTACATAATTTGATGATACGAGTGAGCAACCAAAGCCGATGTCATCACTTCACATGATGAAATACGAGGTTACTTAAAGATATCGAAGAACTATTGGAAAGTATTTCTACATGTCCCAAAGCCAAATTGGAAAAAAATATATGTGTGCTATTATCTAAACCAATCGTATCTCTGCATTTTTAGCATAGGATCTCAAGTGAGCAAGAGTTGCACTACCCAAGGTAACATAATCAACAAATGGGTAATACACCATAATACATATCACATACTACAAAATCGGTATGCTTTGCAATGCACGAATAGCCAATCAGGTATGCACATGATTTTTGTTAAATATTTACATAATATTTCATGATTAAATACTTCTCTAAAAATAATATCATCACAAGAATTGTATTGTTCCCCCTGTCCAATACATCATGCCAAAAATCAATTCGGGTGGCATACCCTATCAACCCCAATGTAAAATTAATTTTTTGGGTAGGCACCTTGATATATAAGAAGGTGCCTTCATGCGATATTAGGGCATAAAATAAATTAGGGTAAAAAGGATCTGATAATTCACAATGGAAGGTCGATCGAAGAATTATGTGCAAAAGAAAATTGAGACCAACACTATCAAAGGAATTTGTGGCAATGTTCGATACCAGTTTGAAGCAGCTGGGTGAACAAATTACTACCTCCTGGTAAGAAAAAATCAAGACCCCAAAGCAACAAAGGAGTTTGTTGTTGTTGTGAGGGGGGAGGTTGCTCAGCTATTCGGACTAGAAATCCTAGTCACTCCAAAGTATATCTCAATTGTTATCGGCCTCCATCTCACTAGAGAGTGCACTTACAAGGAGGGTGTGCCAAGTAAATGCACAGAGCTGCTATTAGGGTAGAGGAATATCCAACTTGATTCTATAGGGCTATCGAAATAAATACTCCTAGAGCACTTCTAGAAACTCTTTGATCAAGTAGTGAGTTTCTTCACATGCACGGGTAAATACTCCTACTTGAATACGAATCACATGTAATTTATGAATCACCTAGTGCATGGGCAAAATATTAATGTTCCATTCTACCTGGAAAGTGCTCTAAAGGATGAGGCTCATCGATATCAGGAAGGGGTAGTCTCTGTCCTAGCCCATCATGGGATAATTATAGAGTTGATTAACTATACTGAGGAACACAGGGAGAACCTACAGGTAGAAAGGAATGAAGATTTTGATGTGTAGATGCAGTCTACTAATTAAATAGAGAAGTAATATGAATTAATGGGTACATTATAAGAAGAAGAATAACGGCCCCAAACCTCCCAAGATGCTACCACTGAAGGGTAAAATTCCCTATCTGATTATACAGAGGACAGACTAGATTATTCCAACCCAGAACCAATGGCTCTCCGCATAGAGTGAATAAGCGGTAGGAAACATTTATGGTGATTAATTCTATCAAGGAAGAATAGGAGGATACAAAGGCTAGTTTTGTAGCCCAAACATTGTAGACTATAGCTTCTCGAAGTCCACCAGAATTGCAACCTTTAGTAGACCTGTGAAGGTAGCTCGACTCGACACTAGAAGAAGGCCTCACTTAGTATAGTGAGTATTTCAAAATGCAAGCAATTTTTTATGGATTTTAGGAAATTATTGCATCAAAAATGCAAAGGTATGAGGCCACCGTAGCTCAACTGCAGCAATTGGTTTAGCATCTCAAGGAAAAAAATCAACAGTTACAGGCCAGGGTGGTGGAACGAGTAGATGCCTACACCCAAAAATATTGGGCAATTGAAGTACCAAAAAAATTTGCAACCTCTCTAGAAAGGGTAGTTTCATATGGTCCATGTACTTATAATTCTATAAATGAATATAGGGATGTGGGGTAGAGTTCATTTTATTCTGACAAGATGACTACAGAGGAATAGGGGAACTTTGTTTTTCAAATAGAGTCCCTTGTTATAGATATTATTGATGTGAATACTAGTCAAGTCAGAGCCAGTGGTAAGGCCTTGAACCTGAAACTAAGGAGGAAACTCAAGAGCAACTAGTACTTGTAGTGGAAGGACTCCTAGAGAAGTCATTGGGTGAGCAAGGAACAAGTAGTTGCATGTGATTCAAGGCTAGAGGGGCAGATACTTGAACCCTCTAATGTCAACAGGGAAGAATATATTACGGGGGAGGGGGAAATCCCTACACAATATACCACAATATCATAGATATCCAAGAGGAATGTGTCTCAAACATCACAAACGAGGGCCAAGAGGAAGGCCAAGGTTACGTTTGTAGAATTGACCATCCAATTAGAAGAAGAATGGGTGAATGGTATGAAGAAATTTTCCAAGCGAAAGGAGAAGTTTGAAATACTCTATGAAGAATTCAAGGTGGCAAAGGTAGATAGATAAGCCTCTAAGAAGGCTAAAATAGGGCCTAGCATTTGCATTGACCCTACTATGGAAGACCAATTATGGTGGATATATGGAGAAAAAATCATGGTTGTGTTGCCTAGCATAGGTGTCGGTCCAAGAAGAACAATAAGGTGCAGCTAGTACAATCAAAATCTAGCATAGCCAAAAGCTAAAGTCATCTCAAAATAGCTGAAAGCCAGCATAAACGAAAGCTAGTGTAGTCAAAAGATGTCCCATAGCATACCAGTTCCCCTCAGCAAAAACAAAAACCCCAAAATGAAGTAAAGGCCAAGGTCACCAATAAGATAAGAAGATAAAAGGATAAGGCCTATTGGAAAGGTTTGACTACTGGATTTAGGTTCCACAAGGGTGTGACACATGTCAGGAATGGGGGGATGATGAGCATAAAAAATACTCATATTTTTGTATGAGTTATAATGGTTTTTGTGTGATAGTATAATAAGAGTTGTATATTTATATGAATTATTATGTATATATTTAATGGAATTATGTGCATTATCCAATTTGTGTGTGAAGTGTGTTTTGTGTAGATTTTTACTGATTTTATTGTCTTTTGATTAGTTAAGGTCCTACGTGGACCTGGCATGCTTCTACATCAATGAGTCTAAGGCATATTTGGAAGGCACCTTAATCTTCAGGTAGGGTTATGCATAGTGGTGAATATTCACAAATTGGGTGAATATTAGGATTTTCAAATTTGTAAATTGGCAAATATGAGGACCCTTGATGTCGGCCCATTCGCCTAAATTTTTTAGTACTAATTTGTTCTTAGGTTTAATTTGCCATAATATATATCCAAACATAGGTATATTTGTACTTTTTGGAAATATTTGTTCAAGCCTGATACAATGGTGGTTTTTTAAGAATTTATAAGGTGATTTAATAGGTCAAAATGTGCCCCAAATATGACCTTACTTTTTAGAGATTCAAATGCCCCAAATTTTTGTGTGAAGATGATTGATTTTATTTTCTTAGGATTCACCTTGATTTCGATTAGGATTCACCATATTTTTACAAGTACATTTTGAGTCCAATCCCTTATGCATAACCCTATCTTCAGGTAGGTGCCTTGATCCTCAAGTAGGCGCCTTTGTCAAGGGCACCTTACTCTATGTTGAGTGGTGTTTTAACCCGATTGTGAAAACACACTCTCCTGTAGGATCCGAGTCCTAAATCCTCTGCTTGCAAAGAAAAATGATTTCTCCAAGGTTCTTATTATGCTAATTATTGATTATCAAGGATGCTGTTTAAAATGAAATGCCAAGAACACCTTAGGGTTTGCAAGTGGATGTTAACAAGGGGCACTGTGGTTTATTAATTTTGAACTTTCAATGGACTCCAAATGAATAAAATCTGTTTAAACCTTAAATTCTGATGGATTTTCAGGTGATTTATTCAAACACAAGAATTAAACTGCTGAAAATAAAATATGGGTTTGAAAAGCAAAGACAAAAGTAAACAAAAGTAACAATAAGAATAGATTACAGTTAGAAAGTTGTCATTAATCTGATGAAACCGAAGATACTGAGGCTTTCTACATGCAACCTAACCTAATGAACCTGCACATCCACACAATCCAAATAGGCCAAAGTGAGTCTCGAGGGTTTCGTGGTAATTCCAGAAAATAGGCATTCGCATGAAGCAACCAAGAGATCTTGCATTAACTTCACCTAAAAACCTAAGAAATCTGGAAGGGAAATATAAACATTAAATCATGCATGCAAAAGTTACTCCTTCTTTCTCATCCAATAAGATGCCAACTCTCTGTATTTGTATTTAAATGATATCTCGATTACATTCAAAAATGTTCCAGTGTAAAAGAAAATCCCATAACAAAAAGAAGGAAATTGCCCAAGTACGGGCCCATAATAGCACAAAGCTCTCGTCTCTGCAACTCCGTATTCGGCAATTTCCAACCCCTCCTTCAATTTGCATTTCTGGCTTTATAGCATTGTTATGGCTCTTCGATTTCCTCCGTCGCTTCATTTCCTCTTCCTGTGGGCGACCCTTCAAATTCTTGCTTTTTCTCGCTTTGATTCACGCTCAAATTTGGAAACGCTCCGAAATTCATCTCTGCATGTAACGCCTCCGCAAGTTTGACACCCGCACGCCACGTGTCCTACTTTTCCTCCGTCCCGTGTAACGCTTCTCGCAAAAGAACCCGACAAAACTGCAAGTCCGCCTGTTCACCTTCCCGCCGCGAAATCGCGACATGTCGCGAAATCGCGACATGTCGCGATATCGCTACATGCTTTCCTGTCGTACGCCTTCATCCGCTCCTCATAGCGATGTCGCGACCGTTTTTCATTTGTCTACCTCCGACAACTTCTCGTAGCGATATCGCTACCCTTTTAACATCCTGAGCCTTCTTCTTCGAATGGTAGCGAAATCGCTACCATTTTTCTCTCGGACCTCCTGGGCAACTTTACGTCGTGACATCGCGACCATTATCATCCTCTTGCCCTCTTTCGACAAACCGTCGCGATATCGCTACCGCTTTTTTCGAGCCTGATTTTCATTTCGTCATGATTTCGCGACATCTTCCTTGTATCGTACAACTTTGCCAAAATGCGTCGTGAAATCGTGACACCTTTCATCATCCGTACGTCTTGGCAAAACCTGTCGCGATATCGTGACGTTTTTCCCCCTCGGACCTTCATGCAGCTTTTTGTCGCGATATCGCTACCGCTTTTTCTTTCCGTACGCCTCCCCGAAACACGTCACGAAATCGTGACCATTTTTCTGTTCCGCACGCCTTGGCAAAACCTGTCGCGATATCGCGACCATTTTCTTCGTCCGTACAGTTTGCCAAAACACGTCACGAAATCGTGACACTTTCTCCGTCCGTACACCTCGGCAAAACACGTCGCGAAATCGCGA
Organism: Wollemia nobilis; assembly: GCA_028583015.1. Lineage (NCBI taxonomy): Eukaryota > Viridiplantae > Streptophyta > Pinopsida > Araucariales > Araucariaceae > Wollemia > Wollemia nobilis. The sequence continues at coordinate 858,757 of JAQPPZ010000737.1, read as the reverse complement.
CACTTTCTCCGTCCGTACACCTTTGCTGCAATCGGTCACGAAATCGCGACGTCTTTCCTCATCGAGTCCTTTAGCTGTTTCCTGTCGCGATATCGCGACGTTTTTCCGCTTCCGTACACCTTTCCAAAACACGTCACGAAATCGTGACACTTTTCATCACCCGTACGCTTCGGCAAAACACGTCGTGAAATCGCGACCATTCTCATCCTTTTCCAACGGCGTGTCACGATTTCGCGACATCATTTATTTTCTTCCCAACATCAAGATGTCACGATTTCGCGACACCTTTTCTTTTCTCCTCACCGACATGTCACGATTTCGCGACATCCTTTTCATCCTGGTCACCGACACGTCGCGATTTCGCGACACTTTTTCCTCCTGGTCACCGACACGTCGCGATTTCGCGACACTTTTTCTGTTTTGTTGCCGTTGACCGCGCTGACCGCGATTTTCCGACATGTCACGATTTCGCGACAATTTTTCGGTTTCGGTCGCGATTTCGCGACATGTCGCGATTTCGCTACCTGTCGCGATTTCGCGACCCCTTTCTACACTTGTGCATTTTCTCTTTTTTTCAATTCTGGCATCTGGGTCACTGAGATCCTTCCCTGTAAGCCTGCAAAAAGGTGGGTCCCCAATTTTGGGGTGTGTTGTGGATCAACCACAACAAATGGCGACTCTGTTGTCAAATGCTCTTGAGCATTTTAGTAAGAACCCAACCCGAAACATATCACAAACTCGTAAATACATGTTAGCACATAAGCAAAATAACAAATGCCCAAAGATCGAAGTACATGAATCATCGTAATCATCAAGTATTAGCTCAAGTGTGTGCAATGTGTTTTCATTCCCTATCGTTTGAAATTGATCAACATTCCATTATCGGCTTTGCATGAATGCATATATGGGATGGTGAATGATTTGTGTACCCTAAATGAATGAGCAAGGAGATTTTGCTTTTCCTAATAAGCATGATAATTCTTCTACTATTATGTACAAGCATTCAAGATTGCCAAACCCTCTTAGGATCCACTAGTTCATTTCCTTATTGTATCCCAAAGTTGGTTATGAGTCCCTACTATCTAGAACCCATGTGCAAGTGAATGTGAAATCAGAACTTTGGGGAATCAGACTCCCACCCAACCGAGATGAGAGTTTAACCTTATCCTTACTATTCTGATTTAGAGTTCATTACCTCACTTTAAGCAAAATAATTAAACCACTTATGGAAGAAATGGTCATGCTAGTCTAACCCTCTAGACAATCAGTGGTCTTGCTTTTTTAGGCAAGACATGATGCCATGCATGGGCATATCTAACCCCACAATCCAAAACTTATCTCCATTTCTTTGGACCTTGGGGATGACTACCCATCCCTTGCAGAGGACAAGTAGTACGATCCTTACAATCCAAAATAAAGATGAGATGGGAAAAATTTATTTATTTATTTTTATTTCTTGGACCTTGGGGATGACTACCCATCCCGGTTAGGGACAAGTAGTACGATCCTTACAATCCAAACCTTAGATATAAATCATTAATTCTGTTGCTTAAACCTTGGGGATGACTACCCATCCTTTGCAGAGGACAAATAGTACGATCCTTACAATCCAAGACTGATGAGAATGGAAAATATTAATTTTATTACTTAGACCTTGGGGATGACTACCCATCCTTTGCAGAGGACAAATAGTACGATCCTTACAATCCAAGACTAATTATGAAATGAAAACATAGGAGCTTTGGGGAATCAGATTCTCAACCAACCGAGATGAGAATTTACACCCTATCCTTACTACTCCATGTGGGCTTTAAGTTCTATGGAAGTGGTCAAAACCACTGTTTTAGGATCATGTTGCATAATAGGATAGACATGAAAACCACTTTCGCTCAACCTTTTCCTCCAAGCTAGGTTTTGATCATTTTGCTCAAGATCCTTTTTAATTTATGAGACGTGCTTGGTTCTAGATATCTCAAGACTCAGCTTCCAACCTTAGGAGCTACTTACATATATGTTATAACACAACCCTAAGAGGATTTGACATACTTTCATGGCTTGTACATAAGATGCATATGCAACTAAAATGAAATGTATGTGAGGTGAGATGGAATATGAATGCATTACTTCTTGAATTGTGAATGAAATGATTTGTCATGCAAAACTGATTCTTTCATATATCACAAAGTCAAACAATATAACTTAAAAAAGTTTTATGCTATTTGTGGAGCTTTTACAAGACAATTCCAATATTTCATATTCTCCTAATCCTTAAGCATAAGTTGACATCTCAATTTTCTATTTTTTTTTTTTTAAATTAACACACATGTCAATTGAAATCAAATCCATAATCAAAATCCTAACTAAACTAACAATCCTAAACAATAAAAACAAAATCTGAAAATCCTTCACCAACACCAAAAGAATAATATCAAAGTCTCACAACCTAAGGGCTAAAATAATGCTTTAGAATCTGCCCATTAACCGGCAACATGAAATCTTTCCCTTCTAAGGTTTTTAGCCTGAAGGTGTTCTTCCCAAGAATTTCTGAAATCTGATATGGGCCTAACCAGAGACAATCAAACTTTTGATGGTTTCCTTTTTCCTCATGTCTTTTGTCCCATAGTAACACCAAATCTGAAATTCTGAATGATTTAACTTTGGCCCTTCTATCAAACCATCTCTTGATGACTTCCCGGTGTTTGTTCATGTGATTCATGGCTTCTTCTCTCTTTTCATCCAGGTGCAATAACCGGCTCAATCTAGCTTCAACTTGATCATCTCGTCCCCATGTACTCTTGTATGAAATGTAAGGTCTCGCAGCCTCCAAATTTGCCGGAAATATCGGGTCTTGCCCATAGACCAAATGATAAGGAGTATTCCCTATAGCTTCTTTCACTGTCCTATCTGCCCACAGTGGCAAACTTTAATTGACTATGCCAGTCCCGAGGATTCTTTTCCAAAGAACTTCTTAATAGTATTCAACAAATTCTTATTTGAAGATTCGGCCAACCCATTTCCTTGAGGATAGTAATTGGATGCAAACTTTAAGCTCACTTTATTATCATATGCCCACTTTTCAAATTGTGTGGAAATGAAAGCTTTACCATTGTCACTGACAATAGAATCGGGCATTCCATATCTTGTGATAATTTGATCCTCAAGGAATTTAATCACAACGTCTGTGGTGGCATGTTTAGTGGGAATCGCTTCTGTCCACCTTGTACAGTAGTCTGTAGCTGTCAAAATAAATTTGTGAGAGTCAGAAGAATTTGGGTTAATAACCCCGATAAAATCCAGTCCCCACTGTGCAAACGGTCTCATTTCGACTACAGGCTGCAACGGCATGGCTGCATTTCTTTCTCTATTTGCAGCCACTTGACAGATGTGACAAGATCGCACATGAGCATGTGCATCTTTGAATATATGAGGCCAGTAATATCCCGCTCGCAGGATTTGGTGTGTCTGTAGCATTGGCCGCACCATGACCAGCTCCATGCTTGCCATGAAATTCTTGCAACACCCCGGCGGCTTCGTCTTTGCTCAAGCATCTCGGTAGATACCTTCATGATTTTTCCTGTAAAGCACACCAGAATTTATCAGATAGTTAATAGATTTAAGCCTTAAAGCTCTCCTTTGTGTTGAATTCAAATTAGAAGGGCACTTACCAGTCAATAAAAATTGCACAATATCAACATACCAGTCCTCCTTAGCCATGTATTCTGTATTTGAGCATTGACCTCGTTATTTGTGGATCATTTTCTGCGATCGCCTTTGCCAGTCCTTGTCCTCGAACTAGTTTCATTGGTTGGATTTCGAGATCAAATTCTTGGATGGTTGCAATCCACTTTCCTCTCTTTTCACCTAGTTCATTTTGTAAAAACATGGTCTTGACAGCAGAATCGGGCACAATGGCAATAATTCTGCTGTGTACGATGTAATGCCTAAATTTTTTCACAGTTTTAAAAAGTGCATACATTTGCTTATCAAGGATTGAATACCTTAATTGGGCATCTTTTAGGGGGGCACTTAAAAACGCAATGGGTTTTTCGGCATTATCTTCGCCTTTTTGGGTTAATACACTCGCCAAGGAGTGCTCCGATGCAAAAGCATAAATGTAAAAAGGCTTGGAATAGTTCGGGCTTATCAAGACCGGGGCTTTGGAAATGGCGTCTTTGATATTCTGGAAAGCCACTCTACTTTCCTCGTTCCACCTTACGTCCACATCTTTCTTGAGCATCTGGTTTAGAGGTTTAGCTATCTCAGGAAAGCTAGAAATGAACTTCCTCACAAAATTGACTTGCCCAAAGAAAGACCTCAATTCTTTTTTACTGCTCGGGAGAGGTAGGTCTTGGATAGCTTGTATCCTTTCTGGGTCGATGGATATTCCCTCCTTTGAAATAATGTGACCTAGCAGCTTCCCTTCTATCACTCCAAAAATGCATTTCTTGGGATTTAATGAAATTCCATGTTCCCTGCATCTTTGAAGCACCTTCTTTAAGTCTTTAACATGATCCTCTCTCTTCTTCGAGAAAATTGGGATATCATCCACATACACGATGATGCATTTGCCTATTAGTCCTTTGAATGCGTAATCCATGGCGCGTTGAAAAGTTGCACCAGCGTTTAACAGTCCGAACGACATTCTCTTATATGCAAATGTCCCCCACTTGGTAGTGAAGGCTGTTTTCATCCTGTCATCTGGATGTATAAGAACTTGGTTGTACCCATAATATCCATCGAGAAAGGACATCATTTCTGATCCATTTACCATTTGCAAGATTTCATCGATTGATGGCAATGGATAATTATCTTTCTGGGAGGCTTTATTAAGATTTCGAAAATCTATGCACAGCCTAATCTCTCCACTCTTTTTTCTCACTGGAACGAGGTTAGCCACCCAGGTTGAGTGCCTAACGGGAAAAATGATTTTCGCTTCCAATAATATTTTAACCTCCTTTTCGATCAAAGGCTCCAATAGCGGGTTAACAACTCGCTGTCTTTGCCTAAAAGGCTTGGAGTCTGGCTTCAAAGGTATGGTATGCGTGATAATGTTCTGGTTGTAAGTCTTCACTCATTGTAGTTCCAAGCAATACAATCTATGTAATGCTTCAAAGCCCGTATTATATTGCTCCTTTCTTCCTCTCGTACATGCCTTTGCTATGTACACCTCCTTTGGATTGTCTCGCACTCCCCGCATTAATTGAATCGCATGCATCTTTGGGGAGCGGGACTCTTTTTCTTTTCTTGTTCTTGCATTCCATGTCGAACATCTTTTCTAATGAAACCACGTCTTTAGGAATTTTGTTGGATTGATACGCAGTTTCACTTTCTTCCGTTTCATCCTCGCCACCTTTGTTCCTCATCGATCACCTGATTTTCAAAAATACCCGAGTTTGTGACAAACTTGAAGATGTGCCTGTCACACTCAAAAACCTGGAAATTCTTCACATTATCAGGTATTGATGGACAAGGAACCAGCTCAATGGAAAACTTTTTACATCTTTTTATATCCACCGGGTTTAACATGCCCGCGGCGACTGCAAGAGAGTCTGCTATTCGATTTCCTCTCCTAGAAATAAGGGCTATGTTGAATGCATCAAACTCCTCCATGAGGTCCATAACCCTAGTCCTATAAAGGCTCGCTCTTTTGTCGCGGCATGTATACCGTCCTTTGATTTGCTTGACAACCAACTCATAATCTCCCAAAACATTCAAGCATTTAACATGTTTGCTCAATGCTAGACGTAAACCGTAGATCAATGCTTCGTATTCTCGCCACATTGTTTGTGCAAGGGAATTGCAGTCCGTAGGCAGCCAATAATGGTTTACCTCCCGGACCAGCTGAGCTCGACTCCAGCTCCCGCTCCCCGTCTAGATTTTGATCCATCAAACTTGAGCAACCACGTGTGATCCTTTTCCTCATAAGAACTACCATGACACACTTCTTCTTTAAGTTCATCAACAGCTTTCTCAACATCAAGAGCATAGACCCCTAGGTCTGGCTCAGAAAACTGAACCTCATTCGGCTTGTTAAAATCTGTTATAATCTCCTTAAGCCTCGGTTCGTTTTCCACTCGATTTGGTTAGCAATGCCCTTCCATGGCAGCCACATATGCGAGCAGTCTGTTGCAAAATAGCCATTCAGCGTTTTCATCCAATCTCTCGCAAGTAACATTCCATACCTACTTGGGATGTTAACCACCAAAATGTCTACAACCTGCTGGACCCTGGGTTCAGAATTTAATTGAATCTTGACATCATATAAGGTCCCTACTACATTTACCTCGGAACGGTCCAATTGCAAGACCGTGCATTTGGATGAAACCGGTTGTAGACCCAAGGATTTGACATATCTCCGTAGGCATGAGGTTGCTAGTGGCTCCCGTGTCTACCAAACAGTTATGCAAGTTCTTACCCGCAATTCTCATAGTTAATAAGAATGGCGGGACATCCCTTCTCTCCTTTCGCAAAATCGGATGGGATTCAGCTCTTTTTTCCTTCCACATCGGATCGGTGAGTTCAAAGCTCTTATCAATGCCTCCTTTTGACCAGGCAATTTAGCCGCGTCCAGGAATGAAAGGCTAGATTTGGACTTCTTCATATCCTCCACTACGTCATAATTTGGTTTTTCGAATTTGACTCGTCTTCCGGACGTCATTAGACATTTCTCTTCCGAGTGGAGGGGGAGGGTTGTTACTTGCCTTTGTATCTGGAGGAAGAATAGAACTGTTTGGAGGTGTTGATGAGGTTTTAGGGGCTTTAGACTTACTCCTCAAATGGTACCCATGAGTCCCCTTTCTAAAATCTCGAAAAGCTTGCACCTCCTGTTCCAAAACTTCGTCTTCTTCCTCCTCGCTCTCACCCTCTTGGTGATATACTGTTTCCATCACCATAATATTTTCATCTTGCTGATACGATGGATCCTCATTTGATACCAGCTCCAAATCATCAACTTGTGCCTGAAGACAATGAGTGTATCTAGCAATCTCAGGACAATTCCTTTCATTGTGTTCTTTTGTGTTATGTAACCTGCACCCTCTTTCCCATGCCAAATCTGAAAGATTCAAAAGAGAATTGGATTGGTTGGGGCCTGCAGAAGCATCTAATTGATTAGCAATGGGAGCAGGAACTCCCCCATTGTTTGGCTTAGTGTTCCAATGCCTCCCTCTATTGTTAAAATTCTGACTTGGGTGAGGGGCACGGGACTCATGCTTCTGCTGTTGAACCCTGTCATTACTTAGTTTATGTACTAGTTTCTTGAGCTCTTCGACTTCCGAAAGGACATCCTTCGGTGGAACCACATTGTTATTAACCCCCATTGGATTTGCATAATTGATGGGGTCTTGATTCCACATTTGGGTGGGGTTCTGAGGAATTGGATTCCCATATGGATTGATACCTTGAATTGGGATTGGATTCGGAACAGGAACTATGGCTTGAGGATTGACTTGACTAGTTTCCTGCGTAGTTGATTGACCTCGTTCTGCAAAAATGCAGGAACAGGTGGAATGGCCGTGATTGGTTGGATTGGAATGGGTGCATATGCGGGTGCTCGGTGGATACGGCCGCCGATATGGGAAGGCGTTCATACTTGGCATTTGTGGTGCCATGAGCTGATTTGCCCGGGGAACTTGACCATATGGAGCACCCCGTCCCAACATAGGCATCTGGGTAAACCCGTAGCCTTGCGGTGTCAATTGCTGCTCAATAGTCATGGCTTCATTATAGGCCAAAGCCAGCGTGGTGACCCGAGGATTACGCCTTGCAAACATGGCCGTCATGGGGTCCAATGCCCCAAAATATATCTCGCAAAGCTACCGCAGGATCGATGGCAAAATGTCTAATTGCTCCGTTATAGTTCTTTTGGAATCTCTGATTAAACATTCGGATTGGTTCCCCTTGGCCCCGTTTGCATGTAATAAACTGATTGTAAATAGTTGCGGGATCTAAGGGCGACCTAAATTGATTGACAAATGCATTTTCCATTTGTGTCCAAGAGGTGATTGAACCAGCTTGGCAAGCATATATACCATTCATATGCTATTGGATCCAAGCTCATGGGGAAAAGTCTGCAGTGCTACATCTTCATGCTGAACTTGCAGACCTAATTAAAACATCTCTATAGGCTTGGATATGTTCTTCTCGCTGTTCTTAGGCCATCCGGCTTGTATTTAGGCAGAAATATTTCAATGTTCTTGGGGATTTCATGGATATCCCCAACGAATATTCAAAGGAGTATTGTTAGCTCCATACCAAGGAGTCAGCCGGAGCTTGAGCCATTTGACTCGGAATTGATGTAGACAGACCTACAATAGCATAAGAAATGTTACAAACTATAGGCACACTAGGGGCAACGGATACTACTCGGCGTAGGTCCACTCGACGTTCCCCGGAGAAAATAGGCCTTTTGCTACCTGGAGTGCTTACGACTTGCTTGACTTTACCCTTGGGAGTACCAAGAAGGTCGTGAAAAATGGTTTCTCCGGTTGTTTGAGACCCGGTCGCAATACGGCGTGGTGGGTCCAACCTCGCCCGAGGAAACCCTCGGCTAGTTCGAAGAAAACCCGCAACAAACGCAAAAACAATGTTGCAGTTTAGCCGTAAATAATTTCAGAATTAAATCAAAAACAAAATATTCAGATATAAAAATTGAAATAGATAAACCGATTCGCCCTCCTTCTAGCGCCAATCTGTTGAGTGGTGTTTTAACCCGATTGTGAAAACACACTCTCCCGTAGGATCCGAGTCCTAAATCCTCTGCTTGCAAAGAAAAACGATTTCTCCAAGGTTCTTATTATGCTAATTATTGATTATCAAGGATGCTGTTTAAAATGAAATGCCAAGAACACCTTAGGGTTTGCAAGTGGATGTTAACAAGGGGCACTGTGGTTTATTAATTTTGAACTTTCAATGGACTCCAAATGAATAAAATCTGTTTAAACCTTAAATTCTGATGGATTTTCAGTGATTTATTCAAACACAGTAATTAAACTGCTGAAAATAAAATATGGGTTTGAAAAGCAAAGACAAAAGTAAACAAAAGTAACAATAAAAATAGATTACAGTCAGAAAGCTGTCATTAATCTGATGAAACCGAAGATACTGAGGCTTTCTACATGCAACCTAACCTAATGAACCTGCACATCCACACAATCCAAATAGGCCAAGTGTGAGTCTCGAGGGTTTCTATGGTAATTCCGAAAACAGGCATTCGCATGAAGCAACCAAGAGATCTTGCATTAACTTCACCTAAAAACCTAAGAAATCTGGAAGGGAAATATAAACATTAAATCATGCATGCAAAAGTTACTCCTTCTTTCTCATCCAATAAGATGCCAACTCTCTGTATTTGTATTTAAATGATATCTCGATTACATTCAAAAATGTTCCAGGTGTAAAAGAAAATCCCATAACAAAAAGAAGGAAATTGCCCAAGTACGGGCCCATAATAGCACAAAGCTCTCGTCTCTGCAACTCCGTATTCGGCAATTTCCAACCCCTCCTTCAATTTGCATTTCTGGCTTTATAGCATTGTTATGGCTCTTCGATTTCCTCCGTCGCTTCATTTCCTCTTCCTGTGGGCGACCCTTCAAATTCCTGCTTTTTCCCGCTTTGATTCACGCTCAAATTTGGAAACGCTCCGAAATTCATCTCTCGCATGTAACGCCTCCGCAAGTTTGACACCCGCACGCCACGTGTCCCGCATTTTCTCGCTCCCGTGTAACGCTTTTCTACAAAAAACCCGACAAAACTGCAAGTCCGCCTGTTCACCTTCCTGCCGCGAATGGCGACATGTGAAAATCACGACATGTCGCGATATCGCGACATGTTTCCCGGCCGTACGCCTTCATCCGCTCCCCGTAGCGATGTCGCGACCGTTTCTCATTTGTCTACCTCCGGCAACTTCTCGTAGCGATATCGCTACCCTTTTAACCCTTTGAGCCTTCTTCCTCGAATGGTAGCGAAATCGCTACCATTTTTCTCTCGGACCTCCTGGGCAACTTTACGTCGTGACATCGCGACCACTATCATCCTCTTGCCCTCTTTCGACAAACCGTCGCGATATCGCTACCGCTTCTCTGCTTCGAGCCTGATTTTCATTTCCGTCACGATTTCGCGACATCTTCCTTGTACCGTACAACTTTGCCAAAATGCGTCGCGAAATCGTGACACCTTTCATCATCCGTACGTCTTGGCAAAACCTGTCGCGATATCGCGACGTTTTTCCCCCTCGGACCTTCATGCCCTTGTCGCGATATCGCTACCGCTTTTTCTTTCCGTACGCCTCCGAAACACGTCGCGAAATCGCGACCATTTTTCTGTTCCGCACGCCTTGCAAAACACGTCGCGATATCGCGACCATTTTCTTCGTCCGTACTTTGCAAAACACGTCGCGAAATCGTGACACTTTCTCCGTCCTCTCCCGACACTTTCTCCGTCCGTACACCTTTGCTGCAATCGGTCACGAAATCGCGACGTCTTTCCTCATCGAGTCCTTTAGCTATTTCCTGTCACGATATCGCGACGTTTTTCCGCTTCCGTACACCTTTCCAAAACACGTCACGAAATCGCGACACTTTTCATCACCCGTACGCTTCGGCAAAACACGTCGCGAAATCGCGACCATTCTCATCCTTTTCCAACGGCGTGTCGCGATTTCGCGACATCATTTATTTTCTTCCCAACAGCATGTCACGATTTCGTGACACCTTTTCTTTTCTCCTCAGCGACATGTCACGATTTCGCGACATCCTTTTCATCCTGGTCACCGACACGTCGCGATTTCGCGACACTTTTTTCTCCTGGTCACCGACACGTCGCGATTTCGCGACAGTTTTTCTGTTTTGTTGCCGTTGACCGCGCTGACCGCGATTTTTCGACATGTCACGATTTCGCGACAATTTTCCGGTTTCGGTCGCGATTTCGCGACATGTCGCGATTTCGCTACCTGTCGCGATTTCGCGACCCCTTTCTACACTTGTGCATTTTCTCTTTTTTCAATTCTGGCATCTAGGTCACTGAGATCCTTCCCTGTAAGCCTGCAAAAAGGTGGGTCCCCAATTTTGGGGTGTGTTGTGGATCAACCACAACACTCTACAAGTAGGCACCTTCATCAAGGGGGCCTTCCTACTCAAGTAGATGCCTTGATTCCATACTTCAAGTAGGTGCCTTGATCCTCGGGTATGCACCTTAATATCATACATCAAAGGTGCCTTACTCTTCAAGTAGGTACCTTGATGTTAAGTGCCTTGGCATTACGGTTGAAGGAGGCCCTATTGACTGTGGTAAACCTTTGACTCCACATCATGTAGGCTATCCTTGGAAGGCTACCGATTATATGAATTATCCCAATCGTATTAGAAGAAATGCATAACCACTTGATGAAGCAGAACTTGGGCAACATAGAGATCGAACCTAAAAATCTTCTATCTCCAAAAAAATATGAATTTTTTTGACTATTTTTATCATATGCCTATTACAGTAACTAAACTATATTAGTTTAGACTATAACCAAGTATTCCATTGTAACAACATTGTACCGTAAGCTCTGTATGTGTTATATAAACACATAGAATTCTATGATAAGAACAGTAATTTTCTAAGAGTGGTTATGTATGTAAGAATTTAGTATTGTACTGCAATATTAATAAAAGTGCTCGAGATTTATTCCATTCGTATTCTATCATCGTAACTAGATGGTAGGAAGCTGTTGGAGCTTGGGCCCACTCCAAGATATTTGTCCTCCCCATTCTTTCTATTGCTTTCTAGATTAGATCATTTATTTTAGTGTGTTGTATATTTTATTTCCACAAGTGTGTTTTACCGCTTTCCTTTATTTTCCAAACACGGTGTGGTGTGATTTATTTTTTGTACTTTTATTATGCATGATTTAATTAAAGTGGATGAATCATCAATATTTCATAAAGACTCCTCCCAACTATAGGTTTAATGGACTCATATCAGAATTATGTTGTAATTAGCCTTGAACATGGTACTTCACAAGCTTACGAGTTCCCTAGTTTGATAATTTAAATGAGAGGGTTGTGAAAAAAATAGGACCATATTTAACTAGTGTGTTTTCTCGAACAATGAGTCATTTATCTTTGGATGGTAATGGATCCTTAGTGTGGTAGGCTATAAAGTTAGGATCTTAGGTAGTGAAATATGGATTATATTGGAAAGTGGGGAGAGGGGAGAAGGCACATTTTTTGATAGATTCATGGGATAAATACCCATCTATCATTATTGAATTTCCAAAACTACAACCAATAAAAATAGCCATGAAACTAGGGTTTGGGTACAAATTGAAATTTATTTCAACACTAGTCAGCGAGGGGATTATAAGTTTAAGAAGTTGGATTATTGGCCAATTTCAATCCCTTCAAAATTGACACCCATCATGGCTAAAATCTTGGCAGAAATATTCCTCATAGGTAGATATAAGGATGATAAATTAGCTTGGGGCTATGGGAGCCTTGGTGTCTACACAGTGAAGGATGGATATGATAATATCCTTCTAGAGCCTCCTCCTCATGCATATCAGGTTGAGGTTTAGAAAAATATTTGGCAGTCCAAGCGTTGGCTAAAAGTAAAAATTTTGACTTGGAAGTTCATGCATAATGGAATTCTTACTTTTTATAATCTCAGACGTAGGGGAATCATTGGTCTATCTCAATGTGTTTTACAATACAAGAGTGAGGAAATATATAACCACTTTATGGTTGAGTGTCCATTCACATGCCAAATCTAGGAGAGATGGTTTTTATCTTATAAATTTTGAGTTAATGGTGATTTGAATTGGATTAATATTTGGGTAAGATGGAATAGAGGTAGATTTAAATATAAATCTCTTTGTATTGGTTAAGAGCATGGATTAAAATTTATTTTGTGGTAAGTGTGGTTAGAGAGAAATGGCAGAATTTTTAGAGAAACCTTTTCATCTTTAGATGGAGTTTGGTAGGTCATTTGGAGCAAAGTCACAAAAAACTATGGTAGTATATGCTGAAGAGGAAACTCGGGTTGTTATACAGACAATGGAGAAGGAAGTTGAAGTGCAAGAGGGGTAGGATAGAGCTGGATGGAAAACACCCCTAGAAGGTTATATTAAAATTAATATTGATGTAGCTGCAAAATGCAATCCAGGTGGAGCTGGAATTGGAGTTGTTTGTATGAATTATGTTGGGATAGTGCTCTATTGGCAACTACAAGGCTTGGTAAGGGCCGCAAACAATGAAGCAGAAGCCTTAGCTATCAAATATGCTTCTATTTAGGCAATAAAACAAGGTTACAGGAGGATAATCCTAGAATAAGATTCTCAAATAATGGTAGGATATCTAGATTGCATGAAGAACTTTGCTTTGAAGACCTGGAGGTTGAGGATTATTGTCACTCAAATTAAGGAATTGTAGAGGGAATTAGATGATGTGATTCCAATTTATGTGAGTAGAGATCTAAATAAAGTGGTAAGACTTTTTGGCTAAGATGGGTACTAAGAAGTAGGTAGGGGTTTAGTTCCATAGTGACATGGATATTGAGGATGAAAGGATTAGGTAGCTTGGTGAGAAAATCCAGTTTTTAGATAATTTTGACAACAATTGTAGAAATATGGTTTAGGAGTTTTGTCCTCCAATGTAGATCTTATTTTACGGTTTTAAACAGGTGAACAATCATTGTAGAAATATGGTTTAGGATATTTATCTCCAATGCAAATACTTTTTATTGTTGTAAATATGTTCTCTCTTTGGCTAAGGTTGGGAGAAGTCTCATCCCAACTTGTAAGTGATCTTTGTTTTAATATAATTTTTTCAAATTATTTTTCAAAAACTAATCGAAAGGGACATCCATGGCATGTTAAAAGGTTGCTCCAATATTGTATAAACCAAACAACATTCTATGGGACATGAATATTATCTATTTGGTGGTGAATTTTTTTTTGTGTTGATATTCATCTTTGATCCATATTTTATTATATCCTAAAAACCATTAAGAAGTGAAAATCTCTTCGCTACCACTATATCTTACAAAATTTGATCAATCTATGGTAAAAGATAATGATATTTCAATGACCTGAAGCTAAATATGTTTTGGTATTGTTTACAGAGTGACCTGAATTTGTCTACTTCTATAGAATAGTAGATTCCAACCTTCAAACTTTTGCCTTGTTCAATTTGGACCTCTGTATAAATCTACTTTTCTATTTTCATTTTATGCCTTGTATTTTGGTTATTATTATCAAACAAACTTTTTAAAATGATCATTTCTTTTAGGATATGATTATTATTTACAAAAATAACTTCTTCTTGGTCAACTTCGTATAACATATTTTCTTGTTGTGTTGCATAGATTTCCTTTCTTGTTAAGAATTTTATAGTCTATCGGTTGTCTTAAAACACCTACTAGAATATTTCTTTATCTGGTATTGTTGGCCTGAATATCATGTTTACCTTATTCATCTTTTAAACATAATTGGTAGAAGGCATGTAATTTACTCCTTGAGAAGCTAGTATGTTAGCTAACTTATTTTATTCCTTTGGGATAAATTTCATACTCAAGGTGTCAAAACTCTCCATCAAGTTCCATACCACATTACGATTTTTTTCAAGTAGTGATGTTTGTTGCTACATTTCTTTATCACTTGATTGACCACAAGGTTAGAGTCTAAATTGAAAGTAACTTAATGCCCATTTTTTTTCTTACATCAGGTCAAGATAAAAGGCTTCATATTTGGATGTGTTATTAGTGTAACTCTATGTTAACCAATAGGAGAAAATTTTGATTCTTTTTGAAGGAGATACTAACATGATCCTAGATATCACCCCGTTCTTGCATCTAACCCCTTTAAAGTAAAGCTTCCAAACCTCTATTTCTCAAAGTTATTTGTTTATCATAGCTATGACTCTTTCTTTTTATGGGTCTTGTTGGTCATGAATCTGCCACAAGAAAGGATTTTATACTAAATGCACCCTAGACCCGACCAACATTGAAAGGCTAGAAGAAAGAAATGTCACCCAGACCAATCTCCAGAGAGGGCTGGTTCCCTTACTAAATCTAAATTGGATGAAGACTAAAGTTGTAGGAAAGGAATTATAAATGTGCATAAAGAAATGGGAAATATAGCCGTAGGCCGAATTTATCAGATCATAAAAGAATAACAGCAGATAACTTTAAGTATAGTAACAACATATAACATAAGATATCAACATAATTCACTTACAACCTTGCGCAGAAAATCCCTCCAAGATCACATTCCAGAACTTACTCCCTCACAAGCAATATTTAAACTCAAATGCAAAATTCAAATGAAGCAGCAAATAAGAAATATGAGTGTATATTAGGAATGTATATAACAGAAGGAAAAAATCGCACAGACAGTTGCTTGCAAAACCAGAGGCCAAGTATCTTTCATTCATGCAATGAACTTCAAGCTTTTAGTAAAAGTCTCTCTCTCGATCCCTCTTTCAGAGATCTACATTGGTGATGTAGGAGCATCCAGCAGCACCAGCGGCAAAAGAATCGAATTGCAGGAAATCCAGCACTGAAGGAGCAGATAAGGAAGAAAATCGACGCAATTTCGCTACATGTCACGAAATCGTGACATAAATTGGAAAGGAGAGCAAGGAGGAAAACCTGTCACGATTTCATGACATGTGAAATCGTGACACGTCACGAAATCACATGTCACGAAATCACGATAATAGCAGCAAGGCGGAAGCGGAGGTAGAAACATGCAATGAAATCAGGACGTCATGATTTTGTGGCATCATGAAATTGTGACGTTAGAAGGACGAAGGCAAGGGCGGAGGTTTGTGTAGCGAAATCATGACACGATTTCGCGACGACACGAAATCACGATGTCAAGATGGAGTTAGAGCAGAGCAGCGGGTGTGGTCGTGATTTCATGACATGTCGCAAAATTGTGACGTCGCAAAATTGCGACAGAAGGGCAGCAGCAGAGCAGAGCAGTGGAAGGGTCGTAATTTCATGACACATTGCAAAATCATGACTATCGCGAAATCGTGACCAGAACAAGGCAAACAAAGGGAACAGCAGAGACATCGTGATATCGTGATGTCGCGATATCGCGACAAAAATTAGAAATTTAGGCGCGGAGGAAAAATGGTCACGACATGTCACGATATCACGACCAAAATGGGCAGAGAGTGAAGGGTGGCTAGAACGTTGTGATATCGCGACATGTCGCGATATCGCGACGGAGAGAGAAAAAGGCGTAGGAGGAGAAAGAGATTGCGAAAATGAAATTTTCAAGAGCCATTCAAAAATGACATGTGGCATGAATTAAAGTTAAAGTGGGGGACTACCCAGAAGCGTGGAAGACAAGAAGAATGGGCGCACAGAATTTTTTGATGAATTCAGAGATGACAGGGACCGTGCGGAGAGGGGTCTTTAATCGGGTTGGTGTCCCGATTTTCATGTTTTTGTTTTAGAGGGTCGGGGCCTCTATAAAAAACCTAGTTAATGTAATTAATCGGGTTGGTGTCCCGATTAATGTGTGGTTTAATGCGTGAGAGGGTTGGGGCCTCTATAAAAACCCAGTTTGTTGTTTTAGTCAGGACGGTGGATTCGGGTAAGATTGCACGTAGAGTGTGAGTGAGAAGAACCAAGCCGAGCGCTGGTTAATGTAAGCCTGAAGGCTATTTTCATGTAATTTCTAGATTTCAATGAAGAAATATTTGAGTTGAACAAGTGTAGATGTGTGTGTCTTACGTGTGATCTTCTCGGGTCCCCATCAGTGATATCAGAGCAAATGATTCTGAGTGCATAATAGATCGTCGGACGTGAGGCAGTTACGCCAGGATCTGTGGAGGGTTCTAAGAGAGTGTGAGTTAAGGTCCCCCAGCATGTTAGCATATCACCAGACATGAGGCAGCTACACCGGATCAATAAAATCTTTGTGAGAAAAGCTAAGGAAAAATGCATTCTCAAAGAAGACAGGACAACAAAGAAGATATGGTGTTGGAGGAAGAAGTCTTAGCTTCACAATGACAATTAAAAGCCCTGCAAAAGGAATGGCTTGGGATAAAATTACGGGAGTAAGAGGAGCGGCAAAGAAGGCAGGAAGAAAGAAAGAGGAAGAAAGAGAAAAAGGTGAAGAAGGCTGTAGAAGAGTGCAGCAGTACCGGGACCTGCCCGAAAGAAGGCACAAATTTTTCTATGCAAGTGGAGGAGTTGAACCAGGCTACAGAAGAAGTTTGCAACAATGAGAAAATATTTCTGGAAGAAGACAGAAGTATGGACTGGGAGCCGGGGTTGAAGCAGACTGCTGAGGCAGAGAAGGGTTTGGAAGTGTTGCAGGAGGCAGCAACCAGACCAAGCAGAAGTGAAGATCACTTCTCCACTTACCCCGGGTGTCTGATGCAGGAGCATCCTGCAGCACCAGTAGTAAAAGCATCGAGTTGTGGGAAATCCAGCACTAAAGGAGTGACTAAGGAAGAAAACTGACGCGATTTTGCTACATGTCATGAAATCATGATAGAAATTGGCAAGGAGAGCAAGGAGGAAAACCTGTCACAATTTCGCGACATGTCATGAAATCACGACAGCAACAGCAAGGCGAAAGCGGAGGAAAAAACATGCAACTAAATTGTGAAGTCACGATTTTGCAGCATTGCGAAATCATGACGTTAGAAGGACGAAGGCAAGGGCGGAGGTTTGTGTAGCGAAATCACGACGTGATTTTGCGACGACGCAAAATCGTGACGTCAAGATGAAGTTAGAGCAGAGTAGCGGGTGTGGTCACGATTTCGTGACATGTCATGAAATCGTGACGTTGCAAAATCATGACAATAGGGCAGCAGCAGAGCAGAGCAGTGAAAGGGTCACGATTTCATGACACATCGTGAAATCATGACTGTCATGAAATTGCGACTATCGCAAAATCATGACCAGAACAAGGCAAACAGAGGGAATAGTGAAGACGTCACGATATCACGATGTCGCGATATCATGAAAAGAATAAAAAATGTAGGCACAGAGGCAAAATGGTCACGATATCGTGACCAAAATGGGCAGAGAGCGAAGGGTGGCCAGAACGTCGCGATATCGTGACATGTCGTGATATCGCGACGGAGAGAGAAAAAGGTGTGAGAGGAGAAAGAGATGGCGAGAACGACATTTTCGAGGGCCATTCAAAAATGACATGTGGCATTAATTGAAGTTAAAGCAAGGGACTACCCAGAAGCACGAAAGACAAGAAGGATGGGCGCACAAATTTTTTTGATGAATTCAAAGATGACAGGGACCGTGCGGAGAGGGGTCTTTAATCGGGTTGGTGTCCTAATTTTTGTGTTTTTGTTTCAGAGGGTCGGGGCCTCTATAAAAAACCTAGTTAATGTAATTAATCGGGTTGGTGTCCCAATTAATGCATGGTTTAATGCGTGAGAGGGTCGGGTCCTCTATAAAAACCTAGTTTGTTGTTTTAGTTAGGACGGTGGATTCAGGTAAGATTGCACGCAGAGTGAGTGAGAAGAACCAAGCCAAGCGCTGGTTAATGTAAGCCTGCGGGCTATTTTCATGTAATTTCTAGATTTCAATGAAGAAAGCTTCGAGTTAAATAAGTGTTGATGTGTGTGTCTTACGTGTGATCTTCCTGGTTCCCCGTCAGTGGTATCAGAGTCGAAAGTTCTTGAGTGCGTAAACAGACCGCCGGTCGTGAGGCAGTTTTCACCAGGACCTGTGGGAGGGTTCTGAGAGAGAGAGTTTAGGATCCCCGAGCGTGTTAGTAGATCTTCGGACGTGAGGCAGCTACACCAGATCAGTAAAATCTTTGTGAGAAAAGCTAAGGAAAAATGCATTCCCGAAGAAGATGGGACAACAAAGAAGATATGGTGCTGGAAGAAGAAGTCTTAGATTTGCAACGACAATTAAAATCCCTGCAAAAGGAATGTCTTCGGATAAAATTACGAGAGCAAGAGGAGCGGCAAAGAATGCGGGAAGAAAGAAAGAGGAAGAAAGAGGAAAAGGTGAAGAAGGCTGCAGAAGAGTGCAGCAGTACCGAGACCTGCCAGGAAGAAGGCATAGATTTTTCTATGCAAGTGGAGGAGTTGAAGCAGGCTGTAGAATAAGTTTGCAGCAATGAGAAAATCTGTCTGGAAGAAGATAGAAGTATGGACCGGGAGCCGGGGTTGAAGTAGACTGCTGAGGCAGAGAAGGGTTTGGAAGTGTTGCAGGAGGCAGCAACCGGACCAAGCAGAAGTGAAGATCACTTCTCCACTTACCCTGGGTGTCTGATGTAGGAGCATCCAGTAGCACCAGTAGCAAAAGCATCGAGTTGCGGGAAAGCCAGCACTGAAGGAGCGGCTAAGGAAGAAAACTGATGTGATTTCGCTACATGTCGCAAAATCATGACAAAAATTGGCAAGGAGAGTAAGGAGGAAAACCTGTGGCAATTTTGTGACATGTCATGACATCATGACATGTCATGAAATCGCGACAGTAGCAGCAAGGTGAAAGCAGAGGCAGAAACATGCAGTGAAATCACGATGTCACGATTTTGTAGCGTCACAAAATCATGACGTTAGAAGGACGAAGGCAAGGGCAGAGGTTTGTGTAGCAAAATCATGATGCAATTTTGTGACGATGCAAAATCGCAACGTCAAGACGGAGTTAGAACAGAGCAACGGGTGTGGTCACGATTTTGTGACATATCGTGAAATCGTGGTGTCACGAAATTGCGACAGCAAGGTAGCAGCGGAGCAGAGCAGTGGAAGGGTCACGATTTCGTGACACGTCATGAAATCGTGACTATCATGAAATCATGACCAAAATAAGGAAAACAAAGGGAACAGTGGAGACGTCGCGATATCGCGACTTCGTAATATCGTGACGTCGCGATATCATGAAAAGAATCGGAAATGCAGGCGCAGAGGAAAAATGGTCGCGATATTACGACCAAAATGGGCAGAGAGCGAAGGGTGGCCAGAACATCGCAATATCACGACATGTCAAGAACAACATTTTCGAGGGCCGTTCAAAAATGACACGTGGCACGAATTGAAGTTAAAGTGGGGGACTACCCAGAAGCGCGGAAGACGAGAAGGATGGGCACGTATAATTTTTTGACAAATTCAGAGATGACAGGGACCGTGCAGAGAGGGGTCTTTAATCGGGTTGGTGTCTCGATTTTTATGTTTTTGTTTCAGAGGGTCGGGGCCTCTATAAAAAACCTAGTTAATGTAATTAATCGGGTTGGTGTCCCGATTAATGCGTGGTTTAATGCGTGAGAGGGTCGAGGCCTCTATAAAAACCTAGTTTGTTGTTTTAGTTAGGACGATGGATTCGGGTAAGATTGCACGCAGAGTGTGAGTGAGAAGAACCAAGCCGAGCGCTGGTTAATGTAAGCCTGTAGGTTGTTTTCATGTAATTTCCAGATTTCAATGAAGAAAGCTTCGAGTTGAACAAGTGTGGATGTGTGTGTCTTACGTGTGATCTTCCCGGGTCCCCGTCAATTGGTTTATATAGAAGTTTTGCTTCTTTACAATCATTAAAAATTTGTGATGAACTTCCTCGAGATCTACAAAGTGTGCAATGAAAACAAGGAAATAATCCCCTTAACCCAGCCTCGGAGAAACCAAAAATTAAATGCAATAAGGAGTCGGTCATCTTCATTAAATGGTCATTCTTGAAACATGCCTGAACCGTTAGAAAAATCATGAACAACAACTTCGAATAATGGAGCGTAATTAATTCTAGTGGCTTGAACACATTCTTCTACCTTGTTGGCATTGGAAAGCAGCAAAACATTTAATTCTGGAGTGCTTTTAATTCTTGAAAATTGCAAAACTGCATCGGGCCGTTTGAACTACGTTCTGGCGTGAAACTATAATAGGTCGCAAAAATGCGACATGTCGTGAAATCATGACATATCTCTGCTCCATACACTTTTCTTACTTTTAGACCGCAAAAATCAACTATGTCATGAAATCGCTACAACTTTGGCTTCTTTGTCTCCTTCGCAACCTTAACTCGCGAAAATGTGACGCATCGTGAAATCATGATGTTCCGTACCATTATGCTCCTTCTCCATTCTGTTTTCACAAAAATTTTACAAGGCACAATTTCGCTACGTCTTTATCCATGTTGTTCTGGTAGCTGCTTTGAACCGCGAAAACATGACACTGTGCGATTTCGCTACACTTTCCTTTCTTTTGGCTGTGTCTCACTTACACATCACGAAAACAAGACAAATCATGCTTTTGCTATGTTCTTCCATCGACATCTTCATTTTTATCTTTGGATCACGAAAACCATACAAGGCACGAAATCACTACACTATCTCCCTGCTGCTCAGTCTTCTCTTCTATGTCGCAAAAATCCGACATGTCGCGATATCACGATAATTTTCATCCACCCTGTATGGTCCTGCTTCTAACCCGCAAAAACATGACAAGCTTGCCTCAAGTGCTTCATTAATCTCCATCATGTCGTGAAATCACGATAGGTTCTATCTCCTTGGACTTTATTGCTCTTGACCACAAAAATTCATCATGTCACAAAATCGTGACGTTCTATACAATTTGGCTGCCTTCTTGCTTCCTCCTCATGAAAACGCAACCTGTCACAGTTTCGCGGCACAAAATGCAGAAAAGAGCAAAGTCAGAAGTTGTCGTGATTTCACAACCTTGCTGCTTTTGCTACGTTGCGCGGTTAACGCAGCAGTAAAGCTTCCAAACCTCTATTTCTCAAAGTTATTTGTTTATCATAGCTATGACTCTTTCTTGTTATGGGTCTATGGCAATATATAGCAATTTCAGTTTCAATCATGGCATTGTAATATTTCAGAGATAATTCATCTTTAGTCTACATCTCTGCAATAATATCTTCTAGAGGGTGTATTTTTCCAATAGTCATATTGATACATTCTTCCTCCATTTTTTCTATATGATAAGTTGTTGGTTTTTTGAAAATATATTTATTTATCTTCCTTTATGTGGGATTGTTATATGGGAATAATCTATGTACATATAACCTCCTAAATTTACAATAAATTCTTGAGAAAGATAGAGATCAAAGTATGGCTCAAGGACCACAATTACTAATTCTTGTAGTACAATAATATTTGTTTCTTTGTGCAGTGTCATTAGAATATATTTGATAACTCACACTATTTTGATATAAGTACCATCTAATTGCAAATATTTGGAGCATGAGAAAGTGTATTCCATACCCATAGCTTCACATACTACTTTAGGCATCATGGTAGTTGTAACTCTAGAATCAATCATTCAATTATGTACAATCCACCCTTCCATTCTCAAGGATATGTAAAATGGAGGTGGTATATTATTTCTAGATCTGAGAGTTATAAAAACTTCAACAAGATTACATTCTAAATTTATTTCTTCTCCTAAATTGGTCATTTTAATAGCTCATATCTCAAACGAATATGGTGCTAAGCTGCACCCATAAATTAATTCTACTATGAAAACCCCTATCAAGGGTAAGAATTTCAAAGATGCAGCCCCAAAAATGAATTTTAGGGATGCCCTCAATTGTGGAAAGCCTCAATCCAATGCTAATATCAATCTTAGGTCTTCCCATAAACCTCTAATATTGCCTAAGATTGATCCTAGGAAAACGGATTCAAGATGTATTAAAGAAGCTAATGGAACTCCTATTGTTAATCTTGATATAGGTAACATCCAAACTAACATTGAAGATTTGGAAAAAAAAGGACTAATTTTTCGGTTCATGGGTTTTCGTCCGAGTCTATCTGCTTTCAAAGTATGGTCTGCAAAAATCTAGAAAACTAAAGGTGAGTTACAAATCTCTATTTATCCAAATGGTTATTTTCTTATTTTATTTGCTAATAATGATGATAGAGAGAAAACCTTTCAAGGGTGTCCTTAATTTTTTGGAAGGGTAGGGCTTTTTATGAAGCCCTAGCATACTAAATTTAAAGCCGAAGAATAGATGCATTCTATAGCTCTTGTGTGGGTTAGAATCTTGGGCCCCCTATTGAATTTTGGAATCTTACTATTTTTCTTCAATTGAAAACTCTTTAGGAACTTTTATGATGACTGCTAATTGTACTCAAAATTTTGAACATATTATTTATGCTTGGATTTGTGTTTTAATGGATTTTGACAAATCCCAACCTAAAAATATCACATTACAATTTGGGGAAGACACTTGGGAGCAAGTATTGGACTATGATACAATTCATTTTTGTTGTAGAATTTGTCGTGAATATGGTCATTTGGCCAGTGCTTGCCCAAATAAAATTCGTGATAAAAAGAAAAAATATATAAACTCAGCAGGTTCCCAAATGCCTAAAAAGAAGAACACTCATAAAAAACCAGTTATGAAGGATCAATCAAAGTCATCTGCTAATATGTTTGAAATCCTTTCCACAAATGATGTACCAAGTGAAGAAGAGGAAATAATGGAAACATAAATCTTAGAAAAACAATTTAAATATGAAGGGAATAACTTAGAGACAAACCAACAAATCAAAGGTTTTCAACAAAAAAAAAAGGAGAAAATTTACACAAGAAAAACAATATTTTAAATGTCAAAACTTCAAATAATACAGGTCCCAATATAGACTCTATTGAACCCTCTAGTAAAATTTTGGTTGTGTACAAGAATTCTTCAAGGTTAGAAGCCATCTAATATTCAATTGGAATAAGTCAATAAACAAGAAAAAAAACTGAATATGGATTCTAATAAAAAAGTAGGTTGCAAGACCAATCAATATCATATGGTAAAAGAAGGTGAACAGCTTGTAGAGGAAGGTAATATTAATGCCCTTCCAAAATTTTTTAGCCCTGGTATTAATGAAGATAATCACTTGGTATATTAGAGGACTCAAAGAGAGTCTTTCAAAACAAAATGAAATTAGAAGAATGATTCAGATAAATCATCCACATCTTGTTTTCCTTCAAGAAACAAAGATGTCAATGGAGGATATGGACTAAATTGCTAGTAAAATTTGGCCAGCTAGAAAAGTGGTTTCCCTTAGTTGCCATGAGACTTATGGTGGTATTACTTGTCTTTGGGACCCAAAAGAGGTAGTTATTCACCATATGGTTGGAAATTGGGGTCTATTGGCTATAGCTATTAAAAGTAGACATTCCAACCAAATTATGCTCTGCATTAGTATTTATGCTTCGACTGTTTTGGAGGAAAAATAAGATAGTGGAAGGATATAATTCATATTATCTCTCATTTTCTCGAATCTTGGATCGTGATCGGAGGATATTTCAATGCCATCCTCTCTCTAGATGATAAAATGGGGGAAATAGAAATTTGGCCAAAAGTAGTGACCTCATGAGTGAATATATTACAAACCTCCATCTTGTGGACATCCAACCGGATAATGGTCGTATGACTTGGTCTAACATAAGGTAAGGCTTAGATTTTATAATGGAGATATTGGATAGGTTTTTCTCTCTAAAAATTTCTTAATCCATGGTCACTTTCACTCACAATATATTTTAAGCATAATACTTGGGAAAGTACAAAGAAGTTGGAGGATCAATAGGAGGGTCACATTCACTCACAAGCCAATCCATTGAGCATCCATATAATGTTCTAATTATATTTTAAAATATATTTTCTTCTATTTTGTGATTCCATCAATTCCTATTTTCCGTGATGTTCTAAATATCTTATTGTGAATAAGAGTTTTATGGTAGCATACCACCACCAAATAAAAATTATCCATCTATTATAATGACCATATTTAGAGGAGGGCTTGTGAAACATTGTGAGTGTGCTATATTATTATCATATCACATCCAAATAATACATATACCAAGGTAGTATAGCATAAAAATTGACACAAACATTTTATAAATACATGATTAAGTTAAGGCTCATACAACCCCTCATTCTTCACAAGATGAGTGACTTGAACACTCTTTGGTCAAATGGTCAACTACCATGTAATGAAATAAAGCATTAGGGATTTTAAGATACATAAAATTTTATTCCACTTCAAACCTAAGACCAATCATATAGATTCCTAAAGATAACTTTATTTCAAAGTCCATCTCCACACATGATTTAGGATTGAATTTATACTAACATATTTTTTATTATCATCTTGAAACTATATGAGTTTACCTATCCCATATAAAATATCCATAAAAATACTAAATTTAAATAAAAATTTCCATATAGGGGGGATTTAGCCGTCAAAGACACTTTTGGATGAAAATAAACATTCCAACACTACAAGTAACAAATTTGCTCACAAACCAAGTATTGTACTCAAGGACTAAAATGGATAAATCATTAGACACAAATTGACATGAAAAATAACATTGAATTATAGCCCTTCTTAAATTTGTATCCTATATAATTATTAACCCCAATTAAAAATTCTTTTAAAAAAACACAATCACTCAATGATTTTAGCTTTCCATTACATAAGAAAAAATACTATTAGAAAATGTAAGCCCTAGTAATATACCTTTTCCCTCAATATACTAACCAAATTATCCATTGACTCACACTTGGTTGTAGCTTCATTTTCCATCACTAATTGGATCATTTAAATCATTATTTCCACTTGCAACACCACTCTTCACTATGCTACCAAGATTCAAAGAGAGTTAATTTTAAAAGATAGAGCCGTCATCAAAATCAGATCATACACAAATAAAAAAATTAATTTTGATACTTTAACAACAAAGCCTAGTATATTTTTAGAGGTTTAACTAACCAAAACAACTATAGAATAAAAACAAGGTATGCAATACCTACAACTTCTATTCTCTTCACAATACAAACTATTAGTCCAAAACCTATGTTCCATGCACTACAAATTCACATGTGCTCATGGGTTCAAGCACTTTGTAGCCTATAGTTTTGTTTAAGATTTCTCCTAGCACCATATTCAAGGAGAACAACTATATTTTGAATTTTGAAATAATAAACTTTGATGTAGAAGTTAATAACATTTTAATGGGTTAAAAATATTTTTAATATTTTTAAATTATTAATGTTTAAACTTTATTTGACCTACCATAATTATTTTTTATTTATATTTAGATAATTATAAATATATATTATTTTATTAATTTATTTTTAGAGAACTTTAAGGATCCAAATATATTTGGTCTAGTAGAAGAATCCAAGTACGATTGATTCAATATAGAATAGAAAAATACTTAGCTTCAATATGTTGGATCTTGAATACTCATGGTTATAGTATAAATACTTTGCCAAGAGTAGCATCAGATCATTGCCCTCTTTTGCTAGAATTTATGGAGGAAAGGAAATCAAAAGGACTTCCTTTTGTATTTGAGGCTATGTGGTGTAGTCATTAGGATCTAGAACATTTGATTAAGGAATGGTAGACATTGAATGTGTATGGTACAAATATATTCAGGCATCAAAGAAACTCAAAATAATAAAAAGAAAAATGAATAAATGGAACAAAGAAGAATTTGGTAATATATTTCAAAGAAAGTACTCCATTATGAAAGACTTGTATGAAAATGAAGAGAAACAACATAATGAAGTAAAATCAGAGGAATTAGATAGGATGGAGAAAGGTAGTTTGGTTGAATAAAATAATCTACTTGCTAGGGAGGAAACCTTTTGGAAGCAAAAATCAACATCTTTATGGTTGAAGGATAGATATAGAAATACAAAGTTTTTTCATATGTCCACGTTGAAACATAGGATTGCAAATAAAATTAGGGAAATAATTTTGGACACAAGTGAAGTTTTGAAGTAAGAAGAGGAGATTGGAGTAGCCACAATATCTTTTTCCAAAATTTATTTTCCAAAGAGAGAGAGGACGATATAGAGGATTCAAAATATCTCTTATTGAATATCCCTACCTTGATTTCTAAAGAAATGAATGCTAGGCTATTGATCCATTTTTTAGATGAAGATATCAAGAATACTATATTTGGTGTGGAGAAGGATAAGAAACCAAGACCAAATATATTATCTATTGGCTTCTTTAAAAAATATTGGCATATAATGGGGAAAGATATTTCAGATGCATCAAGGGAATTTCAATATTTTGACTCTTTGCTCCAATAATGGAATACAATTTTTATAATTGTAATTCAAAATAAATATGGTGCATCATATCTAAAGGATTGCAGGCCCATAAGCTTATGCAACACTCTCTATAAAATTCTCACAAAAACTTTGTCTTATAGAATCAAAATTTTGATACTTTTTTAATATCTCAACTTCAGGGAGGGTTTGTATAGGAAAGACAAATATTAGATGGAATCATCATTGTTCATGAGACAATTAATTTGATAGAGAAGAGAGGAGACCCGTGTATGTTTCTTAAATTAGATATGCATAAAGTATATGATAGAGTCTCATGGACTTTCCTTGATAAGATTTTGCATAAGTTTGGTTTTAGTGACCAATGGAGGAAATGGATTAATTCTAAACAAACAAATATATAGTTTTATTATTATAATATATGTATTTTATCAATGTGTCTCCTTAATTATTCACTCTCTTCTTGTCATTATTTGCAAAGGATATGCTTACTCTACCATAAACTTATTTTAACTTGTTATTGTTTCTAGTCTTTTATTCAACCAACAAAAGACAGATTTTTTATGGGATAATATTTTTAATACGATTTAACATATAATTTAAATAACTTGAAATGATTTTATTTTATAAGAAAAATAAAATTTTAATTTATTTTATAGACAATATACAATATCGTTTTTTTTTATTGAAAAAACTCTAAAAATCATATATAGAGAAGTAAAACATGTAAAATTATAAAAAAAATATTTTTTCATCTATCAATATTATCCTATGTTAGTAAGAAAATATAAATTAGAATTATGGGGTGTGTAGTACTAGTAAAAACTAACATATGATCATGTTCTAGCCATTGCACAACTAGTCCCAAATTTAAAGACCCACCTTAAATTTTTTGAATTTTGGAAGTTTTGGTGTTCTCCAAATGTTAATTTTGACCTTTGAATCCCAAGTTTGGGATGTAGGTTAAAGTGTGCCTTTTAATCACTTTTAAAGTTTTCAAGTGTTTAGTGTTTGTTGTTTTATTTTAATGTTATGTTAGTATTATTGTTTATTGTTCTTGTGTTTAATGTTGTGTTGAGTTTGATATTCGTAGAAAGATCATTCACTTATATATTAATTTGTTCTAAATAAAATCAAATAAATAAAAATAATAATATATATATATATATATATTCTATAAAATAATAAAATAATAAAATAATAAAATAATAAAATTTGTGGTATGCTCCATTTATTATCAAGCTTTATTTCATTTAAAGTCTTTTCTCGTAAGGCATTTTTTTTGTTATGTATTTTTGTAGGTTCATGTTGAGGTCATCCGTGTGATAAGGTGGAGAACTATGCACATTGGACTCAATCGTATAAACATAACGATGCAGTGGATGACGGACCTCAAGGGTGACATGTAGACTATCGAATATTGTGGACATGGAAGACATGGTTTGACCTACGTCATTGACGTGAATAATACTAACGATGATGTGATGATGAACTAACAGTGGTACATATGGTGAGCATCCTAAACTTGGCCATCATGGATGATAGATCTAAACCCCATAATTGTGGATAATTGGCAAAAATATTGGAAGTCGTGCAGTGGTGGACATCTCAGTGGCATAGGATAACATAGATTATCATGGGTATGTGGATGTAGAAGACTCAGATGTTAGTAGTTACATAGGCAAACTTGCATGGTAGAACAATACACGATGTATTAGACTACCTGGATAAGGATTCGAATGAATATTAGGAGGTTATACAGTTTGCATAGCGAGACATAGGGAGATATCATAGTGAACGAGGGTTATGATGATAGCAAGTTCTTTCCAATATATTTTGCCATGAAAGGGTGTTTGAATGTGCAGTGAAATCCAAATGGGGAATTCCTCCAGTGTTGGTGGCCTCATCGTTTAAGATCGATGAAGAAACGAACTCAAAGGGGTAGGTTCATGCACAGTGGAGGAAAATATGGTAAGTATGGAGATAGCATTATGGGAGCATCAGTAGTTGGAAGGCAACGGTCATGTTTCAAGCAATTTTAAGCATTGAACGTAGTGACACCTTCCCTGTACGAGAGAGCGGGCAATTTTATTGTAGATCTTAAGAAAAAAAAAAAGGTTTATGGTCAAGTATGATCAACCTTCCACTACCCAATGTGTGTATGAGGTTGCAAAGTTATAACAGGAGAATCTGGAGGAGGAGCCAGTTCCACCAGCACTAGTTTCTTTTATAACTTCTACCTATATTACGTAATGAGCAGAGGAAGTGTCAATAGTAAATTCATCTTCCTCTATTTTTATAGTTGAAGTAGAAGATATAATCAAAAATATGAAAAAACTTTTAATAAATTTATTGCAATGAAAATACATAGGAACTTAGACATCCAAATTTAGAGATAAAGGTCTTAGGAATAATCTTTGTGTAGGGTAGTTTGCTATGACTACAAAGATAAAAAACATTAAAAGACAAATTACTCTAATAAGGCATCTACTTAATGAATAAACAATAATGAGAGGGACAAAACTATAGTTAACATTATTGATCTTGTTCAAGATAAAAAATAAGAAGTTGATGTTATGAAAATGAAGCAAGATCATGACAGGACTCCTAATGAAGAAAAAGATAACAAGAAGATGAAATAAGATACTAAAAAGAGGAGAAGAAAATTGGGGGTTCAAGTTTTTCCAATCTTAGTAGTCCAAGCAACATACTCAATCTTGGAGGATATATTAAATCAAACTACCAACATAACCTATGGGAAACTATTGGTATTATCATCAAAAATCAAAGGAAGTTGCATAGTAGATGATGAAGCCAAATAATACCTCATTTATACACTATTTTTGACATATAAAAACTTCCATATTTCAATACATAACATAGTTAATTATAAAATATTTTATTAAAGTACATTATTTTGTTGATGTTTTCATGATTAAGTGTTTAAATATAATATGCCACTATCTTGACTATTTTCTATCTTTTTATCCTATTTTTGCATAATTTTAGTACTAAAACAACATAGTGAAATTAGTAGCAAATAAAGGTTTTTGTAACTTGTGATTGGTTGAGCTATTTTGTATGATTTTCCTACCTAAACAAGTTATTGAGGTGATGTGGTTCCAAATCAGCTACTCTGTTATTGAAATATGGTATGACAACTCTACATAGCATATTCTAGGCAACCACCTACAACATTAATGGAAGACCGAGATAAAATCAAGGTACTAAGTTAAAACTAGTTGGAAAACATTAAAGGCAACAAGGTAGGACTTAACATGCACTTGGAAGTGCCTCCAAAAGATACAACTAGTAGAAACAAAACATGACAAGGATTTGGCATTATATTCTAGAGCTACTCTAAAATGATATGCAAAAATAGTCAACTTTAGAAGAAAAACTGAGTTAACATACAATTCGAAAGGATAAAATAAATTGGCACAAGGATAAGTATGGAAATGGATGATCCATCCATTCTTGGCTCATTCCCACAACTTTGGATGCATGGATAAACACACAACTAGCTACCAAAGTGGATTTTGTCTTAATTTAGACTTGTTTACAATAACAGAACAACAAATCAAGCATGTACAATATATTGGTGATTTTATATGTTAGAATTTTGATGTAAGAATTAGAATAAACAATACTAATCACCTATTGGTTTAATTTAGTCATTAATTAGAATTCAAAAAATAAAATCAAGCATAGTAAAGAATTAAGATTTTATTTTGTAGACTATAACAATAAGATTAGCTATAGAGTGCAGTATTTTTCAATGTGTTGATTTATGAGTGAATGAGTGATTAGAGCTTATTTTTTGGAGTTTTAGTACCTTATGCTAGACCAAGTAGCAAGGTCCTAGTATCAGGGCTGATAGAAGGAGGTATTTTGTAGGTTTTTTTACAATTTTTTGTTTCGTGTAGTACTTGCTAAATGTTGTCAATTTATTGTCATTTGTTATAGACAAAAAATTTCTTTTTTTTTTTTCCCTGTTTTTTCTCATGTTTCAAGTGTGATGTGTGAGACAGGATTTACAACTAGCTGATCTATGTTTGTTTTTGCTTTTTTTATTTCTATTTTATGCAGTTTTAGCTTCAACAACTTTTTATATTTTCTAGCAACTTTTCCTATTTAAGAAATTTAAGTTTTAGCATTTTTAATTTCAGCAATGTCAAACTTAGTTGGTTTAAATTTTACATTTTACTTTCATGTTATTTCTATCTATCAAAATTAAACTATTTTATTTCTTCTAGAAAAATTTGTATTCTAAAATTAAATAGTTTTTAAGCAAAATGGAGTAAAGTGATATTGTTTCTTTTTGCCAAGATTTCTAGCTTTCTTAGAATACTCTAGTGTCTTTATATCTATGTTCTAGTTCATTGTATCTAATGTATATAGCCCTTGGATTCCTCCTCAGATTTTAAAAATTGAATTTAAATTAAATGATGACAATAATGAAAATCATCAACAGAATTAGTTTCAACCAAAGGAGAAAGGTCAAATTCATTATATTTTATAAGGTAAAGGTATTTATATTCTTGATGTCATGGTAGATGGTGGATTCAA
The DNA here is from genome assembly GCA_028583015.1 of Wollemia nobilis. NCBI lineage: Eukaryota > Viridiplantae > Streptophyta > Pinopsida > Araucariales > Araucariaceae > Wollemia > Wollemia nobilis. Next base: position 827,188 of record JAQPPZ010000737.1, on the reverse strand, counting down.
TGATAATATAATGATAGAATATACTTTAAATACTTTAGGTCTAGAGATAGATCATCCATATAAATTAAATTTGAGATATTTAAATAAAGCAAAATCAAAGCTAGTAGGAGAAGTCTATGATATAGCAATATCATTCATGGCAGTCACTTGTGTGGTATATTTGTAAGTCATGATAAATAGTTTAGTAGCATATCTAATCTTATTAGGAAGGGCATATTTAAGAAAATACTATGCTCATAATTATTGGCATAAATGGTACATGACAGTTGGTTTGGATTCCAAGTGAGTAAAGATAAATATGATACCTCAGTTTCAAACATTATGGGCAACAGAAATAGATGGAAAAAGTTAGTGGACAACCTTATAATTTTCTAGTATGAGCAAGGATAATACTAAAGATGAAGAATAAAGTGAGTTGGATGTCTTATTGGATGAATTTATTTTTAATGATATGGTAGATCAACCACATTAGTTATATAACAAAGAGATGGAGAAATAGCTATAAAAGTTACATTTTAGAGATACAATAAAAAATAACAAAAAAGAGGATTACTTTTATCTTTTGTAGATATATTTATTTGTTCACCTTTTATCATAATGAATTATGATAAATAGATTTATCATAGCATTATATAGATTTTTTTCAATAATGCTAATCATATGAAGCAAATATCATATCATGTGAATCCAAATTTTGCCAAGTCTATCAAGAAAAAAGTAAAGTATTTGGATGCAAGTTTCATTTTTTCAATGCACAACTTAGAGTGGGTATCTATATTAATTATTACAAGTAATAAGAATGGGAAATTGAACATCTATGTTTATTATTACAAGTTGAATAAGGCTATAAATAAATACCTCTATCCACTCCATTTATCAACATAGATTTTAGATGAAGTTGGACAAGAGTGTTATAGATTTATGGATGGATATAGTGGCTATAATTAAATTCATATTGTATATAAATACCAACTAAATACAACCTTCACAACTTCATGAGGCACATTTTCTTATCGTGTGATGTCATTAAAGTTGTATAATGCACCTATAGCATTCCAACAATTGATGAATAACGTATTTGAACCTTATATTGGAAATTTTATCGAAGTTTTTCTAGCTGAGTTTTGTTTTTGGAAGGAAGGTAAAATATTTAGTTACTTTTGAGAAGGCATTTAGTAGTTGGATGAGGATAAGGCATCACTTAATTCTAAAAGATACATTTTTGGATTCACCAAAGGTGTCTTGTTGTGTCACGTGGTCTCCCAACATGAGATTGCAACTGATCCTACAAAAGTTTCCATGATTAAGGAGCTTCTATTTGAGATCAACAAGAGTTTTTTATAATTATTACTAGGCCATGTGGGGTAATATAGGATATTTAAAAATATTTTATCAAGGATTCAAATACTATTAATAAAATTCATCAAGAAGTATATTACTTATAAACTGAAAAAAGGAGCTAAAGTTACATTCAAGGAACTGAAGAAGGTCCTAATCACTAGTCTATTTTTGAAGAAACCAAACTAGAGTAAGTCATTTATTATCTACATAGATGCATCTAACGTAGAACATATTACCACATTGATTTAGTAGGATGATATTTGGTATGATAATTTGTTCTACTTTAGAAGTTTGCAAATGACTAGTTTGAGGGTGAATTATATAGTGATAGAGAAGGAAGCACCAACCATCATATTTTATCTTAAAATGTTTAGGAACTATCTTCTGCAAAAATATTTAACTTTTTTTATGGACCATGTTTCCGTCTAGTATATTATCAATAATCTCAATTTATTAGGAAGGGTAGCTAGATGTATTCTCCTATTATAGGAATTTAATTTTGATATTATTGATAGGCTAAGTAAGAAGCACATCAATGTAAATACTCTTTTGAGAGCATATCACTAACCAATACTCTTCAAATATTGTATGGAGTATTATAAAATATGCAATATGTGTCAATCCTTGAAGAATAATAGGATAGTAGTTGCCTCCTTGTGTCCTATATTTCCTCTTGGATTCTTTGAGAAATGGAAAACAAATATTATTGGAACCTTCCTATAATAAATCAAAGGAATAGATACTTGATTATTGCAATAAATTATCTAAGTAAGTTGGTTGAAGCTTAACTAATAAAGTGTGAGATACAGGATGAAATTGTATGGTTCATCTATGAATGAATTGTTAGTAGGTTTGAGTGCCCAATGGATATTATCTTTGATAAAGGTACTCATTTCATAAACAAAGTGGTGGAAATGCAATCAAGCATAAGAAGACAAATACATATAAATTGAGTACCAATGTGTAGGTAGAATGAACTAATCATGTGCTATATCAAATACTTGTATAGGATATAGTTTTATATGTTGATACATGGATAAAAGAATCCATTGTTAGATTCAGCGAACCAGTTTATTAATGTATTGCACAACTTAAATAATGTTTACATTTTCGGGAATAGACACCGGCAGAACTGAACCTGTTACAGCAGTTGTAACAGAGCAACAGTCTGTCTAATAAAGACAAATACAAGTACGCTAACATCCCCCTTTATTACATTATTTGGGTAATGTAATAACTAATAGCTATACTAGACTACTAACATCCCCTTACATTATTTTGCAATACAAAGTGAGCTGCGAAACAATTCAAATTTGACATGTCCAAGTGCCTTAGTGAAAATGTCTACAACTTGAGCATCGGTGGGAATGTGCTGAAGCTGAATTCGATGCTTTGGAACTTCATCTCGAATGAAATGACATTGTGTGTCAATGTGCTTTGTTCTTTCATGATGAACTGGATTCTTGATGAGGTTTAGAACACCCTGATTGTCACAAAACAAGCGTATTGGAGATTTTGATGGATGGCCCATACTTGTCAGAATGTGATGTAACCATATCACTTCGCACACAGCTTCACGTGCGGCGCGATACTCTGCCTCTGTTGATGAAATAGCAACCACCTGTTGCTTCTTGCCGTGCCAAGAGACAGGACCGGATCCCAGATGAAAAATGTATCCAGAAGTTGACTTGTGATCATCAAATGATCCGGCATAGTCGGAGTCCGTGTATCCTTGCAAGAAGAATTTGTTGTTCCTCTTGTATTCTAGGCCATATTATATAGTACCATGGACATAGTGAAGAACATGTTTTGCTTCTTTCCAATGAGTGGTCTTAGGCTCCTGCATGAACCTCAAAAGATAGTTGACAGCAAATACGAGATCTGGCCTAGTATTGGTCAGATATATGAGACTCCCAATCAGCTGTCGATAGAGAGTACCATCTACCTAAGGTGAGTCATCATATCATGATAACTGAAGTCCATTCTCCATTGGAGTTGCCATTGGCTTGCAATCAGTCATGCGATATTTATCGAGTAATGTCTTGGCATACTTTTTCTGAGACACTTTGATGGAGTGCTCCTTCTGGATGAATTCCAGACCAAGACAGTAATGGAGAAGTCCGAGATCTGTCATCTCAAAAGATTTGCACAAGTTTCTTTTGATAGTAGAGATCATAGTTTCTGAACTCCCTATAATGAGCAGATCATCCACATAGAGTACAAGCAACACTATCTCATAACCCTGTTTCTTGAAATAGAGGTTTGCATCTGACGAACATCTCTTAAATCCATGATGCATTAGGTGATTGTCCATTTTTATATACCAAGCTCGAGGATCTTGTTTCAGACCATACAAGGATTTGACCAATTTGCAAACTTTCTACTGTTGGCCTTCCACTTCAAATCCTTCAGCTGAGTCATATAGACTTCTTCTTGGAGATCACCATTAAGAAAGGCACTTTTGACATCCATCTGGTGAACTTTCCACCCATATTGTGCTGCCATAGCACACATAACCCGAATTGTGGTCATCCGAGCAGTAGGTGCAAAAGTTTCCTCATAGTCGATGCCTTCCTTTTGAGCATAGCCCTTTGCAACAAGACGGGCCTTATGCTTATCAATTGTTCCATCTGCCTTGTACTTGACTTTGTATACCCATTTGAAGCTAATGGGCTTCTTTCCATGCGGCAGATCAACAAGCTTCCAAGTTTTATTCTTCATCAAAGACTCATACTCTGTATCCATAGCGGCCTTCCACTGAGGCTCACTAAGAGCATCTTGCACTGATGCAGGTTCAAGACTATCTATGGTAGACATGAATGCCCTATCATCATCAATATCCATATCCTCAACTTCTGTACTTGGAGTCACAGAAAGTTCCTCAAAAGATTGACAAAGATCATCAACCTCACCAGTTTCTCTGGCTTCTCTTTCCTTTTGAGCCATACTGCGTGTACGAGGTCTATCCAAATTCAAATTGGGAGGAGTGGATAAATTTGTATCTCTCGATTGTATTTGTACACCATTTGGGATTCTTCTTCGGTGGAGTTGAAGAAGATGTAGAAGGACCTCCTCGTCTGTGCTGACGAAGGAATCTTATCTTCCTTAGTTTCCACAATATCTTGGTGTACTTTAGATGTGCTCTATGATGTGAAAGCTTCATCAAAGACAACATCTCTGCTGATATGAATTTTCTTGGTCAAAGGATCTATCAACCGATATCCTTTAGAGTGCTCGTAATAACCAAGAAAAATACATCTCAATGTTTTCTCATCTAGCTTCTTCCTTTTCTCTTTCGGTATGTGCATGAAAGCTTGACACCCAAAAATACGTAGATGAGATATGGAGGGTTTTCGACCATTCCATGGTTCCTGTGGAGTCATTCCTTTTAGGGCCTTTGTGGGTGCCCTATTCAATAGATACACTTCAGTGGTGACAGCTTCTTCCCAATATTGTTTCCCAAGAGTAGCACCTGTGAGCATACAACAAACCATTTCCATTATAGAACGGTTCCTTCTCTCAGCAACTCCATTTTGTTGAGGAGTATAGGCAGTTGTTAACTGTCTCTTGATCCCATGCTTATCTAGGAATGCAAAAAATTCATTAGAGGTAAACTCTCCCCCTCGATCTGAGCAAAGAGTTTTAATAGAAGCTCCTGACTCCTTCTCAACGGATTTCTTGAACTATTGGAAGAATGCAAAAGCTTCAGATTTCAGTTGGAGAAATAAAACCCACATATTTCGTGAGTAGTCATCTACGAATAACTAAAAATACCTCTTCCCTCCAACACTGTTGGGTGTGAAATGACCGCATAGATCGGTGTGAATTAACTCCAGAGGTTTTCTTGCTCTTATAGAGCTCTTCTCAAATGGTACTCTATGCTGCTTTCCTGCCAAGTAGTCAGAGCACACTGGCAATGTGGATGAAAGGGAAGGAAGACCCTTTACCATCTCATACTTGCTGAGCTCAAGTAAGTAGCCAGAACTTAGATGCCCATATCTCTTGTGCCATAGGGAAGTTGCCTCCTTGGTAGAGAAAGTCATGGCAACATGTGGAGTAGAGATAGCATCTAGTGCAAATAAGTCGTGCTTATATGAAGCTGTTGCAATCTGCTTACCCTTCCTGGTAATGGTACAACACTTCTTTCCATTCTCAACATAAAATTTGACAACCATATTTCTGTCCAGGATTTGTGTCACTGACAACAAATTGTTAGCCAATCCCAGAACATAGAGGACTTTGTCAATCTGACACTTGCCATCAGGAAGAGTGACTGAAACTGTACCCTCTCCCTGAACCCTGTAGGTTTTATCATCAGCAATGGTGACAGGTTTACCCTCCTTGGCCACAAATGATTCAAACCATGATCTGTCACTAGTCATGTGTTTGCTAGCTCCAGAATCGACATACCAAACAGGATCCCTCTGTGTGGAATCTGTGGTAGTCATGAGCACCTTGTGTGCCCATTCAAAATCTGAGTCAGATTCTTCAACAACAACATTCACCTGGGGTTGCTTGTTTTTATTTTGTGGTTTGTTTTGGCCTTTTTGCTTGTTCTTATGCCAACACCTGTTGGTGTCATGGTTGTCTTTCTCACAGATCTTGCACCACCTCTTCTATTGAGGTTGTTTGCCTTTTCCTTTCGTATCTTGTTGAGAATTTCCTCCTTTCTCGAAATTTGCCTCCTTTTTGCCCATTACCTTTCTTCCTAGAACCCCGCTCGTTGGTGTATAGGGCTGTATTGGAAGAATCATCCTTGTGAAGTTGGCATGCCTCCCGTTGTTGAAGCAGATTGACCAACTCGATGTAGGTAATTTGTCGTTGAGACACCTGGATGGAGGTTATCAAAATATCAAATGAAGAAGGTAAAGCTCTCATCACAAGTGAAATGAGAAGCTTTTTGTCCACAGTATCTCCGAGAGAACTCAATTTCTCTTTCAACTCAGACACTCTGCACAGAAAGAGTTCAACTGTTTCACCCTGCCTCAAACTCAGGTTATGAAGTTGTTGTTGAAGATGAAGAATGGTGGAATCATTATTTCCCTCATAGATGGTTTGAAGGGCATCCCATGCCTCTTTACCACTTGCTTTGTCAGCTATATGAGGTTGCACTTCATCTGAAATAGCAAACAAAATGAGCACCTTTGCTCTACTGTCTTTCTTGTCAAAAGCTATCTGATCTGCTGAAGGACCTGTGGATCCTGCTGTTGGTGAAGGCCTTGTTGCTACTCCAGTAACAATATCCCACAAATATTCCATTTGGAGAATAACCTTCATCTTATGTTTCCATGGTGTATAATTTGGACCTTTCAATAACTGATGCGGATCAGTCATCAACTTTGCAACAACGGCCATAGTGAAGGTTCCTTATATCACCAATTGGTCCCCCTTTCTATATACCTTTTGCTAGGCCAATATACCGTACAAAATACCCGCCCTTACGTGAGGGAAAATATAGGTATTTAGAAATATCAACAAAAAATCACCCGCCCTTACGTGAGGGAGACTATAGGTGAGTTTTAGAGATCATACGATACGTGGAACATAAGCGGTACTGAAAGGGAATCGCCTTGTTGATGGCACATACCATAGAATATTATTCTCATGCATGGGGCGTAACTTCCCCTAAACACTATGAAGAATACTTCATCAGGATTTACGCCTAAAAACAAGTGCGATAAAGGGTAGTGGATGGAGTAAAAAATGCAAAAAATGGCGTACTTATTCCTCCCCGATGATTTATAGAGAACAAGTTTAGACGTCGTTATAGCAGCTATATTAGGTGGAGGATACAGTAGCCAAATCACGACAGCTTTACCTGTAAGTGCTGGCCAGAGGTATCACAAATACCGAACGTCGTAGTGCAAATAAATTGCACAGATGGGTTTTATATTCCGGGGACTTAGGGAGTGTTTGATTTTAATTTTTAATGTTATAGTGCAAAAATGAAATATGCAACATACAACAAAAAAAATTGCCCACAAGAATAACCCACAAGGTGTCGGTCACAGCCGAAAATGCACCTTTTACAATGCCAAATTGCTATTTTTCGAAAAAATTACTCACTATCCCCCTTTGATTTTTTGAAAAAAAAAATACCCCCTTAAAAATCTCTTTAACAAAGCATTTTAATAATTATTATATATTTAAAATTAAAATAAATAATTTTAATTTATATAGTTTTAAAACTTAAAAAAAATAAATTAAAAATTAAATTTTAATTTATAAAGTTTTAAAAAACTATTAAAAATAAATTAAAATTAAAAATTTTAATTTAAAAAATAATAATCAAAAAAAGCTTTGAAAAAAAATATACCTTTGGGGGGAGTCGGCGGGATTTGAACCCCCGACCTGCAGGCTCCCTGAGCCTTACCGCACGGCTCACGACCACGTGAGCCAGCGGGCTGATCCAAAAGGATCAGTTGAACCCTCCTTTTTCAACCATCCTCTGCGGCTGTTTCCCGCTTCCCGAGCCTCCTCTGCTACTGTCGTGTTTTAAAAAAAAAATGCAGTCCACAGTTCGTGATCCCCGTCCGCGCAGGTCCACTGCCTGCTTTCCCCGCTCGTTTTCCTCCCTGCTGCTCTCTTTTTTTTTTTTTTTTAAATCCGTCGACGGGTCTCAAATAATAAAAAAATTTCAAAAACGGGGAAATAATTTTCGTCTGGTTCTCCCCAAAAAAAAAACGGCCGGGGGAGGGGGAATGGCACGACGCAAATCGCGCTGCGTCGAGGGGGGGTTTATACCCAGGGGGAGCGGGGAGGCGGGAATTCAAATTTCAAATTCCCGTCGGGGAGGGGAGGGGGAGGTCTCGGGGACCACGCGCGTGCCTATTGCACGTCGCACGGGGAGGGGGAGAGCGATCACGGGATGCGCACACGGGGGAGGGGGAGGGGGGACCTCGGGGAGCGCACGCTCCGCGCTACCTCCTCCTGCTGGGACGTCCTTCAGATGCGACGTCTGCTGCCTCTGCAGACTGCGTCTGCCTCGGACGCGACATCTGCTGCAGGCCTGCGTCGTCTGCAGGCGGCAGCGACGTCCCGGCTCAACTACTGCGGCGTCCGGATGGCGCGGCCGAGCTAGACGCTGGCAGCATCCCGCTTTTTTTTTTTCGCCTTGATCACGCGCTGGCGTGATTATCCCATTCGTAGAGAATTTTTTTTTTAAAAAAAAAAAATTCCTGCACAACTCGAACAAAATTAATTGTCGTCCGCCTCCACCTTCACCCAGTAATCCGGCTCTGATGCCATGTTAGATTCAGCGAACCAGTTTATTATTGTATTGCACAACTTAAATAATGTTTACATTTTCGGGAATAGACACCGGCAGAACTGAACCTGTTACAGCAGTTGTAACAGAGCAACAGTCTGTCTAATAAAGACAAATACAAGTACGCTAACATCCATGTGGTATTATAAGCTTATCAATCCATAATCAAGTCATCCATAAGATAATTTCCATTTCAAATGATGTATGACATTGATATTCTCCTTACCATAAAATGTGATATTTCAAGCATATGGATGGTGATCAAATCTATGAAATATTGGGTGGCATATAGATATTAACTAGAAAAAATATGGTAGGTGGTGCAAGAAAATGTTGCAAAAAAATATGAAATAAAAATAATATTAGGACAAATGTTGAAGTATTCTCCCTTTAAAATCAATGACTTGGTGATGTGGTATGATGCTAGAAATAAAAGAGGAAGCACACAAAGTTTACACAAATATATATAGGCCCTAATCAAATAGTACTTATGCATGATAATGGGACCCACAACCTTATTAGTCTTATCAATAAATGGATGAACCATGTTAAACTCAAGATATTTCATGGTTTAGAATATATTGTGCCTACTCTTAGGACAAATTACAAATAAGGATGGGGAAATATGTCAAAAAAAAAGAAAAAAATAGATCATTTGCATGTGTAGTACCATAAGGAGCATATAAAATGTATTTTGGGATAGCTTATTAAAGAATATTGCAAGTTGATAGCTTGCTTGGGTTGCTTGCAACATAGTAGCTTCACCAAGAAGGTTGTGGGAGTTGTTCAATAATTGTATTATATTATAATATTTGTATAGGAGTATAGAAGGAATAATTTCATAGGTACATGTCATAGTAAAAAGTAAAATTAAATAATAGAAGTTAAGATTAAAAGTAAAAGTGTCATTATCATGGTAAATTATCTTTGTTAAGAGTATTTTCCATAAGGAGATGTGTTATAGATAATAAAATATCTAGAAATCCAATATAGTGAAAAGTGCTTCTGGAAGTATTATGCAATTATAGGAAACTTCGAAAAGAAAAATTTCTAGAAACATGTGATATTTTAACCATTTATTGTAATTAAAAATATTTCAAAAAATATTTAAGGGATATATCTAAGGTATCTTTGATATTATGAGAATATTCTTAAAATGATATCTCTAAAAAGTGGTTCTATGTGTCCATCTATATTTATCCATGCATATAATATCTCGCTCTCCCATAATCCTATATATAGGGGAGAAGCCCCTTCTGAAAGGTAAGTTTAGCAAGTGTGATATCAAAGAAGTAATATAGATTCTAGTGTATTTATGAGAGATAGCAACACAAGGTAGCTAGAAAAGAGTATCCTTTGTCCAAGGTGTGGCTAAAATTGTTAGAGTGAGGGTGCAGAGCATAATAATTGGGAAAGTACAAAGAAGTTGGAGGCTCAATAGGAGGGTCACATTCACTCATAAGCCAATCTATTGAGCATCCATATAATGTTCTAATTATATTTTAAAATATAGTTTCTTCTATTTTGTGATTCCATAAATTCCTATTTTCCATGATCTAAATGTCTTATTGTGAATGAGAGTTTTATGGTACCATACCACCACCAAATTAAAATTATGCTTCTATTATAATGACCATATTTAGAGGATGGATTGCAAAATATTGTGAGTGTGCTATATTGTTATCATATCACATCCCAATAATACATATACCTAGGTAGTATAGCATAAAAATTGACACAAACATCTTATAAATACATGATTAAATTAAGGCTCATACAAATCCTCATTCTTCACAAGAGGAGTGACTTGAACACTCTTTGGTCAAATGGTCAATTACCATGTAATGAAATAAAGCATTAGGGATATTAAGATACATAAAATTTATTCCACTTCAAACCTAAGACCAAACAGATTGATTCCTAAAGATAACTTTACGTCAAAGTCCATCTCCACACATGATTTAAGATTGAATTTAGACTAACATATTTTTTATTCTCATATTGACACTATACGAGTTTACCTATCGCATATAAAATATCCATAAAAATGCTAAATTTACAAAAAAAAAATCCATCAAGGGGGGGATTTGGCCCTCAAAGACACTTTTCAATGAAACTAAAAATTCTAAGACTACAAATAAAACATTTTCTCACTACTCAAGGACTAAAATGGATAAATTACTAGACACAATTTGACATGAAAAATAACATTGAATTATAGCCCTTGATAAATTTGTATCCCATATAATTATTAACCCCAATCAAAAATTCCTCTAAAAAAACACAATCACTCAATGATTTTAGGTTTCCATTACTTAGGAAAAAATACTATTAGAAAACTTAAGCCCTAGGAATCTACCTTTTCCATAAATATACTAACCAAATTATCCATTGAATCACACTTTGTTGTAGATTCATTGTCCATCACTATTTGGGTTATTTGAATCATTATTTCCAGTTGCAACACTACTCTTCACTATGCTACCAAGATTCAAAGAGAGTTAATTTTAAAAGATAGAGCCCTCACCAAAATAAAATCATACACAAATACAAAAATTGATTTTGATGCTTTAAAAACAAAGGCTAGTATATTTTTAGAGGTTTAACTAACTAAAACAACCATAGAATAAAAAAAGTGTATGCAATACCTACAACTTCTATTCTCTTCACAAAACAAACTATTAGTCCAAAACCTACGTTTCATGCACTACAACTTCACATTTGCTCATGGGTTCATGCACTTTTTAGCCTATATTTTTCTTTAATATTTCTACTAGCACCATATTCAAGGAGAAAAACTATAATTTGAATTCTAAAATGTTAAATTTTGAAGTAGAAATTAATAACATTTTAATAGGTTAAGAATATTTTTAATAATGTTAAAATTATTAATTTTTAAACTTTCTTTAACCTACCATAATTATTTTTTATTTATTTTTAGATAATTATAAATATATATTATTTTATTAATTTATTTTTATAGAAATTTAAGGATCCAAATATATCTGGTCTAGTAGAAGAATCCAAGTACGATTGATTTAATCTAGACTAGACAAATACTTAGCTTCAGTATGTTGGATCTTGAATGCTCATGGTTATAGTTTAAATAATTTTCCAAGAGTAGCATCATATCATTGCCATTTTTTGCTAGAATGTATGGAGGAAAGGAAATCAAAAGGACTTTCTTTTATATTTGAGGCTATGTGGTTTAGTCACTAGGATCTAGAACATTTAATTAAGGAATGGTGGGCATTGAATGTGTATGGTACAAAGATATTTAATGCATCAAACAAACTCAAAATCATAAAAATAAAATCAAAGAAATGGAACAGAGAATAATTTGGTAAGAAATCAGATTTTGGAGATGTTGTTTATACTTGGGATGGCATGAACTCTATTGTTTTTTATTACTTTTCCAATGTTTTTGCTGCTACTCCTCTTGACTCAGCTTATCAACAAAATGTTCTTCAAGCAATCCCTTCTCTTATCAATTCTGATGAGAACTCTATTTTGACTGCTCTTGTTACTATCAATGAGATTCAACAGGTATTTTTTAAAATGCAAAAAGGGAAAACCCCAGGTCCCAATGGTTTTCCCATTGAGTTCTACCAAGAGTTCTAGGATATCCTTCATGTTGATTTATTAGAGGTGGTGAAAGAAGTCAGGATAGCCAAATAAATATTGAATGTTATCAATAAAATTTATATTACTCCTGTTCCAAATGCTCAAGAGGTTGATCATATCTCAAATTTTAGACCTATTTCTTTATGTAATGTTCTTCTCAAAATCATTAATAAAATCATGGCAAAAAGGTTGAATCCCCTTTTGCATAAGATTATTTCCTCAGAGTAAGGGGGTAATGTGGAAGGGCGTCAAAAAGTAGATGAGATAGTTCTTGCTCAGGAAGCCATCCATTCAATGGATATGCAAAAATCTCCTTCCATGTTCATTCGGTTAGACTTATCCAAAGCTTATGACATAGTGGATTGGCACTTCCTTATCAAAGTTTTGAGGCAATTTGGTTTCTCTAAGGATTGTATGGATTGTATTATGGGATGTATCTATTTAGTTTCCTACTTAGTTCTTATCAATGGCAGGCCTTATCAGTCATTCCCAGATTCCAAAGGTATTAGGCAAGGTGACCCGATATCCCCTTATTTATTCATCATTCTTGCTGAATGCTTGGGTAGGACTATAACCAAAAAGAGGGAAAACAAAACTCTTGAGGAAGTTACCATTGCTCATGGAGCTAGACCTATCTCTCATCCTCAATTTTTGGATGACTCTACTCTTTTAGGTAAAGCTATAGTTAAGGAAGCTTCTAATATTAAGCAAATCATTAGTTGTTTTTCTAATACTACTGGGCAGTTGATCAATGAAGACAAATCTAAAGTTATTTTCTTTAACTCCTTTACCAGACAGGAATCCATGGTATTGGATAAATTAATATATAGGAAGACCTCCCTTCCAATCACTTATTTAGGTATTATCATAAATATTCAAAGGCAAAAATATAAATATTGGAATTAGTTGTTGGAAAAAGTCAAGAAGAAAATTGTAAAGTGGACCAACAAGTGGCTTTCTTATGGGGGTAGAATCACTTTGGTAAAATTAGTCCTTCAATATATTCATATTTATGTATCTTCCATGTTGAATATCCCAAAGGTTGTTCTTCGAGAACTGGATCAAATCAGTCATCGTTTACTTTGGAGTGGTACTAAGGAGAAAATAAAATGGGCCTTGGTGAAATGGGACACTTTATGTCTCCCTAAGAATGAATGGGGGTTAGGATTATCGTATTATATTAATAACAACAAAGCTTTAGCTGCTAAATTATATTGGAGGATGTTTCATAACCCCAATGCTCTTTGGGCCAATAATCTCTATTCTAAATATGTTGAGAACAAAAGTCATAAAGACCTTATTCGCTATCAAATTCCTACCAAAGGTTCTCCCATTTTAGCAGTTCTTAAGACTAGTGAGGATTTGATAAAGAAATTTTATTTTGGATCATTCATAATGGTCAATAGGTAAATTTGTGGACAAATTCTTGGGATGGTCACAAGCCATTGATAACTCAGTTTCCCAATTGGAGGCCTTGGATGGAGGAGCTTCACTGAGCTAACTGGATAAAGGTGGCTAAATACTATCAATACCATACTGGTAATTCAAAGGTTGTTAGATATTGGATCCCTATTGAGGATTGGCCTATTCAAATCCTAGAAAGGCAAAAACAAGATATCCAAGGCATCCTTCATATGAGATCTCTCTATTGGTCCCATGAAAAATATTTTTTTGGATGGAACAACACTACTAAGGGTGAGTTTCAGTTGCTCAAGGTTATTTTACCTTATGCCATAATAATCCCAACCATTCTTTTGACATGTTTTCTCAATTGTGGGCTCAAAATCTCTGGCCTAAGGTGATGTTCTTTAATTGGCTTTTATTGCATCGTAGGGTTCTTACTAGTGAGCAACTTATGAAGCGTGGTTTTCATGGCCCTTTTAGATGTGAAATGTGTGAAGAGAATGTAGAAAATCTCGACCATATTTTTATTGAGTGTACTTTAGCCTCTAAGCTATAAAGGAGAATGGCCACTTTACTTGGCTTACAATGGTCCATTTTTTTTTACTTTTGAACAACTTGGGAGGGATTGGCTTAATCAAGAGGGTGTTGATCATTTTATTAGGCAGTTAGTTTGTATGGGTTCTAACTTCTTTGGAATATTTGGAATGAAAGGAGCGACCAAGTTTTTAATCAAGATAGGAAGGATATTTACTATATTTGGTAAAAGACCATAGCCAACTTAGTTGAATCAATCCATTAAATCCTTAATCATACCCAAAACTCCCACCAAATATGGGATAAAGTGATGAAAATATTGAAGATTAAATATTCTAAGGGCCACCAACATAAATGGAATGTGAGTATTAGTAATATGGATAGGACAAGAAATTGGCAACCTCCTCCTAAGAATTTTGGAAAAGTCAATACTTATGGAGCCTCTAGAGGGAACCCTGGAAAAGTGAGTGTGGGAGGAATTGGTAGACTGTCAGATGTTTCCTTGGTTTTTACTTTTGCTGATAATTTGGGTATTATTTCCAATAATCTTGCTGAGGGGTATGGTATCCTCAGAGGCCTTCAGGAGGCTACTAAGGTTGGATGGAAAAAGGTGTTAGTTGAGTCTGACTCTCAACTTATGATTAATATTTTGAAGACTCCTTCTAAGAATCATAAGGTTGATTGGAGAATAAAAAGAATTATTATGAAGATTCAATTAATCCAAATGGGATTTTTGAAAGTTGATTATAATCATGTGGTCAGAGATCAAAACAAGAGTGTTGATGCTTTAGCTAATTGGGCTTTGGCTAAATATGATATTACTTGTTATGGCCATCGTCCTATATGGTGGGATTTGCAAATTAGGGAAGCTCTTCTTTCTATCATTTCTTTGGATGGCTCAAGTTCTGAAGGTACCTAGTTTCTTCTTGTTTTTTTTTGCTTCTCTTTGGTTCATTCAGGTTTTTTTAGTTCCCTAGCTCAATATTTTATTTATTTTGTTTCCTCTATTGATTCTTGCCTTAGTAGTCTTATGGTCTAGATAGGTCATTGTTATGTTCATTTTTTTCTTTTTTCTTTTTTTTGTTTAGTTTTTTAAGGTGTGTGTGTTTTTTGTTTTGTTTTTTTTTGTGTTCTTTGTGTTGTTTTTTTTTGTTCTTGTGTTTTTGTTGTTTTGTGTTTTTTTATGTTTTTTTTTATTGTTCTTATGTTTTTGTCATTCTTGTTCTTGTGTTTATCTTTGTTTGTTTTAATTCGTGTTTTTTTGTGTGAGTGTTTTCTATGTTTTTTGTTTTTGTTTATTGTTTGTTGTTGGTTGTTTTTTATTTTTATTTTTATTTTATTTTTTTAATATTTTAGGTTTTAGTTGTGTTTATTTTTTCATGTTTTTTTTGGGTTATGTTTTTGTAGTGTTCTATTTTTTTTGTCTTGTTTGTGTTTTTTTATATGGTTCTTATGTTTTTATATGTGATTCGTGTTGTGGTTTATTTTATCTTATTGTGTGTGTGTGTGTTTGGTTGTGCTTTTGTTTTTGACACACTCAAGGAGAATTTTTTTATTTTATTTTATTATTTTTGTTGTTATTTACTTATTTATTTACATATTTTTAAATTGGTTTTGTGTGTTTGTTTGCTCCTTGAGTATGTCAAAGGTGGTAGGCCAGGTCCGAGTCCTGGGCATTTTTTGTGGAATGGATACCCTTGCCTCCTTGGGTCTTACCCGAAAGTGGCATCCCTTTTGGGATGTTTTCCACAAATAAATAAATAAAAAATAAAATTTGTGGTATGCTCCATTTATTATAAAGCTTTATTTCATTTAAAGTCTTTTCTAATAAGGTATTTTTTTGTTATGTATTTTTGCAGGTTCATGTTGAGGTCATTCATATGATGAGGTGGAGAACGATGCACATTGGAATCACTAGCAGAAACACATTGATGTGGTGGTTGACGGACCTCAAGGGTGGCATGTAGACTACCAAATAATGTGGACATGGAAGACCTAATTTGACCTACATCATTGATGTGAATATCACTGACGATGGTGTGAAAGTGAACTAACAATGGTACATATAGAAAGCATCCTAAACTTGGCCAACATGGATGATATATCTAAACCCCATAATTTTGGATGATAAGAAAAAACATTGGAAGTCATGCAACGGTGGACATATCGATGGCATACGATGATAGATTATCATGGGCATTTGGACATAGAAGAATCAGATGGTAGTTGTTACATAGGCAGACTTGCATGGTAGACCAAGACACTGTATATTAGACTACCTATATTAGGATTCAATTGAATATTAGGAGATTAAATAGTGTGCATAGCGATACATGGGGAGATATCACAACAAACGAGGATTACAATGATAGCAAGTGCTTCCCAGTATCTTTTTCTATGAAAGGGTATTCGAATGTGCAATGAAAACCAAATGGAGAATTCCTCTAGGGTTTGTGGTGTCATCGTTTAAGATCAAATGAGAAATAGACTCAAAGGGTTAGGCTCATGGTTAGTGGAGTAAAATATGGCAAGTCATGGAGATAGCTTTCTGGTAGCATCAACAGTTGTAATGCAATGATCATGTTTCAAGTAGTTTTAAGCATCGAAGGTAGTGAAACCTTCCTTAAAAGAGAAAGCAGGTAGTTTTAATGTATATCTCAAGGCAACAATTGGATTTAGGGTCAAGTATGATCAACCTGCCAATACCCAATGTGTGTATGAGGTTGTAAAGTTATAATAGGAGAATCTGGACAAGGAGCCAGTTCCACTAGCACTAGTTTCTTTGATAGCTTCTACATATAATACGTAATTAGTAGAAGAAGTGTCAATAGTAAATTCATCTTCCTCTATTTTTATAGTTGAAGTAGAAGATATAATAAAATATATGAAACAAATTTTAATAAATTTATTGCAATGAAAATACATAGGAACTTAGAGATCCAAATTTAGGGATAAAGGTGTAAGGAATAATCTATGTAGGGTAGTTTTATATGACTACAAAGATATAAAATATTAAAATATAAATTGCCCTAATAAGGCATCTACTTAAATAATAAACAATAATGAGAGGATCAAAACTATAGTTAACATTATTGATCTTGTTCAAGATAGAAAATAAGAAGTTGATGTTATGACAATGAAGCAAGCTCATGATAGGACTCCTAATGAAGAAAAAGATAACAAGAAGAAGAAATAAGATACTAAAAAGAGGATAATAAAATTGGGAGTTCAAATTTTTCCAATCTTAGTAGTCCAAGCAACATACTCAATCATGGAGGATAAAATGAAGCAAACTACCAACATCACCTATGGGAAACTATTGGCATTATCATCAAAAAATTAAAGGAAGTTGCATAGTAGATGATGAGGCCAAATAATACCTCATTTTTACACTATTTTTGACATATAAAAACTACCATATTTCAATACATAACATAGTTAATTGCAAAATATTTGATTAAAGTACATTATTTTGTTCATGTTTTCATGATCAAGTGTTTAAAGATAATATGCCACTATCTTGACTATTTTCTACATTTTTATCCTATTTTTGCATAATTTTAGTACTAAAACAACAAAGTGAACTTAGTAGCAATTAAAGGTTTTTGTAACTTGTGATTGGTTGAGCTATTTTGTATTATTTTCCAATCTAAACAAGTTGTTGAGATGATATGGTTCTAAATCATCCACTCTACTATTGAAACAGGGTATACCAAATCTACATAGCGTATTATGGGCAACCACCTACAACATTAAAGGAATACCAAGACAAAGTCAAGGTACTAAGTTAAAATTGGTTGGAAAAAATTAAATGCAACAAGGTAGGATTTAACATGCACTTGGAAGTGCCTCCAAAATATACTAGTAGAAACAACACATGACAAGGATTTGGCCTGATATTCTAGAGCTACTCTAAAATGATAGGCAAAAATAGTCAACTTTAGCAAAAAAATAGAGTTAGCATACAATCTAAAAGGAGTAAATAAATTGACACAAGGATAGATATGGAAATTTATGATCCACCCATTCTTGGATCATTCCCATAACTTTGGATGCATGGATAAACGTACAACTAGCTACCAATGTGGATTTTGTCTTAATTTAGACTGAGTTTACTATAATAGAACAACAAATCAAGCACGTACAATAGATTGGTGATTTTGTATGTTAGAATAGGGATGTAGAAATTATTATAAATAATACTAATCACCTATTGGTTGGAGTTAGTCATGAATTAGAAGTCAGAAAATAAATTAAAATGTAGTCAATAATTAAGATTGTATTTTGTAGACTATAACAATAAGATTAGCAATAGAGTGCAGTATTTTTCAATGTGTTGATTTATGAGTGAATGAGTGATTAGAGCTTAGGTTTTGGAGTGTTAGTACCTTCTTATATACCAAGTAGCAAGATCCCAGTCTTAGGGCTGGTAGAAAGAGGTATTTTGTAGGTTTTTTTAATGAATTTTTGTTTTATGCAATTCTTGCTAAATGTTGTCAATTTCTTGTCATTTGATATAGACAAAATTTTCCTTGTTTTTTTCCCTATTTTTTCTTATGTTTCAAGTGTGATGTGTGATACTGGATTTAAAACCAGATGACCTATATTTTTTTTTGCTTTTATCATTTCTATTTTATGCAATTTTAGCTTCAACAACTTTTTACAGTTTCTAGCAACTTTTCTTATTTCAGCAATTTATGTTTCAACAATTTTAATATCAACAATGTCAAACTTAGTTGGTTTAAATTTAACATTTTACTTTCATGTTATTTCCATTTAGAAAAAGTAAGCTAGTTTCTTTCTTCAGCAAAGTTTTACTCTGCAAACAAATAGTTTTTAAGAAAAATGGAGCAAAGTGATATTGTTTCTTTCTGCCAAGATTTCTAGCTTTCTTAGAATAATCTAGTGTCTTTATATATAGGTTCTAGTTCATTGTCTCTAATGTATATAGCCCTTGGATGCATAATCGGATTTGAAAAATTGAATTAAAATTAAATGATGACAATAATGAAACTCATCAATATACTTAGTTCTAAACAAAGGAGAAAGGTCAAATTCATCATATTTCATAAGGTAAAGATATTTCTATTCTTGATATCATGGTATATGGTGGAGTCAATGTTAATATAATGACATAATATACTTAAAATACTTTAGGTCTAGATATAGATCATCCATATAAATTAAAGTTGAGATATTTAAATAAAGCAAAAACAAAGCCACTAGGAGTAGTCTATGATATAGCAATATAATTTATGGCAGTCACTCGTGTGGTATATTTTTAAGTCATTATAAATAGTTTAGTAGCATATCTAATATTTTTAGTAAGGGCATATTTAAGAAAATACCATGCTCATAATTATTGGCATAAAGGGTACATGACAGTTGGTTTGGATTCCAAGTGATTGAAGATAAGTATGATACCTCAATTTCAAACATTAGGCGCAATAGAAATAGTGGAAGAAATTTAGTGGACAACCTTAGAATTTTCTATTATGACCAAGGTGAATACTAAATATGAAGAATAAAGTGAGTTGGATGTCTTAGTGGATGAAATTATTTTTAATGATATGGTAGATCAACCACATTAGTTTTATTATAAAGAGATGGAGAAATAGCTATAAAATTTGCATTTTGGGGATACACTAAAAATAATTAAAAAGAAGATTACTTTGATATTTTGGAGCTATATTTATTTGTTCACATTTTATCATAATGAATTATGATAAATAGATTTATTGTAGCATTATATAGATTTTTTCAATAATGCTAATCAAATGAAGCAAGTATCATATCATATGAATCCAAATTTTGCCAAGTCTATCAAGAAAAAAGTAGAGAAGTATTTGGATGTAAGTTTCATTTTTTCAATGCACAACTTAGTGTGGGTATCTATATTAATTATTACAAGGAAAAATAATGGGAAATTTAGCATCTATTTTTATTATTACAAGTTGAATAAGGCTATAAATAAATACCTCTATCCACTCCATTTCTCAAGTTAGATTTTGGATGAAGTTGTAGGACAAGAGTGTTATAGCTTTATGGATGGATATAGTAGCTATAATTAAATTCATATTAAAGAGAAATACCAACTAAATACAACCTTTACAAATTCATAAGTCACCTTTTCTTATCGTGTGATGTCATTCATGTTGTATAATGCACCTATAGCATTCAAAAAATTGATGAATAAGGTATTTGAACCTTATATTGGAAATTTTATCAAAGTTTTTCTAGCTGATTTTTGTTTTTGGAAGGAAGGTAAAATATCTAGTTACTTTTGAGAAGGCATTTAGTATCCGGATGAGGTTAATGCCTCACTTAATTGTAAAAGATACATTTTTTTTTTGTAGATAAGATACTATAGCATTAATACCGGGTTTTACAATTTAAGCCAAAACCTTTTACAAAAATCATCCCAAGGTTGTTGATGAACATACCCTTACTAAGGATCTTATATATGTAAAATCTACATGCCGTCAAAGCCATTACATCCGATAAGGAACATAACATGTTATAAAAAAGAAACTTCCCATACAACATTTTTGGTATACCTCGAGAAAATACACATGCATCATAATTACAAAAAAGAAACAGACACGGATCCCTTCCTTGAGATAATGAAGAAACAAAAAGTTGTAGACACACATAGCAGAGTACTGAAAAAAACTCCCACAAGCTCTGTATTGACAGTTACTCTTAATAATTCTTTGGTAATTGCTTTCTTCCATATATGACATGCTTTGGTACCACATACTATATTGGCCAATCAGCCTTGGAGAAGTGAACCTGCTAGATAGATTTATGGCGGTGGCTATCTGGTGGTCCACGTGGCTTTGGTTAGAAGTCTTATATTGTCATTTCTTTCCTTCCTTGTGATTATCAACCAACCTCAAATTACTAATAAGACTAGGAGCCATGTTATCTGACATGTGACTATCCCCATTAGTCTTGTGGTATTTCTAAGAAGCATCCATGAAGACTGATAGCCTAGATAATTTTTACTATGAGTCCAATTCAAAAAATGTACAGGAATACTCCTAGACTTTGAAATTACAATGCCTTCCCTGTTGGTAAATTCAACTATCATTCTTGGCACTCTTGTTGAATAAGCTCCTCTAGTTCACTTGGGACACCGTGTTCCCATTTGAAAATTCTGTCACCATCGACACCCAAATTGGCCAGCTTATCAGCAATTTTGTTAGCTTCTAGAAAGACATGTTGGGATTTTTTGTCCTGTATTCCCTGGAAAAGGATCCTAGCCTCTTCAAAAATTGTTTTAATCCTCCAAGGAGGTGTTTTCAAATTATTGAGGAGATTTATAACATGCATAGAGTCTCCTTATACTATCAAATTGCTTTTAAGTCTTGATTCATTTGAAGGCCTCTCCACATAGCTCTAGCTTTAGCTTCATTGTTCGTCCTTGTTCCCAAATATTTGGAAAATGTAAGCATCATATTCCCATTATGATCTCGCACAATGCCACCAGTGTCTGCTCTACCAAGATTGTCCTTATCTGATCCATCAAAATTAAGCTTAAACAAACCCGTAGGAGGTGGATACCACTTAACATTGGCTCTGGGGTTGACTACCCTAGGCACAGACTCATCTAACAAGATTAAGCTTAAATATTGAGCAAACGTGGTCTCTTGTAGATGAGGTTTACATCTATCAAAAGGGATAAGGTTCACATTCTCGTTGGCAAAGGATAGGATCTTGGCAATGATAGTTTTATGATCATGGATAGAGTCATTAAAGACTCTAAGGTTCCTTTCTAACCACACCTACAAAAGATAGTGATTGAGACAAATTTTTCACATGTATCTAAGTCTTTGGCTTGAAAATGGGTAAGGCCACTAGACGAATAAATCAAGTATGATGGCTTGTTTAACCCATGAAATATGGAAGGCCTAAGAAACCCCACTTAGGACAATCAAGGAAAAAGGGAACTCAAGTAAAATGTGATAAATGGTCTCCCAATTAGCCATGCACAGATAACAATGATTAGTGATACAAATACCTTTACGCATCATATTATCAATGGTTAGAATTCTTCCTTGGATAACCAGCCATGAAAAGACTGCAATTTTTGGAATTAATTTTTTTATCCAAACTAAGTCCTTTTGGAGGACAAAATCCTTGTCATCAAGCAGAAGCTTGTAAGCTGATTTAATAGTAAACTGCCTATTTTTTGTAGGAGCCCAGGTCACTTGATATTCCTTGGGTCTCATGGGGATAAACTATTGCCCAAGAATGTTACAAAGATCATTTGATTCCTCTTGAAATCCTTGAATTCTTATTTATTTCCACTTCATTCTACCTTTGTCCTCAACCATATAATCAGAGACTTTTCTGCCAAGAGTTCTTATGTGATATCTTTGATTCAGGCTAAGTTAGGATATTGCGTCAGTGGTTCGTCCTTAGCTCACCTATCATTCTAGCAATTTATCCTCTCACCATTGCCTAAAACCCATCTTAAACCTTTTTTTATGATTTCCTTACAATTAAGAATTGCTTTCCAAAAAGCATAACCTCTGATTGGAATTGAGTCACTTAGAAATTCCATATTTTGAAGATACTTTCATTTGATGATAGTTTTCCATTCATTTTCTTCACAAAAAATGAGATGCCATGCCTGCTTAGCTAGTAAAATTAAATTTATATGAGCAATTCTCCTCATATCTAAGCCCCCATTTTCCCTGGGTTTGCACACTTTGGTCCATCCTACAAGGTGTATCCTTTTTTCTCCTCTGATCCAATCCATACAAATTCTTTTTGGAGTTTCTCAAATTTTTGAAAAACCTTTAGATGGGCTTTGAAAATGGAGAGGAAATAGACTGGAATTCTCTGAAGAGAGGCCTTAGTGAGGGTTAGCTTTCTTGTTTGAGATAGAAGATGAACTTTCCATCCAACAAGTTTTTTTTGAATTCTTTAAATAACCCTATCCTACATTGACTCTCTCGGAGAACCAATGAAAAGAGGGAGACCAAGATACAAAGTGGTGAGGTTTTCTATATCACACCCTAAAATCTCTGCAATCCTTCCTTGCCTCTGAATGGGGGTGTTCAAGAAATATAACTTGCTTTTACTGAAATTAACTTTCTGACCAGAAGCGTCCTCGTAGAGTTGCAGGATGTATTTCACCAAAGATGTCTTATTGTGACACGTAGTCTCCAACATGAGATTGCAATTGATCCTACAAAATTTTCCATTATTAAGGAGATTTTATTTTAGAGCAACAAGAGTTTTTTATAATCATTACTAGGCAATGTTGGGTAATATAGGATATTCAAAAATATTTTATCAAGGATAGAAATACTATTAATAAAATTCTTCAAGTATATTCCCTATAAACCAAATAAGAAGCTAAAGTTGCATTCAAGGAACTAAAGAAGGTCCTAATCACTAGTATATAGTTGAAAAATCCAAACTAGAGTAAGTCATTTATTATCTACATAGATGCATCTAACGTAAAATATATTACCACATTTATTTAGTAGGATTATAATTGGTATGATCATTTGTTCTACTTTAGAAGTGTGCAATTTGAGGGTGAATTATATAGTGATAGATAATGAAGCACCAACCATCATATTTGCTCTTAAAAGGTTTAGGAACTATCTTCTACAAAAATATTTAACTTTTTTATGGACCATGTTTCCCTCTAGTATATTATCAATAAGATCAATTTATAATGAAGGATAGCTAGATGTATTTTCCTTTTATGAGAATTTAATTATGATATTATTGATAGACCAAGTAAGAAGCACATCAATGTAAATGCTATTTTCAAAGAAAATGAGAGTTGGATTTGAAGATAAATATGATGTGTTTCCTAATAAAATATCATAGTAAGTAGAGTCTATTTTAGAGTAATATGCAAGCATTTGTTGATACTTAATCAAAGTTAGATTTCCATATGGTGCAACACCAAGAATAAAGAGGAGGATTAGTCAAGTTAGTCTACCTTATTCAATAATCTTTGATGTTCTATATTAAGTAGGATTAAATGGGAAGTATTTATGAGCCATTCAATGAGAGAAATGAAAGCAATTGAATTTGGAATCCGATAATGGTATGTATGAAGGACACTTCTCCATGAAGGTTGTGAGAAGAAGAATCTTAGATTTAAAATATCACTGACCAATACTCTTCAAATATTGTATGGTGTATTGTAAAATATGCAATATGTGCCAATACTTCAAGAATAATAGGATAATAGTTGCCTCCTTATGTCCTATATTTCCTCTTTGGCTCTTTGAGAAATGGAAAACAAATATTGTTGGACCTTTCCTATAATAAATCAACGGAATAGATACATAATTATTGCAATAGATTATCTAAGTAAGTTGGTTGAAGCTTAATTGGTAAAGTGTAAGGTACAAGATGAAATTGTATGGTTCATATATGAAATAATTATTAGTAATTTTGAGTGCCCAATGGAGATTGTCTCTGATCAAGGTACTCATTTCCTAAACAAAGTGATGGAAATGCAATAAATAATAGGAATACAAATGCATATAAATTGAGTACCAATATGTACATAGAATGAACTAATGATGTGCTATATCAAATCCTTACAAAGGATGCATTTTTAGATGTTGATACATGGACAAAAGAATCCATGTTGTATTATAAGCTTATCCAGCCATAATCAAGTCATCCATAAGATATTTTCCATTCCATTTGATGTATGGCATTGATCTTGTCCTTCTCATAGAATGTGATGTTTCAACCATATGGATGGTGATCAAATCTATGAAATATTGGGTTGCATATCGACATTAACTAGAAATAATATGGTAGGTGGTGCAAGAAAAGGTTGCAAAAAATAATATGAAAGAAAAAAAATATTGGGACAAAATGTTGAAGTGTTCTCCCTTTAAATTCAATAACTTGGTGGTGTTGTATGATGCTAGACATAAAAGAGGAAGCACAAAAAGTTTCTACCAACATATATGGGCCATAATCAAATAGTACTTATGCATGATAATGGGACCCATAAGATTATTAGTCCTATCAATAAATGGATGAACCATGGTAAACTAAAGATATATCATGGTTTAAAATATATTGGGCCTACTCTAAGTACAAATTACAAATAATAAGGGGGAAATATGTCAAAATTAAAAAAATTAGATCATTTGCATGTGCAGTATCATAAGGAGCATATAAAATGTATTGTGGGATAACTTATTAAAGAATATTTCAAGTTGATAGATTTCTTGGGATGCTTGCAACACAATAGCTTCACCAAGAAGGTTGTGGTAGTTGTTCAATAATTGTATTATATTATATTTTTTGTATAGGAGTATAGAAGGAATAATTTCATAGGCACATGTCATAGTAAAAAGTAAAAGTAAATAATAGAAGGTAAGAGTAAAAGTAAAAGTGTCATTATCATGGTAAATTATCTTTGTTAAGAGTATTTTCCATAAGGATATGTGTTCTGATAGTAAAATATCTAGAAATACAATATAGTCAAAAGTTCTTTTGGAAGTATTATGAAATTATAGGATGCTTTCAAAAGGAAATTTTCTAGAAATATGTGATATTTTGACCATTTATTATAATTAAAAATATTTCAATAAACATTTAAGAAATATATCTAAGGTATCTTTGATATTATGAAAATATTCTAAAAAGGAGATCTTTAAAATTGTTTCCATATGTCCATCTAGATTTATCCATGTATATAATATTTTGTTATGTCATAATCCTAAAAGCCCCTTATGAGAGGTAAGTTTAGCAAGTGTCATATCAAAAAAGTAATATAGATTCTAGGGTATTTATGAGAGATAGCAACCCAAGGTAGCTAGAAAAGAGTATCCTTTGTCCAAGGTGTGGATAAAATTGTTAGAGTGAGGGTTTAAAGCATAATAATTGGGAAAGTACAAAGAAGTTGGAGGCTCAATAGGAGGGTCACATTCACTCACAAGCCAATCTATTGAGCATCCATATAATGTTCTAATTATATTTTAAAATATATTTTCTTCTATTTTGTGATTCCATCAATTCCTATTTTTCATGATGTTCTAAATATCTTATTGTGAATGAGAGTTTTATGGTAGCATACCACCACCAAATAAAAATTATCCATCTATTCTAATGACCATATTTAGAGGAGGTCTTGTGAAACATTGTGAGTGTGCTATATTGTTATCATATCACATCCCAATAATACATATACCAAGGTAGTATAGCATAAAAATTGACACAAATATTTTATAAATACATGATTAAGTTAAGGCTCATACAAATCCTCATTCTTCACAAGAGGAGTGACTTGAACACTCTTTGGTCAAATGGTCAACTACCATGTAATGAAATAAAGCATTAGAGATATTAAGATACATAAAATTTTATTCCACTTCAAACCTAAGACCAATCATATAGATTCCTAAAGATAACTTTATGTCAAAGTCCATCTCCACACATGATTTAGGATTGAATTTAGACTAACATATTTTTTATTATCATCTTGACACTATATGAGTTTACCTATCCCATATAAAATATCCATAAAAATACTAAATTTAAAAGAAAAACTTCATCTAGGGGGGATTTAGCCCTCAAAGACACTTTTGGATGAAACTAAAAATTCCACCACTATAAGTAACAAATTTGCTCACAAACCAAGTATTGTACTCAAGGACTAAAATGGATAAATCATTAGACACAAATTGACAGGAAAAATAACATTGAATTATAGCCTTTCTTGAATTTGTATCCTATATAATTATTAACCCCAATTAAAAATTCCTCTAAAAAAATACAATCACTCAATGATTTTAGCTTTCCATTACGTACAAAAAAATATTGTTAGAAAATGTAAGCCTTAGGAATATACCTTTTACCTCAATATACTAACCAAATTATCCATTGACTCACACTTGGTTGTAGCTTCATTTTCCATCACTAATTGGATCATTTAAATCATTATTTCTACTTGCAACACCACTCTTCACTATGCTACCAAGATTCAGAGGGAGTTAATTTTAAAAGATAGAGCCCTCACCAAAATCATATCATACACAAATACAAAAATTAATTATGATACTTTAAAAACAAAGCCTAGTATATTTTTAGAGGTTTAACTAACCAAAACAACTATAGAATAAAAACAAGGTATGCAATACCTACAACTTCTATTCTCTTCACAATAAAAACTATTAGCCCAAAACCTATGTTTCATGCACTACAACTTCACATGTGCTCATGGGTTCAAGCACTTTGTAGCCTATAATTTTATTTAAGATTTCTACTAGCACCATATTCAAGGGGAACAACTATATTTTGACTTCTGAAATAATAAACTTTGAAGTAGAAGTTAATAACATTTTAATAGGTTAAGAATATTTTTAATATTTTGAAATTATTAATGTTTAAA
The DNA here is from genome assembly GCA_028583015.1 of Wollemia nobilis. Classification (NCBI taxonomy): domain Eukaryota; kingdom Viridiplantae; phylum Streptophyta; class Pinopsida; order Araucariales; family Araucariaceae; genus Wollemia; species Wollemia nobilis. The sequence goes on along the minus strand of JAQPPZ010000737.1, from coordinate 799,625 downwards.
CTTTTTTATACCTACCATAATTATTTTTTATTTATATTTAGATAATTATAAATATATATTATTTTATTAATTTATTTTTATAGAAATTTAAGGATCCAAATATATTTGGTCTAGTAGAAGAATCCAAGTATGAATGATTGAATATAGAATAGACAAATCCTTAGCTTGAGTATGTTGGATCTTGAATACTCATGGTTATAGTATAAATACTTTTCCAAGAATAGCATCAGATCATTGCCCTCTTTTGCTAGAATTTATGGAGGAAAGGAAATCAAAAGGACTTCCTTTTGTATTTGAGGCTATGTGGTGTAGTCATTATGATCTAGAACATTTGGTTAAGGAATGGTAGACATTGAATGTGTATGGTACAAAGATATTTCAGGCATCAAAGAAACTCAAAATTATAAAAAGAAAAATGAAGAAATGGAACAGAGAAGAATTTGGTAATATATTTCAAATAAAGTGCTCCATTATGAAAGAGTTGTATGAAATTGAAGAGAAAAAACATAATGAAGGAAAATCAGAGGAATTAGATAGGATGGATAAAGGTAGTTTGCTTGAATAAAATAATCTACTTGCTAGGTAGGAAACCTTTTGGAAGCAAAAATAAACATATTTATGGTTGAAGGATGTATATAGAGATACAAAGTTTTTTCATATGTCCACGTTGAAACATATGAGTGCAAATCAAATCAAGGAAATAATTTTTGAGACAGGTGAATTTTTGAAGGAAGAAGAGGATATTGCAGTAGCCACAATATCTTTTCCCAGAATTTATTTTCCAAAGACAAAGAGGAAGATCTAGAGGATACAAAATATCTCTTATTGAATATCCCTACCTTGATTTCTAAAGAAATGAATGTTAGGCTATTGATCCCTTTTTTATATGAAGATATCAAGAATACTATATTTGGTATGGGTAAGGATAAGACACCAAGACCAAATATATTATATATTGTATTCTTTAAAAAATATTGGAATATAATGGGGAAAGATAATTTAGATGCATCAAGGGAATTTCAATATTTTAACTCCTTGCTCCAATAATGGAATACAATTTTTACAGTTGTAATTCAAAATAAATATGGTGCATCATCTCTAAAGTATTTGAGGCCCATAAGCTTATGCAACACTCTCTATAAAATGATCACAAAATCATTGGCTTATGAGCAAGGTGGACGATAGGATCATTGCTCTCTAATCGCTCTCTAAATGTAGACGAAGGGAGATTGACCATCCTATGAATAGCAACTAGATCAACAGGTCTCCCAAAAAATTGTAGATGAGGGTCTATGGCACAGAGTGATGCCTCTCTCTTTACTAGCTCATTGACTTACTGCAAGTGGTGAGGCCCAAGATAAGTCATCTCGGTCTCATCCTCAAAGTCATCATCACTTATCCAAAAATTGTTAGCATTGGTATGCGGTCCTAAGACAAGGAGCTCATGTCTTGGCCCTAAGTATGTCATCTTTGTTTTATCTTCATATTCATCATCACTTATGAAGAATCCATTTGCATTTGTCTCTCACCCCAAATTTAGGGGTTGATGGCTTAGGCCTAAGTAGGCTCTTTCTGATTCATAATCACTTTCTGCTAATGTATATCCACTCATCATGGATGGACCATGTGAATCTTTTTAAATAGCTAGGCCCCTGGTAGGCTAAACCAAGTTGCACCTTATCATAAATTGCTTCATATCCATTCTCCTCATTCCATGAGTTGTACCCTATTCGGGTGGAATCAATTAAGATGATTGGATGATAAATTTTTGGTGGCGGTATGTTTACCATGGCCACTTGTCTGTTTCTCAATTTTCTTGTTCTTAGGTGGTGATAAGGAATGAAATCAATGTCTTCTCCTAACCCTAAGCTTAATATGTCCAATGTCTCTGCAAGAGAGTCATATTGACCTCCGATATAGTATCCTAAGCCAAATGTGTCATAGGGAAGCTGATATTGTGGCTCGTATGGCCGCCTGCGCCCCTGCTCATATATGCCAAGGCCATAGCCATGCCAATGGCACTGCTCAAAGTAGCTTAGGGCAAACTCAGGGTTAGATAGGTAATGAAAATTGACCAAGAATAATTTTTCACTATCCTCTTCTATGTCTGAAGACTTATGGGCACAGTCCAGACCGACATAGACAAAATTGGTTTGATTGGGAGGGATTCCAAGTGGAACCACTATTCCTACTGGTGGCCTCAAGTCCTTAGGCCTTCCCATGTCTTATGTAGAATCAATGATAGGCATAAAGGTAATGTTTTGTACAAGGTACTCCCCTATGCTTGTGCTTTCCAAGTGTATTGATGCATGCAATGTGGATGACCCTATGGATGACACTAGTGAAGCAGGGTGATAATCACTATATTCACATTGATCTTGAAGATCTTCCTCTTCAATAGGACTTGGCATTTCAATAATGGCTACGGTTGGCACTTCCTTGGGCCTTTCTTCCTTAACTGAGGGTGCCTTTAGCTTTTGATTATCTATTGGTTTTGATGTTGAGGGTACTTTAGAAGTATTTACTATTTTGAGTGCACCAGGAGGTGTTGATGTGCATGGAACTTTTCTTACCCCTTTGTCTTCATTATCCACTTGTGTGATTGGGTATGAAGGCATCATGTATAGGTGAGTAGAAGGGATTACAAATTCTCTCAGAATTTCCACCTGATTGATGTATTTAAAAGGCTCTTCATCAGCCAGAACCACATAGACTTTGTTCTCGTACACATACTTGACACACTAGTGCAATATCGAAGGCACACACTTCATGGCCCTTATACAAGGATGCCCTAAGAGGATTTTGTACTGCATAGCTCCTTCTAAGACATGACACATCACAAGGATGGTCTTATGCTCTACTTTGATGGCTAGGACTACTGTTCCCACAGTATTGCATAAAGCATCATTAAAATCTCTCAATGTGTAAGCTCCTGGAATGATATTGGACTTAGGGATATTGAGGTGTTCTATTATTGTTGTTGTAATTATGTTTATCGATGAACCTATATCGACTAAGACCCTATTGAAATCTAATTTGTTAATTTCTACTACAATGTTTAGTGGAGGATCTGGTAAGGCAATAGGAACTGTATTAATCTCATAATCATAGAATCGAATTATATGTTCCTGGAATTCTTGTACTTGTCCCACAAAGTGAGTGAATTCATTTGCATCTTGCGATTGGAGCTAAATTGTCCTTAAGATCTCCATTAGAGTCTCCCTATGCTTTGGGGACTGTTGTATGAGCTCAAATATGGATAGCTTAGCTAGAGTTGTTTGTAGGTTTTGCATTAATCTACTATGGATAGTTACCATAGGTCGTGTTGGTGGACCTGGAAGGTTTTCTTTCCTTCATCCAGGAGCAGTTGGTATGTTCATGGGAGTTACAAGTGTTTACGGTTGACCATTTCGCCTAGTCCTTGTTGCTATGTTAACCATCTCAACCATCCCAATGCATCCGTGGATAGGTATGTCAACTCGAACCTGATTGACTTCAGCCCCTTGCTCTCGAGGGACCTCATGATTGGGAAATGGGTTTCTATATATGCCCATGTCTCTATTATTGGGAGCCAGTGGTTTGTCAACTTTGAGTTCTCCTGCCTCAATCATATTTTACACTTGATGCTTAAAACCAACGCAAACCTCAATGTCATGCCCCGGTATCCTATGATAAGGGTAAAATTGATCTTCCCTATATCATTTTGGCTTAGGATGGTTGCGATATATAAGAGGTATATCAATAAATATGATCCTCCTGGCCTCGCTCAACTGATTAAAGATTGATTCCATTTACTTTGTCAGAGGTGTGAAATAACGAGGTGGATTGCATTCTTTGTTTCTTCTTTGATTGTTCTTTTGGTCGTAATTGGTTGGCAAGGTATGTTCTTGATAGTTCTAGGGTTGTTGTGCACCCCTATCCTTGAGTGTAGCCAATACAACTTGATTGACTAGAGTAGGATTGCCCTGCTTCTGCTTGTACTTGTCATTCTTACCATTCTTGTTCCACTCCTTTTTATTTCAAAGTTTAATGGTTCCCTCATATACTTTTATTTCTTCGATGAGCTTGGCCTCTGCCAAAACTTCCTAAAATGAAGGATACTACTAAATTTGTAGCAAGAGGGAGATGTGTTTAGAGAAACTTTTGGTGAACATGTGAATGATCTCTTCTGTGGGAATAGAGAATGATAATTTTACCATGAATTTTCTCCATCTATTCCCATAATCCATTACTAGCTCATCATCATACTATTTCAAGTTGGCCAGGTATGAAAGGTTCATTTTCTTCTTAGCACCAAAGGAGAAACACTTTAAGAATGCATTTAATAGTTGTTTAAAATTGGTTATCATATGATTAGGTAGTTGGTTGAACCATTGAGTGGCAGCACCTGAAAATGTCATTATGAATGTTCTTAGCATGAGAGTGTCATTATCTTCAAGATGAAAATAGGTGTTGATAAAATTAGTGACATGCTCTTGTGCATCCTCTTCACCCTTAAAATTTTCTAACCTAGGCATCTCAAAGTTCTTAGGATATAGAGGGCTAGGGATTTATGGGCACAATGGTTGGTTGTGTATTTTTCTCAATGTTGGCGAGTTCCCAACTGCCTCTTGTTTCTCAAAGGTTTTCATTTTTTCAGCAAGCTCTTGAAATGCCTTTGATGCATGTATTTCCTCCTCTTGTAAGCCTATTCACATTGTCAATGGAGGTAACTCTCTATCCATTTATTTGTTTTGTTTTCCTCCCTTCTACAATGGAACTTAGGATTGTGATCCTGGTTTGTTGTGTTTTCCCTTACCCCACTAGTTGGATTTTGTTCATGGTTTGGTGGGGAATTTCGTTGTGGGCTATATTGTCTAGTGTGCATATCCTTAGGTGAGTTAGGGTGTCTAGTTCTTTGGTGGTCACCACCATTTATCTATAAATTTTTAAGAGCTAGCCGCTTAACCTGCTCTCTTAAATGCTGCTCATGTTGGTGTAAGATTGTTTCTCTTTGTTTATCTTTTTCAAGAGCTTCCACTAGCTCTCGCTCCTTACGTAATACATTTTATAACCATTGCATTCAGTCAGTTTGCACTGTTACAAAATACTCATGTTTATCTGAATTAGTTATTATTGTCTTAACTCATAGATTCCTCAAGGAGGTTTCTACTGTACCTGTACTCTTTCTAGCTAATGTGACTTGTTTAGTGTATTGTTGAGTATCCCTATGATCATACTCGGGACGTCTACTGCGGGGTCACTTTGAGGCACCCCCAAACTGAGAGATGTGTTTAGAAGTCATAGTTCATGAGCTTCCATATGCAAAGTTCTCAGTAGCTATAATTCTTTGAGTTGGTCATGTGGAAAACCGATCCAACCCATATAGTTGTCTTACTTTTCATGGCTAGTCCCATGGGTTGCCATTCACTTCTATGAGGTCATAGTCTACAGAAATATTTCCTTTTATGTGAAGGGTTTCTTCTATAAGATTCCCATGATTATATGTAGCTCTAGTTTCTTGCCCTTAAGTGGGAAGACCTATTTCATATGTTTCTTATGAATCTTGGGGCGTTGCAATTCTTGTTTACCTTCTCGATGAAGAGGGATTTGTGGTAACATGTTTTCTCCATGTGGATGGAGATGTAGCAATCTCGTCATCCCTATGTGAAAAATGAGTTTTAGAACCTTCTTTATGTCTATGTGAGGAGGAAGCCCTTGAATCTTCCTGACGTATTTGATATGTTTCTATGTGTTTAGAGGAGGCCCTTGAGGTCTCCTCACGTCTCCTTGATGAGGATGGCTATGAAGCCTCTTTTTGTTTATGTGACTTTTTTCCATGATGTGGTTCCTTACTTGGGGTTTCTCTAAGATATCCCCCAAGGGTTGAATTATCTCCCCTTAGGCTCGCGGAGCTACGTCTCATGGTCTTACGGGTAGGTTGTTCAATGTTACTACAACTCTGCCTATGGATATGAGTTGCTTTAGTCCCTCCCTAGGTATCAGACCAAGGGTGTTTACTTCTTGTTTTGACCATGTTGTCTATGAATTGATATTTTGAGTTGTAATTTAGGAATAGCCACACAATACCAGACAAATGTTTATCTTGATTACCGATTTAAGTGTGCCCTAAACTGTTTGATGTGTTTTGATGTGTTATTATTTTGATTTCTTGCTTGTGTTCTTGGATTAAGAATGAGAAGACTCATTCATAGTGATAATCACGTATACCTGTACCAAACATGATTTTATCAAAATAAGCTAGGGTACACCACTAAAGAACTAGTGGGGGGTTCGTCTAGCTCTTCCACTCTGAACCAATGATTGTTCCAATAGTGGGAGACAGTTTGAGCACAAGCAACTTAGTATCACTATAAATAAGATCCTCAGTCTATTTCTAGGAACCTTTAGGGGGTAAACTAGTGGAAGGAGATGAATTCCAACGTCACTGGATTGAATTGAAGGTTGGTAATGAAATCCAACTCCCTAATGTTTAAATGAGACGTACGTGTGTGGTGTTCATTTTAATCTTGTGTAACATAAAGTGTATCATATAGTAGTAATTAATCTTTCATATATGCCTAAGTGCAAAAATACATTTCAATATTCAGAAAGATGCATGAACTACTATGATTTGTATGAGCACACATTATTTTCTGCAACTATGACCTCTAACAGCACCTCAAAGCAAACAAACAACATACAATGTCTAGCACATTGGATTCTAGGGTGAAATTTTCAGGCATAAGCTGGTGTTCCTAGCAATACCTAGTAGAAAATTAAAATACAATCTAAGATATGCAAAATGCTTAATTATTTCTCCTTTTATTCTTTTAATTTCCAAACATAAATGTGCTTTATGTTCTCTATTTCATACACATAGAAGCAGACATAAAGTTGTAAAAATATCAGATAAGCTATACCAACCTTTGATCTAGCTCAGAGAGTCAGTGTTTTAACCTTTGCTGCACTCTAGTTCTGGTCGTTGTTCACCAAAGTAGCTAGTTCTTGGATGTTGTAGCTTAGAGCAACTAATGCCCTATTGGCCACTATAGCTCAAAGCGGCTAATTTTTGGCCGATGTAGCTCAGAGCGGCTAGACCTGCACACAAAATTAAGTTAGTATTCTGGTAGCAAATGAAAAATTAGTGGAGGTTCCATCATGATCGCCATCTGTAGCGACCCCAGGACGCATGCACCTCTATTTTACTCTACTTGAAATGTTATTAAAAACCTAATATTAAATGGAAGACAATGAAAAAGCATATAACATAGAAATAAAAAATATGGATCTCTTTATTCGTACTCAAACTTGGTTACATGTAGGTCCCTCTTTGGGATACACATTTCAATACAATAAGGTTACAAATAGGAAAAGAGTGTGCCTTTCTCAAAGATGTGGTGCGCTTTAGAAAATATTCTTGGTTTCGCACACGGAAATGTATGAGGGCTTACAAACACCTCCTTCTCCAGGTTTGTTTCCTAGAGGGATCTCTTTTGATCTCGTATGTTGAATATTCTGTTTGATCAACCTGTGGACTTGTAAACAATGAAACAACAACACACACTTAGATGTCTAAGAATGCCTCCCAATATGAGGTTGTTAGTACTGAATATGACAAATGAAAGCAAGTGCAAATTAGACTAATGCTATGAATGCGAATGAATGAAATGATGATATTCTAGTGATATGCTAAAATAATGAATATAATGTCTAAAAGCCTAAGCTAAGTCCGAGGGCAACTATCCAAGATAGCGGCCGCTAAAGTGATTATCGTCCTCTTTGCTCCAAAGTTATGGATCAAAGCTTGTATCCTTATGTTGAAATAATAAGTATTGTGCTCTTCAATTCATCAGGACTTCGTCGTACTCATGATCTCCAAGGGAACTATCCAAGCCTCGAAAGCTCTCCTCAATGACCAAAATTGATAAAAGATGTGTATCTTTGATCCTCTCTTAGATAAAATATGTCTCTTTCTCTCAGATAAGATCCCCCTTGGTGCTCTTAGGCTTGCACCTTTTATAGTGTGAAACCTTAGGTCTATGTCTAAGCCCTAGAAATAAATTTCTCATGTGTAGTGTGAGTTAGCATGAGAAAATTTATATATTTTCTATGTTTGGAGGCCATTTAACTGAAATATAACTACCAACTTGAGTCTCCTATGCGAACTGGTCGTTAGCATGAGAAGATTTTGTCCTTTATTTATGCTTGGAGGTCAGTTAACTCAAGTATAAATGCAAACTCAAGTCTTCTATGTGAACTAGTCATGAAAAGGAATGCAAAGTTACTCCCAATCACCTTTATTTCATGCAAACTACCACATCCACCAATGATTAGGTTTGTTTTTCAATAAAACTACTTTTAAGGTTTAGCCATTGTCCTTTGCAGTGACTACGATCTGGTTGTTGTCATCTGCATTAGCTAAGGTCTAGCCACTCTAGGCTTGAGCATCTAGGATCTAGCCACTCGATTGAGTGGATAGGATTAGATGGCTTGAAAAGGTCCCAAATGAGTGGTGAGAACCACTATTGATTCTTAGAAAGTCAAATATTATGTCATTTGATCTTATGGATGTGTCTATGTGAGAAGATCCCCTATGCATGACATGATTTAGGTGTCTACGAAAGACTTAAAGGAAGTTTCATTGTGTTGATATCCCATTTCCATTTCTTCTATTTAAAAGGAAAGACCATTGAAATCCTTAGAACAATACCTAATGCTAGAATTCATAAATTAAACTAGATTGGGTTTGCTAGCCAACAAATCCCCTCGAGATCTATACTTAAAAATAACCATTTACATTCAAAGTTTGATTGGGATAGAATCACATTGATTTCCACCTAGTTAATGGGTTAAATTCATAAAGTTTTATTTGATAACATCCTTGATTTGTTGATAGAAGTGTCATCAACTAGTTTAAAACTATAGAAAACTAAATATTGTTATGGAAAAATAAAATTCTTGGCTATAGAAAATTGTAGCCCAAGTGGTTTAATAACGAGTCAACCCATTATTCCTTTTTCAATAGTTTATATCACTTATGTTATTTTGCATAGGAAATCTTGAAATATGTATAGAAATTAACTTAAGTAAATTAATGGGTTAAAGTACACCTAGTCATGGGGGATGATAGAAATTAAATGTAGATGTTCTTGCTTGTATTTTAGAATGTTTCTTTAAAAATAAAAACCCCTAAACTTGAGGAAAATATGCATGTTACCTAAGTAAATAGTTAAAACTATCAATGATAAATAAAGTCATCAAGAGGTTATGACTGAGTGAATAATAAGACATCCAATACTATTGAGGTGCGAGTATGCACACAAAAAGCTATGGGACAACTATTGACTGATGAAATTGGTCTAAATAAGAATTGGTATGATTTATATGATCAGGTGATATGGGATACCTGTTCTAGGTTATCGCCTGATGAGCACAATGATAAATTCCATACTCAATGAATTTAATTGAAAATTTTGTAAGGTTCGGTATAGGACAAACCATTATGTATTTAAAGAGTATGTGAGATTAAGTCCAAGGTTAAGGTGATGACTTGGCACTAGTTGAATTCAGGGAAAGGGAATCTCTAGTTAGTCACGGGGTATGAATGCACTAATATCATCTATGCTAGTCACAGAACAAGTTGACCAGGTAGTCGAAGGTTCAGTATGATCAGGTAAGGGAAGGACGTGTCCAACCTCTAGGTGTTATGGGCCCTAGAGGATAACCCTTTTTGTGGATCAAATCTCATGCCAAAAAATATGGAATTAAACAAGGACCACCGAATCCATAGAATGGTGACTCTAAATTTGGCTAGCTGGAGTTGACTTGAACCAAAAAATGGTTTGTTATGCCTGTGTTGTTTAACTATATATATTTAAGTTCTACATTGGGTGCTCCAAAATGATGTTTACCTAAAACCAAACTTTGAATTCTAGGGAAACATATTAGGTTAGATAGTAAAACTTTTAGAAAAAAAATACCCTAGGTTTTTGTTTGAAATTTTACCGGGAAACCGGGTGAGTAGTGAGACCTGGGTTGTTATATATGGTATCAGAACATAAATGATTCTAAGTTGTAGGTTCTAAATGTGACATGGATTATTAAATAAAAAATAATGTACTACATATTTTATTTATAGGTGAGATGGCATAAATACTGCGAGGTGGGTCCTCAAGAAACCCTACGGGAGGTAGGGAGGAGGAAGTCATTGAAAGACCTATAAGGGAACCAAGAACAAATTTAAGATGAGAAGGTCCTCAATGAGAGAGAAGATAAAATAGGATTAATAAGATTTATTAGAATGAGAATGAGACTGGTGTGGAGGAAGGAAATCTCACCAAGGAGGTGCAATTACTACAAACACATATGGAATATCAAAGGGAAGAAATGGCTCAACAGAAAACTCATATGGCCCAACAGAAAGAATTTACTGTCCAACAACAATGAGTCATAAAAGACTTGGCTAGAGGGCAAGAAAATGTATTAGATAGGACATTGGAAGTACCAAGGAAACCAGAGAGATCCAGTGCTAGAAGGATAAGGGTGAGTAAGGAATTGGACAAGAACCTAAAAAAAGTAGTGATTTCCAAGTTTAATGGAAAGGGTGTTGGAGAATCAGCTGAAAATTGGTTAAGTGAACTAGAATCCTAATTTTATCTAGTAATTTTATTCTTTGAGTCCAAAAATGCTTTGGCTGTTATGAATATTACTAAAATAGCTCTGGATTGGTGGAAAGCTTATAAGAAAGGTCATGAAGTAGAAGCTACTAACCTTAAGTAGGATATATTGTTCAAAGAATTTAGAGATATATTATGGGTAAACCTACCAAGTTAATCAATACTTGTTTGATCCCCACATATCCCTACTACAAGGTAATACTAACAAGAATCCGTATGTGGTGCTTTTGCATGATTTTAATGTTATTTTAGGATTTGATTGGTTAAAAGCACATAAGGATCTTTTAAAATTTGAAGAGATATGGGTGGAATTTTTGGGTGAATCTAATCAAAGGATTAGAGTTAATTATGGTTTAAGAGTGTTTAAACCACACTTATTGACTGCAATGCATATTAAAAATGTTATTAGAAAGAAGGGTATGATATTCATAGTTAAGTTGAATAGAAGAGAAGAGTTGGAAAAGGAATTTGATATCTTCTAAAAGCACCCGATGTTGGGAGCATTAAAATATGTATTCCCTATGGATTTATCAGGGCTACCTCCTTAGAGGGAATTCAATTTGTTTATAGATTTGTTATCTTACACTACACTAATTGCTAAGTCACCTTATAGAATGATGCCCATAGAGCTGCAATAGTTAAAAATGCAACTTCAATATTTGCTAGAAAAAGGGCTAGTTAAACCATGTGTGTCACCCTGGGGAGCTCCTATCTTATTTGTTTAAAATAAATATGGTACCTTAAGGATGTGCACAAATTATTAGATTTTGAATAAGGTTGTTGTCAAAAATAGGTACTTCTTACCAAGAATTGATGATTTATTTGATCAATTTAAAGGAGCAACCATATTTTCTAAGATAGACTTAAGATTTCGATATTATCAGTTGAGGATTTGGGAGGATGATACTTCTAAAACATCATTTAGAATAAGGTATGGGCATTTTGAATCTATTATATTACCTTTTGGGCTAACCAACACCCCAACCGCATTCATGAACCTCATGAATAGCATTTTTAGAGAACAACTGGATTAATTTATACTCATATTTTTGGATAATATTTTGATCTGCTCTAAAATCAAAGAGGAGCATGATCAACACATGAAAATTATGCTTGAGATTCGTAGAAATAATCAATTATATATAAAAGTAACAAAATATGAGCTTTACACTCCACAAGTGTAGTATCTTGGACATATTATCTTTGCTAAAGGAATTGCAGTAGACCCTAAATAAATTGAAGTAATTACTGATTGTCCAACACCTACTAATGTTATAGAGGTGTGAATATTTATGGGAATTTTAGGATATTATAGATGATTCATTAGAGGGTTTTCAAAAATTTCTCAACCCATTATAAATCTTCAAATGAAAGGAAAAATATTTAATTGGACCGAGAAATGTGAAGATGCTTTTCAGATTTTGAAAGAGAGATTAATGACTGCACCAATCCTCCAATTATCTGACCCTAATTAGTAGTTTACAATATGTACAAACATATCGATTGAAGGGTTAGGAGGGGTTTTGACCCAAGACGATGTTGTTATAGCCTATGAATCTATAAAATGCAAGAGGCATGAGGTTAATTACGCCACTCATGATTTAGAGTTGGCAACAATGGTTTAATAGATTCACCTTAACATCTACAAAACTTAAGAGGAATGAGGTAAATTATGCCACCTCACAGTGTCCTTTCTATTTCCATGGAATAGATTCAAATATTTCTCTCAAGAGGAATATAGAAGTTTAGTTTTCTATACATAATTAAAACAACTAGGTTTAACATAAAAAGTAATTATTAATGGGGTGTGTTGCATGTCATTTTTATTTTTTGATGATGTCTTTCATGTTCATTTTCTTACTGAAATAACCAAAATCAATATAAGACTTCTTCCATTACTATTTTAGAGCATAATTTATAAATAAATTAAACTTGAGATATTGTCATTGATGTAAATGAGAAGTACTCTCAAAACATGATATGTTTTTTAAAGTGATAATTTTCAACTTATCATTTTAGATATTTTTGGTATTATTTGTTATTGAGAGTAATTTTTGACTACATAAATTTAATCTAAAGGTTAAAAAATGGTACCAACCTCAATGTCACATATAGACCTTCATTTTCTCCCAAAATAAATCATCACAATAAAAATAATTCAAGGAGGAATAAAAAAAATATATCTAAAGTTATTTACTTATATGTTACCCTTTACTATGCATCAAATATTTGTGAGTATTATTTATAGTAATGTCAATATTTTAATTTTAACAATATTTTGAATGATTATAATTTTGAGTTTTTGGATCAAATTAAGTTTTGGTTTTTTGTTATATTATTTTTTTAATTATAATTTAATTGTAGGTTACATACTCAAAACTTCCAAGTGATCAATGTTGGAATTTTGGCTCCTTTATCGGATGATAAAATCTTTAAAGCATTAAATTATATGATCCCTCTCAAAGCACCATGCCCGAATGGGTTTCCTCCGATTTTATTTCAGAGGTTTTGGCATATTTGTGGTAATGATATCTGCTCGACAATTAGAGAATATCACTGTTCCTTGGTGATTCTCAAGGTTGTGAACTCCACCCTATTGGCCCATGTTACTAAGAAATATTTGGTGTCCTCTTTCAATGATTTTAGGCCAATTAGCTTGTGTAATTCGGTTTACAAAATTTTGTCCAAAGTCATGGTTACTAGGTTGAAGTCGATGATCCCAATTCTGATTGATAATGCTCAAAGTCCATTCATTCTCGGGAGACAAATCTTGGATGGTCAATTGTTATTCATGAGATTTTGCACTCTGTTAAGAAAAGTGGTAGAGCAAAATTTTTTCTTAAATCTAGATATTAACAAAGCTTACGATAGGGTTTCGTGGCCCTTTTCCATAGTTTTTTGAATTTTTTTAGCTTTGAAGACTCTTGTATTGGATTGGTTGAGGCTTGTGTCTCCATGGCCTGGTTTTTAGTCCTTATTAACGGATCTCTGGTTTGATTTTTCAAGTCCAATCGTGGTATTTTGCAAGGATATCCTCTATCTCCCTTCTTGTTCATTTTTATGGTAGAATATATTGGGATATTGTTCTCTTGAATAAGTAGTGAGTTTGAAATTTATCCGGATTTACCTTACCCTCTAATGTCCCATCAATAATTTTTTGACAATACTCTTCTTTCTTGTGTTGCTTAAGTGTTCCATGCTAGGGATATCAAGTATCTCTTAGACTACTATGAGAAGATGATTGGGCAACAAATTAGCTTTGAGAAAAGAAATATATTTTTTGTAAATAACTCGGAGTCTCGATAGAGAAATATTACTAATATTTTGAATTACAGGATAAAAACTCTATCGGTTACCTATTTGGGTCTTCCTATTTTTGTTGGTTGTATAAAGGAATTTCTTTGGACACTGGTGGTTGAAAGAGTCCAAAGAAATTTGGCCTCTTGAAAAGGATCCATCCTCAATCAAGCAGGGAAATTTGTGTTGGTCCAAAGTACTTTGCAAAGCATCCCAATTTATTTTTTATCCCTTTTCCATCTCCATGGCAAGGTGGCAGTGAAGATTACCAGTATTTGAAAAGCATTTTTATCTGCTTGCCCAAATATGAAAGGGAAATTTCATTTTTTCTCTTGGGAGCAGGTGTGTAGAAGAAAAAAGGAGGGTGGTTTGAACTTGAATAATACTACTATGATGAATAAGATATTGGTAGCTAATCTTGGTTGGAATATGGATTCTAACACCAACCATCTATTTCGTAGTATTTTGAAGGTCAAATATAATTTTATTTCTTTTTTATCAGACATTCTCCCAAGTGGGGGGCCAATATTTTGGAATAGTCTGATTAAGTCCCATGATTTTCTTAATTCCAATTGTATATAGGTCATTGGTGATGGTAATACAGTGAATTTTTGGAAATACTAGTCGATCAGGGATTAGTCACTTATTGAAGATCAAGGGTTTGGGGCTTTAATTCAACATTCTCAAATTGTTGGCCTTCAAAAGGTTGTGAATTTTTTGGTAATTCATAATGGTAGAAAATATTTGTCTAATTCCCTCTTGGGATTAATGGATGATTCGATCATTCATCTATGTATATCTCTATTGGAGGAGTTGAGGCTGATTATGGTACATCAAGAAGATGTAGATGACAGACTGGTTTGGGATGGGGATAGCGAGGGTTCCTACACAATCAAGTCAGCATATAAGATATTTTTTTCTAATCTGGTTGGTCATTTCCCAGTGAATTTAATCTGTCTTAAGAAATTAACACTCAAGATCAACATATTTTATTGGTTGATGGTGCAAAAAAAATTTCTCATGTTGGAAAATATCCTTAAAAGAGGTTTAATCTTGGCCAAAAAATGTTTTTTATTTTATAATTATTGGAAATCAGCTTTTCATTTGTTACTCAGTTGCTAGGGCTTTCAAGAGGTGCTCTTGTTTAATCTTGTGTGGTTGGGTGTTGCATGGGTGCTGCCAAATTCAATTTTTGATTGTGTTTCTCAATGGAGATATTCAAATACCTCCCTGAGGCTTAAATGTTTTTGGAATTTCATTCTTACTGATGTGATTTGGGGTCTTTGGAAGTAATGTAACGCTAGAGGGTTAAAATATGTGGAGATTAATTTAGAGCATGTTAGTATTATAATTCTTTGGAAGGTAGTGGAGAATGTTTCGTCAGCGTTAAAAAATTTGAACTCTCCTCAAGATCACTCTTTAAGCGAAGCTAGGCTTAAGGAATGATTATATTTTGTGTCATTAGCTCAAAATCGACCTACACCTGATCCAATAAGACATGTTCATTGGTTCCCACTACCTGGATACTGGTTTAAATTAAACTTTGATAGAGCTTCTAAAGGTAATCCCAGCCTTATTGGGACATGAGAAGTGATACAGGATAGTAATGGTGATCTTATTCTGGCCTTTGTAGACTATCTTGATACTTAATCTTCCATTTTTATAGAGGCATGAGCTGCCTTTGTTGGTGTGATGCATTTAAAAAATCTTTGTATCCATAATGCAATAATAAAAGGTGACTCTTTGTTAGTGATTAATATGATTAAATGGGTTTTCATCCTGGTTGGAAGGTGTCTAATATTATTAATGAAACAATTTGGAACTCTCACTCCTTTGATAATGAGAAGTTTGAGCATGTGCTCAGATAGGGCAATGTGGTGGTTGATTTATTGGTGAATCTGGGTGTTTCATCCTAGGGGTTTTCTATTTGGCAAGAGAATTTCCCCATGGATATTGTTATATCAGAGATGAAGTTCCTTAAATGCTATAAGAGGTTTATTCATGGGCTGCATTCATGGTGGGTCGTTTGTTTCCTCTGTTGATCTTTGGCAGTGTGTTGCAGGTACATGGAATTTGTGGTGTCATTTGTGTGTGACTGGATCCACTCTTATTTGCTATACCTTTGCCCTCTCGTTGGGTATGTGGATATCCTTACGACATCTCCTTATGACATGTGCCTTTGGAGACATTGGTAATAATTGTTGTACCTTCACCCTCCCATTGGGTACATGGTTCTCCTCACGACATGTGCCTTGTGGAGTCATTGGTAATTTTTAAATTTTGAATCCTTACCCTTGAAGTGACGTGGTGGATGTGAGATTGATCCCTTGGTGCTTCAGATTAGAACTTCCTCATTTCTCTCTAGCCATTTTATTCATTCATATTCTCTTCAATTGTTTTGTTGGTTCACTCTTGGGATGTTTGTTTTTGTTCTTTGGTGGTGGCCCTTGGAGCTTATCTATTGTAAAACATTGTGGGGTTCCTTTTAAAACCGTATTTTTCTTAAAAGTATAAAAAAAAACCTCCAAGTGATTAACAACACAAGAAGAAAAAAGATTACTATGATGAGACTTAGGAGTATTTATATAATCAATGAGAAAAAAAATAGAAAAAATATTAGATAAACAAGGTAGTCAAAAAATATATATATCTTTTGGAAATTCTTTAGGGACTAGAGAGGGCTTTGCTAGGGTTTGATGAGGAAAAACTACTCTGCTAGGGTTTTATGAATAAAAACTGTGTTGTGCAGATGGCAGGGGATTCTAGAGGAGGTATGAAAAATTGGAGGAATGTCATGATGGCATCAGGTCCGACACAAAGAGTGTATCCTCGTGATGTTTTTTCATCTAAAAATGACTGGAAGGAATAGGAATTTCTAGTGCATGTCGGGAACCACTTGTTAAAGAACAATGGATGTTTGGAACGATGTGAAACTAGGCCAGTTCTAGTGGTTCAACAAGACTCGATGGCGGAAGATGTGGAGTATCTAACCAAACATGCCCTTATTGGTAAAATTTTTGGCATCCCAATTTCTCTCCCCTTTGTAGAGGCTTGGGTTAGGAAGACTTGGAATCCTGAAGGTGATGTTGGGGTGATGTTGAGTGCGAGCAACTAATTTATGGTGGTTTTATCTTATATTGTAGATCATAAAAAAACATTTGAAAGGGGTCCTTATTTATATAACCAAGTGGGACTCTTTCTTAAACCCTGGTATGTGGATTTCAACCCATCAGAGGAGTGGCCATCGTGGGTTCCAGTATGGGTGCAACTTCCATGGCTCCCGTTGGAATTCTAGAGAACTGATATCTTGCATAAGATTACCCTTCTCCTTGGGAATCCAGTTGGACCATCACAATAGACAATGGATAAAAAGGTAATCTCCATTTCTTGTATTTGTGTTGAAATTGACTTAAATAATCCTATTCCAGATTCTATTGAAATACAATTTAGATCAACTACATGGGTTCAAAAACTTGACTATGAAGCTCTTCCATTTTAATTTGTCGTGAATATGGCCACCTGAAAAGAAAATACCCTAAGTTTATCCTACTTGTGGATTCAAATCCTAGGCCCTCTCGGTTTGGACAAAGTTTGGATAAAGGAAAAGCCCCGATAAAGGAAGAGGAACGGGATAAGGAAGGTTTCGTTCTGGTAAAATCCTGAAACAAAGGACAAAGGGTAAACAAAGACCTTAAGGATAGCCAGCTAGATGCTCTACTCAACCATTTTGAAATATTAGATGATCTTGATCAGTGCATGAAGATATCTGAAACATCACTACCTAATGTAAATATAACAAGGCCGAATCAGATGTCTCTTCTTGAGAGGGAACTTAAGGAATCAGATCTAGGGGGTTTAAATGAAGAACAAAGGGCTTTGTATCTGAGTATAGGGGACATGGTTGGGTCTAGCCCTATAAGGGAAAATTTTTTAAAAGTGGTACATATTTAGTTATGCCCTCTCCTACTCAAGCACTGATGCAGTCATCCTTGGACTGCAAAACTCCTACGGTGTTGGGATTATAGTAGAAAAAAAAAAATTGGATAAGAATATGAAGGTGGGTGAGAAGAAGGACCAAGATAAAATTAAGTTAATGGGGGAGACTTTGGTGGATTCAAGCTTGATGAGAACATTGGACTCCCATTTTTATAACCCCCAAAAATGATTATCCTCTCATGGAATGTAAGGGGGTTGAACAACATCCCCAGACAAAAAGTTTTTTGTGATTTAGTTTGTGTGTATTCTCTAGATGTGGTGTTTATTCAGGAGACTAAATTGGCTATTTATAGTATGTTCAATATTGCTCTCAAGTTGTGGAGAAGGGGTAAATGTCAGTGTATTGGTGCATGTGGATATGTTGGTGGCGTCGCTTGTTTATGGGATCCGGTTAAGATATCCCCTCTTACTTGGATTTCTAGCAGATGGTCTATTTCGATGGTAAGGCATGATAATGAATCTGGTGAAACCATCCTACTTAAGAATGTGTATGCTTCTGTTGATTACAATGGTAAAGTGAATTTGTGGGAGCACATTTGCTTTGTGAGAAGTTTGGTTCCCCTATACCCATGGATTTTGGCTGGAGACTTCAACTCTATCACTTGTCTAGAGGAGAAACGTGGTCGGGTGGACCGTCTGGAGCCTTTTTATTCTGTCTTCAATGCTTATATCTAGGCCCTAAACTTGGTTGACATAAATATATATAATGGGATATTTACTTGGCACAATAGAAGGTGTGGGGAAGCTTCCATCTCAGAGAGACTAGATAGGTTTTTGATATCTATTTATTGGATGGGTAATAACAAAAGTGCTAGTTTTGTGATTCTGGAGGGTAGGGGATCTGATCATTGGCCTATCAAATTATCTACTTTGGAGTTAGGGCTAACAAAGAATCCCTCCTTTAAGTTTCAACTTATGTGGCTTCATGATCCTAAGCTTCATGATTTCATGTGAGGCTGGTGGACCACTGGCAAACCTCCTCATGACACCGCTATGTATTCCTTTATGAAGCGACTACAATTTGTAAAACGTAAATTGAAGATATGGAATAGACTAAATTTTGGAAACCTTTACTTGGCTAAGTTGGCAGCTCTTAGGAGGATGGAAGAAGCTTCAAGGAATATTAGAGATGATGGATTCACGAAGGAACTTCTTGTTGAGAAATCTGAAGCTGCGAAAGACCTTGCTGGAAACTAAGGGAAGAAATTTTTTGAAAACAAAAAGCTCAAGTAGATTGGCTTCAGGAAGGGGATGGGAACACATCCTTCTTTTATAACTCAGTTAAGGCTCACCGTAATGGTAACCTGATTACCTCTCTTGTGAATTATTAGGGTTTCCTGCTCTCTTCTTTCAGGGATATTTTAGAAGAGACTAAGAGGGATTTTTCCTCTCTCTTCAATGAGGACTCCCTATAAGATGATGAGAATGAAAAGATTATTCTAAACTATATTCCAATGATTTTTTCTAGAGAGATGAATGAGCACTTGATGGGTCCAATTTACCTTAAGGAGTTGGAAAATGTTGTATTCAAAATGAAAAATTGAAAAGCCCCAGGTCCAGATGGATTCCCGATTGAGTTTTATCAAGAGTTTTGGGATTTAATAAAATTTGATCTTTTGGAGGTGGTCCATGAGTCCCAAAAGAACAAACAGATGCTAAGGGCCCTAAATGCTACCTTTGTGGTGCTTATACCAAAAAAAGATGGAGCAAATTCCTTGGATATGTTTAGGCCTATTGCTCTCTGCAATGTTGTGTATAAGATCATCACAAAAATTATTGTTGAGAGGTTGAAGATATGGTTGAAAAAAATCATTTCTGAGGAGCAAGGAGGGTTTGTTATTGGTCAACAAATCTTGGATGGGGTTGTTATTGCTACAAAAGCTAGTCACTTGAAAGAAACTTCTAAGGAGAAAACTATGTTCATTAAGCTAGATATGGCCAAAGCCTATGATCAGGTCAGATGGTCCTTTATTTAGAAAGTTCTTGCTACTTTTGGATTTTAGGAGGAATAGATTAGATGGGTGATGAGTTGTGTTTCTTCTTCTTCATTCTCTATTCTTGTTAATAATGAGCCATCAGATTTGTTTGAGTCTTCAAGGGTATTGAGGCAAGGATATCATTTATCTCCTTATTTGTTTATCAATATAGAAGAAGGATTGGGAAGATTGCTCAAGTTTCAAGTCATGCACGATCTCATTTAGGGGTGGAAGTGGGATGGTAGTTTGACACCTCTTTCTCACCTTCAATTTGTTGATGATACTGCTTTGTTTGTAGTTGCCACTATCAAGGAAGCTGGCATTATTAGGTAGTCTCTTGACATATATCTTGGTGCTTCTGGACAGTTGATTAATGAGGAAAAGTCTTCTATTTTATTCTTCAATACCCCTCCTCTTATTCAATCTAGGATTTCTCGCATTATAAGATTCCAGGTTGGGACTCCCCCCTTCATTTATCTTGATATTCCAATTTCATCTCATCCTCTACCTAGATCTTCTTGGCAGTCTATGCTTGATAAGTTTAGAAGGAAGGTGAATCATTGGACTTTTAGATGGCTATCCACTGTAGGTAGAGTGTTTCTTTTAAAATTTGTTGTTCAAGATTTACCCATTTATAGATGTTTTGTACAAATAGCTCCCTCTCACTTCATCAAGGACATGGATGCTTTGTCAATATAGTTTTTATGGTTTAGAAAACTTGATCAATCTAAATGGATTTTGGTTAGGTGGGATTCTATATGTAGGCTAGTGCAAGAGGGAGGTCTTGGGTTGCAACAGAAAACTCTTTTTGGGCAAGATTTGGCTGCAAAAATTTATTGGAGATGGTGTACCTCTCAAGATTAGATTTGGGCTAAAATATTATCTTTGTTAGTATCACAATGACACTGAGAGGGGGGGTGAATCAGTGTAGCCTTTTAAACTTAAATCTACAACTCTTAAAGCTAAAATAATGAAAACTTAAACCCAGATACAACAAGTATTACAATAGCACATCACACAACACAAGATTTAACGAGGTTCACCAATTTGGCTACTCCTCAAAAATGACTTCTTGGACTACCATCCAAATCCAGCCTTTACAAAGCACCCACTTTACAATAAATTTACCAACACCCACTGGAAGGATCAACAACCCCTTATTTATCTGCACCAAAAAAAGGAGCACCAACCCCTAATTTATTTGCACCAACAAAAAGGATCACCAACCCATGATTTATCTGCACCAATAGAAAGGAGCACCAACCCCTGATTTATCTACACCAACAGAAAGGAGCACCAACCCCTAATTTATCTGCACCAACAAAAAGGAGCACCAACCCCTAATTTATCAGCACCTACTGGAAGGAGCACCAACCCCTGATGCCAAGCTGAAACTTGGACTTCAATTTAGAATCTAGAAGTTTGACAGAAAAATACCTTTGCTTTTGCAAGACCCTAACTAGTCTATTGCTTATCCAATATCTCTCACTATTTAAGGAACAGACACATCTTCTGCGCTCTTACAGCCGCACTTCGCCTTCTTTGAGCCACCTCTCTATGCAGACTCTGTGCACTGTCTTCACACACTCTATGCCCTTACAGCCGCACTTAGCATTTGTCTTCGCCCTTTGCGCTCTCTATGCCCTTTGCTCTCTCTACGCACTCATAGCCGTACTTGGTCGAACTTCAACATTTTTGCTCTCTACGCACTCTGCTCTCTCTATGCAGTCACAGCTACACTTAGCACTATTTGACACGACTCTTCACTCACTCTACGCACTTCACCATCTTCTCGCCGTCTCTACGCTATCTGCACTCTTACGGCCGCATATTGCACACTTAGTTGGCTTTCATCATGCAAACCCTAATATTAGTTGGCTTTCATAACAATATTTTCATAATATAAATCCTAGTCTTAGTCGACTTTCATAACAATATTTTCATTATGTAAACCCTAATCTTAGTCATCTTTCATTGCACTCCTGGTCTTCGTCGGCTTTTATAACAATATTTTTATAATGTAATTCCTTATCTTCATTGACTTTAGTCAATCTTCGTCGGCTTCAAGTAATGAAGATGTTCGATATATCCACCGCTCGAAGATTTCATTTTGAAACAGACCCTGTTACTGTCGAACTGAATTTTGTTCACTCTTCTTATTTTAGCTGCATGAATTCACTCTATAATTGTCCTTGTAACTGCCATAGTGACATCGGTCCACTGTCACACTTCTTGTTTCAGTTGGGTTCTTCTTCTTGCATCGTGTACATGCGACCTGTCGTGAAATCACGACATTTTTACCTCTTTGTCTTCTTTTGTTGCTGATGGCCATGAAAATACAACATGTCGCAATATCGCGACATTTTTGCCTCTTTGACCTTTTCCTAGATTTTGACCGTGAAAATATAACATTCCACGATATCGTGACACTTTCGCCTCTGTACTCTTTCTCTTTTATTTTGTTGTGATATTGTGACACTTTTTCTTCTGTACTCTTTCTCTTTTCTTTTGTCACGATATCACGACACTTTTTCCTCCATACTCTTTCTCTTTTCTTTGGTCATGATATCGTGAAACTTTTGTCTCCATACTCTTTCTATTTTCTTTTGTCACGATATCATGACACTTTCCTCCGTACTCTTCCTCTTTGCTTTTGTCGCGATATCGCGATAATTTTTCTCTCTAGCTCTTTCTCTTCTCTTCGGGTTGCGAAAATGCGACATGTCGCGATATCGTGACACTTTTTGTTTCTTGCCCTTTCTCTTCTCTTCTTGTCGCAAAAATGTGACATGTCGCGATACCATGATACTTTTTACTTCTTACACGTTCTCTCCTCTTTTAGTCACGAAAATGTGACATGTCATGATATCGCGACACTTTTTATTTTTACACTCTCTCTCCTCTTTTAGTCACGAAAATGCGACATGTCGCGATATCAAGACACTTTTTCTTTTTACACTCTCTCCTCTTTTAGTTGTGAAAATGCGACATGTCCCGATATTGTGACACTTTTTCCTTCTTACACTCTCTCTCCTCTTTTAGTCGCGAAAATGCGACATGTCATGATATCGTGACACTTTTTCCTGCTTGCCCTTTTTCTTCCAAAGTGTCACGAAATTGCGACACTTTTTCCTGCTTGCTTTTTCTCTTCCAACATGTCGTGAAATCGTGACACTTTTCTTACTTGTCTTTTTATTTGATCTTTGGCATATGGGCCACTTTGGTCTTCTTGGAAAATCACTATACATACTTTGAATAGCTTCTGAACTCCTGTCTACTGCATCATGACTTTGTTCACTACATCAACCGATCTATCTGACTATGTCCACTACATCAACTGATCTATTTGAGTATGTCCACTGCATCAACTGATTTATCTGTCTGTGTTGACAACAATGACAATACTATTGCTACACCTTACTCAACAATCTTGTAAATACTTGAGAGGTATTTTTGAGGCTAAAATCCATAGAGTCAGCTTGGTTGGGAAAGGTTCAGCTATCTGGGATACTCTAAAAAGAGGAGCTAATTTAATCAAGCAGGGTTTTTCCTGGATTTGCAATCAAGGATCAAATGCTCTTTTTTAGGAGGATTCTTGGGACGGTCACCCTCCTATCTTGAATCAATATCCTAGGTTATGTTACCTAACCATTTTTTTCTTAGAAGCAAGTTGGTCTCGTGTGGAGGACTTTAAAAAATCTAGTCTTTTGGAAATATGTATATGTACAGGTGGAAAGATCCGCAAGAATGGCCCCAAGGGGGACTGGCCAAGGACAAAGAGGTGCTTGCTCTTATTCTTACGAGGAGGCCTTGTTATTCATTGAGGGGTAAATATATTCTGGCTTGGAACCTTGATCCTAAGGGAACCTACTCGATAGCCTATGGTTATTAAGTTCTTGATAAGCAAAAGTATGGGAGTCTTCCTGTCACCTGGTGGAAAAAGTTGTGGAACAAATTTTCCTAGCCAAAATGTAACTTATTTCTCTGGTTGGTAGCTCGTAATAAATGCCTCACTTGGGATAATGTGAGGAAGAGGGGATTTCAGGGTCCCTCTTTTTGTGTCCTTTGCAATAAGAATGAAGATGACTCTTCTCATTTATTTTTCCAATGCTCCTTTGCTAGAGACATATGGTACTATTGGTGGAGCGCTTGGCACCATCCATGTTTTCATGTGCTATCCTTGGTGGAGTTTTGGAGTAGTCTGGGTAGATCTTTGGCCAAGGCTCCCTTCCTTCGAGTGGCTTGGAATTTGGGCACTTCTTACATCATCTGGAAAATTTGGCTCAAACAGAATCAATGCATATTTCAAGGCAGTTATTTAGTTGTTCAACATATTTGGCAAAGGATCCTATATATGGTTTAGGAAACCATCCATAGAAAATATGATGTGAACCCTCTTTTGGATTCTAGGGAGGAGAAGGTACAGTAAGCCCTTGGTCTCTTTGGGGATGGTGTGAACTCTTCTAGCCCTAGTAGGGTTCCTCAGCTCAACAAGAAGGTTAGGAGAGATGGTAGGTGGAGGCCACCCCCTAGAGGAGTTTTAAAAATTAATACTGATGCATCGCCCAAGGGTAATCCTAGACATGCTGGCATTGGCGGTGTTGGAAGAGATTCTACTAGTGGTGTCAGTTTTTTATTTTCCATTTATAAAGGTGTTCACTCCAACAATTTTATGGAAGCTCTTGCAATTCTTGAGGCCTTGCGAAGGGGGTTTTATCTTGGTTGGCATAGGATTATCTACGAGTCTGACTCTTAAATTGTGGTTAATATTTTAAATAGTAAAAGGGTGGAGAAATTTAATTGGTAGTTGGCCTATGTAGTCGTTAAGATTCTCAGAATGAGTGAAGAGTTTGAATTTATATCCTTTGTACACATTCCAAGGGAATGGAATTTGGTTGCTAATTACCTGGCCAAAAGGACTTCTTAGCTGTTAGATCCTTGAAGTATCGATAATTGGGAGTCTCCCGTCTGGGGAGGCTCAACGCCTGTGAGAGTTAATCGACAAGGATGTATAGACTTAATGTAGTTTGTTCTTGTTCTCTTTTTCGGGTGTCATTCTAGTCTAGTGGTTTTAGCCTGTTTGGCTGTTTATTTAAGTCCTGGTTGGAAGCCCAGTTGTACTTTGTAATCCAGACTTTTTATCAATAAATTTTTACCCCTTTATTTAAAAAAAAAAAGTAGTTAAAATAGGACTTGCTAGATAGGTCACCAAAGGAAACAAATTTACTTCTCTTCCAAGGATAATAAATTTAAACACAACCATAGGTAAATTTAGAGGTAACAAAATTTATTTAATTTATATATTTACTTGAATATATTCATTTATTATAGATATTAGCACTATAAAAACTAACTTTTGTATTATTTTGTGCAAGAGACCAAATACAAAACACCCATGATCCTAAATTTTAAGAAATTATTGAAGATAATGGGTACAACCAATTCAACAAGATCATTAAAGTACTATTTATTTCCATAAATTTTAAAATTTTAATATTATTTAATAATTACTAGTTTAAAATTTGTATTTTTATTTTGATATGTGTTATATTATATTGGTCCTATGGTAAGGTTTTGAACAATAATAGAAGGTTCAGGGGGATTTCGATAATTGTGAAAGAATGTGACAAGAGTGGTGAGGATTGTGGAAATGAGAAAGGGCCAATAAAGGTGACCAATACCCATAGTTTAATCTTTGTTTTATATATCTCCTTATAAATCTAATTTGTCTTCATTATATTAGCATAGTTGGAACATACAACATAACAGGTTCGTACTTAATGTCCAACAATTCCTAATCTTTTGTATGTGCAGTTAATTACAAAAGGCGGCACAGGAGAAGATGGTAATCTGAAAATTTGTCGTATCACGGTGTTATCAATTTTACATGCAGTCTCTAGTGGTCCATATTATCGTAGAATTTGTCTTTCTGGTGGGAGTTATGGCATTGCTGTCATTGTTTTTCAAGTTCCGCCTGCTCTGTTTTAAATAGTTGGTCACGCAGGGGTTATTTTCGCTTTGATTTTTTTTTTTTTTTTTAAACAAAGTACATTTCTTCATTTCAATAATTTAGCATTAAGAAAATTGCAAATTTCAGGCAGGTAATAAACCGAGAAATGGCCCTCGTTTTGATTTGAGCAATGTCGAGCCAACATAAAATTTCGTTTGCTTTAAATATTTTAAATTTGAAAGTGAAATTTCGACGAAAATATTGTACATGGTTCTTTCTCGATGCAGTTTCCATTTAAACCCTATAATCTTGCAGTACAGAAATCACAATTTAGTAGGTTTGTCTCCCATCACCCGCAGGGGCCGAGTAATGCGAGGAAAGCGAAAGAAAGCTTTTATGTTTCGGAGTTTGGGCCTGCCCGGTCTTCGCTTCCAGTAATTGCAAGGAGAATTCACTGCGTGGAAATCTATAAACGTACTCTAACCTAACACTAAATTTATATTAAATGTTGTCAGTCTACAAACATTGTGCTCTATCTACACTTGTATGTATCACCGCTGACCGCTGAATCCTCTTATATCTATATATTAACTTCCATGACCCAAATTTACACTTCTAACGAAGATAGAATGCAATTTTTATGCCATTTCGTTTTGTCGGTAGTGTCATATTAAATAATTTTAGGCACATGGATGACCGACTACTTTTTGTTAAAGAAACTATGATTTAACATCCAAACAAAAGTCATTTAATACTTACAATCGCGCAGTGCGGAAGCGTCAATGGTCGAAGTAATTTTTTATCCATCGCCCACATTTAACTTTCAGACTAACGTTATTTGCATGGATCTGGGCATTAGCTGGTCTATGTACCATCCGGCAGGCTCTTACACTAGAACCACTGCAATAACTAGTGAGAATGCAACCAAACATGCTAATCTATTGTTCACTTCTCCATAAAAAGGAACAATCCTCCCATAATCTTTTAGAAGTTTCTTTTATTTTAATTGATCTAAGTCTAAGTGAAGATGAAAATATTGATATGATCAGATATATAATAAAAGACTAGTTATCTTCTTGAAAAGAAATCATTAATAACGACAAAATTGATAGCATATTTATATCGTACATAGACAAACACAAGGTTTCAACATAAAATATGATCAAAATGATATGAATACATGAAAGTACACTTCTCAACATCTAATAAATATCATCCCAAAAGATGACATACATAATAATGTCTTTAAACTCTTGCATATGAAAATACATATTCATAAAGACATTGTTGCATAACTATTATTTGATAATATAAAGAAATTGTTAACATAAATAATATTGCACTTGTTTGTAACCAAGCACGCACCCAATGCCAATGCACCCTCAAGTATATGTTTCTCGTTAAATCTATTTTCAAATATAAGAACAATTTATCAATAACGAAACACACAAGACCATATATCATATGCGATTTTAAATACATAAAATAAAAACTAGTATGTATGAAAATATTACTATATGTTCGATATACTCAAAAGTTAAATATCTATATATATATATCTAATTATAATGGTTTTTGAAAATGGGAGGTTGCATATGATTTTTATTATACTATATGTAGACTTTGTTATGGTTATATTGGCTGGCAATCCCTGCTAGGATTTCTTTTCCTTTTTGGTCTCCTACGAGAGTGGATGTATTTGGTTATAAGTTTCTCTCAAAACCCTCATTGCTTAGTAATCAAATATATATATATCTTTTGATGCCTCTTCCATGTCGAAAGACAAAAGGTAATTTGTTCACCTGAGTGTTCTCGCGGACTTGTCCAAAGAGCTACCAAAATCTATTTTGATCAACTCTTTGGTGGGAAGGTGGGAGTAGGTAATCATCTACGAACATGATAGCTTTTCATGTTCAGCTTGTGGGGGAAAAGGTCATTCATCTTTGCATTGCAAAAGAAATTTAGGGGATGCCCATACTAGGGTGTAACATTCACAAGGATTTGTGTCTACAATGGAGAAAGGGAAGAGACCGGCTTCTATTTTTGGTGTTAGAAAGTTTGTTTGGTCTTTCCCCTCAAAGAAGCAAAGAATATGGAAGAAGAAAATATTCGCTACCCCGTCAATCAAGGAAGTCATTGATCCTTTGATGGATCTTCAAAATTCGACCCTCCCTCTTTCCTCCCCTTCATTGGAACTTGTGGTTAGGGAGGAGGATTTGGTCAAATCAATGTTTTCGGATATTGCAATGAAGAATTCTAATAGGCTAGAGGTGGACTTGTTTTTGGAAGTCAATCTGGTGGAGGCTTCTATCCCCTTAGACAACTCTTTTGAGTGTCTAAATGCTCTAGAAAAAGACTTGGGTCCATCATGCTTTAAAGCCCAGATGGCAACCCTGATGGGGTCCTTAAGTGAATTCCCACAATCCTTAGTGACTCATTGTTTGTCCTTCTCTTCTGGCATGGCCAATCGCGTGGATGGTTGTTCCCCATTTATGGTAAGAAACGAAGCTTTAGTGACAAATGTGGCTCTTGCTTCCCCATATCCTCAACTCGGTGGTAATGGAGAAGGGCTCTCTTGGCCCTAAAACCTGTAGTCACAGAAGATGTTTTATGGATTTGGGCAAGGCCTGTAAACCTAGAAGGCTTGTGTCTAAAGTAAGCAGGAAAAGAAAGGCCAATGAGTCTATGGCCAACATGGGTCAATCTAGACTAGTTCTAAAATTTTGTGAAGGCAAAAAATGATTAAGCTTAGATGGTTTCTTCAACTTATTGATAGGTGGTGGAGATAAAGTGAGTTTCCCCTTCCCATAAAAATCTGCTCATGGAACATAAGAGGGCTTAATAGCTCCTCTAAGAAGCACTTATTGGTGTCCCTGAGAAGACAATTGGCCCCTAATCTGTTATGTATTCAATAATCAAAGGTTGAGGTCGAGTCGTGGAGTTTGATCTAAAGGGTAGTATGGAAGGACTCGGCTTTCATGACTAGTGAAGTTGTGGGAATAGTGGGTGGACTCATTTTTTTCTAGAATTCACATAAATTTGATGGGCATGTAATCTCTGCTTCACGTAGAGTGATAAATATTATTTTTTGGTGCAATGAAACCCAAAGGCATTGGGTGGTCTCTAATATATATGCTCCGAATACCACTTATGAAAGGATATGTTTCTAGCAGTTGTTTCTAGAAATGCGTGAAACCTTCATTCATGAACATTGGTTAGTGATTGGAGATTTTAACTCTCCTCTATATCCTTCGGAGAGAAGGGGTGGAAGTGGCCTTGAAGAGTGTAGTCTTGCCGACCTGGCGGATTTCATATCTTTCATAGAATTTCAAGACGTGGATTTGAAAGGGGGGCATTTTACATGGAGTAATAGTAGGTTGGGTAATGGTTTGATCCTGATTCTACTAGACAGAATGCTAGTTTCATCTAGAAGTCTCAATTTATTTTGGGATGTGATGTTTTCCACCTTGTACAGAGTGGGCTCAGATCATAATCATCTCCTTTTGGAGACTTTTGAAAGCTCTTCTTTTGTTCTGAGACCCTTCTACTTTGAAGTAATGTGGTGCAACTTCCCTAACTTTGAAGATTGCATGAAAAAATGGTGGGATGAGGAAGCACCGGGAGCGGGTATTTTTAAATTTGCCTTCAAAATTTGAAGGCTTTGTCATAAATTAAAATGGTTGAACAAAAACATGTATGGTAATATATTTAGGGAGCTGGAAACAATAAAAAAGAGGGTCACTATAATAGAGAAAAATATTGAGTCATAGGGACTCGATGAGGTGTTATTAAGGGAGGAAGGGAGTGTGTAGCCAATTATCATAACAAATAAGCAGATATCGAGTTGTACTGGAAGCAGAAATAGAGAGAATTATAGTTAAGAGAAGGTGACAAGAATACGTGGTTATTTCATGCATCCACCATGCGGTAGAGTAGGAATAAAATAGTGGATATTATTAAGGAGGATGGTTGCTCTATCAGGACAAGCGAGGAAATTTGATTGGAAGCTATAAATTTATTTAGTTCTCTTATTGGTCCCCCCTCAGATCAGAATTTGGTGGTGAAACGTGTTATGTTAGATGCTATTCCTACATTGGTGATGAAGGAAATGAACGCGAGTTTGGAGGCCCCACTCATAGATGATGAAATATTTAATGTTGTTAAGGAGTTGAGGCCTTTAAAGGCTCTAGGGCCTGATGGATTTCCTCCATTGTTCTTTCAAAAATATTGGAATATTTGTGGTTCTGAGGTGGCGGAGGCTCTAAGAGAAGCCCAAAGATCGACGAAGATTCCTAAATCCTTGAATGCCATGTTGATTGCATTAATTCCTAAAAATATTCTACCTCATCATTTAAGGATTTTAGACTAATCATTTTGTGCAATTCTTTATATAAATTCCTCTGTAAGGCTCTATCTAATAGACTCAAGGGGCTACTTTCGAATCTCTTTGATATGGCTCAAAGAACCTTTTGTGCTAGATAGACAAATATTAGATGGCGCTATTGTCATGCATGAGCTTCTTCATTCGATCAAGTATAGTGGTAGAGAGACTTTCCTTTTAAAGCTCGACATCAGTAAGGCTTATGATAAAGTGACGTGGCCATTCTTACAAGATGTGATGAGGAAGTTTGGTTTCAGCGATCGATGGGTCACCATTATTTTGGCTTTCATTTCTTTAGTTTGGTGTTCCATTCTAGTGAATGGATCGGTGTCTAGATTTTTTATTTCTCACTGTGGTTTGAGGCAAAGCAATATACTTTCCTCCTTCATCTTTCTCTTTCTAGTGGAGGATTTTGGGAGAGCGATTAGAAGGTTGAGCAGAGAGGTGGTTCTTCGTCCAACTCTCCCATGTCCGCCTATATCTCATCAGCAATTTGCTAACGATACTTTGATTTCTAGTGGTGCATCGGTATTTTTTTCCTGGGATATTAAAAAGATCTTATTATGTTATGGGAGGGCTGCCAGTCATGAGATCAACTTTACGAAGAGCTTTATCTACTTTGTTAACACTCTGGAATCCAGGTAATCAAATATTGTGAATATACTCAATTGTAGGATTGCCACATTTACAGCGACCTATTTTGGACTGCCTCTCTTTGTGGTAAGAAGGAAAGACTTACCGTGGGATCATTTGATCAAAAGAATCCAATATAAACTAGCCTCTTAGAAAGGGGTGTTTTTGAGCCAACTAGGGATGGTGGTACTTGTTCAAAGCACGCTCCAAAGTATAACCATTTATTTCATGTCCTTATTCATCCTACCTACTAAAGTAATGAATAAAATTGATCATATTTGTAAAACCTTCCTTTGGGCTGGATCTGATTTAAAATGCAAGTACCACTTGGTCACTTGGGATCATATTTGTAAGAGGAGAAAGGATGGGGGTCTTAATTTGAAAAGAGTAGCACTTATGAATAGAGCCATGGTTGGTAAATCATGGTGGTTGGTTGCTTCAAACACCGAGAGACCTTCGTGTTCTATCCTTAAAGCAAAATACGAATTTAATTCTTTATTGTCAGATGATCTATCCCTAAGAGGCTCCATTTTTTGGAGAAGATTAACAAAGATCGGGAACTTTGTGAAGGCTAAAATAAGGTGGATAATTGGTTATGGGAGAAACATCAAGTTTTGGGAAGACCATTGGTTGAGGGAAGAACCGTTATTGGATGACCCAAATCTCAGGGCTTTTTTTGTGAAAGCAATGGAGGAAGACAAAATTTGGATTTCACAATATATAACTATTGTAAATGGTAGGCGTTCGTGGAATTCTCACCCCTATTGTGTGTCTAACCAAAATAATTTGGTCAGTTGGTAGAGACTTTTAGTGGAACTTAACAAGTATGTGATCAGACAAGATGATTCCAAAGACCATTTTATTTGGAGTGGGGAAGCTGAAGGTGACTTTACTATGAAATCAAATTATTCCTTCCTTCTCCCGAAATATGAGGCTTCTTTTCCAATGAATCTTATTTGGATTAAAAGACTAATCCCAAAGATCAATATTTATTTTTGGTTGGTAGATCAAAATAAAATACTTTCTTTGGAGAATATTTGAAAGAGGGATCACATTATGGTGAACATATGCTATCTATGCAAATCAGACTGGGAATCCATGCAATATCTGCTTCTCAGCTGCCCATTCACATGGCAAGTATTTATGTTTATTTTTAATTGGTTTAACATTTATTGGGTGTTTCCAGGTACATTGATGGATAGCATCCTTCAATGGTGTTCGCCATTCATGTCCCAATGACTATCTTGGTTGTGGAAAATTATGCTTCCCCATGCATGGTGGGGGGTGTAGAAAGAATAAAATGCCCATGCTTTTAATAATGTTTAGACCGATGGTGTCAGGGTGGGTACTAAGATCATTAATAGAGCGTTGAAGAATGTCTTGGCTACCTTTGTGGGTAATCGTTCCAAGATGCCCTCCTCCTCCAACAAATTTGTTTTGGAATTTAAATTGGGTTGGTGCCCTCTTTCTCATCCCTCCTCATATCTAATCCTAGAGTAGGAATTAAGTGGGCCCATCTGGCTCATAATTGGATAAAACTCAACTTTGATGGGGCCTCAAAGGGTAACCTTTGCAAGGCTGAAGCAAGCGGTGTTGTGCAAAATGAGAATGGCGACATCCTCATGGCATTTTTTGAACCCCTTGGTTCCCAATATTCACACTTCATGGAGGCTCGCACAACTTATATGGGGGTGAAATTGTTAGCAAATGCTAGCTTTTAGAATGTGGAAATCGAAGGTGACTCTTTGAACATAATCAAGATGCTCAAAGGGGAGTGTACACCTAGTTGGAATGTTCTTATATTATTTCCAAAGCTAGGATATTATTGTACGCTTTTAAAAAAGTGAACATTCACCATGTGTTCTGTGAGAGAAATGCACTGTCCAATATGCTGGTCAATCATGGTGTCCATTGTGCTACTTTTTCAGTGTGTAAATATGATGTCATGAATGACGTAGTCTCCCTTGCTAGAAAAGAGGCTCATGATGTTTTTTTGTAAGGAGGATTCGGACATCGCTTTGGATCTCATTGGAAGGAGTGTTCGGTCTCAGTTTGCCCTTTGATAGGAGTTTGTTAGATTTTGTTTTGCCTTCAAAACATTGTGCCTTTCTAAGTTCTTTTTAGAATCATTATGGTTAATATGAATTAAACTCTATCGGTTATTCTTGATAGGTATAATATTTTAGAGATTGTTATTATGGTTGAGAGTTTGGATATATGTATAAGGTTGTGGGGACCCTTTCGAAACCCTCTCTTTAAATTAATACCAAAAAAATATATTAATGTTAATATCACCTAACATTAAAAATTTAATTATAGTAACTACACTATTATTTAGTAAATGCTCCTTCTATCCTTTTTCCTCCCCTTTATTCTTGCATATCTATTTTTTATTTTACCTTAATGATAGTTCTTAGAAGGTGTTAAGCTAGTACTTTGTAGCATGGAATTAGAAAAAAAAAGGTCTCAAAGTAAATATATAAAATATCAAGTATTTAATTTTTCTTTCTACAACAAAGCAAAGAGAGGAACTACTTGTTAGAATTATATTCATAGAATCACCACTTAGTTTAGAGAGACCACTCATTAGCAAATCATGAAATAAAAAATTATATCAAAGTATATAAGAGGTAGATTGTGGAGTAGTGATGAATGAACTAGAAGTAGCACCACTGAAAAGAAAATTTGGGTAACATAAGAATAAATAGAAGTTTATATTTTCTTGCCTTAGTTTTAATTTGTATATCTTCATTTTTTTAAATTTTTCTATAAAAATACTAAATTCAAGGTTTAATTTTTTTTTGTAATCCCTATTTTATAGAGTCAATTTTATAAATTTATAATATATTAAAGAAATTCTTTGCAATTTTCCTATAATATTTAATAACCAAAAATAATATAAGATATCTACAAATGATGTTTTCATTATTCTATGCTTTATCAAAATCATACAAACCTAAGTTTATAAAAGTAGCTTATTTTTACTTGATAGCCATATTTATCTAAATCGACCTTTCTTAAAACAATTATAAGGAATTCAATTTTTTTAAAAACCATATAAGTTTTTTTCAACGCTTGAAATGGATCTTTAATAAAATAAAAAATAATTTTTAATATTAATTTATAATATCTCTAGATAATATTCTATTAAATAAATTCTTTTACAATTTTTATGACACTTAATGGTAGTTATTTTTATTATTCAGACTTGTTGAACAATCCCACCCTAACTTCACAACAATGAGAAATATATAAGAATTTTTTATGGGATCCCAATTTTCATACAACCATATATCAATTATTTTGGAATTTAGAAAATATTATTAGTAGAAAGCTATAGGGATCAGGATCCACCTTGCAAGCATCCTTTCAATTCCCATGGAGTAGAACCAAATATTTATCTCAAGGGGAATCTAGAAATTTAGTTTTCTATACATAATTAGAACAACTAGGTTTAATAGAAAAAGTAATTATTAATGGGGTATGTGTTGCATGTCAATATTTTTTATGATCATGCCTTTCAGGTTCATGTTCTTACTAAAATAAACAAAATTAATATAAGAATTCCTCCATTCGTATTTTAGAGCATAATTTATAACTAAATTAAACTTGAGATATTATCATTGATGTAAATGAGAAGTACACTAAAAACATCATATATTTTTTAAAGTGATCACTTTTAGCTTATCATTTCAGATATTTTTGGTATTATTTGTTATTTACAGTAATTTTTGGATACATAAATTTTATGTAAAGGTCAAAAGATTGTACCAACCTCAATGTCACATATAGACCTTGATTTTATCTCAAAATAAAATCATCACAATACAAAGAATTCAAAGAGTAATAAAACAAATATATCTAAAGTTATTTAGTTACATGTCACCCTTTACTATGCATCAAATATTTGTGAGTATTATTTATAGTATTTAAATATTATATCTTTTTTTTTTTAGAATTTGCATGGTGGAATTGATAGCCACCAAAAATTTGGGTAGGTTATCCAGATTTTTTGGCGACCATAGTATTTGTGTTATCCACTCAAATATTTGCCACATAGTTCTTTGCACAATTCACCCCTATAACCAGCATGCAATAATCATTTAAAAAAATATATGCCACTAAAATCACCATCCCGAAATTCCGCTACATAGTTCTTTGCACATTCCACCTCTATAACCACCATGCCACAATCATTTTAAAAAATTTATGCCACTAAAAGCATGGACAAGCGTTCAATCCAACGAGGCTCGAGATCTGAAACTTGGACCTCCTCCCCCATTATAAGGTTTTTTCAAACCAAGTGGTCTACACCTTGGACCTATTTAGCTTATTATGTCAATATTTTAATTTTAACAATATTTTAAATAATTATAATTTTGAGTTTTTGGATAAAATTAATTTTTCATTTTTTTAATATTATTTTTTAATTATAATTTAATTGTAGATTACATACTCAAATCTTTCAAGTGATCAATAATAAAAGAAGAAAACATATGAGTGTGATGAGACTTAGAAGTAGTTATATAATCAATGAGAAGAATAAATAAAAAAACGATATGTAAAAAAGGTAGTCAAAATAGGGCTAGCTAGATAGGTCACCAAAGGGAATAAATTTACTTCTCTTCCAATGATAATGAATTTAAACACAACCATAGGTAAATATAGAGGTAAAAAAAATTATTTAATCTATATATTTACTTGAATATATTCATATATATATAATATAGGTATTAGCACTATAAAAACTAACTTTTGTATAATTTTGTGTAAGAGACCAAATACAAAACACCCATGATCCTAATTTTTAAGAAATTACTCAAGATAATGGGTGCTCAACAAGATCATTAACGGACTACATATTTCCATAATTTTAAAAAATTTAATATTGTATAATAACTACTAGTTTTTAATTTGTAATTTTTATCTTGATATGCTTTATATTATATTTTTCATAGGGTAAGGTTTGGAACAAGAATATAACGTTGAGGGGTATTTCAATAATTGTGAAATAATATGAAAATAGTGGTTGTTAGAATAATATTATATTATCTTAAGTTCCACTAGGATAAACACTTGATTTTCCACTCTTCCATGTGTCAGGAGAACTCCTAGTGGTGTCTTCATCAAGTCTGATGAATTTTTGTAATCCAATGGCTCTCAATGATCAACTCTGTTATTTATATAGAGCCAATCCTTGGAATAAATCAATCAGTTCTACTCTTCTCTTCATATCTTGTAATGCTTTGCATATCTATTATGAAATTCTAACATGGTACCAGAGCAGGATAGATTTTACTAGTATTCTCTCTTGAAGGTTCAAGGATCTGATTCATTTACTTTGGATATATATTTTTTGATTTCTAACTTCAAATTTTGTAGTAGTCTCATTTTATTCAAATATTTCTCTTTTAGTATATATTTTTTAAAATATATGTTGCAAATTCTTTCAAATCTGTGTTGAATTCGTGCTTGAGGAATTTTTTTTTTTAAATATAGCTCTTTTATTTTCTTTAAACACAAGGTTTACCCTGTGTGAAGGCACTATTATCACCCATATTCAAAGAAGATGCCTCTTAATTTTTTTATTACTTTCTTCCATTCAAAATTCATTTTAATTGACACTTTTCGGCCCACCAATCTAGAAATATTGTTTTATTTCCGCTTATTTTTATAGTGCAAATATAATTTATTTTTCACTAAAGTGTTTACTTAGAGTGCTTTGAATTTTTTTAGCTCCTAAAGGACAATGGATTTCCTCATTCAAATTTAAAATTTGTGCACTCGACGTTCTCTCTAGCACACTCGATGTTCTCTTTGGCTTCATTCCAATGTCTCTCATTTGTCGTCTTTCTCGTTGGTCCTCTAGAAGTTGCATTTCAATCAACCCTATCTCTTTGTCGGTCAATATATATCATCTCCCTATAGGTTTTTAGAACCAAGATTCGATGTCATATATTATTTCTCTAATAATTATTCATTACAACAAGAATCAAAAGTTTATGGTTTTAGCATCCCACACAGGTCCCTCTTCTTTTAGTCGTTTTGTGTAGGTTTTGCTGGTTTGTCAAAGGCAACACTGTTCCACCTGCCCATTCAGAACTTTAGGGATAGATAATTTTTATTTTAAAATTTGTGTGTAGGTTTCAATGTTCATCCAGAGACAATGCCCTAATCATTTTATGCAGGTTTTGTTGTTTCGTCTAAGGCAGTGCTCTTCCATCTGGCCATTCGACACATTACCAAGGAACAAATAAGTTTTCATTTAAAAAAAATTGTGTAGGTTTTTGTATTATTCTGGAGATAGCGCCCATTGGGGACATCCCTCTACTCCCAAACTAAATTAAATTCTTAATTATTGTATTTTATTTATCCTATTATCGATATTGCTTCCTTTATTTCTATTGAGCATAACGTTTTATACAAGAAAGCTCGAGTGTTATATTATTTTTATTCTCGTCTACAATGACCTGGTAGGGTGAAGGGGCCTTTTCGGCAATGATATCTTCTCCAGTTGAGACCATTTTTCTTGAAGTGACCTCTCTCTGTACTCTTGGTGGCTTCCTCTCTCTAAATGATTCCTGGTTTCGCAAATCGCCTCTACTTTTTTAGAGGCCAAAAGTTTGTATTATTATTTTAATTCTCCTCATTTTTTTAATGTAAAAGTTTCTTTCGAATCCTTGTGTTTCGAAAAAACTACTTTGTCTCATTTTTTAGGAAGCCCTATTTATTTTTATTGGCTCTCTAAAAAACGTGAGACTCTATTGTAAAATTTTTAATAAAATTGCTCTTTTGGGGGGGGGGGTATTGAATGCAAGTATTTGCACACTTATGTTTCAAAGGGGGGGGTGTGCTTTCTTTTGTCTATATTCATCTATGCCTTTACTTTATTTCAAGTAAATTTATGAGGTTATATTTTTTAAATGTTAATTTAAATTTCATAGAGAAAATCACATTAAATCCTTAAAATTGCTTTATACAAAAAGGGGGGCCTATATTTAAAATTTCTCAAGTTTACTATTAAATTCAAAAAATTTAAGAGGCCCATCTATTTTATAAAAAAAATTCTCTTTGCCAATTATAAATTATATTTGTTAATTATAACCTTGTTTATTTCAGAGATTAAGATTATTTTTTAAAATAAAATTTTATTTCTCCCATCATTTCCTTTAAAGTATTTTTTACAAAAAATTTTAAAAATTTTAATTTACAAGATTTCAAAATAATTCCTTCTTTTTTCAAATATCTTTTGCCTATGTTCCATGTATCGGTACCTATAAAAACTTATAGTTTCCCTCTCGTAATGGCAAGTTTTTGATGCAATTGATATAAATGCCTGGCATATATTTTTCTATAATCTGTTTCTTTGGGTATCTCTCTAACTTATAGTTTCCCTCTCGTAAGGGTAAATTTTTGAGAAAACACAAAATAAATTGATTGTTTCCCTGCATATCATGCCAACACCCTTCCAAATTCTTCTCTCTACTTACAGTCTCCCTCAAGTAAGGGCAGGTATTGAGAAGAATAAAAAAAGGATTTGGCTCTCTCAAAGCAAACAATATTAAAAAATCATTATACTTATAGCTTCCCTCTCGTTAGGGTGGGTATTTTGAGTAATATATATTGAAAATCTTAATATATTTTCTTTCTTCCATTTGCATTAATCAATTAATTGAAGTTCTAAATATTGGCTAATTATAAAACTTCAATCCTTTTAAAAAGATGAATTCAATTGAACCTCTCACCCCTCATCACTTTCACACTTGAAAACCTAAAATTTTAAATCTTATCTCTCAAGAAGGTCTTACTCATTTTTTAGAAGAAAAACAACCAAAATTTGATAAAGAATATGAAATCTTTGTTCACAAAGGAAAAACGCATGAAAATATGGGTATTATTAGCTCTAATGTTCATGAAATTTTGTGGTTTCATATTACAGATTGCAAAACTCCTTATGACAGTTATGAGAAATTGAAGACTGTGTTTGGGAAAGTAGATCATATGAGATCAATGCAATTAGAAGCTGAACTCACATATCTATCTCCTAAATATTGTAGTAGTATTGTTGACTTCCTCACTAAGTTCAAAGAAGTCCTCACTCAATACAAAGGTAGTGGGAAGACTAATAATGAAGAAGAATACATTTATCTAATCCTCTATAAGTTAAATGGTGTTTTTTAGATATTTTCTACCACCTTTATATCTACCAAATATGATCTGGGTGTAACCTTTAAAGTGACTTCTTTAGAAGAATTCTATGATATATTAACTAGGGAAGAAACTAAACTTGCTAGATATGAAATCTCTTCGTCTTTCTCTTCCTCTAAAGCCTTAGTAGGATCCACATCTTCTAAAGAAAAATCAAAAAGAAGGAAAATACCCCCATAACCTATACTCATTGCAAAAATAATGGTCACTCTGCTAACAAATGCTAGAAAATATTACAGCAACTAGAGGCAGCTATAAAAGATCAAAATATATACAATAAAAATAAAATAGGAAAGGCCCTTAATGTTCAAGGAAAAACTTCTAATTCTTCCTCTAATTTTTGGGTTCTAGATTATGGAGCCACTCATCACATGACTGCTTCAGATAAGTTTTTTTCTTCTATATCCTCTAATCTACTTATAGAATAGAAGTAGGTGACTCTTCCTTTATCCCTGTCAAAGGGAAAGGAGATATAACAATTTATGGTGGTTCTATTAACAATGTTCTCTATGTTCCAAACATTTCCACTAATATCCTATCCGTCTACAAAATTTGTACTTCTGGAAAGGGGAAAATTGTTCTCTTCTCCCCAACAGAAGTTGAAATAAGAGAGTTTCAAGATCCAAAATCCCTTAAAGCCAAAGGGAATATTGATCACAACTTTCAAATTTTTCACTTCAAAGATTTTCAAAATCCAAAAGGAGCCTCCATTTTTGTAGCTCATAGTGATCTTGAAAGTAAAATATGGCATGAAAGGTTTGGTCATCTTAGTTTCAACTACCTAAAGGATTTGATCACCCATAATATGGTTATAGGATTACACTAAGTCTCTTCTAGTGATGGAGTTTGTCCTGGATCTGCTCTTGGAAAGCAACATCAAGATCCTTTCCACCCACGTAGTTCTCTAAAAACCTCTTCACCCATGGATTTAATCCATAGTGACTTAATGACCTTTCCTGAACCATATTTTAAATGAGAAAAGTATGCTCTAACCTTTATTGATGATTTCTCTAGAAGATCCTGGCTCTACTTCTTGAAATATAAGAGTGATATTCTATCCCACTTTAAGGTTTTTAAAGCCTTAGTTTAAAATCAAGCATATTTCAAAATCAAGAAGATTCGCACTAATAATATGGGGGAATACTATAGTAATGAGTTCTCCACATTTTTATCCAATAATTGCATCATTCATCAGCATTATGTCTCCCATAATCCTAAACAAAATTGTATTGCAGAAAGTAAAAACTGAACATTAAAAGATATGGCTAATTGTATGCTCCATTCAAGAGATCTTACAAAATTTTTTTGGGCAAAAGCTATTAACTATGCAAATTATATTTAAAATCACACACCTCATAAAGCTCTTTATCATTTAAATCTTGAAGAAGCATGGACTGGATTAAAACCAAATGCTTTCTACTTCAATATTTTTGGGTGTACTGCTTAGGCTCACATCCCAAAGAATAAAAGGAAGGCTCTTGATAATAAAAGCAAAAAGCTCATCTTTGTTGGTTATTGTGAAGAATTGAAAGCATATAGGCTTCTTGATCCCTCAACTCATGAGGTCTTATTTAATAGGAATTTCTAATTTTATGAAACATTCCCTCAAAAAGATCCTCAAAAGCCCTCTTCCTCCATTGAGCCTTCTCCTATAGTAGAACCTCAATATTATGAAGATCCAACTCTTGAAGTTAACTTGGTTATTGATAATCAAGATGAGGAACTTGTAACTCCATCTCAATGCCTTTCAACTCTTTCAACTCCTTCCTCTATGCCAAAATGGGCCTAAACCATTTTTAAAGAATCTACTCCTTACATCAAAAATTTCCCTTCAATAAGATCATCCAACCCCGTAGGCACTAGCCTTGTATGTCAGTCTATTTCCTCTGATCCTCAATCCTTAAAGGAAGCTTTAGATATTAAAGAATGGAATAATACCATGGAAAATGAATTTTCTTCCTTGATAAAAAATGGAACTTGGGACTTAGTTCCCTTACCTAAATGAAGAAAATTAGTTTGTTGTAAATGGATCTTCAAAACAAAATATGGACCTAATGGATAAATAGACAAACATAAGGCTTGTCTAGTTTCCAAAGCTTTTTCTCAAATTGAAGGCATAGATTATGCAGAAACCTTTTCTCCTACTGCTAAAATGGATTCTATAAGATTGGTTCTTACTCTAGCTACTATAGACACCAAAACAGCACCAATCTGATTATGTGAAAACAAGCGCTAGTCGCATTGACACGCACAGCCCCTAGGGTAGCCCCTAGAGGTTAAACAGTAGTCCT
The DNA here is from genome assembly GCA_028583015.1 of Wollemia nobilis. Classification (NCBI taxonomy): domain Eukaryota; kingdom Viridiplantae; phylum Streptophyta; class Pinopsida; order Araucariales; family Araucariaceae; genus Wollemia; species Wollemia nobilis. Next base: position 758,235 of record JAQPPZ010000737.1, on the reverse strand, counting down.
AACCACTTCCAAAAGCAATTTTATATGTCAGAGGTCAATTTGGCACATTTTTTGCATCTTGCTCTCTGCTCATCCCACCCAGGGATGAATACAAACTGGAATTCATCCCACCCAGGGACGAATAGAAGCATTCACCCCAGGGTGAGGTGAATAGCAAGTTTGACTAGCAAAAAGTCAAACCTCGGTAACTCTGCCAGTTAACTGAGGCTTAAGGTCATGCAATTGTGAGGAATAGATTTTATTCAAGAATAGAGACTTCAGTCATGCATGTCTTTATTTTAGAGACCTCATGCAAGGAGATTCTAAATCAGGAACTTAGCTTTTCTCTAAAAATAGGATAGTTAACTCAAGAGGCGCCCTCACATGCGCAATTCAAGCAAGGAGACCTAAAGGTCTATAAATTGGTGAGTTTTCTCATCCAAAAGAGATACATAGAAGGAGCATTTGAGCAATGAAGTGCTACCAATTTACATACCTACCTGTGATTTGTGCTTTTACATCCTTAATCTCTCATTCGAAAGGGAGGTTATTGGGTGACTAATGGAAGCGTGAATCCGGACCTAAAACCCAATTTTTTGCCACAACTATTCACAAAATTTGTCGAAAATGCCATATAACCAGTTTTGGACCCATCCCAAGCAGATTGGTGCTGAAACAGTGTCCCAAACGGTGGGCGTCCTGCCCCCGGGCGCTCCCCAAACTATCACAGTCTTATTCGCCCCCTCGAGATGATTAGAAATATGTCATATATATCTCTATTTTATATTTTTCATTTTATTATAGATATGTTAAATAGGTTATAGTTCAAATTTCATTTCATTTTGAGCAATTTTGACCAGGTTTTTGTTATTTCTCGCCTTCACTAACTTGCAGATGGCACCAGAAAAATCTGTATCCTAGAGGCAAAATTGGAGAAATATGACCATCTGGGTCTTCCCAAAACACCCCAAATTAGCTAAAAACAACTTTGTAGGTCATTTGGATCTTCCTAAGTAGGACATTGAACAGGGTACTTTCTGACAAATTGTCACAGTCCTATTCGTCCCACCTTGGAGCGAATACAAATCTGTGAGGAATTTCTAGACTGTTCTTTTTGCAGTGCTCTTATGATAATATTATTATGTTTCTATCAAAATTTTAGGTCAATCAGAGGTCATTTCATAGTCGTTTTATTATTTTCATGCATACATTGACAGTAGGCCTTGGGAAATACATGTTTCATTCTATCTGTAGGTGCTATTAATATTTTCTATTTCTTTGAATGCAGGTTTCTGATAGCAGAGGAGCAAGAAAGAGCAAATAATCACATACCTAAAGTTGTGATGACATTTTGGTCCGCCCAACTTACATGTGGGCACGCGAAAGAAGGATTTTTATCCATGGATGTTGTGATGAGAAATACATTTGACGCTCCTATACCTTAAAAAGGAAGGAGACGTATTGTAACACAATTTAAAAAGCATACCAAGTTTTCCAACACTGGATTATTTTAGAGCAAAAATTCAAAGACATCCGACTTGGGCATAGAAGAGGTAGAGGTCTTAAACACCTTTTGTCAATTCTTTGCTTTATGTTCTCTGGTTATTTGCTTGCATAGGAAATTTTGAATGCTTGCATGCTTCATTTATGCAACTTAAAAGGAACCCCACAAACCACATGGTAACTAAACCAACAAGGAGTTGGTCATAAAACCCCAACCCTTGAGCAAAACCAAAGGTGGATTCCATCATCACTTTGGCTTGAGATATTGCATACATTACCCGATCGCGACTATTGCTAGATGTAAATCCTGACGAAATCTGACCAAGTTTAGTGGGGGTGATTCCCAATGCATGAGGATAAGTCTTATATGGTAGGTTTTATTAACAGAGTGATCCCCCTTCAGTACCGCCTATGTTCCACGTACCATCTGCTCTCACATACCAATAGTTTCCCTCACATAAGGGTGGGTATATAGAGAGATTGGTATATCGGTCTGGAAACGGTATATCGAAGGGGAAACCATACTTTGGGAGTCGTAAGAGCCCTCATTTTTGCATTTAAACGTTCTTTCAAAAAGCTTTCAAAAAAACATCACAACACACTAAAACCAGATTTTAGGGCACACTTTTAAATCTTTAAACGAGATAACCACTACATTGATTGTGTGTTTCCTTTCTGTTTAAGTGTAGCATAAAAAATCCTAAAATAGAAAACTCCCTAGAGTTCTATTTGTCTTAAAAACCAGTTTTTGGGGCCAAATTCCATCATCTAGTGCCCCAAATTTAGGTTTTAAAATTACTTGGCTAATTTTTTATGCTTTTTGAGCTGTTCGAAGGTCAATATCTCCTAATGTATTTAGAGTTAGGACTTGAAACTTCATTTTTGGCTTGTATATTGTAAGAAGGATGCACACCCCAATTTTGGGCCCCATCTGACTCATTTCAATTTTAGGGTTTTTTTTAGAAAGCATCTACGCACTTTGTAGAGAGGCAACACAATGGTGTTCACCCATAGCCAAGCCCACTCACGGGAAGACGCTGCAAAGAATGTTCAAGGAGGCATGAGTCACCTCCATTATAGTCCCAAGGATTTAGTCATACCACCTTGGCGACCTGACACACAAGGCAGACCCCTCCACATCTTAACGAAAAGGGATTATAGGGGCACCTCTTCGAGGGGCACTCCTGTTCAGCATAGCACCCAACACACACCCTTCCATGATGGGTACATCCATAGGAGAGATCCCTTAGATGCTCGCTATGAGTGGTCACTATGTAATTAAGCGCTAAGCCAACATAGGGTTCGATGGGAGGAACCACATGATTAAACTATCCCTCCTACACACCGTATCATTGCTAGCAACAACCGATCAAATACAGAGCACATGGCTCTTCAGGTAGGGTGAGCCAACTCCATCCATCCCTTTTTCACTTATGAAAGAGAGCACGAGGAAGACCCCTACCTTCCTCAAGAGCAATATACAGTGCGGGAACAATACGCCTCTGCACCTGCTATCTATCAGGACCACTTATTGAGGCCAAAGCCCCGAGGGAATGCTGCTACCCCCAATAGAGGGAGGTAGCTTATAGAGATATCGGATCACCACAACCAATATAGATATGTAGGAGAGGTGTCTAGCCATTCTAGACATGAGACGATAGGACCAACTATCTTAGAATTTGCCAAACACGTTGCCTATCGGGCACAACTCAGGCAACTTGAGATAGAGCGACTACAGTTAGAGGAACTGTACCATATTAAAAAAGAGCACCTTTAGTGCCAGAAGGATGAGTTTTTCCAACACACTATGCATGGGAGGACTCCAACCCTCACACGCATAAGATAAAACATTATGAGAGGACTCCAAACCCTCACACGCATAAGACAAAACATTATGAGAGGCACAACCCCTGGGTGCAAGACAAGTCTCTGTGACCTTATCGAGCACCACCCCTGATGCCTCCTAGAAATGAGCAGGAGGCTACTCCTATAACCAATAACGGGCGCCTTCCTCAGGAACCCACTCATGTTTATGGGCCACCCATAGAAATTCATCAAGAAGCCTCCGAGGAATCAGAGCAAGAAGAAGAGCAGGATGAAATGCCCTACCAAGGCATGGGGGGTGCTATCTGGCCACCCCTCCATAGGCCCTAAGTTCCTCAACAAGAACCAACCAAAGAGGAGGATATCAAATCCCCCGATACATGCAAAGCGCTAGAGCACTTAGAGTTGGTAGAAACCAATATTTTGTAGCTCCAAAGGCCCAACTTACATGAGGATCCTTTCAAAGAGGATCAACCTCTGACCATAGGGCTACTTGATGATGTAGTCTTCCATGTCTTAGAATCATCAAATTCTGATGAGCTGGACTCACTGGTCGAAGGTGAGGATAAAACAGAGATGGCCCACAACAATCACATGCGACAGCATCAACACCCCATGGATATTGATGATGCACTTCAACAGCTAAACATAAGTCCAGGGCATGAGTGGCATGTTAACCCAATGCAATGGAACCAACTATTGAATCCACCACTTTGGGCACACAAAGATCAACTTCCGCCCAGAGACCCCATAGCAATATCAATACCAAGGGTATACCATGTCCTCCTATCCATGCATATGGCCGATCCATTTGTGCTAATCCCTCCAAAGCCAGATCTAGTGCACAAATATCATCAAGCTAGGGGTAAATATATCCCTTGAAAAGCAAGCCAAAAGCTCCAAGGATTATCGCAATCACTTGGTCACCCCAAAAGCTCCAAGGATTATCACAATCACTTGGTCACCCCAAAATGCCCCAAAGGTGCTTACAAACCCTTTGGTCACACCAAAGGCTCCAAGGATTATCGCAATCTCTTGGTCAACCCAAAATCTCCAAGGATTATCGCAATCGCTTGGTCATCCCAAAAAGCTCCAAGGATTCCCGCAATCGCTTGGTCAAACCCAAAAATCTCCAAGGATTCCCGCAATCGCTTGGTCAAACCCAAAAGCTCCAAGGATTATCGCAATCGCTTGGTCATCCCAAAAAGCTCCAAGGATTCATATAATCGCTTGGTCATCCCAAAAATTTCCAAGGATTATCGCAATCCTTTGGTCAAACCAAAATCTCTAAGGATTATCGCAATCCTTTGGTCAAACCAAAAGCTCCAAGGATTATCGCAATCACTTGGTCATCCCAAAAATCTCCAAGGATTATCATAATCTCTTGGTCAACCCCCAAAAGCTCCAAGGGTTATCACAATCCCTTGGTCATCCTAAAAGCTCCAAGGGTTATCGCAATCCCTTGGTCATCCCAAAAGCTCCAAAGGTTATCAGAATCCCTTGGTCACCCCAAAAAGCTCCAAGGATTATCGTAATCTATTGGTCAACCCCAAAAGCTCCAAGGGTTATCACAATCCCTTGGTCACCCCAAAAGCTCCAAGGGTTATCACAATCCCTTGGTCACCCCAAAAGCTCCAAGTATTATCGCAATCCTTTGGTCAAACCAAAAGCTCCAAGGGTTATCGTAATCCCTTGGTCCCCCAAAAGCTCCAAGGATTATCGCAATCGCTTGGTCATCCCAAAAAGCTCCAAGGATTCCCGCAATCGCTTGGTCAATCCCAAAATGCTCCAACGATTCCTAAAATTGCTTGGTCAATCTCAAAATGCTCCAAGGATTCCCACAATCACTTGGTCAATCCCAAAATGTTCCAAGGATTCCTAAAATCGCTTGGTCAATCCCAAAATGCTCCAAGGATTCCTAAAATCGCTTGGTCAAAAATAAAATAAAATTCAAAAACAATAAAATCATCAAAAACAACAAAAATTTGCATCTCATTTCCAAGCATGCTCAAACTCATCAATAAGGCTCTTCTCGCATCTCATCTTCATATTCACAAAAATCAATCCATCAAAAATACAAAAACATGTAGCTGCATTAAGCATCACATCCATACATTGCATATTTGTGGTCATACAGGTCAAAGGCACCATAAACTGTAGTTACTCTGCTAGTCCATCTTGTTCCACATTCTTCCATTTTATAAAATGGTAAACAAAAACACCATTTATTGCTTTCTACCACACTAGAGTCAGTGGTCTTCTAATGTATCAAGAGTTTTTATCATTCAGTCGTCATTTTGCTTTCTAGCCACGTAATGTACCAAGTCAGACAGATTTTACGAAGGTAGAGTTCTACTTGGATCACACCTTGTTACGTAGCATCCCAACACAAATTAAAACACATAAAAATTCACAAGTTGTGTGAACGAAAGATGAAACCTACACAGTAATCCAGGTCACCATAAGTGAAACAATTATCTTGCTCATCCCCCTGTGCGAATGGTTCTAGAATGCTGAGAATTGAAAAAATTATGAGCTCTTCCCTATCCATTCACCTTGAAAAACAATGGTTTTTACCACTACCAAATCCCACTCATAGTTGGTCCCCAAAGTTGTAAGGATTCGTACTACACGTCCCTACCAAGGATGGGTAGTCATCTCCAAGACCCAAAGAGATCAATGCCATTTACAAACAAAATTCCAACAAATCATCATCCTAACACTTTCCATTCACCTTTGGTCTCCAAGTTGTAAGGATTCATACTATCTGCCCCTAACCAGGATGGGTAGTCGTCCCCAAGGCCTAAAATATCAATGCCCCTACTTCATAATCTCCATCACCCCCTTGGTTCCCAAAGTCGTAAGGATTCGTACTACACGTCCCTACAAAGGATGGGTAGTCATCCCCAAGGCCACAAGGATCAAGGTCATTCACAAGACCAAACTCACACTGCTCAAAATACAAAATCAACTAATAGTGGTTATCACAACTATACAAAATCCTTGCTCAAAAATAAAATTAATAGAAAAATAAACAGTGATTTTCATCACTATATAGACGAGGAAGTCTCCCAAACCATTCAGCCAACAAATAACCTGAACTTGAATCTTTGTAATTCTCAGCATTCGAAAACCATCTAGGTGATCCTCATTACAGGTTTGGTTGACAACCTACCTGGCAATGGTGGTATCCTACCCGCATGATGATATGTCTGTCACATTAGCATTGCATGTGTGCAGACCAATATTTGCATGTGGATGAGCTAGCTTATGGTACCTTAGATTGTCATGTGGATTAATCTGACTAAATACAACAAAGGAGTTAGTGGAGCTAATTAGGTGATCCTCAGTACAGGTTTGGTTGACAGCCTATCTGGCATTGGCGGTATCCTAACAAATACCACATAAATGAACTCAATTGCACACATAGGGATGTGAAATAACTTGGTCAAAAACAAGTTTGATTCATACCTTGTTCAAAAGTCTTGTAAGATAAAGTACAATCGTGGCTAGTGAGTTAAAATCATCTGAGTCTCAGAAAACCTTAGCTACATTTCAAAACCAACTGTGCTACTTTTCATCCTCACATTACCATCATAAAATACAAAAAACCATATGTATACATGCAAAGTCATTTACCACAGCAATCACATAAAAACAAAATCACAAAGTCCTAAACAGTCTATGGTGCCTTAACCAAACAACACAAATTCATTTCATCCATTACATTTTGCATATCACATATATATAAAAAATATTTGCATTTATCATACCATATACATCCATTACCATAAGCATGCATCCATCAACATCAATAATTGTGTATAACATGAAATTATGACATATACACAAAGCAAGAAAATCAAAACAACAAAAATAGAAAATATCCACAAACAAACAACAATAAATATTGTCGAACACAAGTGCTCTTGCACTTAACCTATTGGAATATAAAACTGATGTCGAGGTCTACATTGCCGCTATCCTACTCCCTAAGAAGGCTACCATAGCAGGACCGCTCCACGGGAAGATGGTTTCGACAATTTCACCCCCAAATGACGTCCCAAAATGGGTCAAAACCCACTAAAAAACAACAAAAACAACAAAAAATGCAACACAAACAAAAAGCAATAAACACTGCCATACAAGAGTGCTCTTGCACCTAACATTTTGGCATAGTAAAACTGATTTCGAGGTTTAAATTGTCACTACCCTACTCCTAAAGAAGGCTACCATAGCCGGACCGCTCCACGGGAGGATGGATTTTCGACAATTTAATCCCCAAATGGTGTCACAAAAAAAAAATCAAAACAACAAAAACAACAAATAAATGCAACACAAACAAACAACAATAAGCATTTTCGGACACAAGTGCTCTTGCACTTAACCTCTTGGCATAGAAAATCGATGTCGGGGCTCAAATTGTCACTCTCCTACTTCCCCAAGAAGGCTACCATAGCCGGACCGCTCCATAGGAAGACGAGTTTTCGACAATTTAATCCCCAAATGGTGTCACCAAAAGGGATTTTACCCACCAAAAATAGGTCCAAATGTTGGGAAACTGCTTAAGCTTTAAATGAAAAACATCTGAAGGCACCCTTGCACAAGTCATCTTGGGTCAAGCGACTCATCACTTTTTCTCACGAAGGTCATTCCCTCATCGATTTGTCGCTTGAGGGGGTAGTCACACTTAGTCACCAATCAACAAACACACACCAAATTAAGGAAAATGACATGCATTCAAAGAATCATTGACAAAGACAATTACGCTCCTGCTTGGGGCAGTAAACAAGCGATAATCACAAATTGATCAAACACTTGGCATTCCTGAAGCATGAACACAAGGTTCCCCCGTGGACAAAAGGTTGTGCCCTTTGCCTATTCATGACTGATCAATGTCCAAGCTCAAGTCACACCTCACCAAAATAGGTTAATACTTGAAATCAAATTCCTTAGCTCATCAGAAGCAAGGATTCAAGAATGCATGCCCTTTCCATGCTTGGGGCATCACAAGTTGGTTATGTTACCAAGAAACCCTAGTCATTAGTTCTTTGGTTATCTATTTTTTGCTCGATGCTATGCCATGCATAGCGCATCCCAAAAAAGGGCATCTGTAGACACCAAAATAGCACCAATCCGATTATGTGACTGCAAACACTGATCGCTTTGACACACACAGCCCCAAGGGCAGCCCTCAGAGGTTAAACAATGGTCGTAACCACTTTTCTAGAAATTTTGGAAGGTCATAAATCGATTTGGCACCTTTAGAAACTTTGCTCAGTATTCGTCCCACCCTCGGACGAATTCAAATTGGGATCCGTCTCACCCAGGGATGAATTCTGAATTCGTCTTTGGTCAGGACAAATTCTAGGTTCAATGGGCTAAAAGACAAATTGCGCCAAATGGCAGCCAAGGATAGTCAATTAATGCCTCTTGCCTTGCATGCGCATGTAGGTGGGCAGAGTAGGTGTTAGAGGACTGTCACAAGGGTAGTCATGGAAGCCCAAGTCAGGGAGGAGTCTCCTCCCTCTTGGGAAGGCATGGCCACCCTTGTGATAGTCCTCTAACGCCTACTTTGCCCACCTACATGCGCATGTAAGGCAGGAGGCATTAATTGACTGTCCTCGGCTACCATTTGGTACAATTTGTCTTTTTGCCCATTGAACCTGGAATTCGTTCTGACCAAAGACGAATTTAGAATTCATCCCTGGGTGAGACGGATCCCAATTTGAATTCATCCCAGGGTGGGACGAATACTGAGCAAAGTTTATAAAGGTGCCAAATTGATTTTTGACCTTCCAAAATTGCTGGAAAAGTGGTTAGGACCACTATTTAACCTTTGAGGGCTACTCTGGGGGCTGTGTGTGTCAAAGCGATCAGTGTTTACAGTCACATAATAATATTGGTGTTGTTTTGGTGTCTACACATCTTTATCGGCTTAACAAAGAGCGCATTTAGCATCAAACAACCAAATTGCTACATAACAATGTGCCTACGAAGGTTCCAAACCCTCGCATGCACAAAGTAGATGTGTATTAGAGGCATAACCCTTTGGTACAAGAGAGGTCCACGCAACCTTATCAATTATTTCCTCCGAGACCTCCTAGACCTGAGCGGGAGGCCACTCCCAGAAACAATGATGGGTACCCTCCACGGGCACCTACCCATGTGCATAGGTCTCAGCTAGCCACTCCTCAGGAAGCTTATGAGGAATATGAAAAAGAAGAAGAGAGGGCTAAAACGCTCTATCAAGGCAGAAGGGGTGCTACCCAACTACTTCTCAATAGGCCTTAGGTTCCCTGCAACCCACAATGGGAGCAAACTAAAGAGGACGAAATTAAATTCTCTGATGCATATAAAGCGCTGCTAGAGCACTTAGAGTCTATGGAGATCAAGACTTCTAGGCCCCAAAATCCCACTTTACACCAATTTCGTAGTCATCCTGTGCATCCGTCAGTGTCAGCACCTCCATACCCAGAATACTTTAAGCTGCCCCAGTTGGCACTCTTTAGAGGGAAGGACGCCTAGGAGCATGTGACTAGATTCCTGAGCCAGTTCTTTGGTATTCAGGACAACGATGCATTGTTGTTGAGAACATTTATAACCACATTCGTAGGCCCCACCTCAGATTGGTTCACCCAATTACCAAAACATAGCATCAGTAATTTGGATCAGATAGTGGACGTGTTCCTCGAATGCTTCACCTTAAACACTAAGAAAAATGCATCATTGAGTGACCTAGCTAGCCTCAAGAAGTATGAGGAAGAGACCATGGTGGCATACAGGAACCAGTGGAGTACGTTGCTTTCGAAGCTGCCTTACCTTCCTCCCATGTCAGATTTGACCCAAATGTTCTTGAAAAGTTTTTTGAGATCAATCTTCGTGCTATTGCAGCTACAACAATATGCCAGTTTAGAGGAAGCTCTAGCACAAGCCAGAGTTATTGAGGAGATTAATATACAGGATGGCGAGATTACCAAAACTAAGAAGAAAGAATGGAAAAAGAACACTAAACCAGGGACAACGCAACCAAAAACCTGCTGCGGTTAATCAAGTTGCCATCAATGTCCCTAAGCCTGCACAAGCAACACAGCCTCAAAATGCTAACTATCAAGTGATGCCTCCCAAAAACTATGAGAGATAAAACCAAAGGTAGGAGACAAATTAGCAGCGTCGCCCTAGGTGACAATTTACTCCTTAAATCGAGTCGAGGGAATCTTTGTTTGATCGCTTGTCAGCAGTGAATTTGATCAACCTTCCAGAGATCCAAACTATAGATCCCAATGCACTGAAGCCTAAAGGGTATAAAGAAGACTTGTATTATAGGTTCCACAGGCATAAAGAACATGATCTTAATGCATGCTGGAAGTTCAAAGGTTTGGTACAAGACCTCATTGATAACAAGACATTGGCGGTGGACAACCCTATAGTGCCAAACAACCAACATAAACCCCTTCAAGTCAATGAGGTGCAATAGAATTGCCCTATGTAGGGATATGTGGGGATGATAAGCATAGTGACTAGGAACAAGAAGTACCTAGGAGCTGCTCCCACGATAGCCACAAGAGAAGTTCCATCGACGTCACAAGCTCAACAACACCCTACACAAATTCCCCTGAGTGGCCACGATTTGAACTAAACTTACCCAAAGTCTAAGGACCACGTCGACTAGGCTCTCCATATACGAGCTAATTCAACAATCAACGCCCCATTGGGAGGCTCTCATGGAGATTTTAAAAGTAATCGAGCTACAGCCCCATGAAGCAAACTCGTTCAACAATTTTGTGGGGCATGTAAAACAATGTACAGAACCAGTCATCACCTTTAGAGAGGATGAGTTGAAAACAGTGACTGGTGATGTGGTAGATCCACCCCTGCACGTTATCGCGTAGGTCAACAAGATTTCGTATAAGAGAGTGTTGGTGGATACTGGCTCATCTAGTAATATCATCACTACAACAACTCTGAAGCATTTGAAGTTTCCAGCATCTCATATCATGGCTTCCACTTACACACTGTGAGCATTCAACGATGCAATCTGCTCGATAGTTGGCACAATTGTCCTACCCATCCAAGTGGGACACAAGACCATTCATACATTGTGCCACATCTTGGAAGGTGAGATGGATTATAATATCTTGCTAGGTCGACCTTGGATTAGGGACATGAAGTGTGTCCCTTCAATAGCACATCAGTGCCTAAAGTACACATTTGAAGGATAGGTGCATGTAGTCCCGACAGACTTGGAGCTTTTAAAATACTGCAATGCAATGCAATTCATTCCGCAATCGACCCTTTCATCAACACATTTGGATTTTCAGTTGAATCCATCTCAATAGGGTCTGATTCCGTAGGCATCTCCAGTGATTAATCCATCGAGTCCTCAATCGGGCCATCTTCTTTCGCTAGTCCTTCCATAACGACGCCACCTGCGGTGGCCACATCCAAGGACAAGGGAAAGAAACCCTTATAATAAGACCCACCTCTCATCTCAACCATATTGATAGAAGAGATGCCTAATAGAATGGAAGTCGAGACGCCTAGTTTGCCCCACATGGAGTGGACTCAGGAAGGACTCCCATTTGCTTCCCCTCAACCACCAACGGTCATCGTTGAAATGGCCAACATGGGCCTATGGGAGTATCTAGTGAGGAACATTATAGCAATGCCCACACTTGAGTCCTTGCAAGACATGGGGAGGCCTCGACTCCCCATCATCTCAGTGGTTCCTTTAGGCTACCTACCCAACCATACAAACTTTCTTTATGGGGGCCTAGATAATGGTGTTGAGATTTATATGCAAGAATATGAAGACGAAGAGCCCTTTGTGGAGGATGTCAACTATCTATCCAACCTTGATTTTGATTTAAAATATCTAAGCCAATGCAATTGGCACGGATATGGGTTGGGTAGGTATGAGAAAGGAGTGCGTGTTCTTTTCCAATCGAGATATCAAATGCTGTATGACAAGTCAGGAGTAGGGTTCAACCACCCCTTACCCCTAGACATCTTGGTGGAAAACATGCAAGGCCTAGGGATAGGCAACAAGGATGGGTTGGCATTAGGTCCATATGCCAATCCTAACACAAATTATACATTGGGAGATTACCTCCCATTGCTAACAACCAACCTTATTGACCGTAACAGCCCTTTCCCTTTAGCTGAACAAGGAGAAAATTCAAGGACTCACCCACAAGAGGGATATGGTCAAGACCAAGAAGGGTCTTCAGATGATGAGTCGAAATACGAGGTAGCCCCTTGGGATCCTTTCGAGTCTGATAGCAATCATTTGCAAGTCTAATCCATGAATGATGATCAGGAAAGCTTCCTGATAATGTTCCCATTGGCTGCTCCATTTGAGCACAGTCCACCTCAAGAGAATCAGGTCCCCCCGTCGAGAGCGAAACAACCTCGATGGGACCACATCAATTTGCTTGAACAAGATGAGCCTCATGTATCGCAAGCAGCTGTTGGAGTTAACGAAGGCTTTTAGATCTTCGACAGTGATTCCGAAGAAGAAACTGAGATGGCCTATCTCAACCACATGTGATAGATGCAACACCAATACCCTTTGGACATAGATGACATATTTGAACACTTACACATAGGTCCAAGACATAGGTGGCATCTCAACCTGGTGCAGTTATAGCAATTATTGGACCCGCCACTCTAGGTACACAATGAGCATCTTCCGCCTAGAGACCCTATCAAACCATCAATGCCTAGGGTGGATCCTCTCTTTGTCTTCGTGTATAGGGCTGATCCATTTGTGCCAGTGCCCATAGAGCCAGATCTGGAGCACATAGATTATCTAGGATGTCTGAGTTATAACACTCGTAGTAATGGAGACCATAATCATTTCATCAACATGATCTCCATTGACCTAACCGCCCTCATCCATGATCCAGCCGACCTGACATGGTCATTGTATCTAGATCTAGACGCTATCAACTGGGATCATGCTGACACACCACCATCCCCATCAGAGTACTGGCCTTGCAGAGGAATGTTCTATTTCACCCCAAGACAGACTCAAGATGTTTTCCATGCTGAAGAGGAACTTGATGTTCCAAACAATGATGTAAAACCAGCAAACGATATCCATTTGATCCCAACTCCACACCAGTTGGAGGACGGGTCCCACATGTTAGTCAAGGAGATGACTGACTTAGACATTGGCTCAGATCTAGTGAATTTGCAAATCATCAAGCTGGGGGTAAGTTTATCCCTCGAAGATCAAACTGACTACATTTCCTTTCTCAAAGATAAGAAGGATGTTTTTGCATGGTCATACAAAGACATGCCGAGACTAGACCCGTAGCTAGTCATGCATAATCTAACGCTTGATCCGACAATCAAGCCAGTAAAGCAAAAACTATGTAAGATGCACCCAACAGTAGCCTTAATGGTCAAAGACAAGTTACAAAAGTTGTTGGATGCATAGTTTGTCATCCATGTGGATTATCTGCCATGGTTTTCTAACATGGTTCCTGTCAAGAAGCCCTACGAGAGGATTTTCATATGCACAAATTTTTGAGATCTAAACAAAGCGAGTCCTAAGGATGATTTTCCCTTGTCAAGCATCAACGCATTGGTAGACGCTACAACGGGCCATGAAATGCTTTCCCTCATGGATGGTTTCTCAGGATACAATCAAATTCATATCAATCCTAACAACCAACTCAAAAAAGCGTTCACAATACCTTGGGGGACATTTTGTTATAAGGTCATGCCTTTTGGCCTTAAAAATTTTGGTGCCACCTACCAACGTGCCATGACGTACATCTTCTACGATTACATGCAAAAAACTTTGGAGGATTACATGGATGATTTGTTGGCCAAATATCTTTTATGCCCAGATCATCTCGATGACTTAAGCAAGATCCTTGATCGCCTCATGGAGCATAAGGTCAGACTAAACCCCAAGAAGTGCGTCTTTGGCATCACATCTGGAAAGCTCTTGGGTTACATAGTCTCTAAATGAGGAATCTAGGTAGACCCACACAAAGTCAAGGCAATCCTTGAAATGCTTCCCCCAACTACCATCAAGCAACTTAGGAGTCTGCAGGGAAAGGTCGCATCGATCAAGCACTTCATAGCATAGTTATCTGACAAGTGCCAACCCATGAATAAATTATTGCATAAGGGGGTCACATTTCATTGGGATGACGAGTGCCAGTCAGCATTTGATGACATTAAACAATACTTGGCTTCATCTTCAGTATTGGCATTGCCTAGACCAGGAGTGTCATTCTATTTATACATCTCAGCTACTGAGGTGGCACTAGGTGCCATGCTATCCCAAAAAAATGAACTTCACAAAGAACAGGCTACATATTATCTTAGCCGCACCCTGGTCAGTTATGAACTTAACTATGCATACGTTGAGAAGCTCTGCTTGGCAGTGGTGTTTGCTACCAAAAAGCTACGCCATTACATGCTCAGCAATACGACATATGTTGTGTCTAAGGAGAATCCATTGCAATACATGATGAGTCATACTTATCATAGTAGCCACACGGTGAAATGGATCATGTTGTTGATGGAGTTTGACATAGAGTTCATTGGACAAAAATCTTTAAAAGGTCAAGTCATCGCTGATCAACTGGCAGAGGCTCCTCTTGAAGACGATCAACCTTTGACCATAGAATTATCGGACGATGGGTTTTTCATGTTTAAGAATCGCCAGATTCTGATGAGCCTAAGTCACAGGCTGACATGACCCTATTAGACTTCCTATGCACCAACAACAATGCAAAATACGAAGCCTTGCTCATAGGTCTTTAGACAACAATCACCATGAACATTAAATGTTTAAACATATTTGGTGATTCATTGTTGATTGTAAATCAAGTCAAGGGGATATTCCAATGTATGTCTAGTTTTGCAGGCCTATAAAGCCCTTGTGGACAAATTCCTATCACAACTTGAATGGTATGACATCGAGGAACTCCCTCGATCATTGAATCATTTTGCAGATACTATGGCCTCCTTGGGGTCATTAATCCCGCAAGACCCTTATGGTGAAATGAAAAACATTTAGGTTAAAACATTATCGCAATCCATGATGGAGTGTGCAAGCTCTGACCTAACGCCAAGAATCCACCTGATCCAGATTGAACCATCTCTGGATAAGTTCTCTCGAATCCATGATTGTCTAACTCGAGACAATTGGAGGTCTTTGTTCTCCCCGACCCCTCTTAATAGCAACACAACGATGTTTTTACAAGTTCTTTCCCACTAAGATTTTTCTAGGGATGAATTTCAAGAGGAATTGGTCATTCATACTATCGAGGTTTTTGATCAGCAAGATTGGTACACACCCATTAGGGATTACCTCAAGCTAGGTAACCTCCCACTTGGATTGACACAAGCTATGAAAAGATCATTCAAATAGAAAGTGGCAAAGCATGTCTTGTTAGGAGACATTTTGTATCGTCAGAGCTATGAAGGAATCCTCCTCCATTGCTTGGACCAACAAGAGTTCACTTGGGCGATCATCCAAGCACACGATGGTACATGAGGTTAGGTCCTTATTGCATTGACAGTAGAATAGGACCTGGGACATACCGGTTTGCCTGTATTGAAAGAATCAAGGAAACAGAACCCTTGAACATTAGTCATTTGAGGCCATTCCACATCTAGAGAGCCATAGTCCAACCAAAAGCTCCAAGGATTTCCACAATCGCTTGGTCATCCCAAAAATGCCCCAAAGGTATCTATAAACCCTTTGGTCAACCCAAAATCTCCAAGGATTCCCACAATCACTTGGTCATCCCCAAAATGCCCCAAAGGTATCTATAAACCCTTTGGTCAACCCAAAAGCTCCAAGGATTTTTTTAATCTCTTGGTCAACCCAAAATCTCCAAGGATTTTTGTAATCTCTTGGTCAAACCAAAAGCTCCAAGCATTACAATAACTGCTTGGTCAACATAAATCATCAAAAAATAACAAAAAAAAAAAATTGCATTTCAATTTCATGCATACTCATAAATCATCAAAAAATAACAAAAAAAAATGCATTTCGATTTCATGCATACTCATAAAAATCAAAAATACCAAAAAAAATTGCATTTCAATTTCATGCATACTCATAAATCATCAAAAAATAACAAAAAAAAAATTGCATTTCGATTTCATGCATATTCATAAAAATCAAAAGTACCAAAAAAAAATTGCATTTCGATTCCATGCATACTTATAAAAACAAAAATACAAAAATATAGGTTGCATTAGGCATCGCATCCATACATGGCATATTTGCTAGGTCATCCAAGTCCAAAGCACCATAGACTGTCATTATTTGGCAATTCCATCCTTTTTCACATCACATCCATTTTACTAAACACCTACATCCATAATAACACCATCACCATTTTTAGCATAGTCAGTGTCTCCTAATTTATATAGGTTTTTTGTCATTCAGCTGTCTTTAAATTTCTAGCAAAAAACTGTACATAGTTAAACAAATTTTACACGAGAAAGTTTTACTTGGATCACGCCTTGTTACGTAGCATCCCAACACAAGTTAAAACACATAACATAATTCCTAAGTTGTGTGAACGCAAGAGAAACATACAAAGCAGTCTAGGGTACCATAGGTGAAAGATTATCCTGTTCATCCCCCTGTGCGAATGGTTCCAGAATGCTAAAAATTGACAAAATGATGAGATCTTCCCTATCCATTCCCCATAATAAATAGTGGTTTTCACCACTCCCACAAATCCCAATCATAGTTGGTTCCAAAAGTTGTAAGGATTCGTACTACACGTCCCTACCAAGGATGGGTAGTCATCCCCAAGACCTAAAAGGATCAATGCCATTCAAAAAAAAAAAATTCCAAAAAAACCATCATTACAACCATCTCCACTCACATTTGGTCTCAAAGTTGTAAGGATTCATACTACACATCCCTAACCAGGATGGGTAGTCATTCCCAAGGCCTAAAAGATCAATGCCCTTACTTCATAATGTCCATCATCCCCTTGGTTCCCAAAGTCGTAAGGATTCATACTACACGTCCCTGAACAGGATGGGTAGTCATCCCTAGGGCCAACAGGATCAAGGCCATTCACAACCTCAACCTTACAAAGCTCAAAATACAAAATCAAATAATAGTGTTTATTATCACTAGTCAAAATTCTTGCTCAAAAAGAAAAACAAAGAGAAAAATAAACAATGATTTTTCATCACTATAAAGACAAGCAAGTATCCTAAATTATTGAGCAAATACACAACTTGAACTTGAATATTTGGAATTTTTAGCATTCGAAAAACCATCTAGGTGATCCTCATTACGGGTTTGGTGCACAACCTACCTGGCAGTGGCGGTATCCTACCCGCATGACGATATGTCTATCACATTAGCTTTGTGTGTGCTTAGACCAATATTTGCATGTGGATGAGATAGCTTATGGTACCTAAGATTGTCCCATGGATTAATCTTGCTAAATACAACAATGGAGTTAGTGGAGCTAATTAGGTTATCCTTAGTATAGGTTTGGTGGATAGCCTATCTGACATTGGTGGTATCCTGACAAATACCACATAAATGAACTCAATTGCATACACAGGGATGCGAAATAACTTGGTTAAATTCAAGTCGGATTTATACCTTGTTCAAAAGTCTTGAGAGATAAATGTATAGTCTTGGCTAGTTAGTTAAAATATCTGAATCTCAAAAACGCTTAACTACATTTTAGAAACAACTATGACATTTCATTCCCTACATGACCATCAAAAATATGCAAAATACAAAAACAAAGTTTTCATATGCAAATTCATTCCACAAAGTAATCCCATTAGTACAACAAGTCAGTCAAATCTTGCATGGTCTATGGTGCATCGACAAGTCATCAACAACTCATGTCATTCATTCCATATGCATACATCATACAAATTAGCAACATCGCATTCATAATACCAAATGCATACATCATCATAAATAACTATGCATAAACATAAAAACAAATCATGAAAAATGTATAAACACAAAAAGAGTCATCTGTATATATATATCATAACAAAAATGCCTGTAAGCTACAATGAACCGGTCCTTTGACCTTGCAACCCAAGCCAAAAACTCAAAAACCCCCAAGCCTAGGGCGTCGACCACCATGATCATGTAGGATCGATGCGATAGGAACTACCCCCCATAGTGTGGGTCCTATGGGACCTCTCAGGGTGACTACTGCTCAACCCTGCATCACGCCCACTAGCGCCTCCCTCATCTAGCCACCTGCGACGAGACGATGCTGACTGCTTAGTATCGCTATCTCTCCATCCATATCTAGCCAATGTCGATGCCACTTTGACTCCCGTTGACCCCAGTATGCCTCTCACTGACCCCACTTTGCCTCATTTTGATGGTAGTAAGCTACTACATCATTGCGCTGTGCTAGCTGCACCCATAGGAGATCCCTCTCTCGTGCAGCATCAGTATCCCCCTATTATCAGCAAGATGCAACCCATGCATTCTCTCCCTTTGCCAACTGAGTTCGTAAGAGATCTCTCTCCTGCAAAGCATCTCCCAGCTCTCCATATCATCTCCATAGCAGGTCCTCCAATCATGCTATCTTAGTGCTGTGTCTCACCTCCACATCCTCTAAACCTGCCTGAGGCATAAGCAAATATGGGATAGCAACCTGCTATGGCTCCCACTGCTCCGAGACGTCCTGCACCTCTGGCTGATCCGATACCCCAAACTCCCATCCAACATCCTCAACCTCTACCATGTCTACATCATCACGTGGAGCACCCCAACCCTCATTTGGTACCTCTGTACCCTCATCCCCTACTATCACTACCTCTACGTCGCCTAGAGGCCCCTCGCCTTGCCATCGTCATAGAGTCCACCACTGCTCATACTCGGTTATAACCCCGACATCATCCACATCAAGGACATCAATAACCATGTTTGAATCCTTGCCAAGTGGTGCAATGATTGGTCGATCGAGAGTCCTCTCATCCCTCAGATTTTGATAGACCACGGGCTCACCAGGCATCCCTTGGTGCACCCCAAACTATCGGATCATCCGACCACATGGGAAGAACTCCTACTCCATCCCATGCCTCCCAATCAACCATCACCCCCTTCGTACCCACCAGAGCCACTCTTCAGCCTCAGGCTAGGCTGGACAATCCTGGTAGGGGTGCCAAAACACCTCTCCAGGAGTAAGTTGAGCAAAGGCATTGACATAGTGCCCTACGACACCTGCCCATTGTCGACTCTATCCCTGCTCCTTTGACCTCTGTCACAGTACCCCATATCCAATCTCTCGATCTGCCATTTTTTCTCGTGTCATCCAGGGCAGCCCCGTCGACCTCTCCATTGCTATGTGTTGACAAATAGCTGCAACTGATCCCCACCCATATTCCGGTAGTGGACCTTGTACAACTCATCATAGAGCTGTGCCAATAGAATATGTCCCCATTTCATAATCATTGGAGCATCTATCGGACACTCCACCAACCTGAACACTACCTCTAGCAGGTTCCATGGGAAACTTGCACTCGAAGAGTCGGGGAGCAACATGTTGGAAATGAGGCCCATGAGTAATGCGTGCCTCATTCCCAACACACCCCTATCTAGCCACCATCGCACTAGTATGCCACCAATATGGCAATCTCTCTCCGCCCTCTCCATGGGGCTCTCCACACCCAAATCCTCTCCATGCCCGAAATAGTGTATTAGTATTGCTATCCTTCGATCCTGTGGTGTCGTCCGAATCGGAAGTCCATCTATTGGAATTCGAAGAATTCGATAGACATCCTCCAAGGTCACCGTTATCTCCCCTATTGGGAGATGGAAGGTATTGGTCCGAGTCAGCCAAGGTCAGTGTCGCACGTGCTTCAGTAAACACAGTAGGCACCCGGTACCGGCTCTTCACAACCTGCAAAAGAAAACAACACAAAAATATTAAAAACAATGAAAAACTGCACACAACTAACATGTATATACAACAATGCATCAACACTATACAGCCCAAACCATAACAAAAATTCCAAAAACTTAATTCGTCAGTTATAGGATTTAAAAAAAAAAAAAACTCTAACTGATTAATTAAACAACAAAAATAATTACACAACACAATTTTCTTTTTCATTTGTCAGTCCTAGGGTTTCTAATTCTAACTGATAAATTCAAAAACAAAACAAAAATTTAAAATTAATTTATCAGACCTAGGGTTTTTAAACTCTAACTGATTAATTAAACAACAAAAACAATTACAAAACACAAAAAAAAATTCATTTGTCAGTCCTAGGGTTTCTAATTCTAACTGATAAATTCAAAAACAAAACAAAAATTTAAAATTAATTTGTTAGACCTAGGGTTTTTAACTCTAACTGATTAATTAAACAACAAAAACAATTACAAAACACAAAAAAATTAATTTTTTAGATCTAGGGTTTCTAATTCTAACTGATAAATTCAAAAACAAAACAAAAATTCAAAAAAATTAATTTGTCAGACATAGGGTTTTTAACTTTAACTGATTAATTAAACAAAAAAACACAACAGTCAACTAGGGTTCACGCTATGCTTTTCGCTTAGTTTTACCTTACATTTTTTAACCTACAGTTTAGATTTTGGTTTCATTTAGGTTCAACATAGTTTTTAGGTTATGTTCTAAACTAAGTTTCTAAGTTCAATGTTAAAATAAAATTTTGATCTGTGTTTAACTAGGGTTAAATTCAGTTTTCAGTTTAGTGTTCATAGACTAGGGTTTTCATTTTTAACCATAAACACCAACATAAACAAAGAAACAAACAAAAACATAAGAAATAAGCAAAATGCGATTTTCCAATTGCAACACAAAGTAATAAAGAGGAAGGGCACTCACGGGTATCGCTTCGGCTCCTCCACTCGATCCAGTGTGTGCACTCATGGTCGCAAGAACAATTCGGCAGTGCTTCGCTTCATAGAATTGACTTCCTCCTCAGACCTCCAAATCACCAAGAAAAAAAATTGTAATGAGCCCAAAACTCAGTTTTGTCCTTTAAATAGTCTTTTTGAGCCTGTACTTGTTCCACCCTGGGACGAGCACTCTGATTAGTGCTCGTCCCATCCTGGGACGAATACTAAATAGGAATTCATCCCACCCAGGGACGAATACAGAGCAAAAAATAGCAAAAAATAGCAAAAAATGCACCAAAACAAGACCTAAAAGTGTCCGCTAAGAGTGCTTTTGCACTTGACATTCCATGCATGCAAAATAGATGTTGGGGTCACAAATCCTCACTATCCTACTCCCTAAGAATGCTACCATAGCCGGACCACTCCACGGGAAGATGAATTTTTGAGAATTTCATCCCCAAACGACATCACCAAAACGGGTCAAAACCCATCCAAAAATAGCAATAACATTGCCGAACGAAGGTGCTTTTGCACCTGACATTCTTGGCATCCAAAATAGACATTGGGGTTACAAATTGTCACTATCCTACTCCCTAAGAAGGCTACCATAGCTGGACCGCTCCATGGGAGGACAGATTTTTGTCAATTTCAGCTCCAAAATGCATCATAAAAAAGGTTAAAACCTACCAAAAATAGGTCAGAATGTTCAGAAACTGCTATAACATTCAATGGTAAACAACTGAAGGCACCCTTACCTAAGTCATCTTGGGTCAAGCGACTCTTCGCTTTTCTCATGTCGGTCATTCCCTCATCGATTCGTCGCTTGAGGGGGTGGTCACACTTAGTCGTCAATCAACAAAAAAATACCCAATCATGGAAATGACACGCATTCAAAGGATCACTGACAAAGACAATCATGCCCCTACTTGGGACAGTAAAAAATTAGTTATCACAAGATGATCAAACACTTGGCATTCGTGAATCATGAACTCAAGGTTCCCATAGACAAAAGGTTGCTCCCTTTGCCTATTCATGACTGATCAATGTCCAAGCTCAAGTAACACCTCACCGAACAAGGTTAACACTTGGATTAAGTTCCTTAGCTCGTCAGAAGCAAGGATTCAAGAATGCATGCCCTTTCCATACTTGGGGAATCAAGAGTTGGTTAGGTTACTGAGAAACCCTAATCATTAATGCTTTGGTTATCTATTTTGCTCGACGTTGTGCCTTGCACAACATTTCCCAAAAAGGGGCATTTGTAGACACCAAAATAGCACCAATATGATTATGTGACAACAAGCACTAATCACATTGACACAAACAGCCCCTAGGGCAGCCCCCAGAGGTTAAACAGTGGTCCTAACCACTTCCAAAAGCAGTTTTAGAGGTCAAAGGTCAATTTGGCACCTTTTTAGCACCTTGCTCTCTACTCGTCCCACCCAGGGATGAATACAAACTAGCATTCATCCCACCCAGGGATGAATAGCAGCATTCACCCTAGGGTGAGGTGAATAGCAAGTTTGACTAGCAAAAAGTCAAACCTCGGTAACTCTGCTAGTTAACTGAGGCTTCAAGTCATGCAATTGTGAGGAATAGCTTTTATTCAAGAAGAGAGACTTCAGTCATGCATGTCTTTATTTTAGAGACCTCATGCAAGGAGATTCTAAATCAGGAACTTAGCTTTTCTTTGAAAATAGGACAATTAACTCAAGTGGCGCCCTTGCATGCACAATTCAAACAAGGAGACCTTAAGGTCTATAAATTGGTGAGTTTTCTCACCCAAAAGAGATACAGAGAAGGAGCATTTGAGCAATGAAGTGCTGCCAATTTACATACCTACCTGTGATTTGTGCTTTTACATCCTTAATCTCTCATTTGAAAGGGAGGTTATTGGGTGACTATTGGAAGCGTGAATCTGGACCCAAAACCCAAATTTTGGCCACAACTATTCACAAAATTTGTTGACAATACCCTATAACCAGTTTTGGACCCATCCCAAGTGGATTGGTGCTAAAACAGTGTCCCAAACGGTGGGCGTCCTGCCCCCGGGCGCTCCCTAAACTATCACAGTCCTATTCGCCCCCTGGGGATGATTAGAAATCTGTGATATATTTCTTTGGTTTCTCTTTTGCATTTGATTCTAGATATGTTAAATATGTTACAGTTCAAATTTCATTTCATTTTGAGCAATTTTGACCAGGTTTTTGTTATTTCCTGCCTTCACTAACTTGCAAATGGCACCAAAAAATCTGGATCCTAGAGGCAAAATTGGAGAAATATCACCATCTGGGTCTTCCCAAAACACCCCCAATTAGCTAACCCCAACTTTGAAGGTTATTTGGAGCTTCCTAAGTAGGACATTGAATAGGGTGCTTTCTGATAAATTGTCATAGTCCTATTCGTCCCACCCTGGAGCGAATACAAATCTGTGAGGAATTTCTAGACTGTTCTTTTTGTAGTGGTCTTCTGATAATATTATTATGCTTCTATCAAAATTTTAGGTCAATCAGAGGTCATTTGATAGTCGTTTTGTTATTTTCATGCATACACTAATAGTAGGCCTTGGGAAATACATGTTTCATTTTTTCTTTAGGTGCTACTAATATTTTATGTTTCTTTGAATGCAGGTTTCTGACAACAGAGGAGCAGGAAAGAGCAAATAATCACATACACAAGTGGCGATGATGTTTTTGTCCGCCCATCTTACATGTGGGCACACGGAAGAAGGATTGTTAGCCATGGATGTTGTGAGGAGAAACATATGTGATGCTCCTATCCCCTAAAAAGGAAGGAAACATATTGTAACACAATTTACAAAGTGTATCAATAAAGAGATTACCATATTTTATATTTCTTTTATCTTGTGTCAATTCGTATATGTTATTTATTGTTCTCTTTTGTGGCATATTCTTTTTTGTTTCTGTATCCTCGTGCTTTCAGCTGCTTTCCAAAAGTGGTATGTCTATAAAATGGATGTCAAAAGTGCTTTCTTACATAGATATTTAAATGAATAAATTTTCATGGAACAACCTACTGGTTTTACTCAAGACTCCTCTCTAGTTTGTAGGCTTAAAAAGTCTCTCTATGGCCTCAAAAAATCCCCTAGAGCTTGGTATGAAAAAATGGACTCCTTCCTTCTTTCAACAAGTTTTTCTCATTGTGAACCTAATAACACAGTTTACATTTGGAGAAATTAAGGCAACATCACCATTCTTGTTCTTTATGTTGATGATATTCTTCTCACTAGTAGTAACTTGACTCAAATTCAGACTATAAAAGACTTTCTCTCTAAAAAAATTGAAATGGCAGATCTAGGAAAGAATCATTACTTCCTTGGGATCCAAATAAGTCAAATAGATGAAGGTATATCTTTGTGCCAATAAAATTACACTCTAGATCTACTACAAAGATTCAAAATGACAGATTGTAAACCTTCTCCTACCCATTTCAATATAGCATTAATCTTAGTACTTCTTTCTCATCCCCTGTTTGTGATGTTATTTTATATCGTCAACTTGTAGGAATCTTGCTATACCTTACTCATACTCACCCAGATATATCATATGTTTTTGGTCTCATATCTAGATTCTCTCATTAGCCTCACTTCAGTCATTGGAAAGCAATAAAAAGGATCCTCCATTACTTGCAGGGCACTACTCACTTTGGGCTCTTCTACAAAGGGAAATCCATGAATATCATTGGCTACACAGATTTCTATTAGGCATGTTCAATAGAAGATAGGTGTTCCACATCAGGCTATGTCTTTTTCCTTGGTTCCTCATCGATAGCCTAGTTATGCAAGAAATAACAAGCAGTAGCCTTATCTTCTATAGAAGTAGAATACAGGGTAGTAGTTTTGGCTAGTCAAGAAGCTCTTTGGTTTCATCAAATTCTAAAAGAATTTTTCTTCACACATGAACATCCTATAACTCTTTGGTGTGACAATCAGAGCATAATTCATATTGCATGTAATCCAGTTGAACATCAAAGAACCAAGCATATTGAAATACACATGCATTTCATAAGGTAACATATTCATAAAGGGGACATTCATTTGGGTTATATTCCAACTGAGGCACAAATTGTAGATATCTTCACCAAGCCATTTTCTTCTCCATATTACCTTAAGTTGTGAGAAAATCTTGGAGTCATACAACTATATTGATTGGTTTTATGAGGATAATATTTGTCATACGAAGACATACCTCTCTTCATATTATAGTTGGTTTTTTCCCATAGGGATCTTTTCACAAACTATTATATGTAAATGAGTACCTAATCAGGTCATGTTGCTAGGACTCATATTTATTTATTGTTAAAATAGGACAATATTCGCCATACAAATACATGCCTCTCTTATTCTCATAGTTGGTTTTTCCCCACAAGGGTTTTTTCACCAATTATTTATTGTATAAGGAGGACAATATTCGCCATACGAAGACAAGCCTCTAAATTTCTTTTTCACCAAGGGTTTTTTCCTATAGAGGGTTTTTCACCAACAACATTATGTAACTGAGTACCTAGTCAAGCCTAGTCGCTGGGACTCAAATTTATTTATTGTATAAAGAGGACAATATTTGCCATACGAAGATAAGCCTATAATAGTTGGTTTTTCCCCATAGGTATTTTTTCACTAACTATTATATGTAAATTAGTACCTAATCAGTCCATGTTATCAGGACTCATATTTCTTTATTGTTAAAAATGACAATATTCATCATACGAAGACATGCCTCTCTTCTTCTCATAGTTATTTTTTCCCACAAGGTTTTTCTCACCAGCTATTTATTGTATAAGGAGGACAATCTTCGCCATACGAAGACAAGCCTCTAATTTCCTTTTTATTGATGGGTTTTTCCCATTGGGTTTTACTATCTCTACAAAATAAGTCATTGTACATGAGTAACCTTATTGAAGGAATCATTTGTACGTTCACCCCTAGTATCACTTAAGGGGGGTGTTAGAATAACAAAATATTCTCTTAAGTTCCAATAGGATAGACAGTTGAGTTTCCACTCCTCCATGTGTCAGAAGAACTCTTAGTGGTGTCTTCATCAATTTTGATGAGTTATTGTAATCCAAGGGCTCTCAATGATCAAATTTACTATTTATACAGAGCTAATCCTTGGAATAAATAAATCAGTTCTACTCTTCTCTTCATCTATTATAATGCTTTCCATATCTATTATGAAATTCTAATAGTGGTGATGATGGTGGAAATGAGAAAGAGATAATAAATGTTATCAATACCTATAGTTTAATCTTTATTATATATATATATATGTATGTATATGTATATATTCAAATATCATTTTCTAATATATTATATCTTGTATACATTTTTTATTCATTCAAGTCTAATGGCATATTTCATGATTGGAATTCGGGTTCACATTAATACCTATCTATCTATTCAAACTAATAAATATATGTATATATTCAAATATCATTTTCTAATATATTATATCTTGCATACATTATAAGTCTAGTGGTATATTCCATGATTGGAATTTTGGTTCACGTTAATACCTATCTATCAATCTATTAAAAATAATAAATATATGTTCTTATTATTTTTTATATTGTTTGTTTGTATATATTATTTGTATATCATCTATATATATTTTTTGGTTTAACACAAATCCAACACACACCAACCTCGTCCCACAGTTTCAACCTTGGACCTCCCTTAAAGAAGAGTCAAAGCCCCAACAGTTGCGTTGCACCCATCTATATTGCTTTTATATTATGGATTAATATAACTAAATTGAGATTAAAATAAAATCTTATTTATGTGATCTATTTTATTTTTTTGGTCCCATAGGTCCTATTTGATGAAAAATTTAAAATATTTCATTCATTTGGTATTTGTTTTATGTTTTCATTCATTAATACATTTTCTAACTAAAATATAATTTCATATACTTTGGAATTCTAAATAAATAGGTGAGGTTTAAATCCAAAGGGCTAATATTGTATAATGGACTGTAATGACCAAGTTTGAGTGACTTAAACATATTTAGATCAATTACATCTTTTTATATAGACCATTAAATGTTAGAAACTAGAATCTTTTTTCTTTATATATTTACACAATATTAGTTATATTTTATTTTTAATAATAATAAATTTAATTGAATTGCATATATTTAACTATTTTAAAATTAAAATTTTGTGGTTATATGTACAATCCAAAAAACAAAATATGTCTAAACATTGCAACTACAATAAAACTTTTAACCGAACACTACATGTAAAAATAATGAAAAAGATATAGCTATAGTACCACATTGACACTATGTAACATCAAATAAATTGAAAAATATATATATATTAAAAATAAAAATTCTCGTGCTATTTGAACGCTACAAGAATGTTATGATGGACAACGTTCCTAAAATCTTATAATAAATCGAATCTGTTAAGATTGCAATTAAAAAAATAAAAGTAAAAACAACGTTGTATAAATATAATTTATCTTCATTATATTAGCATAGTTGGAACATACAACATAACAGGATCCTACTTGATGTCCAACAATTCATAATCTTTTGTATGTGCAGTTTATTACAAAAGGCAGCTCAGGAGAAGACGGTAATATGAAAATTTTTCGTATCACAGTGTTATCAATGTTAAATGCATTTTACATGCAGTCTGTAGCGGTCCATATTATCAAAGAATTTGTCTTTCTGGTGGGAGTTATGACATTGTAGTCATTGTTTTAAAAGTTCTGCCTACTGTGTTTTAAATAATTCGTCGTGCAGAGCTTATTTTCGCTTTGATTTTTTAATTTTTTTTCCAAAAAGTACATTTTCATCATTTAAATAATTTAACATTAAGAAAATTGCAAATTTCAGGCAGTTCTAAACCGATAAATGGCCCTTGTTTTGATTTGAGTAATATAGAGGGGACCAAAAATTTCATTTGCTTTAAATATTTTAAATTTGAAAGTGAGATTTCAAGGAAAACATTGTACATGGTTCTTTCTCGATGCAGCATCCACTTAAACC
Source organism: Wollemia nobilis (assembly GCA_028583015.1). Classification (NCBI taxonomy): domain Eukaryota; kingdom Viridiplantae; phylum Streptophyta; class Pinopsida; order Araucariales; family Araucariaceae; genus Wollemia; species Wollemia nobilis. Next base: position 730,062 of record JAQPPZ010000737.1, on the reverse strand, counting down.
CTATATTCTTTCAGTACAGAAATCACAGTCTAGTAGGTTTGTTTCCCATCACCCGGACCCACATAGAGACTCATATTATTAACGTGGACAGGGTAGTGCAGGGGGCGAGTAATGCGAGGAAAGCGAAAGAAAGCTCTCATGTTTCGGAGTTTGGGCCTGCCCGGTCTTCGCTTCCAGTAATTGCCGAAAGGAGAATTCACTGCGTGGAAATCTATAAACATACACTAACATAACACTAAATTTATATTAAATGATGTTAGTCTACAAACTTTTCCCTCTATCTTACACTTGTACTTATCACCGCCGACCGCTGAATCCTCTAATATCTATATATTAACTTCCATGACCCAAATTTACACTTCTAACGAATATAGAATAAAAGTCATTTAATACCTAACACTCGCGCAGTGCGGAAGCGTTAATGGTCGAAGTATTTTTTATCCATCGCCCACATTTAACTTTCAGACTTACGTTATTTGCATGGATCTGGGCATTAGCTGGTCTATGTACCGTCAGGCTCTTGCGGCTTTAGATAAAGGCACTCCTGTGTAGTCATATTAAATATTTTTTAGTACATGGGTGACCCACCACTTCTCGTTTAAGCGACTCAGCTTTAACATCCCATCAATGGCCGAAACATAGTAGGTTTTTGTCCATTGGCCACATTAACTTTCAGACACGTTATTTACATGGATCTGGGCATTAGGAGGTCTATGTTCTGCCCCGCACGCTCTTAGGGCTTTAGATAAAGGATATCCTGTAGATAACCTTTGTTTGACGGACATCTGTCAATTTTGTCTGCTGATGTTTATGTTTTAAGATTGTATGTCAAATACAGCAGAAGAATGATTCAACATTTTTATTAGAATAATGGTTTGAATATAAGATAAATTTTTAGTAGTATTAAAATTCTTCAAAACAAATAAATTTTAATTTAAAATAAAATAAAAATAATATTTATATATTTTTTATTAAATTTATAATTAAAAATTGGAAAAAATAATTAAAAATAATAACATATAAAAAATTTTAACTTGATAATATGAATCTAACTTTGTTTCAAATATGTGGATGAAATTCACTAATATATTTATGTCAGCGGGGCTAGTTGGATTGGTAAGCTTGGGCACTTATCAAGAGGAGACCTAGGTTCAAAATTGGCAAAGGCAGTAGTCTCATCCTACTCCTCTGAGTGATGCGACCGGCAGTCCCCATCTCACGTCGGGTTAAAGTTAACCAGAGGGTGGGCTTGTAGGGTGGGATTGTTGGATGTGCCAGACCGAGCGACCGACGGTCCCCATCTCACGTCGGGTTAAAGTTAACCAGAGGGTGGGCTTGTAGGATGGGATTGTTGGTGGGCTTGTAGGGTGGGATTGTTGGATGCGCCAGACCGAGCGACCGATGGTTTAAACCCTACACTAGCAGTTACTAAAAATTGTGGTTGTAACCAATTCACCTATATAACCAAAAAAAAATATTCATAAATATATTTCATATTATTTCTTTTAAATATATTAAATTTTTAATATTTTTTTTACCATGTAATCTATTAAGAAATTTTTTATGGCGTGACATTTTCTACATATTATTAAATATAAATAATAATTAATATCAAATCAAAACCTTTACAAAATATTAAGGAAAAAATGGAAAAATGGAAAATTCAAATTGTGGTAATGAATAAACATTCATGTACTTGTCATCTTAACTTTTCTTTATTTTAAATATTATTTTAATAAATAAGCTATGTGTACATACACAGGTATATATTTATTTATTGATAATTAATCTCAAATCCGTTGTCTTTTTTACGGAAAAATATGAAATGTCTTGTCTACAATTTGTCAAATTTTTTTTTTTTTCTTTTTCAATATGAAATGTCTTGTCTATAGTTTGTCAAAAAAAAAAAATTTAAAAATTTATTATTTTAGTTTTTAAAGGTTAATGGATTTGGTAAGATTTTGAGTATTTATCAGAAGGAAATTTAAGTTTAAATCTTGGGACATGGCAAAGATAGTAGTCTAACTTGAATCTGCCTGCCAGATTGAAGATATCGGTACCAACCATAAGTTACCCTCACTCACCACCCTCACTCTGGATAACTTATAATAAGAAAAAACAGAAGTTATAAAAGCATCTTCAGACCTGTTTTTTAAGAAAGAAAAACTTTTAAAAAAAATGTTTGACTTACTAATTATTAAAAATTATAGATTTTTTAATTAAAAAAACAAACTTATCAGTGTTCGTGATTTCCGTATTGGAGTGACGTAATTGCTTTTTTCCCCGCGGCTTTAAACAATCCACCACCCAGTATCTGTCACGACGATAAGCGGTAAGCCATATATGGTCTTCGCTTGGTGTGTCTAGCTGGTGAAGTTGACGGAGGTGAAAATGTTTCAGGAGACGGGAAACTGCAAGGGAGATCAAGGGGAATCATCCACCGTAGACATAAGGTCCTCGGATTCGGACGGCGGCCGAACGGAGATACATGCTGCAGCAATTCGTGGAGACGCAAGTCAGTGTTTTCTTTGTTTCAGTCACTTATTTTGTTAATTGTCGTGACTCAAATTCGTCGAGACATAGGTTAGACTCCCAAATTTTTTTTGTTTTGACGTTGTCGTATCATTTGTTAACTCTGACAATAAATATTTTCGGTAACATTTGCTGCATGAGACGTTATGCAGTTTCGCTCAAATATTTGTTAGAATCTGCTCGTGAAGAGAAATCTCTTGTGGAAACAAAGGACAACGATGGCAATACCGTGTTGCACTGGGCGGTAAAGAAAAAGCGCGTGGATATGGTAGAACTGTTATTAAAATTTCATCCTAGATTGTGCTCTCTCCCTACTCGTAAGAAAGAAACTCCTCTTTGTATGGCTGTAAGGTTGGGGTGTTTTGAGATAGTCGAATTGCTGATAGATCACATTTATCTGCCACAAAATTCGATAGCTATTGGTGAATACAAGACTCTCCTGGAAAAAGCTGACAATGATGGCAACACCGTGTTGCACTGGGCGGTAAAGAAAAACCTCATGGATATGGTAGAACTGTTATTAAAATTTCATACTGGATTCTGCAATTCCCAAAATAACAAGAAAGAAACTCCGCTTTGTATGGCTGTGAAGTTTGGTTTGCTGAATATAGTCGAAATGCTCATAAAATGTAGGCCAGATTCTATTGAAATACTAAGCGAGAATGGAAAGAATGTTCTACACCTCGCTGTGGAACTCAGGCGCTACGAAATTGTTAAATTTTTAACAGAAACAGAAGAGGCAACCATGTCACAGCTGATCAACAAACCTACAGACACAGAAGAGGACTTGGCGCTACCAAATTTTCTGCAAGGCGGACAAAATACCCCTCTGCACATCGCAGCAAACGACAAAAACTTGGACGTAAGTTTATGTTCATTTTCCTTTTAATTAAGGGCAAAACTTTGACGTAAGTTTATGTTCATTTCCCTCCTCGTTTTTAATATTATGACTACGAAATCGGAGGGAATTCTTCTGAGGGTGATTTTCATCTATTGCTATTGCTGACATTTTCATAGATGGTGGAGTTGCTGCTGAACGTCGATGGAGTGGACAAGAGCGCGTTCAACAAGGCAGGCTTGACACCGCTAGACATTGCGAGGGAAATCACGGAGTACCACGAGTCCTTCCATATCATAGAAAAGCTCGTTGATTTTCCTAAGCGGAGCAGGCCTTTCCTGTATAACGCCCCTACCGTGAGTCCCGAAAAACACGAAAGGGCGCAGAAGGTGCTCGAGGAAGCATTTAAAGAGAGGCGCAACACGGAATTGATTGTAGCAGTGTTGCTGGCTGCAATAGCATTTACAGCGGCCTTACAAGTTCCAGGCAGTTTCCATCAAGAAGATGATAAGACTCCAGAGTCACACAAGGCGTTAGGGTCGCCGATTCTGATAGGATATCACTCCTTCAAGCTGTTTCTTATTTTTGATTGCGTGGCATTCTTCCTCTCATTGTTCGTTGCCCTGCTTTGGACGATAAGTTCGAAACTTGCAACGGATGATGTGATGCTCTTCATGACTATTTCTGGCACGGTGCTTTGTATAGAGTTTGCCTTTACGGCTTACGCTTTCATGCTGGGGGTGTATGCTGTGGTGGGGCATAAAGTTCCAACGTTAGCAAAGGTGATACTTGGGTTCTCTATAACAATATATGTGGCGGGTAATCTGGCGTATTTCTACGCACTGGCAAAGGTTTTGGTAAGGCGGGCCAGATTCCATCGTCTGTGTGGTGTCCCTCGTTGGCTTGATAATATGGTAGAGAAAATCTGGACTCGAGCAGAAAAACGGGGGTACCTGGACATTTTACGGCGTCTTCTCACTGATGATAATAAGGAAGCACCGAAAAAAGGATAAATGTCACGCCGACGGTAAGTGTCGTGATGGACATGTTGCAGACTGCCCCTCGTCTAGTTGCTCTCCACATCTTAACGTCTGAACGCATAAACGTGAGCCCCGGTGCTTTGTTATTATTATGTTCTTTTGTCATGGTAGCAGTTGGGCTGGGGTCCATACGCAATAACCATGCGTGAAGTATGTGTGTCTGTACCGTAAAATGACTTGTTTTAAATCTTACAACTATGATCATGTTGGGCATGGTAATGCATCTGCCTTAATCAGAATTGCAATAAAGTATCAGGACGAGATTCTTATTATGCTTAAAGTGTGTAATTTTTGTCTCAATAAAATACATGGCTTGTGAAATATATTGGATGAGCCCATTCCATTTCCATACAAAGAAGTTTGTACAATTTGACTTCTAATTTTGTGTACGTTATTTGGTTTTAAATTCTGAATTAATAAATTTTTAAGTAGAAGTTAATATCATTTTAATAGGTTAAGAATATTTTTAATAATGTTAAAATTACTAAATTTTAAGCTTTTTTTTGACCAACCATAATTTATTTTTAGATAATTATAAATATATATTTTTTTATTAATTTATTTTTATAGAACTTTAAAGATCCAAATATACATGCTTCAACAGAAGAATCAAAGCAGGATTGAATAGACAAAGCCTTAGCTTCATTATGTTGGATCTCAAATTCTCATGGTTATACTTTGAATACTTTGCCAAAAGTAGCATTGGATTATAGCCCTCTTTTACTAGAATCTATAAAGGAAAGGAAATTAAAAGGACTTCCTTTTATATTTGAGGCTATGTGGTTTAGTCAACAAGATCTAGAACGTTTGATTAAGGAATGGTGGGTATCGAATTTGTATGGTATAAAGATGTTTCAAGTATCAAAGAAACTCAGTATCATAAAAAGAAATTTGAAGAAATAGAACAAAGAAGAATTTAGTAATATATTTCAAAGAAAGTGCTCGATTATGAAAGAATTACATGAAATTGAAGAGAAACAATAGAATGAAGTAAAATCAGAGGAATTAGATAGGATGGAGAAAGGTATTTTGGTTGAATTTCATAATCTACTTGCTAGGGAGGAAATCGTTTGGCAGAAAAAATTAATATTTTTATGGTTGAAGGATGGAGATAGAAATACAAAGTTTTTTTGTATGTCCACATTGAAACATAGGAGTGCAAATCAAATCAAGGGAAATAATTTTGGATACAAGGAGATTGCAGTAGCCACAACATCTTTTTCCAAAGGCGAAATATCTAGAGAATACAATAGATCTCTTATTGAATATCCCTAGCTTAATTTTTGAAGAAACAAATGATAGGCAATTGATCCCTTTTTCATATAAAGAGATTAATAATACGATATTTGGTATGGATTACCTGTTGGCTTCTTAAAAAAATATTGGCATATAATGGGGAAAAATATTTTAGACACATTAAGGGAATTTCAATATTTTGACTCTTTGCTCCAATAATGGAATACAAATTTTACAGTTATAATTCCAAACAAATATGGTGCATCATCTCTTAAGGATTTTAGGCCCATAATATTATGCAAAACTCTCTATAAAATGCTCATAAAAACTTTAGCTTATATAATCAAAAGTTTGGAATTTTTTTTAATCTCTAAGCTTTAGAGAGGGTTTGTATAGCGAGGACAAATATTAGATGGAATCATAATTGTTCATGAGACAATTCATTTGATAGAGAAGAGAGGAGACCCGTGTATGTTTCTTTAATTAGATATGAATAAATTCTATGATAGTCTTGTGGACTTTCCTTGATAATATTATGCATAAGTTTGGTTTTAGTGACCAATGGAGAAAATGGATTAATATTTGTATTTTTTTTAACCAAATTTTTAGTCACTATAAATGGAAAACCTTGTGTTTTATTTGGGATCCAAAGAGGTATAAGATAAGGAGACCCTCTATTTACTTATATTTTTATTTTAATGGCTGAAGCATTAGGAATATCAATGCAAGTTGCCACAACTATAGGTAGAATCAAAGATATCAAACTAGCAAGAATTTCAAAATTAGTTTCATGTCAGTAGTTTTTGGATGATACATTCATTATGGGAGAATCTACATGCAGAGAGACAAGAAAAATCAAATATATTATCCATAAATATGAAATGGCATCAAACCAATGATAAATGTAATTAAATGCAATATTTATTTTGTGAACACAAAGAGACAGTTACAATTAAGAATTGTAGAAAAATCTAGTTGTAATATTGCTAATATCCCATCCATTTACCTTGGTATGACATATCTTTTAGGATGCATGAGGAGTAAATGTGGTCTATGATGTTGGATAGGATTAAAAGGAAGTTGACTAGGTGGAAAAAAAACATCCTTAGCCAAGAAAAAAAAATGTAGCTACTTCAAGCAACCTTATAGGGCATGCCATAATATTATATCTCTATTTAAAATGCCCTCCAATGTTAGAAGGATGGAGAAGATATTTAAAATATTCCTATGGATTGGGGATAAAGATAATAAAATACTTACTTTAGTGATTTGGTATAGATTTTGCACTCCAAAGAAACTTGGGGGTTAGGCTTAAAAAAATTTCAATTCTTTAACAAAGCCTTAATCTCAAAAATAATATGGTGACTTTGTACAAAAGGAATTTTGTTGTGGAAAAATATTATGAAAGATAAGTACTTATAAAATTACATTCTTTTTTTTAAAGTGCAACTTATCTTAGAGCATCAGCTATATGGAATACAATTCTAAAAATGAGAATTTTTCTAAGGAGTAATATAAGATGGCAAGTAGAAGAAGATAAGTAATTTTTCTTTTGGAAAGATTCTTGGATTCTTCAAGAACCTCTAATAAAAAAATAGGATTTTCAAGAGTTGTGGGTTCCACTAGCAGCAAAATATGGAGAAAAGTTCAAGGATTATATAGAACATCTTCATGGTAGAAATAAATGGAAATACCTTTCTTTATATTTAGATGAAGTTCATGTTTAGTAGGATCTCTTGAATTATAATTAGTTTATTAGGAGCTTCCACATATCCAAAATCAACAAGGAGGATTCTTTGCTATGGAACCATTCTCTAAAAGGACTCTTTTCAATCAAATCAACCTATGAAGCTCATATTCTTCCTAGAGAAGGAGATTACTTTTTCTTTGGTTATGTCAATGGTTTGATCCCCTAATTTTGTGTTGAAGACTGCTTTTTTATTTGGTCATGCCTTCCAAATAATATTATGCAAAAGAGCACTCCAAATGAAAAATATGTGTTCTTTGGCTTCAACCATTCTAAGGATTAAAATAAAGTTTAATTTCCTATAATGAACTCTCTTTTAATCAAGTGGAGCATGCAACAAACCTTTAGAGATTTGTTTAACCAATAAAGATCTCCCTTTGTAAGTGAGAGCCTAAAAACATTATGGAGCCTAATTCTCCCTCACTATATATGGGGCATATGGTGAAAAATAAATAAATGCATATTTAAAAATGAGATGAAGGATGAAGTATATAGAATCAAATCTACTATTGAATATAATATGTCCATTCTTCCATAGTTGAAAGGGTATGACAAATGATAAAAAAATAATGATTGTTGAAGGGTGGAAGGTTAAACGATCCAAACCATGCACAATGGACTCAGCCTAAAAATGATCGAACACAAGATGGATAAAACTAAGAAAATGTTGGATAATCCTTAACTTTAATATGACATCCAAGGGAAATATAGAAATAGTAGGATCGGCCAAAGTGATTAGAAATGATAAAGGATAAATTTTATGGGCTTATGTATAGGATTATGGAATTCATACCAACCATATAGCAGAAACCAAAAATCTCTTTTTCAAGAGTTCAATAGTTATATGATAGAAGTTATTAAAAATTTATGGTCCAAGGGGATTATCTAAACATTATTAGAGATTTGAAATCAGGAGAAACACAAAAATAGATTTATACTTAACATTATAAAGGATAATTCAAGTATCCTAAAAGAGATGAGTGATGTTGTAATTGATCATATCTATAGAGAGGGTAATCATGTTCTTGATGTTAAGGCTAGTATGGGGGTGGATAGTGGTAAAAAAAAAAATGAGATAACAACTTTCCACTGCCATTACAAAGAATAGTTGCATTTGAGGCGAAATATTAGTATGTTAGAATGAATAATATCAAAAATTGAATGAAGTGGATTATCATTTTCTATAAATAACATAGAGGTAAAATATAATGTTTAATCTAATTCTAGTCCATCTGGGTAGTATCTTTGTAATTCATTTATTTTGGAAGTGTTATTTTAGCATCATCATTCCTTCGAGGAAAGGTGTATGATTTTTGCTAGGATCTTTTTTTTTGACCTGTGGTTTTTATTTTCTAATATGATCAGACCTCTCTTGTAAAAGGGTTAGGGCCTCTTTCAAAATCCTATTTTTTAATCCAATATCAAAAATAATTATTTTAGTAGTGTATTTTAAATTATATTAACACCTAAATATTAATATTTTTATCAACATTTTGTTAGTTACATTGAATTAAGTTATTTAGATAATAACTGGAAGTCAATTTATATTTAATTGATTTTATAGCTTTTTATAGGAGATAAATTTATTTTTCCAAAAGTGATAAATAACAAAATAGATTTTCACATAATAATTTTTTTTAAAGGATGTTGTAGAAATTCATTTCTTTTACATTTTTAAGTGACTAGCTTTGATTTGCTTTACCTTTTAATTTATTATTTTTAAAACAATCCATTTGAATGTCCTCTATTCCATATATAATGCTGACATTGGATGAAAATAATAATTTAAAAAAATAAAAGTAACTTATAATTGCTTTGATTATAAATTTATGTTGTTTTTTATATTTTACATCTCTTGTTTATGGATGAATCAAATTCTACATAATTCTTTTTAATGGTTTTTGTAAAAAGTACTCATATCATAAGGTACCTAAGTTTATGTTTTCAAAATAAGATTATTTAATTCTAAATAAACGAATATAAAGTTTTATTATTATAAAATGCGCATTTTATCAGTGTGGATCCTTAAATATAGGGTGTGCATTTTAGAAGTAAAACATGTAAAATTATAAAAATATATATATATTTTTTATCTATCTATATTATCCTATGTTAGTAAGAAGTATCAATTAGTATTATGGGGTGTGTAGTACTAGTAAAAACTCACATATGATCCTTTGTTGTGAAATAATTTCATGAGTTTATTGCTTATAATATTTAACCTTATGAAAATTTAATAATACAATAACGTAGATCTAATTGTCAACTAATAATTAACATATTATTAGTTGTTTTAATCATATTTTTGCTATCTAACATAATTGATTCTAAAAATTTGATAATTTTAATTAATATATTTAAATAACAGGATTATGATTCATGAAGGGGAAATATGGAGGGGAAGACAGATGCAAGAGTGAGGGCTTCAAAAGCTAGTGTTTCATAAGTTTGGAGTGCTTGAGAGGAGGTCTAAGGAATCAAATTGAGGTTTTAGAAGCTAGGGTAGAGGCATGGAGAATATTTTTAGGAAAAAAACACCATAAGAGAGGATCAATATTGATGGAGGTTATTTCAATAGTAAGGATCATGACCAAGAATGGGGGACATAGGTACTTCGGTACCAAATACTTCAAACCAAGGAATCTCATTCTAGGATAAACTATGTGGAATCCAAGATAGCTTCAGTGATTGTTAAACATAAGCAAGAAAAATCATAAACACCATGGGGAAGAGACAAAAGGAGGGTTCTATGCTTGGAAGGGTGAACGGATGTCTACCATAAGCAAAATAAATACCAGTATTGGAAATATTTGAGGATTGGATAGCTAAGGATATTATTTATAAGATAAAACACAACCTAATAGGAAAATTTATGGGTTTTAGACCTTCTGTGCACTTCCTTCACACGTGGATAAGAAAAAATAGCATCTAGAAGGAGAATACGAAATTCTAACTCTCCCAAATGGGTATTTTTTGTAGAGTACACATTAGTGGTATTTCAACAAAAAGTATTTACGTGAGGATCATATCATCATTAGCCGGTAAGACTCTTCTTGCAGACGTAGAAGATGGGATTTGACTTGAGGGTGTAACTAATTATTGCACCAATATGGGTAAGATTATTCACCCTCCCTTGAATTTTAAAAAGGGGAGATACTCAAGGTAATAGGTAACTTACTAGGTCATTATCAAGGTAGATCAAGAGAAACAGTTTTAGGAGGATTAGGAATGTTTGCCAGGGTTTGTGTAGAAATAGATCTCAGTAAACCTCTTCCAACAAAAATAGACCTAAAAATACAAAAAAAATTCTATCACTAACAACCAAATTATGTGGCCATTCCATTTAGATGTCAGGTGTGCCATGCTCATGGACATCTGGCTAGAATGTGCCCAAAAGTTAAGGATCATCAATTTGAACAAGAGGAGACAAAAGTAAATATTAACATGGTGGACCAATATCTTCAACAAAATTTAAATTAGAAGGAATTGAAAGGCTCAATAGACTCTAAGGGCTTACAAAAATGAATAAAAAGGCCAAAAAAAATAAATTAGCACAGTAACCAGAGACAGGGAGAAAAAGTAAGAAGACAAAATAATAGATATGAGATGTTCAAACAATTAGGAAACTTGGAAATAGAAGGGTATTACAAATGGAAGGATTAGAGGAGGATACTCAGCAAGTCACACTGGTTGATCAATAATAATATTCCAATATATTGTTAGGGAATAAGCAAGGAGCAGAACCAGATACAACCTCTCTCATGGAAGAGGATATTCAACCCATGAGGGAGACCATAGGAGAGGAAATAGAGCAGGGGATAATTTTGACTCAAGAAATAGATATGAAATAAGGAAATAAGAAAAAATACAACCCTACTCTAGGGATTCATAAAGTGGAGAAGAAACAAAAATCGAACCAATATGTAGGGAGAAACTCAAACAAGGAAAATATGGAGGAATATGGAAGATATTTGAGCCAGAATGGAAAGGTAAAATCAATGGCTGATTTTTTCTGTCCTAATTATCAATGATATTAATCACTTGGAATGTGAGAGGTTTAGATAGTCTCCCTACACAAAATGCAATCAAAAATATTATCATAGATATGAGTCTATATATAATTTTGTTACAAGAAACCAAAATCCAAGGAGAAGACTTACAAAAAACAAATAGGATGATATGGAAAAAAGGAGATATCCTTACTCAATTAGCACATGGGAAATTATGTGGATTGACCACTATGTGGAATCACCAACTGTTCCTAGATATAGGGGGCCTTTACAATAAGGGTGTTGATGGTCTGGTTACAAAATAGAGAAACTATAAAAAATTACACAATAGTTTATTTTTATGGAGCACAGACAATTAGAGTATAGAGGGATCAATCGGCAACCATCTAGAATTTCAAAGATAACTACCCTAAGGACAAACGGATTATGTGAGGCTATTTTAATGCAAATATTATAATAGAAGAACAATAAGGGGGTAGATCCATGCTCGAGGAAAATGATAGATTTTTTCAACAACAACATGTCAAATGAATATAATAGATATCCCAATTGTGGATAGCTCCATGACCTAGACAAATAGAAGAAAGGAAGGGGAGATGGTTAAATATTTCTTGGATCATTTCTTCATGGGGGAGAAATTATAATTGCATACCAAGCATCAAGCGAGGGTCATGGATAGGATTTCTTCAAATAATTTTCTAATAAGCCTTACCATAATAGAAGATAATCATAAAGTTGTGGGAATTTTTAAATTTAAGCTAAGGTGGCTAAAATTTGAGGAATTGGGTGACCGTATAAAGGAATGGTGAAAAATAAGGAAACCAAGACTTGGGACAACCGAATTCAATATCCACAAACAACTAAAATGTGTAAGGATCCAACTAAAGGAGTGGAATAAACACAAGAAGGAAATATCTAGAATCCAAAATAATTAAATCAAGGATCAAAAGGAGAAGATTGCTTAGGATATAAAATAAGAAAATATTATGGAAGAACTATTGCAATGTGAAACAAAAATTATTAGGAGAGAGGAATCTTTTAACGAACAAGAAGAGATTTATTAAAGGCAAAGATCCAAAGTTACATGGTTAAAGGAGGGGGATCAAAACACAACATTCTTTCATAAGATAGCAATAGCTAGGATACAACAAAATATAATTACAAGTCTTAAAGATATGATGGGTTAGGTAAAAACCTATGGAAGTGAAAAGAAAACTATAGCAAATTAATACTTCCATACTCTTTTTAATAGCAATGAAAAATTGAATGTAATATGGAAAGAGAAGATACTAGAGGCAATTCTGTAATTAGTCAAACCTAAACACAATAAATTATTAATGGAGAAAATTTCTTTGGAAGAAACCTCACAAATCATACAAAAAAATGCAAACAGGAAAGACTCTAGGACCAAAAAAATTCTCCATTGAATTTTATCAATTTTTTTGGAAAATTATGGGCCAAGCAATGGTGGAGGCACTAGAGGAAATCAGATAGAGTAAGCAAATTTTAAAATACTTGAATCATTATTTTATCACTTTAATTCCTAAGGGCCCACCTAGTGAGATAATTAATAATTATAGGCCCATTTAACTATGTAATGCAGTATACAAGATATTAACAAAGCTTATGGCAGAAAGGTTAAAACATTTTTTTACCAAATTTGATTTTAATGAAGGCAAACAAATTCTAGATGGAATAGTAGTGGCACAAGAGGTGATGCACACAATGTCAAAACAAAAGGACCTAGGTATATTTATTAAATTAGATATTTCTAAAGCCTATGACAAATTAGATAGGTCCTTTATGCAAAATATGTTAAAAAATATATACTTTGTAGAGGGGTGGAGAGATTGGGACCTTGGGTAAAATTAGTTTTGGTAAATGGTAGTCCCTTTACCATGTTCATAGAAGGAAGGATGTTGAGGTAAGGGGACCCTCTCCCCTTACCTTTTTATCCTTTACAAAGAGGGTCTCAAGAGACTATTAAAAGAAGGGATACAAGAGGGGAGGCTAAGGGGCCTGAAAATAAGTTCTCAGATTAAGATAAATCACCTTCAATTTATGGATGATACTGCTCTTTTTATTCAAGCCAATCTCCTAGTAGAAAGAAACATAAAATAAATTTTTTAATGGTATACTCAAGCTACTGGGAAATTTTTTAATGAAAAAATCATAAATTATTTTTTTCAATTCAACTAAGAGGGTGAGAGATAAAATTATACAATTTTTGCAAATCATTGAAACTCCTTTACCCATACAGTATTTAGGAGTGCCTTTATCTACAAAGAAAATAAAAAGCAAGGAGTGGAAAGGGTTGATGGATAAATTTCAAGATAAGCTGAGCAACTAGACTCATAAATGGCTAAGCTTATGAGGAAGGCTTACAATGATTAAAGTTATGCTACAAGCTCTTCTAATTTATAAATTTTCCATACTTCAGGCTCTAAAAAGAATTGTAAAAGATATTGACAAACACACAAGAAATTTTTTGTGGTTAGGTGCAAGGGAAGAAAAAAAATTAGCACTAGTTGGATGTGAGAAGATATGCCAACCAAAAAACAAGGAGGATTGGGGATCCGATTAGCATCCAAGAGCAGTAAGGTACTATCTAGGAAGTGTTGGTCACGAATCTGCCATAGGAAAGGATTTTTACAAGTGCGCCCTAGACCCGGCCAACATTGAAAGGCTGGAAGCAAGAAATGGCTCCCAGACCAATCTCCAGAGTGGTCTGGTTCCCTTTACTATTCTAAATTTTTGTTTGAAGATAAGGGTTGCTTGGAAAGAGATTTAAAAGTTGCAAAAAGAAATGGGAAATATGGCCACAGGCCGAAGTGATGGGATCAGAAAAACAACAACAGGAAACTACAAACGTAACAACAACAAGTAACATAAGGAATTAGCTTAATCCTCGCACAATCACATGCAACAAATCCCTCCAAACCCACATTCCAAAAATCGTACCCTGACCGCAATATTTAAATCCAGTATGCAGAATTTAAATGTAACAGCAATGCAGGAGTATGAATGCTATTAGAAATGCAGAAAAATAGAAAAGAAATTCATCCATGCAACGCTTGAAAAATTAGAAGTTGATCCTTTTATTCCCGCAAATACAATTCCAGTCTCTAGCAGCAAGTTTTTCCAACCTCTGTAAATGAGAATTACATTGGTTTTTATAGAGGTCCGTCCTCTTTGCAGCATTAAAAATGCACCACCACCCCTCTCGTGATCTACAATTGTGCATTGGAAATTACATACACGATCCCCTTAGTTGCAGCAAAAATTAAATACAATTAGACGCTAGCGGTCTTCTTCATTAAATTCGTTTTTGAAAATATGCATGAAACCGTTACGACAATCCACGAACAGCAGCCTCGAATGCATTAAATCTTCAATCTTGGTGGCCTGGGCGCGTCTTTTACTTTGAATGCCTTGGAAATCCACAAATCATTAAATTCGGGTCAGCATTAAATCATCGAAAATAAAAAAAATCTCCTCGGCCGTTCACACTGTGCTTTGGCGAAAAACAGTTGGAGGTCGCGAAAATGCGACGGGTCGCGAAATCGTGACATGTTTTAACTCCGTACACTTTGACCACCTTTGACCCACGAAAATGGCACCTGTAGCGATATCGCTACGTCTCCAACTTCGTTTTCCCTATCGCTAGCTCAACATCGAGAAAATAGTACATGTAGCGATTTCGCTACGCACTTTGGTTCTTGGTTCTTCCTTGCGCTCTGCCCCGTGAAAACGGAACATGTAGCGATATCGCTACATGTTTCGGGCACCTTGTACGGCCTTGCTGACGGTCCGCGAAAACATAACACCTTTTGCCCTTGAATGCCTTCAATTCTTCCTTGTCTCCATTTCGCTACCAATTTGAGCACTTAATCATTTTTTTAACGAGGCATCATGGAATTGCTACCATTTCCATGCTTTTTGATCAATTTTCATCCCTTGCATGATTTCGCTGCATATTCATGTCAATTGGCCTTATTGTTGATATTGCAGCGAATCGCTACAACTTACTCCTCTTTGTCAAGTGTGCAGCGCATCGCTCACTTTCATCTCTTAGACTTTTTGAAGCCGACGAAAATAGAACACGTCGCGATATCGCGACGGTTCTTCCCAACCTCGCTGCGTTGACCACGTTGACCGCGATTTCGCCGACATGTCAGCGAATCGCTGCAGTTTCTGGACTTAGTCATTTTTTGCTCATTTTTTCTCCTTTTCCTCCAAAGCTGCATCAAAGCTGGTATCAAAGGTCAGATTTTCAACAATACACTAATGCATTAATCAATGAGAATCAATGTGGCAAAAATGCCAACATTCTTGGTGGCTCGCGGGGTATACAGCTCGCTGTATGCAAGAATCCAGGCCTTAGTCCATTGGGCACAGAGTCATATTAGAACAGGAAGCTGGCTGCTGTGAACCATCTCAGGGGACTGCTGCAAAAAAAACTGCTGCTGCGAATCTGAAACCGAAAGTACTTGCATATAATGGATTATGAAACAAATGGAGTGATAGGATGGAGTGAGACCCTGCGATTGCGCAGGCGGTGACTGCAATGGAATGATGAAATGAAAATGAACGAAGTTATGGAGTGGGAATGGAACTAGGAAAGCTGTGAAATGAAATGAACTAGACTGCGAAATAAATGCATAAAAGACTGAACTTAGAGGAAAGGGATAAGAAGGGACGGGGAAAAATAGAAAAGGGAAAAGAAACAACAGTCGTGGCTTATTTTTGTTTGAATGCAGAAGAAAAAAGAAGAAGGAAGAAGATGAAGAAAGGAAAGAGAGGAAACGGGGAAGGGAAAAGAAGAATTTTCTGAAAGCCACCAACTGTCGGGAAAGGAAGAGACAAAAGGAAAAAAGAAGCACCTACAGCTCGCAAGAAACAAAAGAGCTGAGATGAACAGTAATAACAATTTTTTTTTTTTGTTTTTTCAAAATTACTATATACAATAGTTCACGACATGATTGGCATGTCGCCACCGAAACCCGAGTCTCAGGAGTTATCCGGTAAATTTGCAATGTCCCGACCGGATCCAATCATACTTGAGTCGGTTCTTGAAATTGGGTCGGCTCCTTCCTGAAGTTCTCCATGGTGCGAATAGGATGCAATGCGGCAGATTATCCTTCTTACTAGTACCCACATGGAGGACTTCTTCAGGTGCTTGGATGTAGTGGTTGGAACCAACACCACCACTTTGCAGACTTTACTGGCTGTGGGTTGAGTACGAGCTCCTCTAACTCCTTGATGTGATCACGGGGCTCTTCAAGTGAGAAATCTGATTCTGGGATCTCCTCGGGTTCGGAATTTGAACTTGTTCTTCTACTTGGCCCATCTCTTGATGAAAACTGCAAGCAACCATATTGTTCATTGCTGGAAAAGTTCTTGCATGTTCCAATCCTTGACTTTGGACGAGATCTGTCCCTTGAACTCCACATGACTGCATCTCAGGTTTCTGCTCAGTATAAGGGATCTGGCATGAAAAGTACTGTGCAGGGTAGACAGGAGCAGCAACCACCGGAGAAGGTAATGGAGTTTCTCCCCACGGTAACTTTCTCGATAAGAGCAAAAGCTGTTCCGCTCGCACTGCTTCCTCAAAGATTTGTGGGAACCGTTGTTCACCTGACTGCAGCAAAAAGAGACCTATGTCAGAATTAAAAGCTCGAACATAAAAGAGGTGGGCTTGGGTGGGTGATGGACGGATCTTCTCTGGAATTCTCTTCCAACTTATCAAGAATCGGACATTGAAGTCCGTGATGCTTTCTTGAGGTGCTCTCTTGATGTACATGAAAAATTGGTAGAGATCCAAAGAACTGTAGAAAGGATCTTCGTCAAATCTTTTGATCAGTGCCCCCGCTAGATCGTCCCATGAGCTGATGCTTTGACGTTTGAGCAATCTGTACCACTGCAATGCTCTTCCTTCCAAATACTGAACCAGAAGTCGGATCATGACATCTTCGTGTTCTATGACATGGATCATGGACGGAGTAGCAATGTCTTCAACATGTGCAGAGCCATGCCTTCGGTACCATCATATTTTGCCAGGTTCTTCAGGGCACCTTCGGGAATTTCATGCCGAACTTGGAGATTCAGAGGGCCAGGATCATCCCATCTAGAAAAAACCCTCGCCTTTGTGGCAGTGGTCTGCGGAATCACGGCCATCGCCATTAAGTCAGAGTCGCCAGATGAACATTCTTTGAATTTAAAAAAAAAGGCATCCACGAACAGATCTTCAACTCAGCAAAGTCGCCAGATGAACTTACAAATCTCCGCTGTGAGGCCAAGACAGCTCATCAAATCTTGAGACCTCCGGGTGTTAAAAAAAATGTGGATTTTTGTGAGACAGAAACAGTCTGTCCCACCGGGCGTGCCAAAAATTGTTGGCAGCGGTGGGGTTATCTTTAAATTTGTTATCCCACCGATTATAATTCTTGGAGACGAACTGTCTTCCCACCGGCGTGCCAAAAACTGTTGGCACCGGTGGGTTTATCACTTTGGAAAATTATGCTTATCCCACCGATTATGAATTCTTGGAGACAAAACTTGTCTGTCCCACCGGGCGTGCCAAAAACTGTTGGTCACAAATCTGCCACAGGAAAGGATTTTACAAGTGCGCCCTAGACCCGGCCAACATTGAAAGGCTGGAAGCAAGAAATGGCTCCCAGACCAATCTCCAGAGTGGGCTGGTTCCCTTCACTACTCTAAAATTTGGTTTAAGATAAGGGTTGCTGGAAAGAGATTTAAAAAGTTGCAGAAAGAAATGGGAAATATGGCCACAGGCCGAAGTGATGGGATCGAAAAAACAACAGCAGGAAACTACAAATGCAACAACAGCAAGTAACATAAGAAATCAGCTTAATCTTCGCACAATCACATGCAGCAAATCCCTCCAAACCCACATTCCAGAAATCGTACCCTGACCGCAATATTTAAATCCAGTATGCAGAATTTAAATGTAACAGCAATGCAAGAGTATGAATGCTATTAGAAATGTAGAAAAACAGAAAAGAAATTCATCCATGCAATGCTTGAAAAATTAGAAGTCGATCCTTTTATTCCCGCAAATACAATTCCAGTCTCTAGCAGCAAGTTTTTCCAACCTTTGTAAATGAGAATTACATTGGTTTTTATAGAGGTCCGTCCTCTTTGCAGCATTAAAAATGTGCCACCACCCCTCTCGTGATCTACAATTGTGCATTGGAAATTACATACACGATCCCCTTAGTTGCAGCAAAAATTAAATACAATTAGACGCTAGCGGTCTTCTTCATTAAATTCATTTTTTTAAAATATGCATGAAACCGTTACGACAATCCACGAACAGCAGCCTCGAATGCATTAAATCTTCAATCTTGGTGGCCTGGGCGCGTCTTTTACTTTGAATGCCTTGGAAATCCGCAAAACATTAAATTCGGGGCAGCATTTAATCATCGGAAATCAAAAAAACCTCCTCGGGCGTTCATACTATGTTTTGGCGGGAAACTACGCAGGTCGCGAAAATGCGACGGGTCACGAAATCGTGACATGTTTTAACGCCGTACACTTTGACCACCTTTGACCCACGAAAATAATACATGTAGTGATTTCACTACGCATTTCATCCTTTAGTTCTTTCCTCCTTGCTACCCCACGATTTGGGAACATGTAGCGATATCGCTACATGTTTCGGGCACCTTGTACGGCCTTGCTGACGGTCCGTGAAAACATAACACCTTTTGCCCTTGAATGCCTTCAATTCTTCCTTGTCTCCATTTCGCTACCAATTTGAGCACTTAACATTTTTAAGAGGCATCATGGAATTGCTACATTCGATTTTGGGTAGCGATATCGCTACACATTTCTTCTTCGTATCGATCACTTTTTGCCGAAATGATACAACTTCCGCTTTAGTTTAAGAGTGCCGATCGCTGCACTTTTCCCTACCCTTTTGATAGGTGCGATATCGCATCCTTAGCACTTAGTCTTTGAAGCTACCCGTCCGATGGAACGTGCGATCGCTGCACTTTTTCTTTGGACTCCCTTTTGCAACCACTGCCCGCGATTTTGAGACATGCAGCGCATCGCTGCACTTTTTGCTTTTGAAGCCGCGAAAATAGAACAGTCGCGATATCGCGACAGTTCTTCTTAGCTGCATGCGTTGACTGCGCTGACCGTGATTTCGTGACATGTCAGCGAATCGCTGCAGTTTTTGAACTTAGTCATTTTATACTCATTTTTTCTCCTTTTCCTCCAAAGCTGCATCAAAGCTGGTATCAAAGGTCAGATTTTCAACAATACACTAATGCATTAATCAATGAGAATCAATGTGGCAAAAATGCCAACATTCTTGGCGGCTCGCGGGGTATACAGCTCGCTGTATGCAAGAATCCAGGCCTTAGTCCATTGGGCACAGAGTCATATTAGAACAGGAGGTCGGCTGCTGTAATACATATCAGGGGACTGCCGCAAAACTTCTCTGTTGAAGAGCTGAAACTGGAAGAACCTGCAACTTGTTGTGAAATGAAACAAATGGAATGCGAAGGATGGAGTGAGCTCTTGCGATTGCGCAAGCGGTGACTGCAATGGAATGATGTGGAAGAAAGTGAACGAACTTATGGAATGGAAATGGAAATAGGAAGGCTGTGGAATGGCAATGAACTAGACTGTAAATAAATGCGTAAAATGACATAACTTAGAGGAAAGGGATAAGAAGGGACGGGGAAAAATAGAAAAAGGGAAAAGAAACAACAGCCGTGGCTCGTTTCTTAACTGCAGAAGAAAAAAAAAGAAGGAAGAAGATGAAGAAAGGAAAGAGAGGAAACGGGGAAGGGAAAAGAAGAATTTTCTAGAAAGCCACCAACTGCTGGGAAAGGAGGAGACAAAAGGAAAAAACAAGCACCTACAGCTCGTAGACAACAAAAGAGCTGAGATGAACAAATAAAAACAATACTTTTTTTTTTTTTTTTTTATTTTTTTTTTTTTCAAAATACTATATACAATAGTTCACGACATGATTGGCATGTCGCCACCAGAAACCCAGTCTCAGGAGTTATCCGGTAAATCTGCAATGTCCCGACCAGATCCAATCATACTTGAGTCGGTTCTTGAAATTGGGCTGGCTCCTTCCTGAAGTTCTCCATGGTGCGAATAGGATGCAATGCGGCAGATTATCCTTCTTACTAGTACCCACATGGAGGACTTCTTCAGGTACTGGATGTAGTGGCTGGAACCAACACCACCACTTTGCAGACTTTACTGGCTGTGGGCTGAGTACAGGCTCCTCTAACTCCTTGATGTGATCACAGGGCTCTTCAAGTGAGAAATCTGATTCTGGGATCTCCTCAGGTTCTGGAATTTGAACTTGTTCTTCTACTTGGCCCATCTCTTGATGAAAACTGCAAGCAACCATATTGTTCATTGTTGGAAAAGTTCTTGCATGTTCCAATCCTTGACTTTGGACGAGATCTGTCCCTTGAACTCCACATGACTGCATCTCAGGTTTCTGCTCAGTATAAGGGATCTGGCATGAAAAGTACTATGCAGGGTAGACAGGAGCAGCAACCACCGGAGAAGGTAATGGAGTTTCTCCCCACGGTAACTTTCTCGATAAGAGCAAAAGTTGTTCCGCTCGCACTGCTTCCTCAAATATTTGTGGGAACCGTTGTTCACCTGACTGCAGCAAAAAGAGACCTATGTCAGAATTAAAAGCTCGAACATAAAAGAGGTGGGCTTGGGTGGGTGATGGACGGATCTTCTCTAGAATTCTCTTCCAACTTATCAAGAATCGGACATTGAAGTCCGTGATGCTTTCTTGAGGTGCTCTCTTGATGTACATGAAAAATTGGTAGAGATCCAAAGAACTGTAGAAAGGATCTTCGTCAAATCTTTTGATCAGTGCCCCCGCTAGATCGTCCCATGAGCTGATGCTTTGACGTTTGAGCAATCTGTACCACTGCAATGCTCTTCCTTCCAAAGATTGAACCAGAAGTCGGATCATGACATCTTCGTGTTCTATGACATGGATCATGGACAGAGTAGCAATGTCTTCAACATGTGCCAGAGCCATGCCTTCGGTACCATCATATTTTGCCAGGTTCTTCAGGGCACCTTCGGGAATTTCATGCCGAACTTGGAGATTCAGAGGGCCAGGATCATCCCATCTAGGAAAAACCCTCGCCTTTGTGGCAGTGGTCTACGGAATCACGGCCATCGCCATTAAGTCAGAGTCGCCAGATGAACATTCTTTGAATTTAAAAAAAAATAGGCGTCCACGAACAGATCTTCAACTCAGCAAAGTCGCCAGATGAACTTACAAATCTCCGCTGTGAGGCCAAGACAGCTCATCAAATCTTGAGACCTCCGGGTGTTAAAATAAATGTGGATTTTTGTGAGACAGAAGAAGTCTGTCCCACCGGGCGTGCCAAAAACTGTTGGCACCGGTGGGTTTATCACTTTGGAAAATTATGCTTATCCCACCGATTATGAATTCTTGGAGACAAAACTTGTCTGTCCCACCGGGCGTGCCAAAAACTGTTGGTCACGAATCTGCCACAGGAAAGGATTTTTACAAGTGCGCCCTAGACCCGGCCAACATTGAAAGGCTGGAAGCAAGAAATGGCTCCCAGACCAATCTCCCGAGTGGGCTGGTTCCCTCTACTATTCTAAAATTGTGTTTAAGATAAGGGTTGCTGGAAAGAGATTTAAAAGTTGCAGAAAGAAATGGGAAATATGGCCACAGGCCGAAGTGATGGGATCAGAAAAACAACAGCAGGAAACTACAAACGTAACAACAGCAAGTAACATAAGGAATTAGCTTAATCCTCGCACAATCACATGCAGCAAATCCCTCCAAACCCACATTCCAAAAATCGTACCCTGATCGCAATATTTAAATCCAAAAGCAGAATTTAAATGTAACAGCAATGCAGGAGTATGAATGCTATTAGAAATGCAAAAAAATAGAAAAGAAATTCATCCATGCAACGCTTGAAAAATTAGAAGTTGATCCTTTTATTCCCGCAAATACAATTCCAGTCTCTAGCAGCAAGTTTTTCCAACCTCTTGTAAATGAGAATTACATTGGTTTTTATAGAGGTCCGTCCTCTTTGCAGCATTAAAAATGTGCCACCACCCCTCTCGTGATCTACAATTGTGCATTGGAAATTACATACACGATCCCCTTAGTTGCAACAAAAATTAAATACAATTAGACGCTAGCGGTCTTCTTCATTAAATTCGTTTTTGAAAATATGCATGAAACCGTTACGACAATCCACGAACAGCAGCCTCGAATGCATTAAATCTTCAATCTTGGTGGCCTGGGCGCGTCTTTTACTTTGAATGCCTTGGAAATCCGCAAATCATTAAATTCGGGTCAGCATTAAATCATCGAAAATCAAAAAAATCTCCTCGGCCGTTCACACTGTGCTTTGGCGGAAAACAGTTGGAGGTCGCGAAAATGCGACGGGTCACGAAATCGCGACATGTTTTAACTCCGTACACTTTGACCACCTTTGACCCACGAAAATGGCACCTGTAGCGATATCGCTACGTCTCCAACTTCGTTTTCCCTATCACTAGCTCAACATCGAGAAAATAGTACATGTAGCGATTTCGCTACGCACTTTGGTTCTTGGTTCTTCCTTGCGCTCTGCCCCACGAAAATGGAACATGTAGCGATATCGCTACATGTTTCGGGCACCTTGTACGGCCTTGCTGACGGTCCGCGAAAACATAACACCTTTTGCCCTTGAATGCCTTCAATTCTTCCTTGTCTCCATTTCGCTACCAATTTGAGCACTTAATCATTTTTTTAACGAGGCATCATGGAATTGCTACCATTTCCATGCTTTTTGATCAATTTTCATCCCTTGCATGATTTCGCTGCATATTCATGTCAGTTGGCCTTATTGTTGATATTGCAGCGAATCGCTACAACTTACTCCTCTTTGTCAAGTGTGCAGCGCATCGCTGCACTTTCATCTCTTAGACTTTTTGAAGCCGCGAAAATAGAACCGTCGCGATATCGCGACAGTTCTTCCAACCTGCCTGCGTTGACCACGTTGACCACGATTTTGCGACATGTCAGCGAATCGCTGCAGTTTCTGGACTTTGTCATTTTTTGCTCATTTTCTCTCCTTTTCCTCCAAAGCTGCATCAAAGCTGGTATCAAAGGTCAGATTTTCAACAATACACTAATGCATTAATCAATGAGAATCAATGTGGCAAAAATGCCAACAGGAAGCTATATTGGATATGGATTACAATTATTGTGGGTTTATGGAGTAGACTCTTACAAGTAAAATATTACCCTAGAGTGGTTGAGAAAAACATCTCAAGACACAGAGTGGAAGGAGAGGGATCTACAATATGGAGGATAATTGATGAGGCCAGGAATTGCCTCATCTATGAAAACTTTTTGGATACATTCTACTTATTTTAATCACCCTTTTTATTATGTTTCTATGCTAATTTTGGGTAAAATGCATTATGTAATGATATTTGCATATTCTGAAATGTTAAGTGCATATATTCTAGTTTACTGTTTATTTCTGCAGTTTCACCTGTTTTTAGCTAATTTATTGATAGGAATTCAGAATCAATAATCATTATTGAATGTTTGGTGCTTAGTAATAATGTTCCTCTATTTTGAACTAATTCAAATGTAAAATGCGCCAAGGAACTTGTCCCCTGTAGTTGACTATGTAGGAAAATAGGGTAAGACTATGACAGTTCTAGCCAGATGTACATTTACAGTAGGGCTTGGAAACAGTCACTCCCGCACATGCCACCTATGCAATAGGATAAGGGATGACCATACAGGTGGTCTAAAACTTCCTCCTTATGCATTTGAAGCACGAAAAAGCAACTAAAATTCACCTCCTTGTTATTCTGGAGTAGTGCAGGAATAATAGCGCATGAATAGGGAATAGCGCAGGAACAACAGAAGACGATCAAAAAGTGACAAATCGGTAAAATAAATTAATGGCAATTGACCAGCAAGTGCCCCAAATCATATTAACTAACTTCCTCAATGAATGCAGCTCAATAAGGTTGAATGGATCAAGTTTGACAAAGCAAGCTCATGCATTTTAGGAAACAGTTGTAAATCCCTACAAATCAGCACCCAAGCATATCAGCACTGCATTATAAATAAGAAAGCTCTCAGCATGGTTGATCATATAGATATATAGGCATTTAGGCATATAGGAGAGAAATAGGCAATAGAGTGCAATTATTTCTGTAGTAGAACGGTAATCTGCAGGTTTTTCCTGCATTACTGTAATGCATTTCCAGATTTAATAAAAGGTGCGCTTTTTAGTTATCAATTAGCATGATTGAGTTGATGATTGGCATTTAAGTTTCTTTAGCATAACTCTTCACCTTCATCTGGTTCTCGAAGCAAGGGCCACTTGCAGGACCAGAGGAAGGCAACTTCTGACAGAATATTTTACTAATTTTTTGTTGCAGCAGATTAGTAGAATTTTGCCAGTTTTTCATTTCTTTAGCAGCTTTAAATTCAAATTTCAACATTAAACAGTATTTTCCATATTTCCATGCAATTTCAATATTTATGTTCTAGCTTTGCAGCAACTTCAAGTTTTTTTGTTATTTGCCAGACTTGCAACAATTTCTAGTTTTCTGTAATTTACTGCAATTTCCATATTTGTGACATTTTCAGTTTGCAATAGATGTTAATTTGATTTTATATATTTATAACATGCTCAAAGAAATTGTAGTTAGTTTATCCTTCAGCAACTATGTGTGATTTTTTGTAATTTGCTTTCTATCAATTTCAATTCAGCAACATTTCATTTCCTACTCTTTCAAATTCTATAATTTCCATTTATATGAGTTTTAATTTAGTTTTTATCTTCTGCAATTTGATTTTTAGTTCTAGGAATTAGAGGTCACACGAAAACCCCCAAAAACACTAACTATTCCACCAATAAAACCCTGTTCTTGAATGGATTTAACCTGCAGCTGTGACACCTTCTATCGTATACAGCCTTTGGACACCGCCCTGGACTAACACATATAATGATTAAATGATGAATGAACAACGACACTAATCAATAATGGTAGCATTCTAGGAGTTAATAAATTCATACCTATATTGGCAGTTAGACTATGGAAAGTATGCTCTATTTTGATAGGACTCATGGAATCAATCTCAGCCAATTATTTAGATATTCCTAGATATGGAGAGTTGGAAACCAGAGCTCCAAAAAGCAGAGTGGTGGAAATCCTCTTACTATATGAAATCATGGAATCAACATGTTCATTTCTCTTTATTAAAGAGATATGTTCATTGCTTATTTTTATCTTTGGAGAAAGAATCTTGGACCTCATTCAATTGTTTTTCTCATGATTGAATTTGTACTTCATCTTATATTAACAAAACAAATTCTTAATAAGTCATTAAAAGGAGTAACATTTTTTTAGTGTAATAAGGACCTGAAAAGAAATATATTTCTCATAAATAAATTTGTGGTTTGTGTTTTATTCATGAAAAAAATCTAAAAACTTCAATAAATAACTATCATTTTTTAGCTGTAAGAAAGACCCAAAAATAAATTGACTATTTTTCAAAAACTAGAAGTGTATTACAATTGCAGTTTTCCATATGAAGGATATTAAGTTTTAATATAGCTATAATAATTTGGTCAAAATTAAAATAAATCTTTGGGAAAAAACTTATTTTTATCAGATGATTATTAGACAATTTAAATTGGGTGGATTTCATTATATTGACTTTAATGTTGTAATATATGGTGTTAATCACCATGGCTAACTTGTAATTTTAGCCTTCACCTTGGATAACTTGTAATTTTATCATTCATACCCTTTGATTCTAATAATTTCTTCATTATTTAGAGGTGATTCATTATTTATTATTGTTCTCTTATAGTTCTTAATGGAACATTTCCTTCTGACGTTGTGGTTGTATAAAATATTTTCTTTATTGGATAATATGTTGATTCTATTTATTATTTAATATATTGATAAATCTAATATGCTATTAGAGCGGTTCCAAATATTTGTTATTCAATATTAATTTATAATATAGTATTTTATTAATTAAAAGTAGTTTGTGGAAACATTTTTGTATGTTGTAGTATTTTAGGGTTTCACCTAAAAAGAACCTAGTTAAGAACTTGGATCATGAGGGTATTTTTATGTCATGATAATTGATTGCCCTAAGATGAGTTATAAATAGAAACACTAAGATAATCATCTACTTCATAATACATTAAAAAGGTAAGCAACTAAGGTGCAATTAGTTTAACTTCAAATTAGGATTCATTATCAAATTCTATTAAGCACCATATCTAGATTAAAAGTTGTAGAAAAATAGATTGTATTATAGTCATAGAGTGCAAAAATGGAGAATTCATTTTAAGGATTATTTTCACATTTAATAGGAGTTGTATATTTTTGAGAGAAAAAAAGTTAACATATACCTATTTGCTATCTAGAAAGTAAGAAGACTACATACTGCAATATTGATTATAATAAGAATTTACAGAATATTCATTAAGGGTAAATTATAGATTACTCTTAAAAGTTGCAAAAATTATTAAGCGCATTTTAAAATACTTTGACAGCTTATTATTGGGAGGAATAAGGTAAGATTATTAACGTGCATTAAGGCATAAATTATAGAGATTTATTACATTAAACTAGTTGATCATTAAGTGGTTACTCTCAAAGGATTATTGTGTGTTTTTATTGTTAAATATTGAATGGCACAAAATTAACATGAAAGCACGAGGATACAAAAACAAAAAGGAAATTCCAAGATGCGATGTAAACGAAACTAAACTTAACGCTAAACCCTACGAACTGAAATGCATGAAAGGAGAGAAACATAAACACATTGAAACAAGGTACAAAAGCAAATATGAAGTACAAATTTTTTTATTAATATGCTTTAGAACCCAGTTACAATCTGTCTCCTCCCTTTTCAGGGGCTAGGAGCGTTAAATATGTCTTTGTCACATCAATAGATGGTATTCCTTCTTTCGCGTGCCCACATGTAGAATGGGCAAACCAAACGTCACCACTGCTTATGTTGATGAGTCTTGACTCCTTGATGCTCCTCTAATGTCGAGATCCTACGTTCAAGGAAACAAAAAATAGTTAGTAGCACCTATAGATAAAATGAAACATGCAATCCCCAAGCCTACGATTAGTGCATGCAAAAAATAAATAAAATGATAACTAAATAGCATCAGAATGATCCAAAAATTTATCATAGGCATGAGAACATCACCAAGAAGGCACTGCAAAAAGAACAGTCAAAAAATTTGCCATGGATTTCTAATCGCTTCGGGGTGGGACGATTAGACCCACAACAAAACGTCAAAAAGCACTGTCCCAAATGTCCCATCCAAGAGGCTCCAAATCACCTGCAAAGTTGGGGTTATGTAAAACGGGGTATTTTGGGATGACCCAGATGGTTAGATTTTTCCAATTTGGCCTCTATCACTAGGAATTTTATGATGCTACCTCCATGTTAGTGAAAGCGAGAAATAACAAAAACATGATCAAAACTGCTCAGAATTACATGAAATTTGAATGCAAGCCTATCTAAGCAACCTAGAACAAAATGCAAAAGGAACAGAACTAAAATATACTACATATTTCTAATCACTCCGGGGTGGGGTAATTAGGACTGTAGTAGTGCGAGGGGCACCCAAGGGTAGGACGCCCGCCATTTGGGGCCCGTTTTTGGCACCAATCCACTTGGGATGGGTCCAAAACCTCTTGTGGGGTGTTGTCGATAAATTTGGTAGGATGTTATGGCAAAATGTTGGGTTTTGGTTCCAGATTTGCGCTTCCAATAATCACCCAATGACCTCCCTTCCAAAAGAGATCATGGATGTGAAAGGCACAAATCAAAAGGCGTGGGGATGTAAAATGGCAGCACTTTGTTGCTCAAAATGCTCCTTCTCTCTCTCTTTTTGGGGTGAGAAAACTCACCATTTTATATACCTGACGGTCTCTTTGGATGAGCATGCAGAGGTGCCACTTGGCAATCATGCCTTCCCATGGGGAGGAGATTCCTCCCTGATTAGGGGCTCCATGACTGCCCCTCTAACTGCCTCTAGCACTCAAAAACTCTCACTCACACTCCCATGCAATGAAGATAGAGTTATGTGGTGGATCTAAGCTGCCATTTTTCAAGATTTGACTTTTTTTCCCATCAAACCTGCTATTCTCCCCACCATGGAGTGAATACTGCTAATCATCCCTGGGTGGAACGAATACCAGTTTGTAATCATCCCTAGGTGGAACGAGTAGAAAGTAGAGTGCCTGAAAGGTGCCAAATTGAACTCTGACCTTACAAAACTATTGTGAGAGTGGTTAGGACCACTTTTTAACCTCTAGGGGCTGCCTTGGGGGCTGTGTGTGTCAATGCGATTAGTGTTTGCAGTCACATAATCGGATTGGTGTTGTTTTGGTGTCTATAGATGCCCCTTTTTAGGATGCGTTGTGCATGGCGTAGTGCTGAGCAAAAATAGATAACCAAAGCACTAATGATTAGGGTTTCTCAGTAACCTAACCAACCTTTGATGCCCCATGTCTGGAAAGGGCATGCATTCTTGAATCCTTGCTTTTGACGAACTAATGAACTCAATTCAAGTGTTAACATTTTTTGGTGAGGTGTTACTTGAGCTTGGACATTGATCAGTCATGAATAGGCAAAGGGCACAACCTTTTGTCTATGGGAACCTTGAGTTCATGATTCATGAATGCCAAGTGTTTGATTAGCTTCTGATTATTGCTTGTTTACTACCCCAAGAAGGAGCGTGATTGTCTTTGTCAATGATTCTTTGAATGCGTACCATTTCCTTAATAGGGTGTGTATTTTTTGATTGGTGACTAAGTGTGACTACCCCCTCAAGTGACGAATCGATGAGGGAATGACCCACATGATAAAAGCTACGAGTCACTTCACCCAAGATGACTGTTGTAAGGGTGCCATCAGTTGTTTTGTCATGAATGTGAGTGCAGTTTCCCAACATTTAGACCTATTTTTGGTTGGGTGTTAACCCGTTTGGTGACGTCGTTTGGGGTTGAAATTCTCGACAATTTGTCCTCCCGTGGAGCAGTCTGGCTGTGGTAGCCTTCTTAGGGAGTAGGATAGTGAGGATTTGTGACCCCAATGTGTGTTTTGCATGTCAGGTAGTAGAGGCGTAAAGGCACATTTTTCGCCAATGTTATTGATATTTTTGGGTGAGTTTGGACCCTTTTTGGCACACCTTTTGGGGATGAAATTCTTGGTAATCCGTCCTCTCGTGGAATGGTCCGGCTATGATATCCTTCTTAGGGAGTAGGATAGTGAGTACTTGTGACCTCGATGTCTATTTTGCATGCCCGAAATGTCAAGTGCAAAAGCACTCTTATTGGACAATTTTTTGTGCTTGTTTTTGTGCATTTTGGTGCATTTTTTTGCTATTTTTGCAATTTTTGCTCTGTAATCGTCCTTGGGTGGTACAAATACCAGTGTGGTAATCGTCCAAGGGTAGGACGAGCGCTAACTAGAGCGCTCATCCTAGGGTGGAATGATTACATGCCTAAAAGCCTATTTAAGGGCCAAAACTAGGGTTTGGATTCATTTGCATTCAATTTTTTTAGCAATTTGGAGCTCTGAGGAGGAGGAGGTCGAGTCTGTGAAGCGAAGAGCTGTCAAATTTTTCTCGACGCCATGATTTCATGAACTGGATCGAGCGAAAGATCCAAAGTGAGATCGATAAGTGCTCCTCCTCATTATTTGCTTTTGTTTTATGTTACAATTTGACAATCACAATTTATTTTGAGTTTGTTTTTTCGTTTAAAATACGGTAAAACCCTAGGCTAAAAAGAAATGTTTTTTATTTTTTGTGCATATTTTTTGTTAAGGTTATGAGAAACCCTAAGTTTAAATGTGATGTTTTTATTGTTTAAAACTAAAACCCTAGGGTAAACTGAGAGCATAACCCTAGCTTAGGAAAATTGTTTTAATTTAAATTTTTGAATTTTCATTTTAAAAAAACCCTAGATTTAAAGGCGTTCTTTTTATTTTTTGAGAACTAAACCCTAGGGTAAACTTAGAGCAAAACCCTAGCTTTAGAAAAATTGTTTTTATTTTGAGTTTTCATTTGTGAACTTCAGTTATAAACCCGAGGTTAACGAAAAATTGTTATTGTGATTTTGATTTTTTTGTTTTTATTTATCAGTTTAAACATAGAGTTGAAAACCCTAGGTACTGACAAACTATTTTTGAATTTGTTGTTGTTTTTATTTATCAGTTTAAACGTAGAGTTTAAAAAAACTGAGGTATTGACAAATATTTTTGAATTTTTTTAAATTTTTTTTTTTATTTATTAGTTTAAACGTAGAGTTAAAAACCCTAGGACTAACAAATGTTGTTTGAATTTGTTTTTGTTTTTATTTATCAGTTTAAACGTAGAGTTAAAAAACCCTAGGTACTGACAAACTATTTTTAATTTTTTTTTTTTTTTAATTTTGTTTATCGTTATTTGTCTATTTTTAGTTGTACATTGTTTTATGCATTGTTGTATATTCATGTTATTGTTGTATAGTTTATCATGTTTTTAATGTTTTTGTTTTGTTTTCTTTTGCAGGTTGTGAAGAGTCGATACCGTGTGCCTACGGTTTTCTTTGAAGCATGGGAGGCACTGACTTTGGTTGACTGAGAGTGGCTTGATGTCCTTGGGCTCAAGCAAGTGACTCGACACAACACCAAGAAAAAATAGATAACCAAAGCACTAATGATTAGGGTTTCTTGGTAACCTAACCATCTTTTGATGCCCCAAGTATGGAAAGGGCATGCATTCTTGAATCCTTGCTTCTAACGAGCGAAGGTACTCAATTCAAGTGTTAACATTTTCGATGAGGTGTTACTTGAGCTTGGACATTGATCAGTCATGAATAGGCAAAGGGCGCAACCTTTTGTCTATGGGAACCTTGAGTTCATGATTCATGAATGCCAAGTGTTTGATTAGCTTCTGATTATTGCTTGCTTACTACCCCTAGAAAGAGCGTGACTGTCTTTGTCAATGATTATTTGAATGCGTACCATTTCCTTAATTGGGTGTGTATTTGTTGATTGGTGACTAAGTGTGACTACCCCCTCAAGTGACGAATCGATGAGGGAATGACCCACATGATAAAATCTACGAGTCACTTCACCCAAGATGACTGTTGTAAGGGTGCCATCAGTTGTTTTGTCATGAATGTGTGTGCAGTTTCCCAACATTTAGACCTATTTTTGGTTGGGTGTTAACCCGTTTGGTGACGTCGTTTGGGGTTGAAATTCTCGACAATTTGTCCTCCCGTGGAGCGATCTGGCTATGGTAGCCTTCTTAGGGAGTAGGATAGTGAGGATTTGTGACCCCAATGTGTGTTTTGCATGTCAGGTAGTAGAGGCGTAAAGGCACCTTTTTCACCAATGTTATTGATATTTTTGGGTGAGTTTGGACCCTTTTTGGCACGCCTTTTGGGGATGAAATTCTTGGTAATCCGTCCTCTCGTGGAACGGTCCGGCTATGGTATCCTTCTTAGGGAGTAGGATATTGAGGATTTGTGACCTCGATGTCTATTTTGCATGCCCGAAATGTCAAGTGCAAAAGCACTCTTATTGGACAATTTTTTGTGCTTGTTTTTGTGCATTTTGGTGCATTTTTTTGCTATTTTTGCAATTTGTGCTCTGTAATCGTCCTTGGGTGGGACAAATACTAGTGTGGTAATCGTCACAGGGTAGGACGAGCGCTAACTAGATTGCTCATCCTAGGGTGGAATTATTACATGCCTAAAATCCTATTTAAGGGCCAAAACTAGGGTTTGGATTCATTTGCATTCAATTTTTCTAGCAATTTGGAGCTCTGAGGAGGAGGAGGTCGAGTCTGTGAAGCGAAGAGCTGTCGAATTTTTCTCGATGCCATGAGTTCATGAACTGGATCGAGCGACAGAGCCAAAGTGAGATTGGTAAGTGCTCCTCCTCATTATTTGCTTTTGTTTTATGTTACAATTTGACAATCACAATTTATTTTGAGTTTGTTTTTTCGTTTAAAATACAGTAAAACCCTAGGCTAAAAAGAAATGTTTTTTATTTTTTGTGCGTATTTTTTGTTAAGGTTATGAGAAACCCTAAGTTTAAATGTGATGTTTTTATTTTTTAAAACTAAAACCCTAGGGTAAACTTAGAGCAGAACCCTAGCTTAGGAAAATTGTTTTAATTTAAATTTTTGCATTTTCGTTTTAAAAAAACCCTAGATTTAAAGGCATTCTTTTTATTGTTTGAGAACTAAACCCTAGGGTAAACTTAGAGAAAAACCCTAACTTTAGAAAATTTGTTTTTATTCTGAGTTTTCATTTGTGGACTTCAGTTATAAACCCGAGGTTAACGAAACATTGTTATTGTGATTTTGATTTTTTTGTTTTTATTTATCAGTTTAAACATAGAGTTGAAAATCCTAAGTACTGACAAACTATTTTTGAATTTGTTGTTGTTTTTATTTATCAGTTTAAACGTAGAGTTTAAAAAAACCGAGGTATTGACAAATATTTTTGAATGTTTTTTAAATTTTGTTTTTATTTATTAGTTTAAACGTAGAGTTAAAAACCCTAGGACTGACAAATGTTGTTTGAATTTGTTTTTGTTTTTATTTATCAGTTTAAACGTAGAGTTAAAAAACCCTAGGTACTGACAAACTATTTTTTTTTTTTTTTTTTTTGAATTTTGTTTATCGTTATTTGTCTATTTTTAGTTGTACATTGTTTTATGCATTGTTGTATATTCATGTTATTGTTGTATAGTTTATCATGTTTTTAATGTTTTTGTTTTGTTTTCTTTTGCAGGTTGTGAAGATTCGATACCGTGTGCCTACGGTTTTCTCTGAAGCATGGGAGGCACTGACTTTGGTTGACTGAGAGTGGCTTGATGTCCTTGGGCTCAAGCAAGTGAATCGGCACAGCACCAAGCAAAAATAGATAACCAAAGCACTAATGATTAGGTTTTCTTGGTAACCTAACCAGCTTTTGATGCCCCAAGTATGGAAAGGGCATGCATTCTTGAATCCTTGCTTCTAACGAACGAAGGTACTCAATTCAAGTGTTAACCTTTTTCGATGAGGTGTTACTTGAGCTTGGACATTGATCGATCATGAATAGGCAAAGGGAGCAACCTTTTGTCTATGGGAACATTGAGTTCATGATTCATGAATGCCAAGTGTTTGATTAGCTTCTGATTATTGCTTTTTTACTACCCCAAGAAGGAGCGTGATTTTCTTTGTCAATGATTCTTTGAATGCGTACCATTTCCTTAATTGGGTGTGTATTTGTTGATTGGTGACTAAGTGTGACTACCCCCTCAAGCGACGAATCGATGAGGGAATGACCCACATGATAAAATCTACGAGTCACTTCACCCAAGATGACTGTTGTAAGGGTGCCATCAGTTGTTTTGTCATGAATGTGTGTGCAGTTTCCCAACAT
Source organism: Wollemia nobilis (assembly GCA_028583015.1). Classification (NCBI taxonomy): domain Eukaryota; kingdom Viridiplantae; phylum Streptophyta; class Pinopsida; order Araucariales; family Araucariaceae; genus Wollemia; species Wollemia nobilis. The sequence goes on along the minus strand of JAQPPZ010000737.1, from coordinate 696,159 downwards.
TTAGACCTATTTTTGGTTGGGTGTTAACCCGTTTGGTGACGTCGTTTGGGGTTGAAATTCTCGACAATTTGTCCTCCCATGGAGCGATCTGGCTATGGTAGCCTTCTTAGGGAGTAGGATAGTGAGTATTTGTGACCCCAATGTGTGTTTTGCATGCCAGGTAGTAGAGTCGTAAAGGCACATTTTTCGCCAATGTTATTGATATTTTTGGGTGAGTTTGGACCCTTTTTGGCACGCCTTTTGGGGATGAAATTCTTGGTAATCCGTCCTCTCGTGGAATGGTCCAGCTATGGTATCCTTCTTAGGTAGAAGGATAGTGAGGATTTGTGACCTCGATGTCTATTTTGCATGCCCAAAATGTCAAGTGCAAAAGCACTCTTATTGGACAATTTTTTGTGCTTGTTTTTGTGCATTTTGGTGCATTTTTTTGCTATTTTTGCAATTTTTGCTCTGTAATCGTCCTTGGGTGGGACAAATACCAGTGTGGTAATCGTCCCAGGGTAGGACGAGCGCTAACTAGAGTGATCATCCTAGGGTGGAATGATTACATGCCTAAAATCCTATTTAAGGGCCAAAACTAGGGTTTTGATTCATTTGCATTCAATTTTTCTAGCAATTTGGAGCTCTGAGGAGGAGGAGGTCGAGTCTGTGAAGCGAAGAGCTGTCGAATTTTTCTCGATGCCATGAGTTCATGAACTGGATCGAGCGACAGAGCCAAAGTGAGATTGGTAAGTGCTCCTCCTCATTATTTGCTTTTGTTTTATGTTACAATTTGACAATCACAATTTATTTTGAGTTTGTTTTTTCGTTTAAAATACGGTAAAACCCTAGGCTAAAAAGAAATGTTTTTTATTTTTTGTGCGTATTTTTTTTTAAGGTTATGAGAAACCCTAAGTTTAAATGTTATGTTTTTATTTTTTAAAACTAAAACCCTAGGGTAAACTGAGAGCAGAACCCTAGCTTAGGAAAATTGTTTTAATTTAAATTTTTGCATTTTCGTTTTAAAAAAACCCTAGATTTAAAGGCATTCTTTTTATTTTTTGAGAACTAAACCCTAGGGTAAACTTAGAGAAAAAACCTAGATTTAGAAAATTTGTTTTTATTATGAGTTTTCATTTGTGAACTTCAGTTATAAACCCGAGGTTAACGAAACATTGTTATTGTGATTTTGATTTTTTTGTTTTTATTTATCAGTTTAAACATAGAGTTGAAAATCCTAAGTACTGACAAACTATTTTTGAATTTGTTGTTGTTTTTATTTATCAGTTTAAACGTAGAGTTTAAAAAAACCGAGGTATTGACAAATATTTTTGAATGTTTTTTAAATTTTGTTTTTATTTATTAGTTTAAACGTAGAGTTAAAAACCCTAGGACTGACAAATGTTGTTTGAATTTGTTTTTGTTTTTATTTATCAGTTTAAACGTAGAGTTAAAAAACCCTAGGTACTGACAAACTATTTTTTTTTTTTTTTTTTTTTGAATTTTGTTTATCGTTATTTGTCTATTTTTAGTTGTACATTGTTTTATGCATTGTTGTATATTCATGTTATTGTTGTATAGTTTATCATGTTTTTAATGTTTTTGTTTTGTTTTCTTTTGCAGGTTGTGAAGATTCGATACCGTGTGCCTACGGTTTTCTCTGAAGCATGGGAGGCACTGACTTTGGTTGATTGAGAGTGGCTTGATGTCCTTGGGCTCAAGCAAGTGACTCGGCACAGCACCAAGCAAAAATAGATAACCAAAGCACTAATGATTAGGTTTTCTTGGTAACCTAACCAGCTTTTGATGCCCCAAGTATGGAAAGGGCATGCATTCTTGAATCCTTGCTTCTAACGAGCGAAGGTACTCAATTCAAGTGTTAACCTTTTTCGATGAGGTGTTACTTGAGCTTGGACATTGATCAGTCATGAATAGGCAAAGGGAGCAACCTTTTGTCTATGGGAACATTGAGTTCATGATTCATGAATGCCAAGTGTTTGATTAGCTTCTGATTATTGCTTTTTTACTACCCCAAGAAGGAGCGTGATTGTCTTTGTCAATGATTCTTTGAATGCGTACCATTTCCTTAATTGGGTGTGTATTTGTTGATTGGTGACTAAGTGTGACTACCCCCTCAAGCGACGAATCGATGAGGGAATGACCCACATGATAAAATCTACGAGTCACTTCACCCAAGATGACTGTTGTAAGGGTGCCATCAGTTGTTTTGTCATGAATGTGTGTGCAGTTTCCCAACATTTAGACCTATTTTTGGTTGGGTGTTAACCCGTTTGGTGACGTCGTTTGGGGTTGAAATTCTCGACAATTTGTCCTCCCATGGAGCATTCTGGCTATGGTAGCCTTCTTAGGGAGTAGGATAGTGAGTATTTGTGACCCCAATGTGTGTTTTGCATGCCAGGTAGTAGAGTCGTAAAGGCACATTTTTCGCCAATGTTATTGATATTTTTGGGTGAGTTTGGACCCTTTTTGGCACGCCTTTTGGGGATGAAATTCTTGGTAATCCGTCCTCTCATGGAATGGTCCAGCTATGGTATCCTTCTTAGGTAGAAGGATAGTGAGGATTTGTGACCTCGATGTCTATTTTGCATGCCCAAAATGTCAAGTGCAAAAGCACTCTTATTGGACAATTTTTTGTGCTTGTTTTTGTGCATTTTGGTGCATTTTTTTGCTATTTTTGCAATTTTTGCTCTGTAATCGTCCTTGGGTGGGACAAATACCAGTGTGGTAATCGTCCCAGGGTAGGATGAGCGCTAACTAGAGCGCTCATCCTAGGGTGGAATGATTACATGCCTAAAAGCCTATTTAAGGGCCAAAACTAGGGTTTTGATTCATTTGCATTCAATTTTTCTAGCAATTTGGAGCTCTGAGGAGGAGGAGGTCGAGTCTGTGAAGCGAAGAGCTGTCGAATTTTTCTCGACGCCATGAGTTCATGAACTGGATCGAGCGACAGAGCCAAAGTGAGATCGGTAAGTGCTCCTCCTCATTATTTGCTTTTGTTTTATGTTACAATTTGACAATCACAATTTATTTTGAGTTTGTTTTTTCGTTTAAAATACGGTAAAACCCTAGGCTAAAAAGAAATGTTTTTTATTTTTTGTGCGTATTTTTTTTTAAGGTTATGAGAAACCCTAAGTTTAAATGTGATGTTTTTATTGTTTAAAACTAAAACCCTAGGGTAAACTGAGAGCAGAACCCTAGCTTAGGAAAATTGTTTTAATTTAAATTTTTGCATTTTCGTTTTAAAAAAACCCTAGATTTAAAGGCATTCTTTTTATTGTTTGAGAACTAAACCCTAGGGTAAACTTAGAGAAAAAACCTAGATTTAGAAAATTTGTTTTTATTATGAGTTTTCATTTGTGAACTTCAGTTATAAACCCGAGGTTAACGAAAAATTGTTATTGTGATTTTGATTTTTTTGTTTTTATTTATCAGTTTAAACATAGAGTTGAAAATCCTAAGTACTGACAAACTATTTTTGAATTTGTTGTTGTTTTTATTTATCAGTTTAAACGTAGAGTTTAAAAAAACCGAGGTATTGACAAATATTTTTGAATGTTTTTTAAATTTTGTTTTTATTTATTAGTTTAAACGTAGAGTTAAAAACCCTAGGACTGACAAATGTTGTTTGAATTTGTTTTTGTTTTTATTTATCAGTTTAAACGTAGAGTTAAAAAACCCTAGGTACTTGACAAACTATTTTTTTTTTTTTTTTTTTTGAATTTTGTTTATCGTTATTTGTCTATTTTTAGTTGTACATTGTTTTATGCATTGTTGTATATTCATGTTATTGTTGTATAGTTTATCATGTTTTTAATGTTTTTGTTTTGTTTTCTTTTGCAGGTTGTGAAGATTCGATACTGTGTGCCTACAGTTTTCTCGAAGCATGGGAGGCACTCGACTTTGGTTGATCGAGAGTGGCTTGATGTCCTTGGGCTCAAGCAAGTGACTCGGCACAGCACCAAGCAAAAATAGATAACCAAAGCACTAATGATTAGGTTTTCTTGGTAACCTAACCAGCTTTTGATGCCCCAAGTATGGAAAGGGCATGCATTCTTGAATCCTTGCTTCTAACGAGCGAAGGTACTCAATTCAAGTGTTAACCTTTTTCGATGAGGTGTTACTTGAGCTTGGACATTGATCAGTCATGAATAGGCAAAGGGAGCAACCTTTTGTCTATGGGAACATTGAGTTCATGATTCATGAATGCCAAGTGTTTGATTAGCTTCTGATTATTGCTTTTTTACTACCCCAAGAAGGAGCGTGATTGTCTTTGTCAATGATTCTTTGAATGCGTACCATTTCCTTAATTGGGTGTGTATTTGTTGATTGGTGACTAAGTGTGACTACCCCCTCAAGCGACGAATCGATGAGGGAATGACCCACATGATAAAATCTACGAGTCACTTCACCCAAGATGACTGTTGTAAGGGTGCCATCAGTTGTTTTGTCATGAATGTGTGTGCAGTTTCCCAACATTTAGACCTATTTTTGGGTGGGTGTTAACCCTTTTTGGGACATCGTTTGGGGATGAAATTCTCGACAATTTGTCCTCCCATGGAGCGATCGGCTATGGTAGCCTTCTTAGGGAGTAGGATAGTGAGTATTTGTGACCCCAATGTGTGTTTTGCATGCCAGGTAGTAGAGTCGTAAAGGCACATTTTTTGCCAATGTTATTGATATTTTTGGGTGAGTTTGGACCCTTTTTGGCACGCCTTTTGGGGATGAAATTCTTGGTAATCCGTCCTCTCGTGGAATGGTCCAGCTATGGTATCCTTCTTAGGTAGAAGGATAGTGAGGATTTGTGACCTCGATGTCTATTTTGCATGCCCAAAATGTCAAGTGCAAAAGCACTCTTATTGGACAATTTTTTGTGCTTGTTTTTGTGCATTTTGGTGCATTTTTTTGCTATTTTTGCAATTTTTGCTCTGTAATCGTCCTTGGGTGGGACAAATACCAGTGTGGTAATCGTCCCAGGGTAGGACGAGCGCTAACTAGAGCGCTCATCCTAGGGTGGAATGATTACATGCCTAAAAGCCTATTTAAGGGCCAAAACTAGGGTTTTGATTCATTTGCATTCAATTTTTCTAGCAATTTGGAGCTCTGAGGAGGAGGAGGTCGAGTCTGTGAAGCGAAGAGCTGTCGAATTTTTCTCGACGCCATGAGTTCATGAACTGGATCGAGCGACAGAGCCAAAGTGAGATCGGTAAGTGCTCCTCCTCATTATTTGCTTTTGTTTTATGTTACAATTTGACAATCACAATTTATTTTGAGTTTGTTTTTTCGTTTAAAATACGGTAAAACCCTTGGCTAAAAAGAAATGTTTTTTATTTTTTGTGCGTATTTTTTTTTAAGGTTATGAGAAACCCTAAGTTTAAATGTGATGTTTTTATTGTTTAAAACTAAAACCCTAGGGTAAACTGAGAGCAGAACCCTAGCTTAGGAAAATTGTTTTAATTTAAATTTTTGCATTTTCGTTTTAAAAAAACCCTAGATTTAAAGGCATTCTTTTTATTGTTTGAGAACTAAACCCTAGGGTAAACTTAGAGAAAAAACCTGGATTTAGAAAATTTGTTTTTATTATGAGTTTTCATTTGTGAACTTCAGTTATAAACCCGAGGTTAACGAAAAATTGTTATTTTGATTTTTCTTGTTTTGTTTTTTATTTATCAGTTTAAACATAGAGTTGAAAAACCTAGGTATCGACAAACTATTTTTGAATTTGTTGTTGTTTTTATTTATCTGTTTAAACGTAGAGTTTAAAAAAACTGAGGTATTGACAAATATTTTTGAATGTTTTTTAAATTTTGTTTTTATTTATTAGTTTAAACGTAGAGTTAAAAACCCTATGACTGACAAATGTTGTTTGAATTTGTTTTTGTTTTTATTTATCAGTTTAAATGTAGAGTTAAAAAACCCTAGGTATTGACAAACTATTTTTAATTTTTTTTTTTTTGAATTTTGTTTATCGTTATTTGTCTATTTTTAGTTGTACATTGTTTTATGCATTGTTGTATATTCATGCTATTGTTGTATAGTTTATCATGTTTTTAATGTTTTTGTTTTTTTTTCTTTTGCAGGTTGTGAAGAGTCGATACCATGTGCCTACGGTTTTCTCTGAAGCATGGGAGGCACTGACTTTGGTTGACTGAGAGTGGTTTGATGTCCTTGGGCTCAAGCAAGTGACTCGGCTAGAGCCTGTGGTGGGGGATCGGGCCTATCTGATGGCCCTAATCAACTTGTGGGATCCCTGGACAAATACCTTTCATCTCTCGAGAAGGGATATGATGGTGATGCTGGAGGATGTCTATCGGATTCTATAAATTTTGATAGATAGACTTCCTATTCGGACTACTCCGCGTGATCAGCGAATAGCAGTACTGATGTGATGCTTCAGGCATGGGCATGAGTTGGGTGTGGACAGCCCAGTGGAGAGGGCAGAGGGTGACTGTCAGATTGGCGGTATTTCAATGCAGTGGTGGCTAGATACGGGTGTGTTGGGAGTGAGGCATGCATTACTGATGACCCTCATTTCCAACATGTTGTTGCCTGACTCTTTAGGCGTGAGGTTCTCGTGGAACCTACTGGAGGTGGTCTTCAGGTTGGTGGAGTGTTCGACCACAGAGCCCTTGATTATGATATGGGGTCAGACACTGCTGGCATAGCTCTAAGATGAGCAATACGATGTCCTTTGCTAAATGTGGAAGGGAATTGGATGTAGTTATCTATTGTAGTGTTGGGCTTGGCAGCACATAGCTATGGAGAGGCCGGTGGGGTTGTCATGGATGACTCGGGTGGAGATGGTTGATAGATACATAGATTATGTGGCTCTGTGACGGCGGTATTAGGAGGAAGGACAGAGTCAGCGATGGGAAGGTGTCATAGGGCACTATGCCGATGCCTTCACTCGGCTTGCTCTAGGGGAGGTTTTTTGACACCCATACTAGGACTGTCTAGCCTGGCCTAAGGCTAGAGAGGTTTTGACAGGTGCACTGGGGGATATGGTTGATCGGACAACACAAGACCGAGCAGGAGTACTTCCCATACGTTTGAGTGACATGATAGTTTGGGGTGTGCCAGGGTTTTCCTAGTGAGGCCGATCATCACACCGTTGGGTGAGGATTCAGATGCAACGATTGATGTTCCTAACATGGACAAAGTCGAGGTGATCGCTAAGGATGACCAGTAGTGGATTTTGTGGTGGTGGTGAGGCGAGGGGCCTCTAGGGGGTGCAGAGGCGGTTGTAGTAGGTGGTGACAATGTAGATGCCTTAGGATAGGGCTGGGGCGTTCCGTTGGAGGATGCGGACATGGTAGAGGTGGATAACTTTGGGGGTAATTTTGGGGTTCTTAAGCAGTCGAATATGTAGGACATCTCAGAGTAGTGGGACTTAGAGCAGGATGTCATTCTGAATATACCAATGCCTCATGCAGTCCTAGAGGATACGGAGGCAGGGTTGCATGCTGAGATAGCATGATTGGAAGGGCTACTCCAGAGATAGGATGAGGAGCTCAGGGATGCTGTGCAGGAGATGGATCTCCTATGGATGCAATTGGCAGAGAGGGAGAACGCATTGGTGTAGCATGACAAGAACTTGGCAACAGTTCATGAGTGGGAGATGGAGTTGATTTGGCATTGGTTCGAGCTGGAGTCATATATTATCCACCTCGGTGGGTGGATCCCTACGGTTAGTAAATGCAGATCATTACGCCACACAAGAGGGAGCGATACTGAGCAATCAGCATCCTCTCGACGTAGGTGACTGGATGAGGGGGGCATTAGTAGGCGTGATGCGGGGGCTAGCAGTAACGACTCTGAGGGGTCCCATAGGACCCACACCACGGGGGGTAGTTTCCATCGCACCAATATTGCATGATCATGGTGGTCGATGCCTTAGGCTTAGGGGTTTTTGAGCCTATGTATTATTGAGAGGTTAGAGGACCGGTTTATTGTAGCCTGTGGGCATTTTTGATGATATATATATACATATGACTTTCTTTTGTTGATACACATGTTATGATTTGATTTTATGCACAGTTACTGATGTTGGATGGATGCATGTTAATTTACATTATGTATGGATATGTTGCGATGAATGCTAATGTTTCCTAATTTATATGATATGCAAATAGAATGGATGAATTGAATTTATGATTTTTGGCGGTGGCACCATAGACTGTGGTAAATGACCTTTTTATGTATACATGTTTTTTTGTATTTTTTGATGGCGATGCAAGGATGAAAGATATCACAGTTTGTTTAGAATGTAGTTAAGGTTTTTAGAGACTCGAATGTTTTAACTGACTAGCCAAGACTGTACTTTTATCTTACAAGACTTTTGAACAAGGTATAAATCTGTCTTGTCTTTGACCAAGTTATTTCACTTCTTGGTGTGTGCACTTGAGTTTTTTTATGTGGTATTTGTCAGGATACCGCCAGTTCCAGATAGGCTATCAACCAAACCTGTATTGAGGATCACCTAGTTAGCTCCACTACCTCCTTTGTTGTATTTAGTTATATTAATCTGCGGTTCTATCTAGGATACCATAAGCCAGCTCATCCACATGCAAACATTGATCTACACACAAGTTAATGTGACAGATATATCATCATGCAGGAGGTTTGCCACTAGTGACCGATAGGCTATCCACCAAACCGATACTGTGGTTTACCTCATGACCTTATGAATGCTGAGAGTTCCAGGGATTCAAGTTCGACTCCCTTATTTTCTTCAATTGTATGGGGATACTTGCTCTTATATAGTGACAAAAAACATTGTTTATTTTTGTTTCTTCTTTTTAGCAAGGGATTTGAATTTTGAATGATTAGAATCACTATTACTTGTGCTATTTGATGTATGCACTTTGTGGGATTTGATGTCAAACTTTGTAGTATTGACTTTTGCAAATTTTTTATGTTTTGCAACTTTTTGAGAACTTGGGATTCTTGGGGAATTGGGTAGGGAAGATGCTTGTCCTTTTGCCAACTCTCAGCATTTTTGGGGTCATTCGCACAGGGGGATAAGCAAGATAATCTTTTCACTAGATGGTATCCTAGATTGCTTTGCAGATTTCATCTTTTTTTTACATAGCTTGGGAATTTTTATGTGTTTTAACTTGTGTTGGGATGCTACACAACAAGGTGTAATCCAAGTAGAACTCTACCTTTGTAACACTTGTCTGACTTTAAAAATTATTTGGCTAGAAATCTAATGATAGCTGAATGACGAAAACTCTAGATACATTAAAATACAACTAATGCATGATATGGTGAAACTATGGATGGCGTTTATTTTTGATGGACTTGTTTATAGAGTGGAGAAATGTGGAAAATGATGGATTTTATGAGTAATTACAATCTATGGTGCCTTTGACCATTATGACCAAAAAATATGCTATGTATGGATGTGATGCTTAATGCAGCTATTTATTTTTGTGTTTTCGATGGATTGATTTTTGTGAGTATGAAGATGAGATGCAAAAAGATTTCTTTATTGTTGTGATAATTTTGAGAATGCATGGAAATGAGATGCAAATTTTTGTTATTTTTGATGATTTTATTGTTTTTGAAGTTTCTTATTTGTGACCAAGCAATTGTGGGAGCCCTTGGAGCTTTTGGTTTTGCCAAAGGGATGATGAGTACCTTTGGGGTGTTTTGTTTGACCAAAGGGTTTGTGAGCACCTTTGGGGCGTTTACGGGTGACCAAGCGATTGTGAGAATCCTTGGGGCTTTTGGTTTGACCAAAGGGATTATGGGTACCTTTGGGGCGTTTAGAGGTTGACCAAGTGATTGTGGTAATCCTTGTGGCTTTTGGTTTGGCCAAAGGGATGATGGGTACCTTTGGGGCATTTGGTTTGACCAAAGGGCTTGTGAGCATCTTTGGACATTTACGGGTGACCAAGCAATTGTGAGAATCCTTGGGGATTTTGGTTTGACCAAAGGGATTATGGGTACCTTTGGGGCATTTAGAGGTTGACCAAGCGATTGTGGGAATCCTTGGATATTTTGGTTTGACCAAAGGGATTATGGGTACCTTTGGGGCGTTTAGAGGTTGACCAAGCGATTGTGGGAATCCTTGGAGCTTTTGGTTTGACCAAATGGATTATAGGTACCTTTGGGGCATTTAGAGGTTGACCAAGCGATTGTGGGAATCCTTGGAGCTTTTTGTTTGACCAAAGGGATGATGGGTACCTTTGGGGCATTTAGGGATTGACCAAGTGATTATGGGAATCCTTGGAGCTTTTTGGGGGTTGAACAAGAAATTGATGGAATCCTTGGGGCTTTTGGTTTGGGCTATGGCTCTCTTGGATATGGAATGGCCTTAAATGACTGATGTTCAAGGGTTATAGTTCCTTGATTCCGTTAAGAGAGGCGAACCGGTATGTTCCAGGTCCTATTTCGTTAAGAGAGGCGAACCGGTATGTTCCCTTATATGGGGTAGAAAATTAGAATTATGTTGGTTCTCTTTTAAGACCAAGTCACCAACCTGAAAGTCCCTCAAGTGAACCTTCATGTTGTATGCTTTCTTAAGTTGCTCTTGATAGATACACAAATGCTTGAGAGCATTGACATGTCATTCATCGAGCAACGTAATTTGGTCTAACCGGGCCTATCGTGTAGTGTCATCATCGATGAACTATTGCATTGATATGCGTAGAGAAGGTATTTCCAACTCGAGAGTCATGACTGCCTCAGAGCCATACACCAGTAAAAATGGAGTTGCCCAGTGGGCATCTGAATGCTAGTGCGATAAGTCCATAGAGCAAGCAGAATTTGAATGTGCCAATCCTTATGACTATCTGCGACTATATTTTTGAGGATGGTGACTAGCATTTTGTTTGACACCTCTGCTTGCCCATTTGCCTACGAATAATAGGGTTTCAAAAACTGTCCTAAATTTTGTACTTTGTGGTTAAAGCACACATGTCTTTGTTCTTAAATGACATCCCATTATCCGAGATGATCTTGGATGGAATACCAAAATGACATATGATGTTATGTAAAATGAATTCCACAATGTGGGGTCCAATCGTAGAGGTAAGCAGAATTTCTTCCACCCACTTGGTGAAGTACTCTATGGCCTTTATGATAAACATGTGATGACCCGACAACACAGGGGAGATCTTTTCAATCAGATCTAAGCCCCACTATGAAAACAACCAAGTTGATTGGATTTTTTGCAAGGCCTGAGAAGGTACGTGTGTCAAATTGGCATGGTATTGACACTTCACGCACTTCCTTACATAGGCGCAACAATATCACTCTAAAGATGGCCAATAATAGCATATGTAGAGAATGCGCTTTACAATGGCCATACCACTGAAGTGGCCACCGCATGTACCATCGTGCGCTTGAGTGATCACCCAAGTGGAATCCTATTGGTCCAAGAAATGGAGGATTCCTTCATAGCTACGACGGTACAAAATGTCTCCTAACAAGACATGTTTAGCCGCTTTCTATTTAAATGATCTTTTCATGGCATGTGTCAATCCAAGTGGGAGGTTACCTAACTTAAGGTAATCTCTTATGGGTGTATACAAATCCTGTTGATCGTAAACCTCGATAGTATGAATAGCCAATCCCTCCTAAAGTTCATCCCTAGAAAAAGTTGAGCAGGAAAGAACTTGTAAGAATAGTGTTGTCTTGCTATTAAGGGGAGTAGGGGAGAACAAGGACCCCCAGTTGGCATGATTCAAGCAATCATGGATTCGAGAGAACTTTTTTTAGGATAGTTCAATCTAGATCAGGTGGATTCTCGGTGTTAAGTCAGAGCTTGCACACTCCATCATGGATTGTGATAATGTTTTGACTTGAATGGTTGTCATATCACCATAAATGTCTTGCAGAATTAGTGACCCCAAGGAGGTCATAGTGTCCACAAAATAATTTGATGACCAAGGGAGTGCCTCGATGTCCTACCATTCAAGCTTTTCCAAGAATTTGTCCACAAGAGCTTTGTAGGCTTGTAGAACTGGGCATTTACATTGGAATACCCCTTTGACTTGGTTGACAATTAACAGCAAATCACCAAAGATGTTCAATCGTTTGATGTTCATGGTGATTGTTGTCTAAAGACCTATGAGCAAGGCTTCGTATTCAAAATTGTTGTTGGTGCATGGGAAATCTAATTTGAATTATAGAGGCATTGGAGCCCCTTGTGGTGTGAAGAATACAATTCCCACGCCACCCCATTGCTCACATTTAGAACCATCAAAAAATAGGGTTATGTCGGCCTGTGACTCAGGCTCATCAAAATCTGGCGATTCTGAGACATGGAAGACCCCATCATCGGGTAGTTCTATGGTCAAAGGTTGATCGTCTTTGAGAGGAGCCTCTACTAGTTGATCGGCTATAACTTGACCTTTGATGGATTTCTATCCAATGAACTCGATGTCAAACTTCATCAACAATATGATCCATTTTGTCATGCGGTTACTATGATAAGTACGACTCATCATGTATCATAATGGATTATCCTTATACACAATATATGTCATGTTGCTCAGCATGTAATGGCGTAGCTTTTTGGTAGCAAACACCACTACCAAGCAGAGCTTCTCAATGTATGCATAGTTAAGTTCATAATTGACCAAGGTGTGACTAAGATAGTAAGTAGCCTATTATTTGTATTGTTCATTTTTTTGGGCTAGCATGGCGCCCAGTGCCACCTCAGTAGTTGAGATGTATAAGTAGAACGACACTCCTAGTCTAGGTGGTGCCAATACTGGAAGCAAAGCCAAGTATTGTCAAATGCTGACTAGCACTCATCATCCCAGTGAAATGCTACCCCCTTGTGCAATAATTTATTCATGGGGCGACACTTGTTAGATAGCTGCACTATGAAGCGCTTGATTGACGTGACCTTTCCCTGCATGCTTCTGATTTGCTTGATGGTAGTTGGGGGAAGCATTTCAAGGATTGCCTTGACTTTGTTTGGGTCCACCTCGATGCCTCACTTTGAGACTATGAAACCCAAGAGTTTTTTAGATGTGACGCCAAATACGCACTTCTTGGGATTCAATCTGACTTTATGTTCCATGAGTGATCGAGGATCTTGCTTAAGTCATAGAGATGATCTGGGCGCAAAAGGGATTTGGCCAATAAATCATCCATGTAATCTTCCAAATTTTTATGCATGTGATTGTGGAAGATGTATGTCATGGCACGTTGGTAGGTGGCACCAGCATTTTTAAGGCCAAAGGGCATGACCTTATAACAAAATGTCCCCCAAGGCATTGTGAACATTGTTTTTAGTTGGTCCTCGATATTGATACGAACTTGATTGTATCCCGAGAAACCATCCATGAGGGAAAGCATTTTGTGGCCCACTGTAGCATCTACCAATGTGTCAATGCTAGGTAAGGGGAAATCATCCTTAGGACTCGCTTTGTTTAGATCTCAAAAATCAATGCATATGCGAATCCTCCCATCAGGATTTTTTACAGGCACCATGTTGGACAACCATGGCAAGTAATCCATGCAGATGATAAATTGTGCATCCAACAGATTTTGTAATCCATCTTTGACCATTAAGGCCACTATTGGGTGCATATTACATAGTTTTTGCTTAACTGGCTTGACTGTCGGATCAAGTGTTAGATTGTGTGTGACTAGCTACCGATCTAGCCCCGACATGTCTTTGTAGGACCATGCAAAAAATTCCTTCTTCTATTTAAGAAGGGCAATGTAGTCGGCTTGCTCTTTAGGGGATAGGCTTACACTCAACTTGATTATATGTGGATTCATTGGATTAGAGCCGATGTCTACGTCGATTGTCTACTCGATCGACATGTGGGATCCATCCTCCAACTGGTGTGGAGTTGGGATCAAGGGGATATCATTTACTGAGTTTAGATCTGCATTGGGAACCTCAGTTTCCTCTTCAGTATGGAAGATATCCTGAGATGGTCCTAGGGTGAAATTAAGAATTTCACCACAAGGCCAGTACTCTAATGGGGATGGTGGTGAATTGATGCGATCCTAGTCTATGGCATCTATGTCTAGATATAATGACTTTGCTGGGTCGACTAGATTGTGGATGGGGGTGGTTAAGTCAATGGAGATAATGTTGATGAAATGATTTTAGTCTCAAACATCCTAAATGATTTTTGTGCTTTGGATATGGTTCTAGAGGTATTGGCATGAATGGATCAGCCCTATATGTGGAGAGGATGACAAGGTCTGCCCTCGGCACTGATATCGCTATAGGGTCTCTGGGTGGAAGGTGTTCTTTGTATGCCCAAAGTGGCAGATTCAACACTTGGTTCCACTACACTAGGTTTAGGTGCCTCTCATGCCCTAGCCCTATGTTTAGCTATTTGAGCATGTCATCAATTTCTAGGGGGTATTGTTGCTGCATCTACCGCATGTGATTGAGATATGCCATCTTAGTTTCATCTTCATAATCACTGTCAGATATCCAAAGGCGTTCATTGGTTCCAAAAACTGTTTGCGACATGTGAGGCTCATCCTGCTTGAGTAAATCGAGGTTATTTCGCTCTCTACGGGGGGACCTGATTCTCTTGAGGTGGCACTTGCTCGATTGGAGCATCCAAAGGGAACATTGCCAAGAGGCTTTCTTGATAATCATCCATGGGGGTCACTTGTGAGTGATTGCTATCTGATTCAAAGGGGTCCCATGGTGCTACCTCATATTCTTACTCATCTTCTAAAGATCCTTCCTGACCTTGTCTATATCCCCCTTGTAGGTGAGCTCTCGAGCTTTCTCCTTTCTCGATCAAAGGGAAGGGGTTGCGAAGGTCAACAAGGTTGGTTGTCGACAATGGGAGATAATCCCCCAATGTATATGTTGTGTTAGGATTGGCATATGGATCAAATGCCAACCCATCCTTATTGCATATCCACAGGCCTTGCATTTATCCACCAAGATGTCTAGGGGAATGTGGTGGTTGAACCCTACTCCTGACTTGTTGTATGGCATCTGATATCTTGGTTGGCAAAGAACGCGCACTCATTTCTCATATCTGCCTAACCCATATCCATGCCAATTGCATTGTCCAAGATACCTCAAAGCAAAATTTGGGTTGGACAAATAGTTGACGTCTTCAAAAAAAGACTCTTCATATTTGTCCTCTTGCATGTATGGTTCAATACCATGATCAAGGCTCCCATACACAAAGTTTTCCTGATTCGACGAGTAGCCTAGAGGAACAATAGTGCCTACGGGGAGGCGATGTCTCCCCATGTCCTGCATGTACTCCAGTGTGGGTGTTGCTACAATGTTGCACACCAGATACTCCCCCAGGACCGTGTTGGCCATCTCAACAGTGATTGTTGGTGGTTGAGGAGGATGGAATGGGAGTTCTTCCTAAGTCCACTCCATGTTAGGTGAACTAAGCGTCTCAACTTCCACTCGGCTAGGCATCTCTTCGATAGAGATGGTTGAGACTGATGGTGGTGCCTCTTATAGGGGTTTCTTCCCTTTGTACTTCGGTGTGGCCATCGTAGGTGGCGTTGTTGGTGAAGGACTAGACGATGAAGATGGACCCAGCTGGGGATTTGATGGACTTGTCAACGAGGATGCCTGTAGAATTAGACCCTATTTAGATGGATCAACTAAAAATCCAAATGCGTTTATGGAAGGGTAAATTGCAGCATTAGCTACACCGTATTGCAATACTTTAAGGGATCCAAGTCTGTCGGGACTACATGCACTTGCCCTTCAAATGTGTACTTTAAGCATTGATGAGTTATCGAAGGGACACAGTTCATGTCCCTAATCCATGGCCAACCCAGCAAGATGTTATAATCCATCTCACCCTCCAATATGTGGCACAATGTAGGTATAGTCTTTTGTCCCTCTTGGATGGGTAGGACAATTATGCCAACTTTTGAGCATATTGCATCATTGAATACTCGTAGTGTATAGGTGGAGGCCACTATGTGAAATGCAGGCAACTTCAGATGTTTCAATGTCGTTGTTGTAATGATATTACTGGATGAGCCATTGTCCACCAACACCCTCTTATAAGGAATCCCATTGACCTGTGCAATAACATACAGGGGTGGATCCACCATGTCACCAGTCACTGATTTCAGCTCGTCCTCTCTAAAAGTGATGACTGGATCGATGCATCTTTTGACATGTCCCATGAAGTTGTTGAAGGAGTTTACTTCATGGGGCTACAACTCGATGGCTTTTAGTATCTCCATTAGAGCCTCCCAATGGGGCCATGATTGTTGTATGAGCTTGTAGATGGAGAGCCTAGCCGATGTGCTCCTCAAACTCTGGGTGAGTTTGGTTCGAATCGTGGCCACTAGTCTAGGTAGAGCAGGTTGTGTAAGGTGTTTTTGTGGTTGTGACATTGTTGGCACATCTCCTGTAGCTATTGCGGGGGCAGCTATGCTTGGGTACCTCTTGTTCTGAGTCACTATACTAATCATCCCTACATACCCCTGCATGGGGTAGTTCTGTGTTACCTCATTGAATTGTAGGGTCTTTTCCTGTGCATCATAGGCAGGCAAGGGGTCCTTAAAGACCTCCATTTGTTGGTTGCTTGGTGCAATAGGATTATATACTACTAATGTCTTATTATCTATTAGGTCTTGCATCAAAATATTTAATCTTGTCCTCCTTAGTTTGTTGCAATTCTGGGTTACGGGGAACTTGATGCCTATAGAGGGGAGGCTGAATAGCACCCCCTCTGCCTTGGTAGGGAATTTTTGCCCGCTATTCTTCTTGCTCATACTCCTCATAAGCTTCTTAAGGAGTTCCTGGGCAAGACCCATGACCATGGGTGGGCATCTATGAAAGTTACCCATCATTGTTCCTAGGAGTGGCCTCCCGCTCAGGTCTAGGGGGTCTCGAAGGCAGCACTTGGTAAGGTCTTGGAGACCTATCTTACACTAAGGGGTTATGCCTCTTGTACCTTTCTGCCCTATGTGTTTGAGGGGTTGGAACCCTCTTAGGCACAGTGTTGTGTAGCAGCTCATCTTTTTGGCACCAAATGCACTCTTTTCTAAGGTGATATAGATGCTCTAGTTGTTTTTGGTCTTGCTCAAGCTACATGACCTACGCTTGGCGGGTGGCATGTCTAGAAAATTCCAAGTTGATCTTCTCTACCATATTGATTCTAGGAGGCCTAGATGCCTCTCCTACACATCTATCTCGGTCATGGTGATCAGATATTTCTATAGGTCACTTCCCTCTATCGAGGTTAGCGGCATTCACCTAAGGTTCTGGCCTCAGTGGGTGAACCTGATAAATAGTAGGTGTGGAGGAACATTGCTCCCACACTATATATTGCTCTTGAGTAATGTAGTGGTCTTCATAATTTTCTCTTTCATAAATGTGAAAGGGGCGAGCGGAGTTGGCCTGCCCTACCAGAAAAGCCTTGTGCTCCGAATTTGTCCTATTGTTTTTGATAATAAGAAGGGGTAAAGGAGGGATGATGTAATCATGTGGCCCCTCTTGATGGACCATGTTCTGTCCTAGTGCTTCATCATGTGGTGGCCACTTGTAGCGAGCATCTAAGGGAGCTTTCCCATCTATGTTGAGTGCCACGTGTAGAGACTCCTCCTTAAAGTTTTTGTGTTGAGTGGGTGTGCCCCTCGAAGGGGTGCCTCTATAGTCCCATTCTTTCAAGGCACAAAGTGGACTATCTCATGGGTCAGGCTGCCAAGGTGGAATTACCAAGTCCTTGGGGCTTTAGCAAAGGTCACTTGTGCCCCCTTGTACACTCTCTGTAGCTTCTGCCCTTGATTGGGCTTGGCTACGGGTGTACACCATGGTGGTGTCTCCCTACAAGATGCATAGATTTTATTTCTTTTTATGATTTTTATGCTACACTAATCAGAGGGAACCACACAATCAAAGGAGTGATTATCTCATTTATAGATTAAAGGTGTGCCCTAAATCTGGTTTAGTGTGTTTTGATTTTTTGTTTTGACAATTTTGTAAAGAACATTTTGTAGCAAATGCAATATGATGGCTCTTATGACTCTCGAAAATGGTCACCCCTTCGATATACAATTTCCATGATGTTATACCAAACCTCTCAATATACCCGCCCTTACGTGAGGGAAACTATTGGTACGCGAGAGTAGAATGGTACGTGGAACATAGGCGGTATGGAAGGGGGATCACCCTATTTTTTACACCTACCATAGAAGACTTATCCTCATGCACTAGGAATGACCCCAGCTAAACTTTGTCAGCTTTTGTCAGGATTTACATCTAGAAACAGTAGCGATCGGGGTTATGGATGCAAAAATTCAAGCCAAGGTGGTGATGAAATCCATCGTTGGTCTTGATCAAGGGTTGGGGTTTTATGACCAGCTCCTTGGTGTTTAAATTGCCATGTGATGTGTTGGGCTCTTTTTATTTTGCATAAAATAAAGCAAACATGCAGTAAAAACTTTCCCTAAGCAAGCAAATAACCAAAAAATAGAAAATAGAAAATGACAGAAGGTGTTTAAGACTTCTACCTCTTCTCTGCCCAAACAGGATGCCTTTGAGTTTCTATTCTGAAACTGCACATAGTGCTATTCATCCCTGGGTGGGATGAATAATAGAGTTGTATTCATCACAGGGTGGGACGAATGCCCATTCGCCCCAGGGTGGCATGAATTTTAGCTCTGTACTCATCTCAAATTGGAACGAACATCAGTCCAGCATTTGAAAACTTGGTACTTGCAAGGAAAAACAAGCAATTTTTGATCATATTTTTGATCTCAAAAATAGAGGACAATGTACCACCGTGATTTCCATTGAAATCATGAGGATACGGAAACAAAAAGGAAATGCCAAGATGCAATGTAAATGAAACTAAACTTAACGCTAAATCCTACGAACTAAAATGCATGAAAGGAGAGAAACATAAACACAGTGAAATAGGGTACAAAAGTGAATATGAAGTACAACCCTTTTTATTAATATGCTTTAGAACCCAGTTAAAATCTGTCTCCTCCCTTTTCAGGGGCTAAGAGTGTTAAATATGTCTTTGTCACATCAATAGATGGTATTCCTTCTTCCACATACCCACATGTAGAATGGGTGGACCAAACGTCACCACCGCTTGCGTTGATGAGTCTTGACTCCTTTATGCTCCTCTAATGTTGATATCCTACGTTCAAGGAAATATAAAATAGTCAGTAGCACCTATAGATAAAATGAAACATGCAATCCCCAAGCCTACGATTAGTACATGCAAAAAATAAATTAAACGATAACTAAATAGCATCAGAATGATCTAAAAAATTAACAGAGGCATGAGAACATCACCGGGAAGGAAATGCAAAAATAATAGTCAGAAAATTTTCCATGGATTTCTAATCGTTCCGGGGTGGGACGATTAGACCTACAATAAAATTTCAAAAAGCACTGTCCCAAATGTCCCATATGGGAGGCTCCAAATCACCTACAAAGTTGGGGTTAGGTAAAAAAGGGTATTTTGGGATGACCCAGATGGTCGGATTTTTCCAATTCAACCTCTATCACTAGGAATTTGATGATGCTACCTGCATATTAGCGAAAGCGAGAAATAACAAAAACATGATCAAAACTGCTCATAATTACATGAAATTTGAATGCAAGCCTATATAAGCAACCTAGAACAAAATGCAAAAGTAATAGAACTTAAATCTACTACATATTTCTAATCGCTTTGGGGTGGGGCGATTAGGACTGCAACAGTGTGGGGGGTGCCCTAGGGTAGGACGCCCAGCGTTTGGGGCCTGGTTTCCACACCAATCCACTTGGTATGGGTCCAAAACCTCTTGTGGGGTGTTTTCAACAAATTTGGTAGGATTTTATGGCCAAATGTCAGGTTTTGGTTCCAAATTTGCACTTCCAATAATCACCCAATGACCTCCCTTCTAAAATAGATCAAGGATGTGAAAGGCACAAATCAAAAGTTGTGGGGATGTAAAATGGCAGCACTTCATTGCTAAAAATTCTCCTTCTCTCTACCTTTTTGGGGTGAGAAGACTCACCATTTTATAGACCTGACGGTCTCTTTGGATGAGCATGCAAAGGCGCAACTTGGCAATCATGCCTTCCCAAGGGGGAGGAGATTCCTCCCTGATTAGGGGCTCCATGACTGCCATTGTAACTACCTCTAGCACTAAAAAATACTCACTCACACTCCCATGCAATGAAGGAAGAGTTAAGTGGTGGATCTGAGCTGCCATTTGTCAAGATTTGACTTTTTGCCCGTCCAACATGCTACTCGCCCCACCCTGGAGCGAATACTGCTAATTGTCCCTGGGTGGAATGAATACCAGTTTGTAATCATCCCTGGGTGGAACGAGTAGAAAGTAGAGTGCCTAAAAGGTTCCAAATTGACCTCTAACATTCCAAAACTGCTATGAGAGTGGTTAGGACCACTGTTTAACCTCTTGGGGCTGCCCTAGGGGCTGTGTGTGTCAATGCGATCAGTGTTTGTAGTCACATAATTGGATTGGTGTTGTTTTGGTTTCTATAGAACATATTATCAAGGTTTCTAGAAACACCATTTGATGTACAAAATCTACATCTTGTGGCAAAAAAAATTCCACCATTAAAATCTATAAAGAAGCTAAAAGTCAATATTTGGAAAGTCTAAGATTGAAAGTGCACTTAGGGTTTCATTAAAAGAATAAGTGTAGAAATTTCTACTTAAAAGGGTGCATATTATTAGCTTGGTTTTACTCTTACTAAATTATCCAATAAAATTACTAAAAGGAGCATTTGGCCCATCATATTGGTGCAAAATCTATCTAATACAAAGCACCATTCTTGTCCATTCAAGAAGGATAAAAGGTCATATAATACAATGGTTGTCATCTCAGCAGGTATAAGGGTAGGTTTCAATAAATAAAATAAAACCATCGAGGAGCACATATTGCTCAAGGCTTAAGGTGTAAAAAGACACCATTGCTCCATGTCAAAGAATCTAGATGTAAGCATTAACCTGTAATATCAAAGCCCACACAAGGCCATTATCAATCGTGGATAAAAATAATATCATTAAGGTACATATTAAGGGGCGCTCATCTATGTAAAATTTATCAAAAATTTAATTTGATGAATATGGAACAAACAACATTACGAGAAGCTATTATAGAAAGCTATCTACTCTACAAAGGAGCACAAAAATCAACACATTGGTACCATAGAGAATAAGGGAAAAAATTACTACATCTGATATCTCAAGCTTGGTGAAGAAGGTCCACCAAAAAAAGCACCAAAAATGCCATTTGAAGCTCTATAGAACCAAGAAGCATCATAGCCAGTGCCATCCAATGTCCTCATTTTTATAATTTCCCAAGAGTAGAACTACAAAGCATTACAATATTTGAAGAACAAAATAGAACTGATAAATTTATTCCGTGGATCAACTTTGTATAAATAGCAAATTTGATCATTGAGAGTCGTTGGATTACAACTCATCAAATATGATATAGACTATACTGAGAGTTCACCTAACTCATGGAGGAGTGGCAACTCAAGTATGTCTATCCAAGTATGTCCATCCTAGTAGGACTTAAGAGAATAATTACTTGTTCTAACACCCCCCTTAAGTGATTCTAGGGGAGTTTGATACAAATGAGTCCTAGCAACAAGGCCTAGTGAGGTATTGATGTACATATATGTCTTATTTGAAGATATAGTAAAAATCACATGGGAAAAAACCATCTATAAAAAATAAAATAGAAGAGGCATGTCTTCGATTTGTGAATATTGTCCTCAATGACAAAAAAATGATGAGTCCCAACAACAGGGCCTGATGAGGTACTCATTTACATTAATATGTGAGAGATGGTGAAAAAACCACTTGGGAAAAACCATCTGTTAGAAAATAAATATAGAGGCATGTCTTTAGATGGTGAAGATTGTCATCGTTAAAAAAAAGGAATGAGTCCCGACAGTTTGGCCTGATGAGGTATTCATGTACAATTTATACTTTAGGAGAGATGATAAAACAAAACACATGGGAAAAAACCATCCTCTAAAGAATACAACAATAAGAATAAAGGAGAGTTGAAAGATCTATTTTTTTTAATGCAATTGTTTTACCCCAAGTTTCTCTCACAACTAAATGTAACATGGAGAAGGAAATGACTTGGTGAAGATGTCTGTAATTTGATTTTTAGTGGGAATATAGTCCAAGTATATTTTCCCTATCTGAATATGCTTTTGAATGAAGTGCATGTGAATCTCAATGTGCTTGGTGCATTGATGCTCAACTAGATTACGTGCAATATAAATTATGCTTTGATTGTCACACCAAATAGTAATAGGTTTATCATGTAGTAGTGCCTTGCAAGTAGTGGGTGATTATTTTTTTTCCTTGCCAATGACTGAAATGAGGTTGATGTAATAATTTGGATATCAAGCCAACAACATATGAGATATCTAGGTGAGTATGAGTAGGGAACTAAATCCTATGTTTTATTTTTTATTAGGGAACTAAATCCTATGTTTTATTTTTTATTAAGGAAGAGAATTCATTTTCCATGGCATCATCCCATTCTTTAATACCAGTTAATTCTTTGAAGGATTGAGGATATGCAGAAATGGACTAACAGACAAGACCAGAGCCTATGGAGTTGTTTAATCTGGATTATGGAATATTTTGGATGAATGGAGTAGCTTATTTAAAAATGGTTCTAGCCCATTTTGGCATAGAATAGGGAATAGTAGGAGTGGAAGGACTTTGAGTTGGAGTTATAGGATCCTCATCTTGATCATTAATCTCTAAATTAACCTCTAATGTTGGTTCTTCATTGTATTGAGGCTGTAACATTGGAGATGGTTCAAGAGAGTCAATTGAGGAAGAGGATGGTTCAGGATATTTATTAGGGAATGTTTCATCAAATTGAACATTCCTATGAAAATACCTCACGAGTTGTGGGATCAAGGAGCCTGTATGCTTTCATTTCCTCATAATAACCAACAAATATGAGATTTTGCCTTTCTTGTCTAGAGACTTCCTTTTCTTATTTGGGATATGTGCCTAAGCAATACACACAAAAAATTTGAAGGAGACAAAGTTTTAAGCCATTCCATGCTTCCTTGCGGGTTAAATGGCCATGATATTTATGATGTGTGCGATTTTAAATATAGTTTGCATAGTTAATTGCTTCTACCTAAAAAACTTTTGGAATATCTCTTAAGTGGAGCATACAGTTGGCCATTTCCTTTAAAGTTTTATTCTTCCTCTCTGTAATGCCATTTTGCTACGAATTATGGAAGATAGAATGTTGATAAATTATTCCATGACCTGACAGAAAAATTAACAACTCATTACTGAAGTATTCCCCCATTATCTATATGAAGTTGCTTTATTTTGCAAGAGGCCTAATTTTCAACTAAATATTTGAATATTTTTAAGTGGTATAGAACATCAGTCTTGTATTTTAGGAAGTATACCCAAATTATTTTGGAAAAATCATCAATGAAGGTTAAAGCATATTTTTTTTCTTTGAAAGAAGGCTATTGGAAGACCATCATGTCACTATGGATGAAATCTAGAGGGGATGAGGCCTTTAGAGAACCATTAGGATGGATAGGATCTTGATGTTACTTTCAAAGAGCACATCCAGGACATACTCCATCAATAGAAAAAACTTGTGGTAATCCTGTTACCATTTCGTTGGTGTTCAATTATTTTAGATAGTTATAACTGAGGTGCCCAAACCTTTCATGCCAAATTTTGCTTTCAATATCTCCATGTGCAACAAAATAGGAGGCCCCTTCTGAAATTTTGAATCCTTTTAAGTGAAATAGGTGAGTGATGTGATAAATATCTCCTTTGGCTATGAGAGAGTTGGGATATTGAATGTCTCTTATCTCAACTCCTGTTGGTGAGAAGAGAATTATTTTACACTTTCCAAAAGTGCAAATCTGATAGATGAAGAGGAGATTTGTTACAATGTTTGTAACATAAAGAACATTATTGATATAACCACCATAAATGTATATGTCCTATTTTACATTTATTGGGATAAATGATGAATCACCAAATTCTATGGTACTTGTTGAACTTGAGGAGATTGAAGAGAATGACTCATTTGAGGAAGTCATGTGATGAGTTGCTCTTGAATCTAGAACCCAGTATTTTGATAAAAATTTTGTGATCTTGCCTTGAAAATTTAGGGCTTTTTATATTTTCTTCTTAGTGTCTATCTTTTGATCCTTCATTGCTACCTCTAGTTGTTGTCTTTTCGAATATTTGTTTACAGAATGGCCATTTATTTGCAATCAGTACAAGTATTGGAACTCATTTATTTCTTTTTGAATTTTTATTTAGTAGAGATGGATGCTACTAAGGCTCTTGAGGAAGAGGAAGAGATATCATATTTTGCAATTTTGGTTTCTTATCTAGTTAGCCTATCAAAAAATTCCTCTAAGGAGGGCATTTTATAACTTACACCAAGAGCATATTTTGTAGATAAAAAGGTGGTTGCAAAACTTTTAAATACACCATTTAATTTATAAATAATTAAATAGATGCATTATTCTTCTATTTTAGACTTGCCACTACCTTTGTATTGAGTGAGAATTTATTTAAATTTGGTGAGAATGTCAATAATATTACTGAAATCTTCAGGAGATAATGCAGTTAATTCTACCTCTAGCTGCATTGACCTTATTTGATCTACTTTTCCAAATAATTTATTTAGTTTCTCCCAAATTTTAGAAGGAGTTTTACAATCTGTAATGTGAAACCATAATATTTCATTTACATTAGTTCTTATAATACCTATTGTTTCATACATCTCCCCTTTATGAACACATATTTCATATTCTTTTTCAAATTCAGGTTTTTTTTCTTCTAGTAGGTGTATGAGCCCTTTTTGAGAAATGAGATTTAATATTTTGGGTTTCCATTCATGATAGTTATGAGGGGTCAGAGGATCAATTATATTCATTGTATTCATTTTTCCAAATAAATTTGAAGTGAACCAATAATTCCCCCTATAACTTCAAGGATATTATTAATGGAATACAATGGAGCTTTAGAGAAGGAAACAAAAGCCTAAGAGTAATACCAATCTCCTCAATTTACCTGCCCTAACGAGAGGGAAACTATAAGTAAATGAGGAGGTTTGATACTTCTGAAATAGGCTAATGAAGCAAGAATAATTGGCCAGGCCTTTATACTTATTCTTCTCAATTACCCACCCTTACGAGAGGGAAACTATAAGTAATGAGTAGAATGGTACTTGGAACATAGAATTTTGATGAAAATAAAATCAAACAAACCGATATATTGAACTCTCAATAACCAACCCTTACATGAGGGAAACTATAAGTTTTTTGAGAAGTACAATACTTAGAATTTAGTTGATATTGAAATTGGTTTAAAGAAAAAATTGGTTTGCTTTATTTTAATACGTAATTAAAATATAAAGTATTATTAATTTTTTGTAAAAAGTTTGAAATGAAAGAATATGACCAAGTGGCTATGAAAAAAAAACCATAGATTAGTTTCTCATCCAAATATATTTCCTTTAGTTTATATAATTAAGAACTTATTATTTTTAAATATAATAAAGCCAATGAGGCAAAACAAGAAGTAGAGACCAATAAGAACAACCCCCCTTGAAGCCTTAGAACAAAGGTGCAAGAAATGGCACCTTGAAACCCCCCAAAAAATATTATTAAATTTGGTTACAAACATTGCCCTTTTTTTTCTTGTTAGTGTCTAAAACAAATTAGGCACGAAAGAAAAAAATGACAAAAATATAGTGAGATTGTGTTAACCCCTAATAAAAAGAGCATATCTCTATTTAGTATAGTTTTTTATAAAAAATAGTGGCGAATAGAAGATCTGATTTTTTTTTTAAATGATTATGCTCGAGAGATCACTTTTGGACTTTTTTAAGGCCCTAAAAAAAGGTTCAAACCTTACAAGAGATGTCAATAAATATTGAGATAAGGGTATTCAAGACTCTCATTCTTCATTGATTTCATAGGAATGAAAAATAAATAAATAAAAAATTACTTGACTTTTTTTGGAAGAGTCGTCACTATAATGGGTCAATGAATGGGCAGATAAGGACCATTGAAGGTCTTTGAAGGAGGACATTCTCACATGTTACCTGACCAATATTGGAAGATGTAAAGATCTTTGACAACGAGTAGGGAGAGAAAGGCCTTAGAAAGACACTAAGGAGCACGTTTCTTCATAGCATGTGAGGAATCATTCCAAAAAGAAATTCGAATAGTGAGAGAATAAAAGAAATCCAAATAGTGAGAGAAACACCTACAAAATATTTAAAGGAAATAATTTTTATTTAAATGAACCTCTCTTGACTACCAAGTATTTACTCCTAAATAAAATTGGTTTCTCGAACAATGAGGAATACACTACAACTTCAATGCATGTTCTTTGAAAGGAGCACGATTTACCTGTGATATCACTGCATTTTTTGAGAGGATTAAATATAAGATAAATATATTTAAAAAAATAACACCAATACCTTTGTTATTCTACCTAAAACATAGTGGAGAAGATGTCAGGGAAGGAGAACGTCTAGCGCTTGTTGTACTTACAAAAATTCACAGAGAAACATAATGATGCTCGCTCTATCAGAGAAGGGAAGCAACACTTACACAATAAAGCTAAAAATATTCAAAAAATTTATGAAGGTGATTCAAAGCTTGGATGAGAGAGCAATATTTAACAATCATATATATAATATTTGAATATTATGTTGAAGCACTAGAGAACGAATAGAAGGCAAGCTTAGAGTGGAGTGAAGAGGAAAAAATCTTGAATATTTGGCCTCCATCGAGCTCTAAGATCATATCGAATGCCCATTGAGGAAGATGAAAAACGCTGCACTCCAAGCTTGAGATGAAGGCAACATTAAAAAAATAAACTTGCCATGTATTTTAATTTATCATAAGCACTCTTTGTAATAAATGACCCAATGTCTAAAAAAAGATGTGTAATATTGCATTAAAAACAAAAAATATCTCACGATATACTTTGGAGTATATTAGAAATAAACAAAGACTCATGAGATATTTGAGGCTACGATTTTGAAGGAACTCCACGAAAAAAGGAACGCCCACGAATGTTCCACAAAAATAATGATGCAGTGATTGTGAAGGAGGAGCCAAGGCAAAAGTGATGTCAAGATAAGTGGACCAACGAGATTTGATTTTGAGATCTATGGAGAACAAGTTAAAAAAATTGCAGGAACCAAAGAAAAGAATGAAATTTATATATTGCCTTGGAAATCGGTAATTTTTTTTTTTAAATGTTCCTATTGAAGCTAATATCTATATCTTATTTTTTAAACATAAGGAGAATATATTATGGTAAAATAAACTTTAAAACAAAATTAGATAGAACCATAAGTAGACGTTCAAAAAAATTGTACATAATATATAAGCAATCTACAATAGATATGAAAAAACACCTTTTAAAAAAAGATAAGATATAAGAACTAGTTTGTGAAACTGCCTTCAAGAGAGAATGCTTAGAATAATCTACCTTGTTATGATACCATGTTATAATTTCCCAAGAGTAGAACTAAAAAGAATTACAATATTTGAAGAACAAAATAGAACTGATTAATTTATTCAATGGATCAACTTTGTATAAATAGCAAAGTTGATCATTGAGATCCATTGGATTACAACAACTCATAAAATATGATCTAGACTATACTGAGAGTTCACCTGACTCATGGATGAGTGGAAAATCAAGTATGTCATTTCCAACATGTTGATGCCTGACTCTTCAAGCATGATGTTCCCGTGGAATCTACTGAAGGTGGTATTCAGGTTGGTGGAGTGTCCGACCATAGAGCCCTTGATTATGATATGGGGTCAGACACTGCTGGCACAACTCTAGGATGAGCTATACGAGGTCCTCTACCAAAGGTGGAAGGAAATTGGATGTCGTTATCTATTGCAGTGCTGGGCTTGGTAGCACATAGCTATGGAGAGGTCGGTGGGGTTGCCATGGATGACTCGGGCGGAGATGGTTGACAGAGAGATAGATTATGCGGCTCTATGGCAGTGGTATGAGGAGCAAGGACAGAGTCGGTGGTGGGCAGGTGTCGTAGGGCACTATGCCGATGCCTTCACTCATCTTGCTCTAGGGGAGGTTTTTTGGCACCCATACCGGGATGTACAGCTTGGCCTAAGGCTAGAGAGTGGCTTCGGCGGGTGCACTGGGGGAGATGGCTGATTGGGCAACACGGGACCGAGCAGGAGCACTTCCCATACGTCTGAGTGACATGATAGTTTGGGGTGCGCCAGGGGTTTCCTAGTGAGCCTTTGATATATCGACGTCGGGGTGACGAGAGGACTTTGGCCTAGCCGATCATCGCACCGCTGGGTGAGGATTGGATGCAGTGATTGATGTTCCTAACGTGGACAAAGTCAGGGTGACCGCTAAGTATGACCAGTAGTGGATTTTGCAGTTGTGGCAAGGTGAGGGGCCTCTAGGGGGTGTAGAGGTAGTTGTAGTAGGTGGTGAGAATGCAGATGTATTAGGAGAGGGCTAGGGGGTTCCGTTGGAGGATGCAGACATGGTAGAGGTGGATAACTTTAGGGGGTGATTTTGGGGTTCCTAAGCAGCCGAATATTAGGACATCTTAGAGTAGTGGGACTCAGAGCAGGATGCCATTCTGAAGATGCCAACACCTCAGGCAGTCCTAGAGGATATGGAGGTAGGGTTGAGTGCTGAGATAGCATGATTGGAAGGGCTACTCCGAAGATAGGATGAGGAGCTCAGGGATGCTGTGTGGGAGATGGATCTCCTATGGATGCAATTGGCAGAGAGGGAGAACTTATTGGTGCAGCACGATGAGAACTTGGCGATAGTTCATGAGTGGGGGATGGAGTTGATTCGACATTGGTTTGAGCTGGAGTCAGATATTATCCACCTCGGTGAGTCGATCCCTATGGTTAGTAAATGCAGATCATTGCACCACACGAGAGGGAGCGATACTGAGCAGTTAGAATCCTCTCGACGCAAGAGACTGGATGAGGGGGGCATTAGTAGGCATGATGCAGGGGCTAGCAGCAGCGACCCTGAGGGGTCCCATAGGACCCACACCATGAGGGGTAGTTCCCATTGCATCGATCTTGCATGATCATGGTGGTCGATGCCTTAGGCTTGGGGGTTTTTGAGCTTGTGTATTTTTGAGAGGTTAGAGGACCGGTTTATTGTAGCCTATTGTCATTTTTGATGATATATATATACATATGACTTTCTTTTGTTGATACACATGTTATGATTTGATTTTATGCACAGTGACTGATGTTGGATGGATGCATGTTAATTTACATTATGTATGGATATTTTGTGATGAATGCTAATGTTTCCTAATTTATATATTATGCAAATAGAATGGATGAATTGAATTTGTGATTTTTGGCGGTGGTACCATAGACTGTGGTAAATGACCTTTTTATGTATACATGTTTTTTTGTATTTTTTGATGGCGATGCAAGGATGAAAGATATCACAGTTTGTTTAGAATGTAGTTAAGGTTTTCTGAGACTCGAATGTTTTAACTGACTAGCCAAGACTGTACTTTTATCTTACAAGACTTTTGAACAAGGTATAAATCCATCTTGTCTTTGATCAAGTTATTTTACTTCTCAGTGTGTGCACTTGAGTTTGTTTATGTGGTATTTGTCAGGATACCGCCAGTTCCAGATAGGCTATCAACCAAACCTGTACTGAGGATCACCTAATTAGCTCCACTAACTCCTTTGTTGTATTTAGTCAATTAATCTGTGGTGCTATCTAGGATACCATAAGCTAGCTCATCCACATGCAAACATTGATTTGTACACAAGTTAATGTGACAGATATATCATCATGCAGGAGGTTTGCCACCAATGACCGATAGGCTATCCACCAAACCGATACTATGGTTTACCTCATGACCTTATGAATGTTGAGAGTTCCAGGGATTCAAGTTTGACTCCCTTATTTTCTTCAATTGTATTGGGATACTTGCTCTTATATAGTGACAAAAATCACTGTTTATTTTTGTTTCTTCTTTTTAGAAAGGGATTTGAATTTTGAGTGATTAGAATCACTATTGCCTGTGCTATTTGATGTATGCACTTTGTGGGATTTGATGTCAAACTTTGTAGTATTGACTTTTGCAATTTTTTTATGTTTTGCAACTTTTTGAGAACTTGGCATTCTTGGGGAATTGGGTAGGGAAGATGCTTGTCCTTTTGCCAGCTCTCAGGATTTTTGGGGTCATTCGCACAGGGCGATGAGCAAGATAATATTTTCACTAGATGGTATCCTAGATTGCTTTGCAGATTTCATCTTTCATTTACACAGCTTGGGAATTTTTATGTGTTTTAACTTGTGTTGGGATGCTACGCAACAAAGTGTAATCTAAGTAGAACTCTACCTTTGTAACACTTGTCTGACTTTGCACATTATTTGGCTAGATAGCTAATGATAGCTGAATGATGAAAACTCTAGATACATTAAAAGACAACTGATGCATGATATGGTGAAACTATGGATGGCATTTATTTTTGATGGACTTGTTTATAGAGTGGAGAAATGTGTAAAATGATGGATTTTCCGAGTAATTACAATCTATGGTGCCTTTGACCAGTATGACCAAAAAATATGCTATGTATGGATGTGATGCTTAATGCAGCTATTATTTTAGTGTTTTCGATGGATTGATTTTTGTGAGTATGAAGATGATATGCAAAAAGAGTTCTTTATTGTTGTGATAATTTTGAGAATGCATGGAAATGAGATGCAATTTTTTGTTATTTTTGATGATTTTATTGTTTTTGAAGTTTCTTATTTGTGACCAAGCGATTGTGGGAGATCTTGGAGCTTTTGGTTTGGCCAAAGGGATGATGGGTACCTTTGGGGTGTTTGGTTTGACCAAAGGGCTTGTGAGAAGCTTTGGGGCATTTACGGGTGACCAAGCGATTGTGAGAATCCTTGGGGCTTTTGGTTTGACCAAAGGGATTATGGGTACCTTTGGGGAGTTTAGAGGTTGACCAAGTGATTATGGGAATCCTTGTGGATTTTGGTTTGGCCAAAGGGATGATGGGTACATTTGGGGCATTTGGTTTGACCAAAGGGCTTGTGAGCATCTTTGGGCATTTACGGGTGACCAAGCGATTGTGAAAATCCTTGGGGATTTTTGTTTGACCAAAGGGATTATGGTTACCTTTGGGGCATTTAGAGGTTGACCAAGCAATTGTGGGAATCCTTGGATCTTTTGGTTTGACCAAAGGGATTATGGGTACCTTTGGGGCATTTAGAGGTTGACCAAGTGATTATGGGAATCCTTGGAGCTTTTGGTTTGACCAAAGGGATGATGGGTACCTTTGGGGCATTTAGAGGTTGACCAAGCGATTGTGGGAATCCTTGGAGCTTTTGGTTTGACCAAAGGGATGATGGGTACCTTTGGGGCATTTAGGGATTGACCAAGTGATTATGGGAATCCTTGGAGCTTTTTGGGGGTTGAACAAGCAATTATGGGAATCCTTGGGGCTTTTGGTTTGGGCTATGGCTCTCTTAGATATGGAATGGTCTTAAAGGACTGATGTTCAAGGGTTATAGTTCCTTGATTCCGTTAAGAGAGGTGAGTTGGTATGTTCCAGGTCCTATTTTATTGTCAATCACATAAGGACCTAACCAATTTTCTTTGAACTTGTCCCTTATATGGGGTAAAAAATTAGAATTCTATTAGTTCTCTTTTAAGACCAAGTCACCAACCTGAAAGTCCCTCAAGTGAACCTTCATGTTGTATGCTTTCTTAAGTCGCTCTTGATAGATAGACAAATTCTCGAGAGCATTGACACGTTGTTCATCGAGCAACGTAATTTGGTCTAACCGGGCCTACCGCGTAGTGTCATCATCGATGAGCTGTTGCATTGATATGCATAGGGAAGGTATTCCCAACTCGAAAGGCATGACTGCATCAGAGCCATACACCAACAAAAATGGAGTTTCCCCAGTGGGCATCCGAATGCTAGTGCGATAAGTCCACAAAGCAAGTGGGATTTGAATGTGCCAATCCTTATGACTATCTGCGACTATATTTTTGAGGATGGCGACTAGCATTTTGTTTGACGCCTCTACTTGCCCATTTGCCTGCGGATAATAGGGTTTCAAAAACTATGCTGAATTTTGTACTTTGTGGTTAAAGCATGCACGTCTTTGTTCTTAAATGACATCCCATTATCCGAGATGATATTGGATGGAATACCAAAATGACATATGATGTTATGTAAAATGAATTCCACAATGCGGGGTCCAGTCGTAGAGGTAAACGGAATTTCTTCCACCCACTTAGTGAAGTACTCTATGGCCTTTATGATAAACATGTGATGAGCCAACAACGTAGGGGAGATCTTTTAGATTAGATCTAAGCCCCACTGCGAAAATAGCCAAGCCGATTGGATCGGCTGCAAGGCCTGAGAAGGTACATGTGTCAAATTGGCATGGTGTTGACACTTCATGCACTTCCTTACATAGGCACAACAATATCGCTCTAAAGATGGCCAATAATAGCATATGCAAAAGTGGCCATCGCATGTACCATCGTGCACTTGGGTGATCACCCAAGTGGACTCCTGCTGGTCCAAGCAATGAAGGAGGATTCCTTCATAGCTACGACGGTACAAAATGTCTCCTAACAAGACATGTTTAGCCGCTTTCTATTTAAATGATCTTTTCACGACGTGTGTCAATCCAAGTGGGAGGTTACCTAACTTAAGGTAATCTCTTATGGGTGTATACCAATCCTGTTGATCGTAAATCTTGACAGTATGAATTGCCAATCCCTCCTAAAGTTCATCCCTAACAAAAGTTGAGCAGGAAAGAACTTGTAAGAATAGCGTTGTCTTGCTATTAATGGGAGTAGGGGAGAACAAGGACCCCTAGTTGGCATGATTTAGGCAATCATGGATTCGAGAGAACTTTTCTGAGAACGGTTCAATCTGGATCAGGTGGATTCCCGATGTTAAGTTAGAGCTTGCATGCTACATCGTGGATTGTGATATTGTTTTGACTTGAATGGTTGTCATATCACCAAAAATGTCTTGTAGGATTAGTGATCCCAAGGAGGTCATAGTGTCCACAAAATGGTTCAATGACCAAGGGAATGCCTCGATGTCATACCATTCAAGCTTTCCCAAGAATTTGTACACAAGGGCTTTGTAGGCCTATAAAATTGGGCATTTACATTGGAATACCCCTTTGACTTGGTTGAAAATTAACAGCAAATCACCAAAGATGTTCAATCATTTGATGTTCATGGTGATTGTTGTCTAAAGACCTATGAGCAAGGCTTTGTATTCGGAATTGTTGTTGGTGCATGGGAAATCTAATTTGAATTATAGAGGCATTGGAGCCCATTACAGTGTGAAGAATACAATTCCCGTGCCACCCCCTTGCTCACATTTAGAACCATCAAAAAATAGGGTTATGTTGGCCTGTGACTCAGGCTCATCAGAATCTGGTGATTCTGAGACATGGAAGACCCCATCATCAGGTAGTTGTATGGTCAGAGGCTGATCATATTTAAGAGGAGCCTCTACTAGTTGATCGGCTATAACTTGACCTTTTATGGATTTATATCCAATGAAATCGATGTAAAACTTCATCAAAAATATGATCCATTTCGTCGTGCGGCTACTATGATAAGTACGACTCATCATGTACCGCAATGGATTATCCTTATACACAACATATGTCATGTTTCTCAGCATGTAATGGTGTAGCATTTTGGTAGCAAACACCACTACCAAGCAGAGCTTCTCCATGTATGCATAGTTAAGTTCATAATTGACCAGGGTGCGACTAAGATAGTAAGTAGCCTGTTATTTGTATAGTTCATTTTTTTGGGCTAGCATGGCACCTAGTGCCACCTTAGTAGCTGAGATGTATAAGGAGAACGACACTCTTGGTCTAGGTGGTGCCAATACTGGCAGCAAAGCCAAGTATTGTCAAATTCTGACTGGCAGTCGTCATCCCAATGAAATGCTACCCCCTTGTGCAATAATTTATTCATGGGGCGACACTTGTCAGATAGCTACGCTATGAAGTGCTTGATTGACATGACCTTTCCCTACAGGCTTCTGAGTTGCTTTATGGTAGTTGGGGGAAGCATTTCAAGGATTGCCTTGACTTTGTTTGGGTCCACCTCGATGCCTCACTTTGAGACTATGAAACCCAAGAGTTTTTTATATGTGATGCCAAATACATACTTCTTGGGATTCAGTCTGACTTTATGTTCCATGAGGCGATCGAGGATCTTGCTTAAGTCATCGAGATGATCTGGGCGCAAAAGGGATTTGGCCAACAAATCATCCATGTAATCTTCCAAAGTTTTATGCATGTGATCGTGGAAGATGTATGTCATGGCACGTTGGTAGGTGGAACCAACATTTTTAAGGCCAAAGGGCATGACCTTATAACAAAATGTCCCCCAAGGCGTTGTGAACATTGTTTTTAGTTGGTCCTCAGGATTGATACAAAATTGATTGTATCTCGAGAAACCATCCATGAGGGAAAGCATTTTGTGGCCCATTGTAGCATCTACCAATGTGTCAATGCTAGGCAAGGGGAAATCATCCTTAGGACTCGCTTTGTTTAGATCTCAAAAATCAATGCATATGCGAATCCTCCCATCAGGATTTTTTACGAGCACCATGTTGGACAACCATGGCAAGTAATCCACGTAGATGATAAATTGTGCATCCAACATATTTTGTAATTCATCTTTGACCATTAAGGCCACTATTGGGTGCATATTACATAGTTTTTGTTTAAATGGCTTGACTGTCGAATCAAGTGTTAGATTGTGTGTGACTAGCTGCCGATCTAGCCTCGACATCTCTTTGTAGGACCATGCAAAAAATTCCTTCTTCTATTTAATAAGGGCAATGTATTTGGCTTGCTCTCCAGGGGATAGGCTTACACCCAGCTTGATTATATGTGGATTCATTGGATTAGAGCCGATGTCTACGTTGGTCGTCTACTCGATCGACATGTGGGATCCATCCTCCAACTGGTGTGGAGTTGGGATCAAGGGGATATCATTTGCTGAGTTTAGATCTACATTGGGAACCTCAGGTTCCTCTTTAGCATGGAAGATATCCTGAGTTGGTCTTGGGGTGAAATGAAGCATTTCATCGCAAGGCCAGTACTCTGATGGGGATGGTGGTGAATTGACACGATCCTAGTCTATGGCATCTATGTCGAGATATAATGACTTTTCTGGATCGACTGGATTGTGGATGGGAGCAGTTAAGTCAATGGATATCATGTTGATGAAATGATTTTAGTCTCAGACATCCTGAATGATTTGTGTGCTCTAGATATGGCTCTAGAGGTATTGGCACGAATGGATCAGCCCTATATGCGGAGAGGATGACAAGGTCTGCCCTCGGCACTGATATCGCTATAGGGTCTCTGGGTGGAAGGTGTTCTTTGTATGCCCAAAGTGGTGGATTCAACACTTGGTTCCACTACACTAGGTTTAGATGCCACTGATGCCCTGGCCCTATGTTTAGATGTTTAAGCATGTCATAAATTTCTAGGGGGTATTGGCTGCATCTGCCACATGTGATTGAGATATTCCATCTTAGTTT
Source organism: Wollemia nobilis (assembly GCA_028583015.1). NCBI lineage: Eukaryota > Viridiplantae > Streptophyta > Pinopsida > Araucariales > Araucariaceae > Wollemia > Wollemia nobilis. The sequence goes on along the minus strand of JAQPPZ010000737.1, from coordinate 660,590 downwards.
CATCTTCATAATCACTGTCAGATATCCAAAGGTGTTCATTGGTTCCAACAACTGTTTGCAACATGTGAGGCTCATCCTGCTCGAGTAAATTGATTTGGCCCCATCAGGGTTATTTCGCTCTCTACGGGGGGACCTGATTCTCTTGAGGTGGAACTTGCTCGATTGGAGCATCCAAAGGGAACATTGCCAAGAGGCTTTGTTGATAATCATCCATGGGGGTCACTTGTGAGTGATTGCTATCTGATTCGAAGGGGTCCCATGGTGCTACCTCATATTCTGACTCATCTTCTGAAGATCTTTCCTGACCTTGTCTATATCCCCCTTGTAGGTGAGATCTTGAGCTTTCTCCTTTCTCGATCAAAGGGAATGGGTTGCAACGGTCAATAAGGTTGGTTGTCGACAATGGGAGATAATCCCCCAATGTATATGTTGTGTTAGGATTGGCATATGGATCAAATGCCAACCCATCCTTATTGCCTATCCACAGGCCTTGCATGTTATCCACCAAGATGTCCAGGGGAAGGCAGTGGTTGAACCCTACTCCTGACTTTTCGTATGGCATCTGATATCTTGGTTGGCAAAGAACACGAACTCCTTTATCATTCTTCCTAACCCATATCCATGCCAATTGCATTGGAAAATATATCTAAAAGCGAAATCTGGGTTGGACAAATATTTGATGTCTTTAGAAAAAGGCTCTTCATCTTCGTCCTCTTGCATGTATGGTTCAATACCATGATCAAGGCTCCCATACACAGTTTTTCTGATTCGGTGGGTAGCCTAGAGGAACAATAGTGCCTACAAGGAGGTGAGGTATCCCCATGTCCTGCATGGACTCTAGTGCGGGTGTTGCTACAATGTTGCACACCAGATACTCCCCCAGGACCGTGTTGGCCATCTCAACAGTGATTTTTGGTGGTTGAGGAGGAAGGAATGGGAGTTCTTCCTGAGTCCACTCCATGTTAGGTGAACTAGGTGTCTCGACTTCCACTCGGCTAGGCATCTCTTCGGTAGAGATGGTTGAGACTGATGGCGGTGCCTCTTATAGGGGTTTCTTCCCTTTGTACTTTAGTGTGGCCATTGTAGGTGGCGTTGTTAGTGAAGGACTAGACGATGAAGATGGACCCAACTAGGGATTTGATGGACTTGTCAACAAGGATACTTGCAAAATCAGACCCTGTTTAGATGGATCAACTAAAAATCCAAATGCGATGATGGAAGGGTCAATTGCGGCATTAGCTGCACCATATTGCAATACTTTAAGGGCTCCAAGTCTGTCGGGACTACATGCACTTGTCCTTCAAGTGTGTACTTTAAGCATTGATGAGCTATCGAAGGGACACAGTTCATGTCCCTAATCCATGGCCGACCTAGCAAGATGTTATAGGCCATCTCACCCTCCAAGATGTGGCACAATGTAGGTATAGTCTTTTGTACCTCTTGGATGGGTAGGACAATTGTGCCAACTTTCGAGCATATTGCATAATTGAATGCTCGCAGTGTATAGGTGGAGGCCACTATGTGAAATGCGGGCAACTTCAGATGTTTCAATGTCATTGTTGTAATGATATTACTAGATGAGCCAGTGTCCACAAACACCCTCTTATAAGGAATCCCGTTGACCCGTGCAATAATGTGTAGGGGTGGATCCACCATGTCACCAGTCATTGATTTCAGCTCATCCTCTCTAAATGTGATGACTGGCTCAATGCACCTTTTGACATGTCCCACAAAGTTTTTGAAGGAGTTTACTTCATGGGGCTGCAACTCGATGGCTTTTAGTATCTCCATTAGAGCCTCCCAATGGGGCCATGATTGTTGTATGAGCTCATAGATGGAGAGCCTAGCCAATGTGGTCCTCAAACTCTAGGTGAGTTTGGTTTGAATCGTGGCCACTGGTCTAGGTGGAGCAAGTTTCGTAAGGTGCTGTTGTGGTTGTGACGTTGTTGGCACCTCTCCTGAAGCTACCACAGGGGCAGCTATGCTTGGGTACCTCTTTTTCTGAGTCACTATACTAATCATCCCTACATACCCCTACATGGGGCAATTTTGTGTTACCTCATTGAATTGTAGGGTCTTTTCCTATGCATCATGGGCAAGCAAGGGGTCCTTAAAGACCTCCATTTGTTGGTTGCTTGGTGCCACAGGATTATCTACCACTAATGTATTATTATCTATTAGGTCTTGCACCAAGCATTTAAACTTCCAACATGCATTAAGGTCATGTCCCTTCCGTTTGTGGAACCTACAGTACAATTATTCCTTGTAGCCCTTAGGTTTTGGTGCATTAGGGTCTATGGGTTGACTCTCGGGTAGGTTGATCAAGTTTACCACTGACAAGCAGTCAAACAGGGAGTCTCTGAACTCTGTGTAAGGTGTGAATTGTCACCTAGGGTGATGCTACTGATTTTGTTCTTGCCTCTAATTTTCTTTGTCATAACTATTAAGAGGCACCGCCTGATAGTTAGCCTTTTGGGGTTGTGTTGCTTGTGTAGGCTTAGGGACGTTTATAGCAACCTGATTGACCACAACGGGTTTCTGTTGCATGGTCCCTATTTTGGTGTTCTTAGACCATTCTTTCTTCTTTGGCTTGGCTATCTCGCCATCCTAAATCTTGATCTCCTCAATGACTCTGGCTTGCGCTAGACTTCCTCTAAAGTGGCATATTGCTACAGCTACAATAGCATGGAGATCGATCTCAAACTTTAAGAACATTTGGGTGAGGTCGAACATAGGAGGGAGGTAGGCCAACTTTGAAAGCAAAGTCCTCCATCGGTTCCCATAGGCCACCATGGTTTCTTCCTCATACTGCCTGAGGCTGGCTAGGTCACTTAGTGATGCCTTCTTCTTGGTGTTAAAGTGAAGCATTCAAGGAATGCATCCACTAGATGATCTAAGTTACTGATGTTGTTCTTTGGAAATTGAGTGAACCAATCCGAGGCAGGGCTCGCGAACGTGGTTATAAATGTTCTCAGCAGTAAAGCATCATTGTCTTGAATGCCAAAGCATTGGCTTAGGAATCTAGTCAAATGTTCTTGGGCATCCTCCTCACCTCTAAAGATTGCCAACTAGGGTAGCTTAAAGTTTTTAGGGTAAGGGGGTGTCGGCACTGACGGATGCACAGGATGACTATGGAGTTGGCATAAAGTGGGATTTTGGGGCCTAGAAGTTTTGGTCTCCACAGACACCAAGAGCTCTAGTAGTGCTTTATATGCATCAAAAGATTTAATCTCATCCTCCTTAGTTTTTTGCCATTACGGGTTATGGGGAATTTGAGGCCTATAGAGGGGAGGCTGAATAAAGCCCCATCTGCCTTGGTAGGGCATTTTTGCCTGCTCTTCTTCTTGCTCATACTCCTTATAAGCTTCTTGAGGAGTTCCTCGGCAAGACCCATGACCATGGGTGGGCACCCACAGAGGGTACCCATCATTGTTCCTGGGAGTGGCCTCCCGCTCAGGTCTAGGGGGTCTCGAAGGCAGAACTTGGTAAGGTCTTGGAGACCTATATTGCACTAAGGGGTTATGCCTCTTGTACCTTTCTACCCTTTGTGTTTGAGGGGTTGGAACCCTCTCAGGCATAGTGTTGTGGAGCAGCTCATCTGTTTGGCACCGAATGCACTCTTTTCTAAGGTGATATAGATGCTCTAGTTGTTGTTGGTCTTGCTCAAGCTACATGATCTACGCTTGGTGGGTGGCATGTCTAGAAAATTCTAGGTCGATCTGCTCTACCGTCTTGAGTCTAGGAGGCCTAGATGCCTCTCCTACACATCTATCTTGGTCATGGTGATCAGATATTTCTATAGGTTGCTTCCCTCTGTCGAGGTTAACGGAATTCACCTGAGGTTCTGGCCTCAGTGGGTGACCCTGATAAATAGTAGGTGCGGAGGCACATTGCTCCCACACTGTATATTGATCTTGAGTAATGTAGTGGTCTTCCTCATTTTCTCTTTCATAAATGTGAAAGGGGTGGGCGGAGTTGGCTCGCCGTGCCAGAAGAGCCTTGTGCTCTGAATTTGTCTTATTGTTTCTGATAATAAGAGGGGGTAAAGGAGGGATTATGTAATCATGTGGCCCCTCCTGATGGACCTTGTGCTGTCCTAGTGCTTCATCGTGTGGTGGCCACTCGTAGCGAGCGTCTAAGGGAGCTTTCCCATCTATGTTGAGTGCCATGTGTAGAGACTCCTCCTTAAAGTGTTTGTGTTGAGTGGGTGTGCCCCTTGAAGGGGTGCCTCTATAGTCCCATTCTATCAAGGCACAAAGTGGACTATCTTGTGGGTCAGGCTACCAAGGTGGAATTACCAAGTCCTTGGGGCTTTAGCGGAGGTGACTTGTGCCCCCTTGTACACTCTTCATATCTTCCGCCCTTGATTGGGCTTGGCTACGGGTGTACACCATGGTGGTGTCTCCCTACAAGATGCATATATTTTATTTCTTTTTATGATTTTTATGCTACACTAATTAGAGGGAACCACAAAATCAAAGGAGTGATTATCTCATTTATAGATTAAATGTGTGCCCTAAATCTGGTTTAGTGTGTTTTGATTTTTTATTTTGACAGTTTTGTAAAGAACATTTTGTAGCAAATGCAATATTATGGCTCTTATGACTCCAAAAAATGGTCACCCCTTCGATATATAATTGCCATGATGTTATACCAAACCTCTCAATATACCCGCCCTTATGTGAGGGAAACTATTGGTACACGAGAGCAAAATGGTACGTGGAACATAGGCGGTATGGAAGGGGGATCGCCCTATTTTTGACACCTACCATAGAAGACTTATCCTCATGCACTAGGAATCACCCCAACTACACTTGGTCAGCTTTCATCAGGATTTACGTCTAGAAATAGTAGTGATCGAGGTTATGGATGCAAAAATTCAAGTCAAGGTGGTGATGAAATCCACCATTGGTCTTGATCAAGGGTTGGGGTTTTATGACCAGCTCCTTGGTGTTCAAATTGCCATGTGATGTGTGGGGCTATTTTTATTTTGCATAAAATAAAGCAAACCTGCAGTAAAAACTTTCCCTAAGCAAGCAAATAACCAGAAAATAGAAAACATAAAATGACAGAAGATGTTTAGGACCTCTACCTCTTCTCTGCCCAAACATGATGCCTCGGAGTTTCTATTTTGAAACTGCACATAGAGCTATTCATCCCCGTGTGGGATGAATAATAGAGCTGTATTCATCACAAGGTGGGACGAATGCCCATTCGCCCCAGGGTGGCATGAATTTTAGCTCTATACTCATCTCAGACTAGAACGAACAACAGTCCAAAGATTTGAAAACTTGGTACCTGCAAGCAAAAACAAACAATTTTTGATCATATTTTTTATCTCAAAAATAGAGGACAAGGTACCACCATGATCACCACTAAAAGAACAAGGATACGAAAACAAAAAGGAAATGCCAAGATGCGATGTAAATGAAACTAAACTTAACACTAAATCCTATGAACTAAAATGCATGAAAGGAGAGAAACAAAAACACATTGAAACAAGGTACAAAAGTGAATATGAAGTACAATCCTTTTTATTAATATGCTTTAGAACCTAGTTACAATCCGTCTCCTCCATTTTCATGGGCTAAGAGTGTTAAATATGTATTTGTCACATCAACAGATGGTATTCCTTCTTCCACGTGCCCACATGTAGAATGGGTGGACCAAACATCACCACCACTTGTGTTGATTAGTCTTGACTCCTTTATGCTCCTCTAATGTTGAGATCCTACGTTCAAGGAAATATAAAATAGTCAGTAGCACCTATAGATAAAATGAAACATGCAATCCCAAAGCCTACGATTAGTGCATGCGAAAAATAAATAAAACGATAACTAAATAGCATCAGAATGATCTAAAAATTTAACAGAGGCATGAGAACATCACCAAGAAGGAAATGCAAAAATAATAGTTGAAAAATTCACCACGGATTTTTAATCGCTCCAGGGTGGGCTGATTAGACCTACAACAAAATGTCAAAAAAGCATTGTCCCAAATGTCCCATCTAGGAGGCTCCAAATCACCTACAAAGTTGGGGTTAGGTAAAATGGAGTATTTTGGGATGACCCAGATGGTTGGATTTTTCCAATTCACCCTCTATCACTAGGAATTTGATGATGCTACATGCATATTAGCAAAAGCGAGAAATAACAAAAACATGATCAAAACTACTTAGAATTACATGAAATTTGAATGCAATCCTATATAAGAAACCTAGAACAAAATGCAAAAGTAACAGAACTTAAATCTACTACATATTTCTAATCGCTTCGGGGTGGGGCGATTAGGACTACAACAGTGTGGGGGGTGCCCTAGGGCAGGATGCCTGCCGTTTGGGGCCCGGTTTTGGAACCAATCCACTTGGTATGGGTCCAAAACCTCTTGTGGGGTGTTTTCAACAAATTTGGTAGGATTTTATGGCCAAATGTCAGGTTTTGGTTCCTGATTTGAGCTTCCAATAATCACCCAATGACCTCCCTTCCAAAAGAGATCAAGGATGTGAAAGGCACAAATCAAAATTTGTGGGGATGTAAAACGGTAGTGCTTCATTGCTAAAAATTCTCCTTCTCTCTACATTTTTGGGGTGAGAAGACTCGCCATTTTATAGACCTAACGGTCTCTTTGGATGAGCATGCAGAGGCGCCACTTGGAAATCATGCCTTCCCAAGGGGGATGAGATTCCTACCTGATTAGGGGCTCCATGACTGCCCTTGTAACTTCCTCTAGCACTCAAAAATGCTCACTCACACTCCCATGCAATAAAGGAAGAGTTAAGTGGTGGATCTGAGCTGCCACTTGTCAAGATTTGACTTTTTGCCCATCAAACCTGCTATTCGCCCCACCCTAGAGTGAATACTGCTAATCGTCCTTGGGTGGAATGAATACCAGTTTGTAATTATCCTTGGGTGGAATGAGTAGAAACCAGAGTGCTTGAAAGGTGCCAAATTGACCTCTAACATTCCAAAACTGCTATGAGAGTGGTTAGGACCACTGTTTAACCTCTTGGGGCTGCCCTAGGGGCTGTGTGTGTCAATGTGATCAATGTTTGCAGTCACATAATTGGATTGGTGTTGTTTTGGTTTCTACAAAACATATTATCAAGGTGTCTAGAAACACCATTTGATGTACAAAATCTACAACATCTTGTGGCAAAAAAAAAGCCACCATTAAAATCTACAAAGAAGCTAAAAATCAATATTTGGAAAGTCTCAGATTGAAAGTGCACTTAGGGTTTCATTAAAATAATAAGTGTAGAAATTTCTACTTAAAATGGTTCATATTATTAGCTTGGTTTTACTCTTACTAAATTATCCAATAAAATTACTAAAAGGAGCATTTGGCCCATCATATTGGTGTAAAATCTATCTAATACAAAGCACCATTCTTGTCCATTCAAGAAGGATAAAAGGTCATATAATACAATGGTCATCATCTCAGCAGGTATAAGGGTAGGTTTCAATAAATAAAATAAAACCATCGAGGAGCACATATTTCTCAAGACTTAAGGTGTAAAAGGACACCATTGCTCCATGTCAAAGAATCTAGATGTAAGCATTAACTTGTAATATCAAAGCCCACACAAGGCCATTATCAATCGTGGATAAAAATAATATCATTAAGGTACATATTAAGGGGCGCTCATCTATGTAAAAATTATCAAAAATTTAATTTTATGAATATGTTACAAACAACATTACGAGAAGCTATTATAGAAATCTATCTACTCTACAAAGGAGCACAAAAATCAACACATTGGTATCATAGAGAATAAGGGAAAAAAATACTACATCTGATATCTCAAGCTTGGTGAAGAAGGTCCACCAAAAGAAGCACCAAAAATGCCATTTGAAGCTCTATAGAACCAAGAAGCATCATAGACAGTGCCATCCAATGTCCTCATTTTTATAATTTCCCAAGAGTAGAACTACAAAGAATTACAATATTTGAAGAACAAAATAGAACTGATAAATTTATTCCATGGATCAACTTTGTATAAATAGCAAAGTTGATCATTAAGAGTCGTTGGATTACAACAACTCATCAAATATGATATAGACTATACTTAGAGTTCACCTAACTCATGGAGGAGTGGCAACTCAAGTATGTCTATCCAACTATGTCCATCCTAGTAGGACTTAAGAGAATAATTACTTGTTCTAACACCCCCCTTAAGTGATTCTAGGGGAGTTTGATACAAATGAGTCCTAGCAACAGGGCCTAGTGAGGTATTGATGTACATATATGTCTTATTTGAAGAGATAGTAAAAACCACATGGGAAAAAACCATATATAAAAAATAAAACAGAAGATGCATGTCTTCGATTTGTGAATATTGTCCTCAATGACAAAAAAATGATGAGTCCCAACAACAGGGCCTGATGAGGTACTCATTTACATTAATATGCGAGAGATGGTGAAAAAACCACTTGGGAAAAACCATCTGTTAGAAAATAAATATAGAGGCATGTCTTTAGATGGTGAAGATTGTCATCGTTAAAAAAAAGGAATGAGTCCCGACAGTTTGGCCTGATGAGGTATTCATGTACAATTTATACTTTAGGAGAGATGATAAAAAAAAATACATGGGAAAAAACCATCCTCCAAAGAATACAACAATAAGAATAAAGGAGAGTTGAAAGATCTATTTTTTTTAATGCAATTGTTTTACCCCAAGTTTCTCTCAAAACTAAATGTAACATGGAGAAGGAAATGACTTGGTGAAGATGTCTGTAATTTGATTTTTAGTGGGAATATAGTCCAAGTATATTTTCCCTATCTGAATATGCTTTTGAATGAAGTGCATGTGAATCTCAATGTGCTTGGTGCGTTGATGCTCAAATAGATTATGTGCAATATAAATTATGCTTTGATTGTCACACCAAATAGTAATAGGTTTATCATGTAGTAGTGCCTTGCAAGTAGTGGGTGATTCTTTTTTTTCCTTGCCAATGACTGAAATGAGGTTGATGTAATAATTTGGATATCAAGCCAACAACATATGAGATATCTAGGTGAGTATGAGTAGGGAACTAAATCCTATGTTTTATTTTTTATTAAGGAAGATAATTCATTTTCCATGGCATCATCCCATTCTTTAATACTAGTTACTTCTTTGAAGGATTGAGGATATGCAGAAATGGACTGACAGACAAGACCAGAGCCTATGGAGTTTAATATGGATTATGGAATATTTTGTATGAGTGGAGTAGCTTATTTAAAAATAGTTCTAGTCCATTTTAGCATAGAATATGGAATAGTAGGAGTGGAAGAACTTTGAGTTGGAGTTATAGGATCCTCATCTTGATCATTAATCTCTAAATTAACCTCTAATGTTGGTTCTTCATTGTATTGAGGCTCTAACATTGGAGATGGTTCAAGAGAATCAATTGAGGAAGAGGATGGTTGAGGATATTTATGAGGGAATGTTTCATCAAATTGAACATTCCTATGAAAATACCTCATGAGTTGTGGGATCAAGGAGCCTGTATGCTTTCATTTCCTCATAATAACCAACAAATATGAGATTTTTGCTTTTCTTGTCTAGAGACTTCCTTTTCTTCTTTGGGATATGTGCCTAAGCAGTACACACAAAAAATTTGAAGGAGACAAATTTTTAAGCCATTCCATGCTTCCTTGGGAGTTAAATGGCCATGATATTTATGATGTGTGTGGTTTTAAATATAGTTTGCACAGTTAATTGCTTCTACCTAAAAAACTTTTGGAAGATCTCTTAAGTGGAGCATACAGCTAGCCATTTCCTTTAAATTTTTATTCTTCCTCTCTGTAATGCCATTTTGCTACGAATTATGGAAGATAGAATGTTGATGAATTATTCCATGACCTGACAGAAAAATTAAGAACTCATTACTGAAGTATTCCCCCATTATCTATATGAAGTTGCTTTATTTTGCAAGAGGCCTAATTTTCAACTAAATATTTGAATATTTTTAAGTGGGATAGAACATCAGTCTTGTATTTTAGGAAGTATACCCAAATTATTTTGGAAAAATCATCAATGAAGGTTAAAGCATATTTTGCTTCTTTGAAAGAAGGCTCTTGGAAGACCATCATGTCACTATGGATGAACTCTAGAGGGGATGAGGCCTTTAGAGAACCATTAGGATGTAAAGGATCTTGATGTTGCTTTCAAAGAGCACATCCAGGACATACTCCATCAATAGAAAAAACTTGTGGTAATCCTGTTACCATTTTGTTGGTGTTCAATTCTTTTAGGTAGTTATAACTGAGGTGCCCAAACCTTTCATGCCAAATTTTGCTTTCAATATCTCCATGTGCAACAAAATCGGAGGCCCCTTCTAAAATTTTGAATATTTTTAAGTGAAATAGGTGAGTGATGTGATCAATATCTCCTTTGGCTATGAGAGAGTTGGGATATCGAAAGTCTCTTATCTCAACTCTTGTTGGTGAGAAGAGAATTATTTTACCCTTTCCAAAAGTGCAAATATGATAGATGAAGAGGAGATTTGTTACAATGTTTGTAACATAGAAAACATTATTGATATAACCACCATAAATGTATATGTCCTATTTTACATTGATTGGGATAAATGATGAATCACCAAATTCTATGCTACTTGTTGAACTTGAGGAGATTGAAGAGAATGACTCATTTGAGGAAGTCATGTGATGAGTTGCTCTTGAATCTAGAACCTAGTATTTTGATGAATTTTTTGTGATATTGCCTTGAAAATTTAGGGCTTCTTATATTTTCTTCTTAGTGTCTATCGTTTGATCCTTCATTGCTACCTCTAGTTGTTGTCTTTTCGAAGATTTGTTTATAGAATGGCCATTTTTTTGCAATGAGTACAAGTATTGGAACTCATTTATTTCTTTTTGAATTTTTATTTAGTAGATATGGATGCTACTAAGGCTCTTGAGGAAGAGGAAGAGATATAATATTTTGCAATTTTGGTTTCTTATAAAGTTAGCCTATCAAAAAATTCCTCTAAGGAGGGCATTTTAAAACTTACACCAAGAGCATATTTTGTAGATAAAAAAGTGGTTGCAAAAATTTTAAATACACCATTTAATTTATAAATAATTAAATAGATGCATTATTCTTCTATTTTAGACTTGCCACTACCTTTGTATTGAGTGAGAATTTCTTTAAATTTGGTGAGAATGTCAATAATATTACTGAAATATTCAGGAGATAATGCAATTAATTCTACCTCTAGCTGCATTGACCATATTTGATCTACTTTTCCAAATAATTTATTTAGTTTCTCCCAAATTTTACAAGGATTTTTACAATCTGTAATGTGAAACCATAATATTTCATTTACATTAGTTCTTATAATAGCTATTGTTTCATACATCTCCCTTTTATGAACACATATTTCATATTCTTTTTCAAATTCAGGTTTTTTTTCTTCTAGTAGGTGTATGAGCCCTTTTTGAGAAATGAGATTTAATATTTTGGGTTTCCATTTATGATAGTTATGAGGGGTCAGAGGATCAATTATATTCACTATATTCATTTTTCCAAATAAATTTGAAGTGAACCAATAATTCCCCCTATAACTTCAAGGATATTATTAATGGAATACAATGGAGCTTTAGAGAAGAAAACTAAATCCTAAGAGTAATACCAATCTCCTCAATTTACCTACCCTAACGAGAGGGAAACTATAAGTAAATGAGGAGGTTTGATAATTCTGAAATAGGCTAATGAAGCAAGAATAATTGGCCAGGCCTTTATACTTATTCTTCTCAATTACCTACCCTTACGAGAGGGAAACTATAAGTAATGAGTAGAATGGTACTTGGAACATAGAATTTTGATGAAAATATAATCAAACAAACCAATATATTGAACTCTCAATAACCAACCCTTACATGAGGGAAACTATAAGTTTTTTGAGAAGTGCAATACTTAGAATTTAGTTGATACTGAAATTGGTTTAAAGAAAAAATTTGTTTGCTTTATTTTAATACGTAATTAAAATATAAAGTATTATTAATTTTTTGTAAAAAGTTTGAAATGAAAGAATATGACCAAGTGGCTATGAAAAAAAAACCATAGATTAGTTTCTCATCCAAATATATTTCCTTTAGTTTATATAATTAAGAACTTATTATTTTTAAATATAATAAAGCCAATGAGGCAAAACAAGAAGTAGAGACCAATAAGAACAACCCCCCTTGAAGCCTTAGAACAAAGGTGCAAGAAATGGCACCTTGAAACCCCCCAAAAAATATTATTAAACTTGGTTACAAACATTGCCCTTTTTTTTCTTGTTAGTGTCTAAAACAAATTAGGCACGAAAGAAAAAAATGACAAAAATATAGCGAGATTGTGGTAACCCCTAATATAAAGAGCATATCTCTATTTAGTACGGTTTTTTATAAAAAATAGTGGTGAATAGAAGATTTGATTTTTTTTTAAAATGATTATGCTCGAGAGGTCACTTTTGGACTTTGTTAGGGCCCTAAAAAAAGGTTCAAACATTACAAGAGATGTCAATAAATATTGATATAAGGGTATTAAAGACTCTCATTCTTCATTGATTTCATAGGAATGAAAAATAAATAAATAAAAAATTACCTGACTTTTTTTGGAAGAGTCATCACTGTAATGGGTCAACAAATGGGCAGAGAAGGATCGTTGAAGGTCTTCGAAGGAGGACATTCTCACTTGTTACCTGACCAATATTGGAAGAGGTAAAGCTCTTTGACAACGAGTAGGGAGAGAAGGGCCTTAGAAAGACACTAAGGAGCACGTTTCTTCATAGCATGTGAGGAATCATTCCAAAAAGAAATTCGAATAGTGAGAGAATAAAAGAAATCTGAATAGTGAGAGAAACACCTACAAAATATTTAAAGGAAATAATTTTTATTTAAATGAACCTCTCTTGACTACCAAGTATTTACTCCTAAATAAAATTGGTTTCTCAAACAATGAGGAATACACTACAACTTCAATGCATGTTCTTTGAAAGGAGCACGATTTACCTGTGATATCACTATATTTTTTGATAGAATTAAATATAATATAAATATATATAAAATAACACCAATACATTTGTTATTCTACCTAAAACATAGTGGAGAATATGTCAGGGAAGGAGAATATCTAGCGCTTCCTGTACTTACAAAAAATCATAGAGAAATGTAATGATGCTCACTCTATCACAGAAGGGAAACAACACTTACACAATAAAGCTAAACATATTCAAAAAATTTATGAATGTGATTCAAAGCTTGGATGAGAGAGCAATATTTAACAATCATATATATATAATATTTGAATATTATGTTGAAGCACCAGAGAACGAATAGAAAGCGAGCTTAGAGTGGAGTGAAGAGGAAAAAATCTTAAATATTTGGCCTCCATCGAGCTCTAAGATCGTATCGAATGCTCATTGAGGAAGACGAAAAATGCTGCACTCCAAGCTTGAGATGAAGGCAACATTAAAAAAAAAACTTGCCATGTATTTTAATTTATCATAAGCACTCTTTGTAATAAATGACCCAACTTCTAAAAAAAAGATGTGTAATATTGCATTAAAAAAAAAATATATCTCACGATATACTTTGGAGTATATTAGAAATAAACAAAGACTCATGAGATATTTGAGGCTACGATTTTGAAAAAACTCCACCGAAAAAGGAATGTCCACGAATGTTCCACAAAAATAATGATGCAATGATTGCGAAGGAGGAGCCAAGGCAAAAGTTATGTCAAGAGAAGTGGACCAACGAGATTTGATTCTGAGATCTATGGAGAACAAGTTAAAAAAATTGCAGGAACCAAAGAAAAGAATGAAATTTATATATTGCCTTGGAAATCAGTATTTTTTTTTTTTTTAAATGTTCCTATTGAAGCTAATATCTATATCTTATTTTTTAAACATAAGGAGAATCTATTATGGTAAAATGAACTTTAAAACAAAATTAGATAGAACCATAAATAGACTTTCAAAAAATTGTAGATGATATATGAGCAATCTACAATAGATATGAAAAAACACCTTTTAAAAAAAGATAAGAGATAAGAACCAGTTTGTGAAACTGCCTTCAAGAGAGAATGCTTAGAAGAATCTACCTTTCTATGATACCATGTTATAATTTCCCAAGAGTAGAACTAAAAAGAATTACAATATTTGAAGAACAAAATAGAACTGATTTATTTATTCAATGGATCAACTTTGTATAAATAGCAAAGTTGATCATTGAGATCCATTGGATTACAACTCATAAAATATGATCTATACTATACTGAGAGTTCACCTGACTCATGGATGAGTGGAAAATCAAGTATGTCTATCCTACTAGGACTTAAGAGAATAATTACTTACTCTAACACTCATCAAAAGTACCTGCAAAAGAAAGAGTTTGCTTGTTGTCCAAGAAATAAAGCAAGATAAAAAATAAACATATGAAAGGGCAAAGAGAAGTTATAACACTCTTTCTGGAAGCATTATAGTAAATTTCTACATGTAAATACCTTGAATACCACATTCTAAGGTGCCATCTCAACTATTAATGCTCAATAAAATTCAAGCACCTAATCAAGAGGAGTTACAAGGAATATTGAGGAGGTTACATATTTTATTTTTGCATGGGCATTGAAAGAATTTTAATTTATAACTCTCATTCACAACTTATCCAAAAGGAATAATATTCCATTCTATTTAGAAGCAATCATGTTGGAGAAAGCATCAAAACAAAATAAAAATGAAGTAAAACCAAATCCAAGTTCATAGCATAATCAAAATTCAAGCTCATGGTAGAATTACATAGCAACATTGGTATCATAACAATAGCGAGAAGAGAGAGCATTAAATACTCCTAGTAAAATCAATTATACAAGAAGCCTCGAAGCAGTGCCATCAAGGAAACCAACCACCATCCCAGTTAAATCCTATGCCCATGCATTGAAGATAATGTATAAAAGAGCACTTAAGAGTGTTGTCATCTATGTCTAAGAATCAAAATCAGATACATAGAGGTTTGGGGTATCACAAAGGTAAGACTATATCTATTCCAATTTTATTTCATTAATAAGGAGATATAAGGTATAAAATAAGGTTTAAACATTAAGAAAAATCAACCAAATTTGAAAGAAATATTAAGAAAAAGAATATATAGATTAATTGCCTAATATTTGTAAACTAAAGCATAGGAGAAATAAGGATTTCTACCTGGACAAATTAATTATTTAACATTGTAAATATCATTATTTTTTAAAATTCCATATTAGGGAGTTATAAGGAATACTACACCAAAATAGGTAGTTGGAATTTTGAAACAATAAATATCAAATTATCAAAGGCTATAAAAGAAGGTTCTACAAGGAAAATCAAGAGTTGGAAACTAATTATTATACTTGTCTCAAACTCACATTAAAGGGACAAAATAGTTTCAACAAATAGAACCTCATCAAATTAGAAAGTGCGTAAGTTCAATAGGAGAAATAAGGTGTAAAAGAAGTTGATATTTACTATTTACAAAAACTTTATAAAATAAACTTCAAATTGAACTACTATTCTAGCATTTAGTGTTACTAGGGAGACATAAGGTATTCCACAAAACTTGATAATAATAGAATTCATTCAAAATTTATCAGGTACTCAATTCATTTGGGAATAATAAGGAAGCCTACAAAACCTAAGCATTAAAATGTTATATCAAGCTCATAACTAGGGAGTCACAAGGAATACTATTTTCCAAGAAGCTAAATATGTCTACCAGCTTCCTAAGCAATACATTTAAAAGTGGAATGATAAAAATGCCAATATGGATTAAAAGCATAATTGGTAATACAATGGATAATAATCAGGAAAGTACAAAATAAAAGGAAGAATTAATAAAATGGGAAATAAGTTCTTCTAATGAAGTTGATGATATCAATGAAAACACAAAAGGCCACAAGGGATAAAAAGAGATAGATTAAGAACACTTGATACAAAGAAGTAAAAATGGAATAGCTTCAATTGTGCACATATGGTTTAAAGATCTAGTTAGAGATATTGATAAACATGATATCCCCAAGATAGACTACAAAGCATTTAGAACATCTCTAATGTGCACCTATTGCAATCAATACGATCATGAAAATATCAATTGTTGGAATTTCCATACATAAAAATATTGTAAAAGAAAAAACCACTTATCTTTCTTCTTCTACCATAAATTCAAGTATTACAAAATCCATGAAGAAATATTACTACAAATAATAGATTGCTACCTAAAAAATATTATCTCAAAAGGATCTACTAACTATGATATCAAGTTTAATGCTTATAAATGTCAGAGAGATAGGTCATACAGAAATCCAAAGGAAAAAATATGGATCAATTCTGATCCACTTCAGACATGCCAAATCATGAGATCACTAGTTCATCAAAGATATCTGATATAAAATAATAGAGGATTGGAAAGGACAAGAAGCTACAACATGAAGATCGAAGCAACTAAAGAAGATCCTAATCAAATCAAATATTATACTCAAGAATAATCAATGCAAGAAGGCATAAAGTGCAATATGAATTAAAGAGGACCATATCAAGCTAAAGAATAACTGAAGATAAATATCCATATTGAAGATTGAAATATTCAATACCCAAATAATGTAATACAGGGGGTGTTAGAGTTAGAGTATATTACATAATTTGGGTCATGTAAATGTAACACATTAGGTACATAGTTAGAGTAGAAGATTACTTTAAGGGAATGTTAGCTAGTTACTTCAAGTAATATCATAAATGCACAAGTGACAATGCGCAAGTTATAATGTGCAAGACATCCTCTTGTATAGCTAGGTAGAGTCTATTTTCCTATATAAAGGACCTCATAGATAAATTTAGGATCATCAAGTCAAGTTCTTATCTAGTGTAGTTTAGTAGATAGTAGAGCTCCTATATGGAGCATAGTGTAGCTCTTTATCTCATTGTAATGGAGTGGTTATTTCCTCCATACTTCATTGTAATTGTGTCATTTCTATTTATAATATATTTCAGGCATATTGCAGACTCACTTTATTTCATATTTATTGCATCTTATTAGAACTTGTGTTAAATATCCTCCATTGCATATATCCTCAAAATCTAACATTTTGGATCAGCTTATGTATGAGAAAGAGATCTATAATTATTTATTGCCAATTCAAAATGGATTAGAATATTTGAAAGTCCTTCAATATGGATGGGTTGTGGTTATTTGATAGTCGTAGCATTCACATAAGGAATCAACTCAATTGTATCAAAAGGAGAAATATTGGAATTATTATATGTAACATACTCTTCATCACTCTTTAACTTACCTCTTGTTTTAGTTATATAAACTCTTAGATATTTTAAGTGATATATAGTCTTTGACATTATTGAAGTCTAAAATTTTCATATTAGAGAACTCAATTTCAATTTTATTAACTTCTTTAGCACAGTTTTTTATAAAGATATTTCAAATTAGTCCATACATTAATTGGATTAGTTTTCTCTCTTATGTGTAAATGTATATCTAGTTCCACCAACATAAAAAATATTCCAAGTTCTGCCTCATTTCTCTCAATGACTTCATGATCACTAAGACCATCTTCTAGTTCATTATTGAAAATAAACCAAATATTTTTGCTTTTGATTAATCATACCATTTGAATTGACCAAGTGTTATAATTTTACCCATTGAGAGAAGTAACATACCCTAAGAAATTTATTTTATACAAAATCCCTAAAAAATTTTATAACAAGTCCATAAAATAATATCACCACTATGTAGAGCTTGAAAAATCATGCAATTTAGAAAAAAAGGCTTCAAACACTTTTGTATGCAAAAATTATGGCCTCCAAAATATTTAGTTAAATTAACACTCAAATAAAGAAAAATTAAATGCCAAACATTAATTTTTTTGTGTTGAATTAGCTACTACAACATTTCACCACTAGATTGGATGCTGCACCTACAAATTTGAGTTTAACACTTTATTGAATATGATTGGTTAATGACTCATATATTATAACAACAACAACAATAATTATTATTATTATTGAATTTTTTAAAGTTGACAATCATAAGCCTATCATGACTCGGTTTTAAATATAAGAGAATATCATTGTGCCATGTGCATCTCTATAATATAAAGTGGTAATAATATATTTGACCATTTGGATTGACTCAAGATTCTTGGAATAAGAAAAAATATACCATTTTTATGTTTTAAACTTGATACTTATTTATCATATATGAGTCACCTAACCATTATGCCATGTAGTTAGTTGATGTGGGAGAAGACCCCTTTGACTTAGCCATAGCCATCCAATAGTTATGAGGAATTATTAAAATAAAAGGCCACCTTTGACGATTCAACCTAAAGATCTCCTTATTGCAAGTAGAGTGCCTAACCACTAAACTACAAATACATATGTGACTTAAGAAGAGAATGTCAAATCCCTTCATTTAAATTTAGTTGAAAGCCTTATAAAATTATCATTAGTGATCTGAATATGTGATGATATTTAGGTTAAGATCATTATATACCAACACACCACTTCTAGCTAGCAGAAAAATGAGAAAGGGTTCAACCAAAAATTAGAATGTGACTATAGTAAGTGGTTGCATTATTTGAGCATCCAACCTCTTGGATATAGAATGAATAACCTAGCCATCACATCATCTATGCCAACATGTCACTAATGCATTAGATCACCTGGATATTTGATGGTAGGTTGCACAAAGCATGTGTGCATGAGTTTACATGCAAATGGTACCTAAAGAAAGGCACAAAAGAGAATGTGACCTGAATGTTGGCTCTAGTTTTTAAAGTATTGATCCCTACTTTTCATTAATGAGTGAATCTACTTTAGATCTTGCTTTTTTGCCATGCTTTAATTTATAATATGTTTTAGAACCTTTCCAAAATATTCATTTACTACACTAATATGCTAAAAACATATATAATGCAAATTAGAAGAATGTAATAATAAATGACATATATAAAATGAAAGGAAATGATAAGAAGTAAATAGTGGGTGCCCATGGGAACATTAATATATCATATTTTATTTATGCTTCAATATCAATAGATCCTCAACGAGGGGTATTTATAGTGATGCCAAATCTCCAATAAGATGTTAACATAATGCTGACATAAACTTAACCTTGAGGTTAACCTTACAATAATATAATAATAGGTTACCCATTACAATATAATACTACTAGGTCATCCACAAACAAAAGGCTAGATAGAGATTGTCAACAAATATTTTAAGACCTACCTTCTTTACTTTACCTCTGATCATCCTACACAATGGACGAAGTGGCTTCCCTTGGTCGATTGGTGGTATAACACTTCCTATCACATGAGGACCAAGGTCACCCCTTTTGAATTAGTTTATGGATGACCTCCATTCATGTCCTCCTCCTACATTCTAGGTAGCTTGAAGGTCCATGCAATCAACACTACATTGAACCAATATGCTAAAGTCCTCTGTCAACTAAATATGAGCTTGGAAGTGGCCCAAAAATAGATGCACCAACAACTTGATTAGCATTATTCTAAGCATAGCTTTGATATTGGTGATGTGGTCTTCCTTCATTTGTAGCCATACAAATATTCATCATCCACCTTCGCAAGTGCCAAAAACTTGTCACCAAATATTATGGCCCCTACCATGTTATTTATTGGATTGGTTCCACGACCTACAAATTTTCCCTACCATATACATCCAATATCCACCATGTCTTTCATGTATCCTCTATTAAGAAGGTTGTAAGCAATTAGGTATATGTTCAAATTGTCATCCCAAAATTGTGTGAAGAAGGTTCTATCTTACTCAAGCTATAATAATTGTTGTTTCGTAGGATATGAACTCTTCACAACTAAGCCATTACTAAGGTCCTTGTTCAGTGACATGGTATACAACTAGAAGATGCTACATTGAAGTCTCTCCAACAACTCTAGTATTAGTTTTCTTATGTACAACTTTGAAGATAAATTATTTTTGAGGACATGTTAGGATCCCATCCTAACATTATTTTTGTAATTTGCATATGATTATGTAATGGCTCACTTCAAATGTAGGGACCTATTTATTATTTTATTTTGAAATACCTTGTAATGGTATGTAGCAATTAAGACACCTAGACAAGTAGAGTCATTCCATGTAGCAATTTTCAAGAATGTAATTAATGTTTGGTAGAAGATTCTAACTCAAGTGACATTTTTAATGTAATCCAATTCTTGAGCTTTAAGTTAAGGTTGCATGAAGTATTTCCTTAAAATATATGGAGCCATGTACAAATGTATCTTTTTAGAAATTAGTAAAAAAATTGTAGGTTGCCCCCTCAAAGAGGCCTACGATTTTGTGTTTGTTGTAAAAGTATTTAGTTATGCATTTAATTTCCACATTAAGATATTTTATGATTCTGTGTTTATTTTGAGAGTGTTTAATTCTAGCTTTTACGTTATGCATTTTAAAATTTTATTATTACATGAATCTATGCTTATTTTCAATATTTTGTGTGAGTGAGTTTATTTTTAATAATAAATTTTAACAAAAATCTAAATTTAAACTACAAGAAAGAGTAAAAATAGAAAGTTGAAGGATAAATATGTAAATATATCAAACCAATGGCTTACTAACAACAACAAAGAATAGAATTTCTGGAGCTTCGACCTAACATGTTAGAAACTTAAAATCTATCGAATTCAAAGAAAATTTGAATCCCTTATTTGAGAGGTTTTCTTTGGTTTGTTGTATAATAAATAAATAATGTTTTTTGTAGATAAACAAAAAAATATTATAAACTTTACTCAACGAAGACCCAACCCCGATTCAAAAAATCTTCTTGGCAAACCTGTCTATTACTTTCAGATATACTTTATTTGAGAGTTATTAAAAAAGTGAATACTAAAGGGATAAATGTTAGTATTTAATTATTATTAAACCAATAATATTGAGCAATTTATCTAAACATACTTGCAAAAGAATATTAACAAAAAAATGACCAAAACAATCACACAACAATTTGATATAGTATATAATGGTTCACCCAGTGTGGGCTACATCCCCGGAGAATAATTTTAGTCCTTATTAAGTCCTCCAAGAACCAGAGGTAATAAAAAACACCCAACCATTGTACACATCCTCTCAATGGCTCCAAACAAATAAATCCTCTCAACATACACCGTCTCTCCCAAAAATTCACACTATGATTTCTATGCAACCATTAATTTTATAGATTCTATCTTGGGATTACACACCAAGGATAGACCCATCAATTATGGATTTTTTTGGACTGATTTTTTTAGTTTAGAAAGTTTCCACACATAAAAGAAACTAGTTACCAAACATAGAGAAAACCAAATTTTATCCAAATTTAGGCTCCATCTTATCAATCTCCCACTTGGAGACTAAATCGTTGTAACACCCTATATCTAAGGAATTTAAAATATTCTCATAAAATTGATCTATTCCCTTATACCAATTAAAGTTGAGCAAAATATCAACTTCTCCCTTAAAACAATTTTATTAAATATATCTGCAAGATTCTTGGAAGTGTGAATCTTATGCAGTTTTAGAGATCCATCCTCCATGACTAACCTTATGAAGTGATATTTTAGCTTAATGTGTTTGGTTCTTCAGTGGAATACCAAGTTATTCGTAATATGGATAGAACTCTAGCTATCAATCCATAACTTTTTATCTTCCCGCTTCTTCCCTAACTGCTCCATAAGTCTCTAGAACTATATCATATCTTTGCTTGCTTCAGTAGCAACAACATATTCAGCTTCCATGGTTGAAAGGGCTACAACTTGTTGGAATTTTGATATCCAACTGACTACTCCTCCACCTACAGTGAAAATATAGTCGGTAGTGCTCCTTCCACCATAAAGACTCCTACCATGTCAGATTCTACTAAACCTTGTAAACTTAAATTAGTACCACAAAAATTCAAACAATATTTAAAAGTACATCTCAAATACCTGAATGTCCACTTAACATTTTGTCAATGCCATTTTCCTAGATTATTCATGAACCTACTTATAACTTCGACTACTTGGGCTATATCTATTCTTGTGTAAACCATGGCATACATCAAAATTCCCATAGTGGAAGCATATGGAACTCTTGTCATGTATTTTTGCTCCCGTGTATCTTTGAACATAAATCCTTACTCAGTTTGAAATAACTTGCCAAAGGTGTGCTCACTAGTTTTGCATTTTCCATGCTGAAAGTTTGTAGCACATTATCAATATAGTCCTTTTATGAAAATTTAAGAAAATTATTCTTCCTATATCTTAATATTTGCATTCCAAGGATTTGCTTTGCAGCCCCCAAATCCTTCATGGAAAACGTGCTTGTCAATTTCCCTTTCAGGTCATTTATGTCCTACATGTTAGACCCTGCAACCAACAATTCATCTACATACAGTAACAAAATAATGAAGGTACCATCACCAATTCTCCCAAAATATACATAATGATCAGATTGACATCTTTTGAATTCATTTTTAGCTATTAAACTGTCAAATTTCTTGTACTACTGCCTAGGTTCTTTCTTGAGTCCATATAAGGTTTTCTTTAACCTACATACGAGATTTTTCTTACCCTTTACCTCATAGCCCTCTCATTGATTCATGTAAAACTCCTCCTACAAATATCCATAAAGGAAAGTTGTCTTTACATCAAGTTGTTCAAGGTGCAAATTCTCAATAGTACCTAAATTTAAATTTGTTCTAATGGAGGTCATTTTTACAACTGGTGAGAAAATATCATCAAATTCAATTCCCTTATTATGTGTAAAACCTTTTAAAATAAGTCTATATTTATATATTTTATTGCCTCTTGCCTCCTCCTTGACTCTATACACCCATTTTTTGTGTAGTGCCATTTTTCCTATAGGTAGCTCAACCAACTCCCATGTTTGGTTGTGAATAAGAGACTCCATCTCCTCATTCATTGCCTACTCCCACTTATTGTTGGTATTTGTAAAGCTTCATCAAAGCACTCTAGATCACCAAAATCAGAATATAACACATAATAAAGTGCAGTGAAATAACAGTCTAGTAACTTACTTACCCTTGTAGACATAACATAATAAAAAAATGTTGGGAGATTATACTTGTCCTGGTAGATTTTCTGACAGCACCTATAGGAGATTGAGGTACTAGATATTGTTGTTCTTGAATGCTTTGTGGTGGAGTTTGTGACTCTTGTTCTTGGACATCTCCTTGCACTCTTTGTACTATTGGTTCACCATCAAGCTCAACATATAGAGAATCATCCTTCTTTACCTGCAACCTATCCTTATACAAACTCTTCTAATTAAATACATTCCTACTTTTGATGATTGTACGGTTAATATTATCCCATGACCTGTAACCCAATCCATAAACTCCATAACCAATGAAATAATATTTCTGTGATTTTGCATCTAACTTCTTTCTATTCTCCTTATCAATATGAGCAAAAAACTCACATCCAAAAACTTTAAAAAAAGAGTAATTGCAAATTTTACCAGTCCATATCTCTTCTGGAATCCCACTATATAATGCACTTGAAGACCCCATGTTGATAAAATAAACTATAGTGTCAACACAATATACCCATAAAAATAAAGGTAATCCTACATGCAATATAAGGCACTTGGCACACTCCATAATAGTCCTATTAATCCTTTTAGACACCCCATTCTCTTGAAATGTTCTAGGTGTTACCTTAATCCTCCCGATTCCATTCAATGAGCAATAATTTTCAAAATTATTAGAACAATACTCACCACCATTATCATATTTGAGACACTTAACCTTATTACTAGTCTTATTATCTACTAATGCCTTCCATTTTTGAAAGGTATCAATCACAGAAAATTTATTTCTAATGTAATATATCCACATATTTATAATGGCATCATCTATGAAGGTAACATAATAAGTACCAGCTCTAATTTCTCATTTTTATTTTCTTTTCCAAATTTAAAAAATCTTATCCTCTTCTATCGAGTGAAGAATATTTATTCCCTTTCCAAAAAATCCCAAAACCACCTCTTTCATATTTGGTAGTAACTTTATCGAGTGAAGAATCTTTATTCCCTTTTCATTCATGTGGCCCAATCTATGGTGCCACAACTCTATACTCTCTCTTGTAGCCACTAAATTAATTGTACAATTAAAATTATTGGTAAGTAAATATAAAGTACCAATAATCTTACCCTTGGATACCACCATTGATCTCTTGGTGACCTTCCAATAATGATATCTAAATGCAGTGACATATCCTTCATTATAAAGTTTGCTTGTTGAAATTAAATTTCTCTTGATATCTGAAATATGTGGGACATCATTTGAAATCCAATAATTTCCATTTGGTAGCTTCATTTTAATTTTCCCATGCCAACAATCTTATAAGAATAGTCATATCCCAATAGCACCTGTCCATAATCACTTTGGACATACTCTATAAAATATTCATGGTGAGATGTAGCATGAAAAGAGGCTCTAGAGTCTATTACCTAGTAATCACTATTATTATCTAATGATAAAATTAAGGTATCCTGTGGAATTTCACATACAATATTTGCTTCTTGATTACCATGACTCTCTCCGTCTCCTTGTCCAGTATTCTTTTTGCTCCAACAATCCTTTTTAGATGTCCTTTATTTTTGCAATACCAACACTCAACCTTGCTCTTTTCTTTGGACTTTGATCTCCTTTTAGATTTTTCTCTAATTGGAATTTTGTCCCTTTCCATATGCCTACCTCTGTTCTCAACTATCAAAGCAGTTCCTTATGATGTTGTTTCTTCTGTAGTCTTTCTTCTCATATCCTCACTGAGGATAACACCAATAATATCATAAAAAACTAATTTATGTGAACTAGATGCATAATTACTTACTGTCATTACTAAGTTGTTCTAAATTTTTGGTAGAGAGCATAAAATAAGCAAGGCTCTTACTTCATCATCAAAATCAATTTCTATCAAGCTCAATTGATTAGTAACAGTGTTAAAATTATTTAAATGGTCTTGTACCGACTCTCCTTCATTCATCTACATATTAAATAGTTTCTTCATAAGAAATACCTTGTTGGATGCAAAGGGTTTTTCGTACAACTTTGCTAGAGCATCCATTACATCCTTTGTTGTTTTATTTTTGAAGATGTTGAAGGCTACCTGGCTTACCAAGAATAGTCTCACAGTACCCAATGCCTTTCTATAAATGAGTTTCTATTCTTCATCCATCATGGTTGAAGGTTTATTTGATGCACCCTCTAGAGGTTGATAAATATTCTTTTGGTACAATTAATCTTCAATCTACATCTTCCAAAGCTAGAAGTTTTACCCATTGAATTTCTCCACTCTAAATTTTGAGTCTTCTATCATTTACTCCAAATCGAAAAAAATTCTTTGCTTCTGAGTACCCAACACAATATGCTTTGATACCAATTGTTACTATTTACCTATTATTACCAATAATATTGAGCAATTTATCTTAACATATTTGTAGAAGAACATTAACAAAAAAATAATCAAAACAATCACACAATAAATTGACACAGTATGTAATAATGTTCACCTAGTGTGGGCTCGTCCCCAAAGAATAATTTTAGTCCTAATTAAGTCCTCCAAGCACCAAAGGGAATCACCAACAACCAACCATTGTACACATCCTCTCAATGGCTCAAAACAAAGAAATCCTCTCAACATACACCATCTCTCCAAAAAATCACACTATGATTTCTATGCAACCATTAATTTTTATAGATTCTATCTTGGAATTAGACACCAAGGATAGACCCATCAATTATGAATTTTTTTAACTGATTTTTTCAGTTTAGAAAGTTTCCATGCATAAAAGCAACTAGTTACCAAACACAGATAACTCATTTTTAGCCAAATTTAGGCTCCATATTATCATTAAAGACATGGTTGAATGAAAAGAAAAATTTAACCATTATTCAAACATTTAATTCATCACGTGAATACTAAACTATATGCTTTACATGTATCGTCGAAGTTCTTGATAGTTGTTCCATTCATCTCGTGATTACTAAAACTAGTGTTTCGAAACCCGCAACTCACCAATAACTCGGCTACCAAATTTTGGTGAGTACTCGACAACTCAAAGATTACTCGAGAAAAACTTGGTAATGACTCAAAAAAAAAATAAAGAAATTAAAAGTCTCCTTCCTGCCTCCCCTATTTCTCCTCCTACCTTTCCCTTGCCTGCCTCCCCTGTTTCTACCCATGGCTCCCCTACCTATCTCCCCTATTTCTCCCCGTGGATCCCTGCCTGCCTCCCCTATTTCTCCACTTAGTTATTATGTTTCTCTGCATCTCTTGCCTTTGTCCGTATGAACCTTGATGAGAAATCACCAATTACTTGGCAAATACTTGACGAGTAACTTATCGTGGCCCGAGTTTTTGACTAAATAAACTCGAGTTTCATGCATACTCATGGAAAACCTTCAAGTTTTTAAACACTAAAACCATATGCTTAGACATATCACCTAAGTTATTAATAGTTTTTAGGAAAGTCATTTTGATAGGTGTTTATGATTCTTGTCCACCAGTAGGCATATCTAGATTTCCTAACCCAATTATGATAGTGGTGATGATGGTGGCCTGTAAAAAGAGCACGACACATTTGGTTAAAAGGACGGACAATGTATAGCAGCCCCCCATTTTATTCCAACATCCAAACATATTCAACAACAATATTCTCAAAATGAGGGACACCACATAGAAATTGAACCCTGGTCCATTTTACCATGAATTTTATAGCCATGTAGATAAAACCTATGCTACCCCCCAAAAATATGACCATAGAAGTCCCCAAAAAAAAACTTGTTAAATTTTTTTCTCTGTGTGCCAGCATCGAATACACTACAACAATGAAACCGTAGGCACCAAATGCAAAGGCTTTGCAAATGAATGAATTGGTAATGCACATGAAGAGCATATTATCTACTTTTTTCAACAAAAAACTCATTTCCCATATCAAAAAAACCAACAACGACAAGAAGAAGGCCATGCAATAGGAAAACAAAAATGGCTTGAAGGAATTATATCCAAATAGAATCAGTTTCCCTAGATAACCTTCTTTCTTACTTGTCATCTCGAAACAACCCAAAATAATAAAGCGAACATGAATGAAAATATAGCCAGTAACACTACCACCACTAATTCCAAGCCATGTCTCAGAGAAAATGTTTCCTCCATGATCTACATGGATGTAGAAAATTTCTTTTGGCTGACATCTGGGTCGCTGTAGAGGAACGACCTCTGGTGGGGATGAAAACTAGAAATATTGCCTATAAGATTGTATGACTATAAGATCATACGACTCATGGTACTATGTTTTTCTCCTTGCAATATTGAGTGGTATCAATCCTACCTTGTTCACTTCAAGTACGCTCAGCTACAAGTCCACCATCTAAAGTCGATTGGTTTAAAAATTAGGAGATAGAATTCATTGGGCTTTTAAGAGAGAAAATCGAGAAAAAGTGGAATAAAAAAGAGGCATTAAGAATAAATATATGTGCATGTCTTTATTGCTTTTTGCAATATGTATAGTTGTGTTGCCTCCACTTTCCATAGGGATTGGTTACTTTTCTTCCATTCTTGTACAAGGGGAAACTTGGTAATCAGGTTCGTTGATTACCTGTAATAAATTTTCTGTTTTCATTAAAAATTTAACAATTCTAACATGTCTAGCTTCAACTGCCAGGTGTAGAACATTCCAACCTCGCTTGTCTCATATTTTGATAATTCTTGGGCTGCTTTCGATCAGTTGTTTCATTCTTTCTAGAAATCCCAAATTCATTGTCATAAAGAGAGGAGTATACCCACTGCAATTGAATAAATAACCCCACTTCAGTCCTGTAATATAGCAATTTTTTTACCATATCGAATTCATGCACAAATTCATAATTTACCTTGGGGTGATCAAAGAGTCGATTAAATAAGCTGAGGTTCCCCTGTCTGAGGCTATTGGAGTTGAGTTTTTTTAGAAAATTAAACCAGATTTTATGCTTGATATTGTATCGCCGCAATCGTTGTAATGTCAAAAACCCTAATGCAGTGCAGGTCAGAGAAAACCTAATGCAATGCATGTCAGAGGATAAGTCTTATCCTTTCCTCCTCCCAGCTATAAAATGCAGTGGTGCCATTTAGTTTGAGCAGAGGAAGAGGAGAAGAAATATGAGGAAATTTGTTGAGTAGAGCAAAGGAGTCAGAGCAACAGTCTCCAGGAAACTCCTATGGTGGTTATCCTACAACCTTGCTTGTAGATATCTATGTAAAATATTGCATTGTAAATCTGCTTTTGTAGTTTGTTCGATCAATAAAGTTTGTCTTATGCAAGTTTATCTCATATCATTTTATTGGTTTGTGTTTGCGCTAGATATATGCTTTTGTTCCTCCGTGCACCACAAGAAGGTGCATTTTTCTTGTGTACCCCAAGTGAGGCACAGTCTTGTCATGCACCCAAGCCTGGGTGCATTCCTTGGTTGCACCCAAGCCAAGGCACAATCCTTTGTTACGCCCAAGACAAGGTGCAACTTCCATTGCACCCAAAGCTAGGTGCAACACTCATTGCACCCCATCTTGGGCGTAACTACCAAGTGCACCCAAGACCAAGCGTACTCCATATTTGCACCCCATATCGGGTGCAACTACCAAGTGTACCCAAGAATAGGCACACTCCCTCTTTACACCCCATATTGGATGCAACTTCCAAGTTCTCCCAATACCAGGCACACTCCCAGCCTACGCCCCATCTTAGGCACACTCTTCCCTTGCGTCTGATCCTTTGACACAAATTTACCTTACACCAAACCCTTGGTGCAAGTTTGCTTTGTGCCCGAGTCTTTCAAATTGGTATTAGAGCTAGATCTTGATCACAGAATATTGAAGCGATGGTTTCCAAAAGTAACTCATTATAGTTGTAGATCTCGCGGTTCAATGACAAGAACTATGATTACTGGAGAATTTAGATGAGAATATTATTTTGGTCATAGGAGCATTAGGACCTAGTCCAAAATGACTATGCAGAGCCAAAAGATGTAGTAGAATTGAGCACACTCTCCCAAACAGAGTTAGATCTGCTGAAGGAGAACTGGAAGAAGGACCATAAGAAATTTTACATAATGCAGGTGGTTGAGGAGACAATCTTCCCGTGAATTGCAGCTACAAACAAATCAAATGAGGCCTAGGAAATCTTGGCCAGCTCCTACCAAGGCATCGACAAGGTGAATTTGGTGTGGTTGTAGATGCTGAGGAGGGATTTAAAGAACTTGAAAATGAGCGAGTTTGAATCCACTAGAGATTTCTTCACCTAGATGATGGATGTCATCAACCATATGAGGTTGAATGGTGAGAATATGGAGAACCAGTAGATAGTGGAAAAAATACTGAGGATCCTACCAGCAAGGTTCGACTTAGTTATGATTTCAATTGAAGAATAGAGGTATTTGACAACCCTCTTTATGGATGAGCTCATGGGTTATTTCCAAACATATTAGTAGAAGTTGAGTCATTCATCTCAGTCCTCTCTAGAGTAAGCTTTAAAGGTACAAGTCTCATTTTGAGATAGTGGCAGACAAGAATCCCATAAAGGAGCCTCTTGTTATCAAGGAGGAAGAGGCAGAGGCAAGTGTGGGAAAGGACACAAGCAAGGAGGAAGGTCAAACTACAATGACAATGAAACCTGTTGTAAGTTCCAACAGGCAGGAGGAAGAGGCAGTGGGAAAAATTAGCAAGGTGGATATGGTCAGAAGAAGGAAAAATCCAAGTTCCAGTGTTATTACTGCAAGAATTTTGGCCATTATATTTCTGAGTGCAAGAAAAAATTTCCAAGGATAACCAATAGCAAGTGCACTACACTAATAAATTTGGACATGTGGAATGTGGAGGAACATATGGAAATATATTTTTAATGTGTAGTATTGAGGAGTACCAAAATAATGTCTGGTATCTCGACAGTGGTTGCAAAAACCACATGATTGGGAACAGAGAGATGTTCTCACAACTGGATGAAACAATCTAGTCTAAGGTGAAAATGGGGAACAATAACAAGGTTATTATGATGGGAAAAGGAAAAACCCTCATCCGTACCATGCAATATGAGAGAAAGCAGATCACTAATATTTACTGTGCCTGGTTTGAAGCATAATTTTCTAGCGTTGGACAACTCGTCTAGAAAGGGTATACAATTTAGTTAAAGGATGGAGTTTGCACCATCAGAGACAGAGAGCATGGGAAAATTTCAACTATGCCCATGGCAAAAAACAAGATGTTTCCACTATAGATTCAGAATGAATCATTGATCTCTCCGAGTGTTGTTGTGAAAGATGCTACCTGGTTGTGGCATCTCAAATTCAGTCACCTAAGTTTCAGTGGCCTAAACCTAGTGCACAAGAAGCGGATGGTGAAGGGTTTGCCCCTTATTGAGAAATTGAATCAAGTTTTTTAGGGTTTCTTAGTTGGAAAGCATAACATGGATGCATTTCCTATAGGGTAGTCTTGGAGAGCTTCATAGCCATTGGATATGGTGCACTCAGAAATTTGTGGTTTGATGCAAACCAACACTTTTGCTGGTAATAAATACTTCCTGACCTTCATTTATGATTTTAGCCAGAAGACATGAATATATCCCATCAAGCAAAAATCACAAGCTTTCGATAAATTCAAGGAGTTCAAGGCTCTGGTTGAGAAAAAAAGTGGCTACTATGTGAAGACTCTCCAAATAGATGGTGAAGGTGAGTACATATCCAATGAATTCCATAATTTTTGCAAGGTAAATGGAATTTGTAGGCAACTTACTACCAGATACACACTACAATAGAACGGTGTAGTTGAGAGGAAGAACGAATCCATTATGGAGATGGCATGCAGTATGCTGAAGGTAAAGAATTTGCCTCATGAATTTTGGGCAAAAAATGTAGTTTGTGCAGTCAATTTGCTAAATAGATGTCCCACCAAGAGTGTGAAGGACAAAATTCCTCAAGAAGCCTAGAGCAAACAGAAGCCAAGTGTGGCTCATTTGAGGATTTTTGGGTGCATAACATATGCACATGTTCCAGATGAGAAGGGTAATAAGCTTGATGACAAAGTAGAGAAGTATCTTCACAGGGTACAATGAGCAGTCGAAGGCATACAGGTCGTATAATCCTATGATGAAGAAGCTTATCATCAGTAGAGATGTGAAGTTCCTATAGGATGAATCTTGGAACTCAAAGTATAATACTGGCCAGCCTGAGCCAACAATCATTGAGTCTGAAGACTTGGAGGAAGAAAGAGTTCATCAACCTGTAGCTTCAAGCAACAACTCTGGAGCTAGCAGTAACACTGCCTCATCATCACAATCACCTCCACTTGCAAGTATTATCTTCAACTTGAGGACACCCGTAAAGACGAGGAGCTTGCAAGACATTTATGAGGTAACTCATAATCAAGTAGATGAAGAATATTCTGAATTTTCTTTATTTTCTGAGTGTGATCCAGTTTCTTTTGAAGAAGCAATTCAGAATAAAAAATGCGTGAAGGTGATAGATGAGGAGATAGAAGCCATTGATAAGAATCAAACATGGCAGTTGACAGATATTCCAGCAGGGAAGAAGACCATTGGGGTCAAATGGGTATACAAAACCAAGTTTAATGTCCAAGGAGAAGTAGACCAACATAAGTCCAAATAGGTGGCAAAAGGCTACAAGAAAAATTCAATGATTGACTACTATGAGGCGTACGCACCTGTAGGCTGACTTGATACAGTTAAGATGATCTTGACATTAGCAGCCTAGAAGGGTTAGAATGTGTACCATATGGATGTCAAGTTTGCCTTCCTAAATGAAGTATTGGAAGAAGAGGTCTAGATAGACCAACCACCAAGATATAATCTAGAAGGACAAGAAGGTAAAGTCCTGAAGTTGAAGAAGGCCCTGTATGGGTTGAAGCAAGCACCCAGGGCATGGTAGAGCCAGATTGATGCTTGCTTTCAAGAGAATGGATTCATAAAATGCACATATGAGCATACCTTGTACCTAAAGAAAAACCTAGAAGGGATTATAATCGTCTTCTTATATGTAGATGATCTGATTTATACTGGCAATAGCAGTAGGCTATTTGAGCAATTTAAAATAGCTATGAAGAGTTCGAGATGACGGACTTAGGGCTGATGAAGTTTTTTCTCAGTATTAATGTTGACCAATCAGCAAATGGCATCTTCATTTCTAAGGGTAAGTATGCGAAGGATGTCCTAAAGAGGTTTAATATGGAGGACAACAAACCTACCATCACACCTATTTCCAGAGGTCTGAATTTGAGGAAGGTAGACTCTAGCAAAAACATTGATCCAACCTTGTTTAAGAGGCTAGTTGGCAGTCTCATGTACTTGACAGCAACTAGACCCAATTTGATGTTCGAAGTGAGCTTGATTATTAGGTTTATGGAAAATTTGAAGGACACGCACTAACAAGCAAGCAAAATAATTTTGCACTATGTCAATGGGATGCAAAATCATGGAATTTTTTATGCCAGAAGAGACCAGCTGGAACTAATTGGCTACACAAATAGTGATTGGGCTGGCATCACTGATGATTGAAAGAGCACTTCTAGATATGATTTCCATATTATATCAGGAGAAGTTTCATGGTTGTCTAAGAAGAAACTGATAGTTGTGTTTTCCACTATAGAGGCAGAGTACGTTGCCGCCATGTCAGCCGCATGCCAAGCAGTATGACTATGAAGAATCTTGGGTGAGCTGAATCATCCACCATAAGGGGCGAAAATCATTTTCTATGATAACAATTCCACCATAGCACTGTCGAAGGATCCAATGTTCCATGGTAGGACGAAGCACATCGACATCCGGTATCATTTCATCAGAGAGTTGGTGAAGTCTAGTGAAACTCAGCTACTATTTTATAGGTCCAAGGAGTAGGTAGATGAAATTTTCACAAAACATTTTAAGGAGGAGGACTTCAATAAAATTCGAGAAATTTTGGACATCAAAGTCTTTGTGAAATTTGGTTTAAAGGAGGGTGTTAGAAAATTAAACCAGATTTGATGCCTGACATCGTATCACCACAATCGTTGCAATTTTAGAAACCCTAATGCGACATAGGTCAGTGATATTCTCACAATGACACTGAGAGGGGGGAGGTGAATCAGTGTAACTACTTAAAAACTTAAATCTGCAACTTTTAAAACTAATAATGCAAGCTTGAAACTAGATAATGCAAGTATCACACAAGAGCATCACACAACACAGGATTTTACGAGGTTCACCGATGTGGCTACTCCTCAAATAATGACTGTTTGGACTTCAATCCAAATCCAGTCTTTGCAAGGATTCAATATTTACAATTGTTTACCAGCACCCACTGGAAGGAGCACCAACCCCTGATTTATCTGCTGCAACAGATAGGAGCACCAACCCCTTTATCCAAGCACCAACTTGGATTTCTATTTTGCAAGATAAATGGACATAAAAATGCCTTCTCTTTTGCAAGACCCTTATTGGTCTATAGCTCATGCAATTTTATCTCACAGAAGCATAAAGAGACTTGTTAGAGACTCAATATCTTCCTTTCAAATCTAAAACCTCTCTCTTGTTTTACAAGAACAATATACAGGTTTTAGTTCTCTTGTTGTTCTTCATGCAGCACACTTACCACACTTTGCCTTTTTATTTTTTCAATACAGCACAGTTGCGGTAACCTCCTAACTGTGCCAGTTCGATCCTTATATGCTTGATTTCCTCGAATGGCTCAAATTCAAACGGTTTAACTTTCCCTCCAACTTTTCATGCATTCTCGGTTGTAATTGACGTGTCAAATCCTTCTCTGACCTGATCCGCCTTTTAGCCGCTTTCTTTCTGACATTCTGACGTTCTGACAGCCTTTTTCTCTGCACAGTCTGACATTCTACTCTGCTGGAACTGACAACCCTTCTGCGCGTTTCGATGCTCTATTATCTCTATGAAACTGCTCTTTAAAATTCTTTTGCACTTTATTCTAAACGGTGTCAATCCTTCTATTCTACCCGTTACTTTCTTGTGAGTCAAGCACAAGCATCGAGAATACTGTATCACGGCCCTGCAACAGCCGTTCTACATTCAATGCATAGTTCCGTGGCAACTCTTTGTAACTGCCACCTTTGCCAGCCATGCTGCAACACGGCCCTGCAACAGCCGTTCTTTTCTTAATTGCAATGCTTCGTAACTTTCCTTTTAACTTCAGTTAACTGTAGCATGAATTTCTCCTATGCATTCTCACCACCTGTCACTTGGAACTGCAGATCTGACTCTAGTTAGGTTTATCGTAACTGGCACCTTTTTGACACCTGTCACAATGCATGTATCTTTGATTTTTTCCTGCCAAAGCATTACCTGTCGCGATATCGCGACGTTTTCCGCTTTGCTGACGTCATCCTCAACTTTGTCGCGATATCGCGACACTTTCGGCTTCCTGAGGCTTCTATGGCAACTTGTCGCGATATCGTGACATTTTTGGTTTTGCTGCGTCATCCTCTAAGATGTCGCGAAATCGCGACGTTTCTGGCTTCATGAGGCTTCTCTGGAAACATGTCGCGATATCGTGACATTTTTGTCTTGCTGACGTCATCTGCTAAGGTGTCGCGAAATCGTGATGCTTCCGGCTTGCAACGGCTTTTGTTCACCTGTCGCGAAATCGCGACACATTTTGGTTTTGCTGACGTCATCTTCATAGATGTCACGAAATCGCGACGTTTCGGCTTGCAATGGCTTTTCGTTCACCCTGTCGCGAAATCGCGACGCTTCTGGCATCCGTACAATTTTTACTCCATGCAGCCGCGAAAAACCTTACATGTAGCGAAATCGCTACACCATTGTTGCCTTAGCATTTTTCTTTCTCGCTTGCTAGTGAAACTCCGACGTGTAGCGATATCGCTACACCTTTCCAACATGTGTTTCTAACCTGTAGCGAAATCGCTACACCTTCGCATTATGCACTTTCAACCTGTAGCGAAATCGCTACACCTCTGCACTATGCACTTTCAACCTGTAGCGAAATCGCTACACCTTTTTACCTTGCACTTTCAACTTGTAGCGAAATCGCTACATCTTTCTGCCTTGCACTTTGACCATGTAGCGAAATCGCTACTACTTTTCACCTTGCAACTCGAAGCTGTATCTAAGTCGCTGCACTTTTGTCCTTAGTGTCTCAAGCTTGTAGCGAAATCGCTACGCTTTTCTTACTTGGTGCTTTTTCTTTGCTTATGCTCTGGCGAAACTCAGACATGTAGCGAAATCGCTACAACTTCTTCATCAACTTTCTCTCTCCTCCGATGTGTCACGAAATCGCGACATTTTTCATCCTTGGTGCCTTTGCTTCAAACTTGTCGCGAAATCGCGACAGTTTCTCGATTTGGCTTCTTTCCTTCCAGCATGTCGCGAAATCGTGACATTTTTCCTTGCACATTCTCTCTCCTCCGATATGTCGCGAAATCGTGACATTTTTCAATGCACTTTCTCTCTCCTTCGATATGTCGCGAAATCGTGACATTTTTCAATGCATTTTCTCTCTCCTCCGATATGTCGCGAAATCGTGACATTTTTCAATGCATTTTCTCTCTCCTCTCGGATATGTCGCGAAATCGTGACATTTTCTTATGGACTTTCTCTCTCCTCCGATATGTCGCGAAATCGCGACAGGAAACATGTCGCGATATCGCGACAGTTTTCTTCCTTGTCTTTTTTTGCAAATTTTTGGATCTGGGTCCCCTCTGTTTTTCTTGAGATTTTCTGCACTTGATCGTGACCTCTGAACTGCTTCAACTGCATCACTCTGTCTGTGTTGACAACAATTACAATCCTTTTGCATTGCTTTTGCTGCACCTTGCTCAACAATCTCCCCCTTTGGAATTGTTGGCAACACTTTGTAGCCTTGCTCAAATTCTTCTCCCCCTTTGCCAATAATGCCAAAGGGCTTCAGAACTCCCCCTGAGTCTATGCACAACATTCTCAGGCATAAATAACTTGAATGCTCCCCCTGAGAATGTATTTCCCATAGCTAGTCAGTGCTTGGGAAGTGTGACTACTCCCAACTTCTTCCGAAGGTATTCAAATACTTCCTTTGGTAAAGGTTTGGTGAATATGTCTGCTACTTGCTCTGTAGTGGGAACAAACTCCAATCTGACCTCTCCTTCTGCAACCTTATCCTTCAAGAAGTGATACCGGATTGCAATATGCTTGGTGCGGGAATGCATGACCGGATTCTTTGAAATGTTGATTGCACTAGTGTTGTCACATTTGATCGAAATGGGCTCATTGAAGTGAATACCTAGATCTTTCAATGTTTGTCTCATCCAAAGTATTTGTGTACGGCATGTAGTAGCTGCAATGTATTCAACCTCGGTTGTGGATAAAGAGACCGATTCTTGCTTCTTCCTTGTGCCATGCAACCAATTTGTTTCCAAGAAAGAATGCTCCTCCACTTGTACTTTTTTTGTCATCAATGCATCTTGCCCAATCAGCATCAGAGTATGCAAAGAGAGTGAAGTCTTTTCCTTTTGGATACCACAGCCCATACTCCATAGTACCTTTGAGATACCTAAAAATCCTTTTCACCTTCTGTCACATGAGTCTCTTTTGGACTAGCTTCGAAATCTTGCAACCATGCAAACGACTTGTAAGATATCCGGTCTAGTGGTCACAACACACAGCAGGCTCCCAATCATTGATCCGTACATTGTTTGATCAACATCCGGAGATTTATCATCCTTGCTCAACTTGCAACTTGTTGTCATGGGGGTGCTCACTGGCTTACTATCTTCCATAGTGAACTTTTTCAGCATTTCTTTCACATATTTAATTTGAGAAATAAAGATCCCCTTTTCAGTTTGATTAACTTGTAATCCAAGGAAATATGAAAGTTCACCTATCATAGACATTTCAAACTCTTTCTGCATTTTTTTTGCTATGTCTTTGCATGATTCATCATTGCTACTCCCAAAAATTATATCATCTACATAAACAACTAGAACAATGAAATTGCCATTTTCGGTTTTCACATATAAATTGCTATCCACCATACCTTTCTTGAATCCTTGCTTAGTGAGATAGTTGTCCAACCTTGCATACCAAGCTCTAGGTGCTTGTTTCAAGCCATACAATGCTTTCTTCAGCTTGCAAACAAAGTCAGGATTATCACAAAGTTGAAAACCATCAGGCTGTTCAATATATACTTCTTCTTCAAGATTTCCATTTTAGAAATGCTGATTTTACATCCATCTGATAAACCTTGAAGTTCTTATGAACAGCTAAAGCCAAAAATAGTCTTATTGCTTCAAGTCTGCCACGGGTGCAAAGGTCTCTTCAAAATCAATCCCCTCAACTTGGGCATATCCCTTACAGACTAATCTTGCTTTATTCCTTACCACCTGTCCATCTTCATTCAGTTTGTTTCTAAATATCCATTTAGTACCAATTATGTTTTTATTTTCAGGCCTTGGTACTAATTCCCAGGTTTTGTTTTTCTCAATTTGATCTAGTTCTTCATTTACTGCTTCCATCCAGCTTTCATCCGTGCTTGCTTCAATAATATTCTTGGGCTCAATACTGGATAACAGAGAATAGTTATTTACTACTCTTCTTCTTGTCTGAATGCCGACTGTAGGGTCCCCAATAATCTGTTCTTTGGGATGATTTTTCTGCCAATCGCCCGTTCTGTATTTTCTATTTTCATCTCTTTCTAAGTCCTCTGAATCTGATTTTTGTCTCTCTTCTTTTTCTTGATCTTCATCTTCTTCAATAAATTCTTCATAGGTTGGGTAGTTTTCATTATTGCTGATTTCTTGTTTCCTGCCTTCATCAACCTTCACATCCGCACTCTCCACTATTTTCTTAAGTCTTTTGTTGTAGCATGTATAGGCTTTGCTTTTAGTTGAGTACCCAAGGAATATTCCTTCATCAGCTCTGTCTTCAAACTTGCCAAGATTGCTTTCAGTTCTCTTAATGTAACACTTGCTGCCAAACACTTTGAAGTATTTTGCTGTAGCCTTTTTGCCAAACCACAGTTCATATGGTGTTTTGCTTTCATGCGGCCTCAACATACACCTATTCTGAATATAGACTGCAGTATGGACTGCCTCTTTCCAGAACCTGTCAGCAATTTTGCTCTCTGTTAACATGGTCCTTGCCATTTCCTGTACAGTTCTGTTCTTTCTTTCAACTACTCCATTCTGCTGAGGTGTTCTTGCTGCTGAGAACTGTCTTCTTATTCCATGTTTTTCATAGAATTCAGCAAACTCATTTGAAATAAACTCTCCTCCTCTATCAGATCTCAAACATTTAATTCTTTTTCTAGATTGATTCTCAACAAGATTTTTGAAGGTTTTAAACATCTCAAAGGCTTCTGACTTCTGTTTCAGAAAGAGTACCCATGTCATTCTGGAAAAATCATCAATACACAACATAAAATATTTGTATCCATTTATGCTTTCTGTCCTCATGGGACCACACAAATCAGTGTGAATCAGTTCTAGTGGCTTGCTTGTGAAGTACTCTTTTGCTTTGAAGGTAGATCTGGTTTGCTTCCCCTTTTGGCATGACTCACAAATGTTGTTTGATGGTTTGCCAATAGTGGGTATGTCTCTTACTGCTCTTTTCGAGCTGATTTTTACCAGATTATCAAAGCTTATGTGACCGAGTCTTTTATGCCACAGCCAGTTTTCTTCTTCTTGTCCAACCAAGCAAGCTCCTTCTGAAGTCTCCGAGAGAGTATACAAATTTCCAGAAGTTCTCAGTCCAGTGGCTATTAACTTTCCATTTGTTGTCTTTCTTACTTCACAACCCTCCTTCTTGAAAATTACTTCATGACCTCTGTCACAGATCTGACTTACACTCAGTAGGTTATGTTTCAATCCTACCACAAAAAGAACTTCCTTAGAGTTGATTTTACCATCACTTAACTTAACTGATCCTTTACCCACTATCTTTGCTCCATCATTGTTTTTGAATTTCACAGAACCACCTTCGTATGTCTCGAGCTTATCAAACTTCTGTTTGTCTCTCGTCATGTGACTGGAGCATCCACTGTCTAGAATCCAAGGAGCAGATTTATTCCGTGCTTTGAGAGCTGTTTGAACGATCAGGGATTCTTTGTCTTTCTTCGGTTGTCCCTTTTCTTTCCACTGAGTTTTGACAGCAGATCTGGTTACTTTCTTCACCTTCTCCCTTTCATTTGCTTGTGACAGTTTATTGGGAAATTTTTTGTACTGTTTTGATCCAGTCGATTGATATTTTCTTCCCTGGTATGTATTTCCTGCAAAAGAGCTACGACAATTTCTTGCAATATGTCCGAAGTTATGGCAGTTATAACATTCTACAGCATAATCTATCAAAGGTGAAAAATTATTTCTGCTAGTGAAATTTCTTTGTTCTATATTATATCTACAACTAGAAATTTTATGACCATATGCATTGCACTTAAAACAATAACCAGAAAAGGAACGAGTGTACCTGGGAAATGGATGTTGCCATGTGGAGGTAGGAGCCATGGGTCTTCTTCTTCTTTGATGAGAGACTTTGGTGAATCCATCATTTGCCGCACTCCTTTCGAGCTTGAATTTGTTGTTTTCTTTTGCATGATACGGTTTATCTTGATCAACTCTAATCTTGTCTTTATTATTTATTGGATCTACTTATTACAGACCTTTGAGTCCTTTGAGGTTTCTCCTTCATCAAAGCCCAAGCCAAATTTGATACTGTGGGCCTTTGATTATTCAACATTTTGTTCAGTTTCTCAGAACTGTCTTCAAATTTTTGATGACAGCTCAGTTTTCGATTCATTTCTTCTAGATGCAGCCTTAATCCAACTATTTCCTCTTCCAGTTTATTGCTCTCATTTATTTTCACGGTCAGTTGAGCTTCAACATCTTCAGACCTTTTCTTGTATTCTTCAGTTTGTACTTTCAAACTTATTATTACATTGCTGGCCTCCTCAAATTTTCTTGTAATCTTTTTATTTCTTTTCCTTTCTGCACTTAACTCTTCAAGAGCAGCAACTAACTCACCTTCCAGATCTATCTCAGCCTCATCTTCTAATTTTTCTTCACACTCCTGTGTTTCCTCAGTTGTTTGTTCTTCAAAAGCCATGAATAGGGCTTCACCAGTTTCTTCTTCTGATTCCTCACTGGAACTGTCTTCAGAAGAATCGATATTCTGGGAAATGAAACTCTTCTTCTTGAAGTTTCTTTTTCTAAACTGCGGTTTCTTTTTCCAGACATTTCTTTCTGGATGTGTTCCTTCATCATTTTTATTTTTCTCCTTCATTGGGCATTTTGCTGCAAAGTGCCCGATGCCTCCACAGTTAAAACATTTGAACGGCAACTTACCTCTGTACTTTCCTTTTCCCTTTACTAATTTCCTAACAAAGTTTGCTTCATTTTCATCTGCAGATTCTTCTTCCTCTGACTCTTGTTTAGATTTTACATTTTTCTGTGCTTGGAAGGTTGCTTCTCTGTCAGAGGGCTTAGTTTGTCCAATCCTCATTTCATAAGCTGTTAGAGAACCATGCATTTCATCCATACTGAAAAAATTTAAATCTTTTGCTTCTTCTATGGCAGGAAACCTTTGCATCAAACCTTTTGTTGAGAGTTCTCAGTACCTTCTTCACAACAATTGCATCTTCCATTTCTTCCCCCAGTCCTCTTATTGCATTGATGATTCCGTTTACTCTCAGCATGTAAGCTTCTATGTTTTCATCATCGGTCATCTTTAATGCTTCGAACTGGGCACGATGTGTTTGCAGCTTAGCTTCCTTGATTTTTTTGTCTCCTTCATGAATGCTTTGCAGTTTGTCCCATATGTCTTTAGCAGATTTGCGGTTCATGATGCGTATCAACTCACTGTCGACCAATCCACACATAATCGCATTCTTGGCTTTCGAGTTGTTCTCAAACTTTTTCTTTTCAGCAAGCATCTGTTGGAGGAACAGTGGGAGTGGTGTATCCATTTTCAACAGATTCCCAAATGTCATAACCCAATGCACAGAGATAGGTCTGCATTCTGAGCCTCCAGAAAGAATAGTTTGTTCCATCGAACAGAGGAGCTTTGTTAGAAGAGAAACCTTCACCACCGGCCATTGTATATCTCCCAAGAACACCTTAGCTGATTAAGCTTGTGCAGGTGCCTCGCTCTGATACCAATTGATATTCTCACAATGACACTGAGAGAGGGGGGGTGAATCAGTGTAACTACTTAAAAACTTAAATCCGCAACTTTTAAAACTAATAATGCAAGCTTGAAACTAGATAATGCAAGTATCACACAAGAGCATCACACAACACAGGATTTTACGAGGTTCACCGATGTGGCTACTCCTCAAATAATGACTGTTTGGACTTCAATCCAAATCCAGTCTTTGCAAGGATTCAATATTTACAATTGTTTACCAGCACCCACTGGAAGGAGCACCAACCCCTGATTTATCTACTGCAACAGATAGGAGCACCAACCCCTTTATCCAAGCACCAACTTGGATTTCTATTTTGCAAGATAAATGGACATAAAAATGCCTTCTCTTTTGCAAGACCCTTACTGGTCTATAGCTCATACAATTTTATCTCACGAAGCATAGAGAGACTTGTTAGAGACTCAATATCTTCCTTTCAAATCTAAAACCTCTCTCTTGAATATTACAAGAACAATATACGAGTTTTAGATCTCTTGTTGTTCTTCATGCAACACACTTACCACACTTTGCCTTTTAATTTTCTCA
Source organism: Wollemia nobilis (assembly GCA_028583015.1). Taxonomy (NCBI): domain Eukaryota; kingdom Viridiplantae; phylum Streptophyta; class Pinopsida; order Araucariales; family Araucariaceae; genus Wollemia; species Wollemia nobilis. The sequence continues at coordinate 618,863 of JAQPPZ010000737.1, read as the reverse complement.
ATAAAAACACAGTCACGGTAACCTCCTCACTGTGCCAGTTCGATCCTTATATACTTGATTTCCTCGAATGGCTCAAATTCAAACGGTTTAACTTTCCCTCCAACTTTTCATGCATTCTCGGCTGTAATTGACGTGTCAAATCCTTCTCTGACCTGATCCACCTTTTAGCCGCTTTCTTTCTGACATTCTGACGTTCTGACAGCCTTTTTCTCTGCACAGTCTGACATTCTACTCTGTTGGAACTGACAACCCTTCTACGCGTTTCGATGCTCTATTATCTCTACGAAACTGCTCTTTAAAATTCTTTTGCACTTTATTCTAAACGGTGTCAATCCTTCTATTCTACCCGTTACTTTCTTGTGAGTCAAGCACAAGCATCGAGAATACTTGTATCACGGCCTCGCAATAGCCGTTCTACATTCAATGCATAGTTCCGTGGCAACTCTTTGTAACTGCCACCTTTGCCAGCCATGTTGCAACACGGCCCTGCAACAACCATTCTTTTCTTAATTGCAATGCTTCGTAACTTTCCTTTTAACTTCAGTTAACTGCAGCATGAATTTCTCCTATGCATTCTCACCACCTGTCACTTGGAACTGCAGATCTGACTCCAGTTAGGTTTATCGTAACTGGCACCTTTTTGACACCTGTCACAATGCATGTATCTTTGATTTTTTTCGCCAAAGCATTACCTATCGCGATATCGCGACGTTTTCCGCTTTTCTGACGTCATCCTCAACTTTGTCGCGATATCGCGACACTTTCGGCTTCCTGAGGCTTCTCTGGCAACTTGTCGCGATATCGTGACATTTTTGGTTTTGCTGACGTCATCCTCTAAGATGTCATGAAATCGTGACGTTTTTGGCTTCATGAGGCTTCTCTGGAAACATGTCGCGATATCGCGACATTTTCTGTCTTGCTGACGTCATCCGCTAAGGTGTCGCGAAATCGCGACGCTTTCGGCTTGCAACGGCTTTTCGGCAACTTGTCGCGATATCGTGACATTTTTGGTTTTGCTGACGTCATCTTCAAAGATGTCGCGAAATCGTGACGTTTTCGGCTTGCAATGGCTTTTCGTTCACCCTGTCGCGAAATCGCGACGCTTCTGGCATCCGTACAATTTTTACTCCATGCAGCCGCGAAAAACCTTACATGTAGCGAAATCGCTACACCATTGTTGCCTTAGCATTTTTCTTTTCTGCTTGCTAGTGAAACTCCGACGTGTAGCGATATCGCTACACCTTTCCAACATGTGTTTCTAACCTGTAGCGAAATCGCTACACCTTCGCATTATGCACTTTCAACTTGTAGCGAAATCGCTACACCTCCGCACTATGCACTTTCAACTTGTAGCGAAATCGCTACACCTTTTTACCTTGCACTTTCAACCTGTAGCGAAATCGCTACATCTTTCTACCTTGCACTTTGACCATGTAGCGAAATCGCTACTACTTTTCACCTTGCAACTCGAAGCTGTATCTAAGTCGTTGCACTTTTGTCCTTAGTGTCTCAAGCTTGTAGCGAAATCGCTACGCTTTTCTTACTTGGTGCTTTTTCTTTGCTTATGCTGGCGAAACTCAGACATGTAGCGAAATCGCTACAACTTCTTCATCAACTTTCTCTCTCCTCCGATGTGTCGCGAAATCGTGACATTTTTCATCCTTGGTGCCTTTGCTTCAAACTTGTCACGAAATCGCGACAGTTTCTCGATTTGGCTTCTTTCCTTCCAGCATGTCGCGAAATCGCGACATTTTTCCTTGCACATTCTCTCTCCTCCGATATGTCGCGAAATCGCGACATTTTTCAATGCACTTTCTCTCTCCTCCGATATGTCATGAAATCGCGACATTTTTCAATGCATTTTCTCTCTCCTCCGATATGTCGCGAAATCGCGACATTTTTCAATGCATTTTCTCTCTCCTCCGATATGTCGCGAAATCGCGACATTTTCTTATGCACTTTCTCTCTCCTCGGATATGTCGCGAAATCGCGACAGGAAACATGTCGCGATATCGCGACAGTTTTCTTCCTTGTCTTTTTCTGCAAATTTTTGGATCTGGGTCCCCTCTGTTTTTCTTGAGATTTTCTGCACTTGATCCGACTGACCTCTGTATTGCTTCAACTGCATCACTCTGTCTGTGTTGACAACAATTACAATCCTTTTGCACTGCTTTTGCTGCACCTTGCTCAACAGTCAGAGAAACCCTAATGCAGTGTATGTCAGAAGATAAGCCTTATCCTTTCCTCCTTCTGGCTATAAAAGGTAGTGGTGCCATTCATTTTGAGAAGAGGAAGAGGAGAAGAAATCTGAAGAAAGTTGCTAAGCAGAGAAGAGGAGTCGGAGCAGCAGTCTCTAGGAAACTCCTCTGATGGTTATCCTACAACATTGCTTGCAGATGTCTCTGTAAAATCATGCATTGTAAATATGCTTTTACAGTCTATTCAATTAATAAAGTATGTTTTATGCAAGTTTATCTCATATCATTTTCTTGATTTTTTGTTTCCACCAGATATGTGCTTTAGTTTCTCCGTGTTCCCAAATAAAACACATTTTTCTTATGCACCCCAAGTGAGACACACCATTTTTGTGCACCCCAAGTGAGGCACACTTTCCCTATGTTCCCCATGTGAGGTGCACTCTTGTCGTGTGCCTAAGCCTGAGCACACTCCTCGATTGTGCCTAAGCCAAGGTGCAACCCTTCATTGCGCCCAAGACAAGGCACAAATTCCATTATGCCCAAAGTCGAATGCAACACTCATTACTCTCCATATCGGATGCAACTACGAAGTATGCTCAAAATCAAACACACTCCCTCTTTGCACTCCATCTCGAGCATAACGTCCAAGTGTGCCCAAGACCAGATGCATTCCCTCTTTGCACCCCATATCGAGCACAACTTTCAAGTGTGCCCAAGACCGAGCACACTCTCCCCATGCACCTGACCCTTTGGCGCATGTTTCCCTTGCGTTAGACCCTTTGGCGCAAGTTTTCTTTGCGTTCGAGTCTTTCAAGTTTTGAATCATGGTAGTAGAAATCATTTATTCGGACGCACTGTGCTAAAGAAAATATTTCCTCAAACCCGATCGGGTCAAGTGGGTCAAGACACGCAACCTTCCACTCTTCTCAGTATTTTCTCATAGACGTTATATAAATTTTTAAATAATTTAAAACAGTGAACGCGTACGTTATAAAATTTAGTTTTTTTAAAACAATGGACACACGTTTTAAAATTTGTTTTGTTTGACCATTTTTGTGTTAGGACATGAATAGACCAATCTTCCTTATTTTATACTACCATAGTCATTCCAAATGTGTCCTCCCAAAGCACCTAAATGCACGCTTAACATAGCAAGTAATATATATAGATTTATGGTATGTACTCAAGGAGAAAGTACATGAATTTGAACACAAATGGGATCTTGTACTGCAACATGATTTGTAAAAAATTTTAAGAACTACAAGGCAAGGGTTTGCATGAAGGGTTTATAGGTGTGACTAGTCCTTCCTATACGTCATAGGCATACCAATGCCCTGAAGATCCTGTGGGCATTCTAGGCATACCGATGCCCCGACCATCTTGTGGGCATTCTAGGCATACCGATGCCCCGACCATCCTGTGGGCATTCTCACAACCTTTTTGGCCATGGTTCATGAAACGATGCTACACGATTTATATTATGAAGAAATTTTGGATTGACAAGGAAAGTAGGACAACTGAATAGTTAAACATGGTTTGAAAAATGATAAACATTTACATTTAATTAATTTTAAAAGTACTATGTAAAATACAATTGTGATATTAAAGGGTTACCTTTTTCTATGATTCTAAATTGAAGATATAATAAAATATTTAAAACAAATATACATTAAATAACACCTCCTAGTAATAATATTTTAAAAGTATTTTATAATTAATATAAAAAGTAAAAATATATTTGTCTATGTTCATTAAAAATATTAAACAAAAAAATTTCTTTGGATTTTTTTTTAAATAAGTTAAAAATGTTTCTCACTCATTAAAATTGACAATGACCTTCTATTCATTGTGGCGAGCTTGTAGGCATTTGGACCCACAATCTAGAGAATTTTATATGGTCTACTTCAAAGGGAGTCCAAATTCTAATGGTCCTTTAGTTTAGATTTATCTTCATCCCACTTAAATGCTCAATCTCCTTCGTTGCAATCCATATTAGTGATCAATTTATAAAACCATATTTTAACTACATCTTAATGTTCTACCATCCTCTTGAATGTATTTTCTCTTTTTTTTTTTAGGGCTAGCAATACATTTAGTTGCACTTGCATTGGTTCAACATTATTTTCTTCAAGCACCAACTATTATGACATTTGGAGGGAAGGAAGTTCCAAATTCACTAATAGTATAACCTCCCTTCGAAAGACTAATCTATAATAGCATGGTCTAGTGGAGGCTTTTTGTGTCACCTAATTTTCCCATAGTGAGTTCTATATTTTGGTACGATAATCCCTCTATGATTTAGTTGTGGTCCTCTTAAGATCCTCATGATGATCTTGTTAATAATATCTACAATTCCATTGCCCTAGTGATAATAACTAGAGGATGTTTTGAATGTAAAACCATATCTCATTAGGAATTTTATCACCTTGAATCCTATGAATGTAGTGGCATTATCAATGATTATATTAGATGAAGTCTCAAATCTAGTTATGATATCCTTGAAATTTTGGATGATTACTTTCATATTATCTAAGTTGATAAACATTACTTCAACTCACTTTATGAAATAATCAATTGCTATCAACATCCATTCATGTTCAATGTTGGACAAAGTATTAAACTTGTCGATGAAGTCTAGGTCCCAGTATTTGATAGGTTCATTAACAATGACTAGTTTTATGGGTATTTGTATCTTTCTTCTTTTTCCCATGAACATAAAACATGCCTTGAAATTTTAACCCATTATAAGTAATCAAAGAAATTGATCGGCTAGTAGTATCCTGCTCTTAAGATATTATATGTCGTAATTGACATGGAATAATCTCATCCTTCATCATGATACTCTTTTAATAGGTCATCTACCATTCCTTCTTGATGTGTTTTAGAAATACACCATTGGATTATTTCATACACCATCGAACCAAGCGTAATATGTTTCCTTTTCTCTAAATTGAGCCCTTTTTTAAGGACTCAAAATTTTTAATACCTATCTAGTTAATACAAATTGCCCTCCACTAAACTTGAATTGTACCCTTCAATTATCTTGTTGCTACAAGAACCTCCTATACCTCTGGCATTTATCTTGTCCTTGGCATATATTCTTCCATACCTCGAAGAAGTAATATAGAAGAGGATCATCTTGTGCTCTATCATATCATTCTAGTTCCTTCACCTTGGAGTGTTTGATCATAGAAGAGATGAACCTTGATGCTTATACCTAACTTAGTGTCTACATTGTCATCACCAGACATTATTTTACCTCTTCATACAACATACCCTGAGACATCAACCTCTTCTCCAATATATGTTCTAGCTAGACCATATCTCAGCAATGGAAAGGATCTTCTCCTTGAGCACACTAACTTTGATAGCCAATGCTAGCTACCCCTTCAATGCAACACCTTGTTGCAAAAGAACAACCCATTACTCCTCTAGCATAGCATACCTATTGCATGAGAGTAGATGACATTCGCAAGCTATTTGTACATAGCATTCTTTGTCCCTCCAACACAACATACCCACTGCACAGTGCAAAGAACTCTCGCTTGCTTCAAGCTCATCCATCATCCATGATCGACTATTGTGAAAAAAACCACCTCCACTTTAAAATAAAATAAAAAATTTAATATGAAAAATATTTATAAAAAGATAAACTTCTTCACATGATGCCCCCATTTCTACTTAGATATAAACTTTTCTATTAAATAAAATAATTTATTAACAAAAAAAACTCTACTCAAAAAATATATTTTTTTAAGCTTAAGATTTAGGTCCATTACCTCTAATAATATCTTATTATTTATTTTATTTTACTATAATTTTGATATTATGAAGAACACCTAAGAAACTTGAACATTTTCATTATTCACTACTATGTATTGTTGATTTTTTAATTTTACTGAGAGTGGATAATGTAGAAGGCAAGAAATTAACTAATTAAAATATTAAATTTTATTAATTACATAAATAAAATTTATTTATTTATTTTTAAGTAATACCCTCTACAATTAGAGGCACACTTCCAAGGCATATAAAAATTTCCTTTCGTAATTTAAATTAAAGTAATTAAAATAAATATCTGCATGTATTAAAAATTTTAATTTTATTGATTGTAATAAAATCATTTTTTATTTTTGCAAGTATGTATAACCTATTGTGTGTGACAATTACCGTGTATGTAAGTAAGTATGAGAGAGTATGTATAACTAGATTAACTATTTTTTTAAGAACAATCTCAATTATAATAGAATAAATAAGGGTTAACAAAACTTATTGAAGGGTATTTTTGTGAGACATTTTAATGGTAATAATTTTGGAATTTTTTCCACTAGGACCCCATCCTAACACTATTTGTGTAATTCTCATATGATTATATAATGACCCACTTCCAACATGGAGATCCCTTTATAATGTTTTTTTTTGTAATAGCTTGTAATGGTATGTGGCAAGTAAGACACCTAGACAAGTGAGGCCATTGTATAAAAGTTCACTAACTAAGATCTGGTGACCCTTTTACAACCAAAGGACCATGTATGAATTGGGGTGTTGTATCCTCCTCAACCTATTTTCTCCACCATCTTGGTAGATCCTAAATTATTTGTACTCCCATTGTCTACAATGACCTTGCAACATTTTCCTCTTGATTTACATATTGCTCCAAAAATATTTTTCCTTTCAATAGGTTCAGATTCCCTCTTTTCTAGCTTGAATAGCACTCTCTTTATTAAAATAGATTCTCCTTTTTCTAGTCCTCTATGGGTTTCAGTGAAGCAATACTATCTTGTACAATTTGATTACGGGCTTCCCTTTGATACCCATTGGTTTGCTATGCTTGAGGACATTCAATTGCCCAATGACCAACTTCTCCACATCTAAACACTTTCCACTAAAACCATGGCCTCTTCCTCTACCACATACACTTTGTCCTCTTGATGATCCACCCTTTTCTTAGGTACTTTAATGGAAATCACTTTGATAAGTACTAGCTTGTCCTTCTTGCGTATGTTACCCTCTACCATTATTTGATTGTTCACTTTCTCAAGAAGATTATCCTTTTTCTCTCACATTATTTTGTTGTCTATGCAACAACTTTTCCTATATATTTAAGGTAAATTGGTAGGTTTTTTCTACCATTCTCATTCTCATCATGCTAACTTCATCTTGTATAAATAATCACAACATATTTATGTAATTTGAAACCTTCTCCTCATCATCTTCCATGTGACTAGTCTAAGCAGCGAGCCTATATAATTTCTTTGTATAATCCGTCATTCTCATATCTTTTTATCTTAATTTTTGCAACTTCCTCAAAAGAACCAATAATCCAACAAAAGAAATTTGACCTTCACTTTGGTGACCATTTTCTCCGATGTCTTAATATTTTTATTTTATTTCCTTTGTCTTTATATTTGGATATGATCCCACAAAAGAAAATAAAAGCATGTTCCTTCAACCTCGTATAGGCAAACATCACCTTCTTGGGGTATACTATTGATTCAAAATCAAAATATTTCTCCACCTATGCAATTCAATCAATAAGTTCCTCAAGATTCAAACTCCTATTATATGATGGGGTTTCTATATTTAGCTTCATTCCCATGTTAAAAATTGCCTAGATTAATCAGTCCTCTAGTTCTTTCTTTCTTTGTCCTCATCGTGAGATTCTTGTTGAACAACTTCTTTTTCTTCATTTTCCCTCATGTTTTTTATTTTAACATCCCTCTTTTGGGTAGTTTTGATTCCATCAATTCAAGCAATAATTCCTCTTAGCATCTCACCTATATTCATGGCTCGAGGGCCTCACAATATTCTTTCCCATTGTGCCATCATTCCTTTGGCATGTATCAATCCTTAGAGATCTTACGGGTTTGATACGAAAATGATGTAGCGACATAGTAGGGGTAAATTATTTTCAACGCAAATGGTGGACAACAATATTTTTAGACAAAATATTACTTTATATGGTGTCGACAATCTTTTGATGATACTCTTATTTGGTCAACAATCTCCCTTAACTTCCTACTAATGATAATATTTCTTTAGGATGACATACTTATTCATAGCCTATTCATGTTAGAAATCAATAAGATGACTCTCTCTCTAGGATGACATACTTCATAACTTGTTCATGTCAACAAATGGTATGACAATCCACCTCCAGATGATGCTTCCACTGAAAACAACTTCCCTAATGGTAACTTTACCTTACAACATGTACTTCCCTAATGGTAACTTCTACTTGACCATGAGGATTAATTACTTAGATGACAATTCTCTTAATTGGAAAGATGAAAGGTGTAAGGGGTGATTTTCTTAGACAATTGTTTTCCTTCTAAGGATGAGCAAGTCATAATTTACCACTTCACCAAATAGCAACTTCAAAACAAAAAGCAATCAAAACATACATATAATACTTCTCCAATATGAAAAAATCATACGACAATAACTCTTCTTGGATGACAATCAAAATAATGAATTTTATTAATCATTTCATGTACTACTATTTCATTATACATTATGTTGGTTTCTACACATATAATCTGTAAAGCACACAGATCTCACACAAGAAATTATTTCCCTTCTTTTATCTATTTATCTCTTCTTATTTATAAGCAAGATAATCGTAAGTTGCCAACTAATTCACATGGTGAGACTTTCAATTTATTTATTTATTTATTAAAAAAAGCAAATCATCCGACTATATGATTGTGGAACTACTAGTCATATTTTATCACTTTATTTTTATCCTTTGCATGAAATTACAACTATTTTTAATTAGCGTGGTTGGATGTTTCTAGTTGGTTACTTTTAGTTTTTAGTTAGTTGTTGTCAGTTAGATGCTCCCAATATGGATGCTTCCACATCATACCCATCAGATAACAAAGGGAATATTTTTAAAATATTTTGAAAGTCATCAACAGATACTTTGTACTTGGTAATCTTGAAAGGTGTTAGTGATGTTGCAATGTCAATAGTCTGGTTCTTTCACTTAACCAAATATTCATGATATGTATTACATATTATCCTACTTACCACTCTATTCATTCGTCTAATTGAATATAAACTATATAAATTGCATCCTCATTAGTAGGTTGACCATAGTATGGATATAGGTCAACTACATTAAATATCAATGAAATGCCAATCCCATATGAAAGGTCAATTTCATGCATTTATGGCAAAATTCCTCAATATCTTACATGGTCTAATATTCTTCCACTTGATCTTGATGTATGTACCTCTAGGAAACCCTTAGTTCTATAAATGCACCAAAACCAAATCTTCAACTTGAAATTCCTATGCTCAACACTTGAGGTCACTGCATTGCTTGTATTTCATGATATTATTTTCCCAATAAACCTTCATTTCATGATGAAATTCTTGCATATACTCAGAAAAATCCTTTGCCAAATTACTAGGCTTCTACAATTTAGATGTACTTTATAACTCATATACTCCCTTGGGATAATATCCATACACAATTTAGAATGGGATTTTGGTTGTACTTCTATTTACTAAATTATTATATACAAAATTTGCTTGTGCCAATATAATATCCCAAAACTTTGGCTTCTTATCAATGAGACATCATAATAAATTTCCAAGGCTTCTATTCATGGTTTTGATATATCCATTTGTTTAAGGATGATAAGTTGAAGTAAATCTTAACTTGGTATCCAACGTCTTCCACAAGGTATGCCAAAAATGACCAATAAACTTTACATCTCTATCTGACACAATGCTCTTCGACAACCCATACAACCGTACAACTTCTCAAAATAATATGTCAACAATATGGGTTACATTATTCATTGTATTATAAGGTATGAAATGTGCCATCTTCAAGAATATGTCAACAAAAAAAAAATAGAATCATTACCACATTGTATCCTTGGAAACCAAAGACCAAAATCCATGCTTACATCATACTATGGTCTCTCTAGTACTGGTATTGGTCGATACAACCTAGTATTTTGGCTTCTTCCTTTGGTAAATTGACAAACTCTACAATATTAAACAAACATTCTAACATTTGCATTCATTCCAAGCCAATAGTAATTTGCACAAAGTTGAATTATTATTTTATCCACTCCAAAATGTCTAGCTAGTCCTCCACTATGGTTCTCTCATATCAGGTTCTCCCTAATAAAACCTTGTGGTATACACAATTGTTTCCTCTTGAACAATAATTCTTCTTGGATGAAGTACTTCAACCATGGCATATTGTCCCATACAATAGGATTGCTTCATGTTTATCAAGTTTCCTTAAACTCTACACCATTAGCATAAAGCTCCCTCACAACATCAAAACTCCATGACTTCAATTTGCATCATGTTCAACAACATATTTCTTATACTCAAGGCACCAACCACTCGATTTGAATGGTCACTTTATGCTTCAAGATGAATGAATATCCCTACAAAAATTCCATACACTTCATATGCCTTTGATTCAATTACTATGATTGTTAATGAACTGTAGAGTATGATTTTTTGTGAATAAGACAAACTCTTTTGGTAGTAAATGATGCTTTTATTTCTTCAGGGTTTGAACAAAGGCATAAAATTTATGGTCATAGACTGAGTACTTCTTCTTTGTATCATTTAGCTTCTCACTAAATTAGGCAATGGGTTCCAGCTTCTTTGCTCAAGACTCCTCTTATTGTTATTCTATTTTCATAATAATCCACCTAAAATACCTTGTTTAAATATGGTAAATCTATAATGGGTTGCTCTATTATATTTTCCTTTAGGATTTATAAACTCCTTTCTGCTCCATTTGTCCACTTAAAGCCACACTTTCCTCATTTCATGGTTTCTATGATTGGGGCACAAATTATATTGATATTTTGAATAAACTTCCTATAAAATCTTGCTAGACCATGGAAACTCCTCGCCTCAAACTTACTTCTTGGAGATGGGCAATTCACAATGGATTTGATTTTCTCAAGGTCCATTCAGGCGTGGTGCCTCATTTATGGTGAAGAAAATGAATGGACAACTATCATCAAACGAAAGTATCTTCAAAATATGAAATTTCTAAGTGACTCAGTTCCAATCAGAGGTTCTACTTTTTGGAAAGCAATTCTCAATTGTAAGGAAATCATAAAAAAAAGTTTAAGATGGGTTTTAGGCAATGGTGAGTGAAAGCACGAGATTTCGGGCAAAGGAAACACTAATTGCGATGCATTCAAAATCAAATACGCTTAAGTCCTAGAAATGTAGAATGCATGAAATGAGAGAGACGCATTGAAATGAGATACAAGCAAATGGAGAAAACACAGCCCTTTCATTAAATTCTCTTGATCTCTGTTACAAATACGCCTCCTCCCTTTTCAGGGGCTAGGAGCGTTAAAAGAATTTGATTACAATCGAGACTTAAGGTTCCTCTTTTCGCGTGCCCACACTTGAAATGGGCGGGCCAAGATGATGTCGCCGCTGATGTTGATGAGTCCTTAACCTCTGCTGCTCCTCCTGCGAACAAAGAAACAACAAAGATGTCAGTAGCACCTGTTGCAAATAATAAGTGTTTGTTCTCTAAAATCGCCAAAAGATGCATGTAAACATTTGTATGAAACAGTGGGTAAAGTGAGTCCAAATGGCCTGAAAACCTGACAGAGGACAGAAAACATCACCAGAGGGCCACTGCCATCGAGACAGTCGGCCAATCTACCTTCAACTGGAATTCGTCCCTGGGCAGGACGAATTCTGACTGCTATTCGTCCCTGGGTGGGACGAATTCTTCGTGTTGGAAAAGCCGACCTGATGCTGCTCCAATGTCGAATCCCGAGACCTCCAAAACACACTGACAAACAGAGGGGTTATGTAATTGGGGCCATTTTGGGACGACCCAGATGGTCGGATTCTCCCAATTTGGCCTCTATCCTCGAGAATTTGATATCGCCACCTGCAAGTTAGTGAAACAACAAAGCGACACAAAACATGATAAAATCTGATCAAAATGTTATGAAATTGAAGCTATGAGTTAACCAAACAGAATAACACGATATGCAACCTGAAACAATAATCTAGAATGCTTTAAAATAAAACTTAGAAAAGTGCGGGGGTGCCCAAGTGGGCCTCCCACCGTTGGCACTTGATTTCGGCGCCAATCCACTAGGGATGGGCCCAAAACCTCTTAGGATTGGGATGTCTGCGAATTGGTGGTGTAAGGTGGTCAAATGTTGGATTTGGGTTGGATCCACGCTTCCAAAAGCCACCCAATAACCTCCCTTGCAAAAGAGATTAGTGGATGTGAGAAGGTGAATCAAAAGGATGCAAATGGGTATTCAATTGGACAGCACTTCGTTGCTTGAAATCGCCTCCAATCTGTCCTTTTGGGTGAGAAAAGTCCCACCTTTTATAGACCCATGGGGTCTCTTTTGAGAGGGAAGCATAAGCGCCATGTGTTGGTCATAGGTGCCATGTGGCAGTCAAGTCTTCCCATGAGGGAGGGGAGTCCTCCATGACTTGGGCTTTCATAATTGCCCTTGTGACAGTCCTCTAACGGCCTATCTGTCCACCCACACACGCGTGCGAGGCAGGAGTCATCAACTGACTGTCCTGGGCTGCCACTTGGCGCCATTCTTCTTTTTGCCCGTTAAACTTGGAATTCGTCCCTGGGTGAGACGATTTCAGAATTCGTCCCTGGGTGAGACGAATCCCAGTTAGTATTCGTCCCTGGGTGAGACGAATACTGAGCAAAGTGTCTAAATGTACCAAATTGCCTCTTGACCTTACAAAATTGCTATGAAAGTGGTTAGGACCACTGTTTGACCTCTGAGGGCTGCCCTGGGGGCTGTGTTTGTCAAAGCGATCAGTGTTTGCGATCACATAATCGGATTGGTGCTGTTTTGGTGTCTACGAGATGCCCCTTTTTGGGATGCGCTGTGCATAGCGCAGCGCCGAGCAAAAATAGATAACCAAAGCACTAATGATTAGGGTTTCTTGGTAACCTAACCAACTTTTGATGCCCCAAGCATGGAAAGGGCATGCATTCTTGAATCCTTGCTTCGACGAGCTAAGGAGTTTGATTTCAAGTGTTAACCTATTTTGGTGAGGTGTGACTTGAGCTTGGACATTGATCGGTCATGATTAGGCAAAGGGCGCAACCTTTTATCCACGGGGGAACCTTGTGTTCATGATTCACGAAATGCCAAGTGTTTGATTGATTTGATTGTTGCTTGTTTACTGCCCCAAGCGGGAGCGTGATTGTCTTTGTCAATGATTCTTTGAATGCATGTCGTTTTCCTTAATTGGGTGTGTGATTGTTGATTGGTGACTAAGTGTGACTACCCCCTCAAGCGACGAATCGATGAGGGAATGACCTTCATGAGAAAAACGACGAGTCGCTTGACCCAAGATGACTTGTGCAAGGGTGCCTTTAGATGTTTTACCGTTTAGAATGTGCAATTTTTCCAACATTTGGACCTGTTTTTGGTGGGTGTTAACCCTTTTGGTGATGCCATAATGGGGTGAAATCATCAAAAACCCATCTTCCCGTGGAGCGGTCCGGCTATGGTAGCCTTCTTGGGGAAGTAAGAGAGTGAAAATTTGAACCCCGACATCGAATTTCTTTGCCTAGAGGTTAAGTGCAAGAGCACTTGTGTCCGGCAATGCTTATTGTTGTGTTTTTGTGTTGCGTTTATTTGTTGTTTTTGTTGTTTTTTGTGACACCATTTGGGGATTAAATTATCGGAAATCCGTCTTCCCGTGGAGCGGTCCGGCTATGGTAGCCTTCTTAGGGAGTAGGATAGTGATAATTTGTGACTCCAATGTCTATTTTGTATGCCCTGGATGTCAGGTGCAGTAGCACTCCTATCGGGCAAATTTATTGTCTGTTTTTAGTGCATTTTTGATCATTTTTTGATGTTTTTGAAGTTCTGGCCTGAATTCGTCCCTGGGTGGGACGAATTCCAGCTGTAGAATTCGTCCCTGGGTGGGACGAGCGCTAACCAGAGTGCTCGTCCCAGTCAAGGACGAATTCCAGCTCATAGGTCTATTTAAGGGCCAAAACTTGAATTTGGGCTCATTTGTGTCATTTTTTTTCTTGCGATTTTGGAGCTTCGGGAGGAGGAGGTAATTCTGCGAAGCGAAGCGTTGCTGGAATTCTCTCTGCCATCATGAGTGCACAAACTGGTTCGAGCGGCGGAGCCGAGGCGAAACCTGTAAGTGTCTCCTAGAGTTTATTTTTGTTTAAATTTGCACTTGTTTTATTTAATTGTTTTTGTGATGTTGTTTTTCAAAATGTGTTTTAAAACTTAAATCCTGAAACTGGATTGAAGACAACTACTTGTTTTTTTTTGATTTTTCTTTTTATTGTTGTACGAGTTCTTTTCCATGATTTTTAATTTTTTTTGAATTGTTTTTTTGCAGGTTAGGAGCCGGTACCGTGTACCTGCTGCTTTTACTGAGGCGCGGGGTGCATTGACTGATGATGATTGGGAATGGCTTGATGCCCTTGGGCTCAAGCAGGTGTCTCGACTGGAGCTTGTGGTCCCGGATCAGGCCTATCTGATGGCCCTGATCAAACTTTGGGATCCACGGACCAACACGTTCCATCTCCCGACGGGGAGATGACTGTGACTTTGGAGGATGTCTATCGGTTGCTTCGGATTCCGATAGATGGACTGCCCATTAGGACATCGCCACGTGATCAGCGGACTACTGTACTTACGAGATGCTTTGGGCATGGGGGGCGGCTGGGTGTAACGAACCCAGTGGAGACAGCCGAGGTGGACTGCCAGGCTGGCGAGATTTTGGTTGGCTGGTGGCAGGAGAGGGGGGTGTTAGGAGTGAGGCACGCATTCTTGATGGGCCTCATTTCTAACATGCTTCTACCTGATTCGTCAGGCGCGAGGTTCCCGTGGAACCTGCTAGATTTGGTGTGGCAGTTGGTAGAGTGCCCGATAGAGGCACCACTGATTTTGAGATGGGGACAGACATTGTTGGCACAGCTCTACGGGGAGTTGTATGGGGTCCGTTGTCGGCAGCGAAGGGGGTCAGCTGCAGTTATCTATTGCAGTGCTGGGGTTGGCAGCATATAGCAGTTGAGAGGCCAACCGGGTTACCATGGATGACTCGGGCGGTGATGGATGATGTGGAGATAGGCTATGCAGTTTTGTGGCGGCGGTCTGCGGAGCGAGGCGGAGTCGGCGATGGGCGAGTGCTTGTAGAGCATTATACGATGCCTTCTCTCGGCTCACTCTAGGGGAGGTGGTTTGGCGCCCTTATCAGGACTGTCTAGCCTGGTCGGAGGCTGGAGAGTGGCTCCGACGGGTACGTAGGGAGCGGTGGTTGATTGGGCGACATGGGACCGAGCATGAGTTTTTCTCATATAGCCGGGTTACACGACAGTTTGGGGTGCGCCAGGGGTTGCCTGGTGAGCCTGTGGTCTATCGACGTCGGGGTGATGAGAGGGCTCTAGATCCACCGGTCACCGTGCCATTGGGCGAGGAGTCAGATGCGGTGATTGACGTCCCGGACGTAGATGACGTCGGGACTACCACTGAGTATGACTCGTGGTGGGTGCTACGGCGATGGAGAGGGGAGGGGCCACTAGGAGGCGCAGAGGCGGTAGTGGAGGGTGTTGAGGCAGTAGGTGATGATTGGGGAGGTCCGTTGGATGATGCGGACATGGTGGATGTGGGGAATGAGGATGTTGATTTTGGTGCTCCGGATCGGCCGGACATGCGGGATGTGGAGGAGCGGTGGGAGCCAGAGCAGGCTGCTATTCCAGAGGGTCCTGTTCGTCAGGCAGATACAGAGGAGATGGAGTCTGAGGTATGCACTGAGATTGCGTGACTGATAGAGCTGCTGTGGATATGGGATTTGGAGCTGGGGGACGCGCTGTGGGAGAGGGATCTTTTGCGGGCCCAGCTAGCAGAGCGGGATAGGGTTCTGGCACAGCGTGATGATGCGGTGTCTTACTATCATCGACGAGAGGCAGAGTGGTGTCGGCACCGGATAGACTTGGAGAGGGAGGTCATCCGCCTTGGTGGGCGGCTACCTAAGCCCTCGGTCAGTGGATCTTCATGACGGACGAGGGATAGTGCGACTGAGCAGTCAGCATCATCTCGTCGCCGACGATTAGATGAGGGAGGCGGTAGCAGGCATGATGCGGGGGCTGGCAGTAGCCGCCCTGCAGGGTCCC
Organism: Wollemia nobilis; assembly: GCA_028583015.1. Lineage (NCBI taxonomy): Eukaryota > Viridiplantae > Streptophyta > Pinopsida > Araucariales > Araucariaceae > Wollemia > Wollemia nobilis. The sequence continues at coordinate 602,513 of JAQPPZ010000737.1, read as the reverse complement.
ATAGGACCCACACCACGGGGGGTAGTTCCCGTCGCACCGATCCTACGTGATCATGGTGGTCGACGCTTTAGGTTGGGTTTTTGGATATTTTTGCGGGGTCAGAGGACCAGTTTTGTAGCCTGCGGGCATTTTTTGACGATATATATATATATACCGGTTTTATTTTGGTTGTTTACATGTGATGATTTGATGTTTGTTATGCATGATGGCTAATGACTATGAATGTATGAATGTTTATTTATTTTGATGAATGCTTATGTTATGATGAATGCAAATGTTTTTGATTTCTATGTGATATGCAAAGTGAAATGGATGAATGATATTTGTGGTGATTGGTTATGGCACCATAGGCTCTTTAAGACGCTCTTTATTTCATTTTTTAGGCGATTGTTATGATGTATGACTCTGTGTACATGTGGTTTTTCTTTTTGTATTTTTTTTTATGGTATTGTAAGGATGAAAAGTAGCGCAGTTGGTTTAGAAATGTAGCTAAGGTTTTCTGAGACTCAGACGGTTTTAACTCACTAGCCACGACTGTACTTTGTCTTACAAGACTTTTGAACAAGGTATGAATCAGACTTGTTTTTGACCCAGCTATTTCACATCCCCGTGTGTGCGATTGAGTTCATTTATGTGGTATTCATCAGGATACCGCCAGTGCCAGATGGGCTTTCAACCGAACCTGTACTGAGGATCACCTAATTAGCTCCACTAACTCCTTTGTTGTATTTAGTCAGATTAATCTGCGGTGTTATCCAAGATGCCATAAGCTAGCTCATCCACATGCAAACATTGATCTGTACGCAAGTTAATGTGATAGATATATCGTCATGCGAGAGGTTTACCGCCAGTTATCGATAGGCTATCAACCAAATCGGTACTGTGGCTTGCCTTATGACCTTTTAGAATGCTGAGAGTTCCAGGGATTCAAGTTCCACTCCCTTCTTTTCTTCAATTGTATTGGGATACTTGCTCGTTTGTAGTGATAAGATCACTTGTTTATTTTGATTTGTTTTTCTTTTGAGCAAGGGATTGGGGATATGGAGTGATGAAAATCACTATCGTTTGTGCCCTTTGATTTTTGCACTGTAAGATGTCAAGTATTTGATTTTTGACATTTTGCAAATTTTTTGATGTTTTGCAATTATTGAGAACTAGGGATTCTTAAGGAATTGGGTAGGGAGGATGCTTGTCCTTTTGCCAACTCTCAGCATTCTTGGGGTCATTCGCACAAGGGGATGAGCAAGATAACCGTTTCGCTTTTGGTGACTTGGATTACTGTGCAGGTTTCATCTTTCGTTCACACAACTTAGGAATTGTTTTATGTGTTTTAATTTGTGTTGGGATGTTACGTAACAAGGTGTATTTCAAGTGTGACTCTACCTTCGTAAAATCTGTCTGACTCGGTACATGACGTAGCTAAAGAGCAAAATGATGATTGAATCACGAAAACTCTTGATACATTAGAAGACCATTGACTCTAGTGTGGTAAAAGCAATGCATGGTGTTTTTGTTGTTTTTGTAAAATGGAACAGTGCGGAATAAGATGGACTTAGTAGAGCAATTACAGCCTATGGTGCCTTTGACCTATACGACCACAAATATGCAATGTATGGATGTAATTGTTGATGCGACTACATATTTTTGTATTTTTGATGGATTGATTTTTGTGAATATGAATATGAGGTGCGAGAAGAGCTCTCGATTGATGAATTTGAGTATGCCTAGATATGAGATGCAAATTTTGGTTGTTTTTGATTATTTTTTATTTTGACCAAGTGATTGTGGACATCCTTGGAGCATTTTGGTGACCAAGTGATTGCGATAATCCTTGGAGCTTTTTGGGTGACCAAGTGATTGCGATAATCCTTGGAGCTTTTGGGGTGACCAAGTGATTGCGATAATCCTTGGAGCTTTTGGGGTTTGACCAAGTGATTGCGATAATCCTTGGAGCTTTTTGGGTTTGACCAAGTGATTGCGATAATCCTTGGAGCTTTTTGGTTTGACCAAGTGATTGCGATAATCCTTGGAGCTTTTTGGTTTGACCAAGTGATTGCGATAATCCTTGGAGCTTTTTGGTTTGACCAAGTGATTGCGATAATCCTTGGAGCTTTTTGGTTTGACCAAGTGATTGCGATAATCCTTGGAGCTTTTTGGTTTGACCAAGTGATTGCGATAATCCTTGGAGCTTTTTGGTTTGACCAAGTGATTGCGATAATCCTTGGAGCTTTTTGTATTTGACCAAGTGATTGCGATAATCCTTGGAGCTTTTTGGTTTGACCAAGTGATTGCGATAATCCTTGGAGCTTTTGTGTTTTTGACCAAGCGATTTTATGGATCCTTGGAGCATTTTTGGATATGGCTCTCTTAGATATAAAATGGTCGCAAATGACTGATATTCAAGGGTTCTGTTTCCTTGATACCATCAAGAGAAGCTAGCCGGTACGTCTCGGGTCCTATTTTGCTATCAATGACATATGGACCTAACCAATTTGCCGTGAACTTGTCCCTTAGGTGGGACGGCAAATTAGAGTTCTGTTGGTTTTCCTTCAAAACCAAATCACCAACCCGAAAGTCCCTTAGGTGAACTTTCATGTTGTAAGCTTTCTTAAGCCGCTCTTGGTAGATACGTAAGTGCTCGAGAGCATTAACGCGTCGTTCGTCAAGCAACGTAAGTTGGTCTAACCGGGCCTGCCGTGCAGTGTCATCATCGATGAATTCCTGCATTGATATGCGTAGGGAAGGAATTTCCAACTCGAGAGGCATTACTGCCTCTGAGCCATACACGAGCAAAAACGGAGTTGCCCCAGTTGGCGTCCGAATGCTAGTGCGATAAGCCCAAAGGGCAAGTGGGATTTGTATGTGCCAATCCTTATGACTGTCTGTGACTGTCTTTTTAAGGATGGCGACTAGCGTTTTGTTTGACGCCTCTGCTTGCCCATTTGCTTGCGGATAATAGGGTGTTGAAAAGTTGTGCTGAATTTTGTACTTTGTGGTCAAAGCACGCACGTCTTTGTTCTTGAATGATGGCCCATTATCCGAGATTATTTTGGATGGAATACCAAAATGACATATGATGTTATGCAAGATGAACTCCACAATGCGGGGTCCTGTCGTAGAGGTTAACGGAATTGCTTCCACCCATTTAGTAAAATACTCTGTGGCCGTTATGATAAACGTGTGACGGCCTGATGATGCAGGGGAGATCTTTCCAATTAGATCGAAGCCCCATTGCAAAAATGGCCAAGCGGACTGGACTGCCTGCAAGGCCTGGGAAGGTACGTGCATCAAATTGGCATGATGTTGACATTTCACGCACTTCTTGACATATGCGCAACAATCTCGCTCTAAATATGGCCAATAATAGCCCATGCGAAGAATGCGCTTTGCGATGGCCATACCACTAAAGTGACCACCACATGTACCATCGTGCGCTTGGGCGACTGCCCAAGTGGACTCTTGCTGGTCCAAACAACGAAGAAGAATTCCGTCATAGCTGCGACGATACAAAATGTCTCCTATCAAGACATACTTAGCCGCTTTCTGCTTGAATGTTCGTTTTGCGGCGTGCGTCAATCCAAAGGGAAGATTACCTAACTTGAGGTAGTCTCTAATGGGTAAATACCAATCCTGTTGATCAGAAACCTCGACAGTATGAACAGCCAATCCCTTTCGAAGTTCTTCCCTAACAAATGTTGAATGGGATAGAACTTGTAAGAATAGCGTTGTGTTGCTATTAGTGGGAGTGGGGGAAAACAAGGACCCCCAGTTGGCACGTTTCAGACGATCTCGGATTCGAAAGAACTTATCCGAGGATGGTTCAATCTGGATCATGTGGATTCCTGGCGTCAAGTCTGAGCTTGCGCGCTCTATCACGGATTGCGATAAGGTTTTGACTTGAATAGTTGTCATATCACCGAAAAGGTCTTGCGGGATTAGTGACCCCAAGGAGGCCATTGTGTCCGCAAAATGATTCGATGATCGAGGGAGTGCCTCGATGTCATACCACTCAAGTTTTGCCAAGGAATTTGTCCACGAGGGCTTTATAGGCCTTCATAACTGGGCATTTGCATTGATATACCCCTTTGACTTGATTGACTATTAACAACGAATCACCAAAGATGTTCAGTCGTTTGATTTTCATGGCGATTGTTGTCTGAAGACCTAGGAGCAAGGCTTCATATTCTGCATTATTGTTGGTGCTCTGGAAGTTTAATTTAAATGACAGGGGCATTGGAGCACCCTGCGGTGTGAAGAATACAATTCCCGTGCCACCACCTTGCTCGCATTTAGAACCATCGAAGAATAGGGTTATGTCGGCCTGTGACTCAGGCTCATCAGAATCTGGCGATTCCGAGACATGGAAGACCCCATCATCGGGTAGTTCTATGACCGGAGGCTGATCGTCTTCAAGAGGAGCCTCTGCTAGTTGATCGGCTATGACTTGTCCTTTGATAGATTTTTGCCCAATAAACTCAATGTCAAATTCCGTCAACAACATGATCCATTTCGCCGTGCGACTACTATGATAAGTACGACTCATCATGTATCGCAATGGATTCTCCTTAGACACAACATACGTAGTGTTGCTCAGCATGTAGTGGCATAGCTTTTTGGTAGCAAACACCACTGCCAAGCCGAGTTTCTCAACGTATGCATAGTTAAGTTCGTAGCCCGACCAGGGTGCGGCTAAGATAGTAAGTAGCCTGTTCTTTGTGAAGTTCATTCTTTTGGGCTAGCATGGCGCCCAGTGCCACCTCAGTAGCTGAGATGTATAAGTAGAATGGCACTCCTGGTCTAGGTGGTGCCAATACTTGCGACGAAGCCAAGTATTGTTTGATTTCGTCAAAGGTTGACTGGCACTCGTCATCCTAGTGAAATGTAACTCCCTTGTGCAATAATTTGTTCATGGGTCGGCATTTGTCAGATAATTGCGCTATGAAGCGTTTAATCGACGTGACCTTTCCTTGCAGACTTCTGAGCTGCTTGATGGTAGTTGGGGGAGCCATTTCAAGGATTGCCTTGACTTTCTTTGGGTCCACTTCGATGCCTCGTTTTGAGACTATAAAACCCAAGAGTTTTCTAGATGTGACGCCAAATACGCACTTCTTGGGATTCAGTCTGACCTTATGCTCTATGAGGCGATCGAGGATCTTGCTTAAGTCATCGAGATGATCTGAGCGCAAAAGAGACTTGGCTAACAAATCATCCATGTAATCTTCCAAAGTTTTGTGCATGTAATCATGGAAGATATATGTCATGGCACGTTGGTAGGTAGCGCCAACATTTTTAAGGCCAAAAGGCATGACCTTATAACAAAATGTCCCCCAAGGCGTTGTGAACGCCGTTTTAAGTTGGTCTTCAGGATTGATACGAATTTGATTGTATCCTGAGAAGCCATCCATTAGGGAGAGCATTTCGTGACCTGTTGTAGCGTCTACTAGCGCGTCGATGCTTGGCAAGGGGAAATCATCCTTAGGACTCGCTTTGTTTAGGTCTCAAAAATCGGTGCATATGCGAATCCTCCCATCGGGCTTCTTGACGGGAACCATGTTGGACAGCCATGGCGGATAATCCATGCAGATGACAAACTGTGCATCCAACAACTTTTGCAATTCATCTTTGACCATCAAGGCCACTGTTGGGTGCATCTTTCGTAGTTTTTGCTTTACGGGCTTGATTGTCGGATCAAGCGTTAAATTATGCGTGACTAGCTGCGGGTCTAGTCCCGGCATGTCTCTGTATGACCATGCAAAAACCTCCTTCTTCGCTTTGAGAAGGGTAATGTAGTCGGCTTGCTCTTCGGGGGAAAGACTTACCCCCAGTTTGATAATCTGTGGATTCTTTGGATCTATGCCGATATCTACGTCAGTCGTCTCCTCGACTGACATGTGGGATCCGTCCTCCAACTGATGTGGAGTTGGGATCAAATGGATATCATTAGCTGAGTTTAGATCTGCGTTTGGAACCTCGGGTCCCTCTTCAGCTTGAAAAATATCCTGAGTTGTCCTTAGGGTGAAATGAGGCATTTCATCGAAAGGCCAGTACTCTGATGGTGATAAAGGTGAATTGACGCGATCCCAATCGATGGCATCTATGTCTAGATGCAATGACCGTGTTGGATCGGCCGGATTGCGGATGGGTGCGGTCAAGTCAATGGAGATCATGTGGATGAAATGATTTTGGTCTCCATTACCGTGGGTGTTATAGCTCGAACATTCTGGATGCTTCCTATGCTCTGGATCTGGTTCTGTAGGGACGGGTATGAACGGATCAGCCCTATGTGCTGATAGGAAGACGGGGTCTTCCCTTGGTACTGATGTCATGATAGGATCTCGAGGTGGACGTTGCTCATCTTGAATTTGGAGCCATGGATCCAACACTTGGTCCCACCTTGCTGGGTCTACCCACCATTCATGCCCTAGTAGTATGCCCATCTGTCCCATTAGATCTTCATGAGTTAAAGGGCGGTGATGCCGTCGCGCATGTCTGAGATAGTCCATCTCAGTCTCATCTTCTGAATCACTTTCGGAGACCCAAAAATGTTCATTCTCTTCAGCAACTGTTACTTGCGACGTTGAGGACTCTCCTTGTTCCAGTAAGTTAATCTGGTCCCATTGCGGTTGTTCCACTCTTGGTGGAGGGACCTGATTCTTTTGACACTGTACTGATTCAACTGGAACCTCTAAGGGGAATAGCTTCAAAAAGATGTCCGAAAGCCGTTGATGTTCTCTTTGAGGATTAATGTCTGAACTTTCGCCTCTCTCTAGCAAAGGAGAGGGATTACTGCTGTTGCCAAGGGTGTTTGTTGACCATGGGAGGTAGTCTCCCAATGTATATTCTGTATTTGGATTGGCATAAGGATCTAATGCCAATCCCCCCTTGCTGCCTATTTCTAGGCCTTGCATATTTTTGACCAAGATGTCTAAGGGCAGGGGGTGGTTGAACCCTACTCCTGACTTATCATATGGCATCTGATATCTTGGTTGGCAAAGGACCCGCATCCCTTGCTCATATCTGCCTAGCTCGTATCCATGCCAATTGCATTGGCCGAGATATTTTAGGGCAAAGTCTGGGTTTGACAGATAGTTGATGTTTTCAACAAAAGGCTCTTCGTCTGCTTCCTTTTGTTTGCATGGTTCAAGACCATGATCAAGGCCCCCATACACAAAATTTGTCTGGTTTGGTGGGTAGCCTAGAGGAACAACTGTCCCTATGGGAAGGCGAGGTCTTCCCATGTCTTGTACTTGACTCCAATGCGGGGGTTGCCACAACATTTTGCACTAAATACTCCCCCAGGCCCGTATTGGCCATTTCAACAGTGATTGTTGATGATTGGGTGGGAGGAAACGGGAGTCCTTCTTGAGTCCATTCCATGTTCGGTATTTTAGGAGTCTCCGCTTCTGTTGTGTGAGGTGTTTCTTCTGTTGATACCGTTGAAATTGTGGGCAACCCCTCTTCTAGGGGCTGAGCCTCTTCCATGATCTGTTTTCCCTTGTCCTTCTGTTTGGCCATGGCAGGTGGCTTTGATGATGAAGGAGCAGATGATGAAGGCTCACCTGGCTGGGATTTTGTTGTTTTGGTCACCAGTGGTGCCTGCGGTATTGGACCCTGTTTAGATGGATTTAGCTGGAAATCCAAATGCGTTGAAGGGAGGGTCGATTGAGGCATGAATTGTACCGCATTGCAATACTTGAAGGGCTCTAAGTCCATTGGGACTACATGTATTTCTCCTTCAAAAGCATACTTTAAGCACTGGTGAGCGATCGAAGGGACACACTTCATGTCCCTGATCCAAGGCCGCCCTAGCAGTATATTATAAGCCATCTCGCCTTCCAACACATGGCACAATGTAGGTATTGTCTTTTGTCCTACCCGGACAGGCAGAACAACTGTGCCGACTATCGAGCATATTGCATCGTTGAAAGCTCGTAGTGTGTACGTGGAGGTTGTGATGTGAGAGGTCGGCAACTTCAAATGTTTTAAGGCTGCAGTGGTAATGATGTTACTGGACGAGCCAGTATCTACCAACACTCTCTTGTACGGGATCCCGTTGACCCGTGCGATAACGTGCAGGGGTGGATCTGCCATGTCATTCGATATTGTTTTGACTTCATCTTCTCTGAATGTGATGACCGGCTCCGTACATCGTTTCACATGTCCCACGAAGTTGTTGAAAGAATTTGCTTCGTGAGGCTGTAATTCGATGGCTTTTAAAATGTCCATAAGAGCTTCCCTATGGGGTGCTGATTGTTGAATAAGCTCGTAAATGGACAGCCTAGCCGATGTGGTCCACAAACTCTGCGTGAGTTTGGTCCGTATCGTGACCTCGGGTCTAGGCGGAGGCAACTGCGTTGGGCATTGTTGAGGCTGCGATGTTGTCGGAACTTCCCTCGTAGCTACCTCGGGGGCAACTGCTGGGTACTTTTTGTTCCTTGTCACTATACTAATCATTCCCACAAATCCTTGCATGGGAAGATTCTGTCGCACCTCGTTAATCTGGAGAGGTTTTGCCTGTGCTTCGTGGGCTAGGCAAAGGGTCCTTGAATACCCCCATTTGTTGATTATTTGGCGCTATGGGGTTGTCCACGGCCAATGTTCTATTGTCGATCAAATCTTGGATTAATTCTTTGAATTTCCAGCATCCATTCAAGTCGTGTCCTCTGCGCCTATGGAATCTACAATACAATTCCTCTCTGTATCCCCTAGGCTTAGGAGCGTTAGGGTCTATAGTTTGGATTTATGGGAGAGTGACTAAATTTGCCGCTGACAAGCGGTCAAATAGGGAGTCCCTAGACTCCGTGTAAGGGGTGAATTGTCGCCTAGGGCGACGCTGCGATTCTGCTCCTGTCTTCTATTATCTCTTTCATAACCGGGAGGCACTTGCATGGTAATTAGCCTTTTGGGGCTGCATTTCTTGCACGAGCACGGGAACATTTATCGCAACTTGGTTAACCGTAGCATGTTGTGGTTGCGTTGTCCCGGTTTTAGTGGTTTTATTCCACTCTTTCTTTTTAGGCTTGGCGATTGCGCCTTCGCCTATTTTGATCTCTTCTATAACTCTGGCTTGCGCCAAAGCTTCTTCTAAGTTGGCGTATTGCTGCAGCTGCAATAGCCCAGAGATCGATTTCAAGCAACTTTTTGCGAACATCTATGTGAGATCAGACATAGGGGGACGGTAAGGTAACTTAGAAAGCAAAGCTCTCCATCGATTCCCGTATGCTTGCCATTGTTTCTTCCTCAAATTGCCTGAGGCTAGCCAGATCACTCAGTGATGCCTTCTTCCTTGTGTTGAAGGCAAAGCGTTCAAGAAACGCATCTACTAATTGATCTAGGTTGCTTATGCTTGTGTTTGGGTAATTGTGTGAACCAATCCGAGGCAGGGCCTGCGAATGTGGTTATGAATGTTCTAAGCAACAATGCGTCATTATCTTGGATGCCGAAGCATTGGCTTAGAAATCTTGTAACATGTTCTTGTGCATCCTCTTCACCTTTAAAAACTGCCAATTGAGGCAACTTGAAGTGTTCGGGGTAAAGAGGTGTAGGCACTGAGGGATGCATCGGATGACTACGGAGTTGACGTAATGTGGGTTTTTGATGCCCAGCAGCTTTTGTCTCCACAGACTCTAAACGCTCTAATAGCGCTTGGTATGCATCGAAAGATTTTATTTCTTCCTCTTTTGTTTGCTCCCGTTGTAAGTTATGGTAGACTGGAGGCCTATGAAGGGGTGGCCGAATGGCAGCCCTCCTGCCTTGATGGGGAGTTTCAACATATTCTACGTCTGGTTCATACTCCTCGTAAAATTCTTGAGGAGTCTCTGGGCGAAGCCTATGACCCTGATTGAATCCCTGCTGAAGGTACCTATCATTGTTTCGGGGAGTGGCCTCCCTCTCGGGTCTATAAGGTCTCGGAGGCAAAGCTTGACGAGGTCGAGGAGACCTGTCCTGCACCAATGGATTATGCCTCTCATATTGTTTGGCTCTTTGGGTGCGAGGGGTTGGCCCCCTCTCAGGTAGTTCATAGCGTAACTCATCCGCTTCGCGTTGCATGCGCTCTCTATCCAAGCGGTGTCGATACTCTATCTCCTGATGACTTTGTTTAAGCCGCATGATTTGGGCTTGACGGGTGGCATGTCTGGCGACTATCGGGTCAATTTGGTCTACCCTATTTTGCTCAGGAGGCTTAAGTGTTTCTCCTATGTGTTTGCCTCGATTTTGATGATCTAAAATTTCAATGGGTCGCTTCCCTCGGTCGAGGTAGGCGACATGTACTCGAGGCTCTGGCCTCGGTGGGTGATCATGATATCCAGCTGGTGCGAAAGCGCAAGGTTCCCATGCTGTATGTTGTTGTCCTTGAGGAATGCGATGATCTTCCTCGTGCTCCCTCTCATGGGTGTGAAAGGGGCGGGCGGAGTTAGCTCGCCCTGTGTAAGGAGCCCTACGCTCTGGATTTTGTCTCTCTATTATGATGGGAGGTAAAGAAGGGACGCCATATCCACGTTGTCCCTCCAAATGGACAGTGTGCCTCTCTAGCACTTCATCGCGCTGTGGCCACTCATGTCTAACCTCAGAAGGTGATTCTCTGTTTACATCGAGGTCTACATGTAAAGCGTCTTCCCGAAAGGGGCTGCTTTGAATGGGCATACCCCATTGAGGATTATGAATTGGATTCTTTTGTAGGCCAGACCGATAAGGCGGTATGACCAAGTCCTCAAGACTGAAGCGAAGGCGACTTGTGCCTGCTTCTTGTGTACCTTCCGGAGCTTCTGCCCTTGATTGGGCTTGGCTACGGGTGTACACCATTGCGGTGCTTCTCTACTATCTAAACAGATTTTTATCTCGTTTATGATGATTTTTCTTTTTGTCTACACTAAGCGAGAAATGAACACACGCATACACAAACCGTGATTATCTCTTTTAAGGATTAATAGTGTGTCCTAAAGCTGGTTTAGTGCATTTTGATGTTTTGTTTTGTTTTTGTAGGTTTTGAAGAACGTTCAAATGCATTATGACGGCTCATATAACTCCCAAAATGGTAGCCCCTTCAATATACCAACCAGGCCGATATACCAACCTCTCTATATACCCGCCCTTACGAGAGGGAGACTATAGGTACGTGAGAGCAGAAGGTACATGGTACGTAGGCGGTACGGAAGGGGGATTGTCCTGTTAATGGCACCTACCATAGAAGACTTATCCTCGCGCGCATGGGAATCACCCCAGCGACACTCGGTCAGCTTTCATCAGGATTTACGCCTAACAACAGTTGACAATCGAGGAAATGGATGCAAAGCTAAGCCAAGGTGGTGATGAACCCACCGTTGGTCTTGCTCAAGGGCTGGGGTCTTACGACCAGCTCCTTGGTTTAAAATTGTTGCGTGATGTGTGTGTGATTCCTTTTATTTGAAAAATGAAACATGCAGCAACACTACTTTCTTTAAGCATGCAGAATTTGAAAGAAAATAGAAACAGAAAAGCAAAAAATAACAAGAACAGTTTAGAACCCCTACCTTTCTCTGCCCAAATCTGTTGTTTTCTGATCTTCGGCTATGAAAAGTTGTAGATAAAAATTCGTCCCTTGGTGAGACGAATTACAGAACAGAATTCGTCCCTCCCAGAGACGAATTTGAATTCGTCTCAGGGTCAGACGAATTTCAATAAAGCAATCGCCACAGTCAAGGACGAATAACAGTCAGAAACAAAAAAAAGGTACCTGTCAAGCACAAAACACAAAAATTTGATCAGTTTTTGTGATCTTAAAAATAGGGGACAGGGTCCCACCGTGATCGCCACTGAAAGCACGAGATTTCGGGCAAAGGAAACACTAATTGCGATGCATTCAAAATCAAATACGCTTAAGTCCTAGAAATGTAGAATGCATGAAATGAAAGAGACGCATTGAAATGAGATACAAGCAAATGGAGAAAACACAGCCCTTTCATTAAATTCTCTTGATCTCTGTTACAAATACGCCTCCTCCCTTTTCAGGGGCTAGGAGCGTTAAAAGAATTTGATTACAATCACTTAATGTTCCTCTTTCCGCGTGCCCACACTTGAGATGGGCGGGCCAAGATGATGCCTCCGCTGATGTTGATGAGTCCTTAACCTCTGCTGCTCCTCCTGCGAACAAAGAAACAACAAAGATGTCAGTAGCACCTGTTGCAAATAGTAAGTGTTTGTTCTCTAAAATCGCCAAAAGATGCATGTAAACATTTATCTAAAACAATGAGTAAAGTGAGTCCAAATGGCCTGAAAACCTGACGAGAGGACAGAAAACATCACCAGAGGGCCACTGGCCATCGAGACAGTCGGCCAATCTACCTTCAACTGGAATTCGTCCCTAGGCAGGACGAATTCTGACTGCTATTCGTCCCTGGGTGGGACGAATTCTTCTGTGTTGGAAAAGCCGACCTGATGCTGCTCCAATGTCGAATCTCGAGACCTCCAAAACACCTACAAACAGAGGGGTTATGTAATTGGGGCCATTTTGGGACGACCCAGATGGTCGGATTCTCCCAATTTGGCCTCTATCCTCGAGAATTTGATATCGCCACCTGCAAGTTAGTGAGACAACAAAGCGACACAAAGCATGATAAAATCTGATCAAAATGTTATGAAATTGAAGCTATGAGTTAACCAGATAGAATAACACAATATGCAACCTGAAACAATAATCTAGAATGCTTTAAAATAAAACTTAGAAAAGTGCGGGGGTGCCCAAGTGGGCCTCCCACCGTTGGCACTTGATTTCGGCGCCAATCCACTAGGGATGGGCCCAAAACCTCTTAGGATTGGGATGTCTGCGAATTGGTGGTGTAAGGTGGTCAAATGTTGGATTTGGGTTGGATCCACGCTTCCAAAAGCCACCCAATAACCTCCCTTGCAAAAGAGATTAGTGGATGTGAGAAGGTGAATCAAAAGGATGCAAGTGGGTATTCAATCGGACAGCACTTCGTTGCTTGAAATCGCCTCCAATCTATCCTTTTGGGTGAGAAAAGTCCCACCTTTTATAGACCCATGGGGTCTCTTTTGAGAGGGAAGCATAAGCGCCATGTGTTGGTCATAGGTGCCATGTGGCGGTCATGTCTTCCCATGAGGGAGGGGAGTCCTCCATGACTTGGGCTTTCATAATTGCCCTTGTGACAGTCCTCTAACGGCCTATCTGTCCACCCACACACGCGTGCGAGGTCAGGAGTCATCAACTGACTGTCCTGGGCTGCCACTTGGCGCCATTCTTCTTTTTGCCCGTTAAACTCGGAATTCGTCCCTGGGTGAGACGATTTCAGAATTCGTCCCTGGGTGAGACGAATTCCGGTTAGTATTCGTCCCTGGGTGAGACGAATACTGAGCAAAGTGTCTAAATGTACCAAATTGCCTCTTGACCTTACAAAATTGCTATGAAAGTGGTTAGGACCACTGTTTGACCTCTGAGGGCTGCCCTGGGGGCTGTGTTTGTCAAAGCGATCAGTGTTTGCGGTCACATAATCGGATTGGTGCTGTTTTGGTGTCTACATTGAGAGGATAAATTGCTGGAATGACAAGTGGGCTAAGGATGAACCATTGACGTAATATCCTAACTTAGCCCAAATAAGAGATATCACAAAAGAACTCATTGGCAAAAAAGTCTCCGATTATATGGTTGAGGACAAAGGTAGAATGAAGTGGAAACAAATAAGGATTCAAGGATTTCAAGTGGAATCAAATTATCTTTGTAACATTCTTGGGAAATAGTTTATCCCCATGAGACCTAAGGAAGATCAAGTGACTTGGGATCCTATGGAAAATGGGCAGTTCACTGTTAAATTAGCTTACAATCTTCTGCTTGATGACGAGGATTTTGTCCTCCAAAAGGACTTAGTTTGGATAAAAATTTTAATTCCAAAAATTACAGTATTTTCATGGTTGGTTATCCAAGTGAAGAATTCTAACCATTGATAATATGATGTGTAAAGGTATTTGTATCACTAATCATTGTTATATGTGTAGGGCTAATTGGAAGACCATTTATCACATTTTCCTTGAGTGCCCTTTTTCCTTGACTTTCCTACATGGGATTTTTTAGGCCTCCAATATTTCTTGGGTTAAACCAGCCATCGTACTTGATTTTTTCATCTAGTGGCCATGCACCTTTTCAAGCCAAATACTTAGATACATGTAAAAACTTTGTCTCAATCACTATCTTTTGTAGGTGTGGTTAGAAAGGAACCATAGAGTCTTTAATGATTCTATCCATGATCATAAAACTATCATTTCCAGGATCCTATCCTTTTCCAACGAGAATGTGAACCTTATCCCTTTTGATAGCCATAAACCTCATCTATAGGAGACCACGATTCCTCAATATTTAAGCTTAACCTTGTTATATGAGTCTATGCCTAGGGTAGTCAACCCCAAAGGCAATATTAAGGTTGGTTTAAGCATAATTTTTATGGAGAGTCTAAGGACAATTATGGCATAGCAGGCACTAGCGGCATTGTACGAGATCATAATGGGAATATGATGCTTGCATTTTTTGAATATTTGGGAACAAGGATGAACAATGAAGTTGAAGCTAGAGCTATATGGAGAGGTCTTCAAATGACTCAAGACTTAGAAGACAATTTTATCATAGAAGGAGGCTCTATGCATTTTATAAATCTCCTCAGTAATTAGAAAACACCTCCTTGGATGATTAAAACAATTTTTGAAGAGGCTAGGATCCTTTTCCATGGAAGACAGTATAGAAAAGCACAACATGTCTTTCGGGAAGCTAACAAAGTTACTGATAAGCTGGCCAATTTGGGTGTCAATGGTGATAGACTTTTCAAATGGGAAAATAGTGTCCCGAGCGAAGTAGAGGAGCTTATTCAACAATAATGCCAAGAATTATAGTCAAATTTACCAACAGGGAAGGCACTATAAGTTCGAAGGCTATGAGTATTCCTATCTCTTTTTTGAAATGGAATCACAATAAAAAAATTTTGAGCTGTCAGTCTTGGTGGATGCTGCTTGGAAATACCACAAAGACTAATGGGGATAGTCACATGTCAGATAACATGGCTCCTAGTTATCTTAGTAATTTGAGTTTGGTTGATAATCACAGGGTGGGAAAGAAAAGATAATATAAGAATTCGAACCAGAGCCACGTGGACCACCAGATAACAACTACCATAAATCTAGCCAGTAGGTTCACTTCTCCAAGGATGATTGGCCAAGATGGGATGTGGTCCCAAAGCATGTCATATACAAAAGAAAGCAATTACCAAAGAATTATTAAGAGTAATTGTCAATACAGAGCTTGTGGGAGTTTTTTTCAGTACTCTGCTATGTGTGTCTGCAACTTTTTATTTCTCCATTGTTTCAAGGAAGGGATTTGTGTCTATTTATTTTTTGTAATTATGATGCAAGTGTGTTTTCTTGGGGTATACCAAAAATGTTGTATGGGAAGTTTATTTTTTATAATAGGCTATGTGCCTTACCGGATGTAATGGCTTTGGCGACATGTATATTTTACATATATAGGATCCTTAGTAAGGACATGTTCATCAACAACCCTAGGATGATTTTTGTAAAAGGTTTTGGGTCAACTTGTATAACCCGGTATTAATGCTATAGTATCTTATCTACAAAAAAAAATAACCCCTCTTGAAAAATTACAAAATCTAAGTATATGAATTTCTCTTTCATAAAACTTCATTTCTTCAAGTTGAATAGCAACTTATCTCCCTTTAGTTTTCGCAAGAACAATCTTAGATGTGTTAAATGGTCTTCCTTACTTTTACTAAATATCAATACGTCATTCAAATAGACAACCACAAACTTACCATGAAATAGCTTCAATCATTTTTTCATCAATTGAATAAAGCTACTAGGTACATTTACCAATATAAATGGCATAACTAGCCACTCACATAATCCATCCTTTTTTTCAATACAATTTTCCATTCATCTCCTTCTGTGATCTGAATTTTATGGTAGCTACTCTTGATATATATCTTTGTGAATTACCTTGCTTCATTCAAAAATCCATCAAATCATCCTTATGTCATAATGGGAATCAATACTTTATAGGTATCTTATTGATATCCCTCGAGTTTGTACACACGCACCATTATCCACCCTTTTTTTGGTGTAAGTATGGTTGCGACTACACATAGGGTCAAGCTTTATTTGATCAAACCATTTTATAATAGCTCATAAACTTGTCTATTTATTTTTTCATTCTCCATTGGTGTCAAACTACATATTTTCTTTTGATAAACTTTTTTGCATACTACTCTAACAAATTCTTCACCTCACTTGGAATATCCTCCTTCTTGTCCGCATTTCATCCTTTGTGGGTTTAGCAATCAAGGCAAAAAAATTCTTCTTCTTCGTTATCTCCTTCAAAAATTGCTTTCTATAAATCAAGCAATCTTTCAAACCATTGTCCTCTTTCTCATATTTGTCCTTAAATGGACTTAGTACATACTTCTTAACATCTTTCATAATGGTGTAGGTGTTTTCCCTTCCATCATGTGTTTCTTTTCTATCATATTTCTAAGGTCCTCCTAACAAGACATGGCAAATGTCCATAGGCATGACATCGCATAGGACCTCATCCTTGTATGATCCTATGTAAAAATTCAGCTTGCACTATTCACTAACTAAGATCTTATGTCCCTTTTGCAACCAACATATCTTGTTTGGATTAGGGTGTTCTATCCTCCTCAACCCTAGATTTTCCACCATCTCAATAGAAATTACGTTATTCATACTTCCATTATCTACTATGATTGGCAATATTTACCCCTCGATTTATATACTATTCTGAAAAGGCTTCTCATTTGAACAAGTTCACATTCTTTTTTTTATGGCTTTAGTAGTACTCTCTTCATCATTAGAGATTCTCCTTGATAAGGTTCTTCTACATGCTTTGGAAAAGTAACACTTTCTTCTTCTACTTGCACGATGTGGTTTTTGACCTCTTTTCTCTTATTGTTGCTATGTTGTATGGTTGGACATTCATATGCCCAATGACCATCTTCTATGCATCAGTAACATCATTCAAAGAATCCTCTACCCCTTAATAAAAACCACCTCTACCTTGTAAGAAGTATCCACCTCTTCTGGTATTTTGGTTAAATTTACTATGAGAAGTATTGGCTTCTCCTTCATGTTTATGTTGACCTCTTTTGTTGTTTGTTTATACTCTTCCTCATGATGACTTTCTTCTACTTCTTTTATTATTTTGTTGCTTATGCAACAACTTCTCCTCTACATTTAAGGTATACTAGTAGTCTTCCTCTATCGTCCTTATCCTTATCATACTAATTTCATCCTATATGAACATTCGTAACCCATTGATATAAGTTAATATCTTCTCTTCATCATCTTCGACATGACTAGCCCAAATGGTCAACCTATATAATTCTTTGATGTAATATTCACACTCATTTCCTTATGTTTTAGATTCTACAACTTCTTGAAGAGACCCAATTGGTAGTTTGATGGCAAGAATTTGACCTTCATTTTAGTGATCATTTTCTCCCTTGACTTGATTGTTTCCTTTGTTATCCTTCATATTTCATTTTGTACATGGTCCCACCAAAAGGATACATGTCATTTTAGCTTTATATTAGAAAACTTCACCCATTTGGGGTCTTCTATAGATTCAATGTCAAAATATTTCTCCATTTTGATAATCTAGTCTGTGAGCTCCTTTAGATTCAAGCTCTTAGTGTATGATAGAGTTTCTATCTTAGGCTTTTGATCCAAATTTAAAATCACTAAGATCAATCATTCATCCATTTCTCCCTCTCTCTTTATCTTGAGTTTCTATGCGGCTAGCTTCCTCTTCTTCACTATCACTAATATCATTTGGATGAATACCTCTTCTTTGAGTGATTACAATTACTTCAAGTCGAGTAGTAATCCCCCTAAATATTTTATCTATATGTAAAGTTTGAGGTCCTCGTGGTTGTCCTCTTCCCTACTATGCCATAATTTCTTTGGCATGTCCTCAACAATATTTTGGTTCTGATGCCAAAATGATGTAGTGATCAATTTACAACTCATTCTTGGATGACAATGCTTGAGATAACAGATTCCTCTCTATGATGGCATTTCAAATTCCCATGTTTTGATAATAGAAATTTTACTTGTGTCGATAGTTTTATAATGACAACAATAAAAACTATGATGGCAAGGTGTTATCTTCCATGTCGACTGATGACTATGTCGACAAACAACAACTATGACACCAATATTAGTTTTGAATGGTGACAACAAAGTTATTTTCCTAGAAAGACGACAAGTCTCTTATGTTGACAAATGACAGTTACTCCTAATGGTAACCTCTTCCTCAACTTTAAGATGATGAATGACTTCATTGATTTCGATAGTTATCTCAACGATAAGGTATTATTAAAAAATGATATCCCTAACTACATCTGCTTCTTAACGATAATTTCCCTTAACAACATAATTTCCTTCGGTTAACAAGCGATAATCTTTAACTATATTATTCTACAATGACAGATATTTAGCTTTCCTAATCTACAACAACTTATGAATAACACCAATAACCTACAACACAAATATATAGAATGCATACAAGATTTACACATAAAACTTTCAACACACCTCCAAAAAATAACAAATTTATTAATCATTTCATATACAAGTGTATCGCTACACATTATCGATTGAGAGGAATTATTTCCCTTCTCTTCTCTTTCTCACCGTCCCTCTTTCTTTCTCGATTGAGAGGAATTTTTTCCCTTCTCTTCTCTCTTTCTCACCGTCCCTCTTTCTTTCTCGATTGAGAGGAATTTTTTCCCTCTCTTCTCTCTTTCTCACCGTCTCTCTTTCTCTATTTCTCTCCTCTTATTTATAAGCGAGATATGTGAGTTGCCAAGTAATTCACATCCTAAAAAATTTAGTTTACTTATTTATTTATTTTTCTAACTCCGCATCATAGTTGAACTCCCAGTTTCCACGTTAATTCTTATTGTCTGGTCTCCTCGTGGATGCTTCTGCATTAGCATGTAAACACGTTCGCTCGCCCAATTTCTTTTGGGTTAAGGTAGATCGATCAATTAACCGCGGCACGTTCTTCATTGTGGCTAAATGACCGTCTTCGCAGGCTTCAAAGAGCGGCGTTTCACTTGAAAATTCGCTCGCCCAATTTCTTTTGGGTTAAGGTAGATCGATCAATTAACCGCGGTACGTTCTTCATTGCGGCTAAATGACTGTCTTCGCCGGCTTCAAAGAGCGACGTTTCACTTGAAAATTCGCTCGTCCAATTTCTTTTGGGTTAAGGTAGATCGATCAATTAACCGCGGTACGTTCTTCATTTCGGCTAAATGACCGTCTTCGCAGGCTTCAAAGAGCGGCGTTTCACTTGAAAATTCGCTCGCCCAATTTCTTTATTTCTTTTGGGTTAAAGTAGATCGATCAATTAACGGCGGTACGTTCTTCATTCCGGCTAAATGACCGTCTTTGCAGGCTTCAAAGAGCGGCGTTTCACTTGAAAAATTGAGGATATTGGCAAGCCTGCTGTGTTTTTACAATAGAGCCTCCATGACATTGCAGTGACCTCCTATAGCTGCTTTGTGCAGCGCCATATTGTCTTTAACATTGGTTAAGTGCACGAATCCATGGTTCATGTAAGGGTGCACGAGGAGTAGATTAACGAATCTGAGGTTCCCTGCACCGACAGCTAAATGCAGAAGAGTGTTTTTCTTGCCAGGCGTGGTATGGCAGAGGGCGCCGGCTCCAACTTCATAATTTTCAATGGGTGCTTCCAGACTCATTGCCGTTTTGTAAGCACAGGAATCCATAGTCCTTGGGAGGTGGAGAGAGGTGGGGCTGTTGGAGTTGAGCCTCGATTCATGGTGGAAAACATTTATGCCGAAGCGCAGAGGTAACGAGAAAATTTCGTCGAGCCCAGCCGGTCAACACGCGCAACGTTTCCCTCTTTTTAGTATTTACCAGCCAGTCAACACACGCAACCTTTCCCTATTCTTAGTATTTACCAGCCCGTCAACGCACGCAGCGTTCCACTCTTCTCAGAATTTTCTCTTACGCGTTGTATAAGGACTTAAAGAGTTAATATAAGAGTTAATATAGGAAATGCACAAGTGTCATGTAAGCTATAGTCTATGTTCAGATTGAAAGAATGTGCACAAGTGTCTTGTATGTAAAAGTGCAAATATGTAATATGAGGATGTGTGCAAGTTTTTTAGATTAGGAGTGCATGTAGAATTGTAAGAGTCGTGTAGATGTGTGTAGTGTCATAGAGTCAAGTGTGCATGTAAAAAGAAAGTGACGAGTCTAGTATGCAAGTGGCAAGATGATAAGTCGAAGGTTGTGTGACTTGTCATATAGAGAACAATAGTCAAGTACTTGAAGATTCATATTACTATGGCTATATTATTTAGATAATATTCCATAAAAAGCAGATATGGATATTAGATTGCTCAATTATAAAGAGGTATAGAAAAAGAACAAAGATTATATATAGATTTTGAGTAATGAATTTAGTAAGTTTTCTTCATGCATAGTTCATGAATGACTTAGGCCATTTACATTCATATTGGATTCTATAAGTGAATGTTATTTTCAATATTATATGAGCCTTCATATACATATTAATTTGCTCATATATTATTCTACTCATTATATTGTTATTTTCTACTTTAATATTGTGGCTATTTTTAATTGGGACCTATGAAATTCTATGGTAGTAAGGCTTAAAAAGCCAACAACAATCCAATTATATGTAGGTTTAAGCAAGTAAGACTCATCCATCCTTTTCCTTTTAAATATTATAATTATTATCCATATAAATGCAAAAAAATCAAAAGGAAAACATTTTAACAATAATGAAGATTTTTATGCCAATAGTCAAGCCTTTGAGGCAATTCAAATTGTTCTATCCCTTCATTGTCATGTTTCATCATATGTAAACAAATTCCCCTTTCTACCATAGGTAAACACTTGTAATCCATTTCTACCATAGGGAAACACTTGTAATCCCTTTCTACCATACGGTAACACTTGTAATTACTCATCTAAAACACCTTAAAGCATACGAGTTGAAGGTCAACAAGGGATTGTAACATGGTCCAACAATAATGCTCTTAAGTAAGTTTTAAATATACTATTCTATGAAGCATGTTGAACTTTATACTAGAGTATAATGCTCTGATTACTACCTTGTAAAAAACATTATTACAATAATCAAATTTACAATAAAGCTTCATAAGCATGCATCTATTGCAAGGATAATACTAAACCTACCTTATTTCAAATAGTCATGAACTCTTTACCTGCTCTACCATATTTAATGGGATCATTTCTATCCTATATGCATTCAATTGTTATTGAAAAATAATATCTTTTGCATTCATCATATCTCACAATTCAACAAGGGCCATTGGTCAAATTATAGATTTCTAAAAAAATTTCAACTTGTCTTCTATCCTAAAACTCTATCAACCCCAATGTAAATCAAACTACTACATAGGTTTCTAATAAATAAAAATTAGAATATGTCCATCTCAATGGGACCAACCATCATTAGGTATCAAAAATTCGAACATGCAGCAATTTAGTTCCATTTTCTACCATGATCAATTAGATAATATAATTCTATTAAACACCTTGCATAGTCATGTAAAAAAATGTTTTTATCTCAATTTAAAAAGTGTTGTATGTAAATTCTTATAATCATAAGATAATGACTTATTCTATTAGATACAAACTATACACTTACTATAAATTTTGATTTCAAAATAAATTTATTGTTCATAAATTTACTACAATAAAATTATTTATTTATTTTTACTCTTTCATGTAAACATCCTAATTAACAAATGACATTTTTTAACACACAACGTGCACCATTAAAACGTGCACCATTACACACATATCGTGGTTTGAACCTTGAACCTCTCAAAAAAATCCAAAGCCCTAACCACTGGAACATAAATGCCAAAATTTTATAAAAGGTTTTTCAATTATTTGTATAATTTAAATTTTACTTAAGATCATTAATGATATATAAAATAGCTTGTTCTTATTATTGATCTTAAAAGACATGCAACCCATAATTATTTTTGTTTTTAAATATAAATATTATGTTAAAATATAATAACATTGTTTGATGCCTCGTCAATGTTTTTATTAATACCTTTACATGTGATAATGGCTTCTCTCAATGACTATGCAAGTTTGTGCTAAGATTGGTCCAGAAGGTAACCCTTGTTCTTCTGATGTAATTCTTTTGATTCTTGAATTTGATTATGCATGTCACTATTTAGAATCATTCACCCTTTTTGGGTATTTGATTGTACACATCTTTAATGAGTCTTCCCTTAGGGCATAGGTTAACATAGCTTGGATTCCTCATGGAGTATAGTTAATGATGGTTCAAGAGCTTACAAAGGGTTTTTTTTCGTTTCGCTTTGCGAAAACATCTCACACTAAGGTAAAATTACAAGCATGGCCCTTGATACATGAGATGCTCTTTGCTTGTTTTTTGTCCTTAGAGTTGTTCTGGTAGTTTCTTAGTCGCATAGTAGGCCCTCTACGACATATAATTTTGATGGACGTGGACAAATTTTTCCATGCGCACCTCAACATTAATTTACCCAACACATATTTTCGATGTCAATCCTCAACACACAAGATCATAGATTATCCCTACATAACAAGGACAAACAAAGCCCCACCACACCAAGTGTGCCCACTCCTCAACCTCAAAAGGATGGTTGGATGACGGTAGGAGGTCATAAAAATACATGTTTGGATATTTCTAAAGGTACACGGTCTAGGTCATCACATGTCTCAAAGCTGGTAGAAAAAATGTATGAAAAGAAAAAAGTAGTCCCCTAGTTGAAACTACCAACAATGAGGCTCCTCGATCTCAATTGATTCAGACCCCAAAGGCTGCAATAGTGGTTGCTTCATAGTTTGCCCAACTGACCTGTCCTTTAGTTCATTACCCCTGGCTAGTGCAAGTTTCTACCGTAGCCTAAGAAGGGGATCTGCAGAAGACGATGTCGCTCTAGAGAAGCAAATTTATATGACCAATGTTCAGTTGGCCAGTTATGTTCCTAATTCATCCAACAACTATAGTGTATTGGAGTATCTTAGTGGCGGTGAGGATATGTTGTTCGAAGCAAAGCCATCATCGATGGAATCGGTGGTTCCTATAGAAGAAGAAGCAAAATCTAATATCCCTCACTTTCTATGTGGTTTTGGCTTTCTCGTAGTCCTCGATAGGACAAAGAAGATGAGGACAATCTACCCAAAAAAAGGTTTCACCCATCCGACCGAACAATTCCAACACCTTTGAGGCATTGGTTTTGAACAAATACACGATGATGAAACAATAAATCAACTTGGTGTTTAGAGTTATAGTTTTATAGTTTAAGGTCTTTCTACTCTAGTTTATTTTTCTATGCTTAATTATGTTATTTTTTTGCCATATCTTCGAGTTTTGATGGTTGATTTTTCCAGTTATAATCTTTCAATAAAAATATTATATCTTTGACCGTAAGTTTTGTTCCATCTCGTTAAGAGACGCAAGTCTTTATTTGTACAATAATCAAACCACATGAACATGAAAACCCAAGAGAACCAATATACGATAGAAGCTAGTCAACTTCTGTCTTTAAAGCACTAAGAATAAAATATGGCAACATTTACTCAATTTTACAAAGTATTTATTAAAAACGATTGAGACAGGTCGCTTACTTGTAACTTGCAAGTATGTGGCCAAAGGAGTAATTTTAGACATGAAGTGGAAAAGCAACGAAGGAATTTACTTTTGCTTTATTTAATATCTATTTATGCCAATTGTAAGTAGCTTTGTTTGATACTTCCTAAGGAAATTTGAAAGGCCATGTCGAGACATGACAAGGGTGACTCGTACATCTTATAATAAGAATGCTTTTACTATCAACCGCATATTATGAACGGTGATGTTGGCGTCGACGCCAATTCCAACGCCCATGACGTGTAAGTAGAAAAGAAAAAAGCGAAATTGCGCGAGTAACAAAATTACCATCGTGATTCGTATTCGATGAAACTTTCAATTCCAGCTAGGGTACTCTATCTTTCCCTATTTTTAGCCGGAAGATGCCTCCCCGTGGAGCCAGTCGAATATTGCTAATGCCAATCAATTTACTTGGAATAACTCTTTCCTTACTCAATCTAAAAACTCTTCTAAAACATCAACGCCTACCACAAGCAACGATTGCTCTGTTTTGTGCTTCATCGCTGCTTCTGAAAAGTCCGAAGAGTATGGCTCAACCACCCCACAACTCCACGACGGAGATCGATCCCGATATTCACAGAATTGCAATTAATGGGGGGCAATATGATGCTTCCAAACTAGTAGCACATCTTCATAATGTTACGCTAGGCAAAGTAAATACTCTGCTGCATTTGGCTGCTGCAGCAGGAAACGTAGAGTTCATCAAACAACTCCTCGGGAACCCCAATGTCACGCATGAATACGTACACAAAACTAACATCGATGGCAACACCCCGTTGCATGAAGCTGCTCAGGGAGGTCATCAGAAAGCCGTGGAGGCTCTATTACTTAACGACAAAAGTCTTATTTACATTCTCAACAATCTTAAGAAAATGGCGGTCTTTAAAGCTTGCGAAAGAGGTGATCGGTTCACGGTGAAGACGCTGGCGGAAGCGGACCTTTCCACCTTATATATAAAGGAGGCAGCGGGAGGCGGAACGTGTTTACATGTTGCGGTAAATCGTCTGGATCCAGGTAGGGATATTCTTTGTTCCCGTGTTTTTGTTAATTTTCATAATTGAACCTGTCACCCTCTTCCTCTACCAAATCCACTTTGTCCTCTTGATGATTCACCCTTTTCTTAGGTATTTTAATGGAAATCACTTTGAGAAGTACTAGCTTCTCCTTCTTCTTGTGTATGTTATCCTCTATCATTATTTGATTGTTCACTTTCTCAAGAAGATTATCCTCTTTCTCTCACATTATTTTGTTGTCTATGCAACAACTTTTCCTATATCTTTAAGGTAAATTGGTAGGCTTTTTCTACCATCCTCATTATCATTATGCTAACTTCATCTTGTATAAATAATCACAACCCATTTATGTACTTTGAAACCTTCTCCTCATCATCTTCCATGTGACTCGTCTAAATGGTGAGCCTATTTAATTTCTTTGTATAATCCTTCATTCTCATATCCTTTTATCTTAAGTTTTGCAACTTCCTCAAAAGACCCAATAATCCAACAAAAGAAATTTGACCTTCAATTTGGTGACCATTTTCTCCCATGTCTTAATATTTTTATTTTATTTCCTTTGTCTTTATATTTGGATATGGTCCCACCAAATAAAATTAAGTCATGTTCCTTCAACCTTGTATAGGTAAACTTCACCTTCTTGGGGTATACTATTGGTTCAAAATCAAAATATTTCTCCACTTATGCATTCCAATCAAGAAGTTCCTCAAGATTCAAACTCCTATTATATGATGGGGTTTCTATCTTTAGCTTCATGCCCATGTTAAAAGTTTCCTATATTAATCAATCTTCTTGTTCTTTCTTTCTCTATCCTCATCGTGAGCTTCTTGTTGAATAACTTCTTTTTCTTCAATGTCCCTCATGTTTTCTATTTTAACATCCCTCTTTTGGGTAGTTTTGATTCCATCATGTCAAGCAATAATTCCTCTTAGAATCTTATCTATATTCATGGCTTGAGGGCCTCACAATCTTCTTTCGCATTGTGCCATCATTCCTTTGGCATGTGTCAATCCTTAGAGATCTTACGAGTTTGATACGAAAACGATCTAGCGACATAGTAGGGGTAAATTATTTTCAATGCAAATGGTGGACAACAGTATTTTTAGAAAAAATGTTACTTTAGATGGTGTCGATAATATTTTGATGATACTCTTATTTGGTCAACAATATCCCTTAACTTCCTACTAATGATACTTTTTCTTTAGGATGACATACTTATTCATAGCCTATTCATGTTAGCAATCAATAAGATGACTCTCTTTCTAGGATGACATACTTCATAACTTGTTCATGTCAACAAATGGTATGACAATCCATTTCCAGATGATGCTTCCATTGACAAGAACTTTCCTAATGGTAACTTTACCTTACAACATGCACTTCCCTAATGGTAACTTCTACTTGACCATGAGGATTAATTACTTAGATGAAAATTCTCTTAATTGGAAAGATGAAAGGTGTAAGGGATGATTTTCTTAGAAATTTTTTTTCCTTCTAAGGATGACCAAGTCATAATTTACCACTTCACCATATAGCAACTTCAAAACAAAAAGCAATCAAAACATTGATGAGGAATCTTAGACCTAGGGGCTAATATATTTTTAGACCTAGGATAATGTAATTAAGACTTAGTCTGCAAAATAATCAACGTGAGTTGTTTGTTTCCTCCGTTGAATGGTCTAGGTCTAGGTGTTTTTGTTTTCGGCATTGTAGGGCTTACAATTTTAGCCTTTCTAGATTTGTGTACGTAAATCCTTGGAGCAGTTCATCATTTCCAGGATTACAATTTTCCTTTTGGGCTTATTTAAGTCCTATGTTTTTTTTAATAAAATTCAGCTTCAATTTAATTCCATATCATTGGTATCAGAGAGGGTTAATTTTGGAGGTTTTGGGTCATTTTCGACCTCCATAGTGAACTCCACCACCTGTTCCAGTTGAAGCTCAGGGAAATTGCAGAAAAATTGCTGCTAATTTCCATTTTTGGTTGACAAAATTTTTTGACACATTTTGTTGACATATATAAAAAAAAATTGTCGACAACTTTTGAAGTAAAAACAACATCAAATTTTTGAAGGGTGATTCATATTTGCATCGGATTTTGCATTTAAGGGCAGTGCGCATGCCTGTGTAAAATTCTGAGCTAGCAGAACATCTTTTTCATTTCTTGTTCCAACGTATCCAGTTGAACGTTCTATGGATTTTGAAGCTCCGGCCTTCCACATCTATTTCGTGACAATTTTTGGCGTTTCCAATGCGTTAGACACACGATGCCGAATTGGTGCATTGTTCCAAACCCTTGACCTACGAGTTGTGTTGTCTCTACCGATCCAGATGATTTGTCCGCTCCGACGTTGTTGGATCGTGACAGGCAGCTGTCAGATCCCTGTCGCTTGCCTTCGCATGTCGACAACCTGCCCCTGTGTCTTCTGGCATTTGCCAAACTTGACAAGCGGCATTAGTTCCAGAGGAGTCGATTCACTGTTGTGATTTTCTAGACGGTGCCAGCATCTATGAGTGGTCTGGCGAACCTGTTCATCGTCGCCACACCTGACACAGATCTGTGCCCTTGCAAACTCTATTTCTTTCATCTCGGCCTACGTGCCTACAGAACCCGTCCTGTATAAAAAAAATAATGAATTCCGCATGCATGAAATAAAGGTCAAAAAAAAAAATGGATCTGTTTGCTTCCAGGAATTGTTTTGAGAATCGCCTGACTGTAGATCGTGGCCGACAGCAGCCACATATCGTAGCCTGCTATCCGATCTCTGCAGTCTGCCTCCAATGGTTGACTCTCCTTGTGCTGGCACCTGGAACTCTGCCGCATGTCCTAGATTGCGGTTGAAACCTGCATATCGGCGTGCCTACGGAGAGATCATCTAGAAGTCGAGCAGTGTCTTGGCCTGCGTGCCTGCAACGAAGCCGAGTAGTGTCTTTTCCTGCAATAAATTTTTCCTACTATCGTAACTAAACCATTCCTGCGGGGTGAGATCAAGGTCGCAAATCGTGGTGCGGGACTTTGCCTGCAATGACGATTGAGCATTTTGGGTGGTTTCAACACGTGCAGCTCCGGTGTTGCAGATACGCCGGTTGAATTAGCCACAAACTATGGTTTTAATGTTTATTTCTTTACCCTTTTTTATTAGCCAGGCAACCCTCAATTTCAATTAAATCTTTCTATAAAAAAAAAAACAACAAAGGGAAATTCAATTTAAAAAAAAAAAAATTCTTTTCCACCAAGTCAAATTTTGACTTTGTTTTTCTAAAAAGCATTGTGCAAATTTTTATTTTTGCCCTTCCATTGTACATTTGCAATTTTTGCAAATTAATTTTGGCACTTTTTATTTTGCACAATTTGTGACTTGTCTTTTTGTGACAAAATTTGCTGGCATCACTCGGGGTCAGATGGCTTCCGAATTAGCCGATAAGTTGGCTCAAGTAACCCAACTTGACAACATTTTGGCTGATAAGGTTACTTCTAATGAAGTGCAACAACAGTGTGAGTTTCCTATTTATACTGGTTCGCGAGATCCAGAGGTCCTAAACAGTTGGATTTTGGACATGGATAGTTGGTTTGCATATATCAAGATCGCAAAGGATCAAGAAGTTAACTTTGCCAAGTTGAAACTTTTTGGCATTGCTAAGGTCCTTGTCACTGATCGACAATGGACCCAAAATCCCATTGACACATGGGATGAATTGCAAAGAGTTTTGAAGAATAATTTTTATCCTTCAAACTATGCCACTGAGCTTGAGATCAAGTGGCTTTGTCTTCGACAAACCTCCAATATGACTGTTCATGATTATATTTTTCAATTTAGCAAGTTGTAGATTTTGAATTCTATACAGGATAATGCAGCACAACTTGTTAAAAAATTCAAAAGTGGTTTGCAGGAGCCCATTTATAGGAAGATGAAATACAAGTTGATTGTAAACATTGACATGGCTTTCAATCAAGCCCTTATTGCTGAGGAGGAAATGAGGGAGCAATCGCATGGGACTCGCTCTTCTATGTTCGGAGGAAATCAGAAGGCTTCTCCTCAACCTTCCAAGGGAGCTAAATCTTCTTCTTCTCCTTCTCCCTCTTCTTCATCTTCCCCTTCTTCTTCTTCACAAAAATCTTCTTCTTCTAAGTCACCTTTGATTTGTAATTATTGTAAAAAGCCAAGGCATACTCAAAAGAGGTGTTTTAAGTAGAAAAATGTGAAGAAACAATCCCTAGTTGTAAAGCCTTCCAATGAGGACTCACAAGAAAGTCCCATTGAGGCTACAGGGGAACGTAAGCCTTATAAGGAATTGGTAGGGTTAAACAAATTGACCCTTATGAATACTTCACAAGGTGATCGTGAGAATTTGTTTGTGACTACGGTCCATCTCAGTGACACCTTTATGGTTGATTGTATAATCGATAGCAACTCGTAGAAAAATCTAATTGTGAGGTCCATTGTTGACAAACTGAAGTTACCGATGAATCCCCATCCTCATCCTTACCCTTTGGGATGGAAGGACAATGGGATTACATCTGACATCACACACACATGCACTATGAATTTTTCTTTTAATCCTTCTTTTGTGGACTCGGTTGTGTGCGATGTAACTCCAATGGATTGTTGTGGCTTGTTACTTGGAAGACCCTATCAATATGATAGGAGGTCTATACATGATGGGTACAAAAATACATACACTTTGCACAAAGATAATAAAACATTCATAATCAGAAGTACACAACAAACTCCACATAATTTGATGTTGAGTTGTAGACAAGCACGCAAAGCTATAAATCAAGCAAAGGAATTAGCACTCATCTTCATCAGACCAATTCAAGAAGAAAAGCAAGCACCTAAGCACACTAATAATAGGAGTTCTTCAGTTCATTCAATACTTCAATCATTTTCTAATGTTTTTCAAGAACCCACAAGTCTTCCTCCTGAAAGACAAATTAATCATAGTATTGAGATTTTTCCTGCATCTTCTCTTCCTAACTCTTCAATGTATAGACAATCAATAGTGCAAATGGAAGAAATTAAAAAGCAAATTCAAGCATTGTTGACTAAAGGGTTCATCAAACCCAGTACTTCCCCTTGTGCTTCTCCTATCTTGCTTGTGTTGAAGAAGGATGGCACATGGATATTATGCATTGATTTCAGGGCACTCAATAAGATTACAATCAAGAATCGTTATCCACT
Organism: Wollemia nobilis; assembly: GCA_028583015.1. Classification (NCBI taxonomy): domain Eukaryota; kingdom Viridiplantae; phylum Streptophyta; class Pinopsida; order Araucariales; family Araucariaceae; genus Wollemia; species Wollemia nobilis. The sequence continues at coordinate 572,571 of JAQPPZ010000737.1, read as the reverse complement.
TCCTCGCATTGATTTAGGCAAACATTCATTGCCTATCTTGGATTTGTAATTAGTGAAACAGGTGTGCAAGTAGATCCTTCCAAAGTTGAAGTTATCTTCTCTTGGCCAACTCCTACTTGCCAATTTCTATCACAAGTTCATTGGAGGATATTCTTCTATTGCTGCACCTTTACACTATTTGACAAATATCAAAGTCCAGTTTCAGTGGACGAAGGATCAGCAAAAAGCCTTTGACACATTGAAACAAAAATTGAGTACTGCACTAGTTCTTGTTCTTCCTGATCTGTCTCAACCATTTGAGATAGAAACTGATGCTTCACAAGTTGCACTTGGAGCTGTGCTCATGTGGAATGGCCATCTAGTGGCCTATCATTCGGAGACATTTTTAGAGGCCAAGAAGAACTATTCTACATATGATAAGGAGTTCTATGCTTTGGTTCAAGCAATCAAGTATTGGAGGCATTATATCTTGGGAAAATAAACAATTGTTGATATAGATCACATGCCCCTTAAGTTTCTTCAATCTCAAACAAAAAATTGAAGAAGCTAGGCACATGAAATGGACATCATACTTGCAACAATTCCATTTGGTAATCAAGTACAAGAAAGGACGAAACAATGCAGTGGCTGATTGTTTGAGTCGTCCTCCTTCTACTCTTGTTTTGACAATTGTCACTACTTCTCATCTTGGCTTCCAAACTTGGCCTACACAGTATCCTATGGATCTATATTTTGGCAAAGTTTTCCACCAACTTTCCAATCCCTCTTCTTCAAATTTGAGAGCTCTTCAAGACTTTCATATTCAGGATGGACTGTTGTACAAATTGGACAAACTTTGTGTTCCTCATGGGAACAGGGAGTCTCTTTTGAAGGAGGCTCATTCCACACTCTATGGGGGACATTTTGGTAGGCAAAAAACTCTTCATCATCTGCAGCGGTTTTTCTTTTGGCCACACATGCAAAGAGATGTTCTTCTCTTCTTGCGACAATGTGTAGTATGTAATCGCTCCAAATCAGCCAATAGGACATTGGGAATGAGCATGCCTTTGCCCATTCCTTCTCGTACATGGGAAAGCATTTCCATGGATATCTTGAGTGGTTTTCCAATGACAATCCGCAAGCATGATTGTGTCTTTGTTGTGGTGGACAGATTCAACAAAATTGCCAAATTCATTCCTTGTCGCAAGACAAGTACTACATAGGATCTTGCCCAACTCTTCTTTGAGGTGGTATGGCATTCTTTTGGTCTTCCTACTAGCATTGTCTCTGATTGTGACTCACGCTTTGTGGGTCACTTTTGGTGATCACTTTGGAATATTTTGGGAGTATCTCTTAACTTCTCTACTGCTTATCATCCACAATATGATGGGCAGATAGAGGTAGTTAATCATACTCTAGTGCAGAGTTTGAGGATTTACCATCATTCCACTCCAGCCAAGTGGGACTTAAGCCTCACTCACATGGAGCACGCCTACAACAATGTCATCCACAGTTCTACAGGGCACTCTCCATTTGAGGTGTGTTTTGGTTTTCAACCACTTGCTCCTTATGAGTTACCTTTGTCTTTGCCTTCTTCAGCCACAATGCACATTCAAAAGGAACAAGACAAGGCCAACTCTTTTGTGCAACATTTGCAGAGTCTTCAAGCCAAAGTGGTTCAAATTCTTCAAAAGACTCAGCAAAAGTAGAAACAACAGATGGACAAGCACCACACTCCTCATTCCTTTCAGGTTGGTGACAAAGTATGGTTTCATCTTGACAAACGATGATTTGCAGATAAGGCACATAGCAAAATCAAGCCTCTTCATTATGGGCCTTATACTATTATTCAACAAATATCTGAGAATGCCTTTCACTTGGACATTCTAGCTCATCTTGGCATTCATGATGTCGTCAATGTTGATCTTATCAAACCATACTATGATTCCACATTGGAGATAGTTCCAGCCATCATACATCCAGTTGATGTGGTTCCTGATGCTCAACTTTCGCTTGACGCCGATACAGTCTTTGATACGAAGACCCGACAAACATGCCAAGGTGTTTCTACTTCATATCTTGTGGCCCACCGAGGCAAATTTCCACATCAGGCTCGTTGGATTTCTGCTCACATTTTGTCCCGAGATTTTCCCTCTTTGTTAAAAGCATTGGAGTCCAATGCTTCTTTTATTGGGACGAATGATGAGGAATATTAGACCTAGGGGCTAATTTATTTTTAGACCTAGGATAATGTAATTAGGACTTAGTCTGCAAAATAATCAACGTGAGTTTTTTGTTTCCTCCGTTGAATGGTCTAGGTCTAGGTGTTTTTGTTTTCGGCATTGTAGGGCTTACAATTTTAGCCTTTCCGGATTTGTGTACGTAAATCCTTGGAGCAGTTCATCATTTCCAGGATTACGGTTTTCCTTTTGGGCTTATTTAAGTCCTATGTTTTTTTTAATAAAATTCAGCTTCAATTTAATTCCATATCAAACATACATATAACACTTCTCCAATATGAAAAAATCATACGACAATAACTCTTCTTGGATGACAATCAAAATAATGAATTTTATTAATCATTTCATATACAACTATTTCATTATACATTATGTTGGTTGCTACACATATAATCTGTAAAGCACACAAATCTCACACAAGAAATTCTTTCCCTTATTTTCTCTATTTCTCATCATACTCCTTTCTCTATTTCTCTCTTCTTATTTATAAGCAAGATAACCGTAAGTTGCCAACTAATTCACATGGTGAGAATTTCAGTTTATTTATTTATTTTTTAAGAAAAGCAAATCATCCAACTATATGATTGTGGAACTACTAGCCTTATTTTATCACTTTATTTTTATCATTTATATGGAATTACAACTATTTTTAATTAGCATTGTTGGATGTTTCTAGTTGGTTACTCTTAGTTTTTAGTTAGTTGTTGTCAGTTAGATGCTCCCAAGAAGGATGCTCCCACATCATACCCATTAGATAACAAAGGGAATATTTTTTAAATATTTTGAAAGTCATCAATAGATACTTTGTACATGGTAATATTGAAAGGTGTTAGTGATGTTGCAATGTTAATAGTTTGGTTCTTTCACTTAACCAAATATTCATTATATGTATTACATATTATCCTCCTTACCACTCTATCCATTCATCTAGTTGAATATCAACTGTATAAATTGCATCCTCATGAGTAGGTTGACCATAGTATGGATATAGGTCAGCTACATTAAAGATCAATGAAATGCCAATCCCATATGGAAGGTCAATTTCATATGCATTTATGGCAAAATTCTTCAAGATATTACATGGTCTAATATTCTTCCACCTGATCTTGTTGTATGTACCTCTAGGAAACCCTTATTTCTATAAATGCATCACAACCAAATCTTCAACTTGAAATTCCTATGTTCAACACTTGAGGTCACTGCATTGCTTGTATTTCATGATATTCTTTTCCCAATCAACCTTCACTTCATGATGAAAGTCTTGCATATAATCAAAAAAATCCTTTTCCAAATTAGTAGGCTTCTACAATTTAGATGCACTCTATAACTCATCTACTCCCTTGGGATAATTTCCATACATAATTTATAATGGGATTTTGGTTGTGCTTCTATTTACTAAATTATTATATGTAAACTTTGCTTGTGCCAATACAATATCCCAAAACTTTGGCTTCTTACCAATGAGACATCATAATAAATTTCCAAGGCTTCTATTCATGGTTTTGATCTATCCATTTGTTTATGGATGATAATTTGAAGTAAATATCAAATTTGTATCCAACTTCTTCCACAAGGTATGCCACAAATGACCAATAAACTTTGCATCTCTATCTGACACAAAGCTCTTCGACAAACCATACAACCGTACAACTTCTTGAAATAATATGTCAACATTATGGGTCACATTATTCATTGTATTATAAGGTATGAAATGTGCCATATTAAAAAATATGTCAACAAAAAAAAAATAGAATCATTACCACATTGCATCCTTGGAATCCAAAGACCAAAATCCATGCTTACATCATACTATGGTCTCTCTAGTATTGTTATTGGTCGATACAACCTAGTATTTTGGCTTCTTCCTTTGGTAAATTGACAAACTCTACAATACTAAACAAACCCTCTAACATATGCATTCATTCCAAGCCAATAGTAACTTGCACAAAATTGAATTATTATTTTAACCACTCCAAAATGTCTAGCTAGTCCTCCACTATGGTTCTCTCATATCAGGTTGTTACAAAAGGTAAGACAAGAATTATTATTGATTAATATCATCAACTATAGCATAGGATAGCTATAGGATTAAGTAGGTTACAAAATAGATTATTTAACAATAGATCCTATGTCTACGCTAACAACTAACCTATCTACCGTCCAAAGGGAAATGACGGTAAGATAGACTACTAACCAAGGTAACTGGTAATAGTAACTACTAGTGGTAAAAAGTAAGAAATTACTTTTTACCATGTGGTAAATTATATCTGCCTAGGTGAAACTTAAATATTATCTAAATGAGGTAATAATCATAGTTACTAACATAGTAACTCTAACATCACCCCTTATTACATTATTTTGGTAATACATACGTATCCCTCTATACAACAATATTTGGGTGAAGTATATAAATGCCCCAATACAGTGAAGAATATGTTGATCTGCTGGTTCTTTGCTCTGTCACAGTTCTCTGGATACTCCTAAGCAAAAAGTGGATCATTCCTCACTTTTTCTTCACGCCAATGAATTTCCTTATGGTAATCACATCATCCAACCGATTTGCATGGGTAACTAGCCGCTGCAATCGCTAGGTGTAGTAGAATAGATCACTTCATACAAGGTTCATTCATTTACAATATGAATTTGCAAAAGATAAGGTAGCTAAGGTGTCGGTCACCATCGAAAATGCACCTTTATAAGTTCCCCCCTTCTCGTTGTAAAACATAGTGTAAGTAATTTCTGAAGGAAGTGTGACTAAGGTGTCGGTCAAATCCAAAAATGCACCCTTATAAGTCATATTCCCTATTTACAAAAATCAGTGAAGAAAAGAAATGTATGTCCCCCCTCAATTGCAAAAAGTGTGCAACTAAAGAGTGTTGTAAAGGATTTTACAAATATTGCCTCCTAGGCAATTTTTACATCACAAAAATATGCTCCTCTTGTTACAAGTACTTCAAACACCTAGAATTTGCTATTTATGAAGCCTAAAAGAGGTACAAGCACCCCTTATTGCAAGGTATTCAAACAAAAAACTTATGCTATTTATGAAGCCTAAAAGAGGAGAAAGAGAATATGGTGTTGTTGCCCAAGGGACACATGTGTTCTCCATCTACAAATTTTTTTTAGCAATGAGCACTCCTTGTGCTATCTTTGAACCAGAAACAGAATCAGTATGAGACACTTCACTAGAAATATGGCTTCTGTGATGTGCCTTTGCCATTTTAGTTTTGCTTGTGTTGAAACCAACACTGAATGGTGTCATGGTTTTCATTTTTACAATTTGTGCAAAACTAAGCTTTCTAGGCAATTTGATCAAAAAAGTTCACCAATTTGTCCTTTCTTATTGTAAGTACTTCAAGCATGATTGCTATTACGAAGTCTAAAAGAAATTTTTTAATGATGACTTGGACTTTTTTGATGGCCTTTACAAGTTTTATTTCCCTTTTATCAAAATCGATGTTTGAAGGAAGAAAGGAATTATCCCCCCTTAGTGCAAAGGATTGCAACTTTTAAAGTTCCTTTGTGTAAAACTTGTTCATTCTTTTGATTACCCTAAAAGAGTACCAAAATATTATTCACTCAAAAAAATATTTAATGGCACCTGCCTTAACTCCCTTCAAGAAGGATGAAAAGTTTGAGGAAATTAAGCCAAAAAAATAAGAGTGAATTAGGGGTTTTGTTGATTTAGGAGAGAATATCAAGTAATTTTGGCTTTAAATCTGTGCAAGGATTTACACAAATTTGTGAAATTTTGGGGTTGAGTGTGTTCTTGATTCTATGACTTATAATTGCAAAAGAAATAATACAATAATCAAACAAGAATGCCCACAAAATTCTTATCACCTAGGTGTCAGATGCAACCAAAAATACACCTAATTTGCCAATAAAGGTGTCGAGTAAAATAAAAAATGCACCTTTTAAATTTTGCAACAAAATGTGTATGTGTGTTGTGCAAAAAAAATTGATATTTTTATGTCTCCTACTTTGTTTTCTAATTTTGCAAAAAAAGTACAATGTTGTCTTCTCCCCTGATTTTTGCAAAATTAACAATTTTGAGCACTCCTTCCAAGACAAATCGATACACGATCCACATTTGGAAGGCTTCCAGAACTAGTCGACACATGACTTAGTTTTTGATGGACCCAAGGTTACAATTTCTTCTCAAATTTTTGCAAAAAATAAATGTGCAATTTTATGTCTTATACCCCCCTTCGAAGAAAACAAATGTACACATTGCCTTTTGAATTTTACAAAAAAATTTAGTCTCCTTGTTTGCTATTTGTGAAAGAAAGAATCAAATGTCTATGATGTTGTCCCTCTTGGATTTTACAAAACTAACAAGGTTGAGAAGAGTTTAAGGTTTTCTTATTTGCAATAAAAGTAGGTGCTCTTCTATGTCTTATATTCTCCCTTGGAGAAAAAACAAAAGCTCCTTTAAATTTGTAAATTGCAAAAAAATATAACCTTTTTTTTTATATATATTTTAAGTTTATGTGATTTCTCTAATTAATATAAGTAAAATCTATAAATAGTAAAAATTATTTTAGTTTTAAAGGCATTTTGATAAAAAATTAACTTTAAAAAAAATAATAGTGAATTACTATTTAATAAATTAAAACATAATTAATTAAAAAAATAAACTTGAAAAAAAAAAAAATTGAATTACCTTTTGGGGTTTCCTTTTTATTGCTCCATGGAGAAAAAAATTATATGCCTCCCTCCCCCCCGACGGGAGTCGAAATCTCGACCTCCCATCGAGCAGCGCCTTAGCGCTGGCCTGCTCTCCAGTCGGGCTATTTAGCCTGACGAGAGGGGGAGGGCACTGCCTTCATATTAAAGGCTTCGACTACCCCGCGGATTTTTTTTTCTAAAATTGGGACTTTTGTCCCACATTGATGTCGCGGGGCATAATTTAATCTTTAAAAGAGCAAATGTGCGTAAAGCGCTTGTGACTGCCTACGAGCAGTCACTCCCTCATGTGGCTGGTTTTGATGCCATCCATGTGGACTGTTTGCATCAGGATATATGGCTTGTCCGCCATGTGTCATCCTCGTCAGGTTAAGTGACACGTGGCTAGTCCACCATGTGTCATGTTCGTCATCATCTAGTGGCTTGTTTGCCACGTGTCCAGTCCAATCCAGTTGTCCTGTCCAGGTGGCGCTTGCCACGTGTCCTATCTAGGTCCATTCCAGTGGCAGTGCCATGTCAACACCTTGGCATCTGTGCTTGAGGTCGCATCTGGCCTACCACATGTCATCAATCTAGTTCATCGGACAAGGAGGGCATCCAGTTTAGTGGCAGTGCCACATCAGCACCATGGGATCTATGCTCGAGGTCATGTCTGGCCTACCACGTGTCCCCTCTTGGTTGGCTAGGTTCTCGTGTGGGCTGTATGTAGTAGATCATGTCATTTGTCATCAAATATTGTCAGATCCAGTGAAGGGCACGACTGCCCTCGCTGACCGGTCCAAGCCGTCAGGAGTTGACAGGGGGAGTCCCCATGTAAGTGTTTGTCAGACTTGAGGGCACTCCTACCCTTGGGTTTGGGTATGGTCCCTGCCTAGGAGGGCACGCCTGCCCTCTTTATTGTGTGCTAGACCCATGAGGGTAGTAGTAGCAGCCATCGATGATTAGAGGGCGCTCCTGCCCTCATAAATCGTGATGGCCGGATCTCTGCCACCGGTTGCTAAAGCGCTAGCTCCGATGGTTGGTCGTCCCGAGGCCATCGAAAGTCATAGGATGGCAACCTACCATCTGTCGGCCTATCAAGCCAAGCAGAATATTGTCAGGCCTGCGGTTCGTCTCCAGTGGCTGCCCAGTGACATGGGCCTGCAGGCCCTCTCCTAAGGCCGCCTTATGGCAGGAGCTGTCGGGCCTGCAGGCCCTCTCCCATGGCCGCCCGATGACGTGGGCCTAAGGGCCCTCTCTTGAGGGATCCATGCAGGTCCTGAGGGCCTACAAGGCCCTTGAAGACCATGCCAAGTCCAGGTCGGGTGGAACGAGCGGTGCTCATATTTGGCAACCCGGTTGCGATGATACCAATGTTACAAAAGGTAAGACAAGAATTATTATTGATTAATCTCATCAACTATAGCATAGGATAGCTATAGGATTAAGTAGGTTACAAAATAGATTATTTAACAATAGATCCTATGTCTATGCTATCAACTAACCTATATTCTGTCCAAAGGGAAATGACAGTAAGATAGACTACTAACCAAGGTAACTGGTAATAGCAACTACTAGTGGTAAAAAGTAAGAAATTACTTTTTACCATGTGGTTAATTATATCTACCTAGGTGAAACTTAAGTATTACCTAAATGAGGTAATAATCATAGTTACTAACATAGTAACTCTAACACATGTTCTCCCTCATCAAACCTTATGGTATACACAATTGTTTCCTCTTGAACAATAATTCTTCTTGGATGAATTGCTCCAACCATGGCATCTTGTCCCCTATAATAGGGTTACTTCATGTTTCTCAAGCTTCCTTGAACTCTACACCATTAGCATAAAGCTCCCTCAAAACATCAAAACTCCATGACTTCAATCTGCATGATGTTCAACAACATATTTCTTATACTCAAGGCACCAACAACTCGATTTGAATGGTCACTTTATGCTTCAATATGAATGAATATCCCTACAAAAATTTCATACACTTCATATGCCTTTGATTCAATTACTCTGATTGTTTATGAACTGTAGAGTATAATTTTTTGTGAATTGGACAAACTCTTTTGGCAATAAATGATGCTTTTATTTCTTCAGGGTTTGAACAAAGCCATAAAATTTATGGTCATAGAATGAGTGCTTATTCTTTGTCTCATTTAGCTTCTCACTAAATTAGGCAATGGGTTCCACCTTCTTTGCTCAAGACTCATCCTATTTTTGTTCTATTTTCATATTAATCCACATGAAATGCCTTGTTTAAATATGGTAAGCCTATAATGTGTTTCTCTATTATCTTTTCCTTTAGGATTTATAAACTCCTTTCTATTGCATTTGTCCACTTAAAGATACGCTTTCCTCATTTCATGGTTTCTATGATTGGGGCACAAATTCTATTGATATTTTGAATAAACTTCCTATAAAAGCTTTCTAGACCATGGAAACTCCTTGCCTCAAACTTACTTCTTGGAGATGGCAAATTCACAATGGATTTGATTTTATCAAGGTCCATTCATAACCCCTCTTGAAAAATAACAAAATCTAAGTATATGAATTTCTCTTTCATAAAAATCCATTTCTTCAAGTTGACTAGCAACTTATCTCCCTTTAGTTTTTGCAAGACCAATCTTAGATGTGCTAAATGGTCTTCCTTACTTTTACTAAATATCAATACGTCATTCAAACAGACAACCACAAACTTGCCATGAAATGGCTTCAATCCTTTTTTCATCAATTGCATAAAGGTACTAGGTACATTTACCAATCTAAATGGCATAACTAGCCACTCACATAACCCATATTTTTTTTCAATACAATTTTCCATTCATCTCCTTCCATAATCTAAATTTTATGGTAGCTACTCTTGATATCTATCTTTGTGAATTACCTTGCTTCATTCAACAATCCATAAAATCATTCTCATGTCATAATGGGAATCAATACTTTATAGCTATCTTATTGATAGCCATCGAGTTTGTCCACATGCACCATTATCCACCCTTTTTTGGTGTAAGTATGGTTGGGACTACACATAAGCTCAAGATTTCTTTGATCAAACCCTTTTCTAATAGCTCCTAAACTTGTCTATTTATTTCTTCATTCTCCATTGGTGTAATTCTATATATTTTCTTATTAGGAAAACTCGATACAAGGATGAAATCAATGTGATGGGTAATACTTCGTATAGTGGCAATCCATCTAACAATTCTTCTGATAAATTTTTTTGCATACTCCTCTAACAAATTCTTCACCTCACTTGGAATCTCCTCCTTCTTTTCTGCATTTCATCCTTTATGGGTTTAGAAATAAAGGCAAAAATTTTCTTCTTCTTTGTCATATCCTTCAAAAATTGGTTTCTATAAATCAAGCAAACTTTCAAACCATTGTCCTCTTTCTCATATTTTTCCTTCAATGGACTTAATACATATTGCTTAACATCTCTCATAATGGTTTAGGTTTTTTCCCTTCCATCATGTATTGATTTTCTATCAAATTGCCAAGGTACCCCTAACAACACATGACAAATGTCCATAGGCATGACATTGCATAGGACATCATCCTTGTATGATCCTATGTAAAAATTCACCTTGCACTATTCACTAACTAAGATCTTATGTCCCTTTTACAACAAACATATCTTGTTTGTATTAGGGTGTTCTATCCTACTCAACCCTATATTTTCCACCATCTCAATAGAAATTAGGTTATCCATACTTCCATTATCTACTATGATTGGCAATATTTACCCCTCAATGTATATACTATTTTGAAAAGGCTTCTCCTTTGAACAAGTTCACATTCTATTTTTTATGTCTTTAGTAGTACTCTCTTCATCATTAGAGATTCTCCTTGCTAAGGTTCTTCCACATGCTTTGGAAAAGTAACACTTTCTTCTTCTACTTGCACAATGTGGTTTTTGACCTCTTTTCTCTTATTGTTGCTATGTTGTATGGTTAGACATTCATATGCCCAATGACCATCTTCTCTGCATTGGTAACATCATTCAAAGAATCCTCTACCCCTTAATCAAAACCACCTATACCTTGTAAGAAGTATCCACCTCCTCTGGTATTTTGGTTAAATTTACTATGAGATGTATTGGATTCTCCTTCATGTTTATGTTGTCCTCTTTTGTTGTTTGTTTATACTCTTCCTCATGATGACTTTCTTCTACTTATTTGATTATTTTGTTGCTTATGCAACAACTTCTCCTCTACATTTAAGGTATACTAGTAGGCTTCCTCTATTGTCCTTATCCTTATCATACTAATTTAATCCTATATGGGCATTTGTAGCCCGTTGATATAATTTAATATCTTCTCTTCGTCATCTTCGACATGACTAGCCCAAATGGTCAACCTATATAATTCTTTGATGTAATATTCACACTCATTTCCTTATGTTTTAGATTCTACATCTTCTTGAAGAGACCCAATTGTTAGTTTGATGGCAAGAATTTGACGTTCATTTTAGTGATCATTTTCTCCCTTGACTTGATTGTTTCCTTTTTTGTCCTTCATATTTCTTTTTGTACATGGTCACACCAAAAGGATGCATGTCATTTTAGCTTTATATTGGAAAAATTCACCCTTTTGGGTTCTTCTATAGATTCAAAGTCAAAATATTTCTTCATTTTGATAATATAGTCTGTGAGCTCCTTTAGTTTCAAGCTCTTAGTGTATGATAAAGTTTCTATCTTAGGCTCTTGATCCAAATTTAAAATCATTCAGATAAATCATTCATCCATTTCTCCCTCTCTCCTTATCTTGAGTTTCTATGTGGCTAGCTTCCTCTTCTTCACTATCACTAATCTCCTATAGATGAATACCTCTTCTTTGAGTGATTTCAATTACTTCAAGTTGAGTAGTAATCCCCCTAAATATTTTAGTTATTTCTAAAGTTTGAGGTCCTCGTGGTTGTCCTCTTCCCTATTATGCCATCATTTCTTTGGCATGTGCTCAACAATCTTCTTGTTATGATACCAAAATGATGTAGTGATCAATTTAAAACTCAGTCTTGGATGATAATGCTTGAGATAATAAATTCTTGTCTATGATGGCATTTCCAATTCACATGTTTTGATAGTTATATGATGGTGATGATAAAATCAATGATGACAAATTCCTTCAAATGATGATAATAGAAATTTTACTTGTGTCGATAGTTTTATGGCGATAACAATAAAAACTATGATGGCAAGGTGTTATCTTCCATATCGACTGAATGACAATATCGACAAACAACAACTGTGAGACCAATATCAGTTTTGAATGGTGACAACAAAGTTATTTTCGTAGAAAGACGACAAGTCTCTTATGTTGAGAAATGACAGTTACTCCTAATGGCAACCTCTCCTTCGAATTCAAGATGGTAAATGACTTCGTTGATTTCGATAGTTATCTCAACGATAGGGTCTCCTTTAAAAATGATATTCCTTACTACATCTACTTCTTAACGATAATTTCCCTTGACAACACAATTTCCTTCAGTTAACAAGTGACAATATTTAACTATATTATTCTACAATGACAGAAATTTAGCTTTCATAATCTACAACAATTTATGAATAACACCAATAACCTACAACACAAATATATGAAATGCATACAAGATTTACACATAAAAATTTCAACACACCAAAAAATAACAAATTTATTAATCATTTCATATACAAGTGTATCGCTATACATTATTGATTGAGAGGAATTATTTCTCTTCTCTTCTCTCTTTCTCACCGTCCCTCTTTCTCTATTTCTCTCCTCTTATTTATAAGCGAGATATATGAGTTGCCAAGTAATTCACATGCTAAGAATTTTAGTTTACTTATTTATTTATTTTTCTTACTCCGCATCATAGTTGAACTCGTGGTTAACTTCAAAGAGCGGCATTTCACTTGATAATTCGCTTGCCCAATTTCTTTTGGGTTAAGGTAGATTGATCAATTAACCACGGTACGTTCTTCATTGTGCCTAAATGACCGTCTTCGCAGGCTTCAAAGAGCGGCGTTTCACTTGAAAAATTGGGGATATTGGCAAGTCTACTGTGTTTTTACAATAGAGCCTCCATGACATTGCAGTGACCTCCTATAGATGCTTTGTGTAGCGCAATGTTGTCGTTAACATTGGTTAAGTGCATGAATCCATGGTTCATGTAAGGGTGCACGAGGAGTAGATTAACGAATCTGAGGCTCCCTACATCATAAGCTAAATGCAAAAGAGTGTTTTTCTTGCCAGGCATAGTATGACAGAGGGCAACGGCTCCAACTTCATTATTTTCAATGGGTGCTTCCGGAATCATTGCCATTTTGTAAGCACGGGAATCCATAGTCCTTGGGAGGTGGAGAGAGGTGGGGCTGCTCGAGTTGAGCCTCGATTCATGGTTGAAAACATTTATGTCGAAGCGCAGAGGTAATGAGAAAATTTTGTCGAGCCCAGCCGGTCAACACACGCAACCTTTCCATATTCTTAGTATTTACCAGTCAGTCAACACACGCAACCTTCCACTCTTCTTAGAATTTTCTCATACGCGTTGTATAAGGACGTAATATTTAATACGTAGGAAATGCACAAGTGTCATGTAAGAGTGGAATGTGTAAGAAATGCATGTGTCATGTAAGTTTTACCAAGTGTAGATTGAGACAATGTGCACAAGTGTCTTGTATGTAAGAGTGCAAATATGTAATATGAGGATGTGTGCAAGTTTCTTAGATTAGGAGTTCATGTAGAATTGTAAGAGTCATGTAGATGTGTGTAGTGTCATAGAGTCAAGTGTACATGCAAGAAAAAAGTGACGAGTCTAGTATGCAAGTGGCAAGATGATAAGTCGAAGGTCATGTGACTTGTCATATAAAAAGCAATAGTCAAGTACTTGAAGATTCATATTATTATGGCTATATTATAGAGATAATATTCCATAAGAAGTAGATATGGATATTAGATTGCTCAATTATAAAAAGATATAGAAAAGGAACAAATATTATATATATATATATATATATATATTGAGTAATGAATTTAATAAGTTTTCTTCATGCATAGTTCATGAATGACTTAGGCCATTTACATTCATATTTGATTATATAGGTGAATGCTATTTTCAATATTATATAAGCCTTCATATACATATTAATTTGCTCATATATTATTCTACTCATTATATTGTTAGTTTCTACATTAATATTGTGGCTATTTTTAATTGGGACCTATGAAATTCTATGGTAGTAAGGCTTAAAAAGCCAACAACAATCCAATTATATGTATGTTTAAGAAATTAAGACTCATCCATCCTTTTCCTTTTAAATATTATAATTATTATCCATATAAATGCAAAAAAAATCAAAAGGAAAACATTTTAACAATAATGAAGATTTTTATGGCAATAGTCAAGCCTTTGAGGCAATTCAAATTGTTCTATCCCTTCATAGTCATGTTTCATCATATGTAAACCAATGCCCCTTTCTACCATAGGTAAACACTTGTAATCCATTTATACCATAGGGAAACACTTGTAATCCCTTTCTACCATAGGGTAACACTTGTAATTACTTCTCTAAAACACCCTAAAGCATACGAGTTGAAGGTCAACAAGGAATTGTAACATGGTGCAACAATAATGCTCTTAAGTAAGTTTTAAATATACTATTCTATGAAGCATGTTGAACTTTATACTAGAGGATAATGCTCTGATTACTACCTTGTTAAAAACATTATTACAATAACCAAATTTATATGAAAGCTTCATAAGCATGCATCTATTGCAAGGATAATACTAAACCTACCTTATTTCAAATAGTCATGAACTCTTTACATGCTCTACCATATATAATGGGGTCATTTCTATCCTATATGCATTCAATTGATATTGAAAAATAATATTTTTGCATTCATCATAGCTGACAATTCAACAAGGGCCATTGGTTTAAAGTTGTAGATTTCTAAAAAAAAATCAACTTGTCTTCTAACCTAAAACTCTATTAACCCCAATGTAAATAAAACTACTACATAGGTTTCTAATAAATAAAAATTATAATATGTCCATGGGACCAACCATCATTAGGTATCAAACATTCAAACATGCAGCAATTTAGTTCCATTTTCTACCATGATCAATTAAATAATATAATTCTATTAAACACCTTGCATAGTCATGTAAAAAATATATATATCTCAATTTAAAAAGTGGTGTATGTAAATTCTTATAATCATAAGATAATGAATTATTTTATTAGATACAAACTATATACTCACTATAAATTTTTATTTCAAAATAAATTTATTTTTCATAACTTTACTACAATAAAATTATTTATTTATTTTTACTCTTTCATGTAAACATCCTAATTAACCAATGTCATTTTTTTTAACACACAACGTGCACCATTTCACACATATCATGGTTTGAACCTTGAATATCTCAAAAAAATCCAAAGCCTTAACCACTTGAACATGATGAGTGTCGTTGAGTCTCATCATTTAATCTCAATGATTTATCAATCCGGGGTGGTGTCCAAGGCTGTCTACGATAGAAGGTTAGGGCAGAGTACAATTCAGGCATTCAGATTTCAAGCAATTATTGGTGAAGCAGATTTTGGTTTAGCCTTTTGGTGTCACACTAAACCTAGTCTGAAGAATGGAAACTAAAATAAAGTACAAGAATTGAAAACTAAATCTAAGTTGCAAGAATTGAAATCTAACTACAATTGCATGAATTGAAATTGCTAAATTGAAATCCTAAGTTACTTTTGCAGAATTGAAATCTAGTTACTCTTGCATAATTGAAATTGCTAAATTGAAATCTAATCTACTTTTGCAGAATTGAAATCTAATCTACTTTTGTAGAATTGAAACTTATTCTAAAACACCTATCAATGCCCTGCCACAAAAGGTCGTCAAGCTTCTGCTACAGGAATTGACAGCAAAATGAAATATGCTGAAAATGGAAAGTTGCTAAAATAGAAAGCAGGGAAAACATAAAGGAAAATGCTTAATATAATTTGTCAGCTGACATACACACAAATTCTGTACACAAACATAATAGGAAACATAAATCACACAATACAAAATAAAAACAAGAAAATGAAATCTGGCAAGCAATCTATTAATTCTGCTGCAACAAAATTACAGATTAAAACCTGCCATAAAATCCCTCCTTCTAGATCTGAAAGTGGGCCCATACTTCCTGATCTAGAAGGAGGTGAAAAGCACTCCTTAACTAATTAACACTCAGAACATAAAATGATAAAATACTGCACTTTTATTGATGACAAAACATGCTGAAAACTATTACAAAAAATTACTCGTATAGTCCTAATTGTCGCTATCGAAAACTCTCCTCTATTCTAATTCCTAACTGGCTCAACCAAGGAGGGAGCTATGTTATTTATATAAATATTTACAATATATCCCATGCTCAAATCAGCCTATGTGCTATTTTACAGTCATTTGCCAATAATTCTGGATCTGAAATAAATGCAAATCTGGACAGTTTGTGTTGCAACAGTAGTCATTGGCCCTTAGAAAGCATCTTCAGTGGTGGGAGTACATGGGAGGAGTCTAGAAATATCTCACACATCATTCTCCACTTCAGAATATGCCATTCCTATCTTGAAAACAACTTTCTATTATGCTACAGTTTTTCTGGGTTTATCCTAGAAGAGGATCTGAATTGATCTTTTCCATGAATGGTGGCTTTGGATGGCAAGGACGGCAAAATCAGATGGGAGATATTTTCCTTTACCTTTTCCAACCTTTATTTCCCTTTTTCCAGCTTCAAAAATCGGTCAATAAGTCAAAAAGCACATTCTATTTTCATTCCGAAGATAAGTGGCTTCATTTCGAAGACAATGCAATTCTCATTCCGAAGATCGCTCATTTCGAAGATACTGCAATTCTCATTCCAAAGATACTGCAATTCTCATTTTGAAGATACTACAATTCTCATTCTGAAGATCCGCTCATTTCGAAGATACTGCATTTCTCATTTCGAAGATGTCTGCTCATTTCGAAGACACTGTGTTTTCTCATTTCGAAGATATCTGTTCATTTCGAAGATACTTCGGAATGAACAAATGTGTACTTTTCAAGTGATTTCTTCTGCATCTCTCAGGTGGGTTATCTCCTAGGATCAGATTCCAATGGTCTTCATCTCTTTTCATATGTGAATTCCATGCCTTGTTGTTTATTTGTAGCTTGCTGGAATTTACATGGTAAATTATTGCATTTTCCAGTTCTTCGCACAGTTGTAAAATATTGGCATTTCTTGCAAATTCAAACAAATTAGAACATGGAAAAATTATTCAAGTATCAACATGAAGGAGTACATCAAGTTGCTACTGAATTTATACACTTCATTCACCAAGTAACCATGCTGAAATAGTGCAATAGTGCTGCACAATTGTCCCTGCTCTGTTATACCCTGTTGCTGCCTATTTAGATCATGTGGGAATGCTTCTAAATAGGTCAGATGTCTTCTGTAGTCCTTCTAAACTCATTCCATCCATATTCTCATGCTTTTCTTGACAACTTCAAGGTGTTCCTATAAAGTGACAGCTTGCTGATTTTTATATGGCTGTTTTTCTCAGATTTTCAGATTTATGACAGTCCTAAACTTTTGGCTTAAATGTGGATTTGAAACAAGTTGAAGGGCAGGAAAACATTCAAAAACCATTGAGAAGTTAATGGATATCAGCATACCACATTTGGTTAATTGAAATGCATGTTATTACTTGCTACTTAATCATGCAAAATCAGTCATAAAATGCTGAAAATAGTCAAAAATAGAGATATAGTATTCCTAACATAAAATCATGCAAACACTTAACAAATAGTATATTCTAGTCAACTATTTGGCAATTAACTTATCATATGGTAGTCAAACATTGTGCAATAATGAGTCAAACATTGTGCAATAATGAGGCATTTTTGGGCCTCATCATCCCCCCCAACTTGAACTGATGCATGCCCTCATGCATCTTAGTAGGCCATAGTAATATGCAGGTTTTATTCTTGTGAACAACATACTTTGCTACCTGCTAACTGAGAAATTCCTCCTTGCTGCACTATATCAAGTATTTTGCAATTAAGCACATGTATGACTTTTTTCTATTTTTCTACAAGTTTTAGTGCTGCAAGGTACCTCTTAAAGGCTTGATATCATATGATTCATCTTGCAATAGTCTTATTGTGGAACCGTATTTGCGTGATGCACTACTACTGATGGAATTTTCTGTTCTTAACAACATTTCAGCTTGAATGCTTATTTTTGTTGTTTGCACCTTTTGAACAAAATTGATAAAATATTTGATTTGAAATGCTTGAGGGATGTACTTACTTGTGGTAGAGCCTTATAAACCTCAATATTTGATGTACCCTACTCTTTTTGCTATTCTATAGCATTTTCAGCAATTCTGGTATAGTTTCTGCTCATTTCGAAGATATCCTGCTCATTTCGAAGATACTGCATTTCTCATTCCGAAGATCTTCAAAAAATGCAGAAATGACCTCCTATGCAAAAGTTAGCTACAGATTCTATTGTGGGTCCATCTCTAGAGTGTATAAGCCTTCCATAACATCAAAAATCCCTTCTTCATCCTTTTGTTTAGATGTTATTCTTTGTTTTGTATGTTGTTGTTTTATTCCAGTAGTACTAAAATAGAACCTTCAGGTGCATTTTGTTGATTATCCTCCTTCAATTTATCAGACAATTGTGAGATATAAACTTGCAGTTCTTCTTCTAAAATTTGCCCTATAAATTGAAATAGAATTGCTGCCATGTCTGTCCCAAAATCAGGTTTTTGCATAGTTTTGGAATTTCCATGCAATTAATGGCATAAGGGGGTGTTTCTTGACATCTTGAACATGTTCCTTTTTCAACTTGTCACTATTGTATGAATAGTTTATGCCAAATACCGACTATCATACACTAAATGCTAAATGTTTACTATGAATTATATGCAAGAAACACATACCTTACTGTCCTGAAAATTAGTCATGCACCTTACAAGCTGCTTTTGATGATTGTTAGCAGACTATCTGAAATCATAAACAAACATAATACATGTGCAGTGTGAGATTTGTACAATGGTGGAACAATGATGGGTAGATCAACAAGGCAATGCATGCCGAAAAATTGGTTTTCATGCAAGCCAACTCAGTAGCGCCTCCAAGAAGGTTTTCACTACTGAATTATTCATTTTTATATATATATATATATTTTTTATTTTTTTTTCATCTTTTTTTTTCATTTTTTTCATCAGAAGAGGCTGCCATTTCTGGTTTTCAACCAACTTCTGTCCTCTTTTTTTTTTTTCAAGTGCTTCAATCAGAGAGAACATATCTCACTCTTATTTGGATAAGACCAATCCTTATTCTCCAAAAACATGTCAATTGTTGTATGAAAACACCATCTCTTTCTGTTGAAACCCGCAACATTGATGCAACCTTCCTTACTAGATGACCAGTAAGAATCTTCTTACATCATCATTGCCTCCTTATTGCTGGAAATGAAGTATTGGCTCCATTGTTCCTCTTTCTTGCTGAAATTGATGCTTGTCCTCATGTATCCCCATTTTGTGGGACATGCCTTTGCTGCAAATTTTTTTTTCTCTTTTTTTTTTTTTTAAATTTTCTTGTCTTGCTTGTACCCAAAAAGGAAGTTCACAAACAAGACTATTCTTCTTTTTTCTTTTCTTGTATTTTTTTTTTTTTTTTTTTTTTTTAGACTTTTTATCATCACTCTGAATCTGATATTGAAGAGAAATTCTCTTCCCTTATGTGTACATCCAATGGAATCTCCTTCAAGAACTCCTCCTTAGTTAATGGTGCATGGTATACCCGAAGGCAATGTCCATTCACCACTAGCATCCTCCATGAATTACCAATGGGAGAAAGAAGCACTGCTCCATATCTGAAAACTTCTTCAATCAAGTGTTGTCCATGGCTCCTAGTCTGCAAAATCTTGTCAATCTGTTCTTGAAACAATTAAATACCAATTCCCAAAATATGTTAAGTGCTTACATCAAGATAAAATCTTGATATACCCTTGTAATTCCATGTAAAGAGATTGAAATATTGTTTCAAAATAGCAACAATTTTGCTTTTTGTTTATAAGTCAGCCAGCTAATAATGTTCAAGAATTTTCTTGGCTGCACTTCAATTTGTTTCATTCCTAGGAGGACAGAATTTACCCCTTTGTAAAATGGAAGTAAATTTTCTATGTGCAATTTTTCTAGTTTTTCTCCTTTATCCAAAGCTAATTTCTGTGTGTTTGGACTAAAGGTTTTCTGTGTATCTCCATTGATTTTTGTCTCTTCAAGCTCAGGTAAGTTCTTATTTTAGCACAGTTGGATGTTGTTGCAGTCAATAACATTTCCTGTAGGTTTTTTCTTTTTATACCGGATTCAGCCTACATAGACAGGGGTTGCCTATCTCGTATTATTCAGAATGATCACAGGTTGGGCTAAAAAAAAATATTTTTGGTTTGCACAATAAGACAAGAAGTGTACAACTTTAGCAGATCAACTACTTGTCAGGTAGGATCACCTCTAATGAGATCAACTATTGTCCGTGTAGGCTAAGAATTGCTAGGTTGCGGTTTAGCGCAAGTAAAATCCAAACAATCTTTAAGTAATAATGAAAAACTCTAGGATCATCATTAAGTTGTAAACTCCTATTTTGATTGTGCAAAAGTTTTTGTGATTTTTTTTTTAATAGATTCACCTTACATAGACAGGGGTTGTCTGTCCAGGTTGGGCTCAAGGTGGTGGTTGCTTGTTTTCTAAATGGACTGAAATGCAACTATCAATAATTATTATTTATACCAGCTATTACATTCAGATTTAACTCTGAACTTCATAACTTAGCACAATAATAATTATTTGACTACTTTTACCCTCTAACAACACCATGTTCCCTGACAACGATGCCAAAATGATGAGTGTCATTGAGTCTCATCATTTAATCTCAATGATTTATCAATCTGGGTGGTGTCCAAGGCTGTCTACGATAGAAGGTTAGGGCAGGAGTACAATTCAGGCATTCAGATTTCAAGCAATTATTGGTGAAGCAGATTTTGGTTTAGCCTTTTGGTGTCACACTAAACCTAGTCTGAAGAATGGAAACTAAAATAAAGTACAAGAATTGAAAACTAAATCTAAGTTGCAAGAATTGAAATCTAACTACAATTGCATGAATTGAAATTGCTAAATTGAAATCCTAAGTTACTTTTGCAGAATTGAAATCTAGTTACTCTTGCATAATTGAAATTGCTAAATTGAAATCTAATCTACTTTTGCAGAATTGAAATCTAATCTACTTTTGTAGAATTGAAACTTATTCTAAAACACCTGTCAATGCCCTGCCACAAAAGGTCGTCAAGCTTCTGCTACAGGAATTGACAGCAAAATGAAATATGCTGAAAATGGAAAGTTGCTAAAATAGAAAGCAGGGAAAACATAAAGGAAAATGCTTAATATAATTTGTCATCTGACATACACACAAATGCTGTACACAAACATAATAGGAAACATAAATCACACAATACAAAATAAAAACAAGAAAATGAAATCTGGCAAGCAATCTATTAATTCTGTCAGTAGCAAAATTACGGATTAAAACCTGCCATAAAATCCCTCCTTCTAGATCTGAAAGTGGGCCCATACTTCCTGATCTAGAAGGAGGTGAAAAGCACTCCTTAACTAATTAACACTCAGAACATAAAATGATAAAATACTGCACTTTTATTGATGACAAAACATGCTGAAAATTGTTACAAAAAATTACTGTATAGTCCTAATTGCTGCTACTAAAAACTCTCCTCTATTCTAATTCCTAACTGGCTCAACCAAGGAGGGAGTTGTGTTATTTATATAAATATTTACAATATATCCCATGCTCAAATCAGCCTATGTGCTATTTTACAGTCATTTGCCAATAATTCTGGATCTGAAATAAATGCAAATCTGGACAGTTTGTGTTGCAACAGTAGTCATTGGCCCTTAGAAAGCATCTTCAGTGGTGGGAGTACATGGGAGGAGTCTAGAAATATCTCACACATCATTCTCCACTTCAGAATATGCCATTCCTATCTTGAAAACAACTTTCTATTATGCTGCAGTTTTTCTGGGTTTATCCTAGAAGAGGATCTGAATTGATCTTTTCCATGAATGGTGGCTTTGGATGGCAAGGACGGCAAAATCAGATGGGAGATATTTTCCTTTACCTTTTCCAACCTTTATTTCCCTTTTTCCAGCTTCAAAAATCGGTCAATAAGTCAAAAAGCACATTCTATTTTCATTTCGAAGATAAGTGGCTTCATTCCAAAGACAATGCAATTCTCATTCCGAAGATCGCTCATTCTGAAGATACTGCAATTCTCATTTCGAAGATACTGCAATTCTCATTCCGAAGATACTACAATTCTCATTCTGAAGATCCGCTCATTCCAAAGATACTGCATTTCTCATTCCGAAGATGTCTGCTCATTCCGAAGACACTGTGTTTTCTCATTCCGAAGATATCTGTTCATTTCGAAGATACTTCGGAATGAACAAATGTGTACTTTTCAAGTGATTTCTTCTGCATCTCTCAGGTGGGTTATCTCCTAGGATCATATTCCAATGGTCTTCATCTCTTTTCATATGTGAATTCCATGCCTTGCTGTTTATTTGTAGCTTGCTGGAATTTACATGGTAAATTACTGCATTTTCCAGTTCTGCTGCACGGTTGTAAAATATTGGCATTTCTTGCAAATTCAAACAAATTAGAACATGGAAAAATTATTCAAGTATCAACATGAAGGAGTACATCAAGTTGCTACTGAATTTATACACTTCATTCACCAAGTAACCATGCTGAAATAGTGCAACAGTTCTGCACAATTGTCCCTGCTCTGTTATACCCTGTTGCTGCCTATTTAGATCATGTGGGAATGCTTCTAAATAGGTCAGATGTCTTCTGTAGTCCTTCTAAACTCATTCCATCCATATTCTCATGCTTTGCTTGACAACTTCAAGGTGTTCCTATAAAGTGACAGCTTGCTGATTTTTATATGGCTGTTTTTCTCCGATTTTCAGATTTATGACAGTCCTAAACTTTTGGCTTAAATGTGGATTTGAAACAAGTTGAAGGGCAGGAAAACATTCAAAAACCATTGAGAAGTTAATGGATATCAGCATACCACATTTGGTTAATTGAAATGCATGTTATTACTTGCTACTTAATCACGCAAAATCAGTCATAAAATGCTGAAAATAGTCAAAAACAGAGATATAGTATTCCTAACATAAAATCATGCAAACACTTAACAAATAGTATATTCTAGTCAACTATTTGGCAATTAACTTATCATATGGTAGTCAAACATTGTGCAATAATGAGTCAAACATTGTGCAATAATGAGGCATTTTTGGGCCTCATCAGAACACAATTGCCAAAATTTTATAAAAGGTTTTTCAATTATTTGTATAATTTAAATTTTACTTAAGATCATTAATGATATATAAAATAGCTTGTTCTTATTATTGACCTTAAATGACATGCAACCCATCATTATTTTTGTTTTTAAATATAAATGTTATGTTAAAATATAATAACATTGTTTGTTGCCTCGTCAATATTTTTATTAATAACTTTACATGTGATAATGGCTTCTCTCAATGACTATGCAGGTTTGACTAATACCTTTACATGTGATAATGGCTTCTCTTAATGATTATGCAGGTTTGTGCTAAAAATGGTCCAGAAGGTAACCCTTGTTCTTCTGATGTAATTCTTTTGTTGCTTGAATTTGATTATGTATGTCACTATTTAGAATCATTCAACCTTTTTGGGTATTTGATTGAACACATCCTTAATGAGTCTTCCCTTAGTGCCTAGGTTAACACAGCTTGTATTCCTCATGAAGTATAGTTAATGATGGTTCAAGAGCTTACAAAGGGTTTTTTTCGTTTCGCTTTGCGAAAACATCTCACACTAAGGTAAATTACGAGCATGGCCCTTGGTACATGAGATGCTCTTTGCTTGTTTTTTGTCCTTGGAGCTATGACTTTTCTATTTCTGGTCATTTCTTAGTCGCATAGTAGGCCCTCTAAGGCATGTCATTTTGATGGACGTGGACAAATTTTTCCATGTGCACCCCTCAAAAATGTGTTTGCATTGAGATTGATATTTCTCGAGATCTCAAGGAGACTATTGACATACAAGTTGGTGAAATTATGCTATCCTAGTGGGTCCTCTACATTAATTTACCCAACACATGTTTTTGGTATCAACACACAAGATCATAGATTATATCTATATAATAAGGACAAGCAAAGCCCCACCACACCAATTGTGCCTACTCCTCAACCTCAAGAGGATAGTTGGATGACAGTAGGAGGACATAAAAATACATGTTTGGCTATTTCTAAAGGTACACGGTCCAAGTCAGCACATGTCTCAAAGCTGGTAGAAAAAATGTATGAAAATAAAAAAATAGTCCCATAGATGAAACTACCAACAATGAGGCTCCTCAGTCTCAATTGATTCAGACCCCAAAGGCTGCAATAGTGGTTGCTTCACAGTTTGCCCAACCAACCAGTCCTCTAGTACATTACCTCTGGCTAGTTCAAGGTTCTCCCGTAGCCTGAGAAGGGGATCTGCAGAAGAAGATGTCACTCTAGAGAAGCAACTTTATATGACCAATGTTCAGTTGGCCAGTTGCGTTCCTAATTCATCCAACAACTATAGTGTATTGGAGTATCTTAGTGGCGGTGAGGATATGTTGTTGGAAGCAGAGCCATCATTGATGGAATCGTGGGTTCCTACGGAAGAAGAAGCAAAATCTAATATCCCTCACTTTCTATGTGGTTTTGGCTTTTTCGTAGTCCTCGATAGGACAAAGAAGATAGAGACAATCTACTCAAAAAAAGGTTTCACCCATTCGACCGAACAGTTCCAACACCTTTGAGGCATTGGTTTTGAACAAATACACGATGACGAAACAATAAATCTACTTGGTGTTTAGAGTTATAGTTTTATAGTTTAAGGTCTTTCTACTCTAATTTATTTTTCTATGCTTAATTATGTTGTTTTTTTTTGCCCTTTTAAGGTCCGGTTCCGGTTATGATCGTATAAGTGATCTTATGTCCTCGATTTGTGATTTTTCCAGCTGTAATCTCTCAATAAAAATATTATATCTTTTAGACCGTAAGTTTTGTTTGTCCCATCTCGTTAAGAGACGCAAGTTTTTATTTTACAATAATCAAACCACATGAACATGAAAACCAAAGAGAACCCATATACGATAGAAGCTAGTCAACTTCTGTCTTTAAAGCGCTAAGAATAAAATATGGCAACATTTACTAAATTTTACGAAGTATTTATTAAAAACGATTGAGACAGGTCGCTTACTTGTAACTTGCAAGTATGTGACCTGTCTCCATTATTAGGATCCTAGACACGTAAGCCAACATAACAGGCTGGCCAAAGGAGTAATTTTAGACCTGAAATGAAGTGAAAAAGTAACGAAGGAATTTACTTTTGCTTTATTTAATATCTATTTATGCCAATTGCAAGTAGCTTTGTTTGATACTTCCTAAGGGAAATTTGAAAGGACATGTCGAGAAGCTTTTGACAATCACATGGCAAGGGTGACTCGTACATCTTATAATAAGAATGCTTTTACTATCAACCGCATATTATGAACGGTGATGTTGGCGTCGACGCCAATTCCAACGCCCATGACGTGTAAGTAGAAAAGAAAAAAGCGAAATTGCGCGAGTAACAAAATTGGCATCGTGATTCGTATTCGATGAAACTTTCAATTCCAGCTAGGGTACTCTATCTTTCCATATTTTTAGCCGGAAGATGCCTCCACGTGGACCCAGATGAATACTGCTAATGCCAATCAATTTACTTGGAATAACTCTTTGCTTATTCAATCTAAAAACTCTTCTAAAACATCAACGCCTACCACAAGCAACGATTGCTCTGTTTTGTGCTTCATCGCTGCTTCTGAAAAGTCCGAAAAGTCCGTAGAGTATGGCTCAACCACCCTACAACTCCACGACGGAGATCGATCCCGATATTCACAGAATTGCAATTAATGGTGGGCAATATGATGTTTCCAAACTAGTAGCACATCTTCATAATGTTACGCTAGGCAAAGGAAATACTCTGCTGCAGCAGGAAACGTAGAGTTCATCAAACAACTCCTCGGGATCCCCAATGTCACGCGTGAATACGTACACAAAACCAACATCGATGGCAACACCCCGTTGCATGAAGCTGCTCAGGGAGGTCATCAGAAAGCCGTGGAGGCTCTATTACTCTACGACAAAAGTCTTATTTACATTCTCAACAATCTTAAGCAAATGGCGGTCTTTAAAGCTTGCGAAAGAGGTGATCGGTTCACGGTGAAGACGCTGGCAGAAGCGGACCTTTCCACCTTATATATAAAGGAGGCAGCGGGAGGCGGAACGTGTTTACATGTTGCGGTAAATCGTCTGGATCCAGGTAGGGATATTCTTTGTTCACGTGTTTTTGTTAATTTTCATAATTGAACCTGTCACCCTCTTCCTCTACCAAATCCACTTTGTCCTCTTGATGATTCACCGGTATTTTAATGGAAATCACTTTGAGAAGTACTAGCTTCTCCTTCTTGCGTATGTTACCCTCTATCATTATTTGATTGTTCACTTTCTCAAGAAGATTATCCTCTTACTCTCACATTATTTTGTTGTCTATGCAACAACTTTTCCTATATCTTTAAGGTAAATTGGTAGGCTTTTTCTACCATCCTCATTATCATTATGCTAACTTCATCTTGTATAAATAATCACAACCCATTTATGTACTTTGAAACCTTCTCCTAATCATCTTCCATGTGACTCGTCTAAATGGTGAGCCTATTTAATTTCTTTGTATAATCCTTCATTCTCATAGCCTTTTATCTTAAGTTTTGCAACTTCCTCAAAAGACCCAATAATCCAACAAAAGAAATTTGACCTTCAATTTGGTGACCATTTTCTCCCATGTCTTAATATTTTTATTTTATTTCCTTTGTCTTTATATTTGGATATGGTCCCACCAAATAAAATTAAATCATGTTCCTTCAACCTCGTATAGGTAAACTTCACCTTCATGGGGTATACTATTGATTCAAAATCAAAATATTTCTCCACTTATGCATTCCAATCAAGAAGTTCCTCAAGATTCAAAATCCTATTATATGATGGGGTTTCTATCTTTAGCTTCATGCCCATGTTAAAAGTTGCCTAGATTAATCAATCCTATTGTTCTTTCTTTCTCTGTCCTCATCATGAGCTTCTTGTTGAATAACTTCTTTTTCTTCATTGTCCCTCATGTTTTCTATTTTAACATCCCTCTTTTGGGTAGTTTTGATTCCATCATGTCAAGCAATAATTCCTCTTAGCATCTTATCTATATTCATGGCTCGAGGGCCTCACAATATTCTTTCGCATTGTGCCATCATTCCTTTGGCATGTATCAATCCTTAGAGATCTTACGGGTTTGATAGGAAAATGATCTAGCGACATAGTAGGGGTAAATTATTTTCAATGCAAATGGTGGACAACAGTATTTTTAGACAAAATGTTACTTTAGATGGTGTCGATAATCTTTTGATGATACTCTTATTTGGTCAACAATATCCCTTAACTTCCTACTAATGATACTTTTTCTTTAGGATGACATACTTATTCATAGCCTATTCATGTTAACAATCAATAAGATGACTCTCTCTCTGGGATGACATACTTCATAACTTGTTCATGTCAACAAATGGTATGACAATCCACTTCTAGATGATGCTTCCACTGACAACAACTTTCCTAATGGTAATTGTACCTTACAACATGCACTTCCCTAATGGTAACTTCTACTTGACCATGAGGATTAATTAATTAGATGACAATTCTCTTAATTGGAAATATGGAATGTGTAAGGGATGATTTTCTTAGACAATTTTTTTCCTTCCAAGGATGAGAAAGTCATAATTTACCACTTCACCATAT
The DNA here is from genome assembly GCA_028583015.1 of Wollemia nobilis. Lineage (NCBI taxonomy): Eukaryota > Viridiplantae > Streptophyta > Pinopsida > Araucariales > Araucariaceae > Wollemia > Wollemia nobilis. Next base: position 544,667 of record JAQPPZ010000737.1, on the reverse strand, counting down.
AGCAACTTCAAAACAAAAAGCAATCAAAACATACATATAACACTTATCCAATATGAAAAAAACATACGACAATAACTCTTCTTGGATGACAATCAAAATAATGAATTTTATTAATCATTTCATATACAACTGTTTCATTATACATTATGTTGGTTGCTACACATATAATCTGTAAAGCACACAAATCTCACACAAGGAATTCTTTCCCTTATTTTCTCTCTTTCTCATCATACTCCTTTCTCTATTTCTCTCTTCTTATTTATAAGCAAGATAACCGTATGTTGCCAACTAATTCACATTGCGAGAATTTCAGTTTGTTTGTTTATTTTTTAAGAAAAGCAAATCATCCAACTATATGATTGTGGAACTACTAGCCTTATTTTATCACTTTATTTTTATCATTTGCATGGAATTACAACTATTTTTAATTAGCATTGTTGGATGTTTCTAGTTGGTTACTCTTAGTTTTTAGTTAGTTGTTGTCAGTTAGATGCTCCCAATATGGATGCTCCCACATCATACCCATTAGATAACAAAGGGAATATTTTTTAAATATTTTGAAAGTCATCAATAGATACTTTGTACATGGTAATCTTGAAATGTGTTAGTGATGTTGCAATGTCAATAGTTTGGTTCTTTCACTTAACCAAATATTCATGATATGTATTACATATTATCCTCCTTACCACTCTATCCATTCGTCTAGTTGAATATCAACTGTATAAATTGCATCCTCACGAGTAGGTTGACCATAGTATGGATATAGGTCGGCTACATTAAAGATCAATGAAATGCCAATCCCATATGGAAGGTCAATTTCATATGCATTTATGGCAAAATTCTTCAAGATATTACATGGTATAATATTCTTCCACTTGATCTTGTTGTATGTTCCTCTAGGAAACCCTTATTTCTATAAATGCACCAAAATCAAATCTTCAACTTGAAATTCCTATGTTCAACACTTGAGGTCACTGCACTGCTTGTATTTCATGATATTATTTTCCCAATCAACCTTCACTTCATGATGAAAGTCTTGCATATAATCAAAAAAATCCTTTGCCAAATTACTAGGCTTCTACAATTTAGATGCACTCTATAACTCATCTACTCCCTTGGGATAATTTCCATACACAATTTATAATGGGATTTTTGTTGTACTTCTATTTACTAAATTATTATATGTAAACTTTGCTTGTGCCAATACAATATCCCAAAACTTTGGCTTCTTACCAATGAGACATCATAATAAATTTCCAAGGCTTCTATTCATGGTTTTGATCTATCCATTTGTTTATGGATGATAATTTAAATTAAATCTCAACTTGGTATCCAACTTCTTCCACAAGGTATGCCACAAATGACCAATAAAATTTGCATCTCTATCTGACACAAAGCTCTTCGACAAACCATACAACCGTACAACTTCTCGAAATAATATGTCAACAATATGGGTCACATTATTCATTGTCTTATAAGGTATGAAATGTGCCATATTCAAAAATATGTCAACAAAAAAAAAATAGAATCATTACCACATTGCATCCTTGGAATCCAAAGACCAAAATCCATGCTTACATCATACTATGGTCTCTCTAGTACTGTTATTAGTCGATACAACCTATAATTTTGGCTTCTTCCTTTGGTAAATTGACAAACTCTACAATACTAAACAAACCTTCTAACATATGCATTCATTCCAAGCCAATAGTAACTTGCACAAAGTTGAATTATTATTTTAACCACTCCAAAATGTCTTGCTAGTCCTCCACTATGGTTCTCTCATATTAGGTTGTTACAAAAGGTAAGACAAGAATTATTATTGATTAATATCATCAATTATAGCATAGGATAGCTATAGGATTAAGTAGGTTACAAAATACATTATTTAACAATAGATCCTATGTCTACGATAACAACTAACCTATCTATCGTCCAAAGGGAAATGATGGTAAGATAGACTACTAACCAAGGTAACTGGTAATAGTAACTACTAGTGGTAAAAAGTAAGAAATTACTTTTTACCATGTGGTAAATTATATCTACCTAGGTGAAACTTAAATATTACCTAAATGAGGTAATAATCATAGTTGCTAACATAGTAACTCTAAAATCCCCGCTTATTACATTATTTTGGTAATACATACATATCCCTCTATACAACAATATTTGGGTGAAGTATATAAATGCCACAATACAGTGAAGAAGATGTTGATCTCTGGTTCTTTGCTCTGTCATAGTTCTCTGGCTACTCCTAAGCAAAAAGTGGGTCATTCCTCACTTTGTCTTCATGCCAACGAATGTCCTTATGGTAATCACATCATCCAACCGATTTGCATGGGTAACCAGCCACTGCAATCACTATGTGTAGTAGAATAGATCACTTCATACAAGGTTCATTCATTTACAATATGAATTTGCAAAAGATAAGGTAGCTAAGGTGTTGGTCATTGCCGAAAATGCACCCTTATAAGTTCCCCCATTCTCGTTGCAAAACATAGTGTAAGTAATTTCTAAAGGAAGTGTGACAAAGGTGTCGGTCAAATCCAAAAATGCACCCTTATAAGTCATCTTCCCTATTTACAAAAATCAGTGAAGAAAAGAAATGTATGTCCCCCATCAATTGCAAAAAGCGTGCAACTAAAGAGTGTTGTAAAGGATTTTACAAATATTGCCTCCTAGGCAATTTTTACATCACAAAAAGTCATTCATTTTGTTACAAGTACTTCAAACACCTATAATTTGCTATTTATGAAGCCTAAAAGAGGTACAAGCACCCCTTATTGCAAGGTCTTCAAACAAAAAACTTATGCTATTTATGAAGCCTAAAAGAGGAGAAAGAGAATATGGTGTTGTTGCCCAAGGGACACATGTGTTCTCCCTCTACAAAATTGTTTTAGCAATGAGCACTCCTTGTGCTATCTTTGAACCAGAAACAAAATCAGTATGAGACACTTCACTAGAAAGATGGCTTCTGTGATGTGCCTTTGCCATTTTAGTTTTGCTTGTGTTGAAACCAACACTGAATGGTGTCATGGTTTTCATTTTTACAATTTGTGCAAAACTATGCTTTCTAGGCAATTTGATAAAAAAAGTTCACCAATTTGTCCTTTCTTATTGTAAGTACTTCAAGCATGATTGCTATTATGAAGACTAAAAGAAAAGTTTTAATGTTGATGACTTGGAGTTTTCTGATGGCCTTTACAAGTTTTATTTCCCTTTTATCAAAATCGATGTTTGAAGGAAGAAAGGAATTATCCCCCTTTGGTGCAAAGAATTGCAACTTTTAAGGTTCCTTTGTGTAAAACTTGTTCGTTCTTTTGATTACCCTAAAAGAGTACCAAAACATTATTCACTCAAACAAATATTTAATGGCACCTGCCTTAACTCCCTTCAAGAAGAATGAAAAGTTTGAGGAAAATAAGCCAAACAAATAAGAGTGAATTAGGGGTTTTGTTTATTTAGGAGAGAATGTCAAGTAATTTTGGCTTTAAATTTGTGTAAGGATTTACACAAATTTGTGAAATTTTGGGGTTGATTGTGTTCTTGATTCTATGACTTATAATTGCAAAATAAATAATGCAATAATCAAACAAGAATGCCCACAAAATTCTTATCACCTAGGTGTCGGATGCAACCAAAAATGCACCTAATTTGCCAATAAAGGTGTCGAGTAAAATTGAAAATGCACCTTTTAATTTTTGCAACAAAATGTGTATGTGTGTTGTGCAAAAAAAATTGATATTTTTATGTCTCCTACTTTGTTTTCTAATTTTTCAAAATAAGTACAATGTTGTCTTCTCCCCTAAATTTTGCAAAATTAACAATTTTGAGCACTCCTTCCTAGACAAGTCGACACACGACCCGCATTTGGAAGGCTTCCAGAACTAGTCGACACACGACTTAGTTTTTGATGGACCCAAGGTTACAATTTCTTCTCAAATTTTTGCAAAAAAGAATGTGTAATTTTATGTCTTATATCCCCCTTCGAAGAAAACAAATATACACTTTGCCTTTTGAATTTTACAAAAAAATCTAGTCTCCTTGTTTGCTATTTGTGCAAGAAAGAATCAAATGTCTATGATGTTGTCCCTCTTGGATTTTGCAAAACTAACAAGGTTGAGAAGAGTTTAAGGTTTTCTTATTTGCAATAAAAGTAGGTGCTCTTCTATGTCTTATATTCTCCCTTGGAGAAAAAACAAAAGCTCCTTTAAATTTGTAAATTGCAAAAAAATATAACCCCTTTTTTTATATATATTTTAAGTTTATGTGATTTCTCTAATTAATATAAGTAAAATCTATAAATAGTAAAAATTATTTTAGTTTTAAAGGCATTTTGATAAAAAAATAACTTTAAAAAAAATAATAGTGAATTACTATTTAATAAATTAAAACTTAATTAATTAAAAAAAATAAACTTGAAAAATAAAAAAAATAAAAATTGAATTACCTTTTGGGGTCTCCTTTTTATTGCTCCATGGAGAAAAATTTTATATGCCCCCCTCTCCCTCGACGGGAGTCGAACTCTCAACTTTTGTCTCACATTGATGCCGCAAGGCATAATTTGCTCTTTAAAAGAGCAAATGCACGTAAAGCGCTTGTGACTGCCTATGGGTAGTCACTCCTCCGCGTGGCTGGTTTTTCTACCAGCCATGTGGACTGTCTACATCGAGACACATGGATTGTCCACCACGTGTCGTCCTCTTCAAGTCAAGTGACACGTGGCTAGTCTGCCATGTGTCACATCCGTCGTCATCCAGTAGCTTGTCTGCCACGTGTCCAGTCTAGTCCAATTGTCCTGTCCAAGTGGCACTTGCCATGTGTCCTGTCCAGGTCCAGTCCAGTGGCAGTGCCATGTTAGCACCTTGGGATCTATGCTTGAGGTCACATCTGGCCTGCCATGTGTCATCGATCTGATTCACTAGATAAGGAGGGCATCCAGTTCAGTGGCAGTGCCACATCAGCACCTCAGGATCTATGCCAAAGGTCGCATCTGGCCTGCCACGTATCCCCTCTAGGTTGGCTAGGTTCCTGTGTGGGCTGTATGTGACAGATCATGTCGTTTGTCATCAGATCTTATCAGATCTGATGAAGGGCATGCCTACCCTCGTTGATCAGTCCAAGTCATTGGGAGTTGATAGGGAAAGTCCCCCTGTAAGTGTTTGTCAGACCCAAGGGCGCTCTTGCCCTCATTTTTGGGTCTGGTCCTTGCCTGGGAAGGCACGTCTACCCTCCTAGCTATGTGCTAGACCCATGAGGGTAGCAGTAGCAGCCATCGATGATAGGAGGGCATTCCTGCCCTCATAAATATCGATGGCTAGATCTCTGCCATCGATTGCCAGAGGGCTAGCTCCGGTGGTCAGTCATCCCGAGGCCACCGAATGTTGTAGGAGGGTAGCCTACCCTCTGTTGGCCTATTATTCCTGATAGCAGAATGTTTTTGGGCCTGCGTTCTGTCTCCCATGGCCGCCCAATGACATGGGCCTGCAGGCCCTCTTCCAAGGATGCCTTGTGGCGAGATCTGTCAGGCCTACAGATCTCCTGTGGCTGCCTGATGATGTGGGCCTACAGGCCCTCTCCCAAGGATGCCTTATTGCGGGAGCTATCAGGCCTGCGGGCCCTCTCACATGGCCTTGAGGGCCTGCAGGGCCCTCAAGGCTGTGCTAGGTCTAGGTCGGGTGGAACAAGCAAAGCTCGTATTAGGCCACCCGACTACGATGATACCAATGTTACAAAAGGTAATACGAATTATTATTGATTAATCTCATCAACTATAGCATAGGATAGCTATAGGATTAAGTAGGTTACAAAATATATTATTTAACAATAGATCCTATGTCTACGCTAACAACTAACCTATCTATCGTCCAAAGGGAAATGACGGTAAGATAGACTACTAACCAAGGTATCTGGTAATAGTAACTACTAGTGGTAAAAAGTAAGAAATTACTTTTTACCATGTGGTAAATTATATCTACCTAGGTGAAACTTAAATATTACCTAAATGAGGTAATAATCATAGTTACTAACATAGTAACTCTAACACGAGTTCTCCCTCATAAAACCTTATGGTATACACAATTGTTTCCTCGTGAACAATAATTCTTCTTGGATGAATTACTCCAACCATGGCATCTTGTCCCCTATAATAGGGTTACTTCATGTTTCTCAAGCTTCCTTGAACTCTACACCATTAGCATAAAGCTCCCTCAAAACATCAAAACTCCATGACTTCAATCTGCATGATGTTCAACAACATATTTCTTATACTCAAGGCACCAACAACTCGATTTGAATGGTCATTTTATGCTTCAATAATAAATATCCCTACAAAAATTTCATACACTTCATATGCCTTTGATTCAATTACTCTGATTGTTTATGAACTGTAGAGTATAATTTTTTGTGAATAACACAAACTCTTTTGGCAGTAAATGATGCTTTTATTTCTTCAGGGTTTGAACAAAACCATAAAATTTATGGTCATAGACTGAGTGCTTATTCTTTGTCTCATTTAGCTTCTCACTAAATTAGGCAATGGGTTCCACCTTCTTTGCTCAAGACTCATCCTATTTTTGTTCTATTTTCATATTAATCCACCTGAAATGCCTTGTTTAAATATGGTACGCCTATAATGGGTTTATCTATTATCTTTTCCTTTAGGATTTATAAACTCCTTTCTATTGCATTTGTCCACTTAAAGCTACAATTTCCTCATTTCATGGTTTCTATGATTGGGGCACAAATTCTATTGATATTTTGAATAAACTTCCTATAAAAGCTTTCTAGACCATGGAAACTCCTTACCTCAAACTTACTTCTTGGAGATGGCCAATTCACAATGGATTTGATTTTATCAAGGTCCATTCATAACCCTTGTTGAAAAATTACAAAATCTATGTGTATGAATTTCTCTTTCATAAAAATTCGTTTATTCAAGTTGACTAGCAACTTATCTCCCTTTAGTTTTTGCAAGACCAATCTTAGATGTGCTAAATGGTTTTCCTTACTTTTACTAAATATCAATACGTAATTCAAATAGACAACCACAAACTTGCCATGAAATGGCTTCAATCCTTTTTTCATCAATTGCATAAAGGTACTAGGTACATTTACCAATCCAAATGGCATAACTAGCCACTCACATAACCCATATTTGTTTTCAATACAATTTTCCATTCATCTCCTTCCGTAATCTAAATTTGATGGTATCTACTCTTGATATCTATCTTTGTGAATTACCTTGCTTCATTCAACAATCCATAAAATCATCCTTATGTCATAATGGGAATCAATACTTTATAGGTATCTTAATGATAGCCATCGAGTTTGTACACATGCACCATTATCCACCCTTTTTTGGTGTAAGTATGGTTGGGACTACACATAAGCTCAAGATTTCTTTGATCAAAATCTTTTATAATAGCTCCTAAACTTGTCTATTTATTTCTTCATTCTCCATAGGTGTAATTCTATATATTTTCTTATTAGGAAAACTTGATACAAGGATGAAATCAATGTGATGGGTAATACTTCGTATAGTGGCAATCCATATAACAATTCTTCTGATAAATTTTTTTGCATACTCCTCTAACAAATTCTTCACCTCACTTGGAATCTCCTCCTTCTTGTCCGCATTTCATCCTTTATGGGTTTAGCAATAAAGGCAAAAAATTTCTTCTTCCTCGTCATCTCCTTCAAAAATTGCTTTCTATAAATCAAGAAAACTTTCAAGCCATTGTCCTATTTCTCATATTTGTCCTTCAATGGACTTAGTACATACTTCTTAACATCTCTCATAATGGTGTAGGTGTTTTCCCTTCCATCATGTATTGATTTTCTATCAAATTGCCAAGGAACCCCTAACAACACATGGCAAATGTCCATAGGCATGACATTGCATAGGACCTCATCCTTGTATGATCCTATGTAAAAATTCACCTTGCACTATTCACTAACTAAGATCTTATTTCCCTTTTACAACTAACATATCTTGTTTGTATTAGGGTGTTCTATCCTCCTCAACCCTATATTTTCCACCATCTCAATAGAAATTAGGTTATCCATACTTCCATTATCTACTATGATTGGCAATATTTACCCCTCAATTTATATACTATTCTGAAAAGGCTTCTCCTTTGAACAAGTTCACATTCTCTTTTTTATGGCTTTAGTAGTACTCTCTTCATCATTAGAGATTTTCCTTGCTAAGGTTCTTCTACATGCTTTGGAAAAGTAACACTTTCTTCTTCTACTTGCACGATGTGGTTTTTGACCTCTTTTCTCTTATTGTTGCTATGTTGTATGGTTGGACATTCATATGCCCAATGACCATCTTCTCTGCATCGGTAACATCATTCAAAGAATCCTCTACCCCTTAATCAAAACCACCTATACCTTGTAAGAAGTATCCACCTCCTCTGGTATTTTGGTTAAATTTACTATGAGATGTATTGGATTCTCCTTCATGTTTATGTTGTCCTCTTTTGTTGTTTGTTTATACTCTTCCTCATGATGACTTTCTTCTACTTATTTGATTATTTTGTTGCTTATGCAACAACTTCTCCTCTACATTTAAGGTATACTAGTAGGTTTCCTCTATTGTCCTTATCCTTATCATACTAATTTCATCCTATATGGGCATTCGTAGCCCATTGATATAATTTAATATCTTCTCTTCATCATCTTCGACATGACTAGCCCAAATGGTCAACCTATATAATTCTTTGATGTAATATTCACACTCATTTCCTTATGTTTTAGATTCTACAACTTCTTGAAGAGACCCAATTGGTAGTTTGATGGCAAGAATTTGACGTTCATTTTAGTGATCATTTTATCCATTGACTTGATTGTTTCCTTTTTTGTCCTTCATATTTTAGTCTGTACATGGTCCCACCAAAAGTATGCATGTCATTTTAGCTTTATATTGGAAAAATTCACCCTTCTGGGGTCTTCTATATATTCAAAGTCAAAATATTTCTCCTTTTTGATAATCTAGTCTATGAGCTCCTTTAGATTCAAGCTCTTAGTGTATGATAGAGTTTCTATCTTAGGCTCTTGATCCAAATTTAAAATCACTCAGATAAATCATTCATCCATTTCTCCCTCTCTCTTTATCTTGAGTTTCTATGTGGCTAGCTTCCACTTCTTCACTATCACTAATCTCCTCTAGATGAATACCTCTTCTTTGAATGATTTCAATTACTTCAAGTCGAGTAGTAATCCCCCTAAATATTTTAGCTATTTCTAAAGCTTGAGGTCCTCGTGGTTGTCCTCTTCCCTACTATGCCATCATTTCTTTGGCATGTGCTCAACAATCTTCTCGTTATGATACCAAAATGATGTAGTGATCAATTTACAACTCAGTCTTGAATGATAATGCTTGAGATAATAAATTCCTCTCTATGATGGCATTTCAAATTCCCATGTTTTGATAGTTATGATGTGATGGTGACGATAAAATCAATGATAACAAATTCCTTCAAATGATGATAATAGAAATTTTACTTGTGTCGATAGTTTTATGACAATAATAATAAAAGCTATGATGGCAAGGTGTTATATTCCATATCGACTGAATGACAATATCGACAAACAACAACTGTGACACCAATATCAGTTTTGAATGGTGACAACAAAGTTATTTTCGTAGAAATATGACGAGTCTCTTATGTTGACAAATGACAGTTACTCCTAATGGCAACCTCTCCTTCGAATTCAATATGCTAAATGACTTCGTTGATTTTGATAGTTATCTCAACGATGGGGTCTCCTTAAAAAATAATATTCCTTACTACATCTGCTTCTTAATGATAATTTCCCTTGACAACATAATTTCCTTCAGTTAACAAGCGATAATATTTAACTATATTATTCTACAATGAAAGAAATTTAGCTTTCCTAATCTACAACAATTTATGAATAACACCAATAACCTACAACACAAATATATGAAATGCATACAAGATTTACACATAAAAATTTCAACACACCTCCAAAAAATAACAAATTTATTAATCATTTCATATACAAGTGTATCGCTATACATTATTGATTGAGAGGAATTATTTCCCTTCTCTTCTCTTTCTCATCGTCCCTCTTTCTCTATTTCTCTCCTCTTATTTATAAGCGAGATATGTGAGTTGCCAAGTAATTCACATGCCAAGAATTTTAGTTTACATATTTATTTATTTTTCTAACTCTGCATCATAGTTGAACTTGCGGTTAACTTCAAAGAGCGGCGTTTCACTTGATAATTCTCTCACCCAATTTCTTTTAGGTTAAGGTAGATCGATCAATTAACTGTGGTATGTTCTTCATTGTGGCTAAATAACCATATTCACAGGATTCAAAGAGCGGTGTTTCACTTGAAAAATTGGGGATATTGGCAAGCCTGCTGTGTTTTTACAATAGAGCCTCCATGATATTGCAGTGACCTCCTATAGCTGCTTTGTGCAGTGCCATGTTGTCGTTAACATTGGTTAAGTGCACGAATCCATGGTTTATGTAAGGGTGCACGAGGAGTAGGTTAACGAATCTGAGGTTCCCTACACCGAAATCTAAATGCAGAAGAGTGTTTTTCTTGCCAGGCATGGTATGACAGATGGCAGCGACTCCAACTTCATAATTTTCAATGGGTGCTTCCAGAATCATTGCCATTTTGTAAGCACAGAAATCCATAGTCCTTGGGAGGTGGAGAGAGGTGGGGATGCTGGTGTTGAGCCTCGATTCATGGTGGAAAAAATTTATGCCGAAGCGTAGAGGTAACGAGAAATTTTTGTCGAGCCCAGCCGGTCAACACATGCAACCTTTCCCTCTTCTTAGTATTTACCAGCCAGTCAACACACACAACCTTCCACTCTTCTCAGAATTTTCTCATACGCGTTGTATAAGGACGTAAGATTTAAAACGTAGGAAATGCACAAGTGTCATGTAAGAGTGGAATGTGTAATAAATGCATAAGTGTCATGTAAGTTATACCAAGTGTAGATTGAGAGAATGTGCACAAGTGTCTTGTATGTTAGAGTGCAAATACGTAATATGAGGATGTCTGCAAGTTTCTTAGATTAGGAGATCATGTAGAATTGTAAGAGTCATGTACATGTGTGTAGTGTCATAGAGTCAAGTGTACATGCAAGAAGAAAGTGACAAGTCTAGTATGCAAGTGGCAAGATGATAAGTCGAAGGTCATGTGACTTCCCATATAAAGAGAAATAGTCAAGTACTTGAATATTCATATTACTATGGCTATATTATAGAGATAATATTCCATAAGAAGTAGATATGGATATTAGATTGCTCAATTATAAAAATATATAGAAAAAGAACAAAGATTATATATATATTTTGAGTAATGAATTTAGTAAGTTTTCTTCATGTATAGTTCGTGAATGACTTAGGCCATTTAAATTCATATTTGATTATATAAGTGAATGCTATTTGCAATATTATATAAGCCTTCATATACATATTAATTTTCTCATATATTATTCTACTCATTATATTGTTATTTTCTACTTTAATATTGTGGCTATTTTTAATTGGGACCTATGAAATTCTATGGTAGTAAGGTTTAAAAAGCCAACAACAATCCAATTATATGTAGGTTTAAGCAAGTAAGACTCATCCATCCTTTTCCTTTTAAATATTATAATTAATATCCATATAAATGCAAAAAAAATCAAAAGGAAAACATTTTAACAATAATGAAGATTTTTATGGCAATAGTCAAGCCTTTGAGGCAATTCAAATTGTTCTATCCCTTCATAGTCATGTTTCATCATATGTAAACCAATGCCTCTTTCTACCATAGGTAAACACTTGTAATCCATTTATACCATAGGGAAACACTTGTAATCCCTTTCTACCATAGGGTAACACTTGTAATCCCTTTCTACCATAGGGTGACACTTGTAATCCATTTATAGTCTTGAACTCTTTACATGCTCTACCATATATAATGGGGTCATTTCTATCCTATATGCATTCAATTGATATTGAAAAATGATATTTTTACATTCATCATAGCTCACAATTCAACAAGGGCCATTGGTTTAAAGTTGTAGATTTCTAAAAAAAATTCAACTTGTCTTCTATCCTAAAACTCTATTAACCCCAATGTAAATATAACTACTACATAGGTTTCTAATAAATAAAAATTATAATATGTCCATCTCAATGGGACCAACTATCATTAGGTATCAAACATTCAAACATGCAACAATTTAGTTCCCTTTTCTACCATAATCAATTAAATAATATAATTCTATTAAACACCTTGCATAGTCATGTAAAAAAAAAAATTATCTCAATTTATAAAGTGGTGTATGTAAATTCTTATAATCATAAGATAATGACTTATTTTATTAGATACAAATTATATACTCACTATAAATTTGATTTCAAAATAAATTTATTTTTCATAACTTTACTACAATAAAATTATTTATTTATTTTTACTCTTTCATGTAAACATCCTAATTAAAAAATGTCATTTTTTTATCCCACAATGTGCACCATTACACACATATCGTGGTTTGAACCTTGAACCTCTCAAAAAAATCCAAAGCCCTAACCACTGCAACACAAATGCCAAAATTTTATAAAAGGATTTTCAATTATTTGTATAATTTAAATTTTACTTAAGATCATTAATGATATATAAAATAGCTTGTTCTTATTATTGATCTTAAATGACATGCAACCCATCATTATTTTTGTTTTTAAATATAAATATTATGTTAAAATATAATAACATTGTTTTTTACCTCGTCAATATTTTTATTAATACCTTTACATGTGATAATGGCTTCTCTCAATGACTATGCAGGTTTGTGCTAAGAATGGTCCAGAAGGTAACCCTTGTTCTTCTGATGTAATTCTTTTGTTGCTTGAATTTGATTATGCATGTCAGTATTTAGAATCATTCACCTTTCTTGGGTATTTAATTGGACACATCCTTAATGATTTTTCCCTTAGGGCCTAGGTTAACACAACTTGGATTCCTCATGGAGTATAGTTAATGATTGTTCAAGAGCTTACAAAGGGTTTTTTTCGTTTCGCTTTGCGATAACATCTCACACTAGGGTAAATTACAAGCATGGCCCTTGGTACATGAGATGCTCTTTGCTTGTTTTTTGTTCTTGGAGTTGTGACTTTTTTTGTTTCTGGTCGTTTCTTAGTCGCATAGTAGGCCCTCTAAGGCATATCATTTTGATGGACGTGGACAAATTTTTCCATGCGCACCCCTCAAAAATGTGTTTGCATGGAGATTGATATTTATCGAGATATCATGGAGACTATTGACATACAAGTTGGTGACATTATGATATCCTAGCGAGTCCTCTACATTAATTTATCCAACACATGTTTTCGGTGCCAATCCTCAACACACAAGATCATAGATTACCCTACATAACAAGGACAAGCAAAGCCCCACCACACCAAGTGTGCCCACTCATCAACCTCAAAAGGATGGTTGGATGAAGATAGGAGGGCATAAAAATACACGTTTGGCTGTTTCTAAAGGTACACGGTCCAGGTTAGCACATGCCTCAAAGCTGGTAGAAAAAATGTGTGAAAAGAAAAAAATAGTCCCCTAGTTGAAACTACCAACAATGAGGCTCCTCGGTCTCAATTGATTCAGACCCCAAAGGCTGCTATAGTGGTTGTTTCACAGTTTGCCCAACCGACCAGTCCTCTAGTACATTACCCCTGGTTAGTGCAAGGTTCTCCCGTAGCCTAAGAAGGGGATCTACAAAAGAAGATGTCACTCTAGAGAAGCAACTTTATATGACCAATGTTCAATTGAGAAGTTGTGTTCCTAATTCATCCAACAACTATAGTGTGTTGGAGTATCTTAGTGGCGGTGAGGATATATTGTTGGAAGCAGAGCCATCATCGATGGAATCGGTGGTTCCTACGGAAGAAGAAGCAAAATCTAGTATCCCTCACTTTCTATGTGGTTTTGGCTTTCTCGTAGTCCTCGATAGGAAAAAGAAAATGAAGACAATCTACCCAAAAAAAGGTTTCACCCATCCGACCGAACAATTCCAACACCTTTGAGGCATTGGTTTTGAACAAATACACGATGACGAAACAATAAATCTACTTGGTGTTTAGAGTTATAGTTTTATAGTTTAAGGTCTTTCTACTCTAGTTTATTTTTCTATGCTTAATTATGTTGTTTTTTTTCCCTTTTAAGTTATGGTTCCGGTTTTGATCGTATGAGTGGTCTTATGTCCTCAAGTTGTGATTTTTCCAACTGTATTCTTTCAATAAAAATATTATATCTTTTAGACCGTAAGTTTTGTTCCATCTTGTTAAGAGACGCAAGGTTTTATTTGTACAATAATCAAACCACATGAACATGAAAACCCAAGAGAACCCATATACGATAGAAGCTAGTCAACTTCTGTCTTTAAAACACTAAGAATAAAATAGGGCAACATTTACTCAATTTTACAAAGTATTTATTAAAAACGATTGAGACAGGTCGGTTACTTGTAACTTGCAAGTACGTGGCCAAAGGAGTAATTTTAGACCTGAAGTGAAGTGGAAAAGCAACGAAGGAATTTACTTTTGCTTTATTTAGGGCAACATTTACTCATTTTTACACAGTATTTATTAAAAACGATTGAGACAGGTCGCTTACTTGTAACTTGCAAGTACGTGGCCAAAGGAGTAATTTTAGACCTGAATTGAAGTGGAAAAGCAACGAAGGAATTTACTTTTGCTTTATTTAATATCTATTTATGCCAATTGCAAGTAGCTTTGTTTGATACTTCCTAAGGGAAATTTGAAAGGACATGTCGAGAAGCTTTTGACAATCACATGACAAGGGTGACTCGTACATCTTATAATAAGAATGCTTTTACTATCAACCGCATATTATGAACGGTGGTGTTGGCGTCGACGCCAATTCCAACGCCCATGACGTGTAAGTAGAAAAGAAAAAAGCGAAATTGCGCGAGTAACAAAATTGCCATCGTGATTCGTATTCGATGAAACTTTCAATTCCAGCTAGGGTACTCTATCTTTCCATATTTTTAGCCGGAAGATGCCTCCACGTGGACCCAGACGAATACTGCTAATGCCAATCAATATACTTGGAATAACTCTTTGCTTATTCAATCTAAAAACTCTTCTAAAACATCAACGCCTACCACAAGCAACGATTGCTCTGTTTTGTGCTTCATCGCTGCTTCTGAAGAGTCCGAAAAGTCCGTAGAGTATGGCTCAACCACCCTACAAGTCTATTACTCTACGACAAAAGTCTTATTTACATTCTCAACAATCTTAAGCAAATGGCGGTCTTTAAATGGCTTCAATCCTTTTTTCATCAATTGCATAAAGGTACTAGGTACATTTACCAATCTAAATGGCATAACTAGCCACTCACATGACCCATATTTTTTTTCAATACAATTTTCCATTCATCTCCTTCCGTCATCTAAATTTGATGGTAGCTACTCTTGATATCTATCTTTGTGAATTACCTTGCTTCATTCAACAATCAATAAAATCATCCTTATGTCATAATGGGAATCAATACTTTATAGGTATCTTATTGATAGCCATCGAGTTTGTCCACATGCACCATTATCCACCCTTTTTTGGTGTAAGTATGGTTTGGACTACACATAAGCTCAAGATTTCTTTGATCAAACCCTTTTCTAATTGCTCCTAAAATTGTCTATTTATTTCTTCATTCTCCATTGGTGTAATTCTATATATTTTCTTATTAGGAAAACTCGATACAAGGATGAAATCAATGTGATGGGTAATACTTTGTATAGTGGCAATCCATCTAACAATTCTTCTGATAAATTTTTTTGCATACTCCTCTAACAAATTCTTCACCTCACTTGGAATCTCCTCCTTCTTGTCCGCATTTCATCCTTTATGGGTTTAGCAATAAAGGCAAAAATTTTCTTCTTCTTCGTCATCTCCTTCAAAAATTGCTTTCTATAAATCAAGCAAACTTTCAAGCCATTGTCCTCTTTCTCATATTTGTCCTTCAATGGACTTAGTACATACTTCTTAACATCTCTCATAATGGTGTAGGTGTTTTCCCTTCCATCATGTATTGATTTTCTATCAAATTGCCAAGGTACCCCTAACAACACATGGCAAATGTCCATAGGCATGACATTTCATAGGACATCATCCTTGTATGATCCTATGTAAAAATTCACCTTGCACTATTCACTAACTAAGATCTTATGTCCCTTTTACAACTAACATATCTTGTTTGTAGTAGGGTGTTCAATCCTCCTCAACCCTATATTTTCCACCATCTCAATAGAAATTAGGTTATCCATACTTCCATTATCTACTATGATTGGCAATATTTACCCCTCGATGTATATACTATTCTGAAAAGGCTTCTCCTTTGAACAAGTTCACATTCTCTTTTTTATGGCTTTAGTAGTACTCTCTTCATCATTAGAGATTCTCCTTGCTAAGGTTCTTCTACATGCTTTGGAAAAGTAACACTTTCTTCTTCTACTTGCATGATGTGGTTTTTAACATCTTTTCTCTTATTGTTGCTATGTTGTATGGTTGGACATTCATATGCCCAATGACCATCTTCTATGCATCGGTAACATCATTCAAAGAATCCTCTACCCCTTAATCAAAACCACCTATACCTTGTAAGAAGTATCCACCTCCTCTGGTATTTTGGTTAAATTTACTATGAGATGTATTGGATTATCCTTCATGTTTATGTTGTCCTCTTTTGTTGTTTGTTTATACTCTTCCTCATGATGAATTTCTTCTACTTATTTGATTATTTTTTTGCTTATGCAACAACTTATCCTCTACATTTAAGGTATACTAGTAGGCTTCCTCTATTGTCCTTATCCTTATCATACTAATTTCATCCTATATGGGCATTCGTAGCCCGTTGATATAATTTAATATCTTCTCTTCGTCATCTTCGACATGACTAGCCCAAATGGTCAACCTATATAATTCTTTGATGTAATATTCACACTCATTTCCTTATGTTTTAGATTCTACAACTTCTTGAAGAGACCCAATTGCTAGTTTGATGGCAAGAATTTGACGTTCATTTTAGTGATCATTTTCTCCCTTGACTTGATTGTTTCCTTTTTTGTCCTTCATATTTCAGTTTGTACATGGTCACACCAAAAGGATGCATGTCATTTTATCTTTATATTGGAAGAATTCACCCTTCTGGGGTCTTCTATAGATTCAAAGTCAAAATATTTCTCCATTTTGATAATCTAGTCTATGAGCTCCTTTAGTTTCAAGCTCTTAGTGTATGATAGAGTTTCTATCTTAGGCTCTTGATCCAAATTTAAAATCATTTAGATAAATCATTCATCCATTTTTCCCTCTCTCTTTATCTTGAGTTTCTATGTGGCTAGCTTCCACTTATTTACTATCACTAATCTCCTCTAGATGAATACCTCTTCTTTGAGTGATTTCAATTACTTCAAGTCGAGTAGTAATCCCCCTAAATATTTTAGCTATTTCTAAAGATTGAGGTCTTCATGGTTGTCCTCTTCCCTACCATGCCATCATTTCTTTGGCATGTGCTCAACAATCTTCTTGTTATGATACCAAAATGATGTAGTGATCAATTTACAACTCAGTCTTGAATGATAATGCTTGAGATAATAAATTCCTCTCTATGATGGCATTTCAAATTCCCATGTTTTGATAGTTATATGATGGTGATGATAAAATCAATGATGACAAATTCCTTCAAATGATGATAATAGAAATTTTACTTGTGTCGATAGTTTTATGGCAATAACAATAAAAACTATGATGGCAAGGTGAGTTAACAAGCGACAATCTTTAACTATATTATTCTACAATGACAGAAATTTAGATTTCCTAATATACAAAAATTAATGAATAACACCAATAACCTACAACACAAATATATTAAATGCATACAAGATTTAAACATAAAAATTTCAACACACCTCCAAAAAATAACAAATTTATTAATCATTTCATATACAAGTGTATCGCTATACATTATTGATTGAGAGGAATTATTTCCCTTCTCTTCTCTCTTTCTCACCGTCCCTCTTTCTCTATTTCTCTCCTCTTATTTATAAGCGAGATATATGAGTTGCCAAGTAATTCACATGCTAAGAATTTTAGTTTACTTATTTATTTATTTTTCTAACTTCGCATCATAGTTGAACTCGTGGTTAACTTCAAAGAGCAGCATTTCACTTGATAATTCGCTCGGCCAATTTCTTTTGGGTTAAGGTAGATTGATCAATTAATCGTGGTACATTCTTCATTATGGCCAAATGACTGTCTTCGCAGGCTTCAAAGAGCGGTGTTTCACTTGAAAAATTGGGGATATTGGCAAGCCTTCTATGTTTTTACAATAGAGCTTCCACGACATTGCAGTGACCTCCTATAGCTACTTCGTGTAGTGCCATGTTGTCATTAACATTGGTTAAGTGCACGAATCCATGGTTCATGTAAGGGTGCACGAGAAGTAGATTAACGAATCTGAGGTTCCCTACATCGAAAGCTAAATGCAAAAGAGTGTTTTTCTTGCCAGGCATGGTATGACATAGGGCAGCGGCTCCAACTTCATTATTTTCAATGGGTGCTTCCGAAATCATTGCCATTTTGCAAGCACATGAATCCATAGTCCTTGGGAGGTGGATAGAGGTGGGGCTGCTGGAGTTGAGACTCGATTCATGGTCGAAAACATTTTTGCCGAAGCACAGAGGTAACGAGAAAATTTCTTCGAGCCCAGCCGGTCAACACATGCAACCTTTCCTTCTTCTTAGTATTTACCAGCTAGTCAACGCATGCAACCTTCCACTATTCTCAGAATTTTCTCATACGCGTTGTATAAGGATGTGAGAGTTAATACGTAGGAAATGCACAAGTGTCATGTAAGAGTAGAATGTGTAAGAAATGCATAAGTGTCATGTAAGTTATACCAAGTGTAGATTGAGACAATGTGCACAAGTGTCTTGTATGTAAGAGTGCAAATATGTAATATGAGGATGTGTGCAAGTTTCTTAGATTAGGACTTCATGTAGAATTGTAAGAGTCATGTAGATGTGTGTAGTGTCGTAGAGTCAAGTGTACATGCAAGAAGAAAGTGACGAGTCTAGTATGCAAGTGGCAAGATGATAAGTCGAAGGTCATGTGACTTGTCATATAAAGAGCAATAGTCAAGTACTTGAATATTCATATTACTATGGCTATATTATAGAGATAATATTCCATAAGAAGTAGATATGGATATTAGATTGCTCAGTTATAAAAAGATATAGAAAAGGAACAAAGATTATATATATATATATATATATATTGAGTAATGAATTTAGTAAGTTTTCTTCATGCATAGTTCATGAATGACTTAGGCCATTTACATTCATATTTGATTATAAAAGTGAATGCTATTTTCAATATTATATAAGCCTTCATATACATATTAATTTGCTCATATATTATTCTACTCATTATATTGTTAGTTTCTACTTTAATATTGTGGCTATTTTTAATTGGGACCTATGAAATTCTATGGTAGTAAAGCTTAAAAAGCCAACAACAATACAATTATATGTAGGTTTAAGCAAGTAAGACTCATCCATCCTTTTCCTTTTAAATATTATAATTAATATCCATATAAATGCAAAAAAAATTAAAAGGAAAACATTTTAACAATAATGAAGATTTTTATGGCAATAGTCAAGCCTTTGAGGCAATTCAAATTGTTCTATCCCTTCATAGTCATGTTTCATCATATGTAAACCAATGCCTCTTTCTACCATAGGTAAACACTTGTAATCCATTTATACCATAGGGAAACACTTGTAATCCATTTATACCATAGGGAAACACTTGTAATCCCTTTCTACCATAGGGTAACACTTGTAATTACTTCTCTAAAACACCCTAAAGCATACGAGTTGAAGGTCAACAAGGGATTGTAACATGGTGCAACAATAATGCTCTTAAGTAAGTTTTAAATATACTATTCTCTGAAGCATGTTGAACTTTATACTAGAGGATAATGCTCTGATTACTACCTTGTTAAAAACATTATTACAATAACCAAATTTATATTAAAGCTTCATAAGCATGCATCTATTACAAGGATAATACTAAACCTACCTTATTTCAAATAGTCATGAACTCTTTACATGCTCTACCATATATAATGGGGTCATTTCTATCCTATATGCATTCGATTGATATTGAAAAATAATATTTTTACATTCATCATAGCTCACAATTCAACAAGGGCCATTGGTTTAAAGTTGTAGATTTCTAAAAAAAATTCAACTTGTCTTCTATCCTAGAACTCTATTAACCCCAATGTAAATAAAACTACTACATAGGTTTCTAATAAATAAAAACTATAATATGTCCATCTCAATGGGACCAACCATCATTAGGTATCAAACATTCAAACATGCAGCAATTTAGTTCCCTTTTCTACCATGATCAATTAAATAATATAATTCTATTAAACACCTTGCATAGTCATGTAAAAAAAATTATCTCAATTTATAAAGTGGTGTATGTAAATTCTTATAATCATAAGATAATGACTTATTTTATTAGATACAAATTATATACTCACTATAAATTTTGATTTCAAAATATATTTATTTTTCATAACTTTACTACAATAAAATTATTTATTTATTTTTACTCTTTCATGTAAACATCCTAATTAAAAAATGTCATTTTTCACACAACGTGCACCATTACACACATATCGTGGTTTGAACCTTGAACCTCTCAAAAAAATCCAAAGCCCTAACCACTGGAACACAAATGCCAAAATTTTATAAAAGGTTTTTCAATTATTTGTATAATTTAAATTTTACTTAAGATCATTAATGATATATAAAATAGCTTGTTCTTATTATTGATCTTAAATGACATGCAACCCATCATTATTTTTGTTTTTAAATATAAATATTATGTTAAAATATAATAACATTGTTTTTTGCCTCGTCAATATTTTTATTAATACCTTTACATGTGATAATGGCTTCTCTCAATGACTATGCAGGTTTGTGCTAAGAATGGTCCAGAAGGTAACCCTTGTTCTTCTGATGTAACTCTTTTGTTGCTTGAATTTGATTATGCATGTCAGTATTTAGAATCATTCACCCTTGTTGGGTATTTAATTGGACACATCCTTAATGATTTTTCCCTTAGGGCCTAGGTTAACACAACTTGGATTCCTTATGGAGTATAGTTAATGATGGTTCAAGAGCTTACAAAGGGTTTTTTTCGTTTCGCTTTGTGAAAACATCTCACACTAAGGTAAATTACAAGCATGGCCCTTGGTACATGAGATGCTCTTTGCTTGTTTTTTGTTCTTGGAGTTGTGACTTTTTTTGTTTCTGGTCGTTTCTTAGTCGCATAGTAGGCCCTCTAAGGCATATCATTTTGATGGACGTGGAAATTTTTTTCCATGCGCACCCCTCAAAAATGTGTTGGCATGGAGATTGATATTTATCTTGATATCAAGGAGACTATTGACATACAAGTTGGTGACATTATGATATTCTAGCGAGTCCTCTACATTAATTTATCCAACACATGTTTTCGGTGTCAATCCTCAACACACAAGATCATAGATTACCCTACATAACAAGGACAAGCAAAGCCCCACCACACCAAGTGTGACCACTCCTCAACCTCAAAAGGATGGTTGGATGAAGATAGGAGGGCATAAAAATACACGTTTGGCTATTTCTAAAGGTACACGGTCCAGGTTAGCAAATGTCTCAAAGCTGGTAGAAAAAATGTGTGAAAAGAAAAAAATAGTCCCCTATTTGAAACTACCAACAATGAGGCTACTCGGTCTCAATCGATTCAGACCCCAAAGGCTGCTATAGTGGTTGTTTCACAGTTTGCCCAACCGACCAGTCCTCTAGTACATTACCCCTGGCTAGTGCAAGGTTCTCCCGTAGCCTGAGAAGGGGATCTACAGAAGAAGATGTCGCTCTAGAGAAGTAACTTTATATGACCAATGTTCAGTTGACCAGTTGTGTTCCTAATTCATCCAACAACTATAGTGTATTGGAGTATCTTAGTGGCGGTGAGGATATATTGTTGGAAGAAGAGCCATCATCGATGGAATTGGTGGTTCCTACGGAAGAAGAAGCAAAATCTAATATCCCTCACTTTCTATGTGGTTTTGGCTTTCTAGTAGTCCTCGATAGGAAAAAGAAAACGAAGACAATCTACCCAAAAAAAGGTTTCACCCATCCGACCGAACAATTCCAACACCTTTGAGGCATTGGTTTTGAACAAATACACGATGACGAAACAATAAATCTACTTGGTGTTTAGATGTATAGTTTTATAGTTTAAGGTCTTTCTACTCTAGTTTATTTTTCTATGCTTAATTATGTTGTTTTTTTGCCCTTTTAAGTTATGGTTCCAGTTTTGATCGTATGAGTGGTCTTATGTCCTCAAGTTGTGATTTTTCCAACTGTATTCTTTCAATAAAAATATTATATCTTTTAGACCGTAAGTTTTGTTCCGTCTTGTTAAGAGACGCAAGGTTTTATTTGTACAATAATCAAACCACATGAACATGAAAACCCAAGAGAACCCATATACGATAGAAGCTAGTCAACTTCTGTCTTTAAAACACAAAGAATAAAATAGGGCAACATTTACTCAATTTTGCAAAGTATTTATTAAAAACGATTGAGACAGGTCGGTTACTTGTAACTTGCAAGTACGTGGCCAAAGGAGTAATTTTAGACCTGAAGTGAAGTGGAAAAGCAACGAAGGAATTTACTTTTGCTTTATTTAGGGCAACGTTTACTCAATTTTACAAAGTATTTATTAAAAACGATTGAGACAGGTCGCTTACTTGTAACTTGCAAGTACGTGGCCAAAGGAGTAATTTTAGACCTGAAGTGAAGTGGAAAAGCAACGAAGGAATTTACTTTTGCTTTATTTAATATCTATTTATGCCAATTGCAAGTAGCTTTGTTTGATACTTCCTAAGGGAAATTTGAAAGGACATGTCGAGAAGCTTTTGACAATCACATGACAAGGGTGACTCGTACATCTTATAATAAGAATGCTTTTACTATCAACCGCATATTATGAACGGTGATGTTGGCGTCGACGCCAATTCCAACTCTCATGACGTGTAAGTAGAAAAGAAAAAAGCGAAATTGCGCGAGTAACAAAATTGCCATCGTGATTCGTATTCGATGAAACTTTCAATTCCAGCTAGGGTACTCTATCCTTCCATATTTTTAGCCGGAAGATGCCTCCACGTGGACCCAGACGAATACTGCTAATGCCAATCAATTTACTTGGAATAACTCTTTGCTTATTCAATCTAAAAACTCTTCTAAAACATCAACGCCTACCACAAGCAACGATTGCTCTGTTTTGTGCTTCATCGCTGCTTCTGAAAAGTCCGAAAAGTCCGTAGAGTATGGCTCAACCACCCTACAACGGCCAAACACGGGACGAAAGGCTCTATTACTCTACGACAAAAGTCTTATTTACATTCTCAACAATCTTAAGCAAATGGCGGTCTTTAAAAGGCTTCAATCCTTTTTTCATCAATTGCATAAAGGTACTAGGTACATTTACCAATCTAAATGGCATAACTAGCCACTCACATAACCCATTTTTTTTTTCAATACAATTTTCCATTCATCTCCTTCCGTAATCTAAATTTGATGGTGGCTACTCTTGATATCTATCTTTGTGAATTACCTTTCTTCATTCAACAATCCATAAAATCATCCTTGTGTCATAATGGGAATCAATACTTTATAGGTATCTTATTGATAGCCATCGAGTTTGTCCACATGTACCATTATCCACTCTTTTTTGGTGTAACTATGGTTGGGACTACACATAAGCTCAAGATTTCTTTGATCAAACCCTTTTCTAATAGCTCCTAAACTTGTCTATTTATTTCTTCATTCTCCATTGATGTAATTCTATATATTTTCTTATTAGGAAAACTCAATACAAGGATGAAATCAATGTGATGGGTAATACTTCGTATAGTGGCAATCCATCTAACAATTTTTCTGATACTTTTTTTTGCATACTCCTCTAACAAATTCTTCACCTCACTTGGAATCTCCTCCTTCTTGTCCGCATTTCATCCTTTATGGGTTTAGCAATAAAGGCAAAAATTTTCTTCTTCTTCGTCATCTCCTTCAAAAATTGCTTTCTATAAATCAAGCAAACTTTCAAGCCATTGTCCTCTTTCTCATATTTGTCCTTCAATGGACTTAGTACATACTTCTTAACATCTCTCATAATGGTGTAGGTGTTTTCCCTTCCATCATGTATTGATTTTCTATCAAATTGCCAAGGTACCCCTAACAACACATGGCAAATGTCCATATGCATGACATTGCATAAGACATCATCCTTGTATGATCCTATGTAAAAATTCACCTTGCACTATTCACTAACTAAGATCTTATGTCCCTTTTACAACAAACATATCTTGTTTGTATTAGGGTGTTCTATCCTCCTCAACCCTATATTTTCCACCATCTCAATAGAAATTAGGTTATCCATACTTCCATTATCTATTATGATTGGCAATATTTACCCCTCGATGTATATACTATTCTGAAAAGGCTTCTCCTTTGAACAAGTTCACATTCTCTTTTTTATGGCTTTAGTAGTACTCTCTTCATCATTAGAGATTCTCCTTGCTAAGGTTCTTCTACATGCTTTGGAAAAGTAACACTTTCTTCTTCTACTTGCACGATGTGGTTTTTGACCTATTTTCTCTTATTGTTGCTATGTTGTATGGTTGGACATTCATATGCCCAATGACCATCTTCTATGCATCGGTAACATCATTCAAAGAATCCTCTACCCCTTAATCAAAACCACCTATACCTTGTAAGAAGTATCCACCTCCTCTGGTATTTTGGTTAAATTTACTATGAGATGTATTTGATTCTCCTTCATGTTTATGTTGTCCTCTTTTGTTGTTTGTTTATAATCTTCCTCATGATGACTTTCTTCTACTTATTTGATTATTTTGTTGCTTATGCAACAACTTCTCCTCTACATTTAAGGTATACTAGTAGGCTTCCTCTATTGTCCTTATCCTTATCATACTAATTTCATCCTATATGGGCATTCGTAGCCCGTTGATATAATTTAATATCTTATCTTCGTCATCTTCGACATGACTAGCCCAAATGGTCAACTTATATAATTCTTTGATGTAATATTCCACTCATTTCCTTATGTTTTAGATTCTACAACTTCTTGAAGAGACCCAATTGGTATTTTGATGGCAAGAATTTGACGTTCATTTTAGTGATCATTTTCTCCCTTGACTTGATTGTTTCCTTTTTTGTCCTTCATATTTCAGTTTGTACATGGTCCCACCAAAAGGATGCATGTCATTTTAGCTTTATATTGGAAAAATTCACCCTTCTAGGGTCTTCTATAGATTCAAAGTCAAAATATTTCTCCATTTTGATAATCTAGTCTATGAGCTCCTTTAGATTCAAGCTCTTAGTGTAAGATAGAGTTTCTATCTTAGGCTCTTGATCCAAATTTAAAATCACTCAAATAAATCATTCATCCATTTCTCCCTCTCTCTTTATCCTGAGTTTCTATGTGGCTAGCTTCCTCTTCTTCACTATCACTAATCTCCTCTAGATGAATACCTCTTCTTTGAGTGATTTCAATTACTTCAAGTTGAGTAGTAATCCCCCTAAATATTTTAGCTATTTCTAAAGTTTGAGGTCCTCGTGGTTGTCATCTTTCCTACTATGCCATCATTTATTTGGCATGTGCTCAACAATCTTCTGGTTCTGATACCAAAATGATGTAGTGATCAATTTACAACTCAGTCTTGGATGATAATGCTTGAGATAATAAATTCCTCTCTATGATGGCATTTCAAATTCCCATGTTTTGATAGTTATGATGTGATGGTGATGATAAAATCAATGATGACAAATTCCTTCAAATGATGATAATAGAAATTTTACTTGTGTTGATAGTTTTATGACAATAATAATAAAAGCTATGATGGCAAGGTGTTATCTTCCATATCGACTGAATGACAATATCGACAAACAACAACTATGACACCAATATCAGTTTTGAATGGTGACAACAAAGTTATTTTCGTAGAAATACGACGAGTCTCTTATGTTGACAAATGACAGTTACTCCTAATGGCAACCTCTGCTTCGAATTCAAGATGGTAAATGACTTCGTTGATTTCGATAGATATCTCAATGATGGGGTCTCCTTAAAAAATAATATTCCTTACTACATCTGCTTCTTAACGATAATTTCCCTTGACAACATAATTTCCTTCAGTTAACAAGCGACAATATTTAACTATATTATTCTACAATGAAAGAAATTTAGCTTTCCTAATCTACAACAATTTATGAATAACACCAATGACCTACAACACAAATATATGAAATGCATACAAGATTTACACATAAAAATTTCAACACACCTCCAAAAAATAACAAATTTATTAATCATTTCATATACAAGTGTATCGATATACATTATTGATTGAGAGGAATTCTTTCCCTTCTCTTCTCTTTCTCATCGTCCCTCTTTCTCTATTTCTCTCCTCTTATTTATAAGCGAGATATGTGAGTTGCCAAGTAATTCACATGCTAAGAATTTTAGTTTACATATTTATTTATTTTTCTAACTCCGCATCATAGTTGAACTTGCGGCTAACTTCAAAGAGCGGCGTTTCACTTGATAATTCGCTCACCCAATTTCTTTTAGGTTAAGGTAGATCGATCAATTAACCACGGTATGTTCTTCATTATGGCTAAATGACCATCTTCGCAGGATTCAAAGAGTGGCGTTTCACTTGAAAAATTGGGGATATTGGCAAGCCTGCTGTGTTTTTACAATAGAGCCTCCACGATATTGCAGTGACCTCCTATAGCTGCTTCGTGCAGTGCCATGTTGTCGTTAACATTGGTTAAGTGCACGAATCCATGGTTCATGTAAGGGTGCACGAGGAGTAGATTAACGAATCCGAGGTTCCCTGCACCGAAATATAAATGCAGAAGAGTGTTTTTCTTTCCAGGCATGGTATGACAGAGGGCAGCGACTCCAACTTCATAATTTTCAATGGGTGCTTCCAAAATCATTGCCATTTTGCAAGCACAGGAATCCATAGTCCTTGGGAGGTGGAGAGAGGTGGGGCTGCTAGAGTTGAGCCTCGATTCATGGTGGAAAAAATTTATGCCAAAGCGCAGAGGTAACAAGAAATTTTCGTCAAGCCCAGCCGGTCAACACACGCAACCTTTCCCTCTTCTTAGTATTTACCAGCCAGTCAACACACACAACCTTCCACTCTTCTCAGAATTTTCTCATACGCGTTGTATAAGGACGTAAGATTTAAAACGTAGGAAATGCACAAGTGTCATGTAAGAGTGGAATGTGTAAGAAATGCATAAGTGTCATGTAAGTTATACCAAGTGTAGATTGAGAGAATGTGCACAAGTGTCTTGTATGTAAGAGTGCAAATATGTAATATGAGGATGTGTGCAAGTTTCTTAGATTAGGAGATCATGTAGAATTGTAAGAGTCATGTACATGTGTGTAGTGTCATAGAGTCAAGTGTACATGCAAGAAGAAAGTGACAAGTCTAGTATGCAAGTGGCAAGATGATAAGTCGAAGGTCATGTGACTTGTCATATAAAGAGAAATAGTCAAGTACTTGAATATTCATATTACTATGGCTATATTATAGAGATAATATTCCATAAGAAGTAGATATGGATATTAGATTGCTCAATTATAAAAAGATATAGAAAAGGAACAAAGATTATATATATATTTTGAGTAATGAATTTAGTAAGTTTTCTTCATGCATAGTTCATGAATGACTTAGGCCATTTAAATTCATATTTGATTATATAAGTGAATGTTATTTTCAATATTATATAAGCCTTGATATACATATTAATTTGCTCATATATTATTCTACTCATTATATTGTTATTTTCTACTTTAATATTGTGGCTATTTTTAATTGGGACCTATGAAATTCTATGGTAGTAAGGTTTAAAAAGCCAACAACAATCCAATTATATGTAGGTTTAAGCAAGTAAGACTCATCCATCCTTTTCCTTTTAAATATTATAATTAATATCCATATAAATGCAAAAAAAATTAAAAGGAAAACATTTTAAGAATAATGAAGATTTTTATGGCAATAGTCAAGCCTTTGAGGCAATTCAAATTGTTCTATCCCTTCATAGTCATGTTTCATCATATGTAAACCAATGCCTCTTTCTACCATAGGTAAACACTTGTAATCCATTTATACCATAGGGAAACACTTGTAATCCCTTTCTACCATAGGGTAACACTTGTAATTACTTCTCTAAAACACCCTAAAGCATATGAGTTGAAGGTCAACAAGGGATTGTAACATAGTGCAACAATAATGCTCTTACGTAAGTTTTAAATATACTATTCTATGAAGCATGTTGAACTTTATACTAGAGGATAATGCTCTGATTACTACCTTGTTAAAAACATTATTACAATAACCAAATTTATATTAAAGCTTCATAAGCATGCATCTATTGCAAGGATAATACTAAACCTACCTTATTTCAAATAGTCATGAACTCTTTACATGCTCTACCATATATAATGGGGTCATTTCTATCCTATATGCATTCAATTGATATTGAAAAATATTATTTTTACATTCATCATAGCTCACAATTCAACAAGGGCCATTGGTTTAAAGTTGTATATTTCTAAAAAAAATTAAACTTGTCTTCTATCCTAAAACTCTATTAACCCCAATGTAAATAAAACTACTACATAGGTTTCTAATAAATAAAAATTATAATATGTCCATCTCAATGGGACCAACTATCATTAGGTATCAAACATTCAAACATGCAGCAATTTAGTTCCCTTTTCTACCATGATCAATTAAATAATATAATTCTATTAAACACCTTGCATAGTCATGTAAAAAAAAAAATTATCTCAATTTATAAAGTGGTGTATGTAAATTCTTATAATCATAAGATAATGACTTATTTTATTAGATACAAATTATGTACTCACTATAAATTTTGATTTCAAAATAAATTTATTTTTCATAACTTTACTACAATAAAATTATTTATTTATTTTTACTCTTTCATGTAAACATCCTAATTAAAACATGTCATTTTTTTAACACACAACGTGCACCATTACACACATATCGTGGTTTGAACCTTGAACCTCTCAAAAAAATCCAAAGCCCTAACCACTGGAACACAAATGCCAAAATTTTATAAAAGGTTTTTCAATTATTTGTATAATTTAAATTTTACTAAAGATCATTAATGATATATAAAATAGCTTGTTCTTATTATTGATCTTAAATGACATGCAACCCATCATTATTTTTGTTTTTAAATATAAATATTATGTTAAAATATAATAACATTGTTTTTTGCCTCGTCAATATTTTTATTAATACCTTTACATGTGATAATGTCTTCTCTCAATGACTATGCAGGTTTGTGCTAAGAATGGTCCAGAAGGTAACCCTTGTTCTTCTGATGTAATTCTTTTGTTGATTATGCATGTCAGTATTTAGAATCATTCACCCTTGTTGGGTATTTAATTGGACACATCCTTAATGATTTTTCCCTTAGGGCCTAGGATAACACAACTTGGATTCCTCATGGAGTATAGTTAATGATGGTTCAAGAGCTTACAAAGGGTTTTTTTCATTTCGATTTGCGAAAACATCTCACACTAAGGTAAATTACAAGCATGGCCCTTGGTACATGAGATGCTCTTTGCTTGTTTTTTGTTCTTGGAGTTGTGACTTTTTTTGTTTCTGGTCGTTTCTTAGTCGCATAGTAGGCCCTCTAAGGCATATCATTTTGATGGACGTGGACAAATTTTTCCATGCGCACCCCTCAAAAATGTGTTTGCATGGAGATTGATATTTATCGAGATATCATGGAGACTATTGACATACAAGTTGGTGACATTATGATATCCTAGTGAGTCCTCTACATTAATTTATCCAAAACATGTTTTCGGTGCCAATCCTCAACACACAAGATCAATGATTACCCTACATAACAAGGACAAGCAAAGCCCCACCACACCAAGTGTGCCCACTCCTCAACCTCAAAAGAGGAGGGCATAAAACTACACGTTTGGTTGTTTCTAAAGGTACACGGTCCAGGCTAGCACATGTCTCAAAGCTGGTAGAAAAAATGTGTGAAAAGAAAAAAATAGTCCCCTAGTTGAAACTACCAACAATGAGGCTCCTTGGTCTCAATCGATTCAGACCCCAAAGGCTGCTATAGTGGTTGTTTCACAGTTTGCCCAACCGACCAGTCCTCTAGTACATTACCCCTGGCTAGTGCAAGGTTCTCCCGTAGCCTGAGAAGGGGATCTACAGAAGAAGATGTCGCTCTAGAGAAGCAACTTTATATTACCAATGTTCAGTTGACCAGTTGTGTTCCTAATTCATCCAACAACTATAGTGTATTGGAGTATCTTAGTGGCGGTGAGGATATATTGTTGGAAGCAGAGCCATCATCGATGGAATCGGTGGTTCCTACGGAAGAAGAAGCAAAATCTAATATCCCTCACTTTCTATGTGATTTTGGATTTCTCGTAGTCCTCGATAGGAAAAAGAAAATGAAGACAATCTACCCAAAAAAAGGTTTCACCCATCCGACCGAACAATTCCAACACCTTTGAGGCATTGGTTTTGAACAAATACAAGATGACGAAACAATAAATCTACTTGGTGTTTAGAGTTATAGTTTTATAGTTTAAGGTCTTTCTACTCTAGTTTATTTTTCTATGCTTAATTATGTTGTTTTTTTGCCCTTTTAAGTTATGGTTCCAGTTTTGATCGTATGAGTGGTCTTATGTCCTCAAGTTGTGATTTTTCCAACTGTATTCTTTCAATAAAAATATTATATCTTTTAGACCGTAAGTTTTGTTCCATCTTGTTAAGAGACGCAAGGTTTTATTTGTACAATAATCAAACCACATGAACATGAAAACCCAAGAGAACCCATATACGATAGAAGCTAGTCAACTTCTGTCTTTAAAACAGTAAGAATAAAATAGGGCAACATTTACTCAATTTTACAAAGTATTTATTAAAAACGATTGATACAGGTCGGTTACTTGTAACTTGCAAGTACGTGGCCAAAGGAGTAATTTTAGACCTGAAGTGAAGTGGAAAAGCAACGAAGGAATTTACTTTTGCTTTATTTAGGGCAACATTTACTCATTTTTACACAGTATTTATTAAAAACGATTGAGACAGGTCGCTTACTTGTAACTTGCAAGTACGTGGCCAAAGGAGTAATTTTAGACCTGAATTGAAGTGGAAAAGCAACGAAGGAATTTACTTTTGCTTTATTTAATATCTATTTATGCCAATTGCAAGTAGCTTTGTTTGATACTTCCTAAGGGAAATTTGAAAGGACATGTCTAGAAGCTTTTGACAATCACATGACAAGGGTGACTCGTACATCTTATAATAAGAATGCTTTTACTATCAACCGCATATTATGAACGGTGATGTTGGCGTCGACGCCAATTCCAACGCCCATGACGTGTAAGTAGAAAAGAAAAAAGCGAAATTGCGCGAGTAACAAAATTGCCATCGTGATTCGTATTCGATGAAACTTTCAATTCCAGCTAGGGTACTCTATCTTTCCATATTTTTAGCCGGAAGATGCCTCCACGTGGACCCAGACGAATACTGCTAATGCCAATCAATTTACTTGGAATAACTCTTTGCTTATTCAATCTAAAAACTCTTCTAAAACATCAACGCCTACCACAAGCAACGATTTCTCTGTTTTGTGCTTCTTCGCTGCTTCTGAAAAGTCCGAAAAGTCCGTAGAGTATGGCTCAACCACCCTACAACTCCACGACGGAGATCAATCCCGATATTCACAGAATTGCAATTAATGGGGGGCAATATGATGCTTCCAAACTAGTAGCACATCTTCATAATGTTACGCTAGGCAAAGGAAATACTCTGCTGCAGCAGGAAACGTAGAGTTCATCAAACAACTCCTCGGGAACCCCAATGTCACGCGTGAATAAGTACACAAAACCAACATCGATGGCAACACCCCGTTGCATGAAGCTGCTCAGGGAGGTCATCAGAAAGCCGTGGAGGCTCTATTACTCTACGACAAAAGTCTTATTTACATTCTCAACAATCTTAAGCAAATGGCGGTCTTTAAATGGCTTCAATCCTTTTTTCATCAATTGCATAAAGGTACTAGGTACATTTACCAATCTAAATGGCATAACTAGCCACTCACATAGCCCATATTTTTTTTCAATACAATTTTCCATTCATCTCCTTCCGTAATCTAAATTTGATGGTAGCTACTCTTGATATCTATCTTTGTGAATTACCTTGCTTCATTCAACAATCCATAAAATCATCCTTATGTCATAATGGGAATCAATACTTTATAGGTATCTTATTGATAGCCATCGAGTTTGTCCACATGCACCATTATCCACCCTTTTTTGGTGTAAGTATGGTTGGGACTACATATAAGCTCAAAATTTCTTTGATCAAACCCTTTTCTAATAGCTCCTAACCTTGTCTATTTATTTCTTCATTCTCCATTGGTGTAATGCTATATATTTTCTTATTAGGAAAACTCGATACAAGGATGAAATCAATGTGATGGGTAATACTTCGTATAGTGGCAATCCATCTAACAATTTTTCTGATACTTTTTTTTGCATACTCCTCTAACAAATTCTTCACCTCACTTGGAATCTCCTCCTTCTTGTCCGCATTTCATCCTTTATGGGTTTAGCAATAAAGGCAAAAATTTTCTTCTTCTTCGTCATCTCCTTCAAAAATTGCTTTCTATAAATCAAGCAAACTTTCAAGCCATTGTCCTCTTTCTCATATTTGTCCTTCAATGGACTTAGTACATACTTCTTAACATCTCTCATAATGGTGTAGGTGTTTTCCCTTCCATCATGTATTGATTTTCTATCAAATTGCCAAGGTACCCCTAACAACACATGGCAAATGTCCATATGCATGACATTGCATAAGACATCATCCTTGTATGATCCTATGTAAAAATTCACCTTGCACTATTCACTAACTAAGATCTTATGTCCCTTTTACAACCAACATATCTTGTTTGTATTAGGGTGTTCTATCCTCCTCAACCCTATATTTTCCACCATCTCAATAGAAATTAGGTTATCCATACTTCCATTATCTATTATGATTGGCAATATTTACCCCTCGATGTATATACTATTCTGAAAAGGCTTCTCCTTTGAACAAGTTCACATTCTCTTTTTTATGGCTTTAGTAGTACTCTCTTCATCATTAGAGATTCTCCTTGCTAAGGTTCTTCTACATGCTTTGGAAAAGTAACACTTTCTTCTTCTACTTGCACGATGTGGTTTTTGACCTCTTTTCTCTTATTGTTGCTATGTTGTATGGTTGGACATTCATATGCCCAATGACCATCTTCTATGCATCGGTAACATCATTCAAAGAATCCTCTACCCCTTAATCAAAACCACCTATACCTTGTAAGAAGTATCCACCTCCTCTGGTATTTTGGTTAAATTTACTATGAGATGTATTTGATTCTCCTTCATGTTTATGTTGTCCTCTTTTGTTGTTTGTTTATAATCTTCCTCATGATGACTTTCTTCTACTTATTTGATTATTTTGTTGCTTATGCAACAACTTCTCCTCTACATTTAAGGTATACTAGTAGGCTTCCTCTATTGTCCTTATCCTTATCATACTAATTTCATCCTATATGGGCATTCGTAGCCCGTTGATATAATTTAATATCTTCTCTTCGTCATCTTCGACATGACTAGCCCAAATGGTCAACTTATATAATTCTTTGATGTAATATTCCACTCATTTCCTTATGTTTTAGATTCTACAACTTCTTGAAGAGACCCAATTGGTATTTTGATGGCAAGAATTTGACGTTCATTTTAGTGATCATTTTCTCCCTTGACTTGATTGTTTCCTTTTTTTTCCTTCATATTTCAGTTTGTACATGGTCCCACCAAAAGGATGCATGTCATTTTAGCTTTATATTGGAAAAATTCACCCTTCTAGGGTCTTCTATAGATTCAAAGTCAAAATATTTCTCCATTTTGATAATCTAGTCTATGAGCTCCTTTAGATTCAAGCTCTTAGTGTAAGATAGAGTTTCTATCTTAGGCTCTTGATCCAAATTTAAAATCACTCAAATAAATCATTCATCCATTTCTCCCTCTCTCTTTATCCTGAGTTTCTATGTGGCTAGCTTCCTCTTCTTCACTATCACTAATCTCCTCTAGATGAATACCTCTTCTTTGAGTGATTTCAATTACTTCAAGTTGAGTAGTAATCCCCCTAAATATTTTAGCTATTTCTAAAGTTTGAGGTCCTCGTGGTTGTCATCTTTCCTACTATGCCATCATTTCTTTGGCATGTGCTCAACAATCTTCTGGTTCTGATACCAAAATGATGTAGTGATCAATTTACAACTCATTCTTGGATGATAATGCTTGAGATAATAAATTCCTCTCTATGATGGCATTTCAAATTCCCATGTTTTGATAGTTATGATGTGATGGTGATGATAAAATCAATGATGACAAATTCCTTCAAATGATGATAATAGAAATTTTACTTGTGTTGATAGTTTTATGACAATAATAATAAAAGCTATGATGGCAAGGTGTTATCTTCCATATCGACTGAATGACAATATCGACAAACAACAACTATGACACCAATATCAGTTTTGAATGGTGACAACAAAGTTATTTTCATAGAAATACGACGAGTCTCTTATGTTGACAAATGACAGTTACTCCTAATGGCAACCTCTGCTTCGAATTCAAGATGGTAAATGACTTCGTTGATTTCGATAGATATCTCAACGATGGGGTCTCCTTAAAAAATAATATTCCTTACTACATCTGCTTCTTAACGATAATTTCCCTTGACAACATAATTTCCTTCAGTTAACAAGCGACAATATTTAACTATATTATTCTACAATGAAAGAAATTTAGCTTTCCTAATCTACAACAATTTATGAATAACACCAATGACCTACAACACAAATATATGAAATGCATACAAGATTTACACATAAAAATTTCAACACACCTCCAAAAAATAACAAATTTATTAATCATTTCATATACAAGTGTGTAAATCATGGTGGAAAAAAATTATGCCAAAGCACAGAGGTAACAAGAAATTTTCGTCGAGCCCAGCCGGTCAACACACACAACCTTTCCCTCTTCTTAGTATTTACCAGCCAGTCAACACACACAACCTTCCACTCTTCTAAGAATTTTCTCATATGCGTTGTATAAGGACGTAAGATTTAAAACGTAGGAAATGCACAAGTGTCATGTAAGAGTGGAATGTGTAAGAAATGCATAAGTGTCATGTAAGTTATACCAAGTGTAGATTGAGAGAATGTGCACAAGTGTCTTGTATGTAAGAGTGCAAATATGTAATATGAGGATGTGTGCAAGTTTCTTAGATTAGGAGATCATGTAGAATTGTAAGAGTCATGTACATGTGTGTAGTGTCATAGAGTCAAGTGTACATGCAAGAAGAAAGTGACAAGTCTAGTATGCAAGTGGCAAGATGATAAGTCGAAGGTCATGTGACTTGTCATATAAAGAGAAATAGTCAAGTACTTGAATATTCATATTACTATGGCTATATTATAGAGATAATATTCCATAAGAAGTAGATATGGATATTAGATTGCTCAATTATAAAAAGATATAGAAAAGGAACAAAGATTATATATATATTTTGAGTAATGAATTTAGTAAGTTTTCTTCACGCATAGTTCATGAATGACTTAGGCCATTTAAATTCATATTTGATTATATAAGTGAATGTTATTTTCAATATTATATAAGCCTTCATATACATATTAATTTGCTCATATATTATTCTACTCATTATATTGTTATTTTCTACTTTAATATTGTGGCTATTTTTAATTGGGACCTATGAAATTCTATGGTAGTAAGGTTTAAAAAGCCAACAACAATCCAATTATATGTAGGTTTAAGAAAGTAAGACTCATCCATCCTTTTCCTTTTAAATATTATAATTAATATCCATATAAATGCAAAAAAAATTAAAAGGAAAACATTTTAACAATAATGAAGATTTTTATGGCAATAGTCAAGCCTTTGAGGCAATTCAAATTGTTCTATCCCTTCATAGTCATGTTTCATCATATGTAAACCAATGCCTCTTTCTACCATAGGTAAACACTTGTAATCCATTTATACCATAGGGAAACACTTGTAATCCCTTTCTACCATAGGGTAACACTTGTAATTACTTCTCTAAAACACCCTAAAGCATACGAGTTGAAGGTCAACAAGGGATTGTAACATGGTGCAACAATAATGCTCTTAAGTAAGTTTTAAATATACTATTCTATGAAGCATGTTGAACTTTATACTAGAGGATAATGCTCTGATTACTACCTTGTTAAAAACATTATTACAATAACCAAATTTATATTAAAGCTTCATAAGCATGCATCTATTGCAAGGATAATACTAAACCTACCTTATTTCAAATAGTCATGAACTCTTTACATGCTCTACCATATATAATGGGGTCATTTCTATCCTATATGCATTCAATTGATATTGAAAAATAATATTTTTACATTCATCATAGCTCACAATTCAACAAGGGCCATTGGTTTAAAGTTGTAGATTTCTAAAAAAAATTCAACTTGTCTTCTATCCTAAAACTCTATTAACCCCAATGTAAATAAAACTACTACATAGGTTTCTAATAAATAAAAATTATAATATGTCCATCTCAATGGGACCAACTATCATTAGGTATCAAACATTCAAACATGCAGCAATTTAGTTCCCTTTTCTACCATGATCAATTAAATAATATAATTCTATTAAACACCTTGCATAGTCATGTAAAAAAAAAAATTATCTCAATTTATAAAGTGGTGTATGTAAATTCTTATAATCATAAGATAATGACTTATTTTATTAGATACAAATTATGTACTCACTATAAATTTTGATTTCAAAATATATTTATTTTTCATAACTTTACTACAATAAAATTATTTATTTATTTTTACTCTTTCATGT
This sequence comes from Wollemia nobilis, assembly GCA_028583015.1. Lineage (NCBI taxonomy): Eukaryota > Viridiplantae > Streptophyta > Pinopsida > Araucariales > Araucariaceae > Wollemia > Wollemia nobilis. Next base: position 507,476 of record JAQPPZ010000737.1, on the reverse strand, counting down.
AAACATCCTAATTAAAACATGTCATTTTTTTAACACACAACGTGCACCAGTACACACATATCGTGGTTTGAACCTTGAACCTCTCAAAAAAATCCAAAGCCCTAACCACTGGAACACAAATGCCAAAATTTTATAAAAGGTTTTTCAATTATTTGTATAATTTAAATTTTACTTAAGATCATTAATGATATATAAAATAGCTTGTTCTTATTATTGATCTTAAATGACATGCAACCCATCATTATTTTTGTTTTTAAATATAAATATTATGTTAAAATATAATAACATTGTTTTTTGCCTCGTCAATATTTTTATTAATACCTTTACATGTGATAATGGCTTCTCTCAATGACTATGCAGGTTTGTGCTAAGAATGGTCCAGAAGGTAACCCTTGTTCTTCTGATGTAATTCTTTTGTTGCTTGAATTTGATTATGCATGTCAGTATTTAGAATCATTCACCCTTGTTGGGTATTTAATTGGACACATCCTTAATGATTTTTCCCTTAGGGCCTAGGTTAACACAACTTGGATTCGTGACTTTTTTTGTTTCTGGTCGTTTCTTAGTCGCATAGTAGGCCCTCTAAGGCATATCATTGTGATGGACGTGGACAAATTTTTCCATGTGCACCCCTCAAAAATGTGTTTGCATGGAGATTGATATTTATCGAGATATCAAGGAGACTATTAACATACAAGTTGGTGACATTATGATATCCTAGCGAGTCCTCTACATTAATTTATCCAACACATGTTTTCGGTGCCAATCCTCAACACACAAGATCATAGATTACCCTGCATAACAAGGACAAGCAAAGCCCCACCACACCAAGTGTGCCCACTCCTCAACCTCAAAATGATGGTTGGATGAAGATAGGAGGGCATAAAAATACATGTTTGGCTGTTTCTAAAGGTACACGGTCTAGGTTAGCACATGTCTCAAAGCTGGTAGAAAAAATGTGTGAAAAGAAAAAAATAGTCCCCTAGTTGAAACTACCAACAATGAGGCTACTCGGTCTCAATTGATTCAGACCCCAAAGGCTGCTATAGTGGTTGTTTCACAGTTTGCCCAACCGACCAGTCCTCTAGTACATTACCCCTGGCTAGTGCAAGGTTCTCCCGTAGCCTGAGAAGGGGATCTACAGAAGAAGATGTCGCTCTAGAGAAGCAACTTTATATGACCAATGTTCAGCTGACCAGTTGTGTTCCTAATTCATCCAACAAATATAGTGTATTGGAGTATCTTAGTGGCGATGAGGATATATTGTTAGAAGCAAAGCCATCATCGATGGAATCGGTTGTTCCTACGGAAGAAGAAGCAAAATCTAATATCCCTCACTTTCTATGTTGTTTTGGCTTTCTCATAGTCCTCGAAAGGAAAAAGAAAACGAAGACAATCTACCCAAAAAAAGGTTTCACCCATCCGACCCAACAATTCCAACACCTTTGAGGCATTGGATTTGAACAAACACACGATGACGAAACAATAAGTCTACTTGGTGTTTAGAGTTATAGTTTTATAGTTTAAGGTCTTTCTACTCTTGTTTATTTTTCTATGCTTAATTACGTTGTTTTTTTGCCCTTTTAAGTTATGGTTCCGGTTTTGATCGTATGAGTGGTCTTATGTCCTCAAGTTGTGATTTTTCCAACTGTATTCTTTCAATAAAAATATTATATCTTTTAGACCGTAAGTTTTGTTCCATCTTGTTAAGAGACGCAAGGTTTTATTTGTACAATAATCAAACCACATGAACATGAAAACCCAAGAGAACCCATATACGATAGAAGCTAGTCAACTTCTGTCTTTAAAACACTAAGAATAAAATAGGGCAACATTTACTCAATTTTACAAAGTATTTATTAAAAACGATTGAGACAGGTCGGTTACTTGTAACTTGCAAGTATGTGGCCAAAGGAGTAATTTTAGACCTGAAGTGAAGTGGAAAAGCAACGAAGGAATTTACTTTTGCTTTATTTAATATCTATTTATGCCAATTGCAAGTAGCTTTGTTTGATACTTCCTAAGGGAAATTTGAAAGGACATGTCGAGAAGCTTTTGACAATCACATGACAAGGGTGACTCGTACATCTTATAATAAGAATGCTTTTACTATCAACCGCATATTATGAACGGTGATGTTGGAATAACTCTTTGCTTATTCAATCTAAAAACTTGGAATAACTCTTTGCTTATTCAATACTGCTAATGCCAATCAATATACTTGGAATAACTCTTTGCTTATTCAATCTAAAAACTCTTCTAAAACATCAACGCCAACCACAAGCAACGATTGCTCTGTTTTGTGCTTCATCGCTGCTTCTGAAAAGTCCGAAAAGTCCGTAGAGTATGGCTCAACCACCCTACAAGTCTATTACTCTACGACAAAAGTCTTATTTACATTCTCAACAATCTTAAGAAAATGGCGGTCTTTAAATGGCTTCAATCCTTTTTTCATCAATTGCATAAAGGTACTAGGTACATTTACCAATCTAAATTTTTCTGATACTTTTTTTTCCATACTCCTCTAACAAATTCTTCACCTCACTTGGAATCTCCTCCTTCTTGTCCGCATTTCATCCTTTATGGGATTAGCAATAAAGGCAAAAATTTTCTTCTTCTTCGTCATCTCCTTCAAAAATTGCTTTCTGTAAATCAAGCAAACTTTCAAGCCATTGTCCTCTTTCTCATATTTGTCATTCAATGTACTTAGTACATACTTCTTAACATCTCTCATAATGGTGTAGGTGTTTTCCCTTCCATCATGTATTGATTTTCTATCAAATTGCCAAGGTACCCCTAACAACACATGGCAAATGTCCATAGGCATGACATTGCATAGGACATCATCCTTGTATGATCCTATGTAAAAATTCACCTTGCACTATTCACTAACTAAGATCTTATGTCCCTTTTACAACAAACATATCTTGTTTGTAGTAGGGTGTTCAATCCTCCTCAACCCTATATTTTCCACCATCTCAATAGAAATTAGGTTATCCATACTTCCATTATCTACTATGATTGGCAATATTTACCCCTCGATGTATATACTATTCTGAAAAGGCTTCTCCTTTGAACAAGTTCACATTCTCTTTTTTATGGCTTTAGTAGTACTCTCTTCATCATTAGAGATTCTCCTTGCTAAGGTTCTTCTACATGCTTTGGAAAAGTAACACTTTCTTCTTCTACTTGCACGATGTGGTTTTTGACCTCTTTTCTCTTATTGTTGCTATGTTGTATGGTTGGACATTCATATGCCCAATGACCATCTTCTATGCATCGGTAACATCATTCAAAGAATCCTCTACCCCTTAATCAAAACCACCTATACCTTGTAAGAAGTATCCACCTCCTCTGGCATTTTGGTTAAATTTACTATGAGATGTATTGGATTCTCCTTCATGTTTATGTTGTCCTCTTTTGTTGTTTGTTTATACTCTTCCTCATGATGACTTTCTTCTACTTATTTGATTATTTTTTTGCTTATGCAACAACTTATCCTCTACATTTAAGGTATACTAGTAGGCTTCCTCTATTGTCCTTATCCTTATCATACTAATTTCATCCTATATGGGCATTCGTAGCCCTTTGATATAATTTAATATCTTCTCTTCGTCATCTTCGACATGACTAGCCCAAATGGTCAACCTATATAATTCTTTGATGTAATATTCACACTCATTTCCTTATGTTTTAGATTCTACAACTTCTTGAAGAGACCCAATTGCTAGTTTGATGGCAAGAATTTGACGTTCATTTTAGTGATCATTTTCTCCCTTGACTTGATTGTTTCCTTTTTTGTCCTTCATATTTCAGTTTGTACATGGTCACACCAAAAGGATGCATGTCATTTTATCTTTATATTGGAAGAATTCACCCTTCTGGGGTCTTCTATAGATTCAAAGTCAAAATATTTCTCCATTTTGATAATCTAGTCTATGAGCTCCTTTAGTTTCAAGATCTTAGTGTATGATAGAGTTTCTATCTTAGGCTCTTGATCCAAATTTAAAATCATTTAGATAAATCATTCATCCATTTTTCCCTCTCTCTTTATCTTGAGTTTCTATGTGGCTAGCTTCCACTTATTTACTATCACTAATCTCCTCTAGATGAATACCTCTTCTTTGAGTGATTTAAATTACTTCAAGTCGAGTAGTAATCCCCCTAAATATTTTAGCTATTTCTAAAGATTGAGGTCTTCATGGTTGTCCTCTTCCCTACCATGCCATCATTTCTTTGGCATGTGCTCAACAATCTTCTTGTTATGATACCAAAATGATGTAGTGATCAATTTACAACTCAGTCTTGAATGATAATGCTTGAGATAATAAATTCCTCTCTATGATGGCATTTCAAATTCCCATGTTTTGATAGTTATATGATGGTGATGATAAAATCAATGATGACAAATTCCTTCAAATGATGATAATAGAAATTTTACTTGTGTCGATAGTTTTATGGAAATAACAATAAAAACTATGATGGCAAGGTGTTAACAAGCGACAATCTTTAACTATATTATTCTACAATGACAGAAATTTAGATTTCCTAATATACAAAAATTAATGAATAACACCAATAACCTACAACACAAATATATTAAATGCATACAAGATTTAAACATAAAAATTTCAACACACCTCCAAAAAATAACAAATTTATTAATCATTTCATATACAAGTGTATCGCTATACATTATTGATTGAGAGGAATTATTTCCCTTCTCTTCTCTCTTTGTCACCGTCCCTATTTCTCTATTTCTCTCCTCTTATTTATAAGCGAGATATATGAGTTGCCAAGTAATTCACATGCTAAGAATTTTAGTTTACTTATTTATTTATTTTTCTAACTCCGCATCATAGTTGAACTCGTGGTTAACTTCAAAGAGCAGCATTTCACTTGATAATTCGCTCGGCCAATTTCTTTTGGGTTAAGGTAGATTGATCAATTAACCGTGGTACATTCTTCATTATGGCTAAATGACTGTCTTCGCAGGTTTCAAAGAGCGGTGTTTCACTTGAAAAATTGGGGATATTGGCAAGCCTTCTATGTTTTTACAATAGAGCTTCCACGACATTGCAGTGACCTCCTATAGCTGCTTCGTGTAGTGCCATGTTGTCATTAACATTGGTTAAGTGCACGAATCCATGGTTCATGTAAGGGTGCACGAGAAGTAGATTAACGAATTTGAGGTTCCCTACATCGGAAGCTAAATGCAAAAGAGTGTTTTTCTTGCCAGGCATGGTATGACATAGGGCAGCGGCTCCAACTTCATTATTTTCAATGGGTGCTTCCGAAATCATTGCCATTTTGTAAGCACATGAATCCATAGTCCTTGGGAGGTGGAGAGAGGTGGGGCTGCTGGAGTTGAGACTCGATTCATGGTCGAAAACATTTTTGCCGAAGCACAGAGGTAACGAGAAAATTTCTTCGAGCCCAGTCGGTCAACACATGCAACCTTTCCCTCTTCCTAGTATTTACCAGCTAGTCAACGCATGCAACCTTCCACTATTCTTAGAATTTTCTCATACGCGTTGTATAAGGATGTGAGAGTTAATACGTAGGAAATGCACAAGTGTCATGTAAGAGTGGAATGTGTAAGAAATGCATAAGTGTCATGTAAGTTATACCAAGTGTAGATTGAGAGAATGTGCACAAGTGTCTTGTATGTAAGAGTGCAAATATGTAATATGAGGATGTGTGCAAGTTTCGTAGATTAGGAGTTCATGTAGAATTGTAAGAGTCATGTAGATGTGTGTAGTGTCGTAGAGTCAAGTGTACATGCAAGAAGAAAGTGACGAGTCTAGTATGCAAGTGGCAAGATGATAAGTCGAAGGTCATGTGACTTGTCATATAAAGAGCAATAGTCAAGTACTTGAATATTCATATTACTATGGCTATATTATAGAGATAATATTCCATAAGAAGTAGATATGGATATTAGATTGCTCAATTATAAAAAGATATAGAAAAGGAACAAAGATTATATATATATATATATATATATATTGAGTAATGAATTTAGTAAGTTTTCTTCATGCATAGTTCATGAATGACTTAGGCCATTTACATTCATATTTGATTATAAAAGTGAATGTTATTTTCAATATTATATAAGCCTTCATATACATATTAATTTGCTCATATATTATTCTACTCATTATATTGTTAGTTTCTACTTTAATATTGTGGCTATTTTTAATTGGGACCTATGAAATTCTATGATAGTAATGCTTAAAAAGCCAACAACAATCCAATTATATGTAGGTTTAAGCAAGTAAGACTCATCCATCCTTTTCCTTTTAAATATTATAATTAATATCCATATAAATGCAAAAAAAATCAAAAGGAAAACATTTTAACAATAATGAAGATTTTTATGGCAATAGTCAAGCCTTTGAGGCAATTCAAATTGTTCTATCCCTTCATAGTCATGTTTCATCATATGTAAACCAATGCCTCTTTCTACCATAGGTAAACACTTATAATCCATTTATACCATAGGGAAACACTTGTAATCCCTTTCTACCATAGGGTAACACTTGTAATTACTTCTCTAAAACACCCTAAAGCATACGAGTTGAAGGTCAACAAGGGATTGTAACATGGTGCAACAATAATGCTCTTAAGTAAGTTTTAAATATACTATTCTATGAAGCATGTTGAACTTTATACTAGAGGATAATGCTCTGATTACTACCTTGTTAAAAACATTATTACAATAACCAAATTTATATTAAAGCTTCATAAGCATGCATCTATTGCAAGGATAATACTAAACCTACCTTATTTCAAATAGTCATGAACTCTTTACATGCTCTACCATATATAATTGGGTCATTTCTATCCTATATGCATTCAATTGATATTGAAAAATAATATTTTTACATTCATCATAGCTCACAATTCAACAAGGGCCATTGGTTTAAAGTTGTAGATTTCTAAAAAAAATTCAACTTGTCTTCTATCCTAAAACTCTATTAACCCCAATGTAAATAAAACTACTACATAGGTTTCTAATAAAAAAAAACTATAATATGTCCATCTCAATGGGACCAACCATCATTAGGTATCAAACATTCAAACATGCAGCAATTTAGTTCCCTTTTCTACCATGATCAATTAAATAATATAATTCTATTAAACCCCTTGCATAGTCATGTAAAAAAAATTATCTCAATTTATAAAGTGGTGTATGTAAATTCTTATAATCATAAGATAATGACTTATTTTAATAGATACAAATTATATACTCACTATAAATTTTGATTTCAAAATATATTTATTTTTCATAACTTTACTACAATAAAATTATTTATTTATTTTTACTCTTTCATGTAAACATCCTAATTAAAAAATGTCATTTACAACGTGCACCATTACACACATATCGTGATTTGAACCTTGAACCTCTCAAAAAAATCCAAAGCCCTAACCATTGGAACACAAATGCCAAAATTTTATAAAAGGTTTTTCAATTATTTGTATAATTTATATTTTACTTAAGATCATTAATGATATATAAAATAGCTTGTTCTTATTATTGATCTTAAATGACATGCAACCCATCATTATTTTTGTTTTTAAATATAAATATTATGTTAAAATATAATAACATTGTTTTTTTGCCTCGTCAATATTTTTATTAATACCTTTACATGTGATAATGGCTTCTCTCAATGACTATGCAGGTTTGTGCTAAGAATGGTCCAGAAGGTAACCCTTGTTCTTCTGATGTAACTCTTTTGTTGCTTGAATTTGATTATGCATGTCAGTATTTAGAATCATTCACCCTTGTTGGGTATTTAATTGGACACATCCTTAATGATATTTCCCTTAGGGCCTAGGTTAACACAACTTGGATTCCTTATGGAGTATAGTTAATGATGGTTCAAGAGCTTACAAAGGGTTTTTTTCATTTCGCTTTGCGAAAACATCTCACACTAAGGTAAATTACAAGCATGGCCCTTGGTACATGAGATGCTCTTTGCTTGTTTTTTGTTCTTGGAGTTGTGACTTTTTTTGTTTCTGGTCGTTTCTTAGTCGCATAGTAGGCCCTCTAAGGCATATCATTTTGATGGATGTGGAAAAAATTTTCCATGCGCACCCCTCAAAAATGTGTTGGCATGGAGATTGATATTTATCGAGATATCAAGGAGACTATTGACATACAAGTTGGTGACATTATGATATCCTAGCGAGTCCTCTACATTAATTTATCCAACACATGTTTTCGGTGTCAATCCTCAACACACAAGATCATAAATTACCCTACATAACAAGGACAAGCAAAGCCCCACCACACCAAGTGTGCCCACTCCTCAACCTCAAAAGGATGGTTGGATGAAGATAGGAGGGCATAAAAATACACGTTTGGCTGTTTCTAAAGGTACACGGTCCAGGTTAGCAAATGTCTCAAAGCTGGTAGAAAAAATGTGTGAAAAGAAAAAAATAGTCCCCTAGTTGAAACTACCAACAATGAGGCTACTCGGTCTCAATTGATTCAGACCCCAAAGGCTGCTATAGTGGTTGTTTCACAGTTTGCCCAACCGACCAGTCCTCTAGTACATTACCCCTGGCTAGTGCAAGGTTCTCTCGTAGCCTGAGAAGGGGATCTACAGAAGAAGATGTCACTCTAGAGAAGTAACTTTATATGACCAATGTTCAGTTGACCAGTTGTGTTCCTAATTCATCCAACAACTATAGTGTATTGGAGTATCTTAGTGGCGGTGAGGATATATTGTTGGAAGCAGAGCCATCATCGATGGAATTGGTGGTTCCTACGGAAGAAGAAGCAAAATATAATATCCCTCACTTTCTATGTGGTTTTGGCTTTCTAGTAGTCCTCGATAGGAAAAAGAAAACGAAGACAATCTACCCAAAAAAAGGTTTCACCCATCCGACCGAACAATTCCAACACCTTTGAGGCATTGGTTTTGAACAAATACACGATGACGAAACAATAAATCTACTTGGTGTTTAGATGTATAGTTTTATAGTTTAAGGTCTTTCTACTCTAGTTTATTTTTCTATGCTTAATTATGTTGTTTTTTTGCCAAGGTATGGTTCCGGTTTTGATCGTATGAGTGGTCTTATGTCCTCAAGTTGTGATTTTTCCAACTGTATTCTTTCAATAAAAATATTATATCTTTTAGACCGTAAGTTTTGTTCCATCTTGTTAAGAGACGCAAGGTTTTATTTGTACAATAATCAAACCACATGAACATGAAAACCCAAGAGAACCCATATACGATAGAAGCTAGTCAACTTCTGTCTTTAAAACACTAAGAATAAAATAGGGCAACATTTACTCAATTTTGCAAAGTATTTATTAAAAACGATTGAGACAGGTCGGTTACTTGTAACTTGCAATTACGTGGCCAAAGGAGTAATTTATACCTGAAGTGAAGTGGAAAAGCAACGAAGGAATTTACTTTTGCTTTATTTAGGGCAACGTTTACTCAATTTTACAAAGTATTTATTAAAAACGATTGAGACAGGTCGCTTACTTGTAACTTGCAAGTACGTGGCCAAAGGAGTAATTTTAGACCTGAAGTGAAGTGGAAAAGCAACGAAAGAATTTACTTTTGCTTTATTTAATATCTATTTATGCCAATTGCAAGTAGCTTTGTTTGATACTTCCTAAGGGAAATTTGAAAGGACATGTCGAGAAGCTTTTGACAATCACATGACAAGGGTGACTCGTACATCTTATAATAAGAATGCTTTTACTATCAACCGCATATTATGAACGGTGATGTTGGCGTCGACGCCAATTCCAACGCTCATGACGTGTAAGTAGAAAAGAAAAAAACGAAATTGCGCGAGTAACAAAATTGCCATCGTGATTCGTATTCGATGAAACTTTCAATTCCAGCTAGGGTACTCTATCTTTCCATATTTTTAGCCGGAAGATGCCTCCACGTGGACCCAGACGAATACTGCTAATGCCAATCAATTTACTTGGAATAACTCTTTGCTTATTCAATCTAAAAACTCTTCTAAAACATGAACGCCTACCACAAGCAACGATTGCTCTGTTTTGTGCTTCATCGCTGCTTCTGAAAAGTCCGAAAAGTCCGTAGAGTATGGCTCAACCACCCTACAAGTCTATTACTCTACGACAAAAGTCTTATTTACATTCTCAACAATCTTAAGCAAATGGCGGTCTTTAAATGGCTTCAATCCTTTTTTCATCAATTGCATCAAGGTACTAGGTACATTTACCAATCTAAATGGCATAACTAGCCACTCACATAACCCATATTTTTTTTCAATACAATTTTCCATTCATCTCCTTCCGTAATCTAAATTTAATGGTAGCTACTCTTGATATCTATCTTTGTGAATTACCTTGCTTCATTCAACAATCCATAAAATCATCCTTGTGTCATAATGGGAATCAATACTTTATAGGTATCTTATTGATAGCCATCGAGTTTGTCCACATGTACCATTATCCACTCTTTTTTGGTGTAACTATGGTTGGGACTACACATTAGCTCAAGATTTCTTTGATCAAACCCTTTTCTAATAGCTCCTAAACTTGTCTATTTATTTCTTCATTCTCCATTGATGTAATTCTATATATTTTCTTATTAGGAAAACTCAATACAAGGATGAAATCAATGTGATGGGTAATACTTCGTATAGTGGCAATCCATCTAACAATTCTTCTGATAATTTTTTTTGCATACTCCTCTAACAAATTCTTCACCTCACTTGGAATCTCCTCCTTCTTGTCCGCATTTCATCCTTTATGGGTTTAGCAATAAAGTTAAAATTTTTCTTCTTCTTCGTCATCTCCTTCAAAAATTGCTTTCTGTAAATCAAGAAAACTTTCAAGCCATTGTCCTCTTTCTCATATTTGTCATTCAATGTACTTAGTACATACTTCTTAACATCTCTCATAATGGTGTAGGTGTTTTCCCTTCCATCATGTATTGATTTTCTATCAAATTGCCAAGGTACCCCTAACAACACATGGCAAATGTCCATAGGCATGACATTGCATAGGACATCATCCTTGTATGATCCTATGTAAAAATTCACCTTGCACTATTCACTAACTAAGATCTTATGTCCCTTTTACAACCAACATATCTTGTTTGTATTAGGGTGTTCTATCCTCCTCAACCCTATATTTTCCACCATCTCAATAGAAATTAGGTTATCCATACTTCCATTATCTACTATGATTGCCAATATTTACCCCTCGATGTATATACTATTCTTAAAAGGCTTCTCCTTTGAACAAGTTCACATTCTCTTTTTTATGGCTTTAGTAGTACTCTCTTCATCATTAGAGATTCTCCTTGCTAAGGTTCTTCTACATGCTTTGGAAAAGTAACACTTTCTTCTTCTACTTGCACGATGTGGTTTTTGACCTCTTTTCTCTTATTTTTGCTATGTTGTATGGTTGGACATTCATATGCCCAATGACCATATTCTATGCATCGGTAACATCATTCAAAGAATCCTCTACCCCTTAATCAAAACCACCTATACCTTGTAAGAAGTATCCACCTCCTCTGGTATTTTGGTTAAATTTACTATGAGATGTGTTTGATTCTCCTTCATGTTTATGTTGTCCTCTTTTGTTGTTTGTTTATACTCTTCCTCATTATGACTTTCTTCTACTTATTTGATTATTTTGTTGCTTATGCAACAACTTCTCCTCTACATTTAAGGTATACTAGTAGGATTCCTCTATTGTCCTTATCCTTATCATACTAATTTCATCCTATATGGGCATTCGTAGCCTGTTGATATAATTTAATATCTTCTCTTCGTCATCTTCGACATGACTAGCCCAAATGGTCAACCTATATAATTCTTTGATGTAATATTCACACTCATTTCCTTATGTTTTAGATTCTACAACTTCTTGAAGATACCCAATTGGTAGTTTGATGGCAAGAATTTGACGTTCATTTTAGTGATCATTTTCTCCCTTGACTTGATTGTTTCCTTTTTTTCCTTCATATTTCAGTTTGTATATGGTCCCACCAAAAGGATGCATGTCATTTTAGCTTTATATTGGAAAAATTCACCCTTTTGGGGTCTTCTATAGATTCAAAGTCAAAATATTTCTCCATTTTGATAATATAGTCTATGAGCTCCTTTAGATTCAAACTCTTAGTGTATGATAGATTTTCTATCTTAGGCTCTTGATCCAAATTTAAAATCACTCAGATAAATCATTCATCCATTTCTCCCTATCTCTTTATCTTGATTTTCTATATGGCTAGCTTCCTCTTCTTCACTATCACTAATATCCTCTAGATGAATACCTCTTCTTTGAGTGATTTCAATTACTTCAAGTCGAGTAGTAATCCCCCTAAATATTTTAGCTATTTCTAAAGTTTGAGGTCCTCGTGGTTGTCATATTTCCTACTATGCCATCATTTCTTTGGCATGTGCTCAACAATCTTCTCGTTATGATACCAAAATGATGTAGTGATCAATTTACAACTCAGTCTTGGATGATAATGCTTGAGATAATAAATTCCTCTCTATGATGGCATTTCAAATTCCCATGTTTTGATAGTTATGATGTGATGGTGATGATAAAATCAATGATGACAAATTCCTTCAAATGATGATAATATAAATTTTACTTGTGTCAATAGTTTTATGATGATAATAATAAAAGCTATGATGGCAAGGTGTTATCTTCCATATCGACTGAATGACAATATCAACAAACAACAACTATGACAGCAATATCAGTTTTGAATGGTGACAACAAATTTATTTTCGTAGAAATACGACGAGTATCACTATAAAGTTATTTTCGTAGAAATACGATGAGCTACTTTAGTTTCAAGATCTTAGTGTATGATAGAGTTTCTATCTTAGGCTCTTGATCCAAATTTAAAATCATTCAGATAAATCATTCATCCATTTCTCCCTCTCTTTATCTTGAGTTTCTATGTGGCTAGCTTCCACTTCTTCACTATCACTAATCTCCTCTAGATGAATACCTCTTCTTTGAGTGATTTCAATTACTTCAATTCGAGTAGTAATCCCCCTAAATATTTTAGCTATTTCTAAAGTTTGAGGTCCTCGTGGTTGTCCTCTTCCCTACTATGCCATCATTTCTTTGGCATGTGCTCAACAATGTTCTTGTTATGATACCAAAATGATGTAGTGATCAATTTACAACTCAGTCTTGGATGATAATGCTTGAGATAATAAATTCCTCTCTATGATGGCATTTCAAATTCCCATGTTTTGATAGTTATATGATGGTGATGATAAAATCAATGATGACAAATTCCTTCAAATGATGATAATAGAAATTTTACTTGTGTCGATAGTTTTATGGCGATAACAATAAAAACTATAATGGCAAGGTGTTAACAAGTGACAATATTTAACTATATTATTCTACAATGAAAGAAATTTAGCTTTCCTAATCTACAACAATTTATGAATAACACCAATAACCTACAACACAAATATATTAAATGCATACAAGATTTACACATAAAAATTTCAACACACCTCCAAAAAATAACAAATTTATTAATCATTTCATATACAAGTGTATCACTATACATTATTGATTGAGAGCAATTATTTCCCTTCTCTTCTCTCTTTCTCACCGTCCCTCTTTCTCTATTTTTCTCCTCTTATTTATAAGCGATATATATGAGTTGCCAAGTAATTCACATGCTAAGAATTTTAGTTTACTTATTTATTTATTTTTGTAACTCCGCATCATAGTTGAACTCGTGGTTAACTTCAAAGAGCGACGTTTCACTTGATAATTCACTCGCCCAATTTATTTTGGGTTAAGGTAGATTGATCAATTAACCACGGTACATTCTTCATTGTGGCTAAATGACCGTCTTCACAGGCTTCAAAGAGCGGTGTTTCACTTGAAAAATTAGATATATTGGCAAGCCTACTGTGTTTTTACAATAGAGCTTCCACGACATTGCAGTGACCTCCTATAGCTGCTTCGTGTAGCGCCATGTTGTCATTAACATTGGTTAAGTGCACGAATCCATGGTTCATGTAAGGGTGCACGAGGAGTAGATTAACGAATTTGAGGTTCACTACACTAGAAGCTAAATGCAAAAGAGTGTTTTTCTTGCCAGGCGTGGTATGACAGAGGGCAACAGCTCCAACTTCATTATTTTCAATGGGTGCTTTCGGAACCATTGCCATTTTGTAAGCACAGGAATCCATAGTCCTTGGGAGGTGGAGAGAGGTGTGGTTGTTGGAGTTGAGCCTCGATTCATGGTCGAAAACATTTCTGCCGAAGCGTAGAGGTAACGAGAAAATTTCTTTGAGCCCAGCCGGTGAACACATGCAACCTTTCCCTCTTCTTAGTATTTACCAGCCAGTCAACACATGCAACCTTCCACTCTTCTCAGAATTTTCTCATATGCGTTGTATAAGGACGTAAGAGTTAATACGTAGGAAATGCACAAGTGTCATGTAAGAGTGGAATGTGTAAGAAATGCATAAGTTTCATGTAAGTTATACCAAGTGTAGATTGAGACAATGTGCACAAGTGTCTTGTATGTAAGAGTGCAAATATGTAATATGAGGATGTGTGCAAGTTTCTTAGATTAGGAATTGATGTAGAATTGTAAGAGTCATGTAGATGTGTGTAGTGTTGTAGAGTCAAGTGTACATGCAAGAAGAAAGTGACGAGTCTAGTATGCAAGTGGCAAGATGATAAGTCGAAGGTCATGTGACTTGTCATATAAAGAGCAATAGTCAAGTACTTGAATATTCATATTACTATGGCTATATTATAGAGATAATATTCCATAAGAAGTAGATATGGATATTAGATTGCTCAATTATAAAAAGATATAGAAAAGGAACAAATATTATATATATATATATATATATATATATATATATATATATATATATATATATATATATATATATATATATATATATATATAATTGAGTAATGAATATTGTAAGTTTTCTTCATGCATAGTTCATGAATGACTTAGGCCATTTACATTCATATTTGATTATATAAGTGAATGCTATTTTCAATATTATATAAGCCTTGATATACATATTAATTTTCTCATATATTATTCTACTCATTATATTGTTATTTTCTACTTTAATATTGTGGCTATTTTTAATTGGGACCTATGAAATTCTATGGTAGTAAGGCTTAAAAAGCCAACAACAATCCAATTATATGTAGGTTTAAGCAAGTAAGACTCATCCATCCTTTTCCTTTTAAATATTATAATTATTATCAATATAAATGCAAAAAAAATCAAAAGGAAAACATTTTAACAATAATGAAGATTTTTATAGCAATAGTCAAGCCTTTGAGGCAATTCAAATTGTTCTATCCCTTCATAGTCATGTTTCATCATATGTAAACCAATGCCTCTTTCTACCATAGGTAAACACTTGTAATCCATTTATACCATAGGGAAACACTTGTAATCCCTTTCTACCATAGGGTAACACTTGTAATTACTTCTCTAAAACACCCTAAAGCATACAAGTTGAAGGTCAACAAGGGATTGTAACATGGTGCAACAATAATGTTCTTAAATAAGTTTTAAATATACTATACTATTCCCGAAAACAAAAAGGGAAAACCCCAAACACGATGCAAGAATGAAACTTAAACTTAATGCTACAAATTAGAAATGCGTAAAATGGAGAAAGCATAGACAAATTAGAACCAAAATGGAACAAAACAACCCTCTTCTTTTATTGATGTATTTCAAATTCAGTTACAATTAGCTTCCTCCCTTTTTAGGGGAAAGGAGCATCAAACTTGTCTCTTGGTCACATGAATGGAAAGTCATCTCTCTTCCGCGTGCCCACATGCAAAATGTGCGGGCAAAAGTGTTGCCGCCGCTTGTGTAAATGAATCCTTGATCCTTGCTGCTCCTCCTGCGTTCAAAGAAACAACAAAATTGTTAGTAGCACCTGCTGCAAATATGAAATATTTATTCTCTAAAAATGATGAAGGATGTATGCATAAAACTACCTAAAATGATGAATGAACTGATTCTAAACAGCTTGCAAGTTTGAAAGGAACCAAGGAACATTACCAGAGGGCCACTGCCATCAAAACAGTCAGACAAAATGTCGTCGATTCGAATTCGACTGTAATTCATCCCTGGGTGACGAATTCTACTGTAATTCGTCCCCAGGTAGGATGAATTCGCCTGCAACAAAGCGTTGAAGTGATGTTTCCCAAATGTCATGTCTCGGGATCTCCAAAATACCTGCAAACATAGGGGTTAGCTAATTGGGGACATTTTGGGACGACCTAGATGGTCGGATTTCCCCAATTTGACCTCCATCAACGAGAATTTAACGTCGCTACCTACAAGTTAGTGGGGACAACAAAAGCGACAATACATGATAAGATTTGATCACAACATTATAAAATTGGAATTACAAACTATCTAAATAGCATAAAATGGAATGCATGATACACAAGTGACAAAAGAACAAATTAAAATGAAACTAAGAAGTGCAGGGCTCCCAGGCGGGCCGCCCACCGTTAGAACCTGATTTCGGCACCAATCCACTTGGGATGGGCCCAAAATATCTTGTAATGGGTTGTCGGCAAATTGGTAGATCAATGTGGTCAAATTTTGGGTTTTAGGTCCGGATTCACACTTCCAATAACCACCCAATGACCTCCCTTGCGAAAGAGAAAAAGGATGTGGAAGAGGTGAATCAAAATATAAAAGCGTGGTATCAAATTTGGTAGCACTTCATTGCTTGAAAATGCTTCCAACCTGTTCTTCTTGGGTGAGAAAGTTCACCATTTTATAGACCTAGGGGGTCTCTTTAGAGGGGCATGCATAAGCGCCATGTGGCAGTCATGTCTTCCCATGATGGAGGAAAGTCCTCCATGACTTGGGCTCCCATGACTGCCCTTGTGACAGTCCTCTAACATCCAATCTGCCCATCTACACGTGCATGCAAGGGAGGAGGCATTAATTGACTGTCCTCGGCTGCCACTTGGTGCCATTTTCCTTTTTGCCTGTTGAACCTGGAATTCGTCCTGACCCAGAGCGAATTTTGAATTCGTCCCTGGGTGAGACAGATCCCAATTTGAATTCATCCCTGGGAGGGACGGATACTGAGCAAAGTGCCTGAATGTGCCAAATTGCCTTCTGACCTTACAAAATTGCTATAAAAGTGGTTAGGACCACTGTTTAACCTTTGAGGGCTACCTTGGGAGCTGTGTGTGTCAAAGCGATTAGTGTTTGCAGTCACATAATCGGATTGGTGCTGTTTTGGTGTCTATAGATGCCCCTTTTTGGGATGCGCTATGCATGGCACAGCACCAAGCAAAAATAGATAACCAAAGCACTAATGATTAGGGTTTATTGGTAACCTAACCAGATTTTGATGCCCCAAGTATGGAAAGGGCATGCATTCTTGAATCCTTGATTCTAACGAGTGAAGGTACTCAATTCAAGTGTTAACCTTTTTCGATGAGGTGTTACTTGATCTTGGACATTGATCAGTCATGAATAGGCAAAGGGCGCAACCTTTTGTCTGTGATAACCTTGAGTTCATGATTCATGAAATGCCAAGTGATTTGATCAGATTGTGATTGTTGCTTATTTACTGCCCCAAGAAGGAGCATAATTGTCTTTGTCAATGATTCTTTGAATGCATGCTATTTTCCTTAATTGGGTGTGTGTTTGTTGATTGGTGACTAAGTGTGACTACCCCCTCAAGCGACAAATCGAGGAGGGAATGACCTTTGTGAGAAAAGCGACGAGTCGCTTGACACAAGATGACTTTTGCAAGGGTGCCCTTAGATGGTTTAGCATTTAAGCATGTGCAATTTTTTGACATTTAGACCTATTTTTGGTGGGTGGTAACCCTTTTTGCGACGCTTTTTGGAGCTGAAATTGGCGAAAATTCGTCCTCCCGTGGAGCGGTCCGGCTAAGATAGCCTTCTTAGGGAGTAGGATAGTGACAATTTGTGACCCCAACGTCTGTTTTTCATGCCCGGGATGTCAAGTGCAATAGCACTCTCATTGGGCAAGTTTATTAGGTATTTTAGTGCATTTTTGTTCAATTTTTGATGTTTTTTGAATTTTTTGGCCTGAATTCGTCCCAAGGTGGGACGAATACCAACTTAGAATTCATCCTAGGATGGGACGAGTGCTAACCAGAGTGCTCATCCTAGGGGAGGACAAATTTAAGCTCAAAAGGCCTATTTAAAGGCCAAATCTAGGGTTTGGGCTCATTTGCATCTGAATTTCTTGCGATTTGGAGCTCTAGGGAGGAGGAGGTAAATTCTGCGAAGTGAAGCGCTGTCAAATTTCTCCTGTCATCATGAGCGCGTAAACTGGATCGAGTTGCGGAGCCGAAGCGAGACCAGTAAGTGCTCCCTATAGTTATTACTTTTGTTTAAAACTACAAGTGTTTTGTTTAAATATTGTTGTGATGATGTTTTTCAAAATTTTAAAACTTAAACCCTGAAACTGAGCTGAAGACAACTAAGACTTAGTGTACAACTAAACGTAGTGAAACACCTAGGTAAAGAATTTTTATTTTTCTTATAACTGAACCCTAGGATAAATGGAGTGTAAAACCCTAAGACTTAATTTTTGTTGTTTTTTGAATTTTTTTGTTTTGTTTTTAAATTAATCAGTTAGGATTAAAAACCCTAAGATTGAAAAATTAATTTTTGATTTTTGTTTTGTTTTATTTTTGGAATTTATCAGTTAGGATTAGAAACCCTAGAACTCAAAAATTAATTTTTGTTTTGAATTTTGAATTTTTGTTTTTAAATTAGTTAGTTAGGATTAGAAATCCTAGGACTAAATTTTTTTTTTTTTTGAATTTTTATGTTTGTTTTTTGTTGTACATTGGTAGGCAATGTTGTATATTTATGTTATTGCTGTACAATTCTTTTCCATGATTTTAATGTTTTTGAATTGTTTTCTTTTGTAGGTTGTTAGGAGCCGATACCGTGTACCCACTGCTTTCACTGAAGCACGGGGGGGTTGACTGAGGCTGATTGGGAGTGGCTTGATGCCCTTGGGCTCAAGAAAGTGGCTCGACTAGAGCCTGTGATTGCGGATCAGACCTATTTGACGACCTTGATCAATCTTTGGGATTCACGGACCAACACCTTCCATCTCCCAACAGGGGAGATGACTATTACCTTGGAGGATATCTATCAACTTCTACGGATTCCAATAGATGGACTGCCGATCAGGACATCGCCGCATGATCAACAGACAGCTGTATTGACGAGATGATTCGGGTATGGGGAGGAGCTAGGTGTGGAGGATCCACTGGAGAGGGCAAAGGGTGACTGCTAGATTGGCAGGATTTTGGTTCTATGGTGGCTGGAGAGGGGGGTGTTGGGAGTGAGGCATGCGTTCCTTATGAGCCTCATGTCCAACATGTTGTTACCTTACTCGTTAGGCTCAAGGTTCCCATGGAATCTGCTAGATTTGGTTTGGTAGTTGGTAGAGTGCCCGAAAAAGGCACCGCTTATCATGAGATGGAGACAGATGCTATTGGCACAGCTCTATGGGGAGCTGTATGAGGTCCGTTGTCGATAGCGAAAGGGGATTAGTTGTAGCTACTTGTTGCAGTGCTGGGCTTGGTAGCACATAGTAGTGGAGAGGCCAACCGGGTTACCATGGATGACTCGGGCAGAGATGGAGGATAGGGATATAGGTTATGCAGTTCTGTGGCGACGATCCGAGGAGCAGGGGCAGAGTCAACAATGGGCAGGTTTCGTAGGGCACTATGCTGATACCTTCTCTCGGCTTACTCCAGGGGAGGTGGTTTGGTGCCCTTATCGGGACTGTCTAGCCTTGTGAAAGGTTGGAGAGTGGCTCCAATGGGTATGTAGAGAGCAATGCCTGATTGGGCAACACGGGACCGAGCATGAGTTCTTCTCATATAGCCAGGTGACCCGACAGTTTCGGGTGCACCAAGGGTTTCCTGGTGAGCCTATGGTTTATCAATACCGGGGGGATGAGAGGACTTTGGACCGACTGGTCATCACGCCACTAGGCGAGGATTCAGACACGATGATCGACGTCCCAGATGTGGATGACGTCGAGACTATCACTAAGTATGACTAGTGGTGGGTACTACGACGATGGCGAGGCGAGGGGCCATTGGGATGCGCGAGGGAAGCTACCACGAGCGGGGAGGGTGCCGAGGCACCAGGTGATGACTGTGGAGCTTCGTTGGAGGATGCAGAGATGGTAGAGGTGGATGGTATCGATGCGAATCTTGGGGCTTTAAATCAACCGGAGATGCAGGACATCGCAGAGTAGTGGGAGCCAAAGCAGGCTGCTATTCCAGAGATGCCCATGCCTCAGGAAGATGCGACGGACGCAGATGCAGGGTTACATGCTAAGATTGCACGGTTGGAGAGGTTACTATGAAGGTGCGATGAAGAGTTGGGGGAAGCTCTACAGGAGAGGGATCTCCTACGGATGCAGCTGGTAGAGCGAGAGAATGCATTAGCTGCTTCTCACCGACGGGATGGGGGTACTAATGCAACACGAGAGAGGGATCTCTTACGGACGCAGCTGGTAGAGAGGGATAAGGCTTTGGCACGGTGCGAGGAGAACTTGGCGACGTATCGCCAGTGAGATATGGAGTCGTTGCGACAGCGGTTAATGTTCAGCAAGGTGCATAAACAGTATTGTCATTGTTGTCAACTCAGACAGATAGATCAATTGTTGATGTAGTGGACAGATGTTCAGAGGTTAGTCAGAATAGGTACAGTCAATTTCCAAGAAGACAAAAGTGGCCCAGATTCAGAAAAATCAAAAAAATCAAAGAAAAATACAAGTAAAAAAACTGTCGCGATATCGCGACATGTTTTCTATCGCGATATCGCGACAAAAATGAGGAGAGAGAAAAAGCGAGAAAACTATCGCGATTTCGCGACATGTCGAGTTTTCACTGGAGGAAAGAGAAAATGTGTTGCGATATCATGACAAAAATGAGGAGAGAGAAAATGCAAAAAAACTGTCACGATTTCGTGACATGTCGAGTTTTTGCTGGAGGAGAGAGAAAATGTGTTGTGATATCGTGACAAAAATGAGGAGAGAGAAAATATAGGAATTTTTATGTGTTTTAATTTGTGTTGGGATGGTACGTAACAAGGTGTGATTCAAGTAGAACTCTACCTTCGTAAAATCTATCTGACTTGGTACAGTACGTGGCTAGAAAGAAAAATTATGACTAAAAGACGAAAACTCTTGATACATTCGAAGACAACTGACTTTAGTGTGGTAAAAAGTAGTAAATGGCATGTTTTTGTTGTTTTTTTTTGGACTGCTTATAAAATGGAAAAATGTGGAACAAGATGGACTAGCAGAGCAATTACAGCCTATGGTGCCTTTGACCTGTACGACCACAAATATGCAATGTATGGATGTGATGCTTAATGTAGCTATATATTTTTGTATTTTTGATGGATTGATTTTTGTGAATATGAAGATGAGATGTGAGAAGAGCTTTTTATTGATGAATTTGAGCATGCCTGGAAATGAGATGCAATTTTTTGTTGTTTTTGATGATTTTTGGATTTTTTTTTTTTGACCAAGCGATTGTGGGAATCCTTGGAGCATTTTGGGGTTGACCAAGCAATTGCAGGAATCCTTGGAGCATTTTTGGGATTGACCAAGCGATTGTAGGAATCCTTGGAGCATTTTAGGATTGACCAAGTGATTGTAGGAATCCTTGGAGCATTTTTGGGATTGACCAAGCGATTATAGGAATCCTTGGAGCATTTTTGGGTTTGACCAAGCGATTATATGAATCCTTGGAGCATTTTTGGGATTGACCAAGCGATTATAGGAATCCTTGGAGCATTTTGGGGTACGGCTCTCTTAGATGTGGAATGGTCACAAATGACTGATATTCAAGGGTTTTGTTTCCTTGATTCCATCAAGAGAAGCTAGCCGATATGTCCCGGGTCCTATTTTGCTATAAATGAAATATGGACCTATCCAATTTGTCGTGAATTTGTCCCTTAAGTGGGACGGCAAACTAGAGTTCTGTTGGTTTTCCTTCAAAACTAAATCACCAACCTGAAAGTCCCTCAGGTGAACTTTCATGTTGTAAGCTTTCTTAAGTTGCTCTTGATAGATACGTAAATGCTCGAGAGCATTAACGCGTTGTTCATCAAGCAACGTAAGTTGGTCTAACCGGGCCTGCCACGCAGCGTCATCATCGATGAACTCTTGCATTGATATGCACAGGGAAGGAATTTCCAACTCGAGAGGCATGACTTCCTCGGAGCCATACACAAGCAAAAACGGAGTGTCCCCAGTGGGCATCTGAATGTTAGTGTGATAAGCCCACAAGGCAAGTGGGATTTGGATGTGCCAATCCTTATGACTGTCTGTGACCGTATTTTTAAGGATAGCAACTAGCATTTTTTTTGACACCTCTGCTTGCCCATTCGCCTGTGGATAATAGGGTGTCAAAAAACTGTGCTAAATTTTATACTTTGTGGTCAAAGAATGCACGTCTTTGTTCTTGAATGGTGTCCCATTATTCGAGACTATTTTGGATGGAATACCAAAATGACATATGATTTTATGCAAAATGAACTCCACAATGCGGGGTCCTGTTGTAGAGGTTAACAAAACGGCTTCCACCCACTTGGTAAAATACTTTGTGGTCATTATGATAAATGTGTGACAGCCTGACGATGCAGGAGAGATCTTTCTAATTAGATCAAAGCCCCACTGCAAAAATGACCAAGCGAACTAGACTATCTGCAAGGCCTGGGAAGGTACATACATCAAATTGGCATGGTGTTGACACTTCAAGCACTTCCTGACATATGTGCAACAATCTCGCTCTAAATATGGCCAATAATAGCCCATGCGAAGAATGTGCTTTGCGATGGCCATACCACTAAAATGGCCACCACATGTACCATCGTGCGCTTGGGCGACTACCCAAGTGGACTCTTGCTAGTCCAAGCAATGAAGGAGGATTCCTTCATAGCTATGATGGTACAAAATGTCTCCTATCAAGACATACTTAGCCGCTTTCTGCTTGAATGCTCGTTTTGCGGCATGCGTCAATCCAAGTGGGAGATTACCTAACTTGAGGTAGTCTCTAATGGGTAAATACTAGTCTTGTTGATCAAAAACCTCGATGATATGAACAACCGATCCCTCTTGAAGTTCATCCCTAGCAAACGCTAAGTGGGATAGAACTTGTAAGAATAGCGTTGTGTTGTTATTAATGGGAGTAGGGGAAAACAAGGACCCCTAGTTGGCATGTTTCATATGATCATGGATTTGAGAGAACTTATCCGAGGATGGTTCAATCTGGATCATGTGGATTCTTGGCATCAAGTCAGAGCTTGCATGCTTCATCATGGATTGCGATAGGGTTTTGACTTGAATGGTTGTCATATCACCAGAAAGGTCTTGCGGGATTAGTGACCCCAAGGAGGCCATTGTGTCCACAAAACGATTCGATGACCGAGGGAGTGCCTCGATGTCATACCACTCAAGTTTTGCCAAGAATTTGTCCACAAGGGCTTTATAAGCCTACAAAACTAGGCATTTGCATTGGAATACCCCTTTGACTTGATTGATAATTAACAGCGAATCACCAAAGATGTTTAGTCATTTTATGTTCATGGTGATTGTTGTCTGAAGACCTATGAGCAAGGCTTCATACTCTACATTATTGTTGGTGCATGGGAAATTTAATTTAAATGACAGGGGCATTGGAGTGCCCTACGGTGTGAAGAATACTATTCCTGCACCACCACCTTGCTCACATTTAGAACCATCAAAAAATAGGGTTATGTCAGCCTGTGACTCAGGCTCATCAGAATCTGGTGATTTTGAGACATGGAAGACCCCATCATCGGGTAGTTCTATGACTAGAGGTTGATCGTCTTCAAGAGGAGCCTCTGCTAGTTGATCGGCTATGACTTGTCCTTTGATAGATTTTTGTCCGATAAAATCTATGTCAAATTTTGTCAACAACATGATCCATTTCGTCGTGCAACTACTATGATAAGTACGACTCATCATGTATCACAATGGATTCTCCTTAGACACAACATACGTAGTGTTTCTCAGCATGTAGTGGCGTAGCTTTTTGGTAGAAAACACCACTGCCAAGTAGAGTTTCTCGATGTATGCATAGTTAAGTTCATAATTGACCAGGGTGTGGCTAAGATAGTAAGTAGCCTATTCTTTGTGAAGTTCATTCTTCTGGGCCAGCATGGCGCCCAGTGCCACCTTAGTAGCTAAGATGTATAAGTAGAATGACACTCCTGGTCTAGGTGGTGCCAATATTGGCGGTGAAGCCAAGTATTGTTTGATGTCATCAAAGGTTGACTGACACTCGTCATCCCAGTGAAATGCAACCCCCTTGTGCAATAATTTGTTCATGGGTCGGCACTTGTCAGATAGTTGCGCTATGAAGCGCTTAATTGACGCGACCTTTCCCTGCAAACTTTTGAGCTACTTAATGGTAGTTGAGGGAACCAATTCAAGGATTGCCTTGACTTTCTTTGGGTCCACCTTGATGCCTCGCTTTGAGACTATGAAACCTAAGAGTTTTTTGGATGTAATGCCAAATATGCACTTCTTGGGATTTAGTCTAACTTTATGCTCCATGAGGTGATCGAGGATCTTGCTTAAGTCATCGAGATGATCTAGGCGCAAAAGAGACTTGGCCAAAAAATCATCCATGTAATCTTCCAAAGTTTTATGCATGTAATCATGGAAGATGTACGTCATGGCACGTTGGTAGGTGGCGCCAGCATTTTTAAGGCCAAAAGGCATGACCTTATAACAAAATGTCCCCCAAGGCATTGTGAACGCCATTTTTAGTTGGTCCTCGAGATTGATACGAATCTGATTGTATCTCGAGAAACCATCCATGAGGGATAGCATTTCATGACCTGTTGTAGCATCTACCAACGCGTCGATGCTTGGCAAGGGGAAATCATCCTTAGGACTCGCTTTGTTTAGATCTCAAAAATTAGTGCATATGCGAATCCTCCCATCGGGATTTTTGACTAGCACCATGTTGGACAGCCATGGTGGATAATAGATGACAAAATGTGCATCCAACAACTTTTGTAATTCATATTTGACCATCAAGGCCACTGTTGGGTGCATCTTACATAGTTTTTGCTTAACTGGCTTGATTTTCGGGTCAAGCATTAGATTATGCGTGACTAGTTGCGGATCTAGCCCCGAAATGTCTCTATATGACCATGCAAAAACCTCCTTCTTCTCTTTGATAAGGGCAATGTAGTCGGCTTGCTATTTAGGGGATAAGCTTACCCCCAGCTTGACAATCTATGGATTCATTGGATCTAAGCCGATGTCTATGTCAGTCGTTTCCTTGATCGACATGTGGAATCCATCCTCCAACTGATGTGGAGTTGGGATCAAATGGATATCAGTAGCTGAGTTTAAATCTGCGTTGGGAACCTCAGGTTCCTCTTTAGCCTGAAAGATATCCTGAGTTGTCCCTGGGGTAAAATGAGGCATTTAATCAAAAGGCCAGTACTCTGATGGGGATGGAGGTGAATTGACGTGATCCCAGTCGATGGCATCTATGTCTAGATGCAAGGACCATGTTGGATTGGCCGGATTGTAGATGGGTGTGGTCAAGTCAATGGAGGTCATGTGTATGAAATGAACTTGGTCTCCATTACCGTGGGTGTGATGAATCAAAAATTCTGGATGTTCTCTATGTTCTAGATCTAGTTCTGTAGGTACTGGCACGAATGGATCGGCCCTATGTGTTGATAGGAAGACATGGTCTTCCCTCGACACTGATGTCATTATAGGGTCTCGGGGTGGACGTTGCTCATCGTAAACTTGGAGCAACGGATCCAACACTTGGTCCCACCCTGCTGGGTCTATGTACCACTCATGCCCTGGAAGTATGCCCATCTATGCAAATAAGTCATCAATATCCAAGGGACGCCGTTGTTGCATTTGTTGCCTTTGTTGCATTTGTCACATGTGGTTGAGATAGGCCATCTCAGTTTCATCTTTCGAATCGTTGTCGAAGATCCAAAAATGTTCATTTTCTTCAACAACTACTTGTGACATTAAGGGCTCACCTTGTTCTAGCAAATTAATCTGGTCCCATTGTTGTTGGTCCATGCTCTGTGGGGGGGCTTTATTCTCTTGACACAGCATTGGTTCGATTGGAACCTCTAAAAGGAATAGTTTCAAAAATATCTCTTGATAGTTTTTCATGGGAATCTCTTGTGAGTGATCACTATTGGATTCAAAGGGATCATATGACACTGGTTCACATTCTGATTTATCCTCCAAATATCCTTTTGGACACTATTTATGCTCTCCTTGAAAGTGAGTTCCCGAACTTTCACCTCTCTCTATCAAAGGAGAAGGGTTGTTGATGTTACCAAGGGTGGTTGTTGACCATGGGAGGTAATCTCCCAATGTATATGTTGTGTTTGGTTTGGCATAAGGATATGATGCCAATCCACCCTTGTTGCCTATTTCTAGGCCTTGCATGTTTTCCACCAAGATGTCTAAGGGCAGGGGGTGGTTGAACCCTACTCCTGACTTGTCATAAGGCATTTGGTATCTTGGATGGAAAAGGACACACATTCCTTGCTCATACCTGCCTAGCTCGTATCCATGCCAATTGCATTGGTGAAGATATCTCAGAGCAAATTTCGGGTTAGACAGATAGTTGACATTTTTTGCAAAAGGCTCTTCATCCTCGTCCCTTTGCATGCATGGTTCAGCACCATGGTCAAGGACCCCATACACAAAATTGGTTTGGTTTGGTGAGTAGCCTAAAGGAACAACTGTCTCGATGGGGAGGTGAGGTCTCCTCATGTCTTGTACTAATTCTAGCACGGGAGTTGCTACAAAATTCTGCACTAGATACTCCCCCAGGCCTGTACTGGCCATTTCAACAGTAATTGTTGGCGATTGAGAGGGAGGGGACGAAAGCCCTTTCAGAGTCCATTCCATGTTGGGTGGACTAGGAGCCTCAGCTTCCATTGTGCTAGGTATCTCTTCTGTTGAGATGGTTGATATTGTTGGCAGTGCCTCTTCCAAGGGTTGAGCCTCTTCCAAAATTTCTTTCCCTTTGTCCTTCTATTTAGCCATGATAGGTGGCGTTGGTAGTGAAGGAGTGAACGATGAAGATGCACCTAGCTGGGGTTTTGATGGATTAGTCACCAGTAGTGTCCACGGCATCGGACCCTGTCTAGATGGATTTAACTAAAAATCCAAGTGTGTCGATGGGAGGGTCGATTGCGGCATCAACTGCATCGCATTGCAATATTTGAAGGGTTCTAAGTCCGCTAGGACTACGTGTACTTCTCCTTCAAATGCATACTTCAAACATTGGTGAGCTATCGAAGGGACACACTTCATGTCCCTGATCCATGGTCACCCTAGCAATATGTTGTACGCCATCTTGCCTTCCAAAATATGGCATAATGTAGGTATCATCTTTTGTCCTACTTGAATGGGTAGAACAATTGTGCCAACTGTCGAGCATATCGCATCATTGAATGCTCGTAGTGTGTAAGTGGAAGTCGTGATGTGAGAGGTTGGCAGCTTCAGATGTTTCAATGCTACCGTAGTAATGATGTTACTAGATGAGCCAGTGTCTACCAACACCCTCTTATACGAGATCCCATTGACCCGTGCGATAACGTGCAGGGGTGGATCTGCCATGTCATTAGATACTAATTTAACTTCATCTTCTTGAAAGGTAATGACTGGCTTCGTGCATCATTTTACATGTCCCACAAAATTATTGAAAGAATTTGCTTCGTGGGGCTACAACTCGATGGCTTTCAAAATCTCCATGAGAGCCTCCCGATGGGGCGTTGATTGTTGTATAAGCTCATATATGGAGAGCCTAGCCGACGTGGTCCGCAAACTCTACATGAGTTTGGTCCATATCATGACCTCGGGTCTAGGCAGAGGTAGCTGTACAGGGTGTTGTTGAGGTTGCGATGTTGCTGGAACTTCTCTTGTGGCTACCTCGGGGGCAACTCCTGGGTATTTCTTGTTCTTGGTCACTATGCTTATCATTCCCACATACCCTTGCATGGGGAAATTCTGTCGCACCTCATTGACCTGAAGGGGTTTTGCTTGTGCCTCATGGGTAGGCAAGGAATACTTGAAGACCCCCATCTGCTGGTTATTTGGCGCAATGGGGTTGTCCACTGCCAATGTTTTATTATCAATCAAGTCTTGTATTAATCCTTTGAATTTCCAGCATGCGTTCAGGTCATGTCCCCTTCACCTGTGGAACCTACAATACAAATCCTCTCTATATCCCTTAGGCTTGGGAGCGTTAGGATCTACGGTTTGGATCTTTGGAAGGGTGATTAAATTTGCCGCTGACAAGCGGTCAAATAGGGAGTCCCTAGACTTCGTATAATGGGTGTATTGTCACTTAGGGCGATCCTGCTGATTTTGCTCCTATTTTTGATTTTCTCTTTCATAATTATTAGGAGGCACTGCCTGATAATTAGCCTTTTGAGGCTGTATTTCTTGTGCAGGCTTAGGGACATTTATCGCAACTTGATTAACCGTAGTGGGTTTTGGTTGTGTAGTCCCTGTCTTTGTATTTTTGTTCCACTCTTTCTTTTTAGGTTTGGCAATTTTGCCATCCTATATTTTGATCTCTTCGATAACTCTGGCTTGCACCAGCGCTTCTTCCAAGGTGGCGTATTACTGTAGCTGCAATAGCCTAGAGATCGATCTCAGACAACTTCATGAAAACATTTGTGTGAGGTCAGACATAGGGGGAATGTAGGGTAGCTTAGAAATCAGAGCCCTCCATCGATTCCCATAGGCTACCATTATCTCCTCCTCATATTGCCTAAGGCTGGCCAGGTTACTTAGTGATGCCTTTTTCTTGGTGTTGAAGGCTTAGCGTTCAAGGAACGCATCCACTAATTGATCCAAGTTATTTATGTTGTGCTTCGGCAACTAGGTGAACCAATATGAGGCAGGTACTATGAATGTGGTTATGAATGTCATCATTATCCTGAATGCCAAAGCATTGGATCAAAAATCTTGTCACTTTCTCTTGAGCATCCTCTTCACCCTTAAAGACTGCCAACTGAGGCAACTTGAAATGTTCAGGGTAAGAAGGTGCGGGCACTGACGGAGGCACCGGATGACTGCAGAGTTGACATAACGTGGGCTTTTGGGGCCCAGAAGCCATGGTTTCGACAGAATCCAAACGCTCTAACAACGGCTTGTATGCATCAAAATATTTAATCTCTTCCTCTTTTGTTTGCTCTCGTTGTGAGTTGTGGGAGACTGGAGGCCTATGGAGGGGTGGCCGGATAGCAGCCCCTCCACCTTGATAGGGCATTTTGGCCCACTCTACTTCTTGTTCATACTCCTCGTAAAATTCCTAAGGAGTCTCTAGGCAAGACCTATGACCCTGAGTGGGTCCTCGTGGAGGGTACCCATCATTGTTTTAGGGAGTGGCCTCCCTCTCAGGTCTATGGGGTCTCGAAGGCAAAACTTGACGAGGTCGCGGAGACCTATCCTGCACCAAGGGATTATGCCTCTCATATGGTTTCACTTTTTGGGTGTGAGGGGTTGGAACCCTCTCAGGTAGGTTATAAAGTAGCTCGTTTGCTTGGCACTGAATGCGCTCTTTTTTAAGGTAGTATAAGCGCTCTAACTATTGCTGATCTTGCTCAAGCCACATGATTTGGGCTTGGTGGGTGGCATTTCTGGTGACTACCAGGTCAATTTGGTCCACCATATTGGGCCTAGGAGGTCTGAATGCCTCTCCTATGTATTTTCCTTAGTCGTGATGATCCGATATTTCAATGGGTCACTTCCCTCTGTCGAGGTTGGCGGCATTTACCTGAGGCTTTGGCCTCAATGTGTGACCATGGTATCTAGCAGGTGTGGAAGCGCAAGGCTCCCGCACTGTATATTGCTCTCGAGGAATGTGATGGTCTTCCTCGTACTCCCTTTCATGGGTGTGAAAGGGGCGGGAAGAGTTAGCTCACCCTGTGTGGAGAGCCCTGTGCTCTGGGTTTTGTCTATCGGTTCTAACAATGATGGGAGGCAAAGGAGAGATGCCATATTCACGTTGCCTCGCCTCATGGACACTGTGCCTATCTAGCACTTCGTCATGCAGTGGCCACTCATATCTAGCCTCTAAGGGAGGTCTTCTTTCTATGTTAAGTGCCACATGTAAAGCTTCTTCCTGAAAGGGGCTGTGCTGAACGGGCGTGTCCCCCAGAGGGGTGTCCCTATGATTCCACCTTGACATAGAATGATGTGGACTCTCTTGTAGTCTAGACCACTAAGGCGGTATGGCCAAGTCCTTAGGGCTAAAGCGAAGGTGACTTGTGCCCGCTCCTTGTACACTTTTCGTAGATTTTGCCCTTGATTGGGCTTGACTACGGGTGTACACCATTGTGGTGCTCTTCTACAAGCTAAGTAGATTTTTATCTTTTTGTTTATGATTTTTTTTTATTAATTTTTTTTGTTACACTACGCAAAAATGAACACACACATACACAAAGGGTGATTATCTCTTTTAAAGATTAATGGTGTGTCTTAGACTGGTTTTAGTGCGTTTTGATGATTTTGTTTTTTTTTTGAAAGTTTTGAAGAACGTTTAAATGAAAAATGTTGGCTCATATGACTCCCATAAATGGTCACCCCTTCAATATACCATTGTCATGCTGATATACCAACCTCTCTATATACCCACCCTTATGAGAGAGAAACTATAGGTACGTGAGAGCATATGGTACGTGGAACATAGGCGATACGAAAGGGGGATTGTCTTGTTTATGACACCTACCATAGAAGACTTATCCTCACACATTGGGAATCACCCCAATGACACTTGGTCAGCTTTCGTCAAGATTTACATCGAGCAACAGTGACAATCAGGGTAAATGGATGAAAAAATCAAGCCAAGGTGGTGATGAACCCACCGTTGGTCTTGATCAAGGGCTGGGGTCTTACGACCAGCTCCTTGGTTTAAAAAATTCCATGTGATGTGTGTGAGGTTCTTTTTATTAAAAATTAAAATAGGCAGAAGCAACTACTTTCCTTAAGAAGACAAAATTGACAGAAAATAGAAACAGAAAAGAAAAAAATGACAGGAATTGTTTAGGGCCCTTACCTTTTCTCTGCCTAGACTTGCTGTTTCTGATCTTCGGCCCTGAAAATGCATAGACATAAATTCATCCCTGGGTGAGACGAATTACATTACAGAATTCGTCCCTGTCTGAGACGAATTAGAATTCGTCTTAGGGTCAGACGAATTACAGTAATGTACTCGCCACAGACAAAGATGAATAACAGTTAGAGTTCAAAAAAATGGTACCTGTGAGCACAAAAACACAAATTTTTGATCAGTTTCTTGATCTCTAAAACCAGGGGATAGAGTCCCACCATGATCGCCACTGAAAGCACGAGATTCTGAAAAACAAAAAGGGAAAACTCCAAACACGATGCAAGAACAAAACTTAAACTTAATGCTACAAATTAGAAATGCGTAAAATGGAGAAAGCATAGACAAATTGGAACCAAAATGGAATGAAACAACCCTCTTATTTTATTGATGTATTTCAAATTTGGTTACAATTAGCTTCCTCCCTTTTTAGGGGAAAGGAGCATCAAACTTGTCTCTTGGTCACATCAATGGAAAGTCATCTCTCTTCTGCATGCCCACATGCAAAATGGGTGGGCCAAAGTGTTTCCGCCGCTTGTGTAAATGAATCCTTGATCCTTGCTACTCCTCCTGTGTTCAAAGAAACAACAAAATTGTTAGTAGCACCTGCTACAAATATGAAACATTTATTCTCTAAAAACGATGAAGGATGTATGAATAAAACTGAATAAAATGATAAATGAACTGATTCTAAACAACTTGCAAGCTTTACAGGAACCAAGGAACATTACCAGAGGGCCACTGCCATAAAAATAGTCAAAAAAAATGTTGTTGAGAATTCGAATGTAATTCGTCCCTGGGCCAGGACGAATTCTACTGTAATTCATCCTCGGGTAGGATGAATTCGCTTACGACAAAGCACCGAAGTGATGCTGCCCAAATTTCACATCTCGGGATCTCCAAAAGACCTGCAAACATAGGGGTTAGCTAATTAGGGGCATTTTGGGACGACCCATATGGTCGTATTTCCCCAATTTGATCTCCATCAACGGGAATTTAACATCGCTACCTGCAAGTTAGTGGGGACAACAAAAGCGACAATACATGATAAGATTTGATCACAACATTATAAAATTGGAATTACAAACTATCTAAATAGCATAAAATGGAATGCATGATACACAAGTGACAAAAGAACAAATTAAAATGAAACTAAGAAGTGCGGGGCACCCGGGCGGGCCGCCCACTGTTAAAACCTAATTTCGACACCAATCCACTTGGGATGGGACCAAAATATCTTGTAATGGGTTGTTAGAAAATTGGTAGATCAATGTGGTCAAATGTCGGGTTTTGGGTCTAGATTCACACTTCCAATAACCACCCAATGACCTCCCTTGCAAAATAGATCAAGGATGTGGAAGAGGTGAATCAAAATGTAAAAGCGTGGTATCAAATTTGGCAGCACTTCGTTGCTTGAAAATGCTTCCAACCTATTCTTCTTGGGTGAGAAATTTCACCATTTTATAGACCCAGGGGGTCTCTTTGGAGGGGCATGCATAAGCGCCATGTGACAGTCATGCCTTCCCATGAGGGAGGAAAGTCCTCCATGACTTGGGCTTCCATGACTACCCTTGTGACAGTCCTCTAATGTCCAATCTACCCACCTACATGTGCATGCAAGGCAGGAGACATTAATTGACTGTCCTCGGCTGCCACTTGGCACCATTTTTATTTTTTCCCGTTGAACCTGGAATTCATCCTGACCTAGAGTGAATTCTGAATTCATCCCTGGGTGAGACGAATCCCAATTTGAATTCATCCCTGGGAGGGATGGATACTGAGCAAAGTGCCTGAATGTGCCAAATTGCCTTCTAACCTTACAAAATTGCTACAAAAGTGGTTAGGACCATTGCTTAACCTCTGAGAGCTGCCCTGGGGGCTGTGTGTGTCAAAGCGATCAGTGTTTGTAGTCACATAATCGGATTGGTGATGTTTTGATGTCTATAAGTTTCTATGATTAGGGCACAAATTCTATTGATATTTTGAATAAACTTCCTATAAAAGCTTTCTAGACCATGGAAACTCCTTGCCTCAAATTTACTTCTTGGAGATGGCCAATTCACAATGGATTTGATTTTATCAAGGTCCATTCATAACCCCTATTGAAAAATTACAAAATCAAAGTATATGAATTTCTCTTTAATAAAAACTCATTTCTTCAAGTTGACTAGCAACTTATCTCCCTTTAGTTTTTGCAAGACCAATCTTAGATGTGCTAAATGGTCTTCCTTAATTTTACTAAATATCAATACGTCATTCAAATAGACAAACACAAACTTGCCATGAAATGGCTTCAATCCTTTTTTAATCAATTGCATAAAGGTACTAGGTACATTTACCAATCTAAATGGCATAACTAGCCACTCACATAACCCATATTTGTTTTCAATACAATTTTCCATTCATCTCCTTCCGTAATCTAAATTTGATAGTAGCTACTCTTGATATCTATCTTTGTGAATTACCTTGCTTCATTCAATAATCCATAAAATCATCCTTATGTCATAATGGGAATCAATACTTTATAGGTATCTTATTGATAGCCATCGAGTTTGTACACATGCACCATTATCCACCCTTATTTGGTGTAAGTATGGTTGGGACTACACATAAGCTCAAGATTTCTTTGATGAAACCCTTTTCTAATAGCTCCTAAACTTGTCTATTTATTTCTTCATTCTCCATTGGTGTAATTCTATATATTTTCTTATTAGGAAAACTCGATACAAGGATGAAATCAATGTGATGGGTAATACTTCGTATAGTGGCAATCCATATAACAATTCTTTTGATAATTTTTTTTGCATACTCCTCTAACAAATTCTTCACCTCACTTGGAATCTCCTCCTTCTTGTCCGCATTTCATCCTTTATGGGTTTAGCAATAAAGGCAAAAATTTTCTTCTTCTTCGTCATCTCCTTCAAAAATTGCTTTCTATAAATCAAGCAAACTTTCAAGCCATTGTCCTCTTTCTCATATTTGTCCTTCAATGGACTTAGTACATACTTCTTAACATCTCTCATAATGGTGTAGGTGTTTTCCCTTCCATCATGTATTGATTTTCTATCAAATTGCCAAGGTACCCCTAACAACACATGGCAAATGTCCATAGGCATGACATTGCATAGGACCTCATCCTTGTATGATCCTATGTAAAAATTCACCTTGCACTATTCACTAACTAAGATCTTATTTCCCTTTTACAACCAACATATCTTGTTTGTATTAGGGTGTTCTATCCTCCTCAACCCTATATTTTCCACCATATCAATAGAAATTAGGTTATCCATACTTCCATTATCTACTATGATTGGCAATATTTACCTCTCGATTTATATACTATTCTGAAAAGGCTTCTCCTTTGAACAAGTTCACATTCTATTTTTTATGGCTTTAGTAGTACTCTCTTCATCATTAGAGATTCTCCTTGCTAAGGTTCTTCTACATGTTTTGGAAAAGTAACACTTTCTTCTTCTACTTGCACGATGTGGTTTTTGACCTCTTTTCTCTTATTGTTGCTATGTTGTACGGTTGGACATTCATATGCCCAATGACCATCTTCTCTGCATCGGTAAAATCATTCAAAGAATCCTCTACCCCTTAATCAAAACCACCTATACCTTGTAAGAAGTATCCACCTCCTCTGGTATTTTGGTTAAATTTACTATGAGATGTATTGGCTTCTCCTTCATGTTTATGTTGTCCTCTTTTGTTGTTTGTTTATACTCTTCCTCATGATGTCTTTCTTCTACTTATTTTATTATTTTGTTGCTTATGCAACAACTTCTCCTCTACATTTAAGGTATACTAGTAGGCTTCCTCTATTGTCCTTATCCTTATCATACTAATTTCATCCTATATAGACATTCGTAGCCCGTTGATATAATTTAATATCTTCTCTTCATCATCTTCGACATGACTAGCCCAAATGGTCAACCTATATAATTCTTTGATGTAATATTCACACTCATTTCCTTATGTTTTAGATTCTACAACTTCTTTAAGAGACCCAATTGGTAGTTTGATGGCAAGAATTTGACGTTCATTTTAGTGATCATTTTCTCCCTTGACTTGATTGTTTCCTTTTTTGTCCTTCATATTTCAGTTTGTACATGGTCACACCAAAAGGATGCATGTCATTTTAGCTTTATATTGTTAAAATTCACCCTTTTGGGGTCTTCTATAGATTCAAAGTAAAAATATTTCTTCATTTTGATAATCTAGTCTATGAGCTCCTTTAGTTTCAAGCTCTTAGTGTATGATAGAGTTTCTATCTTAGGCTCTTGATCCAAATTTAAAATCACTCAGATAAATCATTCATCCATTTCTCCCTCTCTCTTTATCTTGAGTTTCTATGTGGCTAGCTTCCACTTCTTCACTATCACTAATCTCCTCTAGATGAATACCTCTTCTTTGAGTGATTTCAATTACTTCAAGTCGAGTAGTAATCCCCCTAAATATTTTAGCTATTTCTAAAGTTTGAGGTCCTCGTGGTTGTCCTCTTCCCTACTATGCCATCATTTCTTTGGCATGTGCTCAACAATCTTCTCGTTATGATACCAAAATGATGTAGTGATCAATTTACAACTCAGTCTTGAATGATAATGCTTGAGATAATAAATTCCTCTCTATGATGGCATTTCAAATTCCCATGTTTTGATAGTTATATGATGGTGATGATAAAATCAATGATGACAAATTCCTTCAAATGATGATAATAGAAATTTTACTTGTGTCGATAGTTTTATGGCGATAACAATAAAAACTATAATGGCAAGGTGTTATCTTCCATATCGACTAAATGACAATATCGACAAACAACAACTATGAGACCAATATCAGTTTTGAATGGTGATAGCAAAGTTATTTTCGTAGAAAGACGACGAGTCTCTTATGTTGACAAATGATAGTTACTAATGGCAACCTCTCCTTTGAATTCAAGATGGTAAATGACTTCGTTGATTTCGATGGTTATCTCAACAATAGGGTCTCCTTAAAAAATGATATTCCTTACTACATCTGCTTCTTAACGATAATTTCCCTTGACAACACAATTTCCTTCAGTTAACAAGCGACAATCTTTAACTATATTATTCTACAATGACAAAAATTTAGCTTTCCTAATCTACAACAATTTATGAATAACACCAATAACCTACAACACAAATATATGAAATGCATACAAGATTTACACATAAAAATTTCAACACACCTCCAAAAAATAACAAACTTATTAATCATTTCATATACAAGTGTATCACTATACATTATTGATTGAGAGGAATTATTTCCCTTCTCTTCTCTATTTCTCACCGTCCCTCTTTCTCTATTTCTCTCCTCTTATTTATAAGCGAGATATATGAGTTGCCAAGTAATTCACATGCTAAGAATTTTAGTTTACTTATTTATTTATTTTTCTAACTTCGCATCATAGTTGAACTCGTGGTTAACTTCAAAGAGCGGCGTTTCACTTGATCTGTTAACTTCGCATCAATTAACCGTGGTACATTCTTCATTTTGGCTAAATGACCGTCTTCGCAGGCTTCAAAGAGCGGCATTTCAATTGAAAAATTGGGGATATTGGCAAGCCTGTTGTGTTTTTACAATAGAGCTTCCATGAAATTGCAGTGACCTCCTATAGCTGGTTCATGTAGCACCATGTTGTCGTTAACATTGGTTAAGTGCACGAATCCATGGTTCATGTAAGGGTGCACAAGGAGTAGATTAACGAATCTGAGGTTCCCTACACCGAAATCTAAATGCAAAAGAGTGTTTTTTTTGCCAGGAGTGGTATGACAGAGGGCAGCGGCTCTAACTTCATTATTTTCAATTGGTGCATCCGAAATCATTGCCATTTTGTAACCACAGGAATCCATAGTCCTTGGGAGGTGGAGAGAGGTGGGGCTGCTGGAGTTGAGCCTCGATTCATGGTCAAAAAAAATTTTTTCGAAGCGCAGAGGTAACAAGAAAATTTCGTCGAGCCCAGCCGGTCAACACATGCAACCTTTCCCTCTTCTTAGTATTTACCAGCCAGTCAACATACGCAACCTTCCACTCTTCTCAAAATTTTCTCATACGCGTTGTATAAGGACGTAAGAGTTAATACGTAGGAAATGCACAAGTGTCATGTAAGAGTGGAATGTGCAAGAAATGCATAAGTGTCATGTAAGTTATACCAAGTGTAGATTGAGACAATGTGCACAAGTGTCTTGTATGTAAGAGTGCAAATATGTAATATGAGGATGTGTGCAAGTTTCTTAGATTAGGAGTTCATGTAGAATTGTAAGAGTCATGTATATGTGTGTAGTGTCATAGAGTCAAGTGTACATGCAAGAAGAAAGTGACGAGTCTAGTATGCAAGTGGCAAGATGATAAGTCGAAGCTCATGTGACTTGTCATATAAAAAGCAATAGTCAAGTACTTGAAGATTCATATTATTATGGCTATATTATAGAGATAATATTCCATAAGAAGTAGATATGGATATTAGATTGCTCAATTATAAAAATATATAGAAAAGGAACAAAGATTATATATATATATATATATATATATATATATTGAGTAATGAATTTAGTAAGTTTTCTTCATGCATAGGTCATGAATGACTTAGGCCATTTACATTCATATTTGATTATATAAGTGAATGCTATTTTCAATATTATATAAGCCTTCATATACATATTAATTTGCTCATATATTATTCTACTCATTATATTGTTAGTTTCTACTTTAATATTGTGGCTATTTTTAATTGGGACCTATGAAATTCTATGGTAGTAAGGCTTAAAAAGCCAACAACAATCCAATTATATGTAGGTTTAAGCAAGTAAGACTCATTCATCATTTTCCTTTTAAATATTATAATTATTATCCATATAAATGCAAAAAAAATCAAAAGGAAAACATTTTAAGAATAATGAAGATTTTTATGCCAGTAGTCAAGCCTTTGAGGCAATTCAAATTGTTCTATCCCTTCATAGTCATGTTTCATCATATGTAAACCAATGCCCCTTTCTACCATAGGTAAACACTTGTAATCCATTTATACCATATGGAAACACTTGTAATCCCTTTCTACCATAGGGTGACACTTGTAATTACTTCTCTAAAACACCCTAAAGCATACGAGTTGAAGGTCAACAAGGGATTGTAACATGGTGCAACAATAATGCTCTTAAGTAAGTTTTAAGTATACTATTATATGAAGCATGTTGAACTTTATACTAGAGGATAATGCTCTGATTACTACCTTGTTAAAAACATTATTACAATAACCAAATTTATATTAAATCTTCATAAACATGCATCTATTGCAAGGATAATACTAAACCTACCTTATTTCAAATAGTCATGAACTCTTTACATGCTCTACCATATATAATGGGGTCATTTCTATCCTATATGCATTCAATTGATATTGAAAAATAATATTTTTGCATTCATCATAGCTCACAATTCAACAAGGGCCATTGGTTTAAAGTTGTAAATTTCTAAAAAAAAATCAACTTGTCTTCTATCCTAAAACTCTATTAACCCCAATGTAAATAAAACTACTACATAGGTTTCTAATAAATAAAAATTATAATATGTCCATATCAATGGGACTAACCATCATTAGGTATCAAACATTCAAACATGCAGCAATTTAGTTCCCTTTTCTACCATGATCAATTAAATAATATAATTCTATTAAACACCTTGCATAGTCATGTAAAAAAATGTTTTTATCTCAATTTAAAAAGTGGTGTATGTAAATTCTTATAATCATAAGATAATGACTTATTTTATTAGATACAAACTATATACTCACTATAAATTTTGATTTCAAAATAAATTTATTTTTCATAACTTTACTACAATAAAATTATTTATTTATTTTTACTCTTTCATGTAAACATCCTAATTAACCAATGTCATTTTTTTAACACACAACGTGCACCATTACAATGTGCACCATTTAACACATATCGTGGTTTGAACCTTGAATCTCTCAAAAAAATCCAAAGCATTAACCATTGGAACACAAATGCCAAAATTTTATAAAAGGTTTTTCAATTATTTGTATAATTTAAATTTTACTTAAGATGATTAATGATATATAAAATAGCTTGTTCTTATTATTGACCTTAAATGACATGCAACCCATCGTTATTTTTGTTTTTAAATATAAATGTTATGTTAAAATATAATAACATTGTTTGTTGCCTCGTCAATATTTTTATTAATACCTTTACATGTGATAATGGCTTCTCTGGTATTTTGGTTAAATTTACTATGAGATGTACTGGCTTCTCCTTCATGTTTATGTTGTCATATTTTGTTATTTGTTTATACTCTT
The DNA here is from genome assembly GCA_028583015.1 of Wollemia nobilis. Lineage (NCBI taxonomy): Eukaryota > Viridiplantae > Streptophyta > Pinopsida > Araucariales > Araucariaceae > Wollemia > Wollemia nobilis. The sequence continues at coordinate 467,935 of JAQPPZ010000737.1, read as the reverse complement.
CCTCATGATGACTTTCTTCTACTTATTTTATTATTTTATTTCTTATGCAACAACTTATCCTCATCATTTAAGGTATACTAGTAGGCTTCCTCTATTGTCCTTATCCTTATCATACTAATTTCATCCTATATGGGCATTCGTAGCCCGTTGATATAATTTAATATCTTCTCTTCGTCACCTTCGACATCACTAGCCCAAATGGTCAACCTATATAATTCTTTGATGTAATATTCACACCCATTTCCTTATGTTTTAGATTCTACAACTTCTTGAAGAGACCCAATCGGTAGTTTGATGGCAAGAATTTGACGTACATTTTAGTGATCATTTTCTCCCTTGACTTGATTTTTTCCTTTTTTGTCCTTCATATTTCAGTTTGTACATGGTCACACCAAAAGGATGCATGTCATTTTAGCTTTATATTGGAAAAATTCACCATTTTGGGGTCTTCTATAGATTCAAAGTCAAAATATTTCTCCATTTTGATAATCTAGTCTGTGAGCTCCTTTAGTTTCAAGCTCTTAGTGTATGATAGAGTTTCTATATTACGCTCTTGATCCAAATTTAAAATCACTCAGATAAATCATTCATCCATTTCTCCCTCTCTCTTTATCTTGAGTTTCTATGTGGCTAGCTTCCTCTTCTTCACTATCACTAATCTCCTCTAGATGAATACCTCTTCTTTGAGTGATTTCAATTACTTCAAGTCGAGTAGTACTCCCCCTAAATATTTTAGCTATTTCTAAAGTTTGAGGTCCTCGTGGTTGTCCTCTTCCCTACTATGCCATCATTTCTTTGGCATGTGCTCAACAATCTTCTGGTTCTGATACCAAAATGATGTAGTGATCAATTTACAACTCAGTATTGGATGATAATGCTTGAGATAAAAAATTCCTCTCTATGGTGGCATTTAAAATTCCCATGTTTTGATAGTTATATGATGGTGATGATAAAATCAATGATGAAAAATTCCTTCAAATGATGATAATAGAAATTTTACTTGTGTCGATAGTTTTATGACGATAACAATAAAAACTATGATGACAAGGTGTTATCTTCCATATCGACTGAATGACAATATCGACAAACAACTATGAGACCAATATCAGTTTTGAATGGTGACAACAAAGTTATTTTCGTAGAAGGACGACGAGTCTCTTATGTTGACAAATGACAGTTACTCCTAATGGCAACCTCTCCTTTGAATTCAATATGGTAAGTAGTGGCTCCAACTTCATTATTTTCAATGGGTGCTTCCGAAATCATTGCCGTTTTGTAAGCACAGGAATCCATAGTCCTTGGGAGGTGGAGAGAGGCGGGGCTACTGGAGTTGAGCCTCGATTCATGGTGGAAAACATTTCTGCCAAAGCGTAGAGGTAACGAGAAATTTTCGTCGAGCCTAGCTGGTCAACACACGCAATATTTCCCTCTTCTTAGTATTTACCAGCCAGTCAACACACACAACCTTCCACTCTTCTCAAAATTTTCTCATACGTGTTGTATAAGGACGTAAGAGTTAATACATAGGAAATGCACAAGTGTCATGTAAGAGTGGAATGTGTAAGAAATGCATAAGGGTCATGTAAGTTATACCAAGTGTATATTGAGACAATGTGCACAAGTGTCTTGTATGTAAGAGTGCAAATATGTAATATGAGGATGTGTGCAAGTTTCTTAGATTAGGAGTTCATGTAGAATTGTAAGAGTCATGTAGATGTGTGTAGTGTCGTAGAGTCAAGTGTACATACAAGAATAAAGTGACGAGTCTAGTATGCAAGTGGCAAGATGATAAGTCGAAGGTCATGTGACTTGTCATATAAAAAGCAATAGTCAAGTACCTGAAGATTCATATTACTATGGCTATATTATAGAGATAGTATTCCATAAGAAGTAGATATGGATATTAGATTGCTCAATTATAAAAAGATATAGAAAAGGAACAAAGATTATATATATATATATATATATATATATATATATATATATATATATATATATATAATTAGAGTAATGAATATTGTAAGTTTTCTTCATGCATAGTTCATGAATGACTTAGGCCATTTACATTCATATTTGATTATATAAGTGAATGCTATTTTCAATATTATATAGGCCTTGATATACATATTAATTTGCTCATATATTATTCTACTCATTATATTGTTAGTTTCTACTTTAATATTGTGGCTATTTTTAATTGGGACCTATGAAATTCTATGGTAGTAAGGCTTAAAAAGCCAACAACAATCCAATTATATGTAGGTTTAAGCAAGTAAGACTCATTCATCATTTTCCTTTTAAATATTATAATTATTATCCATATAAATGCAAAAAAAATCAAAAGGAAAACATTTTAAGAATAATGAAGATTTTTATGCCAGTAGTCAAGCCTTTGAGGCAATTCAAATTGTTCTATCCCTTCATAGTCATGTTTCATCATATGTAAACCAATGCCCCTTTCTACCATAGGTAAACACTTGTAATCCATTTATACCATATGGAAACACTTGTAATCCCTTTCTACCATAGGGTGACACTTGTAATTACTTCTCTAAAACACCCTAAAGCATACGAGTTGAAGGTCAACAAGGGATTGTAACATGGTGCAACAATAATGCTCTTAAGTAAGTTTTAAGTATACTATTATATGAAGCATGTTGAACTTTATACTAGAGGATAATGCTCTGATTACTACCTTGTTAAAAACATTATTACAATAACCAAATTTATATTAAATCTTCATAAACATGCATCTATTGCAAGGATAATACTAAACCTACCTTATTTCAAATAGTCATGAACTCTTTACATGCTCTACCATATATAATGGGGTCATTTCTATCCTATATGCATTCAATTGATATTGAAAAATAATATTTTTGCATTCATCATAGCTCACAATTCAACAAGGGCCATTGGTTTAAAGTTGTAAATTTCTAAAAAAAAATCAACTTGTCTTCTATCCTAAAACTCTATTAACCCCAATGTAAATAAAACTACTACATAGGTTTCTAATAAATAAAAATTATAATATGTCCATATCAATGGGACTAACCATCATTAGGTATCAAACATTCAAACATGCAGCAATTTAGTTCCCTTTTCTACCATGATCAATTAAATAATATAATTCTATTAAACACCTTGCATAGTCATGTAAAAAAATGTTTTTATCTCAATTTAAAAAGTGGTGTATGTAAATTCTTATAATCATAAGATAATGACTTATTTTATTAGATACAAACTATATACTCACTATAAATTTTGATTTCAAAATAAATTTATTTTTCATAACTTTACTACAATAAAATTATTTATTTATTTTTACTCTTTCATGTAAACATCCTAATTAACAAATGTCATTTTTTTAACACACAACGTGCAACATTTCACACATATCGTGGTTTGAACCTTGAATCTCTCAAAAAAATCCAAAGCCTTAACCACTGGAACACAAATGCCAAAATTTTATAAAAGGTTTTTCAATTATTTGTATAATTTAAATTTTACTTAAGATCATTAATGATATATAAAATAGCTTGTTCTTATTATTGACCTTAAATGACATGCAACCCATCATTATTTTTGTTTTTAAATATAAATGTTATGTTAAAATATAATAACATTATTTGTTGCCTCGTCAATATTTTTATTAATACCTTTACATGTGATAATGGCTTCTCTCAATGACTATGCAAGTTTGACTAATACCTTTACATGTGATAATGGCTTCTCTCAATGATTATGCAGGTTTGTGCTAAAAATGGTCCAGAAGGTAACCCTTGTTCTTCTGATGTAATTATTTTGTTGCTTGAATTTGATTATGCATGTCACTATTTAAAATCATTCAACCTTTTTGGGTATTTGATTGGACACATCCTTAATGAGTCTTCCCTTAGGGCCTAGGTTAACACAGCTTGGATTCCTCCTGGAGTATAGTTAATGATGGTTCAAGAGCTTACAAATGCTTTTTTTCGTTTCGCTTTGCGAAAACATCTCACACTAAGGTAAATTACGAGCATGGCCCTTTGTACATGAGATGCTCTTTGCTTGTTTTTTGTCCTTGGAGCTGTGAATTTTTTGTTTCTGTTCGTTTCTTAGTCGCATAGTAGGCCCTCTAAGGCATGTCATTTTGATGGACGTGGACAAATTTTTCCATGTGCACCTCTCAGAAATGTGTTTGCATGGAGATTGATATTTCTCGAGATCTGAGATCTCAAGGAGACTATTGACATACAAGTTGGTGACATTATGCTATCCTAGTGAGTCCTCTACATTAATTTACCCAACACATGTTTTTGGTACCAATACTCAACACACAAGATCATAGATTATCCCTATATAATAAGGACAAGCAAAGCCCCACCACACCAAGTGTGCCCACTCCTCAACCTCAAGAGGATAGTTGAATGTCGATAGGAGGACATAAAAATACATGTTTGGCTGTTTCTAAAGGTACACGGTCCAAGTCAGCAAATGTCTCAAAGCTGGTAGAAAAAATGTATGAAAATAAAAAAATAGTCCCATAGTTGAAACTACCAACAATGCGGCTCCTTAGTCTCAATTGATTCAGACCCCAAAGGCTGCAATAGTGGTTGCTTCACAGTTTGCCCAACCAACCAGTCCTCTAGTACATTACCCCTGGCTAGTTCAAGGTTCTCTCGTAGCTCTGAGAAGGGGATCTGCAGAAGAAGATGTCGCTCTAGAGAAACAACTTTATATGACCAATGTTCAGTTGGGCAGTTATGTTCCTAATTCATCCAACAACTATAGTGTGTTGGAGTATCTTAGTGGCAGTGAGGATATGTTGTTGGAAGCAGAGCCATCATAGATGGAATCGGTGGTTCCTACGGAAGAAGAAGCAAAATCTAATATCCCTCACTTTCTATGTGGTTTTGGCTTTTTCGTAGTCCTCGATAGGACAAAGAAGATAGAGACAATCTACTCAAAAAAAGGTTTCACCCATCCGACCGATCAGTTCCAATACCTTTAAGACATTGGTTTTGAACAAATACACGATGACGAAACAATAAATCTACTTGGTGTTTAGAGTTATAGTTTTATAGTTTAAAGTCTTTTTACTCTAATTTATTTTTCTATGCTTAATTATTTTTTTTTTTTTTTGCCCTTTTCAGGTCCGGTTCCGGTTATGATCGTATAAGTGATCTTATGTCCTCGATTTGTGATTTTTCCAGCTGTAATCTCTCAATAAAAATATTATATCTTTTAGACCGTAAGTTTTGTTTGTTCCATCTCGTTAAGAGACGCAAGTTTTTATTTTACAATAATCAAACCACATGAACATGAAAACCAAAGAGAACCCATATACGGTAGAAGCTAGTCAACTTCTGTCTTTAAAGCGCTAAGAATAAAATATGGCAACATTTACTCAATTTTACGAAGTATTTATTAAAAACGATTGAGACAGGTCGCTTACTTGTAACTTGCAAGTATGTGACCTGTCTCCATTATTAGGATCCTCGACACGTAAGCCAACATAACAGGCTGGCCAAAGGAGTAATTTTAGACCCGAAGTGAAGTGGAAAAGCAGCGAAGGAATTTACTTTTGCTTTATTTAATATCTATTTATGCCAATTGTAAGTAGCTTTGTTTGATACTTCCTAAGGGAAATTTGAAAGGACATGTCGAGAAGCTTTTGACTATCACATGACAAGGGTGACTCGTACATCTTATAATAAGAATGCTTTTACTATCAACCGCATATTATGAACGGTGATGTTGGCGTCGACGCCAATTCCAACGCCCATGACGTGTAAGTAGAAAAGAAAAAAGCGAAATTGCGCGAGTAACAAAATTGCCATCGTGATTCGTATTCGATGAAACTTTCAATTCCAGCTTAGGGTACTCTATCTTTCCATATTTTTAGCCGGAAGATGCCTCCACGTGGAGCCAGACGAATATTGCTAATACCAATCAATTTACTTGGAATAACTCTTTCCTTACTCAATCTAAAAACTCTTCTAAAACATCAACGCCTACCACAAGCAACGATTGCTCTGTTTTGTACTTCATCGCTGCTTCTGAAAAGTCCGAAAAGTCCGAAGAGTATGGCTCGACCACCCTACAACTCCACGACGGAGATCGATCCCGATATTCACAGAATTGCAATTAATGGGGGGCAATATGATGCTTCCAAACTAGTAGCACATCTTCATAATGTTACGCTAGGCAAAGGAAATACTCTGCTGCAGCAGGAAACGTAGAGTTCATCAAACAACTCCTCGGGAACCCCAATGTCACGCGTGAATACGTACACAAAACCAACATCGATGGCAACACCCCGTTGCATGAAGCTGCTCAGGGAGGTCATCAGAAAGCCGTGGAGGCTCTATTACTTTACGACAAAAGTCTTATTTACATTCTCAACAATCTTAAGCAAATGGCGGTCTTTAAAGCTTGCGAAAGCGGTGATCGGTTCACCGTGAAGACGCTGGCGGAAGCGGACCGTTCCACCTTATATATAAAGGAGGCAGCGGCAGGCCGAACGTGTTTACATGTTGCGGTAAATCGTCTGGATCGAGGTAGGGATATTCTTTGTTCACGTGTTTTGTTAATTTTCATAATTGAACCTGTCAGTAACTAATGCCGCTTTCTCCGTTGTGTAGATCTGTTAAATTGTGTATTAGACGCTGTTGGCGAACAGCATACTCTAATCAAAGAACAGGACAACAATGGCAACACAGTGTTGCACCTGGCCGTACAAAGAAACTGCGTCTACACGGTAAGGCTCTTATTGAGGTTTTAGCCCGCTCTGTGTTATTCATGTAATTGCAACGGAGAAACTCCGCTTTGTATGGCTGCGACGCTGGGGCTTTTGGATATAGTAAAAGAGCTGATAAACTGCAGACCAAATTCTCTGGAGATAAGGGACGGGAACGGTAAGAATGTTCTACACTTGGCCGTGGAACACAGGCAGGTTAGTGTTGTTAAATTTCTAACTCAAAGAGTAGACCTGTCACAGCTCATAAACCAGCCGCTCCCCCCACCTCCCAAAAATAAAGAAACACATGTTCATCCGCAAGGCAAGGGAACAAGCAAAGACCAAGATCCTTATTCGACAGAGAAGAACGAGGGGACAAAACATCTGAAAAGTGTAGGAAACACACCTCTACACATCGCAGCAAGCATAAAACACTTGCCCGTAAGTTTATTTGTTGTTTTTGTTGTTACTATAAATAATTGTTACCGAAGGAATTCGTTGCTCTCACAATTGATTGACATTTTCGAAGATGGTGGAGTTGCTGCTGACTGTGCCCGGAGCGAACAAGATCGCAGTTAACGATGAAGGTTTAACGCCGCTGGACATTGCCAAGGACAACACAGAATATCACGAACCGTACAACATCATAGGAAAGCTTACGAGCTATCCTCCCAAGTGTAGGCCTTTCTTATACAATGCCCTAACGGTGAGTGAAGAAAAACGCGCGAACGCCATGAAGATAGTGGAGAAAGCATATGCTGATAGGCGCGACACAGAGTTAGTGGTGGCAGTGCTGCTGCCTACGATGGCATTCACAGCGATCTTTCAAATGCCGGGAGGTTTCAAAACAGAGTCGCCGTCGTCCTCTCAGGCTCCAGCTCCGTCTGGACAGGAGCCGCTAGGGTCGCCGGTTCTGTTTGGATATGACTCGTTCAAGCTTTTTCTTATTTTTGATTGGGTGGCTTTTTTAGTGTCAATTGTCGTTGTGCTGATGTGGACGGTACGTTGGCCTCTCACCCCAGGAACTCCGATGCTGTTCATGTGTATCACTGTGACGCTGACTTGCATAGCCTTTGCCTTTCTCGCCTACGGTTTCATGTGCGCGGGGTATACCATGCTGGCACACAAATATGAGAAGTTGGCCTGGGTCATATTGGGGACCTCCATGCTCGTCTGTTTGGGAGGTAATGTAGCGTGTATCTACTTGTTCGCAACGTGTACAGTAATTCAGGCCAGATTGGATCGTCTGTGTGGAGTCCGGAATCTCCTTGATGATATCGTAGAATGTATGTGGAATGAAGCAGAAAAGACAGGGATCTTAGACATTTTCCGGTCATTTGAGCTAAAAATCCGTGCTCTTCTTACCGGCCATAGCCCTTCTGCGGGTCATAATTAGCCACTGTTGAGCCTCAGAGTGACGCCATGTCTGCAGAACGTGTCTAAGTATGGACCTGTGCCTCTAGTATTTCTTTAGTGTCTCCACTGTCCAGTGCTACGTTGCGACTTCAATTTAATTTTTGTTTTTTATACAACTTCGATTTAATTTTAGCGCGCATATTTTTCGTGTGCCCGAAGGCTGACCTAAGTTACTTGTTATAGAATTTTCATGTTATTTTAATTTATTTATTTTTCAAGTTTGGTGGTGTTATGGTTGTCTCTGCAACTGAATACTTTAACGACGGTCATTATGGGATATGTTAGGCGGTCGATCTAAAAGTAGGATCGCTTTCCGGCTAGTTCTTTCCGACTGAAATTTTAGTTTTATATAAAAGGTACAATGGATTTATCACGTGATGGTTTAATATGCAAACTCCAATAAACTTCTTCAAAAGGTTTTATCTACAAATAATTTTATATATATCACTCTTTTCACTTAAAAAAATGACAAGTTGGTAATCGGTGTTTTTTCCAGACTTTCTTTGCCTTGCCCGGTCATCCAAATTGTTTCGTCAGAGGAAGTGTGGCAACAAACAATGTCATATTGTCAATATCTACTTTTTATCCGGCCAAGAAGACTAATATACGATTTTATTTTTTATTTTTATTTTTAATTTAATATTTATTTAAAAAGTAAAAGAAGGAAAATTAAATTATGAGATGGATATTGTTTACCCAATACCTTACTTTTATAAGATTTAAATTATAAAATATACCATCTTATTGAATGGAACTCTCGGAGTTTAATAGTTATTTTTTGGAACTCTTTTGAATAGATAACAATAGAATATATAGCTTGGAGGGATGTCCTCTCATCACATTTTAGTCACAATGTGACTACCGAGCAAGTTTTAATCATAATTTTTTATGGGACTCAAAACCTAGATGCTTAGATTCATTAATGGAAATCAGTGCATAATATGAGAGTCTTGAGGGAAGAGTTAGACTGGATTGTTGTTAGGGATTTTAATACTAAATCATCATCTAGAGACTAGGAAGGGGGAATCCCAAATATTGGATCCAAGGGATCAAATTTTGATTGCCCAAGTCTATGCATTACACATGGTGCATATTAAATGTATTGGAACTAGCTATACTTGGACTAATAAGAGGAGGGAGCCACATAGCAGGAAGGTGATGTTAGACCATCCTTTGGTTTCAAATGAGGCATTTGTGAAATGGAATCTAAAACTTACATTTTGGAGGGTCTAGTTTTATATCATTTCTCTATTCTATTGGAAGGGTGGATTAAGATAGGGCAACATCACAAACCATTGAGATTTGAGAACATTTGGTTACAAAAAGGATAACTTCAAAAGAAAATTTCATAGTGGTGGGAAGAGGGATGCGGGACAACAATGTTTAGATTCATCATGTCAAGGATCAATTGAAACAATGGAGGCGAGCTAACAAGACAAACTTCTAGGTCCAAAGAGCTCCATTGGTGGTTAGATGGGATGAGGTTCAAAAATACTTCAAGAAAGGAACAATTACAGAGTATCTCAAATAAGAGGATGATGCATTGCGTAAAGTAGTTGAGGACATTGACAACCAATAGGAGATCTACTGAAAATAGAGAGCAAGAACCACTTGGTTATTAGAAGGTGACAAAAACACCAAAATTTTCCATCGGACTGCTTGTACTAGGAGATAGACGAACAATATGGAAGATTTTCAAGATGAGAACGAGCACTCCTTTGATACAATCCTAGGTATGCATTTTCATTCAATGGATTATTTTGCTAAATTATTTAAGGAAAGTATGGTGCAAGATGAAGAGGCTAAAAAATAAGTTCTTGCTATCATACCCTTTATTATCTTTGAAGAAGAAAATTGGGCCCTACTTAAACCCATTGATAGAGAGGAACTAAATAAAGTAGTCTTTAGAATGAGTAACAAAAAAATCACAGTCTAGATGGCTTTCCAATTGAGTTTTTTCAAACCTTCTGGGATAACTTGGAGGAGTATGTAATGGTTGTTATAGAGGAGTCCAGAGGTAGTAAAAGAATACTTAAAGCATTAAATTATATCTTCATTGCCTTAATTCCAAAATGAGAGGAGGGGGTGCATATTTCATATTATAGACCTATTGCCTTATGCAATGTCATATATAATAACCACAAAGGCAATGGATAAGTGGCTAAAACCTCTCCTACATAGCGTTATTTCCTCAGACAAGGGGGTTTATAGAGTGCAAAAAAATCTTGGATAGTGTGGTTTTAGATCAGGAGGTAATCCACTCAATGCAAAAATCTAGTAATAGGGGAATGTTCATAAAATTGGATATGTCAAAGGCTTATGATAGGATGGAGTGGAGCTTATTGTCAAGGATGATGGTAGCCTTTAGTTTCTCTCAAGATTGGATAGAATGGGTCATGAGCTATGTTTCTATTTTTACATACTTAGTGTTAATCAAAGGCATTCCCTCGCAACTGTTTGGAGCTACTTGAGGCCTTCATCAAGGGGATCCCTGTTGTCGTTAACTTTTTATCATATTGGCTGAAGGCTTACGTAGACTCATCTTGAGGAGAAGATAACAAGGTTTGCTAACATGTATCAAGGTGGTTGAGGAAGTTTTGACTCACTTGTAGTTTGTAGATGACACATAATTGGTGGGAGTGGCCAACTTTAGGGAAGCAAGAATGATTAGTGATACTCTTAATATTTATCTTAGAGCCACAAACCAAGTCATCAATGATAAAAAAATCCAAAGTGATATTTTTCAATCTTGATCGAAGGCTTCAAGAATTTTTTTTAGATATCTTGGGATTCACGATGACTTCTCTCCCATTGATATATTTGGGGGTCCCTTTGCATTTTAAAAAACTAAAAAATAGATATCTAGAGGAATATTTTGGATTGTATCAAAGAAATAATTAATCATTGGTCTCACAAATGGTTAAGCTATGGGGGTAGACTAACCTTTTTGTAGTCAGTCATTCAAGCCATGTCAATCTATAAATTTTCTATTCTTGCTGCTCCATATACCATATAGAAAGAGCTAGACAAGATGGCTAGAAAATTCTTATGTGGAGGATTAAAAGAAGAGAGGAAATGGGTCTTAGTATATTGGAAGAAAGTAAGTTAGCCCAAGGTAAAGAGAGGTTTGGGACTAAATAAATCAAAGTTAAATAATAAATATTTGGCTCGAAAGATTTACTAGAGGTGGATTTTCCAACCAACTTTAGTGAGTAGAGTTTTAACAAGTAAATATTCAGGACAAGTGAATCTAAATGATGTGAGTCATTTCCCTTTGGATGGTAATGGGTCCTTGGTGTGGCAAGTTCTAAATTTAGGATCTTAGGTAGTGAAATATGAATTATTATATAAAGTGGGGAGAGAAAAGAAGGCACAATTTTGGATAGATTTATGGGATCAATACCGACCTATCATTATTGAATTTCCAAAATTACAACCAGTAAAAATAGCCATGTAAAGCAAGGTTTGGATACAATTAGCTAGTTGAGGGATTATAATATTAAGTAGTTTAAGAATTTGGATGAGTGGTTGAATTCCAATCCTTCTAGAATTGAAATCCATCATGACTAAAATCTTATAAAAATATTTCTCATGGGTAGAGATGAGGAAGATGAATTAGCTTGGGGCTATGGGATCCTTGGAGTATATATAGTGAAGGATGGATATTATAATATCCTTCCAGAACCTCCTCCTCATGCATATCAAGTTGAGGATTGGAGAAATATTTGGTAGTCTAAGGGTTGGTCAAAAGTAAACTTCTTTGCTTGGTAGTTTAGGTACAATGAAATTCTTACTTTTGATAATATGAGATGTAGGAGAATCATTGGTCCATCTCAATGTGTTTTATGCTACAAGAGTGAGGAAACATCTGACCACTTGATGTTTGAGTGTCCATTTACGTACCAGATCTAGGAGCGATGGTTTTTATCTTATAAAATTTGAGCCAATGGTGATTTAAATCGGATGAATATTTAGGAATTATTGAATAGGGATATATTTAAATATAAATATTTTTTTATTGGTTGGAAGCTTGGATTAAAATTCATTCGATGAAAAGTGTGGTTAGAAAGAAATGGTAGAATTTTTAGAGAAACCTTTTCATCCTTAGATGGCATTTAGCAAACCAATTGGAGCAAAGTCACAAAAACAATGGTAATTTATGCTAAATAGGAAACTTAATTTGATATAGAGATGATGGAGAAATAAGATGAAGTGCAAGATGGATAGGACAAAGCTATTTGGAAATCATCCCTAAAAGGTTGAATTAAAATTAATTTTTATGGAGCTGCAAAAGGTAATCCGAGTAGATTTAGAATTGGATTGGGCTATAGGAATCATGTTGGAATAGTGCTCTATTGGGAACTACAAGTTCTGGAAAGGACCAAGAATAATAAATCAAAAGCCTTAGCTATCAAATCTACTTCTATCTAGGTTGTAAGATAAGGTTATACGAGGATAATCCTAGAATCATATTCTCAAATATTGGTTGGACCTCTAGATCGGATGAGGAACTTTAATTTGAAGACATGGAGGTTGAGGATTCTTATCACCCAAATTAAGGAATTGTGGAGGGAATTAGATGATGTGATTCCAATCTATGTGAGTAGAGATATAAATAAAGTGGTATACTTTTTGGTTAATATGAGTACTACAAAGGAGGTAGGGTTTCAGTGGTACAATGACATGGCTATTGAGGATGAGAGGATTATGCAGGTTTATGAGCAAATCTAGTGTTTAGCTAATTTGGATAACTATTGTAGAAATATGATTTAGGAGATTTGGCTCCAATGCAGATATTATTTTACTATTGTAAATAGGTGTTCTTGTCGGCTAAGGCTAGGAGGAGTCTCATCCCAACTTGTAAATTATCTTTTTTTAATATAAAATTTTTAAATTCTTTGTAATATTTTTTTTATAAATTGAACCCAAGTTAGCCCCCATAATCATGTTAAAGATATTAGGATGTATTTAAGAAAAACACAGAAAGCATTTAAAATTTGGTGGCCTATATTTAATAGAGCAGAGTAAGGATGAAAATAAATAGATCAAAAATAAATTGAGAGGACTTGATTGTTCCCATCTAAGGAAACTCATCTTGGACAAACATCTGGAGAGATTGAAAATCAAGACTAAGATTTCCTAATTAACTATTAACACAAAAGTGTAACAGGTATTTTCTTCAGTCTTTTCATGTATTATTTGTGTCTTCAAGATTTAATGTTTTCATGAAGTTGGTTACAAATTTCTTATCAATACACTCAGTAAATTTTCTTTTTATGCTTTCATTTTTAATCCTCCCATCCATTATTATTATGCAATTTATTGGAAAAATGAGAATATTGTGAACATGATTTGCAAACCATTCAAATTTAATGTAATTTGACTTTATATCATAATGTTATTTGAAAGCCCTTGGAATATACTATAAAATAAATTTATACAATTCTTTGAAGTTAGGAAAAGTTTAGAGATACATAAAATTAGAAGTTAGTTTCTACCATAATGGATAGAACATTGCATAGAAGGACATGCCGTAAAAAATATCAGAAGAGCTATCCATGGCTTTATTCCCTTGTGTCATTTTCTTGGTCATTTTATACCCTCATGCTATTTTAATATTATTCTTTATTTTTTAATTATTTATCATTTTAAAAATAACCTATGTGTGGCTTCTATTGGGGATCATTCCCATCAAATATGTATTTAATTTTCAAATGCCTTTTGATGGAGAATATGAGATGCATTGCTTTATTTTTAGAATAATAGCATATTGTATATATATAGAGAGCAAGATATAGAGAGAAAAAGTTAAGGATAGATTGTCATGTAATTATATCAATCATTATAAAATTTAAAACTAAAAATTGAACTGGATAATCTATGAAAGTCATAGTAGTAGTCGAGGTCGATGATCACGGATAAAGAGAATTTCAATTTCAATACGTCAAGAAAGTACTAAACTATAACTATTTGAAAAAATATGACTATGGGAGGCTAAATTTAAAAATGTTTAGTTTACAAGTTCTCAACACCTAAGAAAAGCAAGATCTAATCCATATAATAAAACATTTTTTTTTTTTGATATGATTATGAAAATATGGAACAAAAGACATGAAATTGAAAATAAAAGCATGAAAGGATACTGTAAATAATGAACATCAATCATCTCGGATGAAGGTCATTAGATAGGAAACTTTGTACAATGCAGGTTGGTGTACTAAAAAAAAATAAAATTTATTATGAAACTTACGAATTTCCTAAGTGGTAATAAATCTCAGAGAAGTTTCATAGTGAATATAAGTTTTGTGATGTTTTATGAGTGTGGTACAAACGCACTGAAGGAAGGTTGAACCAGGGTTGGTGTACTTTCATGCCTTAAATACTTCATGATTTTGGTCTTCCCATATGTGTAAATAATATGGTGCAAATTGCATTTCAAATATCCTATTCTACAACATTATCAGGTTTGAAAGAATCAGTACAAAGACATTTAATATTATGAGATCTCTTATAAATGGCAAAATTTTACAAACATGCAAGCAGGTGCAAAGATGTAGTTGGTTATTGTTGCAACTAGACACAAGCCATCCACTGTGTTAATGGACCATAAACAAATTAAAGGTTTCTTCCAACATGGAATCTATACAAAATGCTATTAATATGAAGTCCTTTTTTTAATATTCTTTGTTTTATGAATTTCTATCAGGTCACTTAGCATAAACCATATCTCACGTCACATTCTGAGTGGCTTGGGAACCTCAATAGTTTGAAATCATTATAAGATTAGAATTCAATCTTTCATCCTTGAAGGCTTGTACATAATAATATGGGACAAATATTGTGGTTGTGATCTATAGGCTCCTTTCTACAAACAATCTATCTAGATCACTATTGTGAACGCTTGCGAATTTAAAGTATCTTGAGAATCTAGAAGTTTGTGTATGGGTTTTTTCGTGTAAGCTTATCATGCCAACCTAATTTAACTTTTTAATATTATTTTTACATTTTTTTAGATTTTTATTACAATATTTGTGGAATGTCTTAGTACAAAAAAGAGGTAAGTAAAAACAAACTATCAGGGTGACTACTATAATATTTTGTTAAATGCTTCAATTTATGGTAATAAGATTAATTAAACACAATAAATACGTTAAAAAAATTGTATACAACTACCAAAAAATATTTAAACTAACTACATTAGATTACAAAAAAAAAAAACAATTTTCAAGCTAGGAAGCCTTGGAACAAAGCATTATTTTTACGTGGTTCCTTTTAGCTTATATGCTTTAAAAACACATAGGCAAACTAGAATCCTTTAAATATCTATAAGCTAGAGATGTGTTGCACTTGTCCATTGTTCTATCTTGGTGTCAGTTTAAATAAGTCTTGCCAAGGAACATATTCTTGTTCACTCAGTTCTCAATTTGAATAGTCAGCATTCCTAACATCACCCCAACCACGTTCTAACATACAACGTAGATATTTATCTCCCCCCCCCAAAATAAAAAATATAGGTAAACATATCTACTAAAATTTTTGTGTCTCGAGTCCATTGATAGAAGAGTGACTTGCATCTAAATTGGGTATGCAAAAATATTTTAAATTTATCCTTGGGAAAACACATATTCATCTTGAGATTAATATTATATTCAAAAATTGTATCTCCCATGTTATACAAGTCACTACCAATTTGAATTGATTCCTTCATTCATTTACAAAAGTGTGGGTGTTGGACTATCTGATGAATCATTGCACTAATATCTTATTATTAGAATTCAACTTGAATTACAAAGACATGTCTTTGCCCTTTGAAAATTTTCAAAGGGTTCTAAAATTTGTTTTATCCTCCACATAGTCATGATAGTGATGTATTTTTCTACTGTATGAATTTAATTTCACATTGGTTCGTGTCTTCCAGATTTAGGTAAAACATTATTGATCTGCTTCATGATTGGAAAGAGATATGGCAATATGGGTGCTTTATAGAGCATAAATATTAATATTTGAAATTGATTTTATCTCTCCATAAATACTCTACAAGGAATGTTTGGATTATAAATTGGGTATACACTATGCTCTTATATTTTTTAAAATATTTAATTACTATGCAATTTCTTCTACAACAGTGGCACTTGTAGTATACAGTGCAACTTTCTAGGAATTGATAAACAATGTCCTAGACTCATTTCACTTTGGCTCATGTGTTCTAGATTTTAGGCAAAACATTGTTGATCTGCTTCATGATTAGAAAGAGATATGCCAAGATGGGTGAGTTACAGAGCATGAATATTAATATTTGAAATTTATTTCATCTCTCGAAAAATACTCTACAATGAATGTTTGGATTCTATTTTATATTTTTGGAGTGTATCTTTGTATCTTATATGCAATGTAGTAGACTAACCCATTTATTTTGGATAAATATTGTGTTTCTGAAAAACAAGTTAGTTTATATTTTTTACAATAACCCTCGACTTCCCATCTCACTTAGACCATGTGTTTATATGACAATTGTTTATCCTGGTTGGAGTAAAGGTAAAGACATCCAATATGGTTATAAAGTTGAAAGTTTTAACCATTCATTTATAATAATTTTATTATAATGTATAAGATATATACTCATCTATTAGTTCTATTTATTTCACATAGCCATTGTACAATATCTTAGATCATGTTCAGGTGGACCTTTTTAATATGCTTTAGTAGTCTTGAAATGGTCTTTGGTGTACACATGTTTAGGTGAAGCTTTTCAATGTATATATTTCTAAATAATATTTTGTCAACATACATACTTTAACACATCGCCCAAGAAATATTTCCAAATTTTAACACTTAACTTGCCACTTTTGCATGTCCACATTAAGGGATTTTAGATTTGTATTACAACATATGGACTACTATACTAATTCTCAGGTAGGTTACCATTTCCATGGCATACCTTTAGGATAAGAAAATTGAAAAAGGATTTATATTATAATTGTAGGGATGCACTAACAATACATAAGCCACTAATTAGATTTTTATACCTGAAGCAGCAAGGTGACAATTATTTTTTGGAAAACATGGTTCATATTCAAAATATGAGGACCTAGACAGCCAAACTAACATCATTTAGCATCATAGAAAGTTTTAATAACAATATTTTTGGGGGTAGATTATGAGTGTTATTATAATTGTAAAATCTCAAAATTAATTTGAGAAAGACAATCGGTGAGGTTGATTGTCACTTCTTAACACACTACCCTATTTCTAGATACTCATGTTGTAAGAGAAAACACCATCCCACACCACACAACTAGAATCAAGGAGCAAAGGATCCAATAAAATGCAACTTATTGGACCATCATTACATTTGATTTTTCATAATATTTACGTTTGATATTTGAAATTTTATGAATTGAAATCCTTAGGATCTAAGATTTAGACCGTAATAGCTAGGTAAAGATCCTAAAATGAGGGGAGCTCAAATTATAATTCAAATATTAAAGAAAAAAATTTGGTACATTCATACGATAATGATTCATCATATAAATACTCATCTTAGGTTTATTTAGTGAAAATACTATATGGTTGATTGTGTACTTGTGTCTTTATGAAAAGCATTCTATAAAGAAACTAACATTGGGTTTGTGACCCCCTTGTACTTGATACCAAAGCTGCTCTAAAATTTATGAGAATTAATAACTATCTAATATATGTGTTTATGTGTTAGTGGATTGTTTTTGAAGTTTGTACTATCTAATAACTCCACCATCACGAACACATAAATACATATATCAGATAGTTATTTATAATTTTTTATAAAGTAATAATAAGAGGGCAGTTTTAAACTACCCTTTTAGAACCTATAAAATGACCTCTTAGCCTAAGAGGGTGTTCTAAACCACCCTCTTATGGTTTGATGATGTCAAACCCTAAGAGGGTGGTTTTAAACTGCCCTAATAGAACCTAAGAGGGTGGTTTTAAACTACCCTCATAGTGATAAACTAAGGTAGTTTTTGAGGTGATTTTTAACTGCCCTAATAGACCCTAATATGGTGGTATTTTGAGGTGGTTTTTGATCGACATCATATGACGTAAATGTTTTACAATGTCCTCATAGACGATGGCTTAATAACCATCCTTAAAGGTCTTTAAGTATGATTAAAAACCACCCTTAAAGATCCTTTTTGGTATAGTGATGGATGAGTCTTTGCTTGCTTACTCTACATTTAATTGGATTGTTGTTGTGACAATGAGAAAAATGAATGACCGAATCATTTTTGTTTCCTTTGCATGAGAATGATTGTTTATGTTTACATCTAAATGAAATACTACTATGATAATTAAACAAGAATGAGAATGTTGTTATGATAAGAAACAATGATAATTGTTAGTGATTACATTGTAGTTGGATGTGATAGTATAAATAATGATGAATCCTATTATAGAATTAGGATCACTTGGCTTTCATACTTTGGATTGAATATTGATAGAACAATTGATAACTACATGGATGGTTTTTCTTCATAAATAATGGATTTTATGTTTGAAATATTATTGAGTTTTATATTATGTTGATGTATTTATTTTGTGTACAATAAAACTATGTTTAAAAGAATAATATAACTCTACATCTTCGATTTTTATTTGTATAAATGGTAAAACTTGAAATTAAAGTATGAGGTTGAGTAAGACAATCCAAATGGATAGAGAGATGTCAAAGTAGTTGAGCACTGTATTATGGACTAGGTGTAACCGTTTGATAGATAAATGACACAAATTGATAAATTCTATTCGTATGATGACATTTTAGAAAGGTTGTTCAATTAAATAATAGTTATAAGCATAATATTAGAGCATATGGACTTCCTTAATTGTACTTATAGTTGATCTACATAGTAGTTGAACATTTTATTCTCTTAATATAAACAAAGGATACTTCTTACCTGCTACAAACTAAATATTTTATTGTATGAATAGAAAACTTCATGTTAGTAGTTGAGTGGTGTACCATCCTAAAACATGTTTTTATTTTAGCAATGCTTAAGCTTAGTTGAATATATCATATTAAGAATGATTTAAGATAACTATATCCCATGTACAATAGCAATTTTATTATAATATTAAATATTCGATTTCATAATCGAATATGGTAATTTATTTTATTTGAATAAGTTACATTAAAGTAAGGTGCGCACATGCTTGCATAATTACAGTAGTTTGGACTACTCCCATGTGAAAAGGGACTAGTCCCATGTGAAAAAGGAACACCGTAACCCACTTTAAAAATTCTTAATTCTTAACAAATGACCATATCTCATCCTTCATACGAATTAAAAATTATTGGATATTCAATTATAATTATCCTTCTAGAGTTGATTAGCTATGAACTCTTGTCCAAACTAAACATGGTAAACATAGATGATGATACCTCATTTGTAGCCAAAGGACCATATAAAATATAATGTAAAACCTATTCTTAAGACATAACTCATAAATATATAATGTAGAACCTATTCTTAAGACATAACTCATAAATACATTAAATGGTTAATTTTTTTAAAATTAACATAAAAAATAATTTAAAAATTTTAAATTTTAATATAAAATTAAATATACATAATAACATTTTTTAATAATATAAAAAATATATATACCTATACATTTCTATTATGATTTTTCTCGCATATATTCCTTTGGCCACGAAAAAATGTGCGGTAAGTTCTACGAGAACACTTAATAACCTTTCTAGTATTATTGACTTGTGATACTTTCCTCATAAGTTATACTTCTGACTAATCCAACTTTTTTTCGTATTGAAAGTCATGCAACATGTCCTTGTTCGTTAATTAAGGCTCCTGTGTCTGCCTTGGCCGAGGTTGAAATCAGTAAGTATTAGGTATGTTCTATATCTTCCTCTGTTATCAACCGCAAGGGCCACGAAGTAGTGATAATACCCATAGGATGGTCATGGTACACCAGTATGGCTTTGACGCATTTAACACCTGGAAACCGTCCACCTGCTCGTAGCCCTTCAATCCTTTTACTATGACAAAAACCGCATCACGACGAGACATTTCCTACGCTTTCGTCTTGAGTACATATATAGTACATACATAATTTTTTATTTATATAGATTAAGTGAAGTATTTAAGGTTGGTTGTTTTAATTTAATTTTATAAATGAAAGTACGTGTAATTAATTTTATTTTTATTTTTATTCAACATACTAAAGTTTATAAACTTTTTATATATAATTAAAAAAAATTAATCTACTATATATGAGTATATATGAAAATTTATAAAATGACTTTGGTATATGAGTATATATGAAAATTTATAAAATGACTTTGGAGTTCTACTAGGATTTGATGAGGAAAAATATTGTTAGGAATGGAGCCTAATTATGAGGAGGCTAAACAGAGAAAGTTTTTGGATTTACTGCAGGATGGGTAGGGAAAGTTTCTAGATTTACAGTCTGTTAGTCTACTAGAGGAAGTTTCCGAATTTACAACAGGACAGCCAGGGAAAGTTTTTTTTGTTTTTATCAGTGTTAATCTTGGAATGTATTAAGAAAAACAGTTTTTTTTTCTGTTTTTTTCTTATATATAGTCGTGAGGAAAAACAAAGTTATAAAATGAAAAATTACTATGTTGATTCCTTGTAAATATAGAGAGGAAATTACAGCAGATGTTTGTTGTAGGTTGTAACCCTCTATTTCTTGGATTGAGAAAGAAAGGACTGAAAATTCTCGGTGGATGTAACCCACATTGGGTGAACCACGTTAAAATTGTTGTCTCTTCTACTGTGTGTGTTTGTATTATTTTGTTAATTCTGCTATTAAAGTTTGAAACACTATAATTTATTTTCTATATTTTATATAGTGATTTACTCTAACAAGTGGTATCAGAGCGTTTTTTTTGTTGGGTGCACTTAACAGAAGGAGAATTTATAAATCAAGTTGGAGCAATGGTGGAAGAAGGAAGGTTTAGAGTTCAAAAATTCAATGGCCAAAACTTTCAATTTTGAAAGATGCAGATGGAGGATTACTTGTACCAGAAGGATCTTTACTTACCTCTTAAGGGGGAAATAGAGAGACCTTCAACTATGTCTGATGAGGAGTGGAGTCTCCTTGATAGAAAGGCATTGGGTACTATGAGGCTGTGCTTGGGAGCCACCGTAGCCTTCAACATCTTCGATGAAAAGACTACCAAGGGAGTCATGGATAAGTTGGCCAAGATGTATGAGAAACCATTAGCATCAAATAAGGTATTCTTAATGAAAATGTTATTTAACATGAAAATGAGTGAAGGAGGATCTGTGCATGATCATTTAAATGAATTTAATATTATCACTAATCAATTACATTCATTAGTATTGGATTTTGATGATGAGCTTAGGACCTTATTAATCTTATGCTCTCTTCCAGAAAGTTGGAACAGTTTGGTAATGGCGGTAAGTAACTCTACTTTGAGTTCAAATAAATTAGAATTTTATGATGTGGTTGGTGTGATACTCAGTGAGGACATGAGAAGAAAAACCATAGGAGAATCATCTAGCACCACCTTAACTATTGAGAATAGAGGAAGAGGAAGAGAAAGAGGCAAGAGTTCACATCGTGGCAAATCCAAAGGTAGATCCAAATCACGTGGAAAAGGAAAGCTACAGTGTTGGCACTATGGCAAAAAGGGTCATCTCAAGAAGGACTGTTGGTAAAGAAAGGGTGATGAAAATGAAGGTAATGATAATAATGGTAACACTTTAGAAGCCAATATTATTGGAAAAATTCTACAAGATGCTTTAATCTTATCTCTTGATATAAATAGTGATTATTGGGTAATTGATAGTGGTTCTTCATTCCATGCTACCTCACATAAGGAATACTTCATAGATTATGTTTCTGGAGATTATGGACAGGTTTTGTTGGGAAATGACCAACCATGTAAAATCATGGGTATTGGAAAGATTTTGATTAAATCCCCAAATGGATGTCAATGGGCTCTTAAAGAGGTGAGACACATACCAAATTTAAAGAGAAATATTATATCGACAAGTAAGCTTGATGGTGAAGGATACATGGTTGCATTCGAAGAAAATTCTTGGAAAGTTACTAAAGGTTCATTGATAGTAGCTAGAGGTAAATTGGTGGGTACTCTTTATTTACTTTATGATTTTTCTCACTGTTCCATGAATTTAGTTTCTACATGTGAGAGTGCATCTTTGTGGCACCAAAGACTTGGCCATATGAGTGGAAAAGGTATGGAAATTTTACATTCAGGAAAGTTATTGCCTAAGTTAAAAGAGATTGATTTGGAATTCTTTGAGGATTGTGTTTATGGTAAAGCAAAGAGAGTTAGATTTCTCAAGGATGGCAAGGAAAGGAAGAAAGAGAAATTGGAGCTTGTGCACTCAGATGTTTGGGGCCCAGCTCAGGTAACTTCTCTTGGAGGTTCCTCTTACTATGTACTTTTTATTGATGATGCAACAAGGAAAACATGGATATATTGCATTAATAATAAAAGTGGTGTTCTTAATACCTTCAAGAATTGGAAAGCATTAGTTGAAAATGAAACTAGAAAAAGGTTAAAGTGTCTAAAGTCGGATAATGGTGGAGAATATTGCGATGAGAGAATTTGATGTGTTTTGTTATAAAAATGGAATTAGAAGAATCAAGGTAGTTCCAAGAACACCTCAAGAAAATGGGGTTGCAGAAAGAATGAATAGAACAATCATGGAGTGTACTAGGAGCATGAGAATACATGCAGGCTTACCATTATTTTTATGGGCTCTTGCTGTTGATACTGTAGTATATATGATTAATAGAGGACCATCTAGTGCCTTGGATGGAGGAATTCTTGAAGAGCTTTGGACAGGTAAACCAGTAAATTATTCTTTCCTTAAGGTATTTGGATGTGAGGCTTTTATGCATATAGACAAAGAGAACAAAAATAAGTTAGATGCTAAGGCCCAAAAGTGCTATTTTATTGGTTATGGTATTTATGTCTTGGGTTAGAGATTATGGGATTGTGATAACCGAAAAGTAATTAGAAGTAGGGATGTCATATTTAATGAAAAAAACTTGTATAAATATCGGTTGCAGGGAAAGAAACAGAAAGAGGAAATTGTTGAATACATAGACCTTGATGGACACATAGAAAAGGTAACTCCAAAAGTGGTAGAAGATCAAAATGTACAGTAGCAACAACAAGCACCTCAATCTCTAGAAAGTGTTGTTAGACGATCTACCAGGATAAGTAAAATTCCTCAACGTTTCTCTGATTATGTTTTGTATACTGATGTTGGTGAGCCAAAATGTTTTCAGGAAGCATTACAGATGGATACCAGGAATAAGTGGGAGCTTGCAATGAATGAAGAAATGGACTCTTTATTCCACAACCAAACTTGGGATTTGGTTGAGCTACCCAAAGGTAAAAGAGCTTTGACCAATAAATGGGTGTACAGGATTAAAGAGGAGAATGAAGGGCATAAGAGATACAAAGCAAGACTAGTGGTCAAGGGATTCGCTAAAAAAAAGGTATTGATTTTGATGAGATTTTTTCTCCAATTGTAAAAATGACCTCTATTAGAGCTATTTTGAGTCTTGTAGCTATAGAAAATTTATTTCTGGAGCAATTGGATGTGAAGACAACATTTCTTCATGGTGATTTGGAGGAGGAAATTTATATACACCAACCAAAAGGATTTCAGGTGAAAGGTGAAGAGGATTGGGTATGTAAACTGAAAAAGAGCTTACATGGGTTAAAACAAGCTCCTTGACAGTGGTATTTAAAATTTGATAAGTTCATGGCTAATAAAAGGTTTGAAAGATGTCAAAGTGATCATTGTGTATATTTTAAGCAAACTAGAAATGGTAACTATGTTATTTTGCTATTGTATGTGGATGACATGTTAGTTGCAGGAACAAATATGCAAGATATAAACATGCTCAAGAAGAAGTCGGCTAAATCCTTTGCCATGAAGGATTTGGGAGAATCCAAAAAAATCTTTGGTATGAGGATAACAAGAGACAAGGAGATTCACACTCTAAAATTATCACAAGCAAAATACATTGAAAAAGTGCTTAAGAGATTCAACATGAACAATGCAAAGTTTGTTGCTACTCCATTGGCAAAGCATTTCAAACTCGCTAAAGATTTGTGTCCCAAGACACAAAAGGAACAAGAGCATATGGATAAGGTTACCTATGCATCAGTGGTTGGAATATTGATGTATGCAATGGTTTGTACAAGACCATACATTGCCCATGCAGTGGGAGTAGTGAGTAGATTTATGAGTAATCTAGGAAAAGGGCATTGGCAAGCGGTAAAATGGATACTTAGGTACTTGAGAGGAACTTCAAATTATTATTTGAATTTTGGAGGCTCTAATATATGCTTGAAAGCTTTTGTAGATTCTTATATGGTAGGTGATATTGATGGTGGAAGGAGCACTACTAGCTACATCTTTACTATAGGAGGAGGAGCGGTTAGTTGGATTTCTAAACTCCAACACGTAGTTGCCCTTTGAACCACGAAAGCTGAATATGTTGCTGCTATAGAAGCAAGCAAAGATATGGTTTGGTTGCAAAGACTAATGGAAGAACTAGGGAAGAAGCAAGAGGATAATAGGTTGTGGAGTGATAGCCAGAGTGCTATACACCTTGCAAAGAATTTGGTATTCCATTCAAAAACTAAACACATCAAACTCAGGTATCATTTCATTAGATCAGTAGTGGAAGATGGATCTTTGAAATTAGGGAAAGTTCACACATCAAAAAATCTTGTCGACATGCTTACAAAAGTGGTGTCAAGAGAAAAGTTGAGCTTTTGCTCAAATTCAATTGGCCTTAAGGAATAAGAGGCCATGATGAGAAATTTTCAGTCCTTGGTTGCAGTATGGTGCAATGGAATTAGTCTCCAAGTGGGATATTGTTAGGAATGGAGCCTAATTATGAGGAGGCTAAATAGAGAAAGTTTCTAGATTTACTCCAGGATGGGCAGGGAAATTTTCTAGATTTACAGTCTATTAGTCTACCAGAGAAAGTTTTCGTATTTATAACAGGACAGCCAGGGAAATTTTTTTTGTTTTTATCCCAATAAAATTTGGCTGTTAATCTTGGAATGTATTAAGAAAAGCGGTTTGTTTTTTGTATTTTTTTCTTATATATAGTTGTGAGGAAAAATAGAGATGACTATGAAATGAAAAATTACTATGTTGATTCCTTGGAAAAATAGAGAGGAAATTATAGCAGATGTTTGTTGTAGGTTGTAACCCTCTATTGCTTGGATTGAGAAAGGAAGGACTAAAAATTCTCTGTGGATGTAACCCACATTGGGTGAACCACGTTAAAATCATTGTCTCTTCTTCTGTGTGTGTTTGTCTTATTTTTTTTAATTCTACTGTTAAAGTTTGAAACACTATAATTGCTTTTCTATATTTTATATAGTGATTTACTCTAACAAATATAATATAAAATATTATATTTAAATATATATAAAATAAATATATATAAATAAATGTGAATAATAATAAAAAATGGTGAATTCTTAAGTCAATGGAACCCCAATAAATAGGAAAAACTACCTTGCTAGGGTTTGATGAAGAAAAACTGCTCTGCGGGGATGGCAGCAGCTTTCGGAGGAGGTCTAAAAATTGGAGGAATGTCGTGATGGCATCGGGTCCGGCACAGAGAGTGCATGCTCATGATGTTTTTTCATCTGAAAATGACTAGAAGGAACAGGATTTTCCAATGCATGTCGGGAACCGCTTGTTAAAGAACAATGGATGTTTGGAACGATGTGAAGCCAGGCCAGTTCTAGTGGTTCAACCAGACTCGGTGGCGGAATATGTGGAGTATCTAACCAAACATGCCCTTATTGGCAAATTTTTGGGCATCCAAATTTCTCTCCCCTTTGTGGAGGCTTGGGTCAGGAAAACTTGGAATCCTGAAGGCGATGTGGAGGTGATGTTGAGTGCGAACAACTATTTTATGGTGGTTTTCTCTTGTATTGCAGATCGTAACAAAGCATTTGAAGGGGGTCCTTATTTCTATAACCAAGTGGGACTCTTTCTTAAACCTTGGCATGTGGGTTTCAACCCATCAGAGGAGCGACCGTCATGGGTTCCAGTATGGGTGCGGCTTCCATGGCTCCCGTTGGAATTCTGGAGAACTGATATCTTGCATAAGATTGCCCTTCTACTTGGGAAGTCGGTTGGACCATCACAATAGACAATGGATAAAAAGGTAATCTTTGTTGCTCGTATTTGTGTTGAAATTGACTTAAATAATCCTATTCCAGATTCTATTGAAATACAATTTGGATCAACTACATGGGTTCAAAAACTTGACTATGAAGCTCTTCCATTTCATTGTCGGATTTATCGTGAATATGGCCACCTGCAAAGAAAATGCCCTAAGTTTGTCCCACTTGTGGCTTCAAATCCTGGGCCCTCTCGGTCTGGACAAAGTTTGGATAAAGGAAAAGCCCCGATAAAGGAAGGGGAATGGGATAAGGAAGGTTTTGTTCTGGTAAAATCCCAAAATAGAGGATGAAGGGCAAACAAAGACCTTAAGGATAGCCAGCCAGATGCTCTACTCAACCATTTTGAAATATTAGATGATCTTGATCAGTGCATGGAGATACCTAAAATGTCGCTACCTGATGCAAATATAACAAGGCCGAATCAGATGTCTCTTCTTGAGGGGGAACTTAAGGAATCAGATCTAGGGGGTTTAAATGAAGAACAAAGGGCTTTGGATCTGAGTATAGGGGACATGGATGGGTCTAGCCCTATAAGGGAAACTATTTTGGAAAGTGGTACAGATTTAGTTATGCCCTCTCCTACTCAGGCACTGATGTAGTCATCCTTGGACTGCAAAACTCCTACGGTGTTGGGATTGCAACAGAAAATAATTAAAAAAAGTTTTTCGGATAAGAATATGAAGGTGGGTCGGAAGAAGGACCAGGATAAAATTAAGTTAATGGGGGAGACTTTGGTGGAGTCAGGCTTGGTGAGAACATTGGACTCCCATTTTTATAACCCCCAAAAATGATTATCCTCTCATGGAATGTAAGGGGGTTGAACAACATCCCCAGACAAAAAGTTGTTCGTGATTTGGTTCGTGTGCATTCTCCGGATGTGGTGTTTATTCAGGAGACTAAATTGGCTATTGATAGTATGTTCAATATTACTCCCAATTTGTGGAGAAGGGGGCAATGCCAGTGTATTGGTGCATGTGGATATGTTGGTGGCGTCGCTTGTTTATGGGATCCGGTTAAGATATCCCCTCTTACTTGGATTTCTAGCAGATGGTCTATTTCGATGGTCGGGCATGATAATGAATCTAGTGAAACCATCCTACTTACAAATGTGTATGCTCCTATTGATTACAATGGTAAAGTGAATTTGTGGAAGCACATTTGCTTTGTGAGAAGTTTGGTTCCCCTGTACCCATGGATTTTGGCTGGAGACTTCAACTCTATCACTTGTCTAGAGGAGAAACATG
Source organism: Wollemia nobilis (assembly GCA_028583015.1). Taxonomy (NCBI): domain Eukaryota; kingdom Viridiplantae; phylum Streptophyta; class Pinopsida; order Araucariales; family Araucariaceae; genus Wollemia; species Wollemia nobilis. The sequence continues at coordinate 440,310 of JAQPPZ010000737.1, read as the reverse complement.
GTGGGGTGGACCATCTCGAGCCTTTTTATTCTATCTTCAGTGCTCATATCTAGGCCCTAAACTTGGTTGACATCAAGCCAGATAATGGGATCTTTACTTGGCACAATAGAAGGTGTGGGGAAGCTTCCATCTCAGAGAGACTGGATAGGTTTTTGATATCCAGTTATTGGATGGGTAATAACAGAAGTGCTAGTTCTATGATTCTAGAGGGTAGGGGATCTGATCATTGGCCTATAAAACTCTCTGCTTTGGAGTTAGGGCTAAAAAAGAATCCCTCCTTTAAGTTTCAACTTATGTGGCTTCGTGATACTAAGCTTCATGATTTCATGCGAGGCTGGTGGACCACTAGCAAACCTCCTCATGGCACCGCTATGTATTCCTTTATGAAGCGACTACAATTTGTAAAACATAAATTGAAGAGATGGAATAGACTAAATTTTGGGAACCTTTCCTTGGCTAAGCTGGCAGCTCTTAGGAGGATGGAAGAAGCTTCAAGGAAGATTAGAGATCAGGGATTCACGAAGGAGCTTCTTGTTGAGGAATCTGAGGCTGCGAAAGACCTTGTTGAATGGGAACTAAGGGAAGAAATTTTTTGGAAACAAAAATCTCGAGTAGATTGGCTTCAGGAAGGGGATAGGAACACAACCTTCTTTTATAACTCAGTTAAGGCTCGCCGTAATGGTAACCTGATTACCTCTCTTGTGAATTCTCAGGGTGCCCTGCTCTCTTCTTTCAGGGATATTTTAGAAGAGACTAAGAGGTATTTTTCCTCTCTCTTCAAGGAGGACTCCCTATCAGATGATGAGAATGAAAAGCTTATTCTAAACTGTATTCCAATGATTGTTTCTAGAGAGATGAATGAGCACTTGATGGGTCCAATTTCCCTTGAGGAGTTGGAAAATGTTGTATTCAATATGAAAAAAGGAAAAGCCCTAGGCCCAGATGGATTCTCGATTGAGTTTTATCAGGAGTTTTGGGATTTAATCAAATTTGATCTTTTGGAGGTGGTCCATGAGTCCCAAAAGAACAAACAGATGCTAAGGGCCCTAAATGCTACCTTTGTGGTGCTTATACCCAAAAAAGAGGGAGCAAATTCCTTGGATATGTTCAGGCCTATTGCTCTCTACAATGTTGTGTATAAGATCATCACAAAAATTATTGCTGAGAGGCTGAAGATATGGTTGAGCAAAATCATCTCTGAGGAGCAAGGAGGGTTTGTTGTTGGCCGACAAATCTTGGATGGGGTTGTTATTGCTACAGAAGCTATTCACTCGATGGAAACTTCTAAGGAGAAAACTATGTTCATTAAGTTGGACATGGCCAAAGCCTATGATCGGGTCAGATGGTCCTTTCTTCAGAAAGTTCTTGCTGCTTTTGGATTTGAGGAGGAATGGATTAGATGGGTGATGAGCTATGTTTCTTCTTCCTCATTCTCTGTTCTTGTTAATAATGAGCCATCAGAGCTATTTGAGGCCTCAAGGGGATTGAGGCAAGGAGATCCTTTATCTCCTTATTTGTTTATCATTATGGCGGAAGGGTTGGGAATATTTCTCAAGTCTCAAGTCATGCAGGGTCTCATTCAGGGGTGGAAGTGGGATAGTAGTTTGCCACCTCTTTCCCACCTTCAATTTGTTGATGATACTACTTTGTTGGGAGTTGCCACTATCAGGGAAGCTGGAAATATTAGACAGTCTCTTGACATATATCTTGGTGCTTCTGGACAGTTGATTAATGAGGACAAGTCTTCTATTTTCTTCTTCAATACCCCTCCTCTTATTCAAGCCAGGATTGCTCGCATTCTAAGATTCCAGGTTGGGACTCCCCCCTTCATTTATCTTGGTATTCCAATTTCATCTCATCCTCTACCTAGATCTTCTTGGCAGTCTATGCTTGATAAGTTTAGAAGGAAGGTGAATCACTGGACTTTCAGATGGCTATCCACTACAGGTAGAGTGTTGCTTTTAAAATCTGTTGTTCAAGCTTTACCCATTTATAGATGTTTTGTACAAATAGCTCCCTCTCACTTCATCAAGGACATGGATGCTTTGTCAAGACAATTTTTATGGTCTAGAAAACTTGATCAATATAAATGGAGTTTGGTTAGGTGGGATTCTATATGTAGGCCGGTGCAAGAGGGAGGCCTTGGGTTGCGACAGACAACTCTTTTTGGGCAGGCTTTGGCTGCAAAAATTTATTGGAGATGGTGTACCTCTCAAGATCATATTTGGGCTAAAATATTATCTTGTAAATACTTGAGAGGTATTTCTGAGGCTGAGATCCCTAGAGTCAGCTTGGTTGGGAAAGGTTCTGTTATCTGGGACACTCTAAAAAGAGGAGCTAATTTAATCAAGCAGGGTTTGTTCTGGATTTGCAATCAGGGATCAAATGCTCTTTTTTGGGAGGATTCTTGGGATGGCCACCCTCCTATCTTGAATCAATATCCTAGGTTACGTTCCCTAAGCATTTTTTTCTTGGAAGCAGGCTGGTCTCATGTGGAGGACTTTAAAAAAATCTAGTCTTTTGGAAATATGGAGATGTACAGGTGGAAAGATCCACAAGAATGGCCCTAAGGGGGACTGGCCAAGGACAGAGAGGTGCTTGCTCTTATTCTTATGGGGAGGCCTTGTTCTTCATTGAGGGGTAAATATATTCTGGCTTGGAACCCTGATCCTAAGGGAACCTACTCGGTAGCCTATGGTTATCAGGTTCTTGATAAGCAAAAGTATGGGAGTCTTCCTGTCACTTGGTGGAAAAATGTGTGGAACAAATTTTCCTAGCCAAAATGTAACTTCTTTCTCTGGTTGGTAGCTCATAATAAATGCCTCACTTGGGATAATGTGAGGAAGAGGGGATTTCAGGGTCCCTCTTTTTGTGTCCTTTGCAGTAAGAATGAGGATGACTCTTCTCATTTATTTTTCCAATGCTCCTTTGCCAGAGACATTTGGCACCGTTGGTGGAGCACCTGGAACCATCCATGTTTTCATGTGTTGTCCCTGGTGGAGTTTTGGAGTAGTCTAGGCAGACCTCCGGCCAAGGCCCCCTTCCTTCGGGTGGCTTGGAATTTGGGCCCTTCTTGCATCATCTGGAAAATTTGGCTCGAACAAAACCGACGCATATTTCAGGGCAGTTATTTGGTTGTTCAACAGATCTGGCAAAGGATCTTGTATATGGTTCAGGAAACCATCCATAGCAAATGTGATGTGGACCCTCTTTTGGATTCTAGGGAGAAGAAGGTACAACAAGCCCTTGGTCTCTTTGGGGATGGTGTGAACTCTTCTAGCCCTAGTAGGGTTCCTCAACTCAGCAAGAAGGTTAGGAGAGATGGTAGGTGGAGGCCACCCCCTAGAGGAGTTTTAAAAATTAATACTGATGGATCATCCAGGGGTAATCCTGGACATGCTGGCATTGGCGGTGTTGGGAGAGATTCTACTGGTGGTGTCAGTTTTTTCTTTTCCATTTATAAAGGTGTTCACTCCAACAATTTTATGGAAGCTCTTGCAATTCTTGAGGCCTTGCGGAGGGGGTTTTCTCTTGGCTGGCATAGGATTATCTGCGAGTCTGACTCTCAAATTGTGGTTAATATTTTAAATAGTAAAAGGGTGGAGGAAGTTAATTGGCAGTTGGCCTCTGTAGCCATTCAGATTCTTAGAATGAGTGAAGAGTTTGAATTTATATCCTTTGTGCACATTCCAAGGGAATGGAATGTGGTTGCTGATTACCTGGCCAAAAGGGCTTCTGAGCTACTGGATCCTTGGAGTATCGATAATTGGGAGAGTCTCTCATCTGGGGACTCTCAACGCCTGTGGGAGTTGATCCACAAGGATGTACAGACTTAATGTGGTTTGTTCTTGTTGTATTTTTTGGGTGTCATTCTAGTCTAGTGGTTTTAGCCTATTTGGCTATTTATTTGAGTCCTGGTTGGAAGCTCAGTTGTACTCTATAATCCAGACTTTTTATCAATAAATTTTTACCCCTTTATTTAAAATATATGAAAATTTATATGATGGAGAATTTTCAAAGGTGCATGGCTCCTTTACATGCAAGGTGGTTGTCTAAGAACTTTAAGTCGTAATGTTGAGATGTTTGCTTGACTCATTTTTAATTTCCTTTTGTATGACGTACTATGTTAACACTATAACTACATGCTTTTTTCATTGTCCTCCTTAATATCTACTTCCCTATAAAATTTCAAGTCAATTCAATGGTTGGAGCAAAAGTTATGCCCTCCGGAAGATAGACTCCTGCATAACACTTATTAGTGACCATTTTATGAGTTATTTTTTAATTTATTTGTGAGTTATATTTGAATAAACTATTGCCATTATTGTATATTTTATATTTCAATTTTATGTTTAGTTTTGTGGTTCATTATATTAAATGTTAAGCATCAAGAGCTAACAATGGTATCAGAGTCATAAGGGAGAGATTGATAGGAGATAGAGATATTTCTATTACAAGATTTGAAATTTGATATTTGGCTAGAGTCTTTCCATAGGGTTGCAGAAAAACTTGTAAATATTAGGACTTAGAATAAATTTTACCTCTAGAAAACTAGTGAAATTTATTGATTTCAAAATTTTGAAGATTTGAATGAACTTGATTGCTATCATCTAATATTTTATTGCAGAAAATTAGTTCTTAGAAGTTGATAAGCTTCCTACAATAGATAGAGAAGAATTTCACCTTCGATTTCTTGAAATTCTATGTGCTTTCCTTGCACAAGAATTGATTTTGGGATTGCAGCAAAAGAGTAGACATTGAAGATTAAGGAGGCCCAAGAAAAATGTCTCCTTAAATATTGAAGGTTGAAGATTGAGGAGACATAAGAGAAGAGGTCCAATATAAAATTGAAGAGAGAAGAAAGAAAGAGGCTAGAGAAGCCCTATTGAAGATTGAGAAAAAAAAGACCCAAGAAAAGAGGTCCCATAGAATATTTGAGAAAGGAGATATGAGATTTGAGAAAGAATATTAAGGAGGCCTGGGAAAAGTTCTCATTGAAATTTGGAAGGAGAAAGCAAGAAGAAGAAACTCCTAAAAAGAGATAATCACCTCAAAATTGGGATAATTATCACCATCTGACGACAAGCCCAAAAATATTTGTGAAACTAATTCAAAGAGGAAGGATTTGGCAAAGAGTTTTTCAGTTTATGAGAAGGTATTTTTTGAAGACTTCAAGACTGTCATGACCCTCCCTTGCCAGATTTGTTTTTTGATGAACTTATGTCTTGCTATGTTGCTTTATTTATGGAAGGTTTATCTATTACAAATTTAGCTATGCAAAACACATGTGTTTAATAGGAATTGTGAGATGTGCAATTACTAATGGGATGATGGATAATTTCATGCTTAATGTTCTTGCAAATGAAATCATTATGCTGAAAATGAGACTACTAATGGAATTGCATTATTACAGGAACATGTTTCTCTCATGATTAGAAGAAATACTAATCACCAAATGAGATGTAATAAAATAAAAAAGAAAAAATACATGATGTCTATTTCGTCATTCAACTCGCATAGTAAGGATGATTTTTTTTTAATTACAGTGCACAGTATAAACCCAATTAAGGGAAATTGGATTGAGTAGACAAAATTGATGTTACATACTAACTCCATTTTGTGAGTGTAGGTAATTAAAGGATTTATTACAATAAGAATGGATAGGTAGATATTGCATTCAATCAATAATTTTCCTCATTTTCACAAAAACTATTGAAGAATATTACATTATTTGGTACATGCTAATGTACACCCATGGCACCTTCATGGTACAATTATAAATATGTAATAGATTAGGGTTAAGTCTTCATTTTAAGGAGTGTTTTATATTTTTCCTTTTATGAAAGTTTTAATGTGTAGGAAATGCACAAGTGTGTTGGCAATTTTGGATACATTGGGTACATTGCATTTGCTCAAGTGTTGATGTTGTCATTGATGTCAAGAAACGGAAGGGTTTTTGTGAAAACCAAGGCAAAAAAAATAAAAGGTTTTATTTAAAACCATGGACAACAGATTTGAAATGGGTTTTTCTTAAAACCCAAGTTGGCTCTTCGTTTCGTTGAAAAAGATGCCCCGATGATGAAGATATTTAATTTTAAATATTTAGTTTAAATTTTATTTATTTAAAATTTAAATTAATATTTTAAATTAAATTAAAGTACTTTCCATCGTGGTTGGAAATGCCGACGTATTTGGAAATAAAGGGCAAAGTAAAAGTGCATATATAATGAAGCTATTAAATCCATTTAATGAAGTGTGAGGTGGGAAAACGACGTAAGTAACAAGACGATTTCGGATATAAGTAAGAAGTCCATCTAACATCTGCGTTTGCGTGTGGAATGAAGAAATATCGTTGAGGAGGAGAACTATTTCAAACACTGGCATCAATTCATAGATTGATTTGGAGGTTCGTCGCTGTTTGAGAAGACATCCATTTCGCTGTACAATTCAGAGACAGCTTGCTTCTATTGAGAAGAGCATTTCAGGAGAAAGCGCAGAGCTCCTGAGATCAAATATTACATGAAGGATACATGTTTGAGAGTAAAAACATATGTCCCAACCGTTTCTTTAGCACGAGTGGCTAGCATGTGTTAAACGCTGCAGTAACTAAAACTCATCGTGAGGCTAGCACAGTTGGCAAGCAAGCAAGCACTTGATGCAGGAATTTTGCAGTTCGAATCTCATAGAGTGTAGCAAGTAAGTGCCAGAAACTCTTTTTGAATAAAAGGTATGTTTTCATAATTATTTTATTAGTATATGTGGGAGTTATAAGGGATGGTATAAAGTTCCCTTTAATTGTATTGTGGTGTTATTGAGGGGTATCTTTCCTTAATGGAAGTGGGTGTTGATTTAGGTGTTTGTGAAATTAAATCCTAGGGAGATATAAGGGTTGTCAAGTTAATTTAAATATATTACAATAAGGGTATTATTTTAGTTAATTTAAATATATTATAATAAGGGTATTATTTTAGTAGGGAGTTATAAGGTTATGCAATGTTGTGATTTATTTTATTTTATGGTACAAGTGGTTTTAGGAGAGATAAGGAAGTTGTGCAATTAAAGACCTTGGTGATGATTATTGAAAAGTGGATTTATGTTGATTATGTAGTGATCTACTAACCCTTGTGAAGATTGGCAAAAGAATGTTGTGATGGTGGCAGATTTCCAAAGGGGTTCCTTCACTTCAATAAGGTATGGGCACATTCTTCTTATGAGTAATGAGTGGTGTATGTTATTCCTGAAATAAGATTGGAGTGAAAAGGTTTTCAACAAGGTTTCCTTTGGTTGAGTGTAAGTCCTAGTTTTTGGTTTGTTGAAGACTACTTATGCATTGTTATCATTGATGAGAGTTTTGGTGAATGCATAAATCTGGTTTGAGGTAGTGGAAGCATTGTGCACTAGGGTTTATGATTGTGAGTCTTGCTACTTGCTTTGAGTTGGTGAAACCCTTAGTTGGCTATTTTGATATTGCTTTGGATATATTGCTTGACTATTTTGAAGTATAAAGGAAAAAGTAAAAAGAGGTCTTATACTTTTCACCCCCCCTCTCAGTATAAGCTTGTGTTCTTCAATTGGTATCAGAGCGGGTTCCTTCAGAAGGTTTAACAGGTTGAAGGAAAAGCTAGTAAAGAACACAATGGATCATTCAAGTGGCAATGCAACACCTATTCTTGATGGGTCAGATTTTGGTCTTTGGAGTGCAAGGATGAAGGTTCATCTAATGGCACTTGGGAATGAGGTTTGGGAAGTAATTGAAGATGAGTACACTATTCTTGAACATGGTTTTAATACTAAAGAAGAGGCTCCTACATCACAACAATTCAAAAGCAATGAATGCAATCTTGAAAGGCTTACAGAAAGCAGATCTCACCAAAGTAATTCATTGCAATACAGCTAGTGAAATGTGGAATCAGTTGAAGGTGGTTCATACGAGTGATACAAATGTCAGAAATGCCAAGCTGAGACACTTCAAAGGTATGTTTGAACAACTCAAAATGAATGATGATGAAAATATTAGTGACTACATGCTTCATATGGATGAAGTTGTTAACTCCATGAAATACTTAGGTCTTGAGCTTGCTAAAAATGATGTTTGTGATAAGATTTTAAGATCTCTTACTAATAGATTTAGTGAAAATATTTCTGCTATTGAGGAAGCTAAATATTTGGATAAGTTGAAAAAATATGAGCTCCATAGTATACTTGCAGCATTTGAGTTGAGAACTCAAGTGAAGGTTGATATCAAGAAGGAGGTAGCTTTCAAGACTACCAAGAATTCCAAAGGTAAACATCTTCAAGAGAGTGATGAGTCTTCTGATGATGAAGAGGCATATTACAGCAAGAAATGCAAGTTCTTTAGAAAGCACAAAAATATAAAAAATGTGAGATGTTTCAATTGTGGAAAGTTTGGTCATTATGCTACTAACTGTACTATTGCCAAGGATGAAAGTGATGAAGTTAAACAGGATTGTAATAACAAGGATTCTGAAAGACATAGGCATCAAAGGAAGAAAAAATATGAGCACAACAATAAAGGAAAGAGGTATTCTCACAAGCACAAGAAGAGCTTCTACCTAGACAAAGAAAGTAAGTGTTCTAGCAGTGATAGTGAAAGTTCTTCAAGTGATAATGAAAATGAGATGTTGTTCATATTAGAAAAAAAGGAAGAACCGAAACATAGATTCATTATTATGAAATGTCTTAGATGTGGAAATTTTGGTCACCTTGAGGATGATTGCACAAATAATGAATTGGTTGTTAGTATGTATGAGGATGCTTCAGAAAATCATAAGGAAGATGCATGTATGGTTTTTGAAAAGTGTAGCACCTCTATTGATAAGAAATCTGAAAAAGGCTTTGATGATTCTAAAAGCAAACATATAGAGGAAAGTGAAGTAGATCTTAAAGGTGAACTTATTAGTGCTCTTAGTGCTTTGAAAAAGGAAAGAAAGAATAATGCTAGACTCAAGGATAAGTTAGATGAATGTTGTATGGAGAGAGATGAACTTATAGAAAGTCTTGATGTCTCTATGGCTAATGCACAAGAACTCAAGAATGAGTTAGAATCTAAGGTGCTTGAGTATAGTGAATTAGAACAAAAAATGGATTCTTTGAAAGGGGAAAATAAAAAGTACAAGGATAAGCTGGATAGGTTTCAAGAAAGCTCCAAAAAGGTTAAATCTCTCATCCAAAGTCAAAGAAATCCAACAGATAAAATAGGTCTTCGTTTTGTTAAGCCTCACAAGAAACAAGTTGGAGAGTCTAGTAAGAGATTCCAAAAGGAAGAGAATTCTAATGAGGAAAATATTTCAGATCATGAGTCCTTGAATGATAGATGCATAGAAACAGAAAACAAATTTCGAAATGATAAGAAGGAGAAGTTTTCAGGACCTGAGAAGTCAAATAAAGGAAAGTTTCAAGGCAGATGTTTTTCTTGTCACAGGTTTGGTCACATGGATGTACATTGCATGGCTTAGGTGAAGAAGGTAAATAATAGTTTCAGAAGTAGTGATTTCTTTTATGGATATTGCTACTCTTGCAAATCAGTTTGGGCACAAGGCAGTTCATTACAAGGCAAATGACAGGAACAGGTTTAGTCAAAACAGGTGGATTCAAAGAACAGGTATGCCTCAAAGAAATAACATTGTTACTTGTTATAAGTGCAACAATGAAGGTCACACAGTCAGACAGTGTAGAGCTGAAATTCTAGAATACAGGAATAGGAACAGTGGCATGATCAGGTCCAAGGATCAAAAAAATGATAGGAATAGGAATATGAAAAAAGAGTTCAAGAGAAGGCCTGGCAAGGAAGTTATAGACATTGATGATGATCAGTGCCTAATGAGAGTTTTACTCCCACCCCAGAATTAATCACCTCAACAGGAGGTGGGGGAGGGACTAAGCTAAGAGGCTCATTCTTAGTTTCGAGCCCCAAAGGTGGCCCTTTGCCATTGATGACAAAGGGGGAGAGATATGAGTAAGGGGGAGAGCTTCAAGTAAAGAGGAAAGCTTCAAGTCAGGGGGAGCAAAACTTCAAAGGTAGATTCTCAGTTGTGGGTTTCATTTTTGGCTCTTGAAGATGTGTTTTTAGTAAAGTTTTGCCATCAATGACAAAGGGGGAGATTGTTGGCAATTTTGGATACATTGGGTACATTGCCTTTGCTCAAGTGTTGATGTTGTCATTGATGTCAAGAAACGGAAGGGTTTTTGTGAAAACCAAGGCAGACAAAATAAAAGGTTTTATTTAAAACCATGGACAATAGATTTGAAATGGGTTTTTCTTAAAACCCAAGTTGGCTCTTCGTTTCGTTGAAAAAGATGCCCCGGTGATGAAGATATTTAATTTTAAATATTTAGTTTAAATTTTATTTATTTAAAATTTAAATTAATATTTTAAATTAAATTAAAGTACTTTTCGTCGTGGTTGGAAATGCCGACGTATATGTAAATAAAGGGAAAAGTAAAAGTGCATATATAATGAAGCTATTAAATCCATTTAATGAAGTGTGAGGTGGGAAAAAGACGTAAGTAACAAGACGATTTCATATATAAGTAAGAAGTCCATCTAACATTTGTGTTTGCATGTGGAATGAAGAAAGATCATTGAGGAGGAGAACTAATTTGAACACTAGCATCAATTCATAGATTGATTTGGAGGTTCGTCGCTGTTTGAGAAGACATCCATTTCGTTGTACAATTCGGAGGTAGCTTGCTTCTATTGAGAAGAGCATTTCGGGAGAAAGCGCAGAGCTCCCGAGATCAAATCTTACGTGAAGGATGCATGTTTGAGAGGAAAAACATATGTCCCAACATTTTCGGTAGCATGAGTGGCTAGCATGTGTTAAACGCTGTAGTAAGTAAAACTCATAATGAGGCTAGCACAGTTGGAAAGCAAGCAAGCACTTGATGCAGGAAGTTTGCAGTTTGAATCTCGTAGAGTGTAGCAAGTAAGTGCCAGAAACTCTTTTTGAATAAAAGGTATGTTTTCATAATTATTTTATTAGTAGATGCGGGAGTTATAAGGAATGGTATAAAGTTCCCTTTAATTGTATTGTGGTGTTATTGAGGGGTATCTTTCCTTAATGGAAGTGGGTGTTGATTTAGGTGTTTGTGAAATTAAATCCTAGGGAGATATAAGGGTTGTCAAGTTAATTTAAATATATTACAATAAGGGTATTATTTTAGTTAATTTAAATATATTATAATAAGGGTATTATTTTAGTAGGGAGTTATAAGGTTATGCAATGTTGTGATTTATTTTATTTTATGGTACAAGTGGTTTTAGGAGAGATAAGGAAGTTGTGCAATTAAAGATCTTGGTGATGATTATTGAAAAGTGGATTTATGTTGATTATGTAGTGATCTACTAACCCTTGTGAAGATTGGCAAAAGAATGTTGTGATGGTGGCAGATTTCCAAAGGGGTTCCTTCACTTCAATAAGGTATGGGCACATTCTTCTTATGAGTAATAAGTGGTGTATGTTATTCTTGAAATAAGATTGGAGTGAAAAGGTTTTCAACAAGTTTTCCTTTGGTTGAGTGTAAGTCCTAGTTTTTGGTTTGTTGAAGACTACTTATGCATTGTTATCATTGATGAGAGTTTTGGTGAATGCATAAATCTGGTTTGAGGTAGTGGAAGCATTGTGCACTAGGGTTTATGATTGTGAGTCTTGCTACTTGCTTTGAGTTGGTGAAACCCTTAGTTGGCTGTTTTGATATTGCTTTGGATATATTGCTTGACTGTTTTGAAGTATAAATGAAAAAGTAAAAAGAGGTCTTATACTGTTCATCCCCCCCTCTCAGTATAAGCTTGTGTTCTTCAAAGTGTCATGTAATTTATAGTCCAAGTGCAGATTGAGAGAATGTGCACAAGTGTCTTGTATGTACAAGTGCAAATATGTAATATGAGGATGTGCACAAGTTTATTAGATTAGGAGTGCATGTAGAAGTGTAGGAGTCATGTAGATGTGTGCAATGTCATAGAGTCAAGTGTGCATGCAAGAAGAAAGTAAAGAGTCTAGTATGCAAGTGGCAAGATGATAAGCCAAAGGTCATGTGACTTTTCATAGAGAGCAATAGTCAAGTACTTTAAGATTCACATTACTATGGATATATTATGGAGATGATATTCCATAAGAAGTAGATATGGATATTATATTACTCAATTTTAAAGAGGTATACAAAAGGAATAAAGATTGTATATAGATTTTGAGTAATGAATATTGTAAGTTTTTTTCATGCATAGTTCTTGAATGAATTAGGCCATTTACATTCATATTTTATTATATAAGTGAATTTCTATTTTAAATAATATATAAGTGTTCATATATATATATATATATATATATTAATTTGCTCATATACTATTCTACTCATTATATTGTTATTTTTTACTTTAATATTTTGGCTATTTTTTTTATTGGGACCTATGAAATTCTATGGTAGTAAGGCTTAAAATTTCAACACCAACAATACAATTATAGGTAGGTTTAAGAAATTAATATTCATCCATCCTTTTCCTTTTAAATATTATAATTATTGTCCATATAAATGCAAAACAAAAAAATCAAATGGAAATCGTTTTAACAATAATGAATATTTTTATGGCAATAGTCAAGCCTTTATGGCAACTCAAATTGTTCTATCCCTTCATAGTCATGTTTCATAATATGTAAACCAATGCCCCTTTCTACCATAGAGAAACACTTGTAATCCCTTTTTACTCATCTAAAACACCCTAAAGCATACAAGTTGGATGTCAATAAGGGAGTGTAGCATGATACAACAATAATACTCTTAAGTAAGTTTTAATGATAGTATTCTATGAAGCATATTGAACTTTATACTAGAGGACAATGCTCTAATTACTACCTTTTAAAAAACATTATTAGAATAACCAAATTTACAATAGAACTTCGTAAGCATGCACCTATTGCAAGGATAATACTAAACCTACCTTGTTTGCAATCGAAATTTTTACATGCTCTACCATATTTAATGGGGCCATTCCTATCCTATATGAATTCAATTGGTATTGAATAATAATATATTTTGCATTCATCACAGCTCACAACTCAACAAGGACCATTGGTTTAAGGTTATATAATTTTTAAAAAAATTCAACTTGTCTTCTATCCTAAAACTCTATCAACCCCAATGTAAATGAAATTACTACATAGCTTCCTAATAAATAAAACTTATAACATGTCCATCTCAATGGGACCTACCATAATTAGGCATCAAGCATTCAAAAAATTTAGTTCCCTATCTACTATGATCAATTAAATAAGATAATTCTATGAAACACCTGCATAGTCATGTACATAAATGTTCTTATCTTAATTTAAAAAGTGTTGTATGTGATTTCTTATAATCATAAAATAATGACTTATTTTATTAGATACAAACTATACACTTACTATAAATTTTGATTTCAAAATAAATTGCTTGTTCATAACTTTACTGCGGTAAAATTATTTATCTATTTTTACTCCTTCATATAAACATTCTAATTAACAAATACCAAATTTTAAAAAAGTTTTGGATGTGATTTCTTATAATCATACAATAATGACTTATTTTATTAGATACAAACTATACACTTACTATAAATTTTGATTTCAAAATAAATTGATTGTTCATAACTTTACTGCAGTAAAATTATTTATCTATTTTTATTCCTTCATATAAACATTCTAATTAATAAATGTCAATTTTGTTTTAACACACAATGTACACAATTACACACATATCACGGTTTGAACCTTAGACCTCTCAAAAAAAATCCAAAGCCCTAGCCACTACATTGTGCCCATTGTAACACAAATGTTAAATTAAAAAAAAAGCAATTATTTGTACAATTTACATTTTACTTAAGATCATTAATGATATTTAAATTAGGAAGTTGTTATTCTTGACCTTAAATGACATGAAAATTCAATGCACAACCCATCATTATTTTTGTTTTTAAAAATAAATATTATGTTAAAATATAATAACATTGTTCATTTCCCTCGTCAATAGTTGTATTAATACCTCTCTTTGCATGAATAATAGCTCCTCTCAACCAATTGTGTAGGTTTGTGCTAAGAATGGTCCACAAGGTAACCCTTGTTCTCCCGATGTATTTCTTCCATTGCTTGAATTTGATTTTGCATATCATTGTTTAGAATCATTCACCCTTGTTGAGTATTTCATTGGATACATCCCTAATGAGTCTCTCCTTAGGGCCTAGGTTAACACAACTTGGAATCCTCAAGAAGTCCAACGAATGATGGTTCAAAACCTTACAAAGGGTTTTTTTTTTTTCATTTTGCTTTGTGAAAAAATCTCACACTAAGACAATTTACAAGCATGGCCTTTGGTACATGAGAAGCTCTTTGCTTGTTTTTTCTCATTTGAATCATGAATTTTTTGTTTCTGAGGAAAGATCTACTAAAGTTATTATGTGAGTAGAATTCCCAGGACTCCCTCTACCTTTTTGGCCCTTTCTTAGTCGCATAGTAGCCCCTTTAGGGTATGTCATTTTGGTGGAGGTGGACAAATTTTTCCATGCACATCCTCAAAAATGTGTTTGCATCAAGATTGATACTTATTGAGATATCAAGGAGACTATTGACATACAAGTTGGTGATATTATGTTATCCTAGTGAGTCCTCTACATTAATTTGCCAAAAACATGTTTTCAGTGTCAGTCGTCAACACACAAGATCAGATATTGTCCCTACATAACAAGGAAAAGTAGAGGCCCACCACTCTGAGTGCGCCCACTCCTCAACCTTAGGAGGATGGATGGTTGGATGATGGTAGGATGGCAAAAAAATACATGTTTGGCTACTTCTAAAGGTACACAGTCCAATTCAACACATGTCTCAAAGTCGGTATAAAAGGGTATACAAGAAAAAACTAGTCCCCCAATTGAAACTACCAACAATGAGGCTCCTCAGTCTCAACAGATTCATACCCCAAAAACTGCAATAGTAGTTACTTCACAATTTGTCCAACCAGCCAGTCCTTTAGTACATTCCCCCCTGGCTAGCGCAAGGTGCTCCCATAGCCTAAGAAAGGGATATGTAGAAGAAGATGCCACTCTAGAGAAGCAAATTTATATGACCAATGTTCAGTTGGACAATTATGTTCCTAATTCATCCAACAACTACAGTGTGTTGGACTATCTTAGGGACGATGAGGATATATCGTTGGAAGCAGAACCATCATCGCTAGAATTTGTGGTTCCTATGGAAGAAGCAAATCTAATATCCCTCCCTTTCTGTGCAGTTTCAGCATTCTCGTAGTCCTTGAAAGAGAAAGAAGATGAAGACAATCTACTCGAAAAAAAAGTTTCACCCATCTGACCCAATTGTTCTAACACCTTTGAGGCATTGACTTTGAACAGATACATGATGACAAAATCTACTTGGTGCTTAGCGTTATAAATTTATAGTTTAAGGTTTTTCTATTCTAGTTTATTTTTCTATACTTAATTATGTTGTTTTTTCGCCCTAATTCTGGTTTTGATCGTATGAGTAGCTTTATGTCCCAAATTATGATCTTTCCAACTCTTTTATTATAACCTCTTTGAATATAATTGCTGATTACAATAAAAAAAAATTATAAGCTCGTTTAGCTAGTAAGTGTTTTTCCATCTCGTTAAGATACCCAAGTTTATATTTTACAATAATCAAACCACATGAACATAAAAACCCAAGAGAAACCATATACGATAGAATCTAGTGAACTTCTTTGTTTACAGCACTAAGAATAAAATATGGCAACATTAATTTCACAAAGTATTTATACGTGTTACAAGTATGCGACCTGTCTCCATTAAGGTACTAGACACGTAAGGCAACATAAGAGGCTGGCCAAAGGAGTAATTTTAGACCTGAAGTGGAAAAGCAACGAAGGAATTTACTTTTGCTTTATTTAATATCTAGTTATGCCAATTGTAAGTAGCTTTGTTTCATACTCCCTAACCTTCAATATGTCAAAAATTTGAAAGGACATGTCGCAGCTTTTTGACAATCACATGACAAGGGTGACTAAGGAACTCTAGTACATCTTATAATAAGAATTATTTTACTATCAACCGCATATTATGAACGGTGATATTGGCGTCGACGCCAATTCCAACGCCCATCACGTTTAAGCAGAATAGTAAAAAGGGAAGTTGCGTGGGTAACAAAATTACCATCGTGATTCGTATTCGGTGAAACTTTCAATTCCAGCTAGGGTACTCTATGTTTCCATATTTTTAGCTGGAAGATGCCTCGACGTGGAGCCAGATGAATACTGCTAATGCCAATCAATTTACTCGGAATAACTCTTTCCTTACTCAATCTACACACTCTTCTAAAACATCAACGCCTACCACAAGCAACGATTGCTCTGTTTTGTCCTTCATCGCTGCTTCCGAAAAGTCCGTAGAGTATGGCTCGACCACCGTACAACTCCACGACGGAGATCGACCCCAATGTTCAAAAAGCTGCAATAAAAAGGGGGCAATTTGATGCTTCCAAACTCGAAGCAGATCTTCATAATGTTACGCAAAGGGAATCCTCTGCTGCATTTGGCTGCTGCAGCAGGAAACGTGGAATTCATCAAACAACTCCTCCAAAACCCCCAATGTCACGCATGAATTCGTACACAACACCAACATCGATGTTTTATGAAGCTGCTCAAGGAAGTCATCAGAAGCCGCGGAGGCTCTATTACTTCACCACAAAAGTCTTATTTACATTCTCAACAATCTTAAGCAAATGGCGGTCTTTAAAGCTTGCGAAAGCGGTGATCTGTTCACGGTGAAGACGCTGGCGGAAGCGGACCCTTCCACCCTATATATAAAGGAGGCAGCGGCAGGCCGAACGTGTTTACATGTTGCGGTAAATCGTCTGGATCCGGGTAAGGATATTCTTTGTTCACGTGTTTTGTTAATTTTCATAATTAAAACTGTCAGTAACTAATGCCGCTTTCTCCGTTGTGTAGATCTGCTAAATTGTGTATTAGACGCTGTTGGCAAACAGCATACTCTAATCAAAGAACAGGACAACAATGGCAATACAGTGTTGCACCTGGCCGTACAGAGAAACCGCGTCTACACGGTAAGGCTCTTATCGCAGTTTCAGCCCGCTCTGTGTTATTCCTGTAATTGCAACGGAGAAACTCCGTTTTGTATGGCTGCGAAGCTGGGGCTTTTGGATATAGTAAAAGAGCTGATAAACTGCAGGCCAAATTCTCTGGAGATAAGGGACGGGAATGGTAAGAATGTTCTACACTTGGCGGTGGAGCACAGACAGGCTAGTGTTGTTAAATTTCTAACTCAAAGAGTAGACCTGTCCCAGCTCATAAACCAGCCGCTTCCCCCCACCTCCCAAAAACAAAAAAAACACATGTTCATCCGCAAGGCAAGGGAACAAGCAAAGACAATGATCCTTATTCGACAGAGAAGAACGAGGGACAAAACATCTGAAAAGTGTAGGAAACACACCTCTACACATCGCAGCAAGCATGAAACACTTGCCGTAAGTATATTTGTTGTTGTTGTTATCATAAATCATTGTTTCGTAAGGAATTCGTTGCTGTAATAATTGATTGACATTTTCGAAGATGGTGGAGTTGCTGCTGACTATGCCCGGAGTGAACAAGACCGCAATTAACGATGAAGGTTTAACGCCGTTGGACATTGCCAAGGACAACACAGAGTATCACGATCCGTACAACATCATAGGAAAGATAATGTTTTTGGCATAATTCTCCCAACATTGTTGGAGGTAACGTTTTTATGATTTAAAAAAAAAAAAAAAAACAACTACAATGATCTCAAACTAATGACAATTTAATTTTCTTACATCTTACAATTAAGTAATGCTACATAAATAGTATTCTTAAGGTTTAGTTTTAAGCTAACAACATCTTAAAACTTTGTCTTTGGTCAAACATTGATCAACCAAGCTAATATCTCGACATTACAACAAAGAATTAATTAAAATGCTAAAACTAAGTAGTAGACTTAAACTTAAGAACTTAGGAATAATGTTGAATATTTCAACATTCTCCCCCTTGATGTTGATGGAAGTTCATCAACATCACAATATTGGAAGAAACTCAGTTTTTTTCATCTCTTCCAGTTTCCTAACAAGAAATAAAAAATTGTAAAATTTTGTCTTGGGCACTCCTTCCACTTTTGGTGTGGGATATCCTCCATTTTAGTTGTTTCTTCTTCCTACAAGTAACTGAGTGCCACATTTTTATGAGCTAATCCCCCTTCATCAAAAGATCCTACAAATTATGAAATTCCCATAATGCTGCAAGTATTGGTTCTCACTAACCAATCTAGAACATTTCTTTCATCATTCTTTTCATGGTCTTCAAAACATATTTCAGCTCCTAATACTCCTCCTGAGTATGTACAATGCATCATATTATGTAGATGGTTTTGCCATATTACAATTTCACATACCTCTACACAGATCTCCAAACAAAATATAGTTATGCAATAATTAGTTACAAATGCAAAAAATAATTATTGCTCCTCACACAATGTTTCACTCTTTACTATGGCTTTACATGATTCCTTCCAAGGAATTTTAAACATAAAATACAACCAACACATATCCATGGTTTTCATCATCATGTTATCCATGTTCTTTGCAAATGAAAGAACTTCATCCAATGATGTCTCTACAAGACAATCATCTCTCAATAATACCTTTTTAAGACATTCTCCTCCCGTATTCAAATATTTGGTTACAAAAAACAAATCATTAATCACAAAAATATTACCTCCAATATGATCGGATTTGGTGCTCCCCATAAAGCTGTTTTGTGGTATATCATTTTCACTATATGTTGCTTCAAGATCAACAATCAACTCTTCACTAAGAGTTCTCCTCCTTTGTTCAATCCATGTTTGTGTGTTGAAACACCATTCCTTAAAATAATCATACATTGTTGCTTATTCAAGACAAATATTTTCCTTCACACTCGAAGTGAGTGATCTACATTCATGAATGATGTTTCCTTTGCCATTACAACAAGAAAATCAACAATCTCATTTTCATTTTATGTTTCTATCTCATTTGCTCTCTCACTTTCCACCTCCCAAAAGAGATAATCATTTGTGCTATTTTATTCATACAAATCATTTTATTCTTTGAGATTCACAAAATCTCTCTTCACACAAACTTATTGGGCTGATGAGCAAGAAGTATTTCTATTTGTCACATTCTTATCCCCCTTTAGAGGAACTCTAACAATTTTATCTTCTCCTTGTAGGAGATATTCATTTGCTATGTCAAGAGAGCATACATCCATTCCAAGTGAATGGTCTTCATCATAAGTGAGCCAATGGTCTTCCATGAACATTTCTCCTCCATCATCATACCAACAATTTTTGGTTGGCTCTTCATCATTCTCCTCCATGAGAATATTAGGTGCATTCTCAATAATGCACTCTTCATGTGTGAGACATTCTCCATCATACACATCTCATTGTGGTGTTCTTCTAGCAAGGAACACTCTAATGTGATTTTTTCTCTTCCTTCATATTCAAAGTCTTCTTCCACTTTAGAGTGGTCTTTATGCTTAGATTTTAGACTTATATCTCACTTTGGAGGAACTCCAACATAGGCAAAATCTCCAACATAGGTCTCGTCTCCTTGTAGAGACTCTTCACGACCTGTAACTCCATAAAAATATACTATAACATTTTTCATGAGAATATCATAAACATTATTAACCTCATTAATATGGGTAAGATCAACATTTTAAAAAACTATAGGTACTCCATGAAGCACAAATATTGAACAACAGTACTTGGAGATTCAATCTCCCCTTCAATATCAATAATGCCCTCTTCAAGTGCTTCATAAACAACCTCTAGAACAACTATGCACTCCTCTTCATCTACATAACTCACAAAGCTTCTACAAGAAGCAAAACCTCTCTTGCCTCCTCTTCATTTGGAAGCATAAATACCTCTTCTTCTCAAATTTTCCTCATAGACTCTATACGTCTCTTCTTTTTGCAATGAAACATCTTCAAAAAATAAGGCCTGATCTCTTTTTTTTCACAAAATCATCATAAGTGAATTCATAATCTTGTAGATTATCATTCACACAATCAAATTTACAATCTCTTAAATTGTCTTCAAAAACATTTTCAAAAATATCTCCTTAAAAATCTTCTATATTTTAACTTAACTCATTCTCAACATTATCAAAAAATTATTTTAACATTTGCCAAACATCAAATGTTGATATACAATGCTTAATAAGAGGGAAAACATTTGTGTTATACCTCTTCTTAATGTCATGAGTGCCATAAAATTGGTGTGCTGTTCCTCCTTATTTTGTCTTCTCTCTGCTTCTTCTAGGTTGTTCCAACATGGTGGCTCCTCATATCGACTCTCTACAATGTCCCACAAACCTTTGTCTATAAGTAATATCTTCATCTTGATATACCAATACTCATAATTAAACCCATTACATTCAGGAATGGGCAGGTTGTTATTGGCAGCTATTGATGTCAATAAAAAAAACTTTGGAATAATGTAGATAGCTTCTAATACGATATTTTTTGCAATAAAAAGCAGCATCAGATCTTCTTTTACTGCATAGTCACCTCCTTCCTCTGATTGTAACAATACATATTTTTTTATTTACCAAAATTGCAAGCACCAAATTTATCATATATTGGCTAATACTGATTGAAACAAACTAAAATTTTTAATGTAGACTTTTGATATACGTATCTGAAAACCCACTAAATTTCAAAAGCAAATTCACACGAATTATAAATATGTGATCAATTTACTTTCGCCCTTTCTAGATCTTAAAGTTTTTTTGAGACAACCTTAATGTTTTTCACATAAATCAATCCATACAGCCCCAATTGTTTTTGAAAATTAAACGTTGTATTCCTGAGATGATAATATGAAAACCCTCTGAACTTTAGAATAAAATTAGCAAAGGTGTAAAAGATGTGATCATTTACTTTTTCCCTTTTATCATAATTCTGGATCTAGAATTTTTTGAAGAAAAAAATAAATATTCACACAAATCAATCAATACAGATCCAAAAAACCTAAAATTTTGTTTGAATTATTATTTTATCTAAATAAAATTTCTCCCAAAATTTTAGAAGAAAATACCATTTCGTCCACCTTATAAAACCATTTTATTTCAAAACTCAAAATGCTAATAAAATCAGAAAATGAGCTCCAAATCACCTAAAATTTTTATTGCATCCTATTGAAAAACTTATATAAAAACCCTCAAAATTTCATCATAAAATAAATTAGGATACATTATATATAAATAATTTACTCAAGATCTTATTAGTTCACTCTAGTGAAAAAGCCTCTTGATGTCACTCTTCTTTGATCAAACACAATGTCTAGATCCTTACAAATTTACTAAGTGCCAGCTACTTGAGTTTCTCTAATAAAGTGTATGCTTTAGATATCTTCATGCCACTCTCCACAAGTTTTGATCCATCTGAGCAAACTTGGGATACTCTAATACCAAATGAGAATTAGTAGTAAAATTGTTCTATTAATTAAATCAAGATTACATGCTTTTATAGAGCTTGGAGAAAATAGAAAAAACTACAATGGTTTTGAGAGAATAATACCAAACTAACGACAATCCAATATTCAACAACTAACCAGCCTTATATCCTAAAATTAAGTAATGCTATGTAAATAATATTCCTAAATTTTACCTTAATCCTAACAACATCTTAAAACTTTTTCTTTGGTCAAACATTGACCAATCAAGCTAATACTTTGACATTACAAAAAAAAATTAATCAAAATTCTAAAACTAAATAGTAGGACTTAAACTGAAGAACTTAGGAATAATTCTGGATATTCCAATAGAAAGCTTATGAGCTATCCTCCCAAGTGTAGGCCTTTCTTATACAATGTCCCAATGGTGAGCAAAGTAAAATATACGAATGCCATGAAGATAGTCAAGAAAGCATATGCTAATAGACACAACTTAGAGTTAGTGGTGGCAGTACAGCTAGCTATGATAGCATTCACAATGATCTTCCAAATATCGAGAGGTTTCCAAACACAGTTACCATCATCCTCTCTATATAATCTTAATGTATTGACTACATGAACAATCTATTAAGTTTAGCTTTAACAATACAATAACCTTAATAAGATTATTGTACACCAAAAAAACACAACAAAAGCATAATCCTATTAACAACACATGAGCTGAACACTCCCAAGATCAATCTTGCATTACCAAGATTCATGAATGAACCAATGAAGCAAATGAAGTAAATATCATAAACAATCCATTAAACATTACATCAATAAGCTACAACCAAAGTATTCTGGTAGAATACAATGCTCACTCTCTAACATATAACACACATATATACTTCAGACTAATACAGTGAACATGAACATGATCTGATAGATCAATGTTCTCTTACAAATGGCTCTCATGGAGCTCTCAATACTCTACTCCATTATGTTGCATGCTCACAACATTACAATCCATTATATAGATCTCTATGTTCACTAGAAAACAAGCTAAGGATCAACACAAAATTAAACAAATATTATTACCTAACTTACAAAAAGATAAAAAATAACTAATTGAGCACACAAAACTTGGAAAATTTCAAAAAATATCTAAATCTTTTGACTAACAGAAAAAGAGGAAATCATTGGCGATCATGTAAAACGTGTTTGCAATCAAGACCAAACCCGCAAAATAAAAATAGTTTCCTATTATACGATGATGAACTTGTTATGGCTGAAGCCCAATTGAATCCCACAATCTTAAGACAATTGCATGCAATCTAACATGGATGCCAACATTCGGTAGTGAAACACCCACGATAACAGAGAATAGGAGAACTTGGTTTTGATGATAAATTTACAACTTTTGTGAAGTCCAATTTCCAACATTCTCCCCCTTGATGCTGAAGGAACTCATTCTAGGAGTTCAAAGCATCACAAATTGGAAGAAACTGATTGATTGATCCTTCTTTCGTTTCCTCCAGTTTTGTTACGATTTTTTTTTTTTAAATTTGTTTTGGGCACTCCTTCTGCTCTTCATATTTGGGCAGGCTATCCTCCATATTTGTTTCTTTATTCACCAAATAATTGAGTGCCTTTTGATGAACAACTCCTCCATCAAAAAACTCATCTATCAACAACACACTCCTGTGAGTGTTTACAACAATGGTTTTCAATAACCATTCTACATTCACATTTCCATCACTGTGCAATACTCCATCTGAGTATTTTCTGAAATGAACCATCTCTGATAGATGATTATACCACACAAATCTTTCACAAATCTCCACATAAAATATCAAAACAAACATAGCCATAAAATGACTAACCACATATGCAACTAGTGAATAAACCTCCTCACACAAATCATCACTCTTCACTATTGTTGTACATTCCTCCTTCCAAGGAATTTTGAACACATCACAAAAATCAAATAAGTGAAATAAGTGACCCAAGTGGCCCAACATTGTCTTCTCCACAAGAAGACCTTTCAATAATTGCTCACAAGAGCAAACTCCCAATGATGCACAAACTCCCAATAATACCTCTGTAAGACATTTTCCATTCTTCTCACACATAACAACAACCTCTAAAATGCTCATCAAACATCTACTCATCAGCTCATCAATAATCAAAACAACAAACAAAAAATCATTACCTCTGATTTTATTTATGTGAGTAGATTCCCATCCTTCCTTTGTTTCTTTTGTGCTTCCCATGAAGTCATACTGCTACAAATTTCTTTCACTATTTGTTGCTATTGAAGCAACCATTAACTCTTTAACAAGAGTTTTCCTCCTTTGTGCAATCCTCCTGGGTATTGATTTCCTTGGTGTTGTGAGACACCATTCAAACAAGCAATCATTTATTGTTACCCCTTCAAGACAACCCATATTCTTCTTTTCAATTACTCCTGCTGAGTAATTTCCCTCATTCTTCTGTACAATACAATTTTTAGTTTTCTCTATCTTCTCTTTAGGAAGATTTTCATTTTCTATATCTCCAATGAGATAGTCCTTTGTGTTTTTCTCACTCTTGATGAGTGATCATATTCAAGCATGAAGCTGATAGCTTTCATCTCTTCTTCATCTTCAACACTTGGGTAATCATCCCAAACAATCTCAACAAGTGCCTTCTCAAGACATCCATCATTCACTCCTGATGAGTGAGTTTCCAAATATTTTTTTCAAAATTTCCATCCACTCCATGTAGATGGTCTTCAAAATACCCATCCATACCATATGAATGGTATTCAACAATACAACACTCCAAAGTGAGTGTTTCTCCAACATCTTCAAGTGCTTGATCAAAAAAATAATCCTCCATTCTTGATGAATGGTCTTCAAAGCAATCTTCAACATTCTCCTCCATGAGAATGGCTTCATCAAAATTCTGATTTTGTGCCTCCTCCATGAAGCACTCTTCAACAAAAAACTGAGATGATATCTCCTCTTTAACATATGTCTCTTCCATAAGACATTCTTCATCCACCTCATCTTGGTGGTCTTTAAACAAATAATCTTCCACTTTGAAGTGGTCTTCAACATATTTATCATTCTCATAGAATGATTCTTCATCCGTTGTCTCTTCAATGAGACATTCTTCATCAATGTACATGCTTTGTAAACATGTCACACCCATTTCTTCTTCCTTCTCATCAATAGAAAGAAATTCATTTTCATCTTCGTCTATAAGAAAGATCTCATTATCACAATTTTTCATGCCTTTCACACAAGACATGTCTTCCATAATAAGAACCTCACAAGGCTCTTTCCAAGAATTTTCAACACAACTCTCTTCCATGAAAAGAGTTTCACAATGCTCCTTACAAGCTTCAACACAAGGCTCCTCAAAGATGCAAGGCTTCCCCTTGCTCATACAATCTTCACACACAAGCTCACAAGAGTTCCCAAAAACATCTTGTAATATTTTCCATGCACTTGCAACTATCATAATGAGATTAAGGATAATATTTTGGAGTTAGTTGAATTATGACTAGTACATTGTCCATGTCCATAGTTTCTACCTCAAAACTATGATGACTAATACATTGTTTTCATTGCTTGAATGCCAATATACCAATTGGTTTCCATTGATAGATTGATTTTCTATATTGACCTACAATAGTTGTAGGTTTGTCCTTGGTCTTATGGTTCTATACATCTATGGTTTCTAATCTGCATGTTATGCTCTTAGCTTACCTTTTTAGATTTTATTTCACTATCATCACCTTTAGAGCATGGATGGAGGGGTTTTCAAACCAATTGATGGGAAAGACTTGTTCTTGGATAAATGACCTCCTATAAATTGCCAAGTGGTATAGTCTTGTTGTTAGAAAAGTGATCGATGGATAACTTTACATAGTGGTTGTTGGGTCAAGGACCTAAGGACCTTAGGACATTACATTAAATTATTCAATTAATTAAATAAGTTGAATTATTTAAATTAATTAATTACTTGGAATTAATTAATTAATTAATTAATTTCCAAAAACCTTTGCATGAAGGTGCATCAAATCCTATTTTGGACTTTATTTTGGCTAATGTTGTTTGTATGTTTTTAGGCCTTTATTTTTATGGAATTATACACTACCTTGAAAGTGTTTGTAGATTTGTAATGAGTGCAAGATCAATGGTACTCAACACTCCATTATATTATTCCAATCCACTTTTATAACATGTTTTTGTTCAAAAGGATATGTGTATTTTCCTCTCTTTGTTGCAATTTTCCATAGTGAATAAGATATAGTTTGAGGCATCTTTGTGGCAAGAATGATAATTGACTATTAGTTTGACGGCATGATTCTAGTTTTAAAGCATTAATGATGTGAGGAGAAGGTAATATTTTGTGAAGACGATTAAAGATAATTTCTACCATGGCCATTTTGATTATTGCTTCCTTTTGGGTACTACCTTCATAGGAGTAATAGTAATTCACTTGAGGCAATTATATGCATATCCTTATAGAGGGCCTTCATCTTCTTCAAAAATTTAAGGATTTTATTTTGGGCACTTGCACACTCTAATGTTCTCTCCCACTTTCTTGTAAAAATAAATTGGAGTCTAATGCTTCTATGGTAGGGAGGAAATATGAGGTCATCTAGGCAAATTATTATTATTATTATTGTTGTTGTTGTTATTACATGAAGCATGTTGAATTATGTTTAGGCTAGTTTGTTGAGACTATTAGACTACACTTAATAGCATTTCATATTAGCATTATTTGTAGCATATGAGATTGCACCTATTTTGCACCTACATATTGTAACCATTTGATTTTTCATGGTGTTATTTAAGCAACTACTAAATAATAAAAATATGGCCAATATTTTAGATCCACATCAAATTTTTTATGTAAACGTTTTGAATTCAAAAAAAAATCTTTGAAAAATATCAAAAAAGTTTAATTGCACATCCAACAAGTCATTTTATATTATATGTCATTGTTTAGATTGGCTAAAACAAGTTAGTTATATGTTGATGTGTCTCTAGATTAGAAGAGTCTTAAAGTGAGTCTCTACATCTCTTGGTTTTATAAAATAATTATTGCGAAACATTTTGAGTGAGGACCATGTATGCTAGTAGTGCCACATAATCTATAAGAAAAGCAACACAATTCCCAATCCAAGTATAGTGAACATGTAAACTAATGATCCTTGAGATGCGAAGTTCTTACATACTCCTTCCTAGACATGGACTCCATGAGCAAGATGCTACCGATAAGGGTCAGTTTTTTCTTCTTTATGGGAGATTGATGTTGAGAAAGGATTTCAAAAAACATATCCTTGTATCATTTCAAAATAAAATGTTGTAATTACTTGGAATCCAAAATTATTATTTCTAGACACCACCTTAAACTCCATAAAAAAACCAATATTACAAGTGCATCTATAATTCCAAGATGCACCATCCTTTCTATACAATCCATAAAATGGAAAATATCTCCACATGACTCTTACAATATACTTATAATCTACAATCATGAGCATTCCTCAAAAGAAACATCAAGGTCTATATAGAGGATCAAATTCACACCCTCACATTTATTACACAAGGTAATAAATCATTGCTTTACAACCTTAAACATAATATCTTATCTTCATAATAACATTTATTGTGCAACATTTTAGTGTCTTCCCTACAAAAGTGTCAAACGTTGGATGCAACACATTTTGTTCCCATGATAAATAATATTCTATGGAATATAAATTTATTTAAACTTAATAATGAAGGTAAATCATGTTATTTTTTTATGTAGAAAGATCAATAGAGTTGTTGAAGAGGATACAAAGCTAAATAAAAAAGAAACTAAGTAGAGAGAGTGGATAGAAAGAAAGAGAATATCAGTGCAACCTAAATATTGGAAGAACAATGTATAGATCTAATGTAAATGTCATCTATAGCAAGGAATCATATTGAAGAATGTATTTATGCTCATGTCAAAAGGATACTTCAGGCAAATTAGCTAATATAAGTCATGTTTTCAATTTCATTTTGTGTATACAAGTCTACGTACTATGATGTCTTGTATTTTAAATTATAAATATTATATGAGAATATGTGGATTTTTCATAGTTGCAAAATATATTATAGTGTGATTCATTCTAAGCGAAGGAAATAAGTGTTGTTTAGTTCAAAGAGGTAATATTTATTCATCATTAAATTAAATGGTACATCACCATTCAAATGACTCCCATGCCTTAAAAAATTAGGAATATTGATTAAAATAGAAGGTAACCTTTATATGGAGAACATTCAACTACCCATCTATAGAATTACCACCATGAACCATCTTCTGTGAGCACATTATCTTAAAATTCTGATCTTCATTGAATTTATTATATAATTGAATGTTACCATACAACAAAGGTGACCATACAATAAGGAGGGCATTGTTATATAATTTAATGACACCCTTACAAGGAGGATATTATCATATAATTGTATGACACCATACAAAGAATCACAAAGAGTTAACATTTTATTATTGTATTAAATCTTATTGATTGCATGTGTGATTACCATGTATCTTGAGGTATTTGAAGGAAACGAAAGTAGTGCTACTTGAGAAGGCCATCCATAGGAGGATTCTCTTCTCTCATCCACATCATTTTGGTATTAGAGTTAGTAGATCTCTAAGGTTTGATATTTTACAAAGGAAATATGGCACAATAAGAAAGAGGAAGACCGTGAGACACTCAAGCTATGAATATAGATTAAATAATAAGGGGAATCATCACTCGATTAGATGCACTTGAAACTATCCAAAGGAGGAGTGTTCAAGAAAAATATGTAAGTGATAGTGAAGAGAAGGAGGTGGACCAATCGAAATATCATAATGATAGACAAGAAGGAGATCTAGAAGATAGATTGATTTGGAAAATTTCTAACATGGGTAGAAAACCAAAGTTAGAAACCCATCATATAATGGAAGTGTAAACCCCGAGGAACTCATTTATTTGATTGTGGATATGAAGAAATATTTTGATTTTGAATTGATAGAAGACCCCAAGAAGGTGAAGTTTACCTATACAAAATTGAAACCAACAAAGTAGATGCATGAACTTGACCAAAAAAGAAATTTATATAGGATGAAGTATAAACCTAGAGTAAAATGATGCAAAGTGATTATGGACAGCGAAAGTATGGACAATTTGATATCTATAAAGATGGTAAAAAAATATGGACAATTTGATATCTATGAAGATGGTAAAAAATATTGGGATGAAGAGGATTAAACATCCAAACTTTTACATAGTCTCATTGTTGCAAAAGGGGAAAAAATTTTGGCAACTAGAAAATGTATGGTGGACTTCCAAATTTATTCTTACAAATATGAGATACTATGTGATGGGTTTGACTCCTAGATGAAGGCTAGGACAAGATAATGAAGGCAGTGTTTTGGAGATAACTAAGTTCAAATGATAATAGCTTGAATGAACAATTCATGTTCATGAGTTGGAGTTCATGGAATATTTTCTTTTACTCAAAGTGAAAGCATCTAAATGTTACATGCCAGATAATTGCTACTCATCTTGTAATGACCAATGTCATGTATAAATCGAATTATTATTTGCCTCAAATAAAAAATAAGGTAAAGAGAAAGAAAAAGAACGAAAACAAAATAACTCCAAAACTAATGGACAATGCAAAATGAAACAATGTGGGAAAAATGAAAAATAAAAAAAATTAAAATAAGTAAACACTCTAACAGAATAGATGAATAAAGAGAAAAAAGGAGACAAAAGAGAGTTCGTGAAGAGGAGACAGAGCTAGAAAAAAAAGTGAGGAAAGAGAGTGACCAAAATGGCAGAGAAGACCATTGTAGCCTAAATATTGAGAACAATATATGTGTTTGATGCAAATTTCATACGTAAGAGAATAATGCTGAAGAATGCATTTTCTGTCATGTTAGAAAGATACTCTGGACAAATTAGTTAATATAAGTTAATTTCATTTTATGTGTGCAAATCTACGTAATATGATGTCTTGTATTTTGAATTATAAATTGTAGATTAGTAGATGGGAATGTATGGATTTGCATGGTTGCAAAAGACGTTGCGGTGCGATGTATCCTAAGCCAAGAAGACCAAGTGTTGTCTGGGTTAAAAGAGGTAATATTTATTCAACGTCATCGTTCAAAGGATTCCATGCCTTGAACAATTGGAAACTTATCAATACATTTTGGTTCTTATTATTTTCAACCATAATGAAATATCCATTGAGTACCCCCTTTAGACATTGGGAGATTGGTTGCCATTGAGTTAAAAATAATAAGATTTTCCCACTAATCATTAACAACGTAGATGGGACAAAAAGCCAAAATGCTTTTACTGAACCAAAGGTTGCAATGTTATAGATACTTCCCTTTATGTTTTACTTCCCTTTATTTAAAACAACACCATTGCTACCATCATAATATAATGCATACGTGGGTTTTTTATCAATACATTTTGGCTTTTATTATTTATGTCAACTAAGGTCTTATTATTTTGCACCACACTGAAATGTCCCCTTCAGTCATTAGGAGATCGGTTGCCATTGAGTTCAAAATAATAAGACTTCCCCACTAATCATTAACAAAAAGCCAAAATACTTTTACTGATCCAACGATTGCGACCCTACACAACGATGTTTCAAATACTTCCCTTTATTTAAAACATATCAAATAATAACACCATTGCTACGATCTTAATACAATGCATACACGAAAAAGCTAGACCAATAAATTAGGTTCATTACTTTTCTATTTTGACACCACCTCGCTTAAGCATAAATTGGATGCCTGGTGAGTACCTCCTAGTAGGAAGTGGGCCATGTGCCAGAAGATTCAAGATTGAATAGGAGAGCGTTGACAACTGGTAACGTTGAATAGGAGAGCATTGGAAATTGTCAACTGGCAACGTTAGGCACGCACCTACCAACCGACCTTTCTTGCCAGCTTCTCCAAAACTTTCAAATACGTTAAGTGGGTACTGTATGGTCACTTATTCAAATATAGTTAATATAAAATATAATTTTCTCTATACATGCGCTGTTTGTTGTCTCAGCCGTTGAAGGCGCCGGAGAATACCTTCCTCGCAAAGAATGTACTTTAAATACTCACCGACACCTCATTGCCATATGAATGTTATGGAAATCCGCGAGCACGCACGAATTCAAGCTTGGAATCTGCACATTTTGGCAGAGAACTATGAAAAGAAATTACCTAATTGATGTATATCCAATTATAGACAATCGCTGGCCCGCTTAGAGTCTAAAGCTAACGAGACAAAATGGATTGGCACTTCACACTTTTATTTTCCCTCGCCCTCGTATTATTGTTATCATTTAATTTTCGGATAGAAACGTGCAGGTTTAATCCGAAATGTGGAGGTTTAAATTTGGGTAGTCTGTTTGTAAAGTAGTAGTTTGATCTCAATCTTCTAGTGAGCGGGAGACCCGCTATGACTGTAGGAATTCCAAACGACCAGTGGTCCCTTTCATACAAGTTCTGTAGGAATTCCAAACGACCAGTGGTCCCTTTCATACAAGTTTCCTTCATACCTAAAGGAAATAAGTTTAGTGAATGCAACCACTATAATTTGAACCCTACACTTATTAATTATTAAAAATAATATAATTATAACCAACTCTTATATATAACCACAAAAAAAACTTAGAAACATTTCTTCATTTAAAAAATAAAATAAATTGAATGTTTTCAGTTGCCTTGTTTACTTCCATCATTTCTTCATTTTTATTTTTTTACTTAATTTTTATTTTTATTTTTTATCTTTCCACTGATAACCTTCCAACTTGTTTTACGAACACTCTTTCCCACGAATCGAAAGGTGGAGGTTTATTTTAGTATTAAGATATTAACTGCAATATAAACATGTTTTGCAATAAACTTGTATTGCAATATAAGGTCGGTCAAAGCACTCATACCAACAAATGATGAAAAGGTTAGGGAGTTAAGTTCTCAAGAGAAAAAAGAAATCATAAACAAATATATTGATATAAAAGAAACTATAACAAAAAGAAATCATCAACAAAGATATTGATAAGAAAAGAAAGTAAAAAATGAATATAAGAGTTGTTGTTGTTGAAGAAACTATAAAAGTGGAAAAGAAGGAAATATATAAGCATGAATTTAGAAGAGAAAACAAATTTCATTATTAAAAATAGTTGGGAGAATATGTTTAAAAAAAAAAAAAAGTGAGATACAATAGAATGTTGGGAATTGAGTGGTAGTAGATATACTATGGATTCTTAATAAGAAATGGAAGATGAAGTTGTATATGCGAAAGAGAATTTAAAATTTCAAGGATGAACAATTATTCTCACCTGATGTTTCAAAGACATATATACTCTTTTGAAGTAATTGTGGGAAATATTTCTTATTTTATCTATTATAATGCATGGTGAAATTGTTCGAAAATGTTGTGTGTGGTATGCATTTGGATGGCTAAGAATATTGATGGATCTAAAAAAGATATTTGTCATATTATGTTTACCATAGAAGCAACAAATTTTAAGGCTTTAGAGAAAAATGGTGAAATTTTGTATAATCAAAGTGTTAAGATAGATTTGGGAAAGGATATTAGGAGTAGGTATACATTGGAATGCATTTGTAGACACCCAATTTTGACACGCTTATTGTGACTTCCCAAAACTAGTCCAAATCACACCAAAACTTCCCAAAACCTGTTCTAACCTTCACAAAACTTCAAAATCATCATTCCCCATCAATCTAGACACTTAAAAACACCTTTACCAAATTTACCACTCTGACCAAATTCACTAGTGGTGAATTTGGCAAGTCAAGTGGCGAATTTGGCAAAACTACAAAATTAGGGTTTTTTGTCCAAAAGTCAATTTTACCAAATTTGCCACACCTATGGTGAATTTGGCTAGTGGTGAATTTGGTAGCCCTTTTTAAAATTCAAATATCATGAATCTAATATGATTGGTTACCAAATTCACCACACTTGTGGCGAATTTGGTAAACAATGGCGAATTTGGTAAAATGACCAAGAATATTTCACACAAACTAGGTAGATGTGGATTGAGCATATTTCCACCTCCACCATTGATCCCACATGCTCTAGAAAGGTCTGATATTTTTTGGTTTGAATGCATTCTTATCCAATTCTCCCTCCAATACCCCTCCAAATCCTATTTAAGGACCTCCTTGGGTAGGCATTTGGCAAGGTTTTCTATTGTAGCAAAGCTCTACCCACATCATTCTAGCATTTACATTTCTTCTCTAGGATCTATATAATAAGTTTTCTCAAGCATTAGAGTAGTCTTCACAAGCATTGGAGGTAAGCCAAGCAAGGCTAGGGAGGGCTTGGAAGTGAGGAGGTCACCATTGGAGGCAAGGAGGGAAGCTCTCCTAGCTCCCTTCTTCTCTCCCTTCACCTTGGTTCCACAACATTTTTCCCCCCATGGTTGTAGCCTTGCTAGCTTAATATCTCTCATTTTATTTTGTGCATTTCCTTTCATATGCTTAGTCTTTCATCTTAATTCCTCTAACTCTTTCTTTGGCAGCCTCTAACTTAGTTTTTGCAGCACTCTAACTATGTTTTGCAGCCTCCTTTTCATATATTTTATTTCTATATTATCATATCTTACATCTTTCTCTTGCAAGCTATCTTAGTTTACCATTTCCTTTACTTTGTTTTGGCTCTAATCCTCCATTTTGTAGGGATTTTGCTATATTCTTACTTGCATATTTGTATAATATTTCCACTAACCCTTTTGTCTACAAATCTTTTTATCTTATCCACAACATACTAATCTATTTTGTTTCCTTCCATGCTATTTAATCTTCATAGATTTGATTCAAGTATTTTATATAGCATTTTATCCTACTTTATATGTAAAATTTCTTTCTATTTGGAAGAATAACTTGTCTTCTAATTTGAGTTTATTGTAGTTGGCATTTCCTATTTCATAGCATATAATATTACATATATTTGTGTTTCTATTAAATATGATTTCAGTTTCATGTTTTTGCATTCAATCATTATTGTTCATTTACTTCAAAATTTGGACAAGTTTCTTGGCACATTTTATCAATTTCTTACATCAGTACTCTAATCCATCCTTACAATACTATTAGGAGGTAATTCTATCCCAATATAACATTTCCTAAACCTCTACTCTCCTTCCACAGTCCCTTACAAGTCTGATTTTTTAGAATTGGAAATCCCCTTTGGGGATTTCACCCTTTTCCACTATAAAAGTAATTTTAGTCCATCAATTCTCATATTTGAGAGCTTAATCCCCTGATTTATCTATAAAAAAAACTTCTAGAGCATATTAGGAATCTTCCCTATCAGTTTCAAGTCAAACCCAACTCAAATCTGCCCTCAATTTGACTCTAAAAATTTAAAAACCTCACCTAGAACCAAATTCACCATCCCTATAGTGAATTTGGCTAAAACTTATTTTTGAGACTCTTCTCTCTGATTTTTCCACTCATAGGCCCTCTAGACTTCAATAGGGACCCTCTAACAAATTTTTAGCTCAAAAATCCTAGTATAACCCACTAAAATTAGCCTCAAAACTTTGATTTCTCTACCTAGGACCAGATTCACCACCCCTATGGTGAATTTTGTAATCTTTTTCAAATAACTAGATTCACCACTCAGACCAAATTTAACTAGTGGTGAATTTGGTAATAGGCCAAAATTACTCCAAAAATAGGCATTCATACTCAACTTTTTTGCATAAAATGGGGTTTGATCAGCAGCAGAGATAGCCTATCAACCTCACTACCCTTAGATAGGCCCCCAAAAATAGAAACCCTATTTTTTTTGTTTTTATGCAGGTTTACCAAATTCACCACCCCTATGGCAAATTTGGCTCGAGTGGTGAATTTGGCTCTATGTTATGGTGAATTTGGTAGATAGGCCTCGATCGAGGTAACCTGACCACTTGGCCCTTCCCTAGCCCTGTCATTCCCTTTTGTGCATTCTATTTCTAATTGTTTGCTGTTCTAAAACCTAAAGCACATCTACTTTGGGAAATTAAGGAACCTAGATTAAAACACAATATTGTTTGTAAACCTTCAAAACTTCATTACAAAACATAGAAAAAATATTTACAAAACATAAACAAACCTTTACAAAATATAGAAATTTCTTTACAAAACTTAGAAATTCCTTTACTAAGTTACAAATGAAATTTCTTTACAAAACTTAGAAATTCCTTTACAAAACATAGAAATTTCTTTACAAAACTTAGTAATTTCCTCACAAAATATTTAAGGACAAGTTAATTAAAGAACCTTAGATCCTATTTTAGCATATATTTTATAATTAAGTACTTAGGCAAGAAATCTGAATTGCATTTAGTTGCATTAGGCTAATCTTGTTTGATTGCATCCTTCTTTGTTTACCCTAAAAATGAAAACCTCCTTAGATTAGTGCATTCAAAACTTGAATTACATTTAGGATAGCTCTTGTTTGTTTGCATTTGTGTGGATTAAGCTAAGCTTTGCATTTTATATGGTTTTGATGATTTAGGTTCAAATAACCATTAAGGCTTGATAAAGAGTCAATATTACTAAGGATCCAAAATTTTTAGGTGATTGTCCTAATTGAACACATAAAACACCACAAAACAAGTATTACATCAACCTTTCATGACCTTGATAATTTATGAATAGTAGGGGTCTAGTTGTGTTGAGGATTCATATATCCTTGAGATCTCCTTTGGAAAGAGGTCCTCAAGTGGGGAAGCAAATATTTTGATGAATCTCCCTTGTACACACTTGACATTAATTAGATTAAAAATGGAAAAGAACACAAGGTTTTCCCACTGCCTACATAAATTGGTGAACTCGATGTGAACACTTCCTTTTGCCTTAACTAAGATAAAATTTTGTTGAACTTAAATAGACCATTTAATTTGTTTGCTTAGTTTACAACACATTAAATTAAGATAACAAGAACATAACCAATTTCTAATCCTATTGGGGGAAGGTTAACGACCCCTTGAGTAAACCAATATATGAACCTTAGGGGAATAATATTCTTTTGCTAGTATATTATGGTGGATTAGTGGGAGTCATAAGGAGGGCTACTTATCTGGGTGACATAAGGATCTCAAACATCTTCTCTTCTTTTCTATAAGTACTCTAGAAACAAAACTCTAATAAATTAACTCCCTCTTTGAAGCTAAGTCTTCTAACTATGTCTCAACATCCTTATAACACCCGAAACAAGGGTGTCCCTATTCCTTCATAGGAAGGATCCTCTTCTCAAGAGAAAATTAAACTAGAAGTAAATCCTTGGTCACAACAAGGGCCAAGAGAACAATTAGTGCTAGAACAAATCTCTCATCAAACTTTGGACCATGTTCGAGATTATATTAAAAGAAACAAAGACATCATTTTAGACGTTCTTAAATATGAAATTAGAGAACAAGTGAAAGTAGAATCCACCACAATGCATGAAAACTTAGGTTATTCTAATGAACAATCAACAACCACTCAAAATAATAAAATTTAAAATAACTTTGCAAGTCTCAATGTGGCTACGACGTGACCTACTGATTCTACAACACCTCCCACCTTATCCATAGAAATACCCACTTCAATAAACCCCTTTTCTAATGAAGCAACCAACACCACAAACCCTTTTCTCACTCACAACATGGGGATTAGTCAAATTCCCCAAATCACAACTTCAAACCAAAACATCCCAACTCTTACAAGCATGCCTCTCGCAACCCACACATTTTCTCAATCACAAACTCAACCTCGATCCAATGATATCCAAGATATTAACACCAAAATTTTAGATCTAGAAAAGAGAGATGCCAAGTTTGAAGAACTTGAACGTCAAATTGCCTCCCTTCAAGGAACATCTAAACTTAAATACTCTTTTGAGGAATTTTACAATGAACCTTTGGATCCCAAAATTCTTAATCACCCATTTCCTAAGAATTTTGAAACCCCTAAGTTTCAAATGTATAATGGAAAACAAGATCCCATCAACCACTTAAGGCTATTCCAAATAGCGTGCAACGACATTAACCATGATGAAAAACTTCTTCTTAGATTATTTCCAAAGAGCCTTAGTGGATTAGCCTTAGAATGGTACTTCCAAATACCTCATCATTCCATTAGAAAGTTTAGAGAACTTATGGAAGCCTTTGTTAAATAATTCTCAATCTATATAGAAGATAAGGTTACCATAGATGACCTTTACCAACTTAAACAAGGAAAGAATGAGAAATTTATGGATTTCTTGGCCAAATGGAGAGCCCTCATAGGCAGACTCCAATACATTCCCCCTCCTAAATAACTCTTACATATTTTCCTATGAAACCTTCATGAACAATTGTCATACCCCTTGGAGATGATAAAATTAACCTCCTTCGAAGAAGCCATCGACATGGCTAAAAGAGTAGAGGCCATCCTTATAAGGTGTGGTCAACTCAACTATAACAAGAAAGAAGATGAAAAACCCCCTAGAAAAGGACAATACAAAAATAAACACGTTGTAGGGGATGGTGTAACCGATTCTCGATAAAACAATAATGTAAATGCTACTCAAAATACTCCTCAAAAATTAGTCATCCAAAAGGAAGACAAACCTCAAAGGCAATACACAAACATGGGGTAAATTCAAACTACCATGTTGAAAATGCTCCTCGAGTCTAAACTAATAGAACTTCCACCCGTTAGACCATGGGACTTATCAAAGGGGGCACCCATTTGGTATAAACAATATGAATACTATGATTATCACCAAATAGAAGGACATACTACCAACAAGTGTAGAACCCTCAAGAACATCATCCAAGACCTCATCAAAGAAGGAAAGGTAACAATCAATAGAAAACCAAACCCTAATAAATATATGGGGATATTTCAAAATTCCCTACCAATGCACGACCAAAATGTGGCTAACTTCATAGGTGCCATCCGTCTATCAAGATCTTCTCATGCCATAACAAGGCAACAAGCAAAAAATCAACTTTTGAACCAACCCCTAGTGGTTGTCCCAAAAGCAAAATTCAACATCCCCAATAAATCACCTTTAGTGGTTACACCTTCTCAAAACACTTTACATACCTTTGATCTTCATCTACAATTAGAAGAAATACCCGCTAAAATCTCCCTCTTAGAACTATTAAAGACATCACCTACCCATAGAGAGATATTGATAAAACTCTTGAGTGAACAAGAAGTCCCTCAAGACCTATCTCCAAACGACATCACCGACATGGTCGGATTTACCGAAATTAACAATATCATTTTATCCTTCCATGAGGAAGATGCTCCTCTCGAGACTATATCAAGGGATTCTCCCCTCTATATTATAATGCAAATAGGTGATAAATACATCAAAAGAGTCTTAGTAGATAACAAATCAGCCTTAAATGTGTGTAATATCAAATTTCTATGAAATTTTGACCTAACTAAAAGTGACCTAAAAAGATCAGACCTCATTATTAGGGCCTTCGACAATGAATAATGAGAAGTAATGGGCACCATTACCTTACCCATCAAAGTAGGACCTCGTGTCTTGAACACCCTCTTTTATGTCATATCATGTGACGTAACTTATAATATGCTCCTTGGAAGACCCTGGATACATGCCATGAGGGTCATCCCCTCTACCTTACACCAATGCCTTAAATATGAATATCAAGGAAGGGTTATCCACATCCCTGGAGACCCAAAACCTTTTACCATGTGCAACTCCATAGACTTACAAGAGCTTAACCTTTGTCCTTCCATATAGCCAACCAAACCAAATGATCAAGTGAAAGTTGATAAAGGGAAGGAAATAGTAGAAGAGCCTCTTATAGACTTAGAAGAAACCCCCCAACCCTCCCTTAGCATGAATTAAATCAACCACATTTACCACAAACCATATCCTTTCGTGGAACTAGTAAGCATGTTCCTCTCTCCTCGAGACATAGGAATGCCTAGTAGAAGGGGACTTAAAATTCATATAGGATCCTACACTTTCATCCATGGTGGAACCACCTTCGATAAAAATATTCAAGGATGTAATTTCTCACCCTCCGAATGAACCTACACCACATGTTACATATCACCTGCGTACCCCCTAGTTAAAAAAATTCTCACCAACATGGGATACCAAGGTAAAGGCCTAGGATACCATGAACAAGGTATTAAAGAACCTATGGAAGTCTTACCTTGGCCAACATGATGTGGGATTGGATTCATCCCTAAAAAAAATGAACCCTCTCCTCTATCCGAAGAAGAATATGAAGATGACCAATATGGCTTGATACATGGCTCTCAATGGGGTGAAGAGGATGAAGAAGAACTTTGGTCTCTCCTCAATAAAATCCCTCATAAAACCATACGATTCAGAAGCATCAACATGCTAGAATTAATTCATCTAGAGGCTATTTCAATCAATAAGAATCTCGAAGGATCTCTAGATGATGGCCATATAGAAGAATCTCTAGACCAGATCTTCAACTTAAATGCAGCCCAACCTCCCAGCTTAGAAGAAACATCCATGGACCCTCAAGAATTCAAAGAGCTAGGGATCATAGATGCCCCTCTCCATTTCGAGGATGAGTCACAAGCCTTAATTGAGGAAACCATAGAGGTTAACATTGGAACCGATCAAGATCCACACCTTATCAAACTAGGGAAGGTCCTAACCTAGGAAGAGCAAATGGAATACACAAACCTACTAAAATAATTCTTTGATATTTTTTCTTGGGGCTATGATGATATGCCAGGACTAGACCCCTCATTAGTAGTCCATCACCTAGTGGTACACCTCGACGTGAAACCCATCAAGAAAAAACTAAGAAAGATACATCCGAGAGTCACCCTACTAATAAAGGATGAACTCCAGAAACTACTAGATGTTGGGTTCATAAAAGCCATAGATTATTCGGATTGGATCTCCAACATTGTTCCCATCACTAAGAAGGAAGGATCCATTCAAATTTATATTGAATTTAGAGACATAAACAATGCTTGTCCTAAAGATGACTTCCCCTTACCCAACATAGACATGATAGTCGACTTCACCATAGGATCCGAGATGCTATCCTTAATGGATGGATTCTCAGGTTACAACCAAATAAAAATTGTGGAAGAAGACCAATCTAAAATGGCCTTCACCACCCCTTGGGGAACCTTCTGCTATCAGGTCATGCCCTTTGGCCTCAAAAATGTAGGAGCAACTTATCAAAGAGCCATGACCTACATATTCCATGACCTTATGCACAAAATAGTAGAATATTATGTGGATGACATTATAGCTCGATCCCAAGAAATAAAGGACCATACCCAAGACCTTAGACATATCTTCCAAAGACTACAAGACTACAAAGTCCGAATAAAACCCCTTAAGTGCATTTTTGGGGTAAGATCAGGAAAGATACTTGGGTTCATTGTATCTTGACATGTGGTATTGAGATCGATCCCTCAAATATCACTGCCATAACCAGCATGCCACCTCCCAAAAACTTAACTAAACTACGTAGCCTTCAGGGAAAGCTACAAGCTATACGTAGATTCATATCACAACTTGCAGAAAAGTGCCAACCTTTCTCTAAATTGATGAATAAAGGAGTAAAATTTGAATGGGATGAAGGATGCCAAGAAGCCTTCAAAACCCTAAAAGCCTATCTCTTAACACCACCAGTTCTAGTGCCACCAAACTTAAACCAACCACTGCTATTATACATAGCTACTATAGAACATACCTTAGGAGCCCTATTAGCCCAATATGATGATCAACATAGATAAAGGGTAATCTATTACATCAATAGAACCTTGGTAAACTACAAAACTTGCTATACACCCATCGAGAATATTTGCTTAGCGGTAGTCTTCTCATCTATCAAATTAAGGCATTACATGCTTAGCCAAAAGACTTACGTTCTAGAAATAGTAGACCCTTTATGCTATTTGATGTCAAAACCTTATCTATTAGGAAGAATCGCCAAATGGGTCATTGCCCTTAGTGAATTTGATATAGAATTCATAAACCAAAAATCACTAAAGGGGTAGGTTATAGTTGACCAACTCGCTGCTACCCCTTTAGAAGTTGAACATCCTATAAATATCTCTTTCTCATATGAGATGGTTGCATCAATAGAGGCCCAAGAACCTGAAACATGGGCCTTATACTTTGATGGATCATGATGCACAAAAGGTGTAGGGGTAGGAATTGTCCTAGTCACTCCACAACAACTCATCCCATTATCATTTAAGCTCCATTTTTCTTGCACCAACAACATATTAGAATATGAAGCTCTTATTTTAGGGCTTAGGGCTATGATAAAACTAAACATTAGAAACATAACCATATATGGTGATTCACAACTAGTAGTCAACCAAACAAATGACACCTATCAAACCAAATATGAAAATTTAAAACCCTATAAAGATATTGTAGACCTACTAAAAACTCACTTCGATCAAATAACCATAGAAGCCATACCTCACTCTAGCAATCACCATGCTGACGCCATGGAAACAACTACATCCCTCATTCCTCTAGAATTGGAGGATGAAGAAGCCACCATCATTATAAGGTCAATCAAGGAACCTTCTACCATGGAATCATGCCTCCTACCACTCAATATATGTAGTATCGATGCGGCCATATCTCAAGCACCCTGGTATCAAGACATCTTCAATTTCCTCAAGGAAGGAACATTCCCTGAGGGATTCAATTCCTAGAAACATAGGCAATTTAGACTAAAAGCTTGTAAATATGTCATCATTGTTTTCCCTTTGGTCCGAACCCTTAAACCCTATGGATCATGTGGTAGTCACTTTAGTAGCTTAACCATCACCAAAAATCTCCTTAGGATGGGCTATTATTGGCCCTCCATGGAAAAGGATACTCACAACTACGTCAAGAGATGTGATAAGTGTCAACGTCACGATAATCTGGTACATACCTCCTCTCAATAATTATAGCCTATAACAT
Organism: Wollemia nobilis; assembly: GCA_028583015.1. NCBI lineage: Eukaryota > Viridiplantae > Streptophyta > Pinopsida > Araucariales > Araucariaceae > Wollemia > Wollemia nobilis. The sequence goes on along the minus strand of JAQPPZ010000737.1, from coordinate 398,827 downwards.
CCCCATGGTCTTTCTCCTCCTAGGGATTGGATATCATAGGAAAAATAAATCCTCAATCATCCGATGGACATAAATTCATTATAACTACCATAAAATATTTCACTAAATGGGTCGAGGCAATACCTCTGTCCTCTGCCACTAGCATTCAAGTATCAAAATTCATCCTGAATCAAATCATTAGCCGATATGGTATTCCCTCAACTATAATCACAGAAAATGGCACCCCCTTTAAAAATAAAAAGGTCACAAAAATGTTTACCAAGTACAAAATCCAACAAATATGGTCCACCCCTTACTATCCGTAAGGAAATGGACAAGCTGAATCCTCTAACAAAATAATAATCAATATCCTTAAGAAACTAGTCAATAAAAATGATTGAGACTGGCACCTACAACTTTACCCCACCTTATGGGCATATCGCACAAGTGTACGTACTCCCACTGGGGCAACACCCTATGCCCTAGTATATGGTATGGAAGTAGTCTTCCCTTTTGAACTCGAGATTCCCTCCTTAAGGGTCCTATTGTAGGATTCATATGTAGGAGATGAATACCAAAAAAAATGCCTACAACAGCTTGAACTCTTAGAGGAAAAATGCATCAACACTTTAGAACATCTTAGAACATACCATAATAGGCTTCAATGAGCTTACAACAAGAAAATACATCATAGGTCTTTTGAAGTTGGGGATTTAGTCCTCAAATAAAATCAAAAGAACACCCATGCTGACATCGATCTCAAAGGAAAATTTGAACCCAACTAGTTAGGTCCCTTTATTGTCACAACAAAATTTGGATCAGGAGCCTACCACCTAGCCACATTGGATGGTCAAGAACATAAAGAATCAATTAACATCATTCACCTCAAATGATACTATGCATAAATCACAATCAAGTCGGTTGCTTGCTCATTTGATTGACACATGGCAAGAATCATCACATAATCATGTACACTTCGTCCCTTGCATGTTTACCTCATTTTCTTGATCATACCATCGAGTTAGGAGGGTTTACTATGATGCAAAGGCCAAACCTTATTATAAATACATCTACATTGCATCCACCTAGGCTAACTCATATGTTGATTAAACTCTCTTAGGTCAAAATATTATCCTCTACTATCTTCTTCTATATGTCCCGCTTTGTTATCTTCATATTTCTTCTCTTATTCTCCCTCTCTTGGGTTAAGTGATGTATGACGTGATCATCCATGACCTTGATGACCCACCCTTCTCCCTTTCTTCTATCCCAATATTGGGAGCAATAAAACAAACAAACAACCATCAAAGTTCTATCTACACTCTTCCCTCTACCCCTCAAAATTAAGCAATACATACAACCTACTTTCTTCTATCTTGCACATAATTCACATCATTAATTTCAAAAACACTCTACAACACTATCGACAACTCACATCTACATTTCTCAATAAAAGAATTTTATGTTTTCAACAACCCTCACAATTATTCTATAGACTCCTCAAATAAACCTCTTTCTCTTCTACAATAGAAAAAATGTATTGTATAAGAGAATTCATGAGTAGTCTATTGAATGTATTGTGATATCCACACATCTCATTCTCCATATATAACTCATATGATAGTCCATTCAGGGATAGAAATCACATTCAACCAATCTCTCGTAGATTCATAATCATTTATGAATTCCACTAGTTACTAGTTGAATGGGGTTCTCTTCCCTGATTGGCCTATCAGTTGAGTTCACAATATCATACCTAATACATCAAAACCTGCCTACTCATTCGGTTGGTTGCAAGGGCTAGGAGTCCTTTAATCATCCATTCATATATGGATTAACAATTACTTGTCAAATTTATATACGAATGGATGATTAAGGGTACTCCTCCTATCTCAAAATACCATTTTGGTATGCGATCAAACATAAATCATATTCTCACAAGCTTTTTTCCCAATAAATAATATAAATTGTAAGGTTCTCGTGATTTGATGATGCTCAAATTTTTAAATTCCTCGTGGACCTCACTAGTTACCGGATCAAGGTTACTTTTATTTCCTCTTCGATATATTGTGTTGACATGTGAAGAACATAAGATTATACTGAGAGGGGGGTTGAATAGTATAAGACCACTTTTTACTTTTCTTTTCTAATCAAAATTATGCATTGTATCAATAGCAATATCAACAAAAATAATCAAAGCAATGCACAAATCAGCACATAAAATAGAGACATCAATTTAACATGGTTCACCAAATGTGGGCTACTCCACAGAGAAAATATTTTATTATTATTTTATCAATAAATATCTTGGGAATTATTTTCCTATTACAATGTTTATGGACCTCTATCCAAAGGAGACACCAATCCCCTAATCAAGTTTGTGGATATCTATCCATAGGATAACTCGTTTCTCCTCTACTATGGCTGATGATCTTCTAGAAGAACTACTACCTCCACTACATTGGCTAATGGATCTCTATCCACTAAAAAATCATGTCCTTACTGCCTTGTATTATGGATCTCTATCCACTAGAGACTGTCATCCTCTATAATTTTTCACCTCCAAAGTTTACTCTTAGCACTATCTCAAATATGAACTAAATACAATCCTTCGATCTAGCACAAATATGCTCAATATTTGTATTTGGTATGGCATAAACTTATCCTAAAATTTGCACAAAAATCTATCCTCAAATATGCACTAAACACATTCCTTTAGTCTAGAAAAAATCTATCCTCAATCTCTATCCTCAAGCCTTAACACAAAGCTTGAATTAATCATAAATCAACTCTACTGGATCTGCCCCAAACATTAACTCAAGGTTTGAACAAATCAATCAATCAACTATGTTCACATGTCTTCTCAAAGACTTGTCTCAAATATGCCTTGTAAGCTTCCACAAAATCTCACACCAATATGTCCATAAGTCTTCTCAAATACTCGCCTCAAATATGCTCAACAAGTCCTTACTAGAACTTGTCCAATCTCATAGAAATATATAGAGAATTTTTAGACTCAATATGCTTCACATTCACCACAATTCTCAATCACTTTCAATCTCTCTTTTTACCACAAAAACATATAGAGAATTTTTAGAGACTCAATATGTTTCACACTCACAAACACTCAACCTCTTTCTAAAATAAATTTAGAATATGGAACAATTTGTTTTCATAGAACTTGAACTATAATTTCAACACATCCACTTGACTAGGCTCAACCAAATCCACTCAATGAAATAATCTTTGCTCACAAACCTTAGTCCAAGCATATTAACACTCACTCAATTATTTCCAACTAATATCACATAACAATGATACTCATGTTATTTCAAAAACCCTAGTTTAAGATAGTTCGCAACTTCACATAACAATGATACTCATGTTCTTTGCACAAACCCTAGTTCAAGCATATAAAATTTTTACTCAATATTTCCATCAATGCTTATCTAAAAGGGTCTTTAGAATCAACTTTCATTCTAGGAAAACCAAACTCAACAATGATTATCAAACAAGGTATCTAGAATCAAATTTCATTCCAAAAAACCAAACTAAACAATTCTTATCAAACAACCCTTTTCACTCCAACTTAATATTCACAACATCCAAAAATCACTCACTAGGAAGATGTGCCTATAGATTTTTTTTGACGTAGAAGTGCCCTTAAAAACCTTTCTCGATCACAATTTTCTTCTTTGCCAATTTCAATGGTTAGATGACAAAATATCACACTAACACTCTCTCAAAATATTTCTCAATTACAAAAATAATCAAACTCAAATACACCTTATTACTCCTTTAGATTAACAATCATCAAATCATACAAAAAAATAATCACTCAATTGCTTCTTATAATCTCCAAATTTAATTAATCAACCTCCAAAAATTAAAATTTTAAAATAATATTGCCTACCCTTTTATCTCCCTCAAATACTCAATATCCAAATTAATTTAGGCAAAAATAAAATTTATAAATCATCAAAAATATTAAATTTTTCCAACCTTAGCACATCTGAAATAATCAAGCATCCAAGACAAATGACATCAACGCATACCTTTAACACTATTCAAAAGGCCTTAGTGGGTTTCAAACGCGAAACCACTCCTAGCCGAGCACCTTATTGAGGTGCTAGCCCACCACGTGGTCTAAGTGCTTCCACAAGAAAGGAAAGGCAAAAACCTCCCTTTATTCCTTTCATTCAACACTATGCAAAATAGAAATGCCCTCACTTCTTTACAAAATTAACTCGACAGGTTTCAAACCCTACACTCCTTCCTTGCCATAGGCCTTTGCACTATCTGCCATTGCCAACTGCGCTACACATTGTTATGCGAGGTAAGAGGAGCCTTGCTCCTATTTATTAAACATTCTATCATTGGAGACCTTTCAAAATATAAAAATATCTTTCTTATTCCTTGCGCTGTATACTTTGGAGCTTAGGAAATTGATCGACGACATGTCTAACGTAAGGCAAAGGTTTTTGCCACCTTTTATACATGAAGACCTCATGCCTTAAAATATCGATGCTTTAAATAAAATTTCAAATTCGATTTTTAATTTAACCTTACAAGCCTCTTTAGGATTATTTAAATTAATATAAATTAATTTATAATTAGATTATAATTAACTGAAATAAATTTGGAAGTTAACTAAATTAATTAATAAATTAATTTATAATTAATTTGAATTTATCTTTTTAATATTATAATAAAATATTATAATATTATTTGCTTGGGCCTCTTCTTTGCATTTTGGACCACATCTGACTACCTGGAACCGGATCTGACCAACTGGAAGCAAACTCTCCTTTTTGCACTAATTTTAAAATTACTTCTCCTTGCACTACTCACTAAAACTGACTTTTGACATAATTTACCACTCACTCTTGACATCAATGACAACTCATTTACTCAAAATGTCCAACAATATCCTTCTTTGTCATTGATGGCAACCCAATTATATTTTTAAATTTACTTAATCTTTTTTCTGTCATGCTCCTCTAGGGAAACTGCTCCCCCTAAATCAATGCTCTCCCCCTGAATCAATGCTCTCTTCTTAAATCAAATCTCTCCCCCTTGCTCAAATATTTTCCCTTTTGACATCAATTTTAAAGGATCACCTTTGGGGATTGGGGCTAAGAATGAGTCTCTTAGCGTATCCCATTCCCCACCTCCTCTTAAGGTGGTTAATTCTAGGTTGGGATTATTTCTACTCCTAGCATGCACTGATATTTACCTTTGTCCACTTTTCTTCTCATCTGATTCCTCTCATTGTTCTTGTTCCTATTTGTCTGTATAATTTATGCTCTACATAACTTTTTTGTATGTCCATCATTATTGCACTTGTAACACTTCATATTATTATTCCTTGGAGGTGCAAATATCTTGGGATTTCTTCTAGTGAAGCAATATCTATTCCTGTCATGGACATTACAATTAATTGCCTTGTGACCAAACTGATTACATGAGTAGAAATACCCATGAAAAGGTTACCTATTTCTTAAGTTCCCATATTCCTATCTTTTATGTGTCCTACACTGTGAAGCCTTGTGCCCAAATATGTGACATGAGAAACATCATCCATTAAAATTTCCTTGCCTTGACCTCATTGGTCTCTTAGTATCTTCTACTTTGTTCTGGTTCCTGTTCCATATGTTCCTCTTTTGTGTATTTTTATTTTCCTTTTTGAACTTTCTATTGTCCAACTCATCCTCAAAATTCTCATGTTCTCTCACACTATCTTCTTCTGAAGTTTCTTCTTCTTCAAAACTTGAGATTGACTCATTTTCTTGTTTCTTTTGTACCTGTTCAAAACCAAGACCTATTTTATTTGTTGACCATATCTATACCTTGATCATCTTATCTACTATCTTTGAGCTCTTTCTAAACTTGTGTAGCTTATCTTCATACTTTTCTATTTATTTCCTTAGTAGAACTACTTCTTGTTCTAATATTTCACATTCTAAGACCTTTGCTTCTAACTTATCCTTGAACTTCTTTATCTTAGCCATTGACTTATTTATATCCTCTATAAGCTTTCATATCTCTTCATCACATTATTGAAATTGAAGCTTAAGTTGGTAATTTTGATTTCTTACCTTCTTTAATGTGTTAAGAGCATAAATAAGCTCTCTCTTAAGAACAAATTCTCCTTTCTATGATTCTTTCTCTATTTGTTTACCTTTGAAAACATCTTCATTCTTTTATGACTTGTCTTCTATAGGGTCATCTCCTTCTTATTTTAGTGCCATTAGAATATTCTCTTTTGGTCCTTCAAGTGTGTCTTCATATTCATCATCACTAAAATTGAAACAATTCTTTGTACAACTATATTGAATATGTCTAAAATTACCACATCTAAAACACTTGAGAATTATTGGTGATCTTTTCAAAAAAAATTCTTTTTATTCTATCAGAAATAGAACTTCATCTTTATCATTATATGAGAAAGTATTATCACTATCACTTGAGTACTTACTTGCCTTGTATGTATAGTAACCCATCTTCTATATTTGAAAGAACTTATTTTCTTGTTTGCCTTGTACATCCTTTTCTTTCTTTTGGTACCTGTATTTTTTTTATTCCTTATTCTTATGATCCTATTTTTCTTCATCATTTTTATTTCTAGATTCTTGACAATCAGTTGCATAGTGACCATAGTTTCCACAATTGAAACATATAATAGATTTTGCATCTTTAAATCTTCTTGTATCCTTATTCCTTCTGCTATAATTTGCTTCTTCATCCTTGGATGACTCATTGCTTGAATATGACTTCTTGCCCTTTTTCTTCTTAGCAGCTTTGAAGTTTTATTTATTTTGGATATTAGTTTCCTCTTTTGTTGTCATCTCAAAAGTTGTAATAATACCAAGTAATACATATCTTGTCAAAATATCACCATATTTTTATTCCTCTATAGTAGAGATATTTTTACTAAACCTTTTTGGGAGAGATATTAAGATCTTATCACAAACATCAGATTCTTCAATCTCAAGTCCAAGTCCTTGCATGGAATTAACAACCTCATCTACACAAAGTAAATATGCACTAATATTTTCCTTATCCTTCATTCTTAATTCTTCACATTGTCCTTTAAGATTTTGTATATTTTTATTTTTGACACTTTTATCTCCTTCATATATGCTTTACAACTTATCCCAAATTCCTTTTTATGATTTGCAATGCATAACCTTTATGAACTCTGTTCTATGCAAACATCTCAAAATTACATTCATTGCTTTTGAATTGTAATGATGTAGAAGCTTACCATCTTTATCTATAGGTGGAGCATCTGGTGGTGTGTATCCATTTTCAACTGCTTCCCATATTTCATTTCCAAGTGCCATCAAGTGAATCTTCATTCTCATACTCCAAAATATATAATCGCTTCCATAAAATACTGGTGTTGAATTATCTGAGGATCCATTATTAGAATCCATTATGTTCTTGTAATATTTTCATTCAATATTTTAAACTTTTTCGAAAGAACCCACTCTGATACCAATTGAATAACACAAGCTTATACTAATATGGGAGTGAATAGTATAAGACCATTTTTTACTTTTCTTTTTCAATCAATATTATGCAATGTATCAATAACAATATCAACAACAATAATCAAAACAATGCATAAATCACCACACACAATAAAGACACCAATTTAACATGGTTCACCCAATGTGGGCTACTCCACGAAGAAAATATTTCACTAATATTTTCTCAATAAATCTCTTGGGAATCCTTTATCTATTACAATATTTATGTACCTCTATCCAAAGGAGACACCAATACCCTAATCAAGTTCATGAATATCTATCCACAGGAGAACTCCTTTCTCCTCCACTTTAGATGGTGATATTCTAGAAGAACTGTTGTCTCCACTATACTAGCTAACAGATCTCTATCCACTAAAGACTCCTATCCTCACTTAAAAGAATTTTCTTCACTACCCTGGCCGATGGATCTCTATCCACCAAAGAATATCATACTCTATACTCTACTACCTCCAAGGCTTTCTCTTAGACCTGTCTCAAATCTATACTAAATATAGTCCTTCAGTCTAGCACAAATTTGCTCAATCTTTGTCTCTGGTGTGGAACAAACCTATACTCAAATATGCACCAAATTTTATCCTCAAATTTACACTAAACATAATACTTTAGTATAGAACAAATCTATCCTCAATATCTATCCTCAAGACTTAATACAAAGCTTGACTTAACCATAAATCAACTCTATTGGATCTGCTCCAAATCTTAACTCAAGGTTTGAACAAATCAATAAATCAAATTTGCTAACAAGTCTTCTCAAATACTTGTCTTAAATTTGCCTTGTAAGCTTCCACAAACGCTCACACCAATCTATCCACAAGTCTTCTCAAAGACTTACCTCAAATCTGCTCAAAAAGTCCATACTAGAACTTTTCCACTCTCACAGAAACATATAGAGAATCATTAGAGACTTAATATGCTTCACATTCACCACAATTCTCAATCACTTTTAATCTCTCTTTTTACCACAGAAACATATAGATATTTTTTAGAGACTCAATATGTTTCACACTCATAAACACTCAACCTCTTTCTCAAATCAATTTAGAATATAGAACAATTTGTTTCATAGAACTTGAACTATCATTTCAACACATCCACTTGACTAGTGTCAACCAACTCCACTCAATAAATCACTCAATAAAATAATCCTTGCTCACAAACCCTAGTCCAAGCATATGAACACTCACTCAATTATTTCCAACCAATCTCACATAACAATGATACTCATGTTCTTTTACAAACCCTAGTTCAAGATAGTTCACAACTTTTCATAATAATTATACTCATGTTATTTGCACAAATTCTATTTCAAGCATATAAAATATTTACTCAATATTTCCATCAATGCTTATAAAACAAGGTTTCTAGAATCAAATTTCATTCTAGAAAAACCAAACTCAACAATGCTTATCAAACAAGGTTTCTAGAATCAACTTTCATTCCAAAAAAACCAAACTCAACAATGCTTATCAAACAACCCTTTTCACTCCAACTTAGTATTTACAACATCCAATAATCACTCACTAGGAAAATGTGCTCATACATTTTTTTATTTTATTTAGAAGTGCCCTTAAAAACCTATCTCAATCACAATTTTTTTCTTTGCCAATTTTGAAATACTCAATAATCCTTCTCTCCTTTTGGGCTTGTTTTTGGATGGTGACAATTGTCCCAAATTTTTTTACTTGAGTATTATTGGTGTTTCCCTACCTTAAGGGTATTATATATCTCTCTCTCATTTGTGGATTATTATTATGGATAATTAGTTGTGGATGAATGATTTGATATTTCTGTATATTGGTGAATGGTTTATATTAATGATAATAAAGCTATGCAACAAGTGGTATTAGAGCAACGATTTTGGAAAAGTGTGGATTTTTGTGTAAAATTGTAAAATTAGGGTAAATTTATTTTTGGAAAAAATATCTCATCTTCCAGGAGCCATATCTTTGTGCAAGTTTATCCGATTTAGGTAACACTTGGATCAAATTGTGCAGAATTTTAGGATATTTAAAATGAGTGGTCATATGAAGGAATTAAATTAGTATTAAGGGAGATACAACCTTTTGAAGTTAGTCATCCAAAATAAGGATAGTGACGAATTTTGTAATTTTTTTGGAAAAACGTCCCATATTTCAAAAACCATATCTTTACGACATTTTATCCGATTTAGCCGATTCTTGGACCAGTTTATGTAGAATTTGAAGAGCTTTAAAATTAGTGGTCATATGTATTAGAACATGGAATAATGTAATCATATTATTGATGATTGTATGCCAAATAAATATACAACAAAAGCTAAAGATAGCCTTACTAACAACTAATTAAAATATCCTAAATAATATATGCTGACATAAGAAATGTCAGTAGATATCTAACCTAGGATAGAAACTAACTAACCTAGGTAGAAATTAAAAGTAATATACTCTAGGAGAATTAACTAATTACCAAATAAGGTAATATAACTCTAACATCCCCCCTTATTACATTATTTGGGTAATACATACATATCCCCCCATACAACAATATTTGGGTAAAGTATATAACTATCCCAATACAGTGAAGAAGACGAATAGAAATGAAATAATATTCGCTCTTGCTTTGTCTCTGGCTCATGGCTCTGGCTCTAGCTCTAAGTGTACCTCTGGATATGTACATTTGGGTCTATCTCTGGAACTACCAATGAATCTGCCTCTAGATCAATGCCTCTGGATCTGCTTGTAGATCTGCCTTTGGAAATGTCTCTGGATCTATCTTTAGGTCTGTCTCTAGGTCAGTGTATCTAGGACTGCCACTCAATCTGTCACTGGATCTACCTCTAGGTCTACCATAGGTTTTACATTTTTTATAGAAGCCATACAACATTTCTTCCATCATGGTCCATTGTGTGTGATCTATTCGATGTAATTTCCAACATCTAGCTGCAACATGTCCTGTCTTTCCACAATGACTACAACAATGCTTTTTAGGAGTTGTAGGAGATTTAGGTTTTACAAACATGGTATTACTAGTACTTGCATGTCCAATATAGCCAAGGCCTTCATTATTTGCCCTAACATTTAGCATTATTGGAGTTTTAATGCCTTGTTATTGTTTACCAAATCTCTCACCATTGAAACTCATTTTATTCATTAGTTTGGAACTAAATTCTTTGATGTGTTGTTCAAAACACCCAATTTTATCATCTTCATCAATACTTTTAAAAATATTGCATTTGTCGCTATTGATGAGATAATGAAGCTCTTTTTGAGGAGGTGTAGTTTTTAAGTCACTAGTATCGCAAGCAAAGTCTGATTTTGAAATGAGATCACTTGTGCTACAACTGATATCTACCATTGAAGGTAGGAGGTCGCCTGTATCACAACATGCATTTGCCATAATTTGTTGAAGGTCACTCATGTCACAACAATCATTTACTACAATGGGTATAAGATCACTTGTGTCACTACAAGCATCAACCATTAGGACCTATTTTTCCTCATTTATTTCTATTTTCACTTTTTATTGGGCACAGTCAAATGCAACAAATAATAGGTATATACCCCTTATAATGCCAATAGGAAATTGAGCACCATTTGTCTGAATGTCTTTACAAGACTCAGAATCATCAAGGAGGGCTACTAAACCATTGTTTAGTGTGAGAAATGTGCCCTTCTCATAAAAATCCAACCCATCCATATCTGATGGAAAGTAGGGATTTTTAACTGATGTAACAACATCATTTGTTGGTTTAGGGGCTTGTTTTTTCTTTGATCTACCCATATTTGAAGGTGTCGATCTCTGTCGAAAATGCATCTTTTAAAATGAAATTTTGCAAAATAATGTGACTAAGGTGTCGGTCACTGCCGAAAAAGCACCCTTATAAGTCTTCCCCCCTTTCATTTGAAAAATTATAAAGTATCCCCCTTGTGTGCAAAATAGGAGATAGGAGAGAAAATTTAACCCCCATTTTAGTGCAAAAATAAAAAAATTGCAACTAGAAAACCTCTTTAGGCAATTTTGTCTTCTTGGAGTGAGAACAAAAATTATTATCTCCCCCCTTTTGTTTGCAAAATGATGGTGGAAAAAAAATATCCCCCCCTAGTGCAAAAAATGGTGAAAATAAAGCTTTGAAGACTTTTACAAAAGTTTACCTCTTAGAATATTACAAGGTTTTTTTTTTTTTTTAATGTTGTTTTGAAAGCAATAATAATTTTAATGAAAAAATGTATAATAGTCAAATATAAAAAATTCTTAAAATAAATTAAGAATTATATTTAAGTATTATAAAATTTAAATCGTTAAAAAAAAAATTAATCAAAACAAACAAAAATTGTAAACCTTGAATAAGTAGAGGATTGAACTCTGCACCTCCCGGGTAGAGCGCCTTGGCACCTGGCTTGTAGCCAACCAGGCTACCATTTCTTGTGGGAAGAAAGGGGAAAGTTCCCAATTGTATTCGTTGTCTAGGGTGGCTTTCCTGGTGGTGGTTCTTTTCAGACTGCGCTGCGGGTGGTGTCTTGTTGACACTACCCGTGCTCCACTGGCAGTGATGCTACACTACTTCTCTCGTAGCAAGGATCTACACCTTCTCCTATGATAAGGATTCGACAAAGCGCTCACCAAAATACCAAAACATTGGAGGGTACCACAAGACACTGTAAATTCAGCATTTGTGCTTCACTAACTATTATGGCATCTCCTATGAATCGACGGTCATCGATATTTCAATCTGTTTCCTGATTAATGACTCCTCTATTGGCTGCTCCGTCGTCTTGAGAAAATTAGCAACAGTGATCTCAAATCTCAAATCTCTCGCTGGTAATATCCAGAAGAACAAATGCATGGGTTTCGATTCCAACACTAAATGGGATGAATCGGCTACTGCTCACGATCTACTAGTGTCTATCATTGCCATCCACGAGTTCTGATTTCATCTACAAATGATCTGGAAACTGCCTGCTTTTTGGGCTGGAAGTCGCGTACGTCCGCAACTCAAATGTCATTGCTATTATGTTTGTTTTCTGCACCTCAAGACTGGTTCATTCTCAACCTGTAACATGGAGAAATTATAGAGATCAATTATGTAGCATGCGTTAGGAATTTTAGTCAATCTGGACAATACACCTTTTAGTCAATATGGGCATTATGCTCCTTTATCAGTATACGAGCAATAAACAGTGGCTCTTGAGCCTACGATGTCACCACGGTGGCCCATATAAAGGGATTATTAGTCTGCAACTGTCAGTAGATACTACCAAAAAAACTAGAGTACCTGTAAATCTGCTAGGAAGACCCATCGTCTAGCCTCATCGAATCAATAGTGGGCTATCACAATTTACAGCTACTCGATCCTCCGACTACGAAAGTTCTGGTAATGTTTTGCACGGCACTCTTGCAACACAAGTGAGTATTCAACAATGATGCGATCTCCTCTGCTTGTGTAAACAACATTATCTCCCTTTGAATATGGATTGGGCTGCCATATCAATCTATTGTTGTGTGATGGTTGATGACATATCGCCTTGGATCATCTTGCATTGGTGTCCACCTATCGAACATGCGTACTTCAATTATCCTATGTCGACTGCTAATCCATAAAAAGTGGAAGCACATATACAAATATCTATGCTTCTCTTCAGACTGCACCCCCTCCACGGTGGTAGCGAATTCACCTAATACCAACAACCACTTGAGCTGCAATCTCCGTTCAATAGATATTTGTCCAAAAAATCAAACAAGGCCAGAGGTGTTGCGAAGGTTCGGGTATCACCACTACTACGCAAATGGATTTTAAAGCAATGTCGAACATTCGGGCGACATCGAACGTATGCACCCCGAAGTTGAGATTTGATATGCTTCATCTCCCGCATCACCGTCTGTGGGCCTTCTATAACTTCTAAATTGCGGCTAGGGTGAAGAAAGGAAACACAAAAAATAATAGGGATATTATCCAACATGTGCCAGGATGCAGCACTATTAAGGCTTTAAAAATAGAAAGCCTTAATAACCAGATTGTCTACCTTCCCGTAGAATTTGCCACTTGAAAAAACCCCTTACGCGTGTTGTCTTCCACCGTGTATTCTAATTTTGCCATGATATTTTTCCACTTGTCGATGTAACACCAGTTTTGGTCTAGTCCACCGTCTGAGTCAAGGTCTATGAATTCATCGTTTGAGCTTAGGTATCAGGGTCATGTATATGCCGCATCTGATCCACCATGTACGCTAGGTCATGAGCCATCCACTGTCTGCTCCAGCCATGTCATGGTCCATGTGTTCTATCACGGTAAGCCTGTCTCAAATTCCACAGTCCAAGTTTTCTTAGTATTCATGCCAACCCAGTCATATCTATCGCATCAGAGTCTAGATCTAACATTGTTGTCAACCAGCATGTGCTAGGTGTCCATCTAGGGTATCCTCCCATCCACTACATTTGAGTCAATATTCCTCAGGTCATGTTGCTTGTCCCAAACTTCATGTATCGCCTAGTGTCTATCCACATCCTCCAAGGGTTATCTAACACGTCACAGTTGGCCACATCTATCCAATCAGTCGTATCGTGGTCCACCATGTATTGCATCTAGGCTAGGTGGTAGGTGCACGTAGGCTATGTCACCATAGAGATCTGGTTGGATGTTGAAGCCATCAGATCTATCCTATAGATCTAGTTGATTTCTAAAGCCATTAGATCTGTCCTACAGGTGCATAGTTTCCCTTACAATAGTCGGTCAGCTAAGTCAATATTACGCATCTGTCTGAGTCTGCATCAGCTCAGATCTCCATAGATCTATCAAATCCCAGTCAGTATGTCGAGATCTGCATCCATTTAGATCAAATCATATGACCTTGGGAATCATATCACGGGTCAGCCCAGAGACTGCTCAGATGGGCCAAATGACCAGGTTCGACTACGAAATGAAATATGAGCCAGACAAATAGAGCTTTGATACCATATTGGAGCTTGGAATAATGCGATAATATTATTGATGATTGTATGCCAAATAAATATACAACAAAATTTAAAGATAGCCTTACTAACAACTAATTAAAATATCCTAAATAATATCTACCGACATAAGAAATATCGGTAGATATCTAACCTAGGATAGAAACTAACTAACCTAGGTAGAAAGTAAAAGTAATCTACTCTAGGAGAATTAACTAATTACCAAATAATGTAATATAAATCTAGTAATATGAAGGAATCCAAGTAGTATTGAGGGAGTTATGACCTTTTGAAGTTATTTGTATAGAAAAAAGGTAGTGATGAATTTTCAAGTCAAAATTTTTCAAAAGACAAAAATTTATTTAGTTCGGGTAACAAAATCAGTTCCACTTTATTTTGTTTGGAAGAAAAAAATTGCAAATCTAGTTGTCTATGTGGATTTTTAGCCTCAACTCAATGCGAAGATATATATTTCCATAAAACCCTAGTTTACATTGGGGCATGATATATATTCTCACAAAACCCTAGATTGTAGTGGGGCATCAACTATGGCATTTAACCTGTTTAATGGATAAAATGATATTGATGTGAGAGAGTGGTTGAAAATAGTAAAATCTCAAGTTAGTGAAAATAGGTTACAAAATGGCTTTCATACTTTGTTTACGAGGAAATATTTACAATGGATAGAAAGGTTTAAAAGGGGTAAATTCTTGTGCACTTGGGATCAAATTGAACCAACATTGTTGAACACATGGGTACCTATTCAATTTCAAATAAAGTTAGATATTTGTAAGAGAGATCTTGAAGGAAGGGATAAAAATATAGATAGCATGTTGGATATCATTGAAGACCTTGAAAAGAAACTATAGGGAATTCAAAATAAGCGAAATGAAATAAAAGAAGAATGAGAAGTTTTCAAGAAGCAAAATAAAGACTATGAAAAAGAAATAAAATTACTCAAGAAGGAGAAAGAGGAAAATGTTAAGGAAGATAATGAGAAGAATTTGGATTTTTTTTGTAAATCAATTAAAAGTTCTATTTTGTAGGTTCATAGAAGCATTCAAAAGGAACAGGTTATTATTTCCATTTATCCTAGTAGCATATATAATTTTATTAATATTGATTTGGCTAAGAGGCTACAAGTTAAAGCAACAAAAATTAAGGATATACAACTAGAGGGTGAGCAGGTTCATATTTTTTAGGATTTGAAGATCACTATGGATAAATATGTTTTACATTTAGATTTCTATGCTATTGATATGGATGATGAGGATATTGTTCTTGGTTATCCTTGGTTAGATTCTTTGGGTACTGTTAACATTAATGTGTAAAATAAGTTTATGAAGTTATGGTACAAGAAAAAGAAGATAATATTGCAAGATATTTCTTAGCTTAAGGAGCAAGGATCCAAGGAAAATCAAGAAGTGGTTATAGAGAAACAAATTGAATAACCAAAAACAGAATCCAGGAAGGTTGCAGCAGAAACATATTCCATGGAAGAAGTAGCAGTAGTTGATTCAGTGGAAATAATAGTAACATATTCCAAGGAATATTTGATAGAAGAGCACAAGGACACACCAAACAAAGAGAACATGAAGGAAAAATTTGTAGAAGAATTTAAAACAATGGAGCCAAATGTTGAGGAGTCAAAGAAGGTAGAACATAAAGTTAAGGTTGCACCATATCACCATCCACACCACCATGAACAACAACAATCTTGGAGGTATGGTTCAAGACAACAATATTATGGTTCTACATGGAATCAAAAGGGTACCAATTATGGCAGTGTTTTTCAGAGGAAACATAGTGATCCTGGTTTGCAGAGTGATTCATCAGCATCAAGAAATAAGTGGATCCATCATTCAAGTTACCAAAATATAGTAGCAAAAGCATGGAGCCAACGAAGTAGATTTTAATACTCAAGTAACAAAATGACATACCAACATCAACATGTTTCACTTGGATGGATGGATGATCTATATTGGTACAAATTGTTAACTTTTCTTAGAAAATCATATTATCATGTTTCTTCAAATGTTTTGAGGATGAAACATTTGTAATGAGGGTGGCATGGTAGGGTACCTAGGAATAGATATTTGGGGATATATTATTATATTGTATAAGGGTTGGAATGGGCCACCCATAACCCAAGTTTGATTGTATTATAATATTATATTGTATTATAATATAATATTATATTAGTAGTAGTCTCCCTAAATTAGAATAAGAATATGGATATATAAAGAAGAGATATTTGTTATTGTAATCATCATTGGAGAATAATCTTATGCATAGCTAGCCACGAAGTGGCTTATGGGAATTTTCCATCCTTGAGTGGCTCTCTCATCTTGGGAGATCTTGTGGAGTGATTCCTTCCTTAAGGAGTATTATTGGTGTTTCCCTGCCTTAAGGTTATTATCTATCTCTCTCTCTCTCATCTGTGGATTGTTATTATGGATAATTAGTTGTGGATGAATTATTTGATATTTTTTTTATATTGGTGAATGGTTTATATTAATAATAATAAAGTTATGCGACACAAAATATCACACTAACACTCTCTCAAAATATTTCTCAATTACAAAAATAATCAAACTCAAATACACCTTATATCATACACAAAAACAATTACTCAATTGTTGCTTATAATCTCCAACTTTAATTAATCAATCTCCAAAAATTAAACTTTCAAAATAATATTTCCTACCCTTTTATCTCCCTCAAATACTCAATATCCAAATTAATTTAGGCAAAAATAAAATTTATAAACCATAAAAAATATTTTATTTTTTCAACCTTAGCACATCCAAAATAATCAAGCAACCAAGATAAATGACAACAGTGCATACCTTTAACACTATATAGAAGGCCTCAATGGGTTTCGAACATGAAACCACTCCCAAACGAGCACCTTATTGAGGTTCTAGCCCACCACATGGGCTAAGTTCTTCCACGATAAAGGTAAGGCACAAGCCTCCCTATATTCCTTTCATTCGATGTTGCACAAAATAGAAATACCCTCATTTCATTGCAAAATGAACTCAGTAAGATTTGAACCCTACACTCCTTGCTTTCCACAAACCTTAGCACTATCCGCCATTTCCAAATTCACTACATAGCACTGTGCGAGGTAAGAGAAGCCTCACTCCTATTTATTAAACCTTTTTCTACCGAAGACCTTTCAAAACATGAAAATATCTTTCTTCTTCCTTGTGCACTATACTTTGGAGCTTAGGAAATCGATCGATGATATGTCTAAGGTAAGGTAAATATTTTTGCCACCTTTTATACATGAAGGTATTTAGCCATAAAGTATCGGTGCTTTAAATTGAATTTTGAATTCGATTTTTAATATAACCTTATAACCCTCTTTAGGGTTATTTAAATTAATATAAATTAATTTATAATTAAATTATAATTAACATAAATAACTTTTTTTTTTTAGTGAAAAACTCCTTGTGGGGCCGCCTTGCTCTAAGAGACCACGAACAAGGGGTTATACACCATCAAAGTCACCCGGGGGTTGCACCCAACCCTGTTCGCACCAACATTATCAATTGGATTTTGGGTACCCAATTCAGCTTTTTGGTAGGGTGGAGATTCGAACCTGGGACCTCCCTTGGAGGATTGCCCTCTCCTCTCCAACTCACCTACAATGCCTAGGTAACTTAAATAACTTTAGAATCTAATTAAATTAATTAATAAATTAGTTTACAATAAAATTATATTAATTAATTTATAATTAATTTAAATTTTCCTATTTTTTTGGGTTATGTCCTTGTAGTGTTATGTTGTTTTTGTCTTGTTTGTGTTTTGTTATGTGGTTCTTATATTTTTCTATGTGTTTTGTGTTGTTGTTTCTTTTATCTTATTGTGCGTGTTTGGTTGTGCTTTTGTTTTTGACACACTCAAGGAGCATGTTTTTTATTTTTTAACTTTTGTTGTTATTTACTTTTATTAAATTGGTTTTGTGTGTTTGTTTGCTCCTTAAGTATGTCAAAGGTGGTAGGCCAGGTCCGATTCATGGGCATTTTTGGTAGAATGGATACCCCTGCCTCCTTGGGTCTTACCCGAAAGTGGCATCCCTTTTGGGATGTTTTCCACAAATAAAAAAAAAAAAAAATTTCCTTTTTAATATTATAATAAAATATTATAATATTATTTTCTTGGGCCTCTTCCTTGCAATTTGGACCACATCTTACTACATCGAACTAGATCTGACCAATTGGAAGCAGACTCTCCTTTTTGCATTGATTGCAAAACTGCTTCTCCTTGCACTGCTCACTGAAACTGACTTTTGACATCAATGACCACTCACTCTTGACATAAATAACAACTCATTTACTCAAAATCTCCAAAAACATGCTATCAGCCACATCAAAATCTTAATGAATACTTTTGACAGTCCATGATGGTATCAAGGATCTCATTGATCCACTATCTTGTAGGCCCATAATTACTTATGTGCCTCACTAAGCACTAGATCAATGTTATATTCGTATTCTCATGGATCCTATTGTACACATTCCATCAAATAAAATTATATCTCTCACAAACCATTGTTTAAAAGGATCTACCAGACTATGAGGTCTTATGGACATAGTGCCTGGTAAACATGCAATTGCTTGTACAGTTCTCCAGATATTTGATAGATATTGTCTTCATAGCTTCCCAAGCCTCTAAAATAATAGAATATCCTAAAATCATACTTTCAACATTATCTATTTATCTAATAATGCTACTAGATCAATAGTTTTCTATTTCCAATTAGTCATATTACACGAATATACAATCAAACATCATAAAACTAAAATTGGTCACCTATTAAACAAATATTCTCTATCTGTCCACAAGAAATAGATAGAGATATTTCTCATTCTTGATAGGTGATGTCAACTTACCAACTCTTTCTTCTAACATAAAAATGCCTTGGCTACCTTATATGCTCTTTGGAGGCATCAAGGATTAGTAATCAACACTTTACGTACCTATAATAATTTATGAGCACGTCAAGTAGTAGATTATCAAATCCTTTTTCATCCTAATGACTTATAAGATAACATGGGTGTTATATGACTATTCATTCTAATGAGTTCATAAAAAATCAAGGTACATTTGGCATATGCATATCCAATACGAGGGGAGGTCCTCCTATATCCTATGTATATAAATTTATGTGTACATACACCGAATATGAGAGAATGAGCTCTTATTCTCTATGATTGTACATACGGGAACTCTGCCCTTAGTTTTGAAAGATTTTATCCGTAAAATATAAAATCAACAAGAGCTTTCATAACTGACAAAATATCATCACAAAGCAATTACAACATCAATTTATCATTCTTTAAGAAATTTGTAAAAATCATTTCCACTCATTTCGTAAAAATATTTGCAAAGAATATGAAATCAAATCACAAGACACATTTTTAAAAATCATCGTATTACTTTATAAAGGCATTTGTAAATATCACTCTCATTACTTTACAAAATATTTGTGAAGATTTCTTATAAAATATTACAAAAATCATACATGTAAAAACTTCTTACAATCAGTACAATCAACATCAAAAGCATTCACAGACATCATATCAAATTTTTACAAAAGGATAGCAAAATCTAAATATTTCATCCACATGCCTAAGTGTTTCATGAAGAATAGTACTTAAGCATTGATATCTCTCATCTATGCAACTAAGTGTTTCATAGAAAATGATACTTAGACATTGGTGAAAGGATCATATCTACCTTATCTATGTAGTCAAATTTTTGTAGAAAGTAGCATTTGAAAACTGATAAGGATTATACTATATGACTTATCTACACAATCAAATGTTTTAAGGATTGGGAGATTTTGACTCCATTTTGCTTCTCTCAGGTTCTAAGTGACTAAATCTTGACCTCAAACTAACCTATCTTAAACACTGATGGAAAACCTTGTACGGTTTTGCTTTGTACAATTTCATCTTATATGACTTCACACTATATGATTTCACCTTGTATGATTTGCATTTGCATAATTTCCACTTGTACGATTTGCACTCGTACGGTTTAAAATTGTATGATTTGTGCTTGTATGATTTACACTTGTACAGTTTTACTTGTAATCATACAATCTCTATCAATTGTATGATTTCACTCACTATTTGTACAATTTGTACCAATTGTATGATCATACCCATCAATTGTATGTTTTGTGTCAACTATACAATTTCACTCAACATTTGTACAATTACATCTTGCAAAATAATATAGTTATGTTCTTCCTTAGATAATTTTGATTGTATGATCAACTATGAGGTCTTATGGACATAGTGCCTGGTTAACATGCAATTGCTTGTATAGTTCACTAGATATTTGATCGATATTGTCTTCATAGATTCCTGAGCCTCTACAATAATAGAATATCAAAAAATCATACTCTCAAAATTATCTATTTATCTAATAATGCTACTGGATCAATAGTGTTCTATTTCTAGTCAATCATATTATATGAATATGCAATCAAACATCGTAAAACTAAAATTGGTCACCTATATGCAAGCAAAAGTTTAATAGAAGATAACTTCATAGTGGAAGAATAAGTTTGATAAAAATCAATATGTAGGATCTGATAAAACCCTTTTACAACAAATCTATCTTTGTATATTTCCATAGACCCATCAGACCTTAAATTCTTTTTGAACACCCATTTGTTACCTATTATATTTCTCCTACTAGGTTGCTAAACTAAATTTCATGCATGGTTCTTTTTCATTAAATTTATTTCTTCCTACATGGTCTTGTTCCAATCTCTTTCTCAAATGTGAGAGGATCATCACAAGCATATATAATTGCATAGAAATAATCATGAAGACTATTAGGAACATGTTTCTATCTTCTAGTTATTCTAGGTTGCTCCACTAATTCTTGGACCTCTTCTCTACAAGGTGGAGAATGAGGCTGCATAATTGGTTGATATTCTTAATGCACACCTTCAAGAACATAATATGGTAAATATTCATAAGTTCTTTGTAGGTTGGAAACTCTATTTGAAATATCAAAAGATATTGTTTAGGTTGATAGGGTTGAGCATGTTCTTCACTTGAAGTTTGACTTGACATAGTGTATTCATGCACATTAACCTTCTATTTCAATTGTTTTTGTAATTCCTATTTTTTAATATCTCCAACTATATCAATTCCTACTATTGAATATCTCCAACTTATGTTTCCATCTGGAATCCATAATTTATATCCTTTTGTTCCAACAACTTCTTCATAACCAACAAGAATACATTTCTTATATTTTCATCAAATTTTTTTATCTTTTAAATAGGAATGTTTATAAAGGCTTCACAACCAAAAACTCTTAAGTGATAGATTGATTATTTTCTTCAACTCTAGACCTCTTTTGATGTCTTGTCATTCTAAGTAATGCATGGTGATAAATTAACCAAATAGTTGGCAGTTGAAACTGCTTCAGTACAAAACTCTTTACTGAGTTTTGCATCTAATATCAAACTCCTCATATTCTCCAATATTGTTCTATTCATTCTATTTGATTCTCCATTTTTATAAGGAGAAAAAGGTGTAATATTTTGTCTAGAGATACCTTTCTGCCTACAAAACTCTTCAAATTTAGTAGAAAAATATTCTCCTCCATTGTCACTACGTAATATCTCAAGTTGTCTACCTATCTATCTTTCTACATTAGCAATAAACCTTTTACAACATGAACCTATCCATAGGCTCTTAATTACAATTGATCACTTTCTCTTAGATGAAGATAAAATAATTTTTTTTCACCCCTATTACAAAAACTCATTTAAACCCTTAATTACAATAACCCAATTCTATTTCAGTTTTACAAATAAAACCAAGTTCCACTAAAAATTAAGGATACACCTAAGCACTTGTTACTCCAAAAATAAGAATCTAATCTTCCCATAAATTTAAACACAAGCTAAAACTTTATGGTTTCCATGTTTAATTTATATTCCTTAATTTTTGTGGTACAAAACATAAAGTATTATTCGTTTGATAAGAGAACAATACAAAAAATTTATTATACCCTTAATTCCATCATTAGCTATCATTGGTAAGACTCCTAAGAACATCCTACCTTTATTCACCTTCTAATATTTGCTCGCACTAGAGCGTTGCGCACATGAAACATGCCCTCTCTAGCCAATATGAGAGTTCAACAATTCTCATAGCAAGTTCTTTATTTTTAAACATAAGCATCCACTGAAAAACCTAAATCTGTTCACACCATACCTTATTGACAACAATGCACATCCATTATCATTTTAATGATGATACTAAAATGGCGTCTTCCATCAATCACCATTCGATTGAGTAGTATGGACTGGGTGCACTCCAAAATATGGATGAATCTACTTTATATAAATAGACTAAGCAGAACTCAAAGACATAATTTAAAGGTCTATCCTACATCATAGATGAAGATGCAATGATGCCCAAACACTAGAAGCCTAAAAAAACCCTTAAGCTCTTCACTAACAAGATATTCACAAGAATCATCAAGCATATACATATGTGACTTTCAATAGGGTACAAATTGATGAAAATCAAAATAGGAGGATAACATTCCAATGTTCCAACTAACATCACCCGATCAATGGAGTAACAATAGTTCAGTAACACAAGAAAACACAAGTTGTCAATCCCTCCTGATGAAGAACTTAAACATGAAATAACTCCCTAATTTAAGGTACACCTAGTAGTCGCCCCCCATAGTATATGGATAATTTTAAATATATCCCATCATGTTATCGATGCACAAACAAGATATTCACATCTATATATAACTACTTGTCATTATAATAATAAGGTTTTGGGTCAAACAAAACTTCTTTCGGTAGAGGCACAACATATAGATTAGTGACACTTTTTGGTGAAAGTGTGATGCTGAACCACAAAGAGTTCCTACCTCTCTTCACATGAAGGTTAAACTAATATATACTCATCATTTACATTGAGTGATATAACTAATTTTCCTCTAATAGTTGTACCTTTCTCAAGCACAATAAAGCCTCCAAACTTAATTGAATTATTTTTCAGAGGTCTTAACATCGAGTTCTAGAATAATTACCGGTTTTGTTAGAGTAAGCTATATGTTGACACAACATTTCTATCACCAATCATTTTTAGTGAGTAGACTACAAATTTTGCCTAAAACTCTTCTCCATCCCTCATTGTAGCTCTACGATCTCACTTTTTTTTTTCAAAACTAAAACTCTCCTTCCTCTTCTCGCAACCCCCCTTCGAGGTTCATTTACCCGTCTTCCACTCACGTACCCTTGATTATGTAACTTCCCACTCCATCTCATCAATGTTTCCCTTATTCATTTTGATGCGACCATAATGAAACTCAACCTCCTACTAGCATAGAGTTCGCATCTTCAACCCACAACTTGGGTTGGTCCCAACAACTAGAGTAGATGTTTTAGTTGTGAAATGGTCATAAGTTTCTTTCACATACAAGCATCTCAATCATAAGTAAAAACATACAAATAATATTTATCCATCATCAAAATCTTCTCATCCTGCATAATCACAAGGCAAGACATTAGTCCATTAGGTCTAAGTTTATATATATATGAGAAAAGTTATCATGAGTCTACAAGATGAGTACCAAGTTAGTTTTGAAGTTCCCCTGCAAAACTCAAATGGAATAAAAACATTATGAAACATAAGTTTTACATAACTTATCACACGGAATAATCAATCATTCCTTCAATAAATATTTCATATTTTTCTTATTATAAATGTTCTGTAAAACTAGGCATGAAATGGTCAATCATTCCTTAAATAAAACTACACAACAAACATATATTCATCCACATAAAAAGTCTACCAAGGGAGGGTCATGATAATTGAAAATTTAAAATCTAAAAATTTTCATCAATTGTCATGTAAGCAAAGAGTACCCTATGACAATTCTTCTTGGCAAAGCCCTTGCACCATAAAATTCAAGAAATATTTTCTTTTATATGTGTTTTTTTAATATATTTCCTTTAATTTGTTTTATTAAATAGAATAAATTAACACTAAATGTTGTATTCAATTATCTAGAAAAAAATAGACAAATAAGTTAAAACTAGAAGTTAAACCTCCAAGATTATTAACCAATACAACATCCTTTGTATTATGGTTTAAAAATATAAAACTAACCTCTACTCTATCTCCCACATTTTGAATTATATAAGCTATATTCCTTTGTCATGAATATATGATCTCTCAAATTTTAATCCAAAATTTTAATACTTTGTAAAAAGATTTATTATATTCTCATTCATTATCCTCTAATATTTTATAGGAATTAAACATAAAAGAGTTGGCTACCAGTCATGTTTTGAATAGATATTTAGTACAAGTTACTAAGAATGATTGGAAGCAACCAATAATATTTAAAATTTTATGCCATAAAAGATTCATCCTAATAAACCTCTATCAAAAGTGAATTTTATTGATATAGCCTATCTATAGTATTTTTTTATACACATTTATGACTAATAGTTCTTTCAATGATGGAAGAGAGATCCATAATCTTATATTCTATGGTTCCTACTATTAATGTAAAATTATTTGTTTTGAGAGTGTTTAGTGTTATAATAAGTGATTATTCTCCTAAGTTCTACTAGGATAGACACACTTGAGTTTCCACTCCTCCATGTGTCAGGAGAACTCTCAGTGGTGTCTTCATAAATTTTGATGAGTTGTTGTAATCCAAAGGATCTCAATGATCAAATTTGCTATTTATACAAAGTTAATCCTTTAAATTCCCCCAATTAGCTAACCCCCACTTTTGCAAGAAATTTGTAGCTGTCCAGATGTGACATTTTGAGCGGTGCTATCTAGCATTTTATTGTAGGTAAATTCGTCTTGCTGCGGAGCGAATTCAAATCGGTGAGGAATTTCTTGACTGTTATTTTTGCAATGCCTTCTTGGTGATGTTTTCATGCCCCTATCAAATTTTTAGATCATTTGGATATATTTTAGTTATCGTTTTATCTATTTCTTGCATGCACTAGTCGTAGGCTTGGGGATTGCATGTCTCATCTCATCCGCAGGTGCTACTGACTATTTCTTGTTTCTTTGAATGCAGGATCTGGATGTTAGAGGAGTAGCAGTGAGTCAACATTCATATATGCAAGCGGCGGTGATGTTTGGTCTGCCCACTTTACATGTGGGCACGTAGAAGAAGGAATGGCCTCCATGGATGTAACAAAGAAATGAATTTAATGCTCCTCGCCCCTAAAAGGGGAGGAGGAAAATTGTAACAGAATTCTGAAACACATCAATAAAATAAAGGGCTATTTTTTGCATTGGTTTTTCATTTGGGGTTTCAATTCGTTTATGCTTTCCCTATTTTGTGCATTTTCAATTCGTAGGACTTAGTGTTAAGTTTAGTTTCATTTTGCATCGTACTTGGAGCCCTGTTTCCTTTTTGTTTTCGTATCCTCGTGATTTCAGTGGCGATCATGGTGGGACCTTGTCCTATATTCTTTTTAGATCATAAATCTGATCAAAATTTACCTCTTGCTTGCAGGTATCATTTTTTTTTTAACATGAGACTACTGTTCATTCCAGTCTGTGGCAAATATAGAGCTAGAATTCGTCTCACCCAGGGACGAATGGGAATTTTCCCCACCCTATGAAAAATTTAGTTCTATTATTCATCTCACCCTGAGATGAATAGCTCTCTACGTAGTTTCAAGGAAGAAACTCAAAACTAGCAGATTTGGGCAGAGAAGAGGTAGGGATTCTGAACTTTTCCTATCATTTTCTATTTTTAGTTTTCTATTTTTAGGGTACTTGCTTGCTTAGGGAAATTTTTATTTTACTACTTGCTTGTTCTCTTTTTGCAAAATAAAAATAACCCCACACATCACGTGGCAAATTAAACACCAAGGAGCTGGTCGTAAAACCCCAGCCCTTGATCAAGACCAATGATGGATTTCATCACCACCTTGGCTTGAATTTTTGCATCCATTACCTTGATCGCTACTTTTGCTAGACATAAATCCTGATGAAAGCTGACCAAGTGTAGCTAGGGTGATTCCCAACACACAAGGATAAGTCTTCTATGGTAGGTGTCATAAACAGGGTGATTCCCCTTTCGTACTGCCTACGTTCCACATACCATCTGATATCACGTACCTATAGTTTCCCTCACGTAAGGGTGGGTATATAGAGAGGTTGGTATATCGGCCTGGAAATGGTATATTGAAGGGGTGACCATTTTTGGGAGCCATAAGAGCCATCATATTGCATTTAAATGTTCTTTACAAAAGCTTTCAAAACAAAAAAACAAAACACACTAAACCAGGTTTAGGACACACTTTTAATCTTTAAATGAGATAATCATTGCTTTGTGTGTGTGTGCTCTCTTTTTTTTAGAGGAGCATAAAAATCATAAAAAGAGATAAAAACCTACATAGCTTGTAGAAAAACAACACCATGGTGTACACCCGTAGCCAAGCCCAATCAAGGGTAGAAGCTGCAGAAAGTGTACAAGGGGGCACAAGTCACCTCCGCTACAGCCCCAGGGACTTGGTCATTCCACCTTGGAAGCCTAACCCACAAGGGAGTCCACATCATTCCATTTCATAATGGGACTATAGAGGCACCCCTTTGAGGGACATGCCCGTTCATCATAGCCCCTTTTAGGAGGA
Source organism: Wollemia nobilis (assembly GCA_028583015.1). Taxonomy (NCBI): domain Eukaryota; kingdom Viridiplantae; phylum Streptophyta; class Pinopsida; order Araucariales; family Araucariaceae; genus Wollemia; species Wollemia nobilis. The sequence continues at coordinate 371,686 of JAQPPZ010000737.1, read as the reverse complement.
GTCCTTACATGTGGCACTCAACATAAACAAGAAGGATCCCTTAGAAGCTCGATATGAGTGGCCATTGCATGATGAAGCACTAGAGCAGCATAAGGTCCATGAGGAGAGGCCACATGATTATGGCATCCCTCCTTTTCCCCCATCACTGTTAGAACCAATAGACAAAACCCAGAGCTTAAGGCTTTTCAAGCAGGGTGAGCCAACTCTGCCTTCCCCTTTCACACATATGAAAGGGAGCATGAGGAAGACCATTACATTCCTAAAGAGCAATGTACAACACAGGAGCCATGTGCTTCTGCACCTACTATATACCATGATCACCTACTGATGCCAAAGCCTCGGGTGAATGCCTCCAACCTCGATAGAGGGAAGCAACCCATTGAGATCTCGGATCATCGCAACCGAGGTAAGTGCATAGGAGAGGCATCCAGGCCTCCTAGGCTCAAGATGGTGGAACAATTCGACCTGGCAGTCGCAAGACATGCCACCCACCAAGCCCAAATCATGCGGCTTGAGCAAGACCAACAATAGCTAGAGCATCTATATCGCCTTAGCAAAGAGCACATTCGGCACCAAACAGATGAGCTGCTCCATAACCCAGTTCCTGAGAGGGTTCTGACCCCTCACACCCAAATATCAAAACCATATGAGAGGCACAAACCCTTGGTGCGAGATAGGTCTCCGTGATCTTATCAAGTGTTACCTCCGAGACCTCCTAGACCTGAGCGAGAGGGCACTCCCCAGAACAATGATGGGTACCCCCCACGGGGACCCACCCAGGGTCATAGGTCTTGTCTAGAGACTCCTCAAGAAGTTTACAATGAGTATGAACAAGAAGAAAAGTGGGCCAAAATGCCCTACCAAGGTGGAGGGGTTGCTATCCGGCCACCCCTCCATAGGCCTCAAGTCTCCCACAACCCACAATGGGAGAAAACTGAAGAGGAAAAGATTAAATCTTTAGATGCATATAAAGTGTTGCTAGAGCGTTTGGAGTCTATGGAAACCAAAACTTTTGGGCCCCAAAATCCCACATTATGCCAACTCCACAATCATCCTATGCATCCATCAGTGCCAGCACCCCCTTACCTTGAACACTTTAAGTTGCCTTAATTGGCAATCTTTAGAGGTGAGGAGGATGCCCAAGAGCATGTGACGAGGTTCCTGAGCCAATGCTTCGGCATTCAAGACAATGATGCTTTGTTATTAAGAACATTTATAACCACGTTCGCAGGCCCTGCCTTGGATTGGTTTACCCAATTGCCAAAGCACAACATTAACAACTTAGATTAGTTAGTGGATGTGTTCCTCGAACGCTTCACCTTCAACACCAAGAAGAAGGTGTCACTAAGTGACTTAGCCAGCCTCAGGCAATATGAGGAAGAAACCATGGCGGCCTATGGGAATCGATGGAGGACTTTGCTTTCAAAGCTGCCCTACCTTCCCCCTATGTTTGACCTCACTCAAATGTTCTCAAAGAGTTGTTTGAGATCGATCTCTGTGCTATTGCAGCTGTAGCAATATGCCACCTTAGAAGAAGCTCTGGCACAAGCTAGGATCATTGAAGAGATCAAGATACAGGATGGTGAGATAGCCAAACCTAAGAAAAAAGAGTGGACTAAAAACACTAAAACTAGGACCACACAACAGAAACCTACTACGTTTAATCAAGTTGCTATCAATGTACCTAAGCCTGCATAATCAACATAGCCTCAAAAGGCTAACTATAAGGTAGTGCCTCCTAGCAACTATGATAGAGAAAATTAGAGGCAAGAATAGAATCAACAACATCGCCCTAGGTGACAATACACACCCTACACAGAGTCCAGGGACTCCCTGTTTGATCGCTTGTTAGCGGAAAATCTGATCAATCTGCCAGAGATTCAAACCATAGACCCCAACGCTCCCAAACCTAAGGGGTATAGAGAGGAATTGTATTTGTAAGTTCCATAAATGGTAGGGACATGACCTAAATGCCTGCTGGAAGTTTAAGGGCTTGGTGAAAGACCTAATTGATAACAAGACACTAGTAGTGGATAATACCGTGGCACCAAGAAACCAACAAATGGAGGTCGTCAAAGACACCTTGTCTGCCCATGTTCTGCAGGCAAAGACCCTACAAGTTAATGAGGTCACACAAAACTTCCCCATGTAGGGGTATGTAGGGATGATCAGTATAGTAACTCGGAACAGGAGGTACCCGAGTACAAATGCTCTTGCGGCAGCTTTAGAAGAGGTGCCAACAATGTCGCAACCACAACAACACCTTGCACAACCTCCTCTGCCTAAGCCAGTGGCCACACTTCGGACCAAGCTCACTCAGATTTTGAGGACCACCTCGGCTAGGCTCTCCATATACGAGCTCATACAATAATCAACGCCCCATCGGGAGGCTCTAATGGAGATATTGAAAGCCATCGAGTTGTAGCCCCATAAAATAAATTCTTTCAACAACTTCATGGGACACGTCAAACGATGCAATGAGCCAGTCATCACATTTTGGAAAGACGAATTGAGATCAGTGATTGATGACATGGTGGATCCACCCCTACACATTATCGTGTGGGTCAACAGGATTCCATATAAGAGGGTGTTGATAGACACTGGCTCGTCCAATAATATCATCACAACTATAGCCTTAAAACATCTGAAGTTTCCCACATCACACATCACAGCTTCCACCTACACTCTGTGAGCATTCAATGATGCAATATGCTCAACAGTTGGCACAATTGTCCTACCCATCCAAGTGGGACAAAAGACCATACCTACATTGTACCACATATTGGAGGGTGAGATAGCCTACAACATCTTGTTGGGTCGGCCATGGATCAAGGACATGAAGTGTGTCCCTTCGATAGCTCACCAGTGCTTAAAGTATACATTTGAAGGGGAGGTGCATGTAGTCCCGATAGACTTAGAACCCTTCAAGTATTGTAATGCGGTGCAGCTGATGTCGCAATCGACCCTACCATCAACGCATTTGGATTTCCAATTGAATCCATCTAAACAGGGTCCGATTTCGTAGGCATCCCCGTTAGCAAGTTATTCAAAACCCCAACTAGGTCCATCTTCATCATCTGGCCCTCCACCAATGATACCACCTATGGGGGCTAAACAGAAGGACAAAGGGAAGAAACCCTTGGAAGAGGCAAAACCTCTGGAAGAGACACTACCATCAGTATCAACTATCTCTACTGAGGAGATGCCTAGCCGAATGGAAGTCAAGGCTCCTAGTTCACCCGACATGGAGTGGACTCAGGGAGAACTTCCATTCCCTCCCCCTCAACCGCAAATGATCACCATTGAAATGGCCAATACGGGCCTGGGGGAGTATCTAGTGCGGAATATTGTAGCAACACCCACACTGGAGTCCATGCAGGACATGGGGAGACCTCGCTTCCCCATTGGAACTATTGTTCCCCTAGGCTACCCGCCAAACCAGACAAACTTTGTGTATGGGGGCCTTGATCATGGCATTGCACCATGCATGCAAGAGGACGAAGATGAAGAGCCTTTTGCTGAAAATGTCAACTATCTGTCTAACCCAGACTTTGCTCTGAGATACCTTGGCCAATGCAATTGGCATGGATATGGGTTAGGCAGATATGAGCAAGGGATACGTGTTCTTTGCCAACCAAGATACCAAATGCCATATGACAAGTCAGGAGTAGGGTTCAACTACCCCCTACCCTTGGACATCTTGGTGGAGAACATGCAAGGCCTAGGGATAGGCAACAAGGGGGGTTTGGCATCAGATCCATATGCCAACCCTAACACAACATATACATTGAGGGATTATCTCCCATTGATGGCAATCAACCTTGTTGACCCCCGCAATCCCTTCCCTTTGCTCGAGAGAGGAGAAAGCTCGAGGGCTCATTTTCAAGGAGGGTCCAGACAATGTCAAGAAGGGTCCTGAGAGGACGAGTCAGAGTATGACCCATTTGAATCAAATAGCGATCACTCATAGGTGATCCCCATGGATGATTATCAAGAAAACCTCTTGACAATGTTCCCTTTAGATGCTCCAATCGAGCAAGCGCCACCACAAGACAATCAGGCCCCACCGTAGAGAGTGGAACAACCCCAATGGGGCCAGATCAATTTGCTCAAGCAAGATGAGCCTCTAATGCCTCAAACAGTTGTTGAAGCCAATGAAGGCTTTTGGATCTTCGATAGTGATTATGAAGATGAAATTGAGATGGCCTATCTTAATCATATGCGGCAAATACAACGACCATACCCCTTGGAGATTAATGACATATTTGAATAGTTGAACATAGTGCCAAGGCATGAATGGTACGTAGACCCAGCACGGTGGGAACAAGTGTTGAATCTGCCACTTTGGGCATACGAAGAATACCTTCCACCTAGAGACCCTATAGCAACATCAGTTCCAAGGGCAGACCCTATCTTCCTATCCACACATAGGGCCGATCCATTCATGCCAGTACCTCTAGAGCCAGATCCGGAGCTCAGAGAACATCTAGAATGTTTGAGTCATCACACCCATGGTAATGGAGACCAAAATCATTTCATCAACATGATCTCCATTGACTTAACCACCCCCATCCACAACTCGGTAGATCCAGCACAGTCGTTGTATCTAGACATAGATGCCATCGACTGGGATCGCGTCAATTCACCTCCATCCCCATCAGAGTACTGGCCTTTCGGTGAGATGCTCCATGCTGAAGAGGAACCCAAGGTTCCCAACGCAGATTTAAACTCAGCAAATGATATCCATTTGATCCCAACTCCACACCAGTTGGAGGATGGATCCCACATGTCGATCGAGGAGACGACTGATGTAGACATCGGCTTGGATCCAATGAATCCATAGATTATCAAGTCAGGGGTAAGCTTATCCCCCGAAGAGCAAGCCGACTACATTGCCCTTCTCAAAGAGAAGAAGGAGGTTTTTGCATGGTCATACAAAGACATGCCGGGGCTAGATCCGTAGCTAGTCACGCATAACCTAACGCTTGATCCGACAATCAAGCCCGTTAAGCAAAAACTATGTAAGATGCACCCAACAGTGGCCTTAATGGTCAAATACGAACTGCAAAAGCTATTGGATGCATAGTTTTTCATCTGCATGGATTATCCACCATGGCTGTCCAACATGGTGCCCGTCAAGAAGCCCGATGGGAGGATTCACATATGCACTAATTTTTGAGATCTAAACAAAGTGAGTCCTAAGGATGATTTTCCCTTGTCGAGTATCGACGCATTGGTAGATGCTACAATAGGCCACAAAATGCTTTCCCTCATGGATGGTTTCTCGGGATACAATCAGATTCGTATCAATCCCGAGGACCAACTAAAAATGGCGTTCACAATGCCTTGGGGGACATTTTGTTATAAGGTCATGCCTTTTGGCCTTAAAAATGTTGGCGCCACCTACCAACGTGCCATGACGTACATCTTCCATGATTACATGCATAAAACTTTGGAAGATTACATGGATGATTTGTTGGCCAAGTCTCTTTTGCGCCCAGATCATCTCGATGACTTAAGCAAGATCCTCGATCGCCTCATGGAACATAAAGTCAGACTGAATCCCAAGAAGTGCGTATTTGGCATCACATCTGGAAAACTCTTGGGTTTCATAGTCTCAAAGTGAGGCATCGAGGTGGACCCAAACAAAGTCAAGGCAATCCTTGAAATGCTCCCCCCAACTACCATTAAGCAGCTCAAAAGTCTGCAGGGAAAGGTCACGTCAATTAAGCGCTTCATAGCACAGCTATCTAAAAAGTGCCGACCCATGAACAAATTATTGCATAAAGGGGTAGCATTTCACTGGGATGACGAGTGCCAGTCAGCCTTTGACGACATTAAACAATACTTGGCTTCACTGCTAGTATTGGCACCACCTAGACCAGGAGTGTCATTCTACTTATACATCTCAGCTACTGAGGTGGCACTGGGCACCATGCTAGCCCAAAAAAATGAACTTCACAAAGAACAGGCTACTTATTACCTTAGCCGCACCCTAGTCAGTTATGAACTTAACTATGCATACGTTGAGAAACTTTGCTTGGTAGTGGTGTTTGCTACCAAAAAGCTATGCCATTACATGCTGAGCAACAAGACGTATGTTGTGTCTAAGGAGAATCCATTGCGGTACATGATGAGTCGTACTTATCATAGTAGTCGCATGACAAAATGGATCATGTTGTTGATGGAATTTGACATAGATTTTATTGGACAGAAATCCATAAAATGTTAGGTCATAGCCGATCAACTAGCAGAGGCTCCTCTCAAAGATGATCAACCTCTAGTCATAGAACTACCCGATGATGGGGTCTTCCATGTCTCAGAATCGCCAGATTCTGATGAGCCTGAGTCACAGGCCGATATAACCCTATTTTTTGATGGTTCTAAATGTGAGCAAGGTGGTGGCATGGGAATAGTATTCTTCACACCGTAGGGCACTCCAATGCCTCTGTCATTTAAATTAAATTTCCCATGCACCAACAACAATGCAGAGTATGAAGCCTTGCTCATAGGTCTTCAGACAACAATCACCATGAACATCAAATGATTGAACATCTTTGGTGATTCATTGTTAATTATCAACCAAGTCAAAGGGGTATTCCAATGCAAATGCCCAGTTATACAGGCCTACAAAGCCCTTGTGGACAAATTCCTGGCAAATCTTGAATGGTACGACATCGAGGCACTCCCTCGGTCATCGAATCATTTTGCGGACACTATGGCCTCCTTGGGGTCACTAATCCCACAAGACATTTCTGGTGATATGACAACCATTCAAGTCAAAACACTATCGCAATCCATGATGGAGCATGCAAGCTCTGACTTGACGCCAGGAATCCACTTGATCCAGATTGAACCATCCTCGAATAAGTTCTCTCGAATCCACGATTGTTTGAATCATGCCAACTAGGGGTCCTTGTTCTCCCCTACTCCCCTTAATAGCAACACAATGCTATTCTTACAAGTTCTTTCCCACTCAGCGTTTGCTAGGGATGAACTTCAAGAGGGATTGGTTGTTCATACCATCGAGGCTTCTGATCAGCAGGATTGGTATTCACCCATAAGGGACTACCTCAAGTTAGGTAATCTCCCGCTTGGATTGACGCATGTCGCAAAATGAGCATTCAAGCAGAAAGCGGCTAAGTATGTCTTGTTAGGAGACATTTTGTACCATCATAGCTATGAAGGAATCCTCCTTCGTTGCTTGGACCAGCAGGAGTCCACTTGGGCAATCGCCCAAGCGCACGATGGTACGTGCGGTGGCCACTTTAGTGGTATGGCCATCGCAAAGTGCATTCTTTGCATGGGCTATTATTGGCCATATTTAGAGCGAGATTGTTGCGCATATGTGAGGAAGTGCGTGAAATGTCAACACCATGCTAATTTGACACACGTACCTTCCCAGGCCTTGCAGCCGATCCAATCGACTTGGCCATTTTCATAGTGGGGCTTAGATCTAATCGGAAAGATCTCCCCTGCGTTGTCAGGTCATCACACGTTTATCATAACGGCCACAGAGTACTTCACCAAATGGGTGGAAGCAATCTCGCTTACCTCTACGACTGGAACCCGCATTGTGGAGTTCATTTTACATAACATCATATGTCATTTTGGTATTCCATCCAAGATAATTTTGGATAATGGGACGTCATTCAAGAACAAAGACGTGCATGCTTTGACCACAAAGTACAAAATTCAGCACAGTTTTTTGACACCCTATTATCCGCAGGCAAATGGGCAAGCAGAGGCATCAAAAAAAATGCTAGTCGCCATCCTCAAGAAGATAGTCACAGAGAGTCATAAGGATTGGCACATTCAAATCCCACTTGCCCTATGGGCTTATCGCACTAGCATTCGGACGCCCACTAGGGCAACTCCATTTTTGCTCGTGTATGGCTCCGAGGTAGTCATGCCTCTCGAGTTGGAAATTCCTTCCCTGTGCATATCAATGCAAGAGTTCATCGATGATGACACTGCATGACAGCCCGGTTAGACCAACTTACGTTGCTTGATGAACGACGCATTAATGCTCTCGAGCATTTACGTATCTATCAAGAGCGACTTAAGAAAGCATACAACATGAAGGTTCACCTGAGGGATTTTTAGGTTGGTGACTTGGTCTTAAAAGAGAACCAACAGAACTCTAGTTTGTCATCCCATCTAAGGGACAAGTTCATGGCAAACTGGTTAGGTCCCTATGTAATTGATAGTAAAATAGGACCTGGAACATATCGGCTAGCCTCTCTTGATGGAATCAAGGAACTAGAACCCTTGAACATCAGTCATTTATGGCCATTCCATATCTAAAAGAGCCATAGCCCAAAGGTCCCTCCCAAAATGCCCCAAGGATTCTCATAGTCGCTTGGTCATCCCCAAAATGCCCCAAAGGTACCCATTACCCCTTTGGTCAAACCAAAAAGCTCCAAGGATTCCCACAATCGCTTGGTCAAAAATAAGAAAATTCAAAAACAACAAAATCATCAAGAATAACCAAAATTCGCATCTCATTTCCATGCATGCTCAAAATCATCACAACAATAAAGAGCTCTTTTTGCATCTCATCTTCATATTCACAAAAATCAATCCCTCAAAAACACAAAAATCTATAGCTGCATTAAGCATCACATCCATACATTGCATATTTGTGGTCATACAGGTCAAGGCACCATAGACTGTAATTACTCCGCCAATCCATCTTGTTCCACATTTCTCCATTCTATAAGCAATCCATCAAAAATAAATGCCATTCACTTCCTTTTACCATACCATAGTCAGTGGTCTTCTAATGTATCAAGAGTTTTCGTCCTTCAGTCGTCATTTAGCTTTCTAGCCACGTATTGTACCAAGTCAGACAGATTTTACAAAGGTAGAGTTCTACTTGGATCACACCTTGTTACGTAGCGTCCCAACACAAATTAAAACACATAAAAATTCCCAAGTTGTGTGAATGAAAGATGAAACTTGCAAAGCAATCCAGGTCACCATAAGCGAAATGGTTATCTTGCTCATCCCCCTGTGCGAATGACCCCAAGAATGTTGAGAGTTGGCAAAAGGACAAGCATCTTCCCTACCCAACTCCCCAAGAATCCCAAGTTCTCAAAAAGTTGCAAACATCATAAAATTTTGCAAAAAGTCAAAACTCCAAAAATTTGACATCACCACCAAAGTGCATACATCCAAAGGCACATATAATAGTGATTCTCATCACTCAATATTCAAATCCCTTGCCCAAAAAAAAAAATATATAAAAATAAATAGTGATTTTTATCACTACAAAAGAGCAAGTATCCCAATACAATTGAAGAAAAGAAGGGAGTCAAACTTGAATCCTTGGAACTCTCAGCATTCAGAAGGTCATGAGGCAAACCTCAGTACTGGTTTGGTGGATAGCCTATCGGTCACCGGTGGTAAACCTCCCGCATGACGATATATCTGTCACATTAACTCGTGTACAGATCAATGTTTGCATGTGGATGAGCTAGCTTATGGTATCCTAGATAGCACCACAGATTAATCGGACTAAATACAACAAAGGAGTTAGTGGAGCTAATTAGGTGATCCTCAGTACAGGTTTGGTTGACAACCTATCTGGCACTAGCGGTATCCTAACAAATACCACAAAAACGAACTCAATTGCACACACAGGGATGTGAAATAACTTGGTCAAAGACAAGTCCGATTCATACCTTGTTCAAAAGTCTTGTAAGATAAAGTATAGTCGTGGCTAGTTAGTTAAAAACGTCTGAGTCTCAGAAAACCTTAACTACATTCTAAACCAACTGTGCTATCTTTCATCCTCGCATTACCATCAAAAAATACAAAAACAACATGTATACATGAAAAGTCATTTACCACAGCAATCGCTTAGGACAAAAAGCCATAAAGTTCTAAATAGTCTATGGTGCCCTCGCCAAACAACACAAATTCAATTCATCCATTCCATTTGCATATCACATATAAATAAAAAACATTTGCATTCATCATAACATATGCATCCATCAATATAAATTAACATGCATAAATCCATATTCATCAATCATCATGCATAACATCAAATCATCACACGCGCACAAATAAAATAAAGTCATCTGTATATATATCATCAAAAATGCCCGTAGGCTACAATAAACCGGTCCTATGACCCTGCGACAAAATCCACAAACTCAAAAATCCCTAAAGCCTAAGGCGTCGACCACCATGATCACGCAGGATCGGTGCGATGGGAACTACCCCCCATGGTGTGGGTCCTATGGGACCCCTCAGGGTGGCTGCTGCTAGCCCCCACATCACGCCTACTACCCCCCCCCTCATCCAATCACCTACGATGAGATGATGCTGACTGCTCAATATCACTGCCCCTCGTCCGACACGAAGAGCCACCTCCAGAGGGCTCAGGTACCCGCCCCCCGAGGTGGATGATCTCTCCCTCCAAATCCATCTGGTGTCGGCACCACTCTGCCTCCCACCGATGGTACATCACTACTACATCATCGCGCTATGCCAGCTACATCCGTAGGAGGTCTCTCTCCCGTGCAGCATCGGTATCCCCCTCCTACCGGTGGTGCGCAGCCCATGCGTTCTCCCACTCTGCTAGCTGGGCCCATAAGATATCCCTCTCTTGCAGAGCCTCCCCCAACTCCTCATCTCACCTCCGTAGTAGCCCCGCCAACCATGCATTCTCAGTGTGCACCCCTACCTTCGCATCCTCTGCCACTACCTGGTGCATAGGCAAATCTGGGACTACAGCCTGCTCTGGCTCCCACTGCTCCAGGGCATCCTGCATCTCCGGCTGATCTGAAGCACCATAATCCGCACCCACATCATCTACCTCCACCATGTCTGCATCCTCTAGCGGAGCACCCCAATCATCTCCTGGTGCCTCGGCACCCTCCTCACCTACTGCTGCTACCTCCGTGCCTCCCAATGGCCCCTCTCCCCGCCATCACCGTAGTATCCACCACTGGTCATACTCTACGGTAGTCCCGGCGTCATCCACATCCGGGACGTCAATCACCACATCTGAATCCTCGCCAAGTGGTGCGATGACCGGCCGGTCCAGAGTCCTCTCGTCCCCCCGACGTCGATAGACCACGGGCTCACCAGGCAACCCCTGGCGCACCCCAAACTATCATGTCACCCGGCTGTAAGGGAAGAACTCCTGCTCGGTCCCATGCCGCCCAATCAGCCACCGCTCCCTGCGTACCCACCGGAGCCACTCTCCAGCCTCCGGCCAGGCTGGACGAGTCCCGATAGGGGCGCCAAAACACCTCCCCTGGAGCAAGCCGAGCGAAGGCATCGGCATAGTGCCCTATGGCACCTGCCCACCATCGACTCTATCCCTGCTCCTCAGATCACTGCCACAGAGCCGCGTAACCTATATCCTTATCCACCATCTCTTCCCGAGTCATCCATGGTAACCCCACTGGCCTCTCCATTGCTATGTGCTGCCAAGCCCAGCTCTACAATAGAAAGTTGTAGCTAATCCCCTTCCGCCTCCGACAACGGACCTCGTACAACTCACCATAGAGCTATGCCAGCAGTGTCTGTCCCCACCTCATGATCAATGGCTCATGCATCGAACACTCCACCAGTCGATAGACCACATCCAGTAGGTTCCATGGGAACCTCATGCCTGACGAGTTAGGTAGCAGCATGTTGGAAATGAGGCCCATGAGTAATGCATGCCTCACTCCCAACACACCCCTCTCCAGCCACCATCGAACCAATATGCCACCCATCCGCGAGTCACCCTCCACCCTCTCCATCGGGCTCTCCACACCCAACTCCTCCCCATGCCCAAAAAAGTGTATCAGTACTACTGTCCTCCGATCCCGCGGCATCATCCGGATCGGTAGTCCATCTATTGGAATCCGAAGAATCCGATACACATCCTCCAAGGTCACCGTCATCTCCCCTATTGGGAGATGGAAGGTGTTGGTCCGAGGATCCCATAGGTTGATCAGGGCCATCAGATAGGCCCGATCCCCGACCACCAGCTCCAGCCGAGTCGCCTGCTTGAGCCCAAGGGCATCAAGCCAGTCCCAGTCAGCCAAAGTCAATGCCGCACGTGCTTCAGTGAAAACCGTGGGCACACGGTACCGGCTCTTCACAACCTGCAAAAGAAAACAACATAAACACATTAAAACAAGTAAAAACTGTACAACACTAACAATGAATATACAACAATGCATCAAAATGTATAGCCAAAAACATAACAAAAAATTCAAAAAACCTAATTTCTCAGTTTTAGGATTGTAACTTTCAACTGATAAATTCAACAAAAAAAAAAAAAAATTGGAAACAAAATAAACAAAAAAAAACACAAGACAAAAACAACTTGCGGTTTTCAAATTGCAACACAAAATAATAATGAGGGAAGGCACTCACTGGTATCGCTTCGGCTCCACCGCTCGATCCGGTGTGTGAACTCATGGTCGCAAGAAAAATTCAGCAGTGCTTCGCTTCGCAGAATTGACTTCCTCCTCCTCAGAGCTCCAAATCGCCAAGAAAAACAAATGCAAATGAGCCCAAAACTCAGTTTTGGCCTTTAAATAGGCTTTTTGAGCCTGTATTCGCCCCCCTAGGATGAGCGCTCTAGTTAGCACTCGTCCCTCCCTGGGATGAATACTAAATAGGAATTCGTCCCACCCCGGGACGAATACAGAGCAAAAATTCCAAAAACAGCAAAAAACTGCACAAAATGCACCAAAAACAAGCCCTAAAAGTGTCCGATAAGAGTGCTTTTGCACTTGACATTCCGGGCATGCAAAATAGATGTCGGGGTCACAAATCCTCACTATCCTATTCCCTAAGAAGGCTCTCATAGCCGGACCGCTCCACGGGAAGACAGATTTTTGAGAATTTCATCCCCAAACGGCGTCACCAAAACGGGTCAAAACCCAACCAAAAATAGCAATACCATTGCCGAACGAAGGCGCCTTTGCGCCTGACATTCTTGGCATCCAAAATCGATGTTGGGGCTACAAATTGTCACTACCCTACTCCCTAAGAAGGCCACCATGGCTGGACCGCTCCACGGGAAAATGGATTTTTGCCAATTTTAGCCCCGAAAAAGCATCACCAAAAGGGTTAACACCCACCAAAAATAGGTCTAAATGTCGAGAAACTGCACACCCGTTCAATGATAAGCATCTGAAGGCACCCTTACTTAAGTCATCTTGGGTCAAGCGACTCGTCGCTTTTCTCATGCAGGTCATTCCCTCATCGATTCGTCGCTTGAGGGGGTAGTCACACTTAGTCACCAATCAACAAATACACACCCAATCATGGGAATGACACGCATTCAAAGGATCATTGACAAAGACAATTACGCTCCTGCTTGGGGTAGTAAACAAGCAATAATCACAAGCTGATCAATCACTTGGCATTCATGAATCATGAACTCAAGGTTCTCACAGATAAAAGGTTGCGCCCTTTGCCTATTCATGACTGATCAATGTCCAAGCTCAAGTAACACCTCACCGAAAAAGGTTAACACTTGAATTAAAGTTCCTTCGCTCGTCAGAAGCAAGGATCCAAGAATGCATGCCCTTTCCATACTTGGGGCATCAAAAGTTGGTTAGGTTATTGAGAAACCCTAATCATTAGTGCTTTGGTTATCTATTTTTGCTCGATGTTGCGCCTTGCATAGCGCATCCCAAAAAGGGGCATCTGTAGACACCAAAACAACACCAATCCGATTATGTGACTGCAAACACTGATCACATTGACACACATAGCCCCAAGGGCAGCCCCTAGAGGTTAAACAATGGTCCTAGCCACTCTCCAAAAGTAGTTTGGAAGGTCAGAGATCAATTTGGCACCTTTTTGGCACTTTGCTCAATATTCGCCCCACCCGGGGATGAATACAAGCTGGGATTCGCCCCACCCAGGGACGAATATCGGGATTTCCTCCAGGGTGGGGCGAATTGCAGGTTTGACGATCAAAAAGTCAAATCTTGACAAATGGCAGCTCAGATCCGCCACTTAATCCTTCCTTCATCGCATGGGAGCATGAGTGAGCATTTTTGAGCGTTAGAGGCAGTTACAAGGGCAGTCATGAAGCCCTTAATCGGGGAGGAATATTCCTTCCCCATGGGAAGGCATGATTTCCAAGTGGCGCCTTTGCATGCCCATCCAAAGAGACCATCAGGTCTATAAAATGGTGAGTCTCCTCACCCAAAGAAAGAGGAGAGAAGGAGCATTTTAAAGCAATGAAGTGCTGCCATTTTACTTCCCCATACACCCTTAGTTGATTTGTGCCTTTCACATCCGTGATCTCTTTTCGAGAAGAGGTCATTGGGTGACCATTGGAAGGTCAAATCTTGAGCCCAAAAACCTAACATTTTGCCATAGAATACCACCCAATTTGCCGACAACACTTTACAAGAGATTTTGGACCCATCCCAAGTGGATTGGTGCCGAAATCAGGCCCCAAACGATGGGCGGCCTTCCCGGTGCCCTTGCACTGCTGCAGGTCTAATCGTCCCTTTTGGGAATGATTAGGAATCTGTGGCAGATTTCTCTTTCTATCATTTTCTTTTGCATTTCATCTTATGCTGCTTAGATAGTTTGCAATTTTGATTTCATAACGTTTTGAGCAAATCTTATCATGTTTTATCATTTCTCGCCTTTACTAACTTGCAGAGGGCATCATCAAAATCTGGGTGTTAGAGGCCAAATAGGGGAAATATGACCATCTGGGTCGTCCCAAAATACCCCCAATTAGCTAACCCCCACTTTTGCAGGAGATTTGGAGCTGTCCAGATGTGACATTTTGAGCGGTGCTATCTGGCATTTTGTTGCAGGTCAATTCGTCCCGCCCCGAAGCGAATTCAAATCGGTGAGGAATTTCTTGACTGTTCCATTTGCAATGCCTTCTTTGTGAGGTCTTCATGCCCCTGTCAAATTTTTAGATCATTTGGATATATGTTAGTTATCATTTTATCTATTTCTTGCATGCACTAATCGTAGGCTTGGGGATTGCATGTCTCATCTCATCCGTAGGTGCTACTGACTGTTTCTTGTTTCCTTGAGCATAGGATCTGGATGTTAGAGGAGCAGCAGTGAGTCAAGACTCATCAACGCAAGCGACGGCGATGTTTTGGTCCGCCCACTTTACATGTGGGCACGCGGAAGAAGGAATGGCCTCCATGGATGTAACAAAGAAACAAATTTAACGCTCCTCGCCCCTAAAAGGGGAGGAGGCGAATTGTAACCGAATTCCGAAACACATCAATAAAAGAAAGGGCTATTTTTTGCATTGGCTTTTCATTTGGGGTTTCAATTCGTTTATGCTTTCCCTATTTCATGCATTTTCAATTCGTAGGATTTAGCGTTAAGTTTAGTTCCGCTTTTGCATCGTACTTGGAGCTCTTTCCCTTTTTGTTTCCGTATCCTCATGCTTTCACTTTGTAAAAATATTTATTATAATCTCATTCATTATCCTCTAATATTTTATAGGAATTAAACATAAAAGAGTTGGCTACCACTCATGTTTTGAATAGATATTTAGTACAAGTTACTAAGAATGATTGGAAGCAACCAATCATATTTAAAAGTTTATGCCATAAAAGATTCATCCTAATAAACCTCTATCAAAAGTGAATTTTATTGATATAGCCTATCTATAGTATTTTTTTATACACATTTATGACTAATAGTTCTTTTAATGATGGAAGAGAGATCTATAATCTTATATTCTATGGTTCCTACTCTTAATGTAAAATTATTTGTTTTGAGAGTGTTTAGTGTTATAATAAGTGATTATTCTCCTAAGTTCTACTAGGATAGACACACTTGAGTTTCCACTCCTCCATGTGTCAGGAGAACTCTCAGTGGTGTCTTCATCAGGTTTGATGAGTTTTTGTAATCCAAAGGATCTCAATGATCAACTTTGCTATTTATACAAAGTTGATCCTTGGAATAAATCAATCAAGTTATTTCATAATTCCAACATGGTATCGGGCTTTCCCTTCCCTGTGTACCTGAGAGAGGATTTCTCTCATAAAGGAATTTCCCTAATGGAAATACCCCCTCATTTAAATTTTTTTTTCCCTTCTCAATATATATTTTTTCTTTAATAACTAAGGGAGTATGCTCTCCATCCTTTGATGGAGCAGAAACTAGAAAGTTATTGAGGAAAATCTGCAGTTTTGGGATCTGATATGCTGGCCTGCAACTTCACAAAAGTGTTTCAAAAATGTTGAAAACCAATGGTGTGTACGAGTTTTTTTTTTTGCCCATCTGAAGGAGCTGAATTCGAGGTGTCTCCAAAGCACAAGAGGCCGGGGTGTTATCCTACCACTGCTGCTGGCATGCTTCGCATTTTCTTCCATTACTATTTTAATGGATGTAATGCTTCTGTGCTTATTGACTCTTATATTGCTGGTAGGAGGGCCTTATTATTCTGTGAAAAAGCTACAGATTTCAGAACTCATCTGTGCAAGAGAGTAGATGCAAGCATAAGATATGAATGAAGAAGGTGCCCACTGTGACCGTTAATCACTTTTGTTCTGAAGAATTTAAATTTTTTTTTTTAAATCACGTCGAAGTCTGCACGGTGCTGTTCGGACAGCGCAGTGCGCAAGTCGGGGGCCTGACGGACTTCGCCCAAACTAGGGCGAAGTGCGAACGTCGGCCACGCCGACGGACTTCGCCCGAACTAGGGCGAAGTTCGAACTTCGGCTGCGCTGACGGACTTCACCCGAAATTGGGCGAAGTTCGAACTTCGGGGCCGTAGCCGGACTTCGCCTGAAACTAGGTGAAGTTCGCACTTCGCGGCTACGACAAACTTCACCCGAAATTTGGGCGAAGTTCGAACTTCGCGGCTGCGACGGAATTCGCCCGAAATTTGGGTGAAGTTCGAACTTCGGGTAGCCAACGAACTACGCAGGGTGAAGAGGGGACTGAGGCCAACTTCGAACTACTCTCGCGCACTCGATCTACTCCAGTCTTAGCCATGAACTTCGGAAGCAAACTTGGAAATCTGCTTTAGACTTGTTCTTCTTCCGCGGCTGCCACTGGGTTTGCCTGGCTTGGAAACACCTGTATGAGAAGAGAGAGACGTCGGAACAGAGAGCAACAAACTGCAAACCCTAAAGGTGCCTAAAACAAACAACAAAATTTATTTATATTAAACGGGGGTTTACAAGTTCCTCAATCGAGGAAATTACAACATCTGCAGGCTGCGCTGCAGGATAAACTAAAACAGACAAAATGTCGAGTTGGCTGCTCAGACATTAATCAGCTGAGTCAAACTGATCGTTGAGATACTTTTCTTTGCCTCTACTCCTCTTGCACTGCTCTTCCTCATATCTTCTCCTTCTTAAATCTGAAATACCCGAGACGCCTTATATAGCCGCGGGAAGAGGAGGATTGGGGTTTGTCCTCTGACAGGTTCTGACAGGCTCTCAACTAGGGTTTTTGACCAATCACCGCACAAGCGTCACATCTGTTAGAGGGTAGGTGCAACGTCATGTCAGCCCTTTGCCGGGATCCCGAACTGCGGCAGCGCAGTCTGACTTCGCCCATGTTTGGAGCGCAATCCGGTTTCACCCAAGGTTCGGAGCGCAGTTGGGCACAGGCGTGAAATCTGGGTTAATTTTTCTAACACCCTCATTTAAGCCTGATTTCACGAGCACTTTGACTCCAAGCTGCTCTCGCAATCTGTTGAAGTCTTCCTCCTTCAAAGGCTTCGTGAAGATGTCGACCACTGCTCCTTGGACCCGCAAAACTACGGCTTTACTTCGCCAAATTTCACCGACTCTCTGATGAAATGATACCGGATGTCTATGTGCTTCGTCCGGCCATGGAACACAGGATCCTTTGAGAGTGCAATGGCCGAATTGTTATCATAGAAAATTGTTGTCGCACCATCCGGAGGAAAGTTCAGTTCACTCAGAACTCTTCACAGCCAAACTGCCTGGCATGCATCTGACGTGGCGGCGACATATTCTGCTTCGGTTGTGGACAACGCAACGATGGGTTGTTTCTTGGACGCCCATGATACTGCCCCTGATCCGAGATGGAAAGCATACCCGAAGGTGCTCTTTTGATCGTCGGTACTACCAGCCCAGTCACTGTCCGTGAAGCCCACTAGCTCCAACTGGTCTTGTTTGGCGTAAAATAGGCCATGGTTTCGTGTCCCGTTGACATAGCGCAAGATCCTCTTGCCTGCTTGCCAGTGCGTGTCCTTCGGAGTCTCCATGAAACGACTGATCAGACTGACTCCGAACATCAAATCTCGTCGAGTTGCGATCAAATACATCGGATCGCCAACTAGCCTCTTGAACGAGGTTGGGTCGACATTCCTCCCCGTATCCAACTTGCTCGACTTCAAACTCGTGGTCGCGGTGTGATGGCGAGGTTTATCGTCCTCCATCTTGAAGCGCTTCAGGACATCCTTCGCATACTTGCCCTGAGAAATGAAGATGCCATCTGCTGATTGGTCAACTTCAATGCCAAGAAAATATTTCATCAGCCCCATGTCTGTCATTTCAAAATCAGACTTCATGGCAGTTCTGAACTGGTCAAACAGGACATTGCTGTTGCCAGTATAAATCAGATCGTCCACATACAGGCAAACAATAATGAGCTCATCTGCTGCATTTGTCTTCATGTACGTGGTCCGCTCATATGGGCATTTCTAAAACCCATTCTCTTGAAAATAGCTGTCAATCCAGCTGTACCAAGCTCGGGGCGCCTGCTTCAAACCGTACGGGGCCTTCTTCGACTTCGGGACTTTGCCCTTCGGCCTTCAATTTCGTAACCTGGTGGCTGGTCTATGTAGACCTCTTCCTCTAACACTCCATTGAGGAAGGCTGACTTGACATCCATCTGGTACATCTTCCAACCTTGTTGGGCTGCCAATGCCAGGATCATCCTGACTATGTCAAGTCGGGCTATAGGCGCATATACCTCATGGTAATCGATGCCTGACTTCTGCTTGTAACCCTTCGCCACAAATCTGGCTTTATGCTTGTCAACGTCTCCTTGGGCGTTGAACTTTGTCTTATACACCCACTTGACCCCAATGGTCTTTTTCCCTACTGGAAGATCTGTGAGCTGCCATGTTTCATTTTTTTCAATGGCTACTATCTCCTCATCCATCGCATGCACCCACTTCTGATTCTGACTTGCGTCTTCGAACTCTACTGGATCAACTTTAGTAAAGAATGCAAAGTCAGAGTGTTCTTCATCTATGTGGGTTCGGGTTGTCTCGTAAATGTCTTGCAAGATCCGAGTCTTTGCAGGTGTCCTCAGGTTCTAGATTCTGCTTGCAAGTGGAGGTGATCGTGATGGAGTGGCTGTGCTACTGCTGGCACCGCTGTTGCTACTGGAAGTTACAGGTGGCTGCACACTTCCTTCTTCCAAGTCAACAGACTGAACTTCTGCTGGCTCTAGTTGGCCAGTCTCTGACTTCTCGTTCCAGGCTTGATCTTCAAGAAATTTCACATCACGGCTGATGATGAGCTTCTTTGTCACAGGGTTGTACAGCCTATATGCCTTCGCCTGCTCACTATACCCTGTGAAAATGCACTTCTCGGCTCGATCATCCAACTTCGCCACTTCTCTTCGGAACATGTGCATATGCAATGCACCCGAACACACGCAAGTGAGCCACACTTGGCTTCACTCCGCTCCGAGGCCTCCCGAGGGATTTTGTCCTTCACGCTTTTGGTGGGACATCTTTTCAGCAAGTAGACTGCACATGTTACAGCCTCTGCCCAGAATTCATGCGATAATCCCTTTGCCTTCATCATGCTTCTTGCCATTTCCATGATGGTTCGGTTCTTCCTCTCAGCTACGCCATTCTGTTGTGTCGTGTATTTGGCAGTGAACTGCATTCGAATTCCATGCTGCTTGCAATAGTTGTGGAATTCGTTGGAGATGTACTCTCCACCTCCATCAGTTCTGAGAGTCTTCACATAATAACCGCTCTATTTCTCCACTAGAGCCTTGAACTCCTTGAATCTGGAAAATGCCTCTGACTTCAGCTTGATGGCATAAATCCAAGTCTTTCAGCTGAAGTCATCAATGAACGTCAAGAAGTATTTGTTGTCGGCAAACGTGGTGGTCTGCATCGAACCGCAAATGTCTGAGTGCACCAGCTCCAATGGCCGTGATGCTCTCCAAGACTGTCCTACAGGGAATGCATCCCTGTGCTGCTTGCCGACTAGGAAACCTTCACACACTTGGTTCGATTGCTCTATCAGGGGTAGACCCTTCACCATTCGCATCCTGTGCAGTTGATTCAGGCCACTGAAGCTCAGGTGATCGAATCTGAGATGCCACAGCCAGGTAGCATCCTTCTCAACTACACTCAGAGACATCAATGATTCATTTTGAATCTACAACGAAAACATTTTGTTTTTCGTCATGGACACAGTCGCAATTTGTCCATGGACTTTGTCTCTGATGGAGCAGACACCATCTTTGAACAGTACAGTGTGCCCCTTCTGCACAAGCTGTCCAACACTTAGCAGATTATGCTTCAACCCAGGCACATAAAAAACATCTTGAATTGTTTTTCTATCACCGTGTCGGGTGCGAATGAGGATCTTGCCTTTCCCCATCACAGGAACTTTGTTGTTGTTCCCCATCTTGACTTCGGATTGGACTGTTTCATCCAGTTGTGAGAACATCTCTCTGTTCCCAGTCATGTGGTTGCTGCAACCACTGTCAAGATACCAGATGTTTTTCTTGCTCTCCTCTTCAATACTGCAAGTCAGCAATACATTTCCTCCTGTCGCATTTCTAGGTTCCTCCGTATAATGGGCTTGCTGCTAATTCTCGTTCGCCATCTTCTTCTTGCACTGTGAGGCATAATGGCCGAACTTGCTGCAGTAGTAGCATTGGACCTTTGACATGTCCTTCTTCTGCCGAGAGCTTCCTTGCTGATTTCTTCCAGTGCCTCTTCCTCCTTGCTGATGAAAGTTGCAACTTGGCTCAGCGTCATGAGGGTTTGATCTCCCTCCTTGCTTGTTACTTCTCCCATGTCTGCTTCTGCCTCTCCCTCCTTGAGAACTAGAAGCGTTGTGGTGGGAGTCTTGTCTGCCGCTGTCTCGGACTGAGGCTTGAGCCCGAAACGCTTACTCCAGAGAGGTCTGAGATGAACGGCTCAGCCTCTGTTCATGGGTCTGCAATGAACCCATGAGTTCGTCTGTCGAGAGGGTTGTCAGATCCCTCGACTCTTCGATTGCTATCACAACTGAGTTGAACTTCGCAAGCAGACTTCTGAGAATATTCTCCACGATTCTCTAGCTCTAGACATTTTCTCCATTCAACCGCATCTGGTTGATAATGTCAGTCGTCCGGGTGAAGAAGTCGCTCATCGACTCGGACTCGCTCATTTGCAGGTTCTCAAACTGTCTTCTAAGCATCTGCAGTTTCACCAACTTCACTTTGTCGGTGCCCTGATACGAACTTGCTAGGGTTTCCCAAGCCTGCTTGGCCTTGGTGGCTGATGCAATCCGCAGGAAGATGGTCTCCTCAACCGCTTGCATGATGTAGAAGAGGGCCTTCTGGTCCTTCTTCTTATGCTCTTTCAACAGATCCTTGTCTGCTCGAGAGAGGGCGGCCAGTGCTGCTGCATCTGCCGTTTCTGGGTAGCCGTTCTCGACTAACTCCCATAGCTCCTGAGATCCAAACAAGATCTTCATCTGGATGCTCCAGTAGTTGTAGTTCTTGCCGTTAAATCGTGGGATCTGTAACTGCAGTGAGTTTCTCTCGGAAGCCATGCTTCTATCTCCGTGTCACGACACTATCAGCTCTGATACCACTTTGAAGAATTTAATTTTTTTTTTTAAATCACACCGAAGTCTGCACGGTGCTGTTCGGACAGCGCAATGCGCAAGTCGGGGGCCTGACGGACTTCGCCCAAACTAGGGCGAAGTGCGAACGTCGGCCGCGCCGACGGACTTCGCCCGAACTAGGGCGAAGTTCAAAATTCGGCCGTGCCGATGGACTTCACCAGAACTGGGCGAAGTTCGCACTTCGCGGCTGCGACGGACTTCGCCCGAAATTTGGGCGAAGTTCGAACTTCGCGGCTGCGACGGACTTCGCCCGAAATTTGGGCGAAGTTCGAACTTCGGGCAGCCAACGAACTACGCAGGGTGAAGAGGGGACTGAGGCCAACTTCGAACTCCTCGCGCACACTCGAGCTGCTCCAGTCTTAGCCACGAACTTCGGAAGCAAACTTGGAAAGCCGCTTTAGACTTGTTCTTCTTCCGCGGCTGCCGCTGGGTTTGCCTGGCTTGGCAACACCCGTATGAGAAGAGAGAGACGCCGGAACAGAGAGCAACAAACTGCAAACCCTAAAGGTGCCTAAAACAAACAACAAACTTTATTTATATTAAACGGGGGTTACAGAGTTCCTCAACCGAGGAAATTACAACATCTGCAGGCTACGCTGCAGGATAAACTAAAACAGACAAAATGTCGAGTTGGCTGCTCAGACATTAATCAGCTGAGTCAAACTGCTCGCTGAGATACTTTTCTTTGCCTCTGCTCCTCTTGCACTGCTCTTCCTCCTCTCTTCTTCTTCTTAAATCTGAAATACCCGAGACGCCTTATATAGCCGCGGGAAGAGGAGGATTGGGGTTTGTCCTCTGACAGGTTCTGACAGGCCCTCAACTAGGGTTTTTGACCAATCGCCGCACAAGCGTCACATCTGTCAGAGGGTAGGTGCGACGTCATGTCAGCCCTTTGCTGGGATCCCGGACTGCGGCAGCGCAGTCCGACTTCGCCCATGTTTGGAGCGCAATCCGGTTTCGCCCAAGGTTCGGAGCGCAGTTGGGCACAGGCGTGAAATCTGGGTTAATTTTTCTAACATGTTCCACATAAATACCGATGCAATATTGGTGCCGATTCGACTCATCACGAGTGGTGGAATATCTTTTGTGGCTCTACAATAGCAAACTGAGTGGGAGGTTAGACATCCAAAGTTTAGTGGCTGGAAATATGATGCGCAGCATTAAAAGGCGCAGCGTGGTTAAATCAGATTTTTTTTTTGTAAAGCGACCGCGTGGATGTGGGCTGCATGCTGGTGAAATGATGCAACCGTTTTCTGTTCCAATATATGCGTTGTATCTCTTCATGTCGGGCGGGATATTCACAACACCAGATTTCTTTGCTGTACATGGATGGATTGTTGTAGTCTGTGCACAGAAGAAGTTTGTGACATGATGCGCTTCTGCAGATGCGCCACTCGCACGATGCAAATTCAGAGCTATTTTGTTTCTAATAGCTTCACAACCTCTTGGATCCTACAATGATGTCATAGTTTTTCGTGACTGCATCAAGCTATGACAACAGAATATGAAGGCATAAGAACAGATTTTTTACCGCTTACGGTGTGTTTTGATGTATGAGAAGCGCGGGAGAGGCTTCCGTCGAGGGAGCACCTTTTTTATGGATCTGTGAACATTGACAACTCGTTCCCTTTTGGCACGGTGGAAAATGAAGACGTTGCTCACGATTTTCAGTGAAGACGCCAAAGCAAGAACGTGTCCAACAACACCCGATTCGGCCGCAATCATGAAGTACCTGTCCAACATCGTTTTGATCGATTGTGGGGATTGATATTTTGCCCAAAATAAGGAGGAAGTTTCTTTCACTATCAGTGCTGGTAGTGTGGTTGTGCCAACTGTCAGAGTTGGGAAGACTATTGTAACCTTGGGCTCTTCTGTGGCGTGAAGTGGGGGATTTACACAATTACTGCACCATTTGAAGGAAGTGTCATATGATTCACAGATCATAAGTAGCAGTCAAGCACCACTGAATCCGCTATCCAAGGCATATTAGTGACGCAACAATGCTCTAAGTTTTTTGATGGGCGAAAGAAATAATATTGCTATAACGATCTGCTATGATTCCATCGGTGAGATTTCTATTTTCAGATATCCATCAATTTGCCCACCGATGGAGCTCCAGATTGGTGGCCACATATTTTCTCAATGCCTCCCTATCTCAACATCGAATGACTGTGTTTTATCAATTCACTATATACTACTGCACATAGTATAAAAAGAGTAGCGGTGAAAGTTTGTAAACTTACACATAGTATAAGTGGAAGACGCGTGCCAGTTTGTGGCTAGTCCGCAGCGGCCACGGTGGTGGATAAGCTTATCTGCTATTAACCAGCATTGCTAGTGGACGACTATCCAGTCACTATAGATTTAATCCGGATGATATGCACATTCTGGCGTGGCACAGTGATGTTGTTTATCAGATGCAGTTAACTAGACGTCCAATGACAGAGTCAGTATTTTCCTGTGTTCATGGTCATGAAAGACAGAAATATTATTTTTTTTATTATCGAATCTCAGTGATTCTTCTGCGGAGCGCTCACTTCCGCAATGGAAGGAACGCTGCATTGAAAATGTGTTTGGCTGCAATATTACTGCCATCACATATTGAGACAGGCCGAACATATTACTTTGTATCACATGATCGCGAAAAGGACATGTGAAGATATTTCCTTTCTAAATTTTTTGGTTTTTAGTGCACCTAAATCATTGTGCTCCCCGCTGGCTTTGTAACCCTGCACACGATATGAAAAAAACACATTGTGAGACTCGGTATACCTGTTTCACGCCAACTGTGTTGTCTTTTCCTCCGAAGAGAGAAGACATCTTTGGCATTTGCTCGAAGACTGCCATTTTGTCCTATGATGTTTGGCCATTGTTTTTCTAACGAAAGAATAGGAGGTGAAGCTATGTTCGTTTCACGTTGCTCTCACGTATTCGCAAGTGGAGGAAGGATGACATGTCGCTGCTTTTTTGATTTGCGGTGTTTCGGGATTAAATTACCATAGCACTGGTGGATAACTGCAAAAGTGGCAAGTGCACAGATCGCTATTGCGAGAGCTACTACGGGGGAAAATTGATGTCGATTAGCTGATGTATCCAGTTCGTGGCCCCCCAGTTTTCAATTCGAATGTCGTATTCATAAGTCTTCGCATTTGGACGGACATAAGTGGTGGCCGTGTTGGACAAACCATGCTGAATGCGATAGAACAGGCATCTTGGGCTTCCTGGTGGCCACTGTGCCATAATAATTTGGTGAAGCGCATCGCAAATCTCCGTAGACGAATCCTACCACTGCATCCATAGATATCATGACAGTGGAGATCTTCGTGGTAAGGTTGCAGTCGGTATGTTACAGAAAGTTCATTTCACACACAGTTTTGTGCCTGGTTCGCACTACCGTCTTGAGAGTTGTTTGCCTATCCATCACAATAGTTTAAAGAGAAATAAACCCTCATGTTTTTTTTCAACACCTGGATGGAAGTAGGAGAAATTCTTCTTCGCCCGAAGATCAAAACAAAATTGTAAAAATTATAATAAAATTTTGTGGGGGGTTTATAGGTGCCTTTTATGCACCTATCTTGAATGGGGGGTTTGTCTTTGCGTTTTTTTTTTCCTCGTTAATTTTCATTAATTTTGCCTTAAAATTTATTTTGTTTATATGTATTGCTTAATATTAATAAATATTGATTATTTATTTTACTTTTTTATGATTTCATTAAGCAAATATTTATATTAACATCTAAAATTATCAATTTAATTTTTACTTCTCCTATATGTTCTTTACTATAATATAATTATAGAGGTATTTTAAAATGAAGTGAATATTTCTTTTCTAAAAGTAGTGTCTACATTAAAAGAACTTATTTTGAAATAAATTTGTTTATATATCTAGCTTAATTGAAAAAGGGGTAATATATACATTTTTGAATATATTAAAGATCTTAATTAAATATATTTATTTTATTCTTTATTTCTTTATTATTTTATTAAGCAATCTTTATTAACACATTAAAATGTGTTTAATTTAATTTTTTAGTTAGTAATAATTGACAAAGAGTATTTTATTACCTCATATTATTAAAATAAAATATATATATATCTCTTTCTAAACATTGTTAATCACTTTAAAATTAAATTTATCTTACTAAAAAAATAAATATTTTATATCACCACTCATCCATATTGGACATCCTAAATAACTTATAGTTTCCCTCAAGTAAGGGCGAGTTATTAAAATAACCAATATAGGCCTAGATGATATTAGCTTATGTTTCTGTATCTATCTAATCAATACTTATAGTTTACCTCTTGTCAGGGTAGGTATTTGAGAAGAGAATATATAGAGACCTGGATTTTTTGTTCTCATTAAAAGATTCCTAATATAAAATATACTCAAAATACTTATAGTTTTGACTGTGGCCTTGGTCCTATTTCCTGAGACCTCATGCACTGTTTCTCTAGTGCTTGACTCCCATTCTATGCACCCCTTTGCAACCTCCATGTCACTTGTTAAGGTGTTACCATCCATTCACCATATCCTCACACAGTTTCTATGTCAATGCCTCCTACTATATTAACATTTTCCTTGAATATTGGTGGTTCTTGCAACCCTTCTTTAGTGTCTATCAAAAACATGTCCTACCTTTCAATTTCTACTTTGTCCAAAGTCCATACTTATTCTTTCACTAGTTCATTTGTATTTTGTGTGGAATTGTTCACATTATTCCTTTGAACAATCCTTGTACTTATTATTACTATAATATGTTCATGTCCTTGATTTTGTCTCCCATGTCTTCACAAACTTGTATTTGTCATTCACATGTAATTTATTTCTACTCAAAGATTGTCACTTATAAATCCTTTCCAACTGCGACAATTTTAACCCAATTCGATAAAAATGGTGTCAATTATCAATGTTTGATTAGGAAGCGATGCCAAATGTAGTAGGGGGAGTATCTTTAGAGGAAGATGTGAATTGGGAGGTTTTGGAATGAATATCAATGTTTTGTAA
Organism: Wollemia nobilis; assembly: GCA_028583015.1. NCBI lineage: Eukaryota > Viridiplantae > Streptophyta > Pinopsida > Araucariales > Araucariaceae > Wollemia > Wollemia nobilis. The sequence continues at coordinate 344,863 of JAQPPZ010000737.1, read as the reverse complement.
TATCTTTGGTCCAAATCATACAAGTGTATGATTTACCAGTTATGATTTACAAACTTCATAAAAATTCTTGTACAGTATCCAAATCATATAGTTGTACAATCTAGATCGTACAACACCTTGAAATGTATGATTTTCCACTTGTACGCTTTTCTAAATGTCATTTTGTAACTCAAACTAAATAATTTTTTAATCATTCACTCTCAAACCCTTGTTTTCCTCCTTTGGCAAGTATAACTTTACATTTACATTTTTCCAACTAGACAATTGATCATCTGTACAATTTGGCTTGTCAATTGTACGGTTGCACAAACCTTTGTTATGTTATTTCACTTACAATTATGCCAACTTACACTCAAATTCTCTACAAAGTAAGACTTATCTAGGTTTATAGTGCAATTACCGACCGAATAGCCTAACATGCAAAACCAAAATCTAAGTTATGGCATTAAATCTGATTGTAATCATTCTTAGAAATCATAAAATAATTTGTAAACATCTAAATATAGTAACAACAATGCATAAAGTTAATTATTTAGTATCACAATAGGTTGTACGTTCATCAATAGTGCAATCCCATTGTAATCCTATTCATTTACCATATCATTATGTCCATACTTACACATAATATACAATCTGGTTTTACCAACAATATGTATAACATAATTAATAGGAACACACAATCCATAATTCTGCATTCATATTATTAATGTTTAGTATGAGATACACATCAATTTTGAACAACAACATAAATGAACACCAATGACAATAATATTGTACAATTCTCCATAACAATGAAAAGTATCAACAATAGGTAAGAACAACCATTCCACATCTATCATGATCAACCTTGTAAAATTGAAGGGGGCTATATAATGCTTACCCAGGTCGTTCCAAAGTGGTTCTTGAGACAACCACTATTCACAACTACCTTCTTGTAAACCAATAACTTGCATTAAGGTTTCCCTAAGTCTAATTTGATTTTTATCAAATTAACCTAAATGTACATTTCAACTTAATTTCATTTCACATCTAATTGTACATTTATAAAATTGTACAATTACTTCTAATTGTACATTTTACAATCCTACATTGCACAATTAGACAAACCCTAAATTATTCATTTTAACAAAACTGTACATTTGACAAAATTGATAAAATTATGCAAATCCAAACTTATTTATTATTCTTCTAGGAGGTGGACTTGCTACCTATAGAGGACTATCATCACATCATATTTTAGGAATAATGTGACAGCTAAGCCTATTTAAATCATAAATTTTTATGGGTCTCAAAATTTATATGGTCAAATTCGTCATTGGAAGGCGATGCATAATATTAAAGTCTCAAGGGAGGAGTCATATTGGATTTTTGTTGGGGATTTTAAAGCTAAATTATAATCTATATATTAGGGAGAGGGAACCCAAATTTTGGATCTAGGTGATCGACTTATGATTCCCTAGGTCCATGCAATACACTTGGTGGATATTAATTTTCCTAGAACAAACTATACTTGGACTAATAAGAGGAGGGAGCCACATAGCAAGAAGATGAAGTTAGACAATTTTTGGTTTCAGAGGAGGTACTTATAAAATAGAATCTAATATTTTTTATTTTGGAGGGTCTAATTTTGGATCACATCCCTATTCTATTGGAAAGGGGAATAAGATAGAGCAACTTCAGAAACCATTAAAATTTGAAAACTCTTGGTTATATAAAGAGGAACTTTGAAATAAAATCCCACAATGGTGGAAAAATGGAAACCCAACATTGATGAGCAAGGTGCAACCAAAGTATTGTCATTGTTGTCAACACAGTCAGGTTGATCAGTTGATGCAATGGACAGGAGTTGATTGATGAGCAAGGTGCAGCCAAAGTATTGTCATTGTTGTCAACATAGACAGAGGATCGGTTGATGCAATGGACAGGAGCACAGAAGTCATTAGATAGATCGGTTGATGAAGTGAACAAGAGTTCAGAGATCATACAGAGCATGTACAATGATTCTCCAAGAAGACAGAAGTGGCCCATATGCAAAAGCTCAAAGAAAAAGACAAGTAAGAAAACTGTCGCGATATCGCGACATGTTTTCTGTCACGATATCGCGACATATCGAAGGAGAGAGAAAATGCTAGAAAAACTGTCACGATTTCGTGACATATCGAAGGAGAGAGAAAATGCTGGCAAAACTGTCACGATTTCATGACATGTTTCATTTTCGTAGTCCAAAGCGAAGAGAAAGAGGAGAGAGAAAAAGATGTCACGATTTCGTGACATGTTTAGAAAGCGCAAGGAAAGCTGTCGTGATTTCGTGACATGTTTAGAAAGTGCAAAGAAGACTGTCGCGATTTCGTGACATGTTTGAAGAGAGAGAAAGCAAAAGGAAAACTGTCACGATTTCACGACATGTTTGGAGAGAAGGCGCTGGCAAAGAAAACAGTCACGATTTCGTGACATGTTTGGAGAGAAGGCGTAAGCAAAGAAAACTGTCACGATTTCGCGACATGTTTGGGGAGAAGGAGCTTGCAACAAAAAGTGTCACGATTTCACGACAATTTGCAAGAGAGGTAGTACGGACAAAAATGTGTCACGATTTAACGACATGTTTGAGAGAAAGAGCTTGCAAGGAAAAGTATCACGATTTCATGACAATTTACAGGAAGGATGGTATAGATGAAAAAGTGTCACGATTTCGTGATAGGTTCGAGAGAAAGAGCTCGCAAGGAAAAGTGTCACGATTTCATGACAATTTGCAAGAGGAAGCGCTAAGGAGAAAAAGTGTCACGATTTCATGACATGTCGGGTTTTCATGACCCGAAGAGGAGAGAGTGTACAGAAGTGAAAGGTGTCATGATTTCGTGACATGTCATGTTTTCGTTGGTGCTTGCGGAGAAGAGTGTACGGAAGAGAAAGATGTCACGATTTTGCGACATGTTCATGGTTTTGCCAGTGCAAGCAGAGAAAAGTGTAAGGAAGCGAAAGTGTCACGATTTCGTGACATGTTTCATTTTCACAGACGAGAGGCAAGAAAAGAGACAAGGTAGTGAGAGTGTCACGATTTTAGGACATGTGTTTTTGTGGGTGAAATACAGAAAGTGTACAAGGAAGAGAAAGATGTCATGATTTTGTGACATGTCATGTTTTCGCTGGTTGAAGCCGAGAAGAGTAGCAAGAGGTGGAAAGTGTCACGATTTCATGACATGTCATGTTTTCACTGGTTGAAGCCGAGAAGAGTAACAAGGAGGTGAAAGTGTCACGATATCATGATAGGTCATGTTTTCGTGGGTAGAAGGTGAGAAGAGTGCAAAGAGATAGAAGTGTCACGATTTCGTGACAAGTCGCTACAACACGTCTACAGATAGTTAACTAAAGTAGAATGACAGTTAAAGGGGCAGTTGTAGAGGAAGAGCATGTAGCCAAAATAAGTAGAGTTAATTGGAGTTAATGCAGTAGTTATAGATAGAAATCATGCAGCTATTTATAAAGAACAGTCGAAGAAGGAGAAATCGAACATTCGCATAAATAGAATTAAAAAATGCATGCATGCACAGAAAAGAATACGAACAGTCATGACCAAGAAGATGAACAGTCATGGTAGAGGTATATGTTGCATGTAACATGTTTGATGAAATGCCCACTCTATATATACAAAAGGAGTTACATAAAGAAGCAGTTACAGTTGACAAGTGGTAGAAGAGAATGTTAATAGACTACATGCGTGATTATAGAAGTGATAGAAGATGAGGAGTCTCAATGAGAAATAGGGTTATAAAAGGGTAGTCGCATAGAGAATTAAGTTGTTGCTCATAGTGAAAAAGTGTCACCGTATAGAGGGAAAGTGCTACGAAGAGAGGGTTGTAAGAGCGTAGTAAGCAGAGCAGTAAGAGTGAGCCGTGAGACAGGGTTGTAAGAGTGTGGTAAGCAGAACCGTTGGAGTGGGTGTGTTTCATGAATTGAAACAGAGATTGGATGAGCAATAGACCAGTGAGGGTCTTGTAAAAGCGAAGGCATATTTATGTCAAAATAGATTCAAAATAGAATTTTGAGTTGGTGCTTGGAATCATGGGTTGGTGCTCCTTTCTGTTGGTGCAGATAAATTAGGGGTTGGTGCTCCTTTCTATTGGTGCAGATAAATTAGGGGTTGGTGCTCCTTCCAGTGGGTGCTGGTAAATTGATTGTAAAGTTGGTGCTTTGCAAAGGCTAGATTTGGATGGGAGTCCAAGCAGTCTATTTTTGAGGAGTAGCCAAAATTGGTGAACCTCGTTAAATCTTGTGTTGTGGTTAGCTCTCTTGTTATATTTGCTTTATCTGTTTTAAGTTCTCCTTGCTTTAGCTTTAAGAGTTGCTCATTTAAGATTTAAATAGCTACACTGATTCACCCCCCCTCTCAGTGCCATTGTAAGTCTAACAATTGGTATCAAAGCCAAGTTCTTGAACTAGCTCAATCGGCTAAGGTGATCTGGGAAGTGACACAATGGTAGTTGGTGAAGGATTCTCATCAAACAAAGCTCCATTGTTTGACGGGACTAATTACACGTTCTGGAAAATCAGGATGTAGACATATCTGTGTGCGTTGGGATACGACATATGGGACTCAGTGGAAAGTGGATACACAATACCCACCACTCCTCCAACCGATGTTGTCGGTAAGAAACTGTTTGAGAATGACTCAAAGGCAAAGAATGCTATCATGTGCGGTGTAGCAAACAGTGAACTGGTAAAGATCATGAGCTGTAAAATGGCAAAAGAAATTTGGGACAAATTGGAGAGCATTCATGAAGGAGACGATAAGATCAAGGAGGCCAAGTTGCAAACTCATCGAACTCAGTTTGAAGTGCTAAAGATGAATGACGATGAGAACATAGCGGCATATATGCTGAGAGTAAATGAAGTCATTAATGCCATTAGAGGACTCGACGAGAAAATCGAAGACTCTACAATCGTAAAAAAGGTACTAAGAACTCTTCACAAAAGATTTGATTCTAAAGTATCAGCTATAGAAGAAGCCAAAGATCTAAATACGTTTAGTATGGATGAGATGCATGGTTCGTTGACTGCGTATGAGATGAGAATAGGAAAGTCTGATCCCACAGACAGAGAAGCTACTTTTAAAGCCCACAAAAATATGAAAGCAAAACAAGAATCCGGAGATGAAGAGACATCAGATGAGATGGAAGCAAACTTTGTCCGAAAACTAAAAATGGGACAAGGAAAATACAGAGGAAAGCTACCATTTAAATGTTTCAGCTATGGAGGCATTGGGCATGTTGCAGCTAGATGTCCGTTTAACAAGGAGAATGAAAGTGATGAAGAAATGCACCGAGAAAGAAGTGACTGGAAGAAAAAGATGAATTTTAGAAAGGACAACTTCAAGAAGAAAAGTTTCATATCCAAGAATGTCAGCTCCTCTGAAGACAGATCCAGTGAGGATTCTGAAGAAGAAACAGGTGAAATTCTGTTCATGGCATTCGAAGAAGAAAAGACAGAAGAAAGGGAATCATGTCTCCTTGGACTGAAGGAGACTACTCCGCCTTTGCTCTAAGCAACTCCAGGTGGCACATCCTCAGGGGGAGTAATATTAAAGTTTTATTTTAATACTCCTATGTATTTGATTGGTTATCTGAGGATGAATGGCATGCAGTCGAGAAACTGTCGTATAGTTGTTAAAGTGTGTTTTTAGTTTATGTAGTGGTTTGAGGTAGTGTTGTGTGTGGAAGTGTTGTGAAGGGTGATGATTAAATTGAGAGCTGGCACCCTTGGTAGTTTTGATATTTGTCATTGTTGTACTGTTGATGATTCTTCTGTCACTATCAAAAGTTAAGGATTATAATAGTCCAGATGATTTCCAGCCTGGTGATGAATGGTTGAGTTGCTTTCATAGAGGTTGTTTTGATCAAGTTAATGCTTTACTTGATACATGTTTGGGCTTACTCCATTGAGATTGAGTTGAGATTGAGATTGGGAGTTAAGTATAGAACATATTGAGTCTCTAACAATTCTCTTTATGCTTCTATGAGGTTGATGAATCACATTGGGTCTCTAACAATTCTCTTTGTGGGTTCATGCTAAGCAAGTTTTTCTTGATGAACTTGTGAGCTGATTTGAGGAGCTTGCTTGATTGTACAAGAAGAAGAAATTTGGTTGCGGCTGGGTGGATTGAGGTAGTCTGTTGGATTCTCACTACAAAGAGAGACAAATAGCTATCATTGGGTTCAAGCTTGTTGAGAATATCCAAGATGCATGGTGGAGATGTATGCAGATGCTGCTGGCATTGTGGAACAAAAAGTTGGCTATATAAGATTATTGTATGCCTTCACTAACAGTGGACAAGTTTGAGTTTGCAAAGCAATAGAGGGTAGTTGCACAGAAGACAATGGTCCAGTCATGTTCCTACACATGTTATATTGGTGAAGTTGACGGTGATGGTGTCATTCACTGGTTATTGTTGCTATTCACATTATTGATATTGTTGATGCCTTTTATGCTTATCATGATGTTGTCAATCAGTGAAATGAAGTGGTCTTGGACTCAAGGGGAGCATTTATGCATTTGTTTATCATATTGCTCATGTTTATGCTTTTTGCTAACTGTAATAATTTTTGCCTAAGAATGTTGTGCATGGACTCAGGGGGAGTTTTGCAGCCGCCCTTTGGTATTATTGTCAAAGGGGGAGAAGAGTTACAGGTAATTGCACGCAATTACGTGTGTTGCCAACAATTCCAAAGGGGGAGATTGATGTGCAAGGTGCAACCAAAGTATTGTCATTGTTGTCAACACGATCAGGTTGATCAGTTGATGCAATGGACATGAGGAGGGTGATGGACAAGAGTTGATTGATGAGCAAGGTGCAGCCAAAGTATTGTCATTATTGTCAACACAGATAGAGGATCGGTTGATGCAATGGACAGGAGCACAGAAGTCATTAGATAGATCGGTTGATGAAGTGAACAAGAGTTCAGAGATCATATAGAGCATGTACAATGATTCTCCAAGAAGACCGAAGTGGCCCATAGGCAAAAGCTCAAAGAAAAAGACAAGTAAGAAAACTGTCACGATATCGCGACATGTTTTATGTCACGATTTCGTGACATATCGAAGGAGAGAGAAAATGCTAGCAAAACTGTCACGATTTCGCGACATATCGGAGGAGAGAGAAAATGTTGGCAAAACTGTCGTGATTTCGTGACATGTTTCATTTGTGGTTCAAAGTGAAGAGAAAGAGGAGAGAGAAAATATGTCACGATTTCGTGACATGTTTAGAAAGTAAAGGAAAGGTGAGGAGTTAGAAAGTGCAAGGAAGTGTCTGATTTTGTGACATGTTGGAAGAGAGAGAAAGCAAAAAGAAAACTGTCACGATTTCGTGACATGTTGGAAACAAAGCAGGAAAGTAAGGAAACTGTCATGATTTCACGACATGTTCGAAGAAGAAGCGCATGTAGGGAAAATTGTCATGATTTCATGACATGTTTGGAGAGAAGGCGCAAGCAAAGAAAACTATCATGATTTCGTGACATGTTTGGAGAGAAGGCGCAAGCAAAGAAAACTGTCATGATTTCGTGACATGTTTGGGGAGAAGGAGCTCGCAAAGAAAAGTGTCATGATTTCGTGACAATCTGCAAGAGAGGCAGTACGGACGAAAATGTGTCACGATTTCATGACATGTTTGAGAGAAAGAGCTTGCAAGGAAAAGTGTCACGATTTCATGACAATTTGCAAGAAGGATGGTACGGACGAAAAAGTGTCACGATTTCATGACAGGTTCGAGAGAAAGAGCTCGCAAGGAAAAGTGTCACGATTTCATGACAATTTGCAAGAGGAAGCGCTAAGGAGAAAAAGTGTCACGATTTCGTGACATGTCGAGTTTTTGCGACCCGAAGAGGAGAGAGAGTGTACAAAAGCAAAAGGTGTCACGATTTCGTGACATGTCACATTTTCACTGGTGCTTGCGGAGAAGAGTGTACAGAAGAGAAAGATGTCACGATTTTGTGACATGTCATGGTTTCTCCAGTGCAAGCAGAGAAAAGTGTAAGGGAGCGAAAGTGTCATGATTTCGTGACATGTTTCGTTTTCACGGATGAGAGGCAAGAAAAGAGACAAGGCAGCGTGAGATGTCACGATTTCGTGACATGTTGTGTTTTCATGGGTGAAAGATAGAAAGGCATAAGGAAGAGAAAGATGTCATGATTTCGCGACATGTCGTGTTTTCGCTGGTTGAAGTCGAGAAGAGTAGCAAGAGGCGAAAAGTGTCACGATTTCGTGACATGTCATGTTTTCGCGGGTTGAAGCCGAGAAGAGTAACAAGGAGGTGAAAGTGTTGCAATATCATGACAGGTCATGTTTTCATGGGTAGAATGCGAGAAGAGTGCAAAGAGACAGAAGTGTCATGATTTTGCGATAGGTCGCTATAGCACATCTACAGATAGTTAACTGAAGTAGAACGACAGTTAAAGGGGCAGTTGTAGAGGAAAATCATGCAGCCAAAATAAGAAGAGTTAACTAGAGTCAGTGCGATAGTTACAAGTGCAGTGATAGATAGAAATCATGCAGCTATTTTAAGAACAGTCAAAGAAGGAGAAATCGAACAGTCGCATAAATAGAATCAAAAAATGCATGCATGCATAGAAAAGAATACGAACAGTCATGACCAAGAAGACGAACAGTCATGGTAGAGGTATATGTTGCATGTAACGTGTTCGACGAAATGCCCACTCTATATATACAAAAGGAGTTACATAAAGAAGCAGTTACAATTGACAAGTGGCAGAAGAGAATGTTAATAGACTGCATGCGGGATTACAGAAGTGACAGAAGACGAGGAGTCTCAATGAGAAATAGGGTTATAAAAGGGCAGTCGCACAGAGAATTAAGTTGCTGCTCATAGTGAAAAAGTGTCGCCGTATAGAGGGAAAGTGCTACGAAGAGAGGGCTGTAAGAGCGCAGTAAGTGAGCAGTAAGAGTGAGCCGTGAGACAGGGCTGTAAGAGTGCGGTAAGAAGAACCGTTGGAGTGGGTGTGTTTCATGAATTGAAATAGAGATTGGATGAGCAATAGACCAGTGAGGGTCTTGTAAAAGCGAAGGCATATTTATGTCAAAATATATTCAAAATAGAATTCTGAGTTGGTGCTTGGAATCAGGGGTTGGTGCTCCTTTCTGTTGGTGCAGATAAATTAGGGGTTGGTGCTCCTTCCAGTCGGTGCTTTGGTAAATCAGGGGTTGGTGCTCCTTTCTGTGGGTGCAGATAAATTAGGGGTTGGTGCTCCTTCCAGTGGGTGCTAGTAAATTGATTGTAAAGTTGGTGCTTTGCAAAGGCTGGATTTGGATGGGAGTCCAAGTAGTCTATTTTTGAGGAGTAGCCAAAACTGGTGAACCTCGTTAAATCTTGTGTTGTGGTTAGCTCTCTTGTTATATTTGCTTTATCTGTTTTAAGTTCTCCTTGCTTTAGCTTTAAGAGTTGCTCATTTAAGATTTAAAAAGCTACACTGATTCACCCCCCCTCTCAGTGCCATTGTAAGTCTAACAAACATATGGGAAAATAATATTTAAATTCCACAAGCAACTTCATTATGTCAAGAATCAACTGAAATAATGGAGGTGAGCTAACATGATGAACTTCTAGGTCCAAAAAGCTCCATCGATGTTAATATGATATGGGTGCAAAAACACTTGAGGAAGTTACAATTAGAAATCAACTTAAAGAAGAGGATGATGCATTGCATAAAGTAGTTGAGGATATTGAAAACCTAGAGGATATCTATTGGAAACAAAGAGCAAGAGTAACTTAGTTATTGGAAGGTGATAAAAACATAAAATGTTTTCATCGGACTGCTTGTGCTAGGAGACAAAGAAAAAATATGGAAGCTCATTAGGATGAAAATGAAAAGTACTTTGATACAATCCCATATATGAATTTCCATTCAATGGATTATTTTTCTGAATTGTTTAAGGAAAGTATGGTGTAAGATGAAAAGGATAAAAAAGAAGTTCTTATTGTCATACCTTCTATTATATTTGAATAAGAAAATATAGATATTTTTTAAACCCATTGATAGAGAGGAACTAAAAAAGGTAGTCTTCGGAATGAGTATGAGAAAAACTCCAGGTCTAGATGGCTTTCCAATTGATTTTTTTCAAAACGTTTGGGACAACTTGGAGGAGGATGTAATGGTTGTTATAGAGGATCCCAAAGGCATTGCAATAATTCTTAAGGTTTTAAATCATACATTTTTCATTAATTCTAAAAGGAGAGTAGGGGGTTCATATTTTATATTATAGACCTATTGCCTTATGCAATGTCATATATAAAATAATTACGAAGATGATGGTTGAGTAGCTAAAACCTCTACCACATAATGTTATATCCTTAGAGAAATGAGGTTTTTTAGAGGGCAAGTAGATCTTGGATGGTGTGGTTATAGCTCAAGATTCAATCAGCTCAATGCAAAATTTTGATAATAGATGAATGTAAAACCCTCACACTATGTTGGCAAGTTGATCACATGACCCTCACAAGGATATAGCCCATAGTGAGCATCCAGTAACCCTTTCAATGATATCTAATCCATGCCTTGCTCATAATAAAGTTTGATGAGCCTTTTTGGTGATAACTAAAAAGACTTCACCATATTAGGAGTATCAACCTAAACATAATTTGTAGGAAAGTTAGGAGGACACATCATCATCTATGTTTGTTTGTGTAAGTAGGCTTTAGAACCCCATGCATCATATCTCCACTAGACATCCAAGGATATCCTCAATGGTGGAACACAATGAGAAGGGAGTCAAAAAATAAGGAAAGAGATGAATCCTTTTGATGATTCTATGATAAAGGATCACAAAGGATATATACTTCTCCACATTCATCAAAAATGACATAAAGGTAAATGTCTCTCTATATCAATAAAATAATTATTTAAATCATTAGCAAGGTCGCACACATAGAAATATCTTGAGAAAAAGGAACTTTGACCTAAGGTAGAGGTTGATATGGAAAAGAGAGGAAGAAATTGCAAAGTGCAACAAAGTGAAAATCTTGAAGAGAGAAGAAAATGATCAAGGGTTTTCACAAGACTTGGTGAAAAAGGAAAGCCCCATAATAAAATGGAGTAACTTATCATAAAAGCCCCAAAGAAAGAGGAGAATTCAAAGTCTTGATGGTGTGGATAGAAACTCCTGATATCACAGATAAGGAACTACATAAAAATTTAATTCAATTAATTGCACTAATACTAAGGGGGTTAGGTGAGCGTATAGATTTCCAAAGAAAAAAATGAAGAAAGTGCATTATTATTAAGGAAAAAATGGATTGTCTATCGGAAATACTTTAGCTCTATAAATAAAAATAATGTAGGCGAGCTATTAGAAATAAAGGAATGAGGACTTACAACCATGGTAGCTAAAAACTAATAAAAATAGTGGCCAACCACATTCAATATTCTAAATCCTAAGAAAAGGTAGACAAAAAGTCAAATCATCTTCCAAATTTTGGAGGGAAATTTTTTTGATTGTAATATATAAATAGTTGTAGTCTAGATTGTAGAAAGGATCGACAATTTTGTAATTATATTCATTTGTAGGCTTTCCCTTCATTTATTTTTATCAAAATAGTTAGCTCTTGAGCAACTTGTGGGAAATTTTGAACCCTAACTTCTAGTACAATCTAAATCTTGATTGCATACACACACACATACACATTAGCCTACATCAAATTTTTGGTATAGCCATATGTGGCCTCTTTTGAATCATCTTTGTGTGTATGTATTTGTTTATGATATTTTACTTATTTTAGGTTTTTATTAAGTGTATGTATGTGTGAGGGGCCTATGCTTATTTTTGGACTAGTCACTTATTACGGATCTCTTGTGGGACCCATATTCTCATCTTTGCATATAATTTAAAAATTTCATATGTGCTTAACTATGTTGAGATAAATTATTGACGGTTGGAACATAACGTTCAAACCTATTTTTATAGGAAAATATTAGCAAATATCTTGGTGCATCACCACCCATTTTATTTTTTTGAGTTGCTTTATTTTCATCTCTTCCACCTCTTTTCCTTTTTTGAGTGCAAGTTCACCTTGAATATCATATCATAACAAGGATTCAACCTTGTAAAAATTTATGGAGGCCCTAAATTGAGCTAAACCTTGTGCTGTTAACAAGACACTATTTTGTCTCTCCCCATGAGGCATGATTTCCCCACCAAGGATAATTGGAGACAATAAAACTAACCTTATAAATTTCACTCTCATTTTGGTAGGTACACCAATGATTTTAGTTTCACATCATTGATGAGTATCCATAATGAATATTTGATACATATACCATACCATAAGGGCATATTGGATAATACATCAAATATATCAATGAGATAGGTGTACTTTAGTAATGGATAGATAATTTTAACATGCACCTCAATATATCCACACTCTTGCAACTTCAAGCCCTACACACTCATGATCCTTACATACCCTAAATTTTTAGGTTATGTTCATATTGGGTACTTCACATCTGCATACAACGTACATCCTACCCACACACCCTTGTAACCTTGATTATAACCTCAAATTCCTTCAAACCCTATATTTTGACTTTGTATCCCAACCTTCAATCCTATCAATAATACTTTTACAAGTTAAAACTCCATACTCCTTTTAAATATATTAGCTAATAGATTTTATATTCATCAATATAATAATATAAAAACTACTACTACCTAATATTAATGTTAATATCACCTAAAATTAAAAAATTAATTATAGTAACTACACTATTAATTAGTATATGATCCTCCTATCCTTTTTCCTCCCTCTTATTCTTGCATATCTATTTTTTATTTTACCTTAGTGATAGTGCTTAGATAGTGTTAAGCCAGTTCTTTGTAGTATGGAATTAGCATAAAAAGACATTAAAGGAAATATATAAAACATAAAGTATTTCATTTTTATTTCTACAAAAAAGCAAAGAGAGGAACCATTTGTTAGCCTTTATACTCGTAATGATATTCTTATACTCCCCACTTAGTCTGGAGAGACAACTTATTAGAAAATCATGAAAGGAAAATTATATTAAAGTATATAAGGGTGTAGATTGAGGAGTAGTGATGAATGAACTAGAAGTAGTAGCCGCAACATAAGAATAAATATAAGTGGTGGAAACAAAGGTAGGTTATATTTTATTACCTCATTTTTAATTTGTATATCTTCATTTTTCTAGAATCTTCTAGAAAAGTACTAAAATCAAGGTTTAAACTATTTTTGTAATCCCTAGTTTATAGAGTCAATTTTATAAATCTATAAGATAATAAATAATTTTTTTGCAATTTTCCTATAAATATTTACTAACCCAAAATAATATAAGAAATATACAAAGGATGTATTCATTATTCTATGGTTTGTTAAAATCATAGAAACCTAAGTTTGTAGAAGTAACTTATTTTTTACTTGATAGCCATATTTAACTAAATAAACATTTCTTAAAATAATTATAAGTAATTCAAATTTCTCTTAAACCATATTAATTTTCTCAACCCCTAAAATAAATCTTTAATTAAAATCATTTTTTTTTCTAATATTAATCTATAATATCTCTAGATAATCTTCTATTAAACAAATGTTTTTACAATTTTTATGACACTTAGTGGTAGTTATTTTTTATTATTAAAACTTGTTGAACAATCCCACTCTAACTTCACAACAATAAGAAATAAATAAGAAACTTTTATGGGATCCCAATTTTCATAAAACCATCTATCAATTATTTTGAAATTGAGAAAACATTATTAGTAGAAAGCTATAGGATCAATATCCACATTGTAAGCATCCTTTCTATTCCCATGGAATAGAGCCAAATACTTATATCAAGAGGAATATAGAAGTTTAGTTTTCTATACATAATTAAAACAACTAGGTTTAATAGAAAAAGTAATTATTAACGAGGTATGTGTTGCATGTAAGTTTTATTTTATGATCATGTCTTTCTTGTTCATGTTCTTACTAAAATAACCAAAATCAATATAAAAATTCTTCCATTAATATTTGATAGCATAATTTATAAATAAATTAAACTTGAGATATAATCATTGATGTAAATAAAAAGTACACTAAAAACATGATATGTTTTTTTGTGATAATTTTTAACTTGATATTTTAGATATTTTTTGTATTATTTGTTATTGAGAGTAATTTTTGGATACATAAATTTGATCTAAAGGTCAAAATATTGTACCAACCTCAATGTCACATATAGACCTTCATTTTCTCCCAATGTAAATCATCACAATAGAAAGAAGTCAAGGAGGAATGAAAGAAATATATCTAAAGCCATTTAGTTACAGGTTACCCTTTACTAAGCATCAAATATTAGTGAGTGTTATTTATAGTATTTAAATTATTATGTCAATATTTTAATTTTCACAATATTTTGAATGATTATAATTTTGAGTTTTTGGATCAAATTAATTTTTTATTTTTTGTTATATTATTTTTTTAATTATAATTTAATTGTAGGTTACATACTCAAAACTTCCAAGTGATGAACTATACAAGAAGGAAAAGATGATTGTGATGAGACTTAGGAGTAGTTATATGATCAATGAGAAGAAAATAATAGAAAAATGGTAGATAAACAAGGTAGTCATAATAGGGCTAGCTACATAGGTCAAAAAATGAAACAAATTTACTTCTCTTCCAAGGATAATAAATTTAAACACAACCATAGATAAATTTAGAGGTAACAAAATTAATTTAATTTATCTAGTTGAATATATTCATCTATATAAAATATAGTTATTAGCACTAGAAAAACTAACTTTTATATTATTTTTTGTAAGAGACCAAATATAAAACACCCATGATCCTAAATTTTAAGAAATTATTCAAGATAATGGGTACAAAGTGTTCAACAAGATCATTAAAAGACTATATATTTAAATTATTTTTAAATATTTAATATTGTATGATAATTACTAGTTTTAAATTTGTATTTTTATTTTGATATATTTTATATTATATTGGTCATAGGGTAAGGCTTGAAACACGTATAGAAGGTTGACATGGATTTCTATAATTGTGAAAGAATGTGACAAGAGTGGTGATGACGGTGGAAATGAGAAAGGGATAATAAAGGTGATCAATTTCCATAGTTTAATATTTTATTTATATATATCTCTTCATATAAAAATATTATTTTCTAATATATTGTATCTTGCATTGTATATTCTTTCAAAATAATAAATATATGTTTATATTATTTTTTGTATTGTTTGTATATCATATATTATTGTTTATATTGTTTGTATATCATCTATATTATTTTTATATTGTGGATTAATATAACTAAGTTGATATTAGAAAAATCTTATTTATGTGATCTATTTTTCATATTTTGTCCCATAGGTCCTATTTGATGAAAAATTAAAATATTTCATTCATTTTGTATTTTTTTTACATCGGCGTTATTAATACATATTGTAACTAAAAAAAAAATTATATACTTTGGAACTCTATATAAAATATTCAATAATACATATTGTAACTAAAAAATAATTTAATATACTTTGGAACTCTAAATAAAAGAATGAGATTTTTTTGGTAGGTAATACAATTTATTAATATCACTGGGTTGAAGGGTCCCAATCCCTATTTACATAAGGCTATTATATAGCATATAAGAAACAAAAATAGAACAACCCCCATAGACATAGGGAAGAGTTGTGCTAGTTTCATGGGAACACAAAAAAAAAAAGCAGAAGATTCCAATAACCTTTTTCGACAACATAAAGAAACCAGGGATATACCTGATAAAACAAGGAAGGTTCAGTAACATAAACTAAAATAAAAAAATCCAACTAATCTATAACCCAATACTATTGGGCTTTATCACCATATTCAGTAGCATTATTCTACTGATGAGCAAGAAGAGCGTTGAACAACGTCGAAAGAACCTGTAATCCATTGATGTTAAGAGAGAAGATAACCCCAAATTCCTTGATCATATTGGCTACTGCCAGGAGTTGGTCAAACACCCCCAAGAGATGGCTAATGATTATGGAGTGAAAGGATTCAATAGCACAACTAGTAATATTTTTAGCTTCATCCACAAACTCAATTTGAATCCCTCTAACATGAACCATTCCATCATTCCATGAATTAAAAAACTCATCAGTAATTCTATCATCAAAGCGAGAGAGGATATTGAAAAATAGAAGCCTTTAGCACCCAACAATAGGGCCATAGCCAAAAGTACAAAATGGGGGACACGAGAGAAGAAGGGAACATAAATGGAGGAATAAACGACGAAAATGGGGACACGAGGACAAAAACAGAGGATAAAGGGGTGAGAGGAATTATCATGATGGAAATAGGTGGGGTGGCTGACGTGAAAAACATGGAGAAGGTTTTGCACAAAGGTGAAAACATTAGCCTTGTGATGAAAACCACAATTTTGAAAAAGCCCACAATTTGAAAGGAAACATGTGGGATCCTAAAACGAACAAGGAATGGTGTTGAAAAAACACCATAGAAAAAATAATAAGGTGTTTAAAAAACACCTTATAGCATTAAAAATAACACCTTTGTTGGAACTGAAAATAGTGTTGAAAATATACTTGAAATAAAAGACACGGATGTTGACCAAAAATCTTATGGCATTGAAAAAAATACCTTTGTTGGCATTTCTATGATTATTAAGAAACCTGCTCATTTTCTTTTTGAACAATGCTGATTAAATCCTCAAGAAAGTATTCTTCCCAAATAATACAATTAGATTGGTTTGCTGCTAAATTAGCCAAAGTGTCAGCAACTGTATTGGCTTCATGGAAGACATGTTGAACTATACTTAAGGGAAGCTGCCTAAGAATGGCTTGAATTTTCTTAATAACATTTTGAATATTCCAAATTGGTTTCAAGGAACCTTTTGCATTATTAACCACAACAAGGGAATTGCCTTCAAATATGATTGGGTTAGGAAATTATTTGCATAGAATGAGACAACTCCATAGGGCACAAGCCTCAACATAATTATTTTATTGAATCCTCAAATTTTCAATTAAGGCCTTGATTATCTTTCCACTATAATCCTGGATTATACCACCAGCCCCAGCTTCCCCAAGATTTATTTTAGATGAACCATCAAAAATTGCTTTTAACAAACCCAACGATGGAGGTTTCCATTTAGTATTGACCCTATCATTGATGTGAACTGGTTTCTTATAAATTTTGGTGAAAATATTGAGAAATTTAAATAAAAGCATTTCTAAACCTGGATTAGGGGGTTTTTCACATTGAATTAAGTTGATTTTCTTGATAGCGAAACTCACTACTCTGTTGGCTACCATCACTGGATCCCCGGTCTGATTATTAAACACTATTATTTCACTCTAACCAAATCTACCATAAGGTATGATGGAGGGAGCCTTTCCATATAAACTTTAATTTGGGGTGGCAAAACACAAGAGGCCACTAGGTAAACATATCAGCAATAGTATGGGGCAATGCCCATTGAAATCTGAAGATACTTAAAATAATTATAAAAATTTCATAGGTAAATTAATAGTCAACCATAATATGATGCACTGATTTCCAAGATTGGTAATACAAATAACATCTATTGGGTAACATGACTCCATGCTTAATCAAATTTTTAGCAGTTAAAATATTGTTCTTAACAAAAAACCAAGAGAAGTGAACAACTTTGGGGATAATTTTTTTGAGCCAAATGCATTTGAAGATCAAAGATATAGCTTGCTCATATTGAGAATCATAATTGTTGTATAACCCATGGGTCATTTTTATTGAGAAGTTGCCATCCTCATTCCATTTCCAATATGGCCTATCTTTTCCTGGGAAGCTAGAATAAAACTTGATTTGAGAATGGATTACATGGCCTTAACAGCTTGGGAAATTAATTCATCATCTGAATTAAAACTTAGTTGTTTGCACATGGGATACCCCTGGGTTTGGATGATGAAGTCAACAAATTTTGGTCTCATATTTACACTTGTTAAGGGTTTTAGGATAGTAATATTCTAAAAGCCTCATCCTTGACCCAAGGATCATGCCAAAAATTGATTGTCTTCCCATCACCAAGTTGTCATCTTACACCTCTACTGAGCAATGGTATTTTTTGGAGGATAGACTTCTAGAAATGGATTCCATCTTGAGGATATTCCTCATCCATAAAGGAATGGTGTTGTAGATATTTCTCCCTTACAATAGATATCCATTCCAAGTTTTCATGGGTAAAGGTCTTCCATGCATGTTTTGCTAAAAAGGTATGATTCATATTGTAAATTATTTGAAAACCAAGACCCCCTTTATATTTTGGGGAACAAACAGTATCCCAAGAAACCAAGTGAAACTTTTTATGATTATCAATTCATGTCCATAGGTAACACTTTTGAATTTTTTCTAATTTAGATCTAACTGTTGTAGGTACTTTGAAAACAAACAAAAAATAAACAAGAATACTCTAAAGAACTGACATGACCATCGTGGATTTTCCTGCCAAATAAAGCAAAACACCTTTCCATCCTACTAATTTCTTGTGAATCCGCTCAATGACATTATTCCACATTGCATATTTTGTATGACCCACAAACATGGGTAACCCAAGATAGGCAGTGGGCAGATTAGCAATGGAACATTCTAGGATATTAGAAATAGAATTTTAGCACGAGATAGGAGTATTAAGAAAAAATATTTTGCTCTTGGAATAATTTATTTTTTTCCAGCTGCATCTTCAAAGAGGTTAAGAATAGTCTTGATAGTATGGGTTTTTGGGATGGAAGGTATGGTAGCCAACAAAGTGTCATGAAAAAATTATTGGTGGGTGGTAGGTCTTAGGTTGGAAGCAACTTTTATGCCACAAATTAACCCCAGACAATAGGCTAAATTTATAGTTTTGCCAAGATATTCAGTCATAATAATGAAGAGTATGGGGGACAAGGGGTCCACTTGTCTTAATCCTCTAGTACTTGGAAAGTACCCAACTATGAAGGCATTCACCAGGACGGAAAACCAAGAAGAGAAAACACATTGCATAATGATATGGGTCCAATAATTGTGAAAGACAAACTTTAGAAGGACTTTAAACAAAAAATCCCTATTGAACCTATCAAAGGATTTGTTCATATCCAGCTTCAATAAGAAAGCACTTTTTTTATAATTATGAGATTTAAGTCCAAAGGGTGAATATTGTATAATGGACTTTAATGACAAAGTTTGAGTGACTTAAACATATATTGGATCAATTACATCATTTTATATGATCCATTAAATATTAAAAACTACATATTTTTCTTTATGTCTCTACACAATATTAATTATATTGTATTTATAATAATCATCATTTTTAATTTAATTTTATTGCATATGTTTAACTTTTTAAAATTAAAATATATCCAAAAATAAAATATGTCTAAATATTGGCACTACAATAACACCTTTAACTGAACACTTAATAGATGTAAAAATAATGAAAAAGATATAGGTATAGTGCCACATTGATACTATGCAAATATCAAATAAATTAAAAATATATATATTAAAAATACAATTTCTCGTGCTATTTGAACGCTACAAGAATGTTATGATGGAAAACATTCCTAAAAAATTATAATAAATTAAATATTTTAAAATTGCAATACAAATAAATAAAAGTAACCTGTATAAATATAATTTAAAGTTGGAACATACAACATAACAGGTTCCTACTTAATGTCCAACAATTCATAATATTTTGTATGTGCAGTTTATTACAAAAGGCAGCTAAGGAGAAGATGGTAATATGAAAAATTTTCTTATCACGGTGTTATCAATGTTAAATGCATTTTACATGCAGTCTCTAGTGTTATCCATATTATGATAGACTTTGTCTTTCTGGTGGGAGTTATGACATTGTTGTCATTATTTTTCAAGTTCCGCCTGCCCTGTTTTAAATAGGTCATCACGCAGGGGTTATTTTCGCTTTGAAATTTATTCTTGAAAAACATCGAAATCATTTTTTAGGGAAAACTTGCCCGAAACAGCTTTTTTTGGTAAAGATAGCGCAAAAATCCTTTTCAAAGAAATAAGTGCGCGATATGAAGATTTTCGCTGGACAAAACAGTGAAAAAGAGATTTCGAACGAAAATGTATTTTTGATGGTCAACTAAAGTTTCAAATGGTCAACAGGATTTTCGAGGGGTTATTTTCGCTTTGAAATTTATTCTTGAAAAACATCGAAATCATTTTTTAGGGAAAACTTGCCCGAAACAGCTTTTTTTGGTAAAGATAGCGCAAAAATCCTTTTCAAAGAAATAAGTGCGCGATATGAAGATTTTCGCTGGACAAAACAGTGAAAAAGAGATTTCGAACGAAAATGTATTTTTGATGGTCAACTAAAGTTTCAAATGGTCAACAGGATTTTCGAGGTAAAAACGGGAGTTTCGCTTGACAATGAAATCGCTAGGATTTTTCGGGAGAAAACAACAAAATCAGGGATTTCAATGGACAGAACAGGGAACAACATTTTTGGAGGAGATTTGCAAGTAAGGAAAAAAATACAAATTGGTCCTTGCTCTACTAAACAAATTCCAGAACACACTTAGTGCTCACATATCCATAATATGTATTTTATGTATTTAATCAAAACAAACTGACTACTATCGCAGTTTTACAAGGCATAAATTTTACACTGTTTGCTTCTACTCAGGAAGCTTACATGCATCTACAGCTCTGTTGTAGATTTGAAATTAAAACTGGAGTCTCTAAATACTACGGATTTAGCTCCTTCTCCGTATTTTTCAGATTTTGTCCTCTCAGCTTCTTATAGTTGCCTCTACTCCCACTATTCTCCTCTGTTCTCTACACATCTACTTATAAAAGAGAGCACCACCTTATATAGCTAGGAGAAAGAGAGGATAAGGCTTGCTTTTAGAGGGATAAGGCTTATCTTCTAACATGCATTAATCCAATCGCTCTTCCTAGTGATAAGGTTTCACACACTAATGTTTACGGTGATCAAAGGTTTTGTGAAGATATCTACCATCTAGTCTTTGGACTTGCAAAACCATAACACAACTTCATTAAACTTTACCAGCTCTCTGATAAAATGGTATCGGATATCGATGTGCTTGCTCCTACCATGAAATACTGGATCCTTCAATAGTTCTATGATAGAATTCATATCACAATAAATTGTTGTTGCTTCTTCATGGTGATGATTGAGTTCACCTAAAATTCTTCATAGCCATACTTCCTGGCATGCAACTAAAGTGGCGGTAACATACTCTACCTCAGTAGTTGATAATGTAATAATCATTTACTTCTTGGATGACCATGATACTAAACTTAATCCAAGGTGGAATGCAAATTTGAAAGTTCTCTTCTTGTCATCTATAATGCCAGCCCAATTGCTATTTGTGTAGTCTATAAGTTCAATCTGGTATTTCCTTGCATAAAATATTCCATGGTTCTTAGTTCCATTAACATAATACAAAATCTTATTCCATTTCTATAAGTGAGCGTTCTTCAGTGCTTCCATAAATATGCTAATTAGACTCACTACAAACATCAGGTCTAATCTAGTTGTTATCAAATACATGAGACTTCCAAAAAGTTATTTGAAGAATATTGGATCAATATTACTGTTGTAATCTATCTTGCTCAATTTTAGGCTTGTTGCAACTAGCGTGATCTCTGGTTTGTTGTCCTCCATTCTAAATATCTTCAAGATATCTACCACATACTTTCCTTGAGAGATGAATATGTCATCCATAGATTAGATAGCTTCAATGCCTATAAAATATTTCATCAAGCCTAAGTTTTCCATCTCGAACTCCATGGCATTTCTAAATTGTTTAAATAATATATTGTTGTTGCATGTGTATATCATATCATCTACATACATGAAGACAATTATTATTTCCCCCTATGCATTTATCTTCATGTATAAATTGTGCTCATATGGGCATTTAATGAACCCATTCCCTTGAAAGTAAGCATCAATTCAACTATACCATACCCTGGGTGCTTGATTCAACCTATACAGTGCCTTCTTCAATTTAAGAACCTTAACTTCCTACCCTTCCAACTCATGGTCGAGTGGTTGGTCTATGTATACCTCCTCTTTCAACACTCCATTGAGGAAGGTAGACTTGACATCTATCTGGTAAACATTCTAACCTTTCTGGGATGCCACTGCCAGGACCATTCTAACTATGTCAAGTCTTGCTACAGGTGCATACACCTCATGATAGTCAATCCCTAACTTCTTCTTGTAGTCTTTTACCACCAATCTGGCATTATGCCTATCAACTTCACCTTGGGCATTAAACTTGGTTTTATATACCCACTTGAATCCAATGGTCTTCTTCCTTGCTTTATGATCCATTATCTTCTAGGTTTGATTCTTATCTATGGCTTCTACCTCATCATCCATAGCTTTTAGCCATTTTATATTCTTAATTGCATTTTTAAATGAAATTGGGTCACACTCAGAAAATAAAGCAAAATCAGTATGTTATGCTTCTTCAATTTCATTTCTAGTTACCTCATATATATCTTGCAAGCTCTTTATCTTGGATGGTATCTTCAAGTTGTGTATCCTTATTGCAAGTGGAGGTAACCATGAATATGAGGTAGTACTACTGCTAGCTCTAGCATTACTTCTTGAAGCTATAGTTTGATCCACTCTGTCTTCTTTCAATTCTTCAGACTCAATGACTGTTGGCTCTTGCTAACCAGTCTTGGATTTTCAGTTCCAAGCTTCATCTTCCATGAACTTTACATATCATTTTATGATTAATTTCTTTGTTATAGGGTTACACAACCTATAAGTCTTCGATTCTTCACTATACCCAATGAAGATGCATTTCTCTACTTTTTCATCCATTTTATTTCTATTCTCATCTTGGATGTGTGCTTATGTTATGCACCTGAAAACTCTTAAATGAGCAACATTTGGATTTTGGTTGCTCCAAGCCTCCTAAGAAATATTGTTCTTCATACTCTTTGTGGGACATCTATTTAGCAGATAAATTGTACAAACTATATATTCTACCCAAAATCATGTGGTAATTCTTTTACCTTCAATATGCTTCGTGTCATCTCCATTATTGTTTTTTCTTTCTCTCTGCAACACCATTCTACTGTGGTGTGTATCTGGCTATGAATTGTCTTTGAATTCCATTTTATTTACAAAAATTATGGAATTCATTTGATATGTATTCACCTCCACCATCTATTCTAAGAGTATTCACATAATAGTCACTATGTCACCATCTAACTTTTTCTTGATGGGATAAACCCATGTCCTCCAACTGAAGCCATCTATGAAAATAAAAAAAATACTTGTTAATGATAAATGTGTTGGTTTGCATAGGACCACAAATATCTAAATGCACTAGCTCTAATGGCTATGAAGCTCTCCAAGATTATCCTGAAGGGAATGCATCTCTTTGTTGCTTATCAACTGGACAACCTTCACATGATTGATTAGGTTGCTCTATTAGGGGTAAACCCTTTACCATCTACTTCTTGTACAATAGATTTACGCTACTAAAACTTAGGTGACTAAATCGGAGATGCCAAAACCATGTAGTATCCTTTAAATGATAGCAGTAATCCATTATAAATATGCAAGGAAAATATTTTGTTCTTTATCATGGCTATCGTTGTAATGATACCATTCTCTTTGTCTTTGATGATACAGACTTCATTCTTGAATTGCATAGTGTACCCCTTCTGCACGAGTTGTCCAATGCTCCAAAGGTTATATTTCAACCTGGGCTCATAAACCACACCAAATATGTACTTCATTTCACCTTGCCTAGTACAAATTATGATTTTACCTTTATCCATGATAGGTACCTTATTGTTGTTTCCCATATTTACCTTAGATTTGATTGTTTCATCAAGCTATGAGAACATCTTTTTATTACCATACATGTGGTTACTACAACCACTATCGAGATACCAGGTATTCTTATGGCTCTCCCCCTTAGTACTGCAAGTTAATAATAAATTCCAACATGCATCTCTACTTTCTATATTTTTATTTTCATTTGTATAGTTGGCTTGTTGATTATTCTCCTTGACCATCTTATTTCTACACTCAAAAATTTAATGATAAAATTTCTTGTAGTAATAACATTGGATATTTGATTTATCATACCTTTGGTTTGATCCTCCTTGTTGATTTTTGTCACTGCCTCTTCCTCCTACTTGATGGAAGTTGTAGCTATGTTCTCATTCATTGGATTTTGACCTTCATCCTTTCTTGTTACCTCTTCCACGATTGCCTCGATTACATCCTCTTCCTCCTTGAGAACTGGAGGTACATTGATGGGATTCTTCTCTTCTGCCATCATATCAAACTGAGACCTGCATCTTTAACACTTGCTCTAATGAGGATTGAGATGATCTACTCAGTATCTACTCATGTATTTACAAGGAATCCATGAGCTCATCCACTAAGAAGGTTTTCAAATCTCTTGATTCATTGATTGCAATCACCATTGAGTTGAACCTTACTGGTAGGCTCCTCAGTATCTTTTTCACAATTATTTGGTTCTCCACATTCTCGCAATTCAATTTCATCTAGTTTATGAAACCCATTGTTCAGGTGGAGAAATCACTCATGGACTCTGAATCACTAATCTTTAAGTTCATGAATTTCCTTCTCAACATATGCTACCTTACCAACTTCACTTTTTTGGTGCCCTAGAAGGAGTTGAATAAATTTTCCCATGCCTCCTTCAATTTTATTGCTACTACAATTCTTGGGAAAAATGTTTTCTCGACTTCCTACATTGTGTAAAATAATACTTTATGGTATTTATTCTAATTCTACTTCAACATATATATCTCTTCTTGAGAGAGAGAGAGTGCTCAATACTGTTGCATATGCTGGTTCTGAATAGTAATTATGCACCAAGTACCATAGCTCCTAAGACCCGAAAATGATCTTCATTTGGATGCTCTAGTAATCATAATTCTTACAATTAAGCAATGGGATTTGCAACTGTAATGAGTTACCTTTGGAAGCCATTTCTTGTTATCTTCCATGAATATGATGCTACCTCTGATACCAATTTGAAATAATCATACATTTGCATAGTAAAGGAGTTTCGCTCTCAAAAATAGGAGGGAAGAATTTTGCTCTTGAAAAATATTGAAATCACTTTTCAAGGAAAATTTACCCAAAACAATATTTTTGATAAAGATAGCATGAAAATCCTTTTTGGAAAAATAATTGCAAAAAATGGAGATTTTCATTGGACATAACAGTGAAAAATATATTTCGGATAAAAATGTATTTTCGTTGGTCAACTAAAGTTTCAGGCAGTCAACAGGATTTTAGGGGCAAAAATGGGAGTTTCACTTGACAATGAAATCGCTAGGATTTTTTGGGATAAAATAGTGAAATCATGGATTTCACTGGACACAACAGAGAAAAACATTTTTGGAGGATATTTACAAGGGAAAAAAATACAAATCTATACTTGCTCTACTAAACAAATTTAGAGTACACACAGTGCTCACATATCCATAATATATATTTCATATATTTAATCAAAACAAACTGACAACTATCACAATTTTACAAGGTAGAAATTAAACATTAACTGCTTCTACTCAGGAAGCTTACATGCATATGTAACTCTGTTGTAGATTTGAAACTAAAACTGGAGTCTCTGAATACTACATATTCAGCTCCTTCTCTATCTTGTTTGTATTCTCTCCTCTTAGCTTCTTCTAGCCACCTCTGCTCCCACTATTCTCCTCTATTCTTCAAAAATCTGCTTCTAAAAGATAACACCACCTTATATAGTCGGATGAAAGAGAGTATAAGACTTATATACCTTTTGAGGGATAAGGTTTATCTTCTAACATGCATTTATATCCTTCTAATCGCTCTTCCTAGTGTTAAGGTTGCGCACACTAATATCTACAACAATCGAATTTGGCAATAAGATCTATTAGAGATATTTTTGGTGTGAAATATAGTTTAAGTTTCTAACATAATGGTTGAAGTAGTTTTTCTCCATCACCCACATGTAACTTTCATAATCACATTATTTACATGGATATGGGCATTAACTGTTCTATGTACCATCTGACAGGCTCTTACACTAGAACCACATCAAATAATACAACCAAACATGCTAGTCTATTGTTCACTTATCTATAAAAAGACACAATTATCCCTTAATATTTTAGATTTTTTTTATTTTAAATGATCTAAATCTAAGTGAAGATGAAAATATTGATATGATCAGATATATAATAAAAGACTACTTATCTTCTTGGAAAGAAATCATTAATAAGAACAAAATTGCTAACACATTTAATAGCATACTTAAAAAATAATGATTCCAACATAAATGTGATCAAAATGATATGAATACATGAAAGTACACTTCTTAACATCTAATAAATATCATCCCAAAATATGACATACATAATAATGTCTTTAAACCCTTGAACTCTTGCATATGGAAATACATATTCATAAAGACATTGTTGCATAACCAAAATAATATTTGAAAATAAAAGGAATTTGATAATATAAATAATATTGTACTTATTTATAACCAATCACGTACCCAATGCCAATGCTAATGCACCCTCAAGTATATGTGTCTCATTAAATATATTTCCAAATATAAGAATAATTTATCAATATCGAAACATAGAAGACCATATATCATATGAGTTGTCAAATACATTAAATAAAAGCTACTATATATAAAAATATTACTATATGTTTGATATACCCAAAAATTAAAAAAAATATCAAACCTCATTTTTTGAACATGGGAGGTTACATATGATTTTCATTAAGAACTAACTAAAAAATGAGTCCATGTTTACGTATAAAATTAACTATCAATAGGGAGATATAGACTACAATGGAGGAAATTAATAATAGATATATAGATGATGATATCATATTTAAAACAAAAAAAAAAGAAAAATAAATATGCATAGAATGATGTAGATTTATAATGTAACTTCTAATGCATACAACTACAAAAATATAATGATATCTATTTCTTTGATAAGGTATGCGAAGGAGTTTTGAAAGGATCTCCAAACCTTAACAAAAATTGGATCTAAATTTTAAGCACCTTAGGAGGTATAGAGAGACCAACACAAAACCAATAGACTAGAATTTGATAATTGCAAACAACAAACCAACCCAAACCAAAATCAAGAACCAAGGTATCTACATCCCACATAAGGTAACCAACCAGACATGTAGCCTAAGACAGACAAAACAAAACTAACCAGGCATGCATACCCCAAGTTTTGAACAAAACCAGAGAAAATAAAAACCACTCAACATCAAAACTTTGTCCTACTTCGACCAATGTCATTCTCTTCCTTGGAAATATTTCCATTAGGCACTTGACATCCCATGAGGGCCAAAACTTCCTTAGTGTATAAAATTAATACCTACATGGAATCAATCATCGAACGATGCAGTTTTAGGATCATCAAATTAAGATCATATGAATTGTAACCACTTGATTGAGAACCAGTATTTTAAAACCTCTTTGCACCTCCCACTTCCAGAATTATCTTCAACTTCTTAGTTTGGGGAGTAAAATATTTTGAGTTAGAATATTCTACAAACATCGAGTCCTTACCAGTATTTACTCGCTTCACCACCAACCACTTTGATCTCTTCGTAACCTCATCACTAACACTAGAGCTTTAAGGTGTCTGCAAATTTTCCAAAATCATAGTAATCGAAGTGGTATCCATAGCCAGGATCTTCAAGTCCTCAAAAATTAAAGATACCAAATAGCCCACCATAGGGACTAGAGCATTAATCGAAGCATTGAGAATATTATCCCTATCAAGGACCCTTTCCTTCACCACATAATAAAAAGTTAATGTAAGAAACCCTTGATGCAGCTGGTCGAAATCCACCCCCTTCTTTACCTTCAAAATAGTCCTTGAAAAATACTGGAAAAGAAATGATGGAATATCATCCATTTTAAGACATAAAGCATCTAATAATTATGAACATATAAATGATATAATAGATATTAATGATATCTATTTTTAAGTCACAAAACATCCAACAATTATGAACAAATAAAATAGCATAGGATTAGATGAAGTATTAATGAATAACTTAGCATTATGAAGGAAATTATAATGAAAAATAAAGAAAAATTGAGTCGTCATATTTATTCTTAATACCTAGTAGAAGAACTAGATTAACTCTTATAGCAATTTTTTGTGTATGTCTATGATCCTAAAATTAGCAATAAATTATTGAATATAAAATTAAATATTACTATCATATAATAAATAAGAATTATATAATGCATGTTTAAAAATGATAAATTTTATATATTTTCTATTTTTGATAAATATCTTATATGTTTTAAAAATGAGATATTAGATAAATTAAAGAAATTATACATATAATTATGACTTGTGCCCATAGATAAAACATTTCTTAGTGGGCGTTATTTTCTAAACTAAGAGAAATAAAATATACTCAAATTTGAAACTTTGATGAAATTTAATATTCTTAATTTCCTGTTAATGGAATTAGATTATTTACTAGATGAAGGGGAGTTTTTTTTGAAAGAGCAGAATGAGTTCAGGTCTAAGGCATTTCACCCTACGTGGGACTGCGTGATCTTAATTACCATGGACTACTTCATGTTGGACCCCTCATGTGAAGTAATAAAAAGCTTTCATGTAATATTTCTCAATAAATTGAGGAGAGAGAATAATGAATGTCCCTACGTTTCTATTCCAATTCGTAAATAAATAAACATGAGATGTTAGAAATGGAAGGGGTCTGAATATGTTACACTAGGGACTAGTTCTACTAATTATGGATTTTTTTGCATTAGAAATAGGGATGGATATAACAAAAATATTCACATTCATCGAGACTAACCTTTTGCTACCTCTAGACTTATCATTGCTAAAGGAGCTATTTTCAGCTCATGTTGTCTCAAGTGATTCAGATTTTTCGTCGAGTATTTCTAGATATCACTCTAATCGGATGATAAGGAAGCTATCAGTGTCATCTAAGGGTTTTTGAGGAGGTAAACTACACTAACTTAGGAATTATCAATCTATATTCTCGAACTACGTCCATATTGAGATCTTTGTGATCTCTTTGAGAAGATCTAAGGATAGTAAGAAATCAGGTGGCATCTTAGTGACATCAAAAGGGATGAGGGAAAGACAAAAGAGGTATTCTAGGAGATTATAAAAAATGAAAACACCTATTATGGATTCAAAAATTAAGGTAGGCCTATCTAGTTTAGGGGCTCGACCTTAGTTGATGCAATTTATTATGCTTGAAGGATTGGGAGCTTTTGACTCTTCTCAGGTAGACTCTCTCTGCAATTTGGTGCAATCGATCAAAATTATTGATGATATATAGAATACCATTCTGGGTACACTCAATATAATTATTGAATTCACAAAGTATGTGAATCATCTCCAGGGTTGCCTAATGGATTTTGTCTTCTTAGAACTGAACGTTTCTACTAATACCTAGATGCTACCCTAAGAATTCAAGGTATGGTATTTTCTATGGATGTCTTTTTGGCTGGCATTTTTTTGTTTTCCCAACCTATTTATTGTTTCTATGTGTAGGCTTTGTTATGGTCAGATTGGCTGGCAATCCCTACTAGGATTTCTGCCCCTTTTTGGTCTCCTATGAGAGTGGATGTATTTGGTTGTGGGTTCCTCTCAAAACCCTCATTGCTTAATAATCATATATATATATATATATATATATATATATATATATATATATATATATATATATATATATATTCTCTAGAGATAATATACTAGCCTCTTATTTAGGATTGTCTAACTATTGAGCACCTTTACATGAATGAAGATTTTTCAAAAACTAATTTGGAAAGAAAGCATTAAGTGGTGAAATTTACATGCTACAATGCAATAAACTTAAATTTTATTTTATCTTGGATAAAATATTTATAAATTAGCAAGCTAGTTATGATCCCATATATCTCAACAATAATTACATGTGACCAACATTGGTTGATATCATGTTTTCTTATCTCTTCTATATATAAATTATTTTTGGAATTTGATTTTTTTTCTATTATATTTAAATGAAAAGATCCAAACAACATGATATCAAATGAGAAGATGGTAGTATTGGCTTTAAAACTTGTATTGAAACCAAATATGCTTGTTGAAACTTATGCTAGAAAACAAAACATGTATGAAAATATAGTAAATAATAAATTCAAAATATGCATAAGAATAAATGATAGTTGATATCATATAGATCAAATTTTAACATCTCAATATTGTATATTATCAATCCAAACACTAACATCCTAGAAAATTTTTATTATTAATATTTTTGTTTTGTTTCCCCTAGCAATATAATGTACATAATATCATAGTTTAATTATCTTCCCAACCATTCACTCTAACTATAGTCATAAACAACTACAATACAATTAGATTATACCCCCCAAAAAAGATGAATAGCTTGAATCTAAAACTAGGGGACCATGTCCTATCCTGGACTAAAAGGGTTCCACATCATATTTCACCAATAAAATATATTCAAAGGGTGAGGATAGGTGCAAAACCCTCATACTATGTTTTAAAGTTGATCACATGACCCTCATAAGGAGATAGCCCGTAGTGAGCATCGTGAAGCCTTTTCAATGATATCTAAGCCATGCCTTGCTCATGATAAAGGTTGATGAAACTTTTTGGTGATAACTAAAAATACTTCACCATATGAGGAGGATCAACCCACACATCATTTGTAGGAAAGTTAGCATAACTCATCATAATCTATGTTTGTTTGGGTAAGTAGCCTTTAGCACCCCATGCATCATCTCTCCACTAGACATCCAAGGATATCCTCAATGGTGGAATACAATGAGAAGGGAGTTAAAAAATAGGTAAAGAGATGAATCCTTGTGATAAATCTATGATAAAGTATCACGAGGCATATATACTTATCCACGTTCATAAAAAATGACATAAAGGTAAAGGTCTCTCTATGTCAATAAAAAAACTAATTCAGTCATTAGCAAGGTGACACACATAGAAATATCTTGAGAAAAAAGACCTTTGACCATTAGGTAGAGATTGATATGGACAAGAGAGGAAGAAATTGCAAAGTGCAACAAAGTAAAAATATCGAAGACAAAAGAAAATGATCAAGGGTTTTCACAAGACTTGGTGAAAAAGGAAAGCCCCATTAGAAAATGAAGTAAATTATCAAAACTTATAAAATCCCCAAAGT
This sequence comes from Wollemia nobilis, assembly GCA_028583015.1. Lineage (NCBI taxonomy): Eukaryota > Viridiplantae > Streptophyta > Pinopsida > Araucariales > Araucariaceae > Wollemia > Wollemia nobilis. Next base: position 313,595 of record JAQPPZ010000737.1, on the reverse strand, counting down.
TAGAGGTGAATTCAAAGTCTTGATGGTGTGGATAGAAAATCTTGATATCACAGATAGGAAACTCAAGAATTTTTTTTGAAAATATAGACAATTCTAAATGCAAGCAATTGCACTAATACCAAGGGGAAGTTAGGTGAGCATATAGATTTCCAAAGAAAAAAATGAAGAAAGTGCATTATTATTAATAAAAAATGGATTGTCTATCGTAAATAGTTTAGCTCTACAAATCAATGAATGTAGGTGAGCTATTAAAAACAAAGGAATGGGGACCCGCAACCATGGTAGCTACAAACTAATAAAACAATGGCCAAGCTCATTTAATATTCTGAATCCCTAGGAAAAGGTAGATAAAAAGTCAAATCATCCTCCAAATTTTAAAGTGAAATGTTTTTTATTGTAATCTATAAATAGTTGTAGTTTATATTCTTTTGTAGGCTTTCCCTTCATTTCCTTTTTTCAAAATAGTTAGCTCTTGAGCATCTTGTGGGAAATTTTGAACCCTCAATTCTAGCACAATATTTGTATAATATTGCTTGCATACACACACACATATACACACATACACATGAGCCTATATCAATTTTTTTGTATAACCATATATGGCCTCTTGTTGAATAATTTTTGTGTGTATGTATTTTTTTGTGATATTTTACTTATTTTTGGATTTTATTAAGTGTATGTATGTGTGAGGGGCCTACGCTTATTTTTGGACTAGTCACTTATTATAGATATCTTGTGGGACTCGCATTCTCATGTTTGCATATAATTGATAACTCTCATATGTTCTTAACTATGTTGAGAGGAATTATTGACCGCTGGAACATAACGTTCAAACATATTTTTATTGGAAAATTTTAGCAAATATCTTGGTGCATCACCAACCATTTTCTTTTGTTGATTTTATTCATTTTCATCTCTTGCACCTCTTTTTCCTTTGTTGAGTCCAAGTGCACCTTGAAGATCATATCATAACAAGGATTCAACCTTGTAAAAATTCATGGAGGCCCCAAATTGAGCTGAACATTGTGCTCTCAACCAATACCCTATTATGTCTCTCCCCATGAGGTGTGATTACCCCACCAAGGAAAATTGGAGACAACAACACTAACCTTATCATTTTCACCCTCATTTTGGTAGGTACACCAATGATTTTAGTTTCACATAATTGATTATTTCACCCTATTGTGATCTCAACACAGACCTTACAATTTTTATGATACTTAATGGTAGTTATTTTTTATTATTCAAACTTGTTAAACAATCCCACTCTAACTTCACAACAATAAGAAATATATAAGAAATTTTTATGGGATCCCAATTTGCATAAAACCATATATCAATTATTTTAGAATTGCAAAAACACTATTAGAAAAAATCTATAGGGATCAAGATCCTCCTTGCAAGCATCCTTTCTATTCCCATGGAATAGAGCCAAATGTTTCTATCAAGAGGAATCTAGAAGTTTAGTTTTCTATACATAATTAAAACAACTAGCTTTAATAGAAAAAGTAATTATTAATGGGGTATGTGTTACATGTCAGTTTTATTTGATGATCATGTCTTTATTTTTCATTTTCTTACTCAAATAACCAAAATCAATATAAGAATTCCTGCATTAGTATTTTACAGCATAATTTATAAAAAAATAAACTTGAGATATTATCATTGATGTAAATGAGAAGTACACTAAAAATATGATATGTTTTTTAAAGTGATAATATTTAACTTATCATTTTAGATACTTTTGGTATTATTTATTATTAAGAGTAATTTTTGGATACATAAATTTGATCTAAAGGTCAAAATATTGTACCAACCTCAATATCACATATAGACCTTCATTTTCTCCCAAAATAAATTATCACAATACAAAAAAGTCAAGGAGGAATAAAATAAATATATCTAAAGTCATTTAATTACATTTTTTTTTGAGAAAAATATTAAAATTTAATTGAATAAAAACTCAAATTATACATTTATTGTTGATAACCTACCTTTATTGGCAAGGCTCAAATTGTGGCACAACTCTATTCCTTTGACTATCCAGATTTTAGAAGTTTTAGTCCCTACTAGATGACCCCTAAAGGTGTTATATTTACCCTTTCCTTTTGAATCCATAGACTTCATCCTGAGTCTATAAAGCCATATTTCTATTCTAATCCTTTCTTTATTAGTTCTCATATTGTAAATGTTTCTAGAGTTGTGTCCATATATCTACTTCATCCTCTGCCATCTGAGATACCTCTTGGATTTTAGCCTGCACTATATCTAAAAGGTTCCTAGTTAGAGTGCCTTAGAATATTTCCTCTGGTCTAAATTCCTCGTTGAAAATCCTGTTATTATGTTCCAACCAAAGTTGCCAGTAAACGAAACACAAACCCAAATCACAAGCTATCTTCAAGGTCTTTGATTTGAATCTATTAGTCTTCCGATAGTCCCAAAAATTATTCGAAGTGAGAATGGATATTTATGATTGATAGAAAATATTATACCACAAACTCCAGACTGTTTGGGCAAAGGGACACAAAAAATATGGCCCATTGTTTCCTCCTTTTGGTGACATATTACATACTAGTTGAGTCCAATAGATCCACGTCTCCTTATGTTATCTTGAGTCATAATACTAATATGTTCAATAAAACACATAAAGCAATTTCTTTATCCATATTTTGGGTTTCCATAATTGCAACCAAGGGGGATTTGGACCAATTTGAGTGTTTTGGATAAGCTTTTGATAACCTTATTTGATAGTATAAATTCTTAATTAGGTATATCCCCAACCAAGTTGATCAGGTCCATTACTCCTTGACCACGTTCGTCTATCCAAGATTTATTTTAGTTATATTTTCTGCTCAACCTATTCTTCTCTCAACTCCTTTGGGACTTGCCACTTACTAAGATTGTCCTACAGTTGATTTGGAATTTTAAAATAGTGGCTTATGAGATTCCACACTTCCCTCTAAAAGTTTTTCTTGAGTCCTATTAAGTGGGGGTACTTATCAGTAACGGGGGGGAAATATTCCCATAGTCTAGCAGTTTTACTATCTCCCACTTTCCAATATAACCCTTCTTTTATAAGTGATGCTCCTTTATTTAGATCTTTTCAAGTCTCTGATCCCTCTCTTGAAATTGGAAGACGAGGAAGATCTTTTATATTTTGTGAGGGATAGTATTTAACTTTCAATAATTTTCTCTAGAGTTGGTTAGGATGAATTAGTCATCTCCAATACAACTTGGTTGTTAGAGCTTGGTTGATTTTCATTGATATTCTAATTCCAAAACCTCCAACTTTCTTAGGCTTGCAAACCTTGTCCCAATTGACTAGTGCCCTTGTGTGGTTACCCCGTACTCTAGACCAAAGAAAGTGTCTCATTGTCTTGTAAAAATAGTTTAGGATGCTCTTTGGGACAGCAAAAATGGATAATTTATACACTGGAATTGTTTTTGAAATTTATTTAAGCAATGTTACTCTTCCTCCAAAACTTAACCACCTATAGGTCCAATGTAAAATTTTCGAGTGGATTTTGTCTCTTATTGATTTAAAATCTATATTTGGAGGATCTTATCTATTAAGGGGATACCCAAATATTCTAAGGGTAGTGATGCCTCTAAGAATCTGAGGATGTGGGTTATCCGTTCTCTTAATTATTTTATCACATTAAAAAATCACTATTGATTTTTCTTCATTTAGTAGTTGTCCAGTAGCCTCTATGTAGCACTCCAACATTTTTTATGATATTGGTTGCTTCTCTTATTGTTGCTTCCCCCCATATTCCTATGTCATACACAAATTGGAGGTGAGTAATCATTATGTCCCTTATTATTCTTACCCCTGAAATGGTATTATCTAATTTTCTCTTCTGTATAAGTCTTCCCAAGCCCTCCAAAAAAATGATGAATAAAAATGGTGAAAGTGGATCCCCTTGCCAGATTCCTCTAGATGCTTTGAATAGTTGGTATGGATTTTCATTGACGAGAAATAAGAAAGGATATGTAGAGATGCATTCCAAAATATATTTTATCCTTTCTTCACTAAAACCAAATTTTTGCAGTATTTTAGCTAAAAATTCCCAACTTACTCTATCATATGCCTTGGAAAAATCTAGTTTAAGGAACATACCTTTGTTTCCCTTTTGGAAAATCTCATAAATAGTTTCTTATGCTAGTACAAATCCATCCAAAATTTGTCTACCCTGCACAAATCACTCTTGTTCTGGAGAGATTAACTTTGGTAATATTTTTTTCAACCTATTTGCCATCAATTTGCTTATGATATTATAAACCAGGTTGCATAGAGCAATTGGTCTATAGTTAGTGAGATTTTCCATATCTCCACCTTTTAATATGAGAGCCAAAAAGGTGTGAAGAAAGGATAAAAGGATTCTTCTACTAGTCCTATCTTCTTCTACTGCTTAGGTTACATCCTTTGTAATTATATCCCAATAGGCTCTATAGAACCCTACCAGAAATCCATCTAGACCTGGGGCCTTTCCTATATGCATATCAAAAACTATTTTTTTAACTTCTTCCTCTATAATATCTCTTAAGAACTCCTCATTTTTTTCTATAAAATGAACATTGATATACTTTTCCTCTTAGTAATGAGTGGAAAGGTGTGGATTTATAGTAAATAAAGTTGAAAAGTATTTATGTATATTTTCTTGCATACCTAGCATAGTAGTTTCCCTATTTCCATCCCCTATGGATAAGGTATAAATTTTATTATAGTGATTATGTGTTGTGGTTGAGTGATGGAAAACTTTGTATTCATATCTCCCTCTTGAAACCGGATTATTATTTCTTTTTATCTCTAGTAGGCTTCATATTTCTTATCTAAATCTTCTTCCTCTTGCATCAAAATAATTTCTTTATGGAGAAGATCTTCAAAGATAGGTTCTGAGTAGATCCTTTTTTCTATTTCTTGCACTCGAACTGAAATATTTTTCTCTCTATTGTTGTAAATTTGTCCTATGAGATTTACTTCATTTTTTAATTTACCTTTGATAAATTTTAATATAGAGTAAAGCTAAAATTGTGTTGTCCCATGTTCTGATTTTTCTTGTTCCCACAACTATTCCATTAGCTCTGATAAGTCATTATTTTAGATCCAAAAAGTCTTAAATCTAAAAGGATGTTTCTTGGCCTGAGACCTTTGTCGTATGTATATAGATACTGGAAAATGATCAGATTCTAGTCAATTCAGAATTTGTGATTTTATAGTGCCAAAGGGTGGAGAATTTATCCCCCACAATAAATCTATCTAGTCGAGATTTTAATGTGAATACTCATTTTATATTATTAGTACATGTTTTTTTGCATCCTGGTGGGGTATTTCAATCAAATCTAGATACTCTGATTGAGCCAACAATAGCCTATCATTCTCATTGAGTTGGTTCAAACCTCCTTATTGATATTGCACTAACATTTTAGCGTTGAGATCCCCTCCTACTATCCAAAAGTCTTCTAGATGGGTTTCCATCAACTATTGTACTTTAAGCTAGCACCTCTATCATGCCATAAAAAATAATTATCGTCCAAACCAGCCCAGAGTCCCTCTCCCTAATTCTAGTCATGAGGATTCCTTTTGCTGAAGCCAAGTCTATCAACTAGAAGTAGTTTTATTCCTTAAAACAGTAATTCCTCATGAAAATCCTTGAGAGGCTTAGGCCATAAAATATACCTACCACTAATATTTATTGACAATATTTTCCATAAATTCTAAGGAAATTCTAGTTTCCTATAGCAAAACCACATCTAGGTTATTTTCTAGATTTATTTTCTTAAAAAAAAATTATCTAGGGTGGTTTTTTAAACCCCTTACATTCCATGTATTTACAATCATTAAGGGTATGTATTGTAGAAGTTGGCAATGGACTTCACCAATCCAAATTATCTCATTTTTTCTCCTTGTTTTTTTATTTTGTCCTTATTTATTTTTCTTCCCACCCTTTGTGAACTTGCATTCTTTGGACGCTTCTCTATCTGGCTAATTCCTAGTGTTGGCTTCCCTCTATTTTTTCTCTACCACTCCCATAATGATATCTTTGATGGATTTTGATCCTTTACATGCACTATCATTTCCCCTACCATATCATTTTGTTGAAACAAAGATATCTCTACTGTTTTTTTTTGCTCTTTCAAATACCCTAACAAGTCAATTTGTTGGGGTCTAGATGTCTTTGATTCTTTTTGTTGTGTCATAGTCATATGATTTTCTTGACTATCCCTAATTTTAAAACTTTGAACAATTATAATTAGGGAGGGATTTGTATCTTATGGGATGGGGGTGTTCTCCTGATGGATCTATTATTCTCCTTCTTAGTTTTGTCCCTTGTCATTGATGGATTCCACCTCTGAATCCTCTTGCCCTTCAATTGGATCATCTAATTTAAGGATTTTATATTTATAATAAGATGCTCTCCAATATGGGTGTTAGTTCATTTTATTTCTTTATTTGGATTTCATCCTCTTGCTTGATAATTATTTCTTTGGACTCTCCTTGTTATTGTTTGAAAACATTCATCATTTTCTTTCTATGGGGGAGGGCTTTTAGGATTATTTTTAGGTTGATGCATCTCCTCACTTCCTATTTTAGGGAATTTTTTTACAATATGCTCATACTCATGGTAAGCTCTACACCTAAAAGGAATTTATTCATAATCCACTTGCTATCTCTATGTATTTCTTCCCACTCAAAATTCAATTTTTATCGATATTGGATTTTCTAGGTCCATCTCCACACATATCAGTTGTTGATTCTCCCTCTACTGATTCTCATGATCTTCCTATATATGTTCCCAAGCTATTACCAATCATCCCAAGGATACCCTCTCTCCAAAATTCAAGCAGAATATCAAAGAGCTTTAGCCATATTGGGGTGGTCGATGGCTCCACATGAAGATCAAATGCAATTCACTAGGGTTTCATGAATAAACCTACCAATCCAATGTTGTGTGGTACCCATTCAAAAGCCTTGTTACTATCTAAAACCAATATAAAATCTGCTACAAATTACCCATTTAAAAGAAGTAAAATATCAACTTCTCCTTGGGGATCCCAATGTTACCTTGCTCATTTGTATAAGAAATGATGGGATGGCCTCAACCCCACAAATTTACAAATCAAAACATGGGGGTATTTGTACATGATGTCTTTGAAGAGCATAAAAAATGATGCACCTAACAAAGGAAATTGAAATGCATCTAATGTTCTAATCAAGCATTCAAAAGAGACAATAAAGTAAGCAAGTAAATGACAAATAAGTTAAGAAAAAGGGGGGTTATCTTTGTATTTATTCATTTTTCAAATAAGATATTACAATACATCCCCTTGATGGATTTCAATTTGATACAATTCAAATTACAAAATTGAATGATTCAATCCCTCCATGAACTTATGGCTCGCTTTCAATGTTCCTCTCACACTCACGATGAAGAACGGGCTTGTGTTATCGCTGATTTGAGCTATATTTCTTAAAATTCTTAGCTCCTTCCTCATGCATTGAAATATATGTACCTACACACAAGGAATTGAAATATGATAAAATATATGAAATGCATGTAGTATTGAATGTAAAAAGTGTAATTGATAGGTCTAAACTACTTCAAATGATATAAAAAATTAGCGTGATGTATATTATATGATTTTGTAATGATCTAGGTAGAAATTTAAGTGATATTATGAGTAGAATCTATGGCCATACTTGATAGGGCCAATTAGGACTGTAATCATAAAAACCCTAATTAACAATTAAAAACAACTCCAAAATTCACCAAAATTGAGTATGATGCTAATATAATGCTACAAAATTGAACTACACTAAAATTTGTTCAAAATTGTGGGCCAATTCATGGTCATACCTAAGATTTCCAACTGGGACTCTTAATCATCCTTGGTGGGGATGACCACAAAACAAGGTGGCTTTTGCCACCAATTCCATTTGATCTAGTCTAGAATCCTCCTAGGGGTGTTGTCATAAAATTTGGTAAATTAACTCACAAGAATTGGTAGGTTTTTAAAAGTATGAGTATATTTGGATATGCCTTGAAAATACCTTCGATCGACGAGGTTTCCAAGGGCAAAAGGTGAGGGTAAATATAGGAAGCACTTTGTGGTCAATAATTGAAAATTTTTCTCTTTGAATTGAGTGCAAGCACTCCAATTTATATCCCAAGAGGGCAAGGGGGGAAAACAAATTTTGGCATGCAAGGCAAGTTTTTCCACTTGGCAACACCTTTTCCATGCATAGGGTGGAAGAGGCTTCCCATTTGGGCCTCCAATTTGTAGTCCCTAATGGCCATGATAGCCTCCCAATATATCATGAGTTATTGGGAAGGATAAATGGTAGAAATTGATTGCTATTTGTCCTTACATTTGAATTTTGAGGGGTTTGGACCATGCCCATCCCACCTAAGGATGATTGCTTGTGGTTTTCCCTGGGTGGGACGACCATGGCTACATGGCCCAAAACCTCCCAAAAGTGGTGTGAACCTTACCAAAAGTGTTTATGACCCCTAATTAACCCCTAAGGGTTTCCCAATGGGGTCATATGGTGTCGATAAGAGTGCCGCCTTGGTAGTATTATCCGATTTACATGACTTTAGTATCTATAGGTTCCCCTTTTTGAGATGTGTTGTGTGAAACAGAGCACATATCAAAAATAGATGACTAAATCATTAAATGATTGTATTTATTCATTAACCTAGCTAAATTTATATGCATTCGTTATGGAAAGGGTATACATTATTGGAATCCTTGCTTTTGACATAATTGAAGGATTGATTTTGGTATACCCTTCATCCACTCTACAATGGCAGTCGTAGGGGCATAGGGTATACTTGGTCTTGGTTTCTTATATTGTCGATATTGGGATACGTGACACAAGGCTTCAAGTATACCAAGAATTGTTTGTTGAATTTGTTGATTATTTGCCCCAGCATAGGCTTGAAAATTTATCTTTGGCAATAATTCTTTTGAATGTATGCGAGTTGCACATTTGAGTGTTTAAGTATTGATTTTGATTGTGAATTCATTATTATGACTACCCCCTCAAGTGATGAGTCGATGAGGGCATGAAAAATAATAAAGAGAAGATTCACTTAACCCATAAGAATTTATTGGGATAATAATTAGTTTTACTCATTATAATATTTATCAATTTTTTGAAGATTTTGATCATTTTGTTGATATTTCATGGAAGAAAAAGACAAAATACCTCATTCCCATAGAGTGGTCCAGCCACAATGGCCTTTTTAGGGATTTAATTAGATAATTTTCAACTCATCCATGAACATGTTGAATTTCATCTTTATCCTTTGTGAAATTCATCAATTTTGACCTATTTTTGGTGGTTCTTAGACCATTTTCTTTGCTTTTTTGGTTGTTTTTATAGGATTTTTTTAATTTTATTTCATTTATCTAGATGCCCTAATAATGGAAAGGGGATGAATATTAGAATAATTTCATCTTTAAAGTTAAGAAACCTAATTTTGGTAATCTTTAGGATATTGGAAAACAAGCTTAAGTCTAATCCTAGGCTTGGCGGTAATTAGGAGACAAGATTAAGAAGACAGGATTAAGTCAAATCCTAGCCTTGATGACAATTAGGATTTAAGCTTAATAATATAGACTTAACTCAAATCCTAGTCTTGATAGTAATTAGGAGATAAGGCTTAAGTCAAATACTAGACTTGATGGTTATTAGGAGACAAGGCTTAAGTCAAATCCTAGCCTTGATGGTGAATAGGAGACAAAGCTTAAGTCAAATTCTAGCCTTGATGGTGACTAGGAGAGGACAAATTAAATCAAATACTAGCATTGATGGTAATTAGGAGATAATATTAATTCAAATCCTAGCCTTAGTAGCAATCAGGAGATAAGCTTACTGGTTTTATTGAATTTGCTTTTGATCTTTCGCTTATTTATCCCAAGCAAGGAGGGTCTATGATTGTCTTCGGTAGTGATTCATAAGATGAACGTGATTAACTTGATTAAGTTATCAATTGTTTATTTGGATTATACATGTTGTTATTATGACCAATGGGCTTAGTGGATGTTGTTGGGGTATTTTGGGTGACCAAAGAGTTTATGGATACCTTTGGGGCTTTTTGGTGACCAAAGGGTTTGTAGGTGCCTTTGGAGCATTTTGGGGAGACAAAATGATCTATAGATATCATTGGATCATTTTGAGGTTTATTGCTTAATTGTTTGATTGCTGATTAGGGGAGGTATGATACCAATAATACCCTAGTTTATGTTTAAAAATGTTTGTGTGATTTGCAATTGTGTGATTTTGGACCATTAGATGCATTATGTCTTATGATTTATGGATGCATTAATGGATGCAATACCTATTGATGATGTGAATATTCTATATGTATGCAATGTACTGATGACATGCACTAGCTATATAATAAATGCATGATTAGATGTTGTGATCTAGATGTGTAGATGGTCTACTATGTATGCATATATGGATCCAATGGTGAATGTTAAATGTATGTTTAATTTGCTTCAACTTTTTATGCACTTAATTTATGTGGATATGATATGGTGAATGTGAAGAATCATGAAAAACATCACGCCTAGATTATTTAAACCTAAATTTAATCTAGCATTTATGATAAAGCATGTAAAGGAAAGATTCAAAATATGTAAACTATTGAAATGACGAATAATTTACAGTAAAAAGGGGGGGTTCTCCTTGTATTTATAAATTCATCAATTCCAAAAGGTTACAATACATCCCCTTTGAGGGCTTATCATTTTGATACATTTTAGATTACAAATTACAAGGGAATGAATCCCTCCATGAGCTTAATGGCATGTTTCAATGTTCTTATCGCAACCCACACTTGAGAGCTAATCTTGGGCTTCTTTTAATATACCTCTTAGCTCCTCCCTCATGCCTAGAATACCTACACCTACACACAAGAGATTGAAAACTATTAATAGCATATGCATTTATATTGAAAACCTTGGAAAGCATGTAATAGATAAAGTAAAACTTATTTGTGACAAATCAAAACAACTCAAAATGACTTGAAAATATAATATGATGTTATTAAGATGATTTTGGAAATATCTGAGCATAAATTAAAGTGCAATTGTGATCAAAACTTGTGGTCATCCCTGGTAGGAACAACTAATACTACAATCACAAAAACCTAAATTGACCCATCAAGTCTACTCAAAACTTAACCATAATTGAATACAAAGCTAATATAATGATTTAGAATTGATATATTGTGAAATTGAATTAAAATTGTTAGCCATTTGGTGGCCATCCTTGGCAAGTGTAACTAGGACTGTTATCCATCCCTGGTAGGGACGGTCCCCAAACTGGGTGGTTTTTACCACCAATTTCAAGGGAATTTGGCTTAGAATCCTCCTAAATGTGTTATCATATTTGGTCAAATATCTCTTGTATTGTACAAGTTTTGGAATCATTTTGGTTTATTTTGGGATGGTCCTGAAAGCGCCTTCGAATGAAGAGGTTTTCAAGGAAAATACTTAGGCAAATGTTGAGGATATGTGACTAGCACTTCATGAGAAATGCTTGTTATTATCTCTTCTTTTGAAATTGGGTGGGAGAACCTAAATTTATAGCCAAACTAGGGCAAATGTGCAAAGGGGAAATTTCTAGCATACAAGATAAGTGTTGCCACTTGTGAATGCTCTTTTAATGCATAGGGTGGGAAAGCTTACCCATTTGGGGCCTCCATTTTGCATGCCCTAATTTTTATGATAGCCTCCTAATAAATTTTGGGTGATTGGGTGGGATAAATGGTAGGAATTGATTACCATTTATCCACCCTTTGACTTTTAGGGGGTTTGGAGGATGGTCATCCCACCCAAGTATGGCTGCATGTGGTTGTCCCTGGGTGGGATGGCCATGAACTGTGGTCATCCTAGGGTGGGATGGTCATGACTACATGGACCAAAACCTCCTAAAAGTGGGGTAAACCCTCCAACAAGTGGTTGGGAGCCCTAATTAACCCTTGAGGGTTGCCCAATGGGGCTATATGATGTCGATAAGAGTGGCGCATAACAGTATTATTTGATTTACATGATTTTAGTGTCTATAGATGTCCCTTTTTGAGATGCGGTGTGTGCAACAGAGCATTGAGAAAAATAGATGACTAAATAATTAAATTATTAAGATTATTTATTAAACTAACAAAATTTAGAGGCCTCCATTTTTAGAAAGAGCATACATTCTTGGAATCCCTACTTTTGGTATAATCGAAGGATTAATTTTGGTATACCTTTCAGTCACACTTGCCATAGCATTTTTGGGGCTTAGGGTATACTTGGTCTTGGTTCCTTGTTTCCTTGTAAGCCTTTACATGGGTGAATTACCGAGGATTCAAGGAGGACAAGCCTTTGTTTTGTTGCATTTTTTGATTTTTTGCCCCAACATGGGATTGCAAATTTGTCTTTGGCAATGATTATTTTGAATGTATGAAAATTGCACTTTTGAGTGTTTAAGTGTTGATTTGATTATGAAATATTTTTTATGAACACCCCTCAAGATACGAGTCAATTAGGGAATTATTAATTATGAAAGTGATGAGTCACTTGACATATATGACTTAATTGGGATAACCGTCAATTTTACCCATTGCAAACCCTATCAATTTTGCTAGGATTTTGATCATTTTAATGATGATTTATGGAAGCAAAAGCCTAAATACTTAATTATCATGGAGTGGTACAGCCATAATAGCCTTATTTGGGAGTGAAATAAAGAATTTTTAGAGTTTCCATGAATGCGTTGGATTTAATATTGATCCTTTGTTACTTTGAACCATTTTGGACCTATTTTTGATTGGTTTTTGGCCCTCTTTTTGAACTTTTTAAGCTATTTTTGTAGGATTTTTTGGTGGTCATACCTAGGTGGGATGGCTGCATTGTTTATGGTTTTCCTAGGGTGGGATGTTTTTCTAGTTATCTGACCATCCCACCAAGGGGAAGCCATGCTTTTTTGAAGGCCATATAAGCCCAAAATGAAGCAAATGAGCTCATTTTGCATTCTCAACTTGGAAAACTTGAGAGGTGAAGAGAAGAGAGCTGATTTTATGAAGTAGAGCACTGCTAAGAGTACCCCATAATAAGTATGATCCAGCAATAGGACTCATCAAGTGACGAAGCCAGTGCGATATGGGTATAGATACATCTTCCTCTGAAATGTTAATTTCTTGCACTTTTTACATAACATACACTAAATCTTGGTTAAGAAACTGTAATAATAGGTAGATTTAGGAATGCATTCTTTTATTTGTGTTTTATATGCATTATTTTACCATTATTTTACTATTTTTTTGCATTTTTAGGGTTAATTTAGGGGTCAAAATGACCATATTTTAGCCATTTTTTGGGGTCGTCCCTAGGTGGGATGACTGCCAAATTAGGGGCCATCCCTAGGTTGGGCGGTCACAAAAATGGGGCAAAAAGGGAATTTTTTTGCTCATTTTTTGGTTATTTTTGGACTTTTTTGATGCATTTTGAGTGCATTTTTGACACTTAGCTATGTTAGGTAGTGAAGATTCGGTATCAATTTTTGACTCTCTTTCATGTTGCTAGGAACATGTTGACAGAGGATTACTGGTGATGGATCGATTCCATTGGCCTTAATCATGTGACATAGTTAGATCCCATGGTGGGTGATTGTGCCTACTTGACTTCCTTGATAGACCTCAGGGATCCTCGCACCAACACTTTCCTTTTACCTATAGGAGAGATTATGGTGACTTTAGAGGATGTATATTAGATATTACACATTCTGATAGAGGGATGCCCCATCGTATCCACTCACTGAGACTGAAGAGATGCAATGATGCAAAGGTACTTTAGGAGACACTAGGAGGAGGTAGTGTGCAACCTACTTAGCAAAGGTATATTAGTAGAGTCATGTTTTGGTGTGGATGTATTGGGTATTATAAATTCCTTTCTTATGACTTTGATCTTCAACATATTTTTGTGAGACTCATCAGGATCCAGGTTCCTATAGAACCTTATAGAGTTGGTCTTCACACTTTTGGAGTTCATTGAGGAGGAGCCTATAGTGATGGCTTGTGGTCCTACATTATTGGCACACCTATATGATGAGTTAAATGAGATTTGCTCCTATGGGCGAAAGGTCTTGGGCTATAGCTTTCTACTATAAGTTTAGGGATGGCAACATATTGTCATGGATCGACCATGGGGATTGCCTTGGATGACCCGAGCATAGCTTATTTATAGGGATATAGGCTGTAGAATACTATGGCAGTGGACCCAAGATATAGGTCAGAGTCATCACTTTGCAGGTGAGGTTAAGAACTATGCAAAGTCCTTTGCATGACTCAGGGTAGAGGAGATTACCTGGAGACCTTATAGAGATTGTCCAGTATGGGCTGAGGCTGAGACACAACTATGCCAGGTGAGGCAAGGGAGATGGCTAGTTAGGTGACATTGAACTAAGCAAGAGTACTTACCTTATGCTTGAGTCCTATGAAAATTTAGGCTATGCCAGGGGTTGCCTAGTGAGTCGATTATCTATCGATGTAGCTGGGATGAGAGGAATATTAGTTAGCCTAAAATTAATTTATTGAATGAGGAGTCATATCCTATCATAGACATCTTAGATTTGGATGATTTTGGAATTATAGAGGAGTATGACTGTTGGTGGGTGATACAAAAGGGGTGTAGAGAGGATCCACTAGGAGGTGATGTAGCTAAGGCAACATAGGAGGCTCCCAAGGATGCTTTAGAGGAGGAGGGTCAAGATGATATTTTGAATGATGAGGAGGTAGAGGGAGGCAAGCGACATGTGCATCATCGCATAGTGGATAAGTGGAAAACCCTACTTCACTTAGGGGATGTATAGGGTGATCTTGGTGAGGCTTAATTTGATGATCAAGGGATGCAGGTACAACTAGCAGCTCAAGATGATATAATTACTGAGCTACAGGGTAATATTATCAAATTTTAGTGAGTCAGAGTAAATGCTTTGCAGGCAAGGTTGAGCACTATGCAAAGTCCTTTATACAACTCAGGGTAGAGGAAATTACCTTGAGACCTTATAGAGATTGTCCAATATGGACTGAAGCTAAGACACAACTATGCTATATGAGGCGAGAGATATGGCTAGTTGGGTGACACAGGACTAAGCAAGAGTACTTCCATTATGCTTGAGTCCTATGAAAATTTAGGCTATGCCAGGGGTTTCCTAGTGAGTCGATTATCTATTGATCTTGCTGGGATGAGAGGAATATTAGTTGGCCTACAATTGAGGTATTGAAGGAGGATTCAGATCCTATGGTAGAAATATTAGATTTGGATGATGTCGGGATGATAGAGGAGTATGACTATTTGTGGGTGACATGAAAGTGGCACAGAGAGGGGACACTAGGAGGTGATGTAGCTAAGGTAGTAGAGGAGGCACCCAGGGATGCTTTAGAGGAGGAGGATCAAGATGAGCCTTTGGATGATGAGGAGGTAGAGGGAGGTAAGAGACATGTGCATCATTGCATAGCGGATGAGTGGAAAAAGCTACTTAACTTAGGGGATATATAGGATGATCTTGGTGAGGCTAACTTTGATGATCATGGGATGCAGGTACAACTAGTAGCTCGATATGATACAATTACTGAGCTACGAGGTGCTCTTATCAAAGGTTAGTGGGAGAGAGAGATGCTTTAGACTGATATGGAGAGGTAGGTGGTATTGATAGCTACACTTTAGGCATACATTGGACCATAGATTCCTATTTGTGAGGGGTCTAGCAGTGGTGATATGGCTAGGCTATGGGAGGATGTGGCACATATGTAGTCTTTAGTGGGAACCTACCAGACTTGTTGCCAATAGGAGTGAACTTATACTGATGATTTTGAGGATGAGATAGTGCACCTTAGGGGGTGCTTACCAAACTGTTCGTCTACCAGTGGTTCACATGAGAGTTGGAGGAGTGGTACAGGATAATATTTTGCATGGATGGTGTCTCCTAGCTTTGCACAAAGATAAATCTCTATAGGTGGTAGTAGATCTAGGAGTTCATAGTGGACTTTGAATGAGGTTAGGGGTGAGAGTCACAATAATGGTCTTGCATGGCCATGGGTTTTGACACTTTAATGGCTCTTTTTTATATTTTGGGACTTATGAGGTTTGAGGACCCACTTTATTGTAGCCTACGTGTAGTTTATGAATGATGATATAGCTTTTGATTTCATATATATATATGATTTTTTTCGTTATCATCATGTGTTATTTTACTGCTTTATGGGATGTATGCAATTCTTATATGTACTATTATGATGTTATGATGGATCTCTAACATGTATTCATGTATTTGTCCTATGATATAATTTTATGATATGGCTATTTGTAAATGCAAAATGAAATGGATGATTTTATTTAATTTGTATGATGTATTATGATGACTACTTGACACATTATATGCTAGCACCATAGGTTGTACAAAATGTATCTCATTATTTTAGTATTATCATGACACTATGTAATGGCTTGTGAAAATGTACACTAACAAACATGTGATGGCATGATATGAATTGTAATGAATAGTATAATGTTTTATGATGTGTTTGGGATTTTCAGGAGACTCAAACACTCTAGTTACCTAATAAAAAGTTGTATAGTAACCATGCAAGACTTTTTAACAAAGTATAAATCTTCTAAGATAACCAAGATTATCAATATCCCTGTGTGTGCATGTGAGTTCATTACTATGATAATGCATAAAATTATCCTAGTGCCAAATAGGATTTATACAACCCATTTGTACTAGAGTTCACCGTATGAGTATCATAATATTGACTTTTGTATGTAGTTGGATTAGACCACTTGGAAATACAGGCTACCAAAAGCTAGCTCATCTACATGCAAGTGTTGGTCTATACAAAAGAAATTTGCTTTATGTGGTAGACATATCATCATGCATAAGGATATCACCATTTCCAGGTGGGATTGATGCCACCCAACGTGTAATGAAAATTACCTTATGGTTGTCTGATGCTGAGAGTTCTAGGGATTCAAGTTCAATACTCCATTCTTTTCTTTTAAATTGGAATTTTTTAAGGGATTTGCTCATATTTGTTATGGTGAGCAAGTTATTTTGGTAGGGTGAGAACCACTATTTATTTTACTTTTTTCTAATGATAAAAACCACTGTTTCTTTTGCATATTGTGAAGTGATAATAATCACTTTTTATTTTTTTCTTTGGATACTTGCCTCAATTTGGTATGAAGCCAGGGATTTTTATAATTTTGGGTAAGGAGGAACTTTTCCTTTTGTCAATTCTTAGTATCTTTGAACCATTCACACAGGGGGATGAGTGAGATAAAAAAAAATTCTTAGGGTAACCTAGAACACTTTGTAAGTTTCATATTTCCTTGTGCTAAACTTGGATTTGTTAATGTGAAAATATGTTGGGATTTTTATGTATACAAGGTATAATATAAGTAGGATTCTACCTTCTAAAAATCATGATAGCTTTCTACAAATTTTAAAAAGAAAATTAGACATGGTTTACTAATCAAAAAACCTAACTATATATTTAAAAAAAAGGCTCAGTGATGGGAAACGGACACACAATATGGAGTGTAAAATGTAAATGATACATGTAATGTAAATAGGTGGTAACACTGACATGATAATAGTGAATTTGATAGATGTCTATTATACAAACTTGGTGCTAGACATTTATGATCAATTTCTAATAATTCACAATGCAATGATGTGTATGCCTAATGCAATTGATGTTGAAATGCAAATGATGTGAAGTGAAATGAGGCAATAATTTTGTGTTTTTGATGTTTTAATTATGTTTTTGTATTTTTAATAAATATATAAGTATATATAGGTTGACCAATGGGTTTAATGAATGTCATTGGGGCTTTTTGGGTGACCAAAGGTATTATAGACACCTCTAGGGCATTTTGGGGTGACCTAGACAGTCATAAACAACCTAGGGATATTTTAGGTTGACCTAGATGGTTGTAGACCACCTAGGGAAATTTTAGGTTGACCTAGATGGTTGTAGACCACCTAGGGACATTTTAGGTTGACCTAGATGGTCGTAGACCACCTAGGGATGTTTTAGGTTGACCTAGATGGTCGTAGACCACCTAGGGATGTTTTTAGGTGACCAAAGGGCTTATAGATGACTTTGGGGTATTTTGGGATGACCAAAGATCTTATATACCTTTGGGGAATTTTTGTATGACCTAGATGATCATAGATTGTCTATGGTGTTTTATGTTGACCTATACAGTTGTATACTGCCTAGGGGTATTTTAGGTTGACCTAGACAATTGTAGACCATCTAAGGGCATTTTAGGTTGACATAGATGATCATAGAGTTCCTAGGGGTGTTTAGGTTGACCTACATGGTCGTAGACCACCTAGGGGTATTTTAGGTTGACCTAGATGATCATAGACTACTTATGGAAATTTTAGGTTGACCTAGATGGTTGTATACTACTTAGGGGTATTTTTGGTTGAGCTAGATGATCGTAGACCATCTAGAGGTATTTTAGGTTGACCTAGATGGTCATAGACCATCTAGGGGTATTTTAGGTTTACCTATATGGTCGTAGACCACCTAGGGGTGTTTTAGGATGGGCATGGTGCTCTAAGCATGAAAATGCCACAAGTGACTAATATTCAAATATTCAAGCTCTTCACTTCCTTCAATAGATTCTAAGAAATAAGTTTTAGGTCTAATATGACTAGAAATTATTTATGGATCTAACCAATTTAACATAAATTTATCCCATAAATGGGGTGGAAAATTTGAAATTTTTTTGTTGTCTTTTAGAACTAAATCACCAACTTGAAAGTTTTATAGGGTGTATTTTCATATTGTAAGTTCTCTTGAGGCACTCTTGATAAACACGTAGATGCTTGAGGGCATTCACACATCGCTCATCCAGCAAAGTGAGTTGATCTAGATGAGCTTGCCATGCAGTATCATCATCGATGAACCTTTTCATAGATATGTGCAATGATGGTATCTCCAATTCTAAAGGCATGATAGCCTTAGCACCATACACTAGTGAAAATGGAGTTGCCCTAGTGGGAGTCTAAATGCTAGTGCGATGGGCCCAAAGAGCAATAGGTAACTTATTATGCCAATCCTTATGATTTTCCTTAACAATTTTCTTTAAGATTGCAACTACTATTTTATTAGATGTCTTTGCTTACCCATTAGCTTGTGGATAATAGGGCATAGAAAAATTGTGTTGTATATTATATTTTTTTGTTAGAGCATGCACATCCTTGTTCTTGAAGGGTGTCCCATTATCTAAAATTATATTGGATGAAATAACAAAATGACATATGATATTATGCAGCATGAAATCTACAATGCAAGGTCTAGTCGTAGTGGTAAGGTGAATTGCTTCTACCCATTTTGTGAAGTACTCATTAGCCCTTATGATAAATGTGTGATGGCTTGAGGATGCAGGTGAGATTTTACTAATTGAATCAAACCCCCATTGTGCAAATGGCCAAACCTATTGAATTTATTGTAAGGCTTGTGAAGGTACGTGTGTCAAATTTGCATGATGTTGACACTTTACGCACTTCTTTACATAAGCACAACAATATTGCTCTAATGTTGTCCAATAATATCCCATGCAAAGAATGCACTTTGTGATGGCCATGCTGCTAAAATTACCACCACATGTACCGTCATGTGCTTGGGAAATAGCCCAAGCTGACTCTTGAGAGTCTAAGCAACGAAGGAGGATGCCTTCATAGCTTCGATGATACATTATGTCTCCTAATAAGACATACTTTACCACATTTTTCTTAAATGCTTTTTTTACGACATGCAACAATCTAGAAGGAATAATTCGTATTTTTAAATAATATTTGATTTGTATGGCCCAATATTGTTTTACAAAAGCCTCAATTATATAAATTGTGTAATAATTTTGACATTCCTCTCGTATAAATTATGATTGAGAGTGAACTTGTAGATATAGCATTGTGCTAGTATCAAAAGGATTCTTAGGGAACAAAATCACCCAAGTGACATTATTCAAATAATTGTGTATTTGAGAGAACCTTTCATGTGAAGCCTCAATCTAAATCATGTGGATGCTAGGCATGGAGTTAATATCATCACGCTTCATTACAGATTGTGATAGTGTTTTCACTTGAATAGTCATGATATCGTCAGATAGGTTCTACGGGATTAATAACCCTAAGGAGTCCATTGTATCTAAACAATGATTAGATGAAAGAGGAGTTCCTCAATATCATACCATTATAAATCTACTAGAATTTTATCCACTAGGGATTTATAGGTTTGTAATACTAGGCACCTACACTAGAATATTCCTTTGACCTGATTAACTATGATCAAGGAATCACCAAAAATGTTTAGCTTTGTATTTTCATGGTGATTGTTGTTTGAAGGCTTACGAGAAGGGCTTCATACTTGGAATTATTATTGGTGCATGGTAAATCGATTTTAAATTAAAGAGGTATTGGAGCCCCTTGCAATATGAAAAACATGATTCCTACACCACCCCCTTGCTCGCACTTAGAACCATAAAAAAATAGAGTTATGTTAGCCTGTGACTCAGGCTCTTTAGGATCTGGTGATTTTGAGACATGAAAAACTCCATCATTAGGAAGCTCTATAGTGATAGGTTGGTCATCCTGAAGAGGAGCCTATGATAGTTGATTGGCTATGACCTATCCTTTGATTGATTTCTATCCAACAAACTCTAGGTCAAATTTCATCAACAATATGATCCATTTTATCATGTTACTACTATGATAATTTTGACTCATCATGTAATGCAACAGATTCTCTTTTGATACTATGTACATGGTATGATTGAGCATGTAATGGCATAGCTTATTAGTGGTAAAGACCAATGCTAAGCATAGCTTCTCAATGTATGTATATTTTGCCTCATAGATGACCAGGGTGTGGCTAATATATTATGTAGCCTATTCTTTATGTAATTCATTATTTTTTGCCAACATGGTGCCCAATGCAAGCTCAGTAGCTGAGATGTAAAGGTAGAATGACACTCTTGGTCGTAGAGGAGCCAATACTGGTGATGAATCCAGATGTTTCTTGATATCGTCAAAGGTATCTTAACATTATCCTTCCCAATTAAATGCAACCCCCTTGTGCAATAACCTATTCACAGGTCTACATTTATCATATAATTGCACTATGAAGCACTTTATGGATGCAACCTTTACTTGCAAGCTATGTAGTTGCTTGATAGTTATGGGGGGAGGCATTTATGGAATTACCTTAAATTTATTTGGGTCTACTTCTATGCCTCACTTCAATACTATGAATCCAAAGAGTTTACCATATGTGACCTTGAATACACACTTCTTAGGTGCCCAATGCAAGCTCAATAGCTGAGATGTAAAGGTAGAACGACACTCTTGGTCGTAGAGGAGCCAATATTGGTGATGAATCCAGATGTTGCTTGATATCGTCAAAGGTATCTTGACATTATCTTTCCTAATTAAATGCAACCCCCTTGTGCAATAACCTATTCATAGGTCTACATTTATCATATAATTGCGCTATGAAGCACTTTATGGATGCGACCTTTACTTGAAATCTATGTAGCTGCTTGATAGTTGTGGGGGGAGGCATTTATGGAATTACCTTAAAATGTATTTGGGTCTACTTCTATGCCTCGCTTCAAGAATATGAATCCAAAGATTTTACCAGATGTGACCTCGAATACACACTTCTTAGGATTTATCCTAACATTATGCTCAATGAAGTGATCTAAAAACATTTACAATACATTAATATGCTCATGGTATAATAGATATTTGGCCAGTAAGTCATCCATGTAATCTTCCAGAATATTATGCATGTAGTCATGGGAGATATATGTCATGGCTCATTGGTAGGTGGTACCAAAATTTTTAGGGCCAAAAGGAAAGAACTTTTAACAAAATTTTCCCCAAGGTATTGTGAATGCCATTTTGATCTGGTATTCTGGATTAATACAAATTTGATTGTATCTAGAGAAACCATCCATAAGGTATAACATTTCATGTCCTACTATCGCATCTACCAATGCATCAATATTTGGTAAAGGAAACTCATCCTTAGGACTCAATTTATTGAGATCTCTAAAATTAGTGCAAATGCAAATCCTCCCATCGGGTTTCTTGACTGGTACCATGTTGGAAACCCATGGTGGATAATCTACTGATATGATAAATTCAACGTTAAAATATTTTTGCAATTCATATTTGACCATCAAGGTGAATGTTGTAAGCATCTTACGTAAATTTTTATTAACTAGTTTTACTTTTGGGTCTAGTGTAAGATTATGCATGACCAAATTAGGATCTAGTCCTAACATATCTTTATAAGACCAAGAAAAATTTTCTATATTTTCTACTAATATTATATATAATAAAAATTTTCATTAGGGGATAGACCTTCTCCTAATTTGATGTTATGGGGATTATCAGGATTTATACCAATATCCCTGTCAACTATTGGATTAATTGACATATGTGATCCATATTCCAACTGGTGTGGAATAGGGATTAAGGGACTCAACAGTGGGGATGTAGGCAGAATCAGACCTTGAGTGGACAGATTCAATTGAAAGTCCAAATGTGTCAATGGGAGGGTCAATTGTGGCATCATCTACACCACATTGCAAAACTTAAAGGGCTCTAAGTTTGCTAGGACTACATGTACTTGCCCTTCATGTGTGTACTTGAGGCACTGATGGGCTATCAAAGGGACACACTTCATGTCCCTGATCCAAGGCCGTCCTAGCAAGATATTGTAGGCCATCTTACCCTCAAGGATGTGACACAACGTAGGAATAGTATTTTGTCCCACTTGGATGGGCAGGACAATTGTGCCAACCGTCGAGCATAACGCATCGTTGAATGCTCGAAGAGTGTAGGTGGAGGCCACAATATGAGATGTTGGTAGCTTAAGGTGTTTTAATGTCATAGTTGTGATTATATTTCTAGACGAGCTAGTGTCCACCAACACCCTCTTGAATGGAATCTCGTTGACCCGTGCGATGACATGCAGGGTGGATCCACTATATCACTAGTCACCGATTTTAGTTCATCTTCCTTATATATAGAGCTCATTGTAAGGTTATACATGCTCATTGATCCAAGTTATATGCTCATTGATGCTCATTGATGCTCATTGATGCATTGAATCTCATCTTCCTTATTATCATATGCTCATTGATGCTCATTGATGCATTGAATCTTGAATGGAATCTTCCGAAGCATCAATGAAGGCTTCGTATCCTCAAATTTCATCTTCGTGTGAACAACGAAAAAGTCTTGTCAAAAGTGCATCGAAGTGTAATGGTCTTATTTTAATTTCATTCATTCTATAAAATCTTTGTATAGTTTTTTTCATCAATTTCGAAGGAAAAAATCCATTTATTTTCCTTACCTAAAGTTTTATTTAAGCTTTAAATTATCACTCAATTTTTCACTTCGCCTCCTTCGAGGGAAAATAGTGAAACGAGTCCTTTGTAAGCTAGTAAATAAAAAAAAAAAAAAAAAAATTTGGGGGGGGCAGGGGGTTTCAGGTGCTTTTTTGTGCACCTTCTATTTTTTTTAGGGGGATGTTCTCCTATCTTATTTTTAAAAAATTATTCCTTCTTTGCATCTCTCTAATCAAATCCAAAGTAAAATTTTAAATTTAAACAGAAAATATATATTTCTTATAGTTAATCATAAAATATTTTTTTTGCTAAAATCATTTGCTTCTAATCAAAGGTTTCAATTCATAGCTTACTTATTATTATTAGTTTGAATCATTATTTTTGTATCGTGATCATATTAATCCTAATAATATTTCTTAGTAAGCAAATAATTATATGAAAATGTTTTATTGATTACAAATTTTCTTACAAAGAGTTCTTATTAATTTTTTTTATTTTTTAATAATATATTTACCTCTTTCTCAAAATTTGAAATCTAATCTAAAAACATTTTTTGAAGATTTCAAGAGACAAGTATTTTATCTCCTCTCACCCATATTGGCAATCTTATATAACTTATAGTTTCCCTCATGTAAAGGCGGGTTATTAAGATTACCACTATAGGTCTGGAAGATATAGCCTATGTTCCAAGTATCTTATCTAAAAAATACTTATAGTTTCCCTCTCGTTAGGGTGGGTATTTGCGATAGACAGATATATTGTCCTGGCATATTTGTTATTTTTAAAATAATCTTAAACTTCAAATATCCTCAATACTTATAGTTTCCCTCTCGTTAGGGCGGGTATTTTTGAGTTATTTGATGTATCTTAAAAAGCTTTGGAATATTTATTCTAATTAGCCTCAAAATCATATCAATTTTCCTCAAATTACTTATAGTCTCCCTCTCGTTAGGGCGGGTAATTTTGGAGCATTTGGTTATTCGTTTAGGCTTTTGCAACTAATATCCATTGCATTCTCTAAATTAAAGTTAAAGGGGGGAACTTTGGGTTAACTTCAATTCAAAATGAATTCAATGAATACAATTAATCCTCTCACTTCTCATAACTACCACACATGGAAGCCCAAAATTTTAAATCTCATTTCTCAAAAAGGGCTCACTCACCTTTTAGAAGAAAAGCAACCTGAGTTTGAAAAATAATATGAAATATTTGTTCACAAAGGGAAAATATATGAAACTATGGGAATTATAAGCTCTAATGTAAGTGAAAGTTTGTGGTTTCACATTACATATTGTAAAAATCCTTATGAAAGTTAGGATAAACTAAAGACCTTGTTTTGGAAAGTAGATCAAATTAGATCAATGCAACTAGAAGAAAAATTAACAACTTTATCTCCTGAGGACTTTAAAAATATTGTTGACTTCCTCACCAAATTCAAAGAGGTCCTCACTTAATACAAAGGCAGTGGGAAGACTAATTCTGAAGAAAAATGCATTTATCTAATCCTTTCTAAACTAAATTGTGTATTTCAAATCTTTGCTACCACCTTTCTATCTACCAAATATTCTCTTGGTGCAACTCTTAGAATGTCCTCTTTAGAAGAGTTTTGTGATAGACTAACTAGGGAAGAAACAAAACTTCAAGATATGAAATCTCTTCTTCTTCCTCTTCCTCAAAATCCTTAGTAGCCTCCACCTCTTCTAAACAAAAATTCAAAAATAAGGAAAAGAATCCCATAACTTGTATTCGCTACAAAAATAATGGTCACTATATAAACAAATGTTGGAAAATATTACAACTAGAGGCAGCTATGAAGGATCAAAATATAGATAATAAAAATAAAATAGGTAAATCCCTAAATGTTCAAGGGAAAACCTCCAATTCTTCCTCTAATTACTGGGTCCTAGATTCTGAAGCTACTCATCACATGACTACTTCAGATGAGTCATTCTCTTCTATCTTCTCAAGTTCTACATGTATCATAAAAGTGGGTGACTCTTCCTTTATCCCAGTCAAAGGAAATGGGGGCATAACCATTGATGATGGATCTATAAATAATGTTCTCTATTTTCCAAACATTGCCATAAATCTCCTCTCCATCTATCATATTTGTACTTTTGGAAAGGGAAAAATAATTCTCTTCTCTCTAGCAGGAGTTGAGATAAGATGCTTTCAAGATCCCCATTATACCATATCCAAAGGAGTTATTGATCACAAAACTCACCTATTTAACTTCAAAGGATTCAAAAATCTAGAAGGAGCCTCCTATTTTGTGGCTCATGGAGATCTTGAAAGTAAAATTTTGCAAGAAATGTATGGTCATCTTAGTTACAACTACCTAAATGAATTGAGCACCCATGAAATGGTAACAAGTTTACCCCAAGTATATTCTATTTATGGAGTTTGTCCTAGACGTGCCCTTGGAAAGCAACATCAAGATATTTTCCACCCAAGTAGTTCTCTAAAAGCCTCATCCCCTCTAGAATTAATCCATAGTGACTTGATGTATTTTCCATAACCTTATTTCAAAGGAGCAAAGTATGCTCTAACCTTTATTGATCACTTTTATAGAAGAACTTGGGTCTACTTACTAAAATATAAAAGTGATGTTCTATCCTACTTTAAAGTCTTCAAAGCCTTAGTTGAAAATTAGACCTCTTGAAAAATAAAGCAAATTTACACAAATAATGGGGGAGAATACTACAGTAATGAGTTATCCATATTTATATCAAATAATGACATCATTCATAAGCATTATGTCTTGCATAATCCTGAGAAAAATGGCATTGCAAAAAGGAAAAACCAAAAATTAAAAGAAATGCCAAATTATATGATCCATTCAAGAGATCTTCCAAAAGTTTTTTTGGCAGAAGCTATTAACTATGCCAATTATATTTAAAATCGCACACCTCATAAAACTCTTGATTATTTAACTTCTAAATAAGAATGGACTGGTTCAAAACTAGATGTTTTCTTCTTCAAGATTTTTGGTTGTATTGCTTGGGCACACATCCCAAAGAAGAAAAGGAAGGCTCTAGCTATGAAAATTAGAAAGCTCATATTTCTTGGTTATTGTGAGGAAATTAAAGCATATAAGCTCCTTTATCCCTCAACTCTGAGGTATTTTTCATAGGAATGTATAATTTGATGAAATATTCCCTTAGAAATATCCTCAACTCTCCTCTTCCTCCATTGAGGCTTATCCTATAATAGAACCTCAATATTATGAAGAACCAACTCTAGAATTTAAATTAGAGATTGATAATAAATATGGGGAACCTGTAACCCCAACTCAATGTCTTTTCACTCCTTTTACTCCTTCCTCTATGCCAAAATGGGTCTACACCATTGTTAAATAAGCTACTACTTACATCCAAAATTTTCCATCATCCAGATCAATCAACTCCATAGGCACTCATCTTGTCTGTTAGTATATTTCCTTTGATCCTTAGTAATTCAAAGAAGCAACTAGTATTAAAGAATGGGATGATGCCATGGAAAATGAATTCTCTTCCTTAATAAAAAACAAAACTTGGGATTTAGTTCCCTTGCCTAAAGTAAGTAAATTAGTTCGTTGTAAATGGATTTACAAAAAAAAGTATGGTCCTAATGAAGAAATTGGCAAACACAAAGCTCACCTAGTAGCCAAAGGTTTCTCTCAAATTTAAGGAATTGATTATGCCAAAATATTTTCTCCAATTGCTAAAATGGATTCTGTAAGACTAGTTCTTGCTCTGGCTGCTTTCCAAAAGTACCTTTTCTTTCAAATGGATGTAAAAGGTGCTTTCTTACATGGGGATTTAAAGGAATATATATACATGGAACAACCTGTTGGTTTCACTCAAGACTTCTCTCTTGTTTGTAAGCTAAACAAGTCTCTCTATGGTCTCAAACAAGCTCCTAGAGCTTGGTATGAAAATATGGACTCCTTCCTTCTTTTCGTAGGTTTTTCTCATTGTGAGTCTAATAACACAGTCTATATTTGGAGAGATGAAGGAAAAATCACCATTATTGTTTTATATGTTGATGATCTTATAATCACTGGTAGTACCTTCGATTACATTCAAATTATAAAAGACTCTCTCTCTGAAAAATTTGATATGGCTAATCTAGGTTTAGCTCATTACTTCCTTGGGATCCAAATAAATCAAAAAAATATATGTATTTCATTATGTCAAAAAAAATATACTCTAGATCTTCTTCAGAGGTTTAAAATATTAGACTACAAACCTTCTCCTACACCTTTTTAATCTTGCATAAATCTAAGTACTTCCTGCTCATCCCCTCTATGTGATGCAATTCTATATCATCAGCTTGTAGGGAGTCTATTATACCTTACTCATACTCATCCATATATCTCATATATTTTTGGCCTCATATATAGATTCTCCCATCAAAATCACTTTAGTCATTGGCAAGCAGCAAAAAGAATCCTCCGCTACTTGCAAGGAACTACTTAATTTGGGATCTTATATAAGGGAAAATCCATGGATATTATTGGCTACATAGATTCATATTGGGCAGGTTCCGTAGAAGACATATGTTCAACTTCTGGCTATGTCTTTTGTCTTGGTTCTTCACCAATAGCCTGGTTATGGAAAACCAAGCAGTAGCCTTATCATCTATAGAGGTAGATGAAAGCACGAGGATACGGAAACAAAAAGGAATATGCCACAAGAAAAGAACAAGAAATAACATATGCAAATTGACACAAGATAAAAGCAATATGAAATATGGTAATCTCTTTATTGATACGCTTTATAAATTGTGTTACAATACGTCTCCTTCCTTTTTAGGGGATAGGAGAGTCAAATGTGTTTCTTGTCACAAGATCCATGGATAACAATCCTTCTTCCGCGTGCCCACATGTAAGATGGGCGGACCAAAACGTCACCGCCGCTTTTTGTATGTGATTCTTTGCTCTTTCTTGCTCCTCTGCTATCGGAAACCTGCGTTCAAAGAAACAAAAAATATTAGTAATACCTGCAGACAAAATGAAACATGTATTTCCCAAAGCCTATTGTCAGTGTATGCATGAAAATAATAAAACGACTATCAAATGACCTCTGATTGACCTAAAACTTTGACAGAAGCATAAAAATATCATCATAAGACCATTGCAAAAAGAACAGTCTAAAAATTCCTCACAGATCTGTACTCGCTCCAGGGTGGGACGAATAGGACTATGAGAATTTTACAGAAAGCACCCTATTCAATGTCCTACTTAGGAAGCTCCAAAAGACCTGCAAACTTGGGGTTAGCTAATTGGGGGCATTTTGGGAAGACCCAGATGCTCATATTTCTCCAATTTTTCCTCTAGAACCCAGATTTTGAAGATGGCATCTGCAAGTTAGTGAAAGCGGGAAATAGCAATAACCTGGTCAAAAATACTCGAATGAAATGAAATTTGAACCGTAACCTATTTAACCTATCTAGAATCAAATGCAAAAGAAAAACCAAAGAAATCTATCACAGATTTCTAATCATCCCGGGGTGGGGCGAATAGCACTGTGATAGTTTGGGGAGCGCCCGGGGGCAGGACGCCCACCGTTTGGGGCACTTTTTTGGCACCAATCCACTTGGGATGGGTCCAAAACTGGTTATGGGGTGTTGTCGACAAATTTTGTGGATAGTTGTGGCCAAAAATTAGGTTTTGGGGTCCGGATTCGCGCTTCCAATAGTCACCCAATAACCTCCCTTTCGAATGAGAGATTAAGGATGTAAAAGCACAAATCATAGTTAGGTAGGTAAATTGGCAGCACTTCATTGCTCAAATGCTCCTTCTCTGTATATCTTTTGGGTGGGAAAACTCCCCAATTTATAGACCTTAGGGTCTCCTTGTTTGAATTGCGCATGCGAGGGCGCCACTTGAGTTAACTGTCCTATTTTTAGAGAAAAGCTAACTCCCTGATAAAAAAGCTTCTTGCATGAGGTTTCTAAAATAAAGACACTCATCACTGAAGTCTCTCTTCTTGAATAAAAGCTACTCCTCGCAATTGCATGGCCTGAAGCCTTAGTTAACTGGCAGAGTTACCGAGGTTTGACTTTTTTCCAGTCAAACTTGCTATTCGCCTCACCCTGGGGCGAATGCTGCTATTCGTCCCTGGGTGGGACGAGTGCCAGTTTGTATTCGTCTCGGGGTGGGACGAGCAGAGAGCAAGGTGCCAAAAAGGTGCCAAATTGACCTATGACCTCTAAAACTACTTTTGGAAGTGGTTAGGACCACTGTTTAACCTCTGGGGGCTGCCCTTGGGGCTGTTTGTGTCAATGCGATCAGCGCTTGTTGTCACGTAATCGGATTGGTGCTGTTTTGGTGTCTACAGATGCCCCTTTTTGGGAAGCGCTGTGCAAGGCGCAGCACCGAGCAAAAATAGATAACCAAAGCACTAATGATTAGGGTTTCTCAGTAACCTAACCAACTCTTGATGCCCCAAGTATGGAAAGGGCACGCATTCTTGAATCCTTGCTTCTGACGAGCTAAGGAACTTAATTCAAGTGTTAACCTGGTTCGGTGAGGTGTTACTTGAGCTTGGACATTGATCAGTCATGAATAGGCAAAGGGCGCAACCTTTTGTCTATGGGAACCTTGAGTTCATGATTCATGAATGCCAAGTGTTTGATCAGCTTGTGATAATTGCTTGTTTGCTGCCCCAAGCAAGGGCGCGATTGTCTTTGTCAATGATCCTTTGAATGCGTGTCATTTCCATGATTGGGTATTTTGTTGTTGATTGGCGACTAAGTGTGACTACCCCCTCAAGCGACGAATCGATGAGGGAATGACCGACATGAGAAAAGCGATGAGTCACTTGACCCAAGATGACTTAGGTAAGGGTGCCTTCAGTTGTTTACCATTGAATGCGAAAGCAGTTTTCGAACATTCTGACCTATTTTTGGTGGGTTTTAACCCTTTTTGTGATGCCATTTGGAGCTGAAATTGACAAAAATTCATCCTCCCATGGAGCGGTCCAGCTATGGTAGCCTTCTTAGGGAGTAGGATAGTGACAATTTGTAACCCCAATGTCTATTTTGGATGCCAAGAATGTCAGTGCAAAAGCGCCTTCGTTCGGCAATGTTATTGCTATTTTTGGATGGGTTTTGACCCGTTTTGGTGACGCCGTTTGGGGATGAAATTCTCAAAAATCCGTCTTCCCGTGGAGCGGTCCGGCTATGGTAGCCTTCTTAGGGAGTAGGATAGTGAGGATTTGTGACCCCGACATCGGTTTTGCATGCCCGGAATGTCCAGTGCAAAAGCATTCTGATCGGACACTTTTAGGGCTTGTTTTGGTGCATTTTTGTGCATTTTTTTGCTGTTTTTGAAATTTTTGCTCTGTATTCATCCCAGGGTGGGACGAATTCCTATTTAGTATTCATCCCAGGGTGGGACGAGCACTAACCAGAGTGCTCGTCCTAGGGTGGAACGAGTACAGGCTCAAAAAGCCTATTTAAAGGCCAAAACTGAGTTTTGGGCTCATTTGCATTTGTTTTTCTAGGTGATTTGGAGCTCTGAGGAGGAGGAGGTCAATTCTGCGAAGCGAAGCACTACCAAAATTTCTTGCGACCATGAGTGCACATACCGGATCGAGCGATGGAGCCGAAGCGATACCCATGAGTACTCTTCCTCTTTATAACTTTTTGTTGCAATTGGAAAATCGCATTTTGCTTATTTCTTATGTTTTTTTTGTTTTGTTTTGTTTTTGTGGTTGTTTATGGTTTAAAAATGAAAACCCTAGTCTATGAACACTTAACTAAAAATGGAATTTAACCCTAGTTAAAACACAGATCAAAAGTTTAGTTGAAAACTGAACTTAGAAAGTTAGTTTAGAACATAACTTACAAACTGCGTTGAACCTGAATGAAACCAAAATCTAAACTGTAGGTTAAAAAACGTAGGGTAAAACTAAGCGGAAAGCGTAGCGTGAACCCTAGTTGACTGTTGTGTTTTTTTGTTTAATTAATCAGTTAAAGTTAAAAACCCTAGGTCTGACAAATTAATATTTGTGAATTTTTGTTGTGTTTTTGAGTTCATCAGTTAGGATTACAAAACCCTAGGACTGACAAATTAATTTTGTTAAATTTTGTAATTGTTTTTGAGTTTATCAGTTAGGATTAGAAACCCTAGGATTGACAAATTAATTTTGTTAAATTTTGTAATTGTTTTTGTTGTTTAATTAATCAGTTAGAGTTAAAAACCCTAGGTCTGACAAATTAATTTTGTTAAATTTTGTAATGTGTTTTTGAATTTATCAGTTAGGATTAGAAACCCTAGGACTGACAAATTAATTTTGTTGAATTTTGTAATTGTTTTTGGTTGTACAGTTTTAATGCAGTATTGTATATACATGTTAGGATTGTACAGTTTTTCATTGTTTTTAATGTTTTTGTGTTGTTTTCTTTTGCAGGTTGTGAAGAGCCGGTATCGGGTGCCTACTATGTTTATTGAAGCGCGTGCGACGCTGACCTTGGTTGACTGGGATTGGCTTGACGCCCTTGGGCTCAAGCAGGTGACTCGACTGGAGCCGGTGGTCGGGGATCGGGCCTATCTGATGGCCCTGATCAATCTGTGGGATCCCCGGACTAATACCTTCCATCTCCCAATAGGGGAGATAATGGTGACCTTGGAGGATGTTTATCGGATTCTACGGATTCCAATAGACGGACTGTCGATCCGGATGATGCCACGAGATCGGAGGACAACGGTACTGATACGTTATTTTGAGCATGGAGAGGAGTGGGGTGTGGAGAGCCCCATGGAGAGGGCGGAGAGCGATTGCCAGATTGGTGGCATACTGGTGCGATGGTGGCTAGAGAGGGGTGTGTTGGGAATGAGGCATGCATTACTCATGAGCCTCATTTCCAACATGCTGCTCCCCGACTCTTCTGGCATGAGGTTCCCATGGAACCTGCTAGAGGTGGTATTCAGGTTGGTGGAGTGTCCGACAGATGCTCCGATGATTATGAGATGGGGATAGACTCTACTGGCATAGCTCTATGATGAGTTGTACGAGGTCCACTATCGAAAGCGAAAGGGGATCGATTGCAGCTACTTGTTGCAGTGCTGGGCTTGGCAGCACATAGTAGTGGAGAGGCCGACGGGGCTGCCCTGGATGACGCGGTGGAGATGGCAGACCGAGAGATTGGATATGGGGTACTATGGCGGAGGTCGAAGGAGCAAGGATAGAGTCGATGATGGGCAGGTGTCGTAGGGCACTATGTCGATGCCTTTGCTCGGCTCACTCCTGGAGAGGTGTTCTAGCACCCCTATCGAGACTGTCCAGCTTGGCCTGAGGCTGGAGAGTGGCTTCGATGGGTACGAAGGGGGCGATGGCTGATTGGGAGGCATGGGATAGAGCAGGAGTTCTTCCCATATGGTCGGGTGACTCGATAGTTTGGAGTGCACCAGGGGATGCCTGGTGAGCCCGTGGTCTATCGACGCCAGGGGGATGAGAGGACTCTGGACCGGCCAGTCGTTGCGCCACTTGGCGAGGATTCAGATATGGTGATTGACGTCCCAGATGTGGATGACGTCGGGATGACTGCTGAGTATGAGCAGTGGTGGACTCTATGACGATGGCGAGGCGAGGGGCCTCTAGGGGGTGCAGCAAGAGTAGTAGGGGATGAGGGTACAGAGGTACCGGATGAGGGTTGGGGTGCTCCACGTGATGATGCAGACATGGTCGAGGTTGAGGATGTTGGAGGGGATTTTGGGGTACTGGATCAGCCGGAGATGCAGGACGTCTCGGAGCAGTGGGAGCCAGAGCAGGTTGTTGTCCCGGATTCGCCTATGCCTCAGGCAGGTTCGAAGGATGTGGAGGTGAGGCTCAGTGCTGAGATAGCATGATTGGAGGACCTGCTACGGAGGCGATATGGGGAGCTGGGAGAGGCTTTGCGGGAGAGAGATCTCTTGTGGACTCAGTTGGTAGAGCGAGAGAATGCATGGGCTACGTCTCATCGATAGGAGGGGGATACTGATGCTACATGGGAGAGGGATCTCCTGTGGGTGCAGCTAGCATAGCGCGATGATGTAGTAGCTTACTACCATCGGTGGGAGGTAGAGTGGGGTCGACAGGAGGGGGGGAGTTGGGGGGAGTGATTGGTGATGGCATCGGCTGGATATGGAGGGAGAGATTATCCACCTTGGTGGGCGGATACCTGAGCCCCCTGGAGGTGGCTCGTCACATCGGATGAGAGACAGCGAGATGGAGCAGTCAGCATCATCCCATCGTAGGCGGCTAGATGAGGGAGGCGCTAGTGGGCGTGATGCAGGGGCGAGCAATAGTCACCCTGAGAGGTCCCATAGGACCCACACTGTAGGGGGTAGTTCTCGTCGCACCGATCCTGCGTGATCATGGTGGTCGATGCCCTAGGCTTGGGGGTTTTTGAGTTTTTGGATTTTGGTAGCGAGGTTCGAGGACCGGTTCATTGTAGCCTATGGGCATTTTTGTTATGATATATATATACAGATGACTCTTTTTGGTGTTTATGCACTTTTCATGATTTGTTTTTATGTACATGTTTTTACATTGATGTATGCATATGCTATTATGAATGCGATGGTTCTAATTTGTATGATGTATGCCAATGGAATGAATGAAATGAGTTGTTGATGTTTTGTCGATGGCACCATAGACTATGCAAGATTTGACTGACTTGCTGTACTAATGGGATGACTTTGTGGAATGATTGTGCATGTGAAAACTTTGTTTTTGTATTTTGCATATTTTCTGATGGTGATATACGGAATGAAATGTGACAGTTGTTTTAAAATGTAGTTTAAGCTTTTCTGAGATTCAGATATTTTAACTAACTAGCCAAGACTATACATTTATCTCACAAGAATTTTGAACAAGGTATAAATCCGACTTGAATTTAACCAAGTTATTTCACATCCCTATGTGTGCAATTGAGTTCATTTATGTGGTATTTGTCAGGATACCGCCAGTGCCAGATAGGCTATCAACCAAACCTGTACTGAGGATCACCTAATTAGCTCCACTAACTCCGTTGTTGTATTTAGTAAGATTAATCCATGGGACAATCTAAAGTACCATAAGCTAGCTCATCCACATGCAAACATTGGTCTATGCACACGCAAAGCTAATGTGATAGACATATCGTCATGCGGTTAGGATACCACCATTGCCAGGTAGGCTATCAACCAAACCTGTAATGAGGATCACCTAGATGGTTTTTCAAATGCTGAGAATTCCAGGGATTCAAGTTCAGGCTGTGTGTTTGCTCAATGGTTTGGGATACTTGCTCGTCTATATAGTGATGAAAATCACTGTTTATTTTTCTCTTTGTTTTTCTTTTTGAGCAAGGATTTTGAATAGTGGTGATAACCACTGTTATTTGATTTTGTATTTTGAGCTTTGTAAGGTTGAGCTTGTGAATGGCCTTGATCCTGTTGGCCTTGGGGATGACTACCCATCCTGTTCAGGGACGTGTAGTACGAATCCTTACGACTTTGGGAACCAAGGGGATGATGGAGATTTATGAAGTAAGGGCATTGATCTTTTAGGCCTTGGGGATGACTACCCATCCTGGTCAGGGACGTGTAGTACGAATCCTTACAACTTTGAGACCAAATGTGAGTGGAGATGGTTGTGATGATGGTTTGTTGGAATTTTGTTTTTGAATGGCGTTGATCCTTTTAGGTCTTGGGGATGACTACCCATCCTTGGCAAGGACGTGTAGTATGAATCCTTACAACTTTGGGGACCAACTATGATTGGGATTTGTGGGAGTGGTGAAAACCACTATTTATGATGTGGAATGGATAGGGAAGAGCTCGTCCTTTTGTCAATTCTCAGCATTCTGGAACCATTCGCACAGGGGGATGAACAGGCTAATCTTTCACCTATGGTACCCTAGACTGCTTTGTAGGTTTCTCTTGCATTCACACAACTTAGGAATTATTTTATGTGTTTTAATTTGTGTTGGGATGCTACGTAACAAGGCATGATCCAAGTAAAACTTTCCCATGTAAAATCTGTTTAACTGTGTACAGTTTTTGGCTAGAAATTTAAAGACAACTGAATGACGAAAACCCTATATACATTTAGGAGACAACTGACTATGCTAAAAATGGTGATGGTGTTATTCTGGATGTATGCGTTTATGAAAATGGATTTGATGTGGAAAATGATGGAATTGCCAAGTAATGACAGTCTATGGTGCTTTTGACTTGTATGACCTAGCAAATATGCAATGTATGGATGCGATGCCTAATGCAACCTATATTTTTGTATTTTGATTTTTATGAGTATGCATGAAATTAAAATGCAATATTTTTGTTATTTTTGATTTTTATGAGTATGCATGGAATTGAAATGCAATATTTTTTTTATTTTTGATGATTTTATTATTTTTGTTTATTTTTGAATATTTATAAGCTTTTTTTGTGATTTTTGATGATTTTATGGTTTTTGTTTGTATTTGGAATATTTATGGTTGACCAAGCGATTATGATAATCCTTGGAGCTTTTGGGGTTGACCAAAGGGTTTATAGATACCTTTGGAGCATTTTGGGTTGACCAAGCGATTATGAGAATCCTTGGAGCTTTTGTCTTGACCAAAGGGTTTATAGATACCTTTGGAGCATTTTTGGGTTGACCAAGCGATTATGAGAATCCTTGGAGCTTTTGGTTGGACTATGGCTCTCTAGATGTGGAATGGCCTCAAATGACTGATGTTCAAGGGTTCTGTTTCCTTGATTCCTTCAAGAGAGGCAAGCCGGTATGTTCTAGGTCCTATTCTACTGTCGATGACATAAGGACCTAACCAGTTTGCCATGAACTTGTCCCGTAGATGGGATGACAAATTAGAATTCTGTTGGTTCTCTTTTAAGACCAAGTCACCAACCTAAAATTCCCTGAGGTGGACCTTCATGTTGTATGCTTTCTTAAGTCACTCTTGATAGATACGCAAATGCTCGAGAGCATTAACACGTCGTTCATCGAGCAACGTCAGTTGGTCTAACCGGGCCTACCACATAGTGTCATCATCGATGAACTCTTGCATTGAAATGCACAGGGAAGGGATTTCCAACTCAAGAGGCATGACTGCCTCGGAGCCATACACCAACGAAAATGGAGTTGCCCCAGTGGGCGTCCGGATGCTGGTGCGATAAGCCCATAGGGCAAGCGAGATCTGAATGTGCCAGTCCTTATGATTGTCTATGACTATCTTTTTGAGAATGGCGACTAGCATTTTGTTTGATGCCTCTGCTTGCCCATTTGCCTGCGGATAATAAGGGGTTGAAAAACTATGCTAAATTTTGTACTTTGTGGTCAAAGCACGCACATATTTGTTCTTGAATGGTGTCCCATTATCTGATAGGATCTTGGATGGAATACCAAAATGACATATGATGTTATGCAAAATAAACTCCGCAATGCGGGATCCAGTCATAGAGGTTAACGGAATTGCTTCCACCCACTTGGTAAAATACTCTGTGGCCATTAGGATGAACGTGTGATAACCAAAGAAGGTACGTGTGTCAAATTAGCATGGTGTTGACACTTCATGCACTTCTTCACATATGCACAACAATCTCGCTCTAAAGATGGCCAATAATAGCCCATGCGAAGAATGCGCTTTGCGATGGCCATACCATTGAAGTGGCCACCACATGTACCATCGTGTGCTTGGGTGATCGCCCAAGCGGACTCTTGCTGGTCCAAGCAACGGAGGAGGATTCCTTCATAGCTTCGACGATACAAAATGTCTCCTAACAAGACATGCTTTGCCGCTTTCTATTTGAATGATCTTTTCGTGGCTTGTGTCAATCCAAGTGGGAGGTTACCTAGCTTGAGGTAATCCCTAATGGGTGTGTACCAATCCTGCTGATCAGAAACCTCGATAGTATGCACGACCAATCCCTCTTGAAGTCCATCCCTAGCAAAAGCTGAGCGGGAAAGAACTTGTAAAAATAGCGTTGTGTTGCTATTAAGAGGGGTCGGGGAGAACAAGGACCCCCAGTTGGCTCGAGTCAGACAATCATGGATTCGAGAGAACTTATCCGGAGATGGTTCAATCTGGATCAAGTGGATTCCTGGCGTCAGGTCGGAGCTTGCACGCTCCATCGCAGATTGCGATAATGTTTTAACCTGAATGGTTGTCATTTCACCAGAAGGGTCTTGCAGGATTAATGACCCCAAGGAGGCCATAGTATCCACAAAATGATTCGATGATCGAGGGAGTGCCTCGATGTCATACCATTCAAGTTGTGCCAGGAATTTGTCCACGAGGGCTTTGTAGGCCTGCAGAACTGGACATTTACATTGGAAAATCCCCTTTACTTGATTGACAATCAACAACGAATCACCAAAGATGTTTAAATGTTTAATGTTCATGGTGATTGCTGTCTGAAGACCTATGAGCAAGGCTTCATATTCTGCATTGTTGTTGGTGCACGAGAAGTCTAATTTAAATGACAGAGGCATTGGAGCCCCTTGTGGAGTGAAGAATACAATTCCCGTGCCACCTCCTTGCTCACATTTAGAACCATCGAAGAATAGGGTCATGTCAGCCTGTGACTCAGGCTCATCAAAATCTGGCGATTCTGAAACATGAAAAACCCCATCATCCGATAATTCTATGGTCAGAGGCTGATCATCTTCAAGAGGAGCCTCTGCCAGTTGATCGGCGATGACTTGACCTTTTATGGATTTTTGTCCAATGAACTCTATGTCAAACTCCGTCAACAACATGATCCATTTCGTCGTGCGGCTACTATGATAAGTACGACTCATCATGTATCACAATGGATTCTCCTTAGACACAACATACGTCGTATGACCGAGCATGTAGTGGCATAGCTTTTTGGTAGCAAACACCATTGCCAAGCAGAGCTTCTCAACGTATGCATAGTTAAGTTCATAAATGACTAAGGTGCGGCTAAGATAGTATGTAGCCTGTTCTTTGTGAAGTTCATTTTTCTGGGACAGCATGGCGCCCAGTGCCACCTCAGTAGCTGAGATGTATAAATAGAATGACACTCCTGGTCTAGGTGGTGCCAATACTGGCGACGAAGCCAAGTACTATTTAATGTCGTCAAAGGCTGACTGGCACTCGTCATCCCAATGAAATGTGACCCCCTTATGCAATAATTTATTCATGGGTCGGCACTTGTCAGATAACTACGCTATGAAGCGCTTGATCGACGCGACCTTTCCCTACAGACTCCTGAGCTGCTTGATGGTAGTAGGGGGAGGCATTTCAAGGATTGCCTTGACTTTGTGTGGGTCTACCTCGATTCCTCATTTAGAGACTATGTAACCCAAGAGCTTTCCAGATGTGACGCCAAAGACGCACTTCTTGGGGTTTAGTCCCGACCTTATGCTCCATGAGGCGATCGAGGATCTTGCTTAAGTCATCGAGATGATCCGGGCACAAAAGAGATTTGGCCAACAAATCATCCATGTAATCCTCCAAAGTTTTGTGCATGTAATCATGGAAGATGTACGTCATGGCACGTTGGTAGGTGGCTCCGACATTTTTAAGGCCAAAAGGCATGACCTTATAGCAAAATGTCCCCCAAGGCATTGTGAATGCCATTTTTAGTTGGTCCTCGGGATTGATACGAATTTGATTGTATCCTGAGAAACCATCCATGAGGGAAAGCATTTCGTGGCCCATTGTAGCGTCTACCAATGCGTCGATGCTCGACAAGGGAAAATCATCCTTAGGACTCGCTTTATTTAGATCTCGAAAATTGATGCATATGCGAATCCTCCCATCGGGCTTCTTGATGGGAACCATGTTAGACAACCATGGTGGATAATCCACGCAGATGACAAACTGTGCATCCAACAACTTTTGTAACTCGTCTTTGACCATTAAGGCCATTGTTGGGTGCATCTTACGTAGTTTTTGCTTTATTGGCTTGATTGTCGGATCAAGCATTAAATTATGCATGACTAGCTATGGGTCTAGTCCCGGCATGTCCTTGTATGACCATGCAAAAACCTCCTTCTTCTCTTTGAGAAGGGCAATGTAGTCGGCTCGCTCTTCGGGGGATAAACTTACCCCTAGCTTGATGATTTGCAAATTCATTGGATCTGAGCCGATGTCTACGTCAGTCATCTCCTCGACCGACATGTGGGATCCGTCCTCCAACTGGTGTGGAGTTGGGATCAAATGGATATCGTTTGCTGAATTTAGATCATCGTTTGGAACATCAGGTTCCTCTTCAGCATGGAAGACATCCTGAGTCTATCCTGGGGTGAAATGGAACATTCCTCCACAAGGCCAGTACTCTGATGGGGAGGGTGGTGTGTCAGCATGATCCCAGTCGATAGCATCTAGATCTAGATACAATGACCGTGTTGGGTTGGCTGGATCATGGATGGGTGCGGTTAGGTCAATGGAGATCATGTTGATGAAATGATTGTGGTCTCCATTACCATGGGTGTTATAACTCGGACATCCTAGACAATCTATGTGCTCTAGATCTGGCTCTATGGGCACTGGCACAAAGGGGTCAGCCCTATGCATGGAGATGAAGACAGGGTCCACCCTAGGCACTGATGGTTTGATAGGGTCTCCAGGCGGAAGATGCTCTCTGTGTACCTAGAGTGGCGGGTGCAGTAATTGCTATAACTACATCGGGTTGAGATGCCACCTATGTCTTGGACCTATATGTAAGTGTTCAAACATGTCATCTATGTCCAAAGGGTATCGTTGTTGCATTTGTCGCATGTGGTTGAGATAGGCCATCTCAGTTTCATCTTTCGAATCACTGTCGGAGATCCAAAAGCCTTCGTTAACTCCAACAGCTGCTTGCGACACATGAGGCTCATCTTGTTCGAGCAAATTGATGTGGTCCCATCTAGGTTGTTCCGCTCTCTACGGGGGGACCTGATTGTCTTGAAGTGGCATGTGCTCAAATGGAGCGGCCAATGGGAACATTGTCAGGAAGCTTTCCTGATCATCATTCATGGGATATTCTTGTGAATGATCGTACTCTGACTCATCTTCGGAAGACCCTTCTTGGTCTTGTCCATATCCCCCTTGTGGGTGAGTCCTTGAATTTTCTCCTGTTGCGACCGAAGGGAAAGGGTTGTTGAGGTCAACAAGGTTGTTTGTTTGTAATGGGAAATAATCCCCCAATGTATAAGTTGTGTTTGGATTGGCATATGGATCTGATGCCAACCCATCCTTGTTGCCTATCCCTAGGCCTTGCATGTTTTCAACCAAGATGTCTAGGGGCAAGGGGTGGTTGAACCCTACTCCTGACTTGTCATACGGCATTTGATATCTCGGTTGGCAAAGAACACGCACTCCTTGCTCATACCTACCCAACCCATATCCATGCCAATTGCATTGGCCTAGATATCTGAGAGCAAAATCAGGATTGGATAGATAGTTGACATCCTCCACAAAGGGCTCTTCGTCTTCATCTTCTTGCATACAAATCTCAACGCCATTATCCAGGCCCCCATAAACAAAGTTTGTCTGATTGGGTGGGTAGCCTAAAGGAACCACTGAGCCGATGGGGAGTCGAGGCCTCCCCATGTCTTGCATGGACTTGAGTGTGGGCGTTGCTATAATGTTTCTCACTAGATACTCCCCCAGGCCTGTGCTTGGCCATTTCAATGGTGACCGTTGGTGGTTGAGGGGAAGCGAATGGGAGTCCTTCCTGAGTCCACTCCATGTGGGGTGAACTAGGCGTCTCAACTTCCATTCTACTAGGTATTTCTTCTGTCGAGATGGTTGAGACTAGAGGTGGTTCTTCTTCTAAGGGTTGCTTTCCCTTGTCCTTGGATGTGGCCACCGCAGGTGGCATCATTGTGGAAGGACTGGCAGAAGAATATGGCCCCGGCTGAGGACTCGATGGATTAATCACTGGAGATGCCCGCGGAATCGAACCCTGTTGAGATGGATTCAACTAAAAATCCAAATGTGTTGATGGAAGGGTTGATTGCGGCATGAATTGCACTATATTACAGTATTTGAAAGGCTCCAAGTCCACCGGGACTACATGCACCTATCCTTCAAATGTGTACTTTAGGCACTGATGCACGATTGAAGGGACACACTTCATGTCCCGAATCCAAGGCCGGCCTAGCAGGATATTATAAGCCATCTCGCCTTCCAAGATATGGCACAATGTATGAATGGTCTTTTGTCCTACTTGGATAGGTAGGACAATTGTGCCCACTGTCGAGCAGATTGCATCATTGAATGCTCACAGTGTGTAAGTGGAAGCCACGATATGAGATGCTGGCAACTTCAAATGCTTCAGAGCTGTTGTAGTGATGATATTACTAGATGAGCTAGTGTCCACCAACACTCTCTTATACGGAATCCCATTGACCCACGCGATAACGTGCAGGGGTGGATCCGCCACATCACCAGTCAATTCCATTCTTCTCCTAAAGGTGATGACTGGTTCTATACACTATTTTACATGCCCCACAAAATTGTTGAACGAATTCGCTTCGTGGGGTGGCAGCTCGATTGCTTTTAAAATCTCCATGAGAGCCTCCCGATGGGGCGCTGATTGTTGAATTAGCTCATATATGGAGAGCCTAGCCGATGTGGTCCTTAGACTTTGGGTAAGTCTAGTTCGAATCGTGGCCACTGGTCTAGGCGGGGGAAGTTGCGTAGGGTGTTGTTGAGCCTGTGACGTTGATGGAACC
This sequence comes from Wollemia nobilis, assembly GCA_028583015.1. Classification (NCBI taxonomy): domain Eukaryota; kingdom Viridiplantae; phylum Streptophyta; class Pinopsida; order Araucariales; family Araucariaceae; genus Wollemia; species Wollemia nobilis. The sequence continues at coordinate 271,512 of JAQPPZ010000737.1, read as the reverse complement.
TCTCTTGTGGCTATCACGGGAGCAGCTCCTGGGTACTTCTTGTTCCTAGTCACTATGCTTATCATCCCCACATATCCTTGCATAGGGAAATTCTGTTGCACCTCATTAACTTGAAGGGGTTTTTCCTGTGCCTCGTGGGTAGGCAAGGGGTCTCTGAATACTCCCATATGTTGATTATTTGGCGCTACGGGGTTGTCCACCGCCAATGTCTTATTGTCAATGAGATCTTGTATCAAACCTTTGAACTTCTAGCATGCGTTAAGATCATGTCCTTTGTGCCTGTGGAACCTACAGTACAAGTCTTCTCTATACCCTTTAGGCTTCGGTGCATTGGGATCTATAGTTTGAATCTCTGGAAGATTGATCAAATTCACCGTTGACAAGCGGTCAAACAAAGAGTCCCTGGACTCTGTATAAGGAGTAAATTGTCGCCTAGGGTGACGCTGCTGATTTTGCTCCTGCCTTTGATTTTCTCTCTCATAGTTGTTGGGAGGCACAACCTGATAATTAGCCTTTTGAGGCTGTGGTGCTTGTGCAGGCTTAGGGACATTGATGGCAACTTGATTAACCGTAGCAGGTTTTGGTTGCGTGGTCCCTGGTTTAGTATTCTTTGTCCATTCTTTCTTCTTAGGTTTGGCGATCTCGCCATCCTGTATCTTAATCTCCTCAATAACTCTGGCTTGCGCCAGAGCTTCCTCTAAACTGGCATATTGCTGCAGCTGCAATAGCACGGAGATTGATCTCAAACAACTTTTCGAGAACATTTGGGTCAGATCTGACATGGGAGGGAGGTAAGGCAGCTTCGCAAGCAACGCCCTCCATCGGTTCTCGTATGCCACCATGGTCTCTTCCTCATACTGCTTGAGGCTAGCTAGGTCACTCAATGATGCCTTTTTCTTAGTGTTGAAGGTGAAGCATTCGAGGAACGCGTCCACTAGCTGATCCAAATTAGTGATGCTATGTTTCGGTAATTGGGTGAACCAATCCGAGGCAGGGCCTACGAATGTGGTTATAAATGTTCTCAACAACAAAGCATCATTGTCTTGAATACCAAAACACTAGCTTAAGAACCTGGTCACATGCTCTTGGGCATCCTCCTCCCCTCTAAAGAGTGCCAACTAGGGCAGCTTAAAGTGTTTCGGGTATGGAGGTGCCAGCACTGACGGATGCACAGGATGGCTACGGAGTTGGCATAAAGTGGGCTTTTGGGGCCCAGAAGTCTTGATCTCCATAGACTCTAAGCGCTCTAACAACGCTTTATATGCATCAGAGGATTTAATTTCATCCTCCTTAGTTTGCTCCCATTGTGGGTTGCGGGGAGCCTGAGGCCTATTGAGAAGTAGCTGGGTAGCACCCCCTTTGCCTTGATAGAGCATTTCAGCCCTCTCTTCTTCTTGTTCATATTCCTCATAAGCTTCCTGAGGAGTGGTTGGCCGAGTCCTATGCACATGGGTAGGTGCCCATAGAGGGTGCCCATCATTGTTTCGGGGAGTGGCCTCCCGCTCAAGTCTAGGAGGTCTCGGAGGCAATACTTGATAAGGTCGCGTGGACCTCTCTCGTACCAAAGGGTTATGCCTCTCATACACTTCTACTTTGTGCGTGCGAGGGTTTGGAACCTTCACAGGCACATTGTTATGCAGCAATTCGGTTGTTTGACGCTGAATGCGCTCTTTGTTAAGCCGACAAAGATGCTCTAACTATTCTTGATCTTGCCGAAGCTGCGTGATTTGCGCTTGGCGGGCGGCCTGTTTGGCAAATGCCAAGTCACTTTGTTCCACCGTCTCTTGTTTTGGAAGCCTAGATGCCTCTCCTATATGTCTACCTCGGTCGTGGTGATCCGAGACCTCTATGGGCTGCTTCCCTCTGTCGAGGTTGGCTGCATTAACTTGAGGCTGTAGCCTCGATGGGTGATCTTGATACAGGGCAGGCGCGGAGGTACATCGCTCCCGCGTTGTGTACTACTCTTGAGGAACGTGGTAATCATCCTCGTCCTCTCTTTCATATGCATAAAAGGTGCGGGCAGAATTGTCTTGCCCTGCCTGGAAAGTTTGATACTCTGGACATTGTCTAGTGTTTCTAACAACAATGCGAGGTAGAGGAGGGAGGACGAAATCCTGTGGCCCCTCCGTCTGGACCCTCTGTTGCTCTAGCACTTCATCGCTAGGCCACCCATAACGGGCTTCTAAGGGAGGTCTCCTATCTACATTAAGTGCTACATATAGGTTCTCTTCTTGGAAGGACCTATGTTGAGTAGGGGTGCCCCTCAAAGAGGTGCCTCTATAGTCTTGTTCTGTTATGGCATGATGTGGACTCTCTTGTGGGCCAGGCCGCCAAGGCGGGATGACCAGGTCCTCAAGACTATATCGGAGGCGACTTGTCCCCCTTGGTGCACTTTCTGGAGCGCTTGCCCTTGATCGGGCTCGGCTACGAGTGAACACCATAGTGATGTGCTCCTAAAGACGAGTAGATTTTTATCTCTTTTAGGATTTTTTTATGCTACACTTAAACAGAAAAGAAACACACAATCAATGCAGTGGTTATCTCGTTTAAAGATTTAAAAGTGTGCCCTAAAATCTGGTTTGAGTGTGTTTTGATGTTGTTTTGAAAGCTTTGTGAAAGAACGTTTAAATGCAAAAATGAGGGCTCTTATGACTCCCAAAAAATGGTCGCCCCTTCGATATACCGTTGCCAGACCGATATACCAACCTCTCTATATACCCGCCCTTACGTGAGGGAAACTATTGGTACGTGAGAGCAGATGGTACGTGGAACATAGGCGGTACTGAAGGGGGATCGCTCTGTTTATGACACCTACCATAGAAGACTTATCCTCATGCACTGGGAATCACCCCCGCTACACTTGGTCAGCTTTCATGTCGGATTTACATCTAGCAACAGTCACGATCGGGGTAATGGATGCAATATCTCAAGCCAAAGTGATAATGGAATCCACCTTTGGTCTTGCTCAAGGGTTGGGGTTTTATGACCAACGCCTTGTTGTTTTAGTTACCACGTGGTGTGTGGGGTTCCTTTTAAGTTGCATAAATGAAGCACGCAAGCATTCAAACTCTCCTATGCAAGCAAATAAACAGAGAACATAAAGCAAAGAATTGACAAAAGGTGTTTAAGACCTCTACCTTTTCTCTGCCCAAGTCGGATGTCTCTGAATTTCTGCTCTGAAATAGTCCAGTGTTGGAGAACTTGGTACCTGTAATCAAAAGAACAAGCAACTTTAATCAGAAATTTTATCTTAAAAATCAAGGGACACAGGTCCCACCGTGATCGCCACTGAAAGCACGAGGATACGGAAACAAAAAGGAATATGCCACAAGAAAAGAACAAGAAATAACATATGCAAATTGACACAAGATAAAAGCAATACGAAATATGGTAATCTCTTTATTGATACGCTTTATAAATTGTGTTACAATACGTCTCCTTCCTTTTTAGGGGATAGGAGAGTCAAATGTGTTTCTTGTCACAAGATCCATGGATAATAATCCTTCTTCCGCGTGCCCACATGTAAGATGGGCGGACCAAAACGTCACCGCCACTTGCATATGTGATTCTTTGCTCTTTCCTTCTCCTCTACTATTGGAAACCTGCGTTCAAAGAAACAGAAAATATTAGTAATACCTACAGACAAAATGAAACATGTATTTCCCAAAGCCTATTGTCAGTGTATGCATGAAAATAATAAAACGACTATCATATGACCTCTGATTGACCTAAAATTTTGACAGAAGCATAAAAATATCATCATAAGACCATTGCAAAAAGAACAGTCTAAAAATTCCTCACAGATCTGTACTCGCTCCAGGGTGGGACGAATAGGACTATGAGAATTTGCCAGAAAGCACCCTATTCAATGTCCTACTTAGGAAGCTCCAAAAGACCTGAAAACTTGGGGTTAGCTAATTGGGGGCATTTTGGGAAGACCCAGATGCTCATATTTCTCCAATTTTGCCTCTAGAACCCATATTTTGAAGATGGCATCTGCAAGTTAGTGAAAGCGAGAAATAGCAATAACCTGGTCAAAACTACTCAGAATGAAATGAAATTTGAACTGTAACCTATTTAACCTATCTAGAATCAAATGCAAAAGAAAAAACAAAGAAATCTATCACATATTTCTAATCATCCCGGGGTGGGGCGAATAGCACTGTGATAGTTTGGGGAGCGCCCGGGGGCAGGACGCCCACCGTTTGGGGCACTATTTTGGCACCAATCCACTTGGGATGGGTCCAAAACTGGTTATGGGGTGTTTTCAACAAATTTTGTGGATATTTGTGGCCAAAAATCAGGTTTTGGGGTCCGGATTCGCGCTTCCAATAGTCACCCAATAACCTCCCTTTCGAATGAGAGATTAAGGATGTAAAAGCACAAATCGTAGTTAGGTAGGTAAATGGGCAGCACTTCATTGCTCAAATGCTCCTTCTCTGTATATCTTTTGGGTGGGAAAACTCCCCAATTTATAGACCTTAGGGTCTCCTTGTTTGAATTGCGCATGCGAGGGCGCCACTTGAGTTAACTGTCCTATTTTCAGAGAAAAGCTAACTCCCTAATAAAAAAGCTTCTTGCATGAGGTTTCTAAAATAAAGACACTCATCACTGAAGTCTCTCTTCTTGAATAAAATCTACTCCTCGCAATTGCATGGCCTGAAGCCTCAGTTAACTGGCGGAGTTACCGAGGTTTGACTTTTTTCCAGTCAAACTTGCTATTCGCCTCACCCTGGGGCGAATGCTGCTATTCGTCCCTGGGTGGGACGAGTGCCAGTTTGTATTCATCCCGGGGTGGGACGAGCAGAGAGCAAGGTGCCAAAAAGGTGCCAAATTGACCTATGACCTCTAAAAATGCTTTTGGAAGTGGTTAGGACCACTGTTTAACCTCTGGGGGCTGCCCTTGGGGCTGTTTGTGTCAATGCGATCAGCGCTTGTTGTTACGTAATCGGATTGCCACTGAAAGCACGAGGATACGGAAACAAAAAGGAATATGCCATAAGAAAAGAACAAGAAATAACATATGCAAATTGACACAAGATAAAATCAATACGAAATATGGTAATATATTTATTGATACACTTTATAAATTGTGTTACAATATGTCTCCTTCATTTTTAGGGGATAGGAGAGTCAAATGTGTTTCTTGTCACAAGATCCATGGATAATAATCCTTCTTCCGCGTGCCCACATGTAAGATGGGCGGACCAAAATGTCACCGCCGCTGTTGTATGTGATTATTTTCTCTTTCCTACTCCTCTACTGTTAGAAACCTGTGTTCAAAGAAACAAAAAATATTAGTAATACCTACAGACAAAATGAAACATGTATTTCCCAAAGCCTATTGTTAGTGTATGCATGAAAATAATAAAACGACTATCAGATGACCTCTGATTGACCTAAAATTTTGATAAAAGCATAAAAATATCATTATAATACCATTGCAAAAAGAACAGTCTAAAAATTCCTCACATATCTGTACTCACTCCAGGGTGGGACGAATAGGACTGTGACAATTTGCCAGAAAGCACCTTGTTCAATGTACTTCTTAGGAAGCTCCAAAATACCTGTAAACTTGGGTTTAGCTAATTGGGGGCATTTTGGGAAGACCCAGATGATCATATTTCTCCAATTGTTCCTATAGAATCCATATTTTGAAGATGGCATCTGCAAGTTAGTGAAAGCGAGAAATAACAAAAACCTGGGAAAAACTACTCAGAATGAAATGAAATTTGAACTGTAAACTATTTAACCTATATAGAATCAAATGCAAAAGAAAAACTAGATAAATCTATCACATATTTCTAATCATCCCGGGGTGGGGCGAATAGGACTGTGATAGTTTGGGGAGCGCCTGGGGGTAGAATGCCCACCATTTGGGACACTTTTTTGGCACCAATCCACTTGGTATGGGTGCAAAACTGATTATGGGGTGTTTTTGACAAATTTTATGGATAGTTGTGGCCAAAAAATCAGGTTTTGGGTCCGAATTCATGCTTCCAATAGCCACCCAATAACCTCCCTTTCGAATGAGAGATTAAGGATGTAAAAGCACAAATCGTAGTTAGGTAGGTAAATTGGCAGCACTTCGTTGCTCAAATGCTCCTTTTCTATATATATTTTGGGTGAGAAAACTCACCAATTTATAGACCTTAGGGTCTCCTTGTTTGAATTGCACATGCGAGGGCGCCACTTGAGTTAACTGTCCTATTTTCAGAGAAAAGCTAAGTCCCTGATAAAAAATCTTCTTGCATGAGGTTTCTAAAATAAATACACTCATCACTGAAGTCTCTTCTTCTTGAATAAAAGCTACTCCTCACAATTGCATGGCCTGAAGCCTTAGTTAACTGGCGAAGTTACCGAGGTTTGACTTTTTGCCAGTCAAACTTGCTATTCACCTCACCCTGGGGCAAATGCTGTTATTCGTCCCTGGGTGGGATGAGTGCCAGTTTGTATTCATCCCGGGGTGGGATGAGCAGAGAGCAAGGTGCCAAAAAGGTGCCAAATTGACCTATGACCTCTAAAACAGCTTGTGTAAGTGGTTAGGACCACTGTTTAACCTCTGGGGGCTACACTTGGGGCTATTTGTGTCAATGCGATCAGCACTTGTTGTTACGTAATCAGATTGGTGTTGTTTTGGTGTGTACAGTAGAATACAGGGCAATAATTTTAGTAAGTCAAGAAGCTCTTTGTCTTTGTCAAGTTCTAAGGGAATTTGGTTTATCCCATGACAAACCTATAACTCTTTGGTGTGACAATTAGAGCACAATTCACATTGCACAAAATCCAGTTGAGCATCAACACACCAAGCACATTGAGATACATATTCAGTTCATTCGACAACACATTCAAAATAGGAACATATACTTCAACTATATTCCAAAAAAGAATCAAATTGCAGACATCTTCACCAAATCATTTCCTTCTTCGCGTTATCTTCAGTTGCGAGATAAACTTGGAGTAATACAACTGCATTGACACAAAGGTCTTCCATCTCTCATTATATTCTTTGGAGAATGGTTTTTTACCTTGTGGTTTTTTTTATTATCTCTCCAATAGCATGTATATTATGAAGACAATCTTCGTCATCTAAAGACATGCCTCTATCTTGGATATTTTTTGTGATAGATGGTTTATCCCCAAGGGTTTTTTTCACCATATATAAATTGTAAATGAGTACCTAATCAGGTCAAGTTGTTGGGACTCTATATTTTTATTAGGACAATCTTCACCATCCGAAGACATACCTCTATATTAATTTTTTTATTATGATATATGGTTTTTCCCCAAGGGGTTTTTCACCATCTCTATAATATAAATGAGTACATCATCATGCCATGTTCTCGGGACTTGTCATTGTTTTTGTATTAAGAGGACAATCTTCACCATCCGAAGACAAGCCTCTTCCAAATTTCTTTTTTGATTGATGGCTTTTCCCATAGGGTTTTTATCATCTCTTCAAAAAGGAAGTCATTGTACATGAGTACCTCATCAGGCCTTCTTGTCGGGACTCATTTGTAAAAACCACCCCTAGTATAACTTAACGGGGGTGTTAGAATAATTGAATATTCTCTTAATTTCTACTAGGATAGACACACTTGATTTTCCACTCCTCCATGTGTCATGTGAACTCTCAGTAGCATCTTCATCATGTTTGATAAGTTTTTGTAATCCAAAGGCTCTCAATGATCAACTTTGCTATTTATAAAAAGTTTATCCTTGGATTAAATCAATCAGTTCTACTCTTTCTTCATATTTTGTGTAATGCTATGCATGTCGATTTTAGGAAATTCTAACAGAGGAAGCATAGGTTTAAGTTCTATAACCAATCTTCCTACAACATTTTGCCTAATAATTTAATAAATAGTAATGGTTTTATTAAGGTAGAGAAAACCATACCAAGCTACTAGAAATATTTAAATCTATAAAATGCTCTCCCGTTAGCTTGATTTTATTGTGGTCAATTTTATGTCCACTTTATTATATTTATTTAAGCCCTTTCTTTTATTTAGAGTTTGTTTAATGCCCGAATAAGAATTTGACTATTTGTTTTCTATATTATTTATATTAAATGACTTCTTTTCATTAATAAAAAGTTTCAAAATATTTGGATTAGGACTTACATTATACATAATTTCTTGTATGATATTGTGATTTTACACGTTTATGACTCTTTCAATCCTATCAAAAGCAAAACAATTCTTTAGGAATTCAATTGATTAGCACTAAAATTGTCTATAAATTAGATTCTTAACTAAAGTAAGATCATGGTCATGGAATAAGAGTGAAATCTAATTTTACATTTTCTCTTCTTTCTAAATCTAGATATTAGGGTTTAGAGAGACTCACTTATCTATTAGCTTTACCTCTCTAGTTGGTACTAGGATATTTAAATTTTTAACTAGATCTTGATCACCATCTATTTCCTTCAATGGATTGGTTAAAATTTTTATAAGAGTTTAAAATCTATTTATGTTATTATTAGGGTTTCTTGGTCCTTTCTAGTTAGGATTTGGTTAGACTCTTCCTTTTGTAAAATCATAATAACCCCATTTACATTTCTTTGGTAGGGTTATTTCCTGTTCTATTCAATAAATTTTATCTTTACTTTCCTCTTCATTCATCCCTTGGTAGCAACTTGTTCTAGCTAAGGATAATCTTGGAAGATATACCCATATCTATGACATTTTTTATATCTAAATGATATTACTTCATAATTCAATTCTTGATTCCAAATGTAATCTCCTACCTAAATATATAAAGCTTATAGCAAATACTTACTCAATTCCATCTCTACACAAATATAAACCTAAACTAATAAATTTCTCTCTCATGGTTTTTAAGGTTTCAAAATGTCCCTCCTATAAGAACTCTCAAAGCTTTTAAGAATTCATATTTTCAAAAGATCAAAGAAAGGGTATAAAGTTGAATCCAAATAGGGATTTTAGATGAGATCTCTTATGTTAAGATGAAATCAATATTCCATGGTTTCATAAATGGGTTGTTTGCTTATAATAGTAAGGACGTACTTCAAAAACTTTGGCATATTATGATGCATTAATGAATATCACCATAAAGTATTCATCGGATATAAGTGTAAGATCCATGTACCTCTCCATAGTCCAAGCTTTGTGTATTTCTTATCTACTAATTTATGGATAATCCTCCAACTCATGAATTTTCAAATAAGAACATGTTTTTGATAATATCAAGGCTAAAACCACCCTTGAATTTTATGTGATTCTTGGTAAATAACCATTCACTCTATTACCATTTATTTCCTCCAAATCATTTATTTACTTCTATGTCAATGTTACCAAAATATTCACTACAATATTCACTTGATCGTTTGTTCTTATAAGTGTAAAATAACTTCTTTAAAAGAAGATCCATGACATTCATTTTGGATCCCATGCGGGTCTTCCATATTTAGGGTCTAATGAAACCAACTTCTTAAGCCTTCTTAAGAATCTAAAAAACCCTATTCTTCAATGTCGTGGTTACTTTATATTACCATGGACCATTGAATTATATACAAATTCAAAAAATACACAATCAACATATGAATTAAATGCATAGAGACATTTTTTTTAATTACTAAAGTGAATCAACAATTTTTTAGTTGTTTAAATAATTTATTTGTTTATAAAATTTAAAATAATATAAAAATAAAAACAATATTTAAATTATTTTATATTTAAAATAAAAAATTTAATAAAATTAATATATAAACTAATTTATAAAAAAATAAAAAATAAATTTAAAATAATTATATTTAAAAATAAATTAATTTTTTTTTTAATATTTTTATTTTACTATTATTTTTTATTTATTTTTATTTACATGGTAGAATCGGTAACCGCCATGAATCCGGGCAGGCTGTTCGACTTTTTATGGCCGCCATAGTATTCTACGTTGTCCGCCCCAGAAGCCGCCACACAGATCTTCGTGTAGTCCGCACCTATAACCACCATACCACAATCATTTTAAACATTTTACGCCGTTGAAAGCACCAAGAAAATGATAAGTGTTCAATCCGACGAGGCCCGAGATTTGAACCTTGAACCTCCGCCCCCCTTATGGGGTTTGGATGAACCAATTGGTCTACACCTCGGACCTTTTTATTTTACTATTTGAAGTATATTCTTTCTTAGTTAAAATGCTAACACCTCTCGTGACAAACACTATACATATAAAAATAATAACATGATTCCAAAACAAATCACTAGACGATTATGAGATTTATTTTTAAAGATTCTAGTATTCTTTTCTAGCCATACCGATAGATTCCAAATAAATAATAAATAATGATAGAACTAGTCTTCCACAAAATGAAAAGTGCTTTAGTATTAAAAAAGTTAACCCTTCCTCCTTTATATATATATATATATGAATAGATAACTTTGAATAATAAAAATAAAATTTTAAAAAATAATAATTTAATATTTTAATTTTTAATAAAATATTTTTTTAAATTGTTATTATTAATATTTTTATACTTAAAATTTTTCAATTTAAAAAATTTATAATAATTATTATTATCAATTTATTAATTGCATAAAATTATGTGAGTTGTATTAAGAAATCAATTTTTTTTATGCAGGGTATCCATAAAATTAATTTATAGTGGAAAACACTTTTTTCGGGGTGCCACTTTCAACAAGTTGGATATAGGAGGAATGGAGCCTTGTCGGCCTCTACCAAGACATAGGACATTCCTAACTATACCATATATCTACAGGATGGAGACAAGGGGAATGGAACCTGGGTTGACCTCTGTGAGCACCCAAGGCATTTACCACACCACAACAAGCAGATAAAGAAACCAAAATTTAATATAGGAAAAGATGACACAATATTTAGGAAAACGTAATTAGAGACAAAGAACATTGATCTATGTTAAAAGGTAGAAATTTTAGAGAAAATATTTCAAATGTTAAATATTAAAAAAACCTGTAACTAAAATAAAATGGAAACCTTTATTTTATATTTTTATTTATTAAACACTAAAAACGGAATATATATATATATATATATATATATATATATATAATTTTTTAATATATTAAATAAATAGATATTAAATAAAGTTTTTCATTTATTCCCGATTCTTTACTTTAGTTACACTCTAACTTACAATTAGATGGAATTAGTTTTGTAACTTAAAAATTGGAACCGTGACCAAAAAGGTTTACAGCAGACTAAAATAACAAATTATTATACTTTTACAGGTCAAACTCCTCCCATTCACACATACGCACCATAAATCAAAGGTACAACAGAAGATATAACATAGCATAGGACATAGGTGGACGCTCAAATTCTGTACTCACAATTGAAAGGCAAAGTATGGGCCATAGGTCCCACAGTTCTTGGCCAACCTCGGGAGGGCGACAACTTGAAGAGGAGCCTCCTGCACACTTGCCGTCTTTGTCGAATTTACCCGTTATAATTCGTATCTCCTTATCACGTGGACAGATGCCAGTAAGAAGGGCATGACACCGTTTCTCAATACAACGTAGAAAGTCTAGGATCCCTCTTTTTTATGCTTGGATCCAAATTTTCTCTATCTTATGATCAAGCAGACGAGGGACACCACACACACGATGGAATCTGGCCCTCCTTATTGCAAAAGTCACGAGTATGTAGGTGCACGCTACATTACCTCCCCAACAGATGAGCATAGAGCTCCCTAGTATGATCCACGCCAACATGGTATTACTTCCATGGGCTAGGTGACAAAGGCAAATGCCACGCAAGTCACCATCACAGTAATACACATGTAGAGCATCTGATCTCCCGTCGTAAGAGGCGTACTTAAGGTCCACATTAGCACAACGAAGAGCAAAAGGAAGAACGCTACCGAATCAAAAATAAGAAACACCTTGAATGAGTCGTAATGAATCAGATTCGGTGCACCTAATGGGTCCTGTCCAGACGGAGCAGAAGCAGAAGCAGGCGACCCTGCACCTGACCGATCTACGTATGCGTCTTCCGTACGGAAACCGCCCGGAATTTGAAAAACCGTTGAGAATGACATGGTAGCCAGCAGTACTGCCACCACTAATTCTGTCTTGCGCCTGTCGGAATATGCTTTCTCCAGAGTCTCCATGGATTTTTTGTATTTCGTCTCGATTACCGTCGGGTCATTATACTCTTTTGTATTTCGTCTCGCTTACCGTGGGGACATTATACAGAAAAGGCCTGCGCTTGGGAGGATAGCTAGTAAGCATTGCTATCATCTTGTAAGGTTCGTGGTACTCCGTGTTGTCCTTGGCAATGTCCAGCGGCGTTACACCTTGGTTGTTAACCGCTTCCTTGTTCACTCGCGGCACAAGCAGCAACAACTCGACCATCTAAGAAAAAATTCAGTCTATTGCTTTCAGATTTTCATTAAATGATTTATTCTAAACTCGCAGTATCGACAGGCGAAAATGATAACATAAACTTACGTGCAAGTTTTTAATGCTTGCTGCGATGTGCAGAGGTGTGTTTCCTCCACCTTCCAGAAGGTTTGCCTTTTCATCTTTCTTATTCGTAGAATGTTCGTTGTCTTTGTCTTCTCCACTTTCCAGACGGTTTGGCAGCTGGTCCTCCTTATCTTAACAAGACTCTTTGTTGTCGCTTGTGTTCTTCTGAGGTTCGTCAGGCTCGTTGATCAGCTGAGACAAGTCTACCTTTTCTGTCAGAAATTTAACAACATTGGGGTGCCTGTGTTCGACCGCCAAGTGTAGAACATTTTTACCATTTCTGTCCGGTATTTCGAGAGAATATAGCCTCGAATTTATCAGCTCTTCAATTACATCTAAAAACCCCAGCTTCGCGGCAACACAAAGCGGAGTTTCTCCGTTGCCATTAAGGTAATAACACAACTTGGGCTGAAAATGTGATAATATCTTTACCGTATAAACTCAGTTCCTCTTTACGGCCAAGTGCAACACGGTATCGCCATTCTTGTCCTTTTCTTCAACCAAAGTTTGGCTTTCGCGAACGCCATTTAACAAATAATTTAGCAGGCCTACCCAAAGGACGAATCAACGTTTGTCACTGATAACTTCATTCAGCAAAATTAAACAAAAGACGTGAACAAAGAACACCCTTACCTGGGTCTAGACGATTTACCGCAACGTGCAAACACGTTCGGCCGTCCTCCGACTTTTGGCATAAGGCGGATGGTTCTGCAACCGCCAGAATCTTCACCGTGGGCAGATCACCTCCTTCGCAAGCTTTAAAGACCGCCCGTTTGGTTAAGTCTATTGGTTAGATTGATAAGATCAGTTTTGTGACGGAGCAGTAGAGCCTCCACAACTTGATGATGACTTCGTTGAGCAGCTTCATGCAACGCGGTGTTGCCGCGAATGTGAAGGAATTAAACAAATTAAATTCCCAATCGCGAATTAAATTGCGTCGGAAAAGCTTCGGCAAGTTTTACTTCGGCGAGGGAAAGCGTCTCGAGGAAAGTATGCCCGAAGTGTCTACTTCGGAGATAAACTGCCGAACTGGAAATGCTTCGGCAATTTTTACTTCGGGGAGGAACTTCGGGGAAGTTTCCAGCGAGGGAAAAACTTCGGCGAGGGAGAGAGGTTCGGGAGAATTTCCAGCGAGAGGGAGTTTCGGGGAGGATACTTTCGAAGTAAGTTTACTATGGAGAATGTCTTCCGAAGTGACTTCTTCGGATGAGTGGGCGGCGAAGTTCGGCAGCGCGCGGCTATTACACTGAAAGTAAGTGCCGCAATGTGCTTCGGCACAAACAAGTAATCCCGATTCCTTTCTGAATCGACCGGGTCTTTTGCCACTTCGGGCAAACCCTAGCTCTGAGAAATGTCTGCGGACAAAAACAATGTACAGAGAACCAAATATATTTTATATATTAAATATATTGCCGGATTTACAAAGGGCTTCCTTCTGAAGCGATTACAGACTTCTGCCAGATAAACATCTGCAGGATAAAAGCACAAATAAATCTTGGAGACTGCTGCTCCACTCTCCGGATAATGGCTGCTGCTCCTTCACCCGTTTTGCTGCTGTGCTGGACGAAACCCTAGCTCTGCGGTTGTTCTGGGCTCTCCAAACTGCTTCTTCTCTTCTCTCCACTCACACTTCCTCTTATGCTCCTCTTTAAATGACAAAATGCCCCAGTATTTATAGGCGGGGAATGAGGATAAAGGGCGGGATAAATTTCACCGGTTAACTGAAAAGAAGTAAATGCAACTGTAAGGTTCCTGTCCAATCGTCGAATGCCTCAGCTACTCGCACGCTTGGACAATTAATCTCCCGATTTGCGCGCCTACATTCCGCTTTGGCTGTTTTTCGCTTCGGAGGGCAAATGTAGACTGCTTCGCAGTGAACCATTTTTCAGGGGCTGCTGATTTGTCTCTCGTGCCGAAGCATCTTCCCAAGGTGTTTCGGAAAGACTTTGCGCTGAAGTGCTTTCGGGCGTGATGTTTGGTTTAATATTTCCAAAACCCTCCTTTAAACTAAACTTCACACATTCTCTGACGCCCAACATATCTCGCAATCTGGCGAAGTCCTCCTCCTTCAAGGGCTTTGTGAAGATGTTAGCCAACTGCTCCTTCGACCTGCAGAACTACAATTGTACTTCGCCAAATTTCACCAGCTCTCTGATGAAATAATATCGGATATCAATGTGCTTCGTCCGGCCATGGAAGACTGGGTCCTTCGAGAGCGCGATGGCAGAGTTATTGTCACAAAATATTGTTGTTGCTACTTCTGGCGAATGCTGTAGTTCACTCAGAACTCTTCTCAGCCAGACTGCCTGGTAGGCTGTTGAGGTGGCAACAACATACTCTGCCTCTGCTGTAGATAGAGCCACAATTGGCTACTTCTTCGAGGACCAAGAGACAACTCTGGATCCAAAGTGGAATGCATATCCCGAAGTGCTCTTCTTGTCATCTACGCTACCAGCCCAATCGCTGTCGATGTAGCCAATTAACTCCAGCTGGTCCTTTCTGGCATAATGGAGTCCATGGTTCCTTGTGCCATTGACGTATCACAGGATTCTCTTGCCTGCTTGCCAGTGAGTGTCTTTGGGTGACTCCATGAACCGACTGATTAAACTCACAACGTACATCAAATTTGGCCTTGTTGCAGTCAAGTACATCAGGCTTCCAACTAACCTTTTATAGAGAGTTGGGTCAACACTTCTGTTGTTGTTTTTCTTGCTCAACTTCAAACCAGTGGCTATCGAGGTGATGGCAGGTTTGTTGTCCTCCATCTTAAAATGCTTCAGGGCATCCTTTGCATACTTGCACTAAGAAATAAAGATTCCATCTGCTAATTGGTCAACGTCGATGCCGAGAAAATACTTCATCAGACCCATGTCTGTCATTTCAAACTCGATCTTCATGGTTGTTCTGAACTGTGCAAATAGGCTGCTGCTATTGCCAGTATATATCAGATCGTCCACATACAGGCAGACGATGATGAGCTCACCTTCTTCATTTGTCTTCATGTACAAGGAGTGCTCATATGGGTATTTTTGAAACCCATTCTCCTGGAAATAGTCGTCAATACGGCTGTACCATGCCCGAGGTGCTTGCTTCAACCCATACAAGGCCTTCTTCAGCTTTAGGACCTTGTCCTCTTGTCCTTGCACTTCATAACTGGGAGGCTGGTCTATGTAGACCTCTTCTTCCAACACTTCATTCAGGAAGGCAGACTTGACATCCATCTGGTACACGCTCCATCCTTTCTGAGCTGCTAGTGCCAGAATCATTCTGACTGTGTCAAGTTGGGCTACGGTGCGTACACCTCATGATAGTCAACTCCTGACTTCTGCTTGTAGCCTTTTGCCACTAATCTGGCTTTATGCCTGTCAAATTCTCCTTGGGCGTTGAACTTCGTCTTATACACCCACTTGACCCCAATGGTCTTCTTCCCTGCTGGAAGATCTATCAACTACCATGTCTCATTCTTCTCAATGGCTGCTATCTCCTCATCCATCGCATTCACCCATTTACGATTCTGACTTGCTTCTTCAAACTCCACTGGATCACACTACGTAAAAAGGGCAAAGTCAGAATATTCTTCATCCATCTAATTACGGGTTACCTCATAAATATCTTGCAAGCTCCGAGTCTTCGCAGGTGTTCTCAGATTTTGAATTCTTCTTGCAAGTGAAGGTGATCGGGATGATGTGGCTGTGCTGTTGCTGGCACCATTGTTGCTGCTTGAAGGTACAGGTGGCTGCACACTGTCTTCCTCCAAGTTTACAGGTTTAGCAACTACTGGTTTAGGCTGACCAGTCTCTGATTTCCAGTTCCAGGCTTCATCCTCCAGGAACTTCACATCTCGGCTGATGACAAGTTTCTTCGTCACAGGATTGTACAACCTATATGCCTTTGCTGGTTCGCTGTATCTTGTGAAGATGCATCTTTCAGCTTTGTCATCCAACTTCTGCCTTTTCTCGTCTGGAACATGTGCATATGCAATGCACCCAAAAAATCGTAAATGAGCCACACTTGGCTTCAGATTGCTCTAGGCTTCCTCTGGGATTTTGTCCCTCACACTCTTGGTGGGACATCGGTTCAACAAATAAACTGCACAACTTACAACTTCTGCCCAGAACTCATGTGGTAAACTTTTTGCCTTCAGCATGCTCCGTGCCATCTCCATGATTGTTCTATTCTTCCTCTCAGCTGCACCATTTCTGCTGCGGTGTGTATCTGGCAGTGAACTGCCTACGAATTCCATGCTGCTTGCAAAAGTTGTGGAATTCGTTGGAGATGTATTCTCCACCTCCATCAGTTCTGAGAGTCTTGAAATAATATCCGCTTTGTTTCTCAACCAAAGCCTTGAACTCCTTAAACCTTGCAAATGCCTCTGACTTCAACTTGAAAATCCATGTCTTCTGGCTGAATTCATCAATGAAGGTCAAGAAAAACTTGTTGTCGGCATATGTGGTGGTCTGCATGGGATGACAAATGTCTGAGTGCACCAGCTCCAATGGCTGTGATGCTCTCCAAGACTGTCCTACAAGGAATGCATCCCTGTGCTGCTTGCCAACAAGGCAACCTTCACAAACTTGGTTCGGTTGCTCAATGAGGGGTAAACCCTTCACCATTTGCTTCTTGTGCAGTAAGTTCAGGCCACTGAAACTCAGGTGACCGAATCTGAGATGCCATAGCCAGGTAGCATCTTTCACAACTGCACTCAGAGACATCAAATATTCATTCTGAATCTGCAACGAAAACATTTTGTTTTTCGTCATGGACACAGTTTCTATTTGTCCATGCACTTTGTCTCTGATTAAACAAACACTGTCTTTGAACTGAACAGTGTGTCCATTTTGCACAAGTTGTCCAACACTCAGCAGATTGTGCTTCAACCCAGGCACATAATAAACATTCTGAATTGTTTTTATTTCATCGTGTCGGATGTGGATGGAGATTTTTCCTTTCCCCATCATAGAAACTTTGCTATTGTTCCCCATCTTGACTTTAGATTGGACTGTTTCATCCAACTGTGAGAACATCTCCCTATTCCAGTCATGTGGTTGCTGCACCCATTGTCAAGATACCAAATGTTCTTCTTGCTCTCCTCCTCAACACTGCAAGTCAGCAGCATATTTCCTCCTGCCACATTTTCGATTTCCTCCGTATAATGGGCTTGCTGCTGATTCTCGTTCGCCATTTTCTTTCCGCACTGTGAGGCATAATGGCCGAACTTATTGCGATAGTAGCATTGGACCTTTGACATGTCCTTCTGCTGAGAGCTTCCTTGCTGATTTCTGCCGCGTGCCTCTTCCTCCATGCTGATGAAAGTTGCAACTAGGCTTGTTGTCATGAGGGTTTGACCTTCCTCCTTGCTTGTTACTTCTCCCATGTCTGCTTCTGCCTCTTCCTCCTTGAGAACTAGAAGCGTTGTGGTGGGAGTCTTGTCTACCACTATCTCGGACTGAGACTTTTGCTTTGAAAGCTTGTTCCAAAGAGGACTGAGTTGAGCGGCTCAGCCACTGCTCATGTGTATGTAGGGAACCCATGAGTTCTTCCACCGAGAGGATTGTCAAATCCCTTGACTCCTCAATTGCGATTACCACAGAGTCGAACTTCATTGGCAGACTTCGTAGAATTTTCTCCATGATCCTTTGATTTTGCATAATTTCACCATTCAACCGCATCTGGTTGATGACATCCGTCGTTCGGGTGAAGAAGTCGCTCATTGACTCTGACTCGCTCATCTGCAGGTTCTCGAACTGCCTCCTGAGCATCTGCAATTTTACTAACTTCACTTTGTTGGTGCCCTGGTACGAACTGGCCAGAATATCCCAGGCCTGCTTGGCCTTAGTGGCTGATGTAATCCGTGGGAAGATGGTCTCCTCAACCGCTTGCATGATATAAAACAGGGCTTTCTGATCTTTCTTCCGATTCTCCTTTAGAAGATCTTTGTCGGCTTGGGAGAGGGCGGCCTGTGCTGCTATGTCTGCCGGCTCCGGGTATCCATTCTCGACCAAGTCCCACAAATCCTGAGACCCGAAGAGGATCTTCATCTGGATGCTCCAGTAATCGTAGTTCTTGTCGTTAAATCATGGGATCTGCAACTACAGCGAGTTTCTCTCGGAAGCCATGCTTCTATCTCCGTGTCACGACAACACAGCTCTGATACCAATTTGAAGGAATTAAACAAATTAAATTCCCAATCGCGAATTAAATCGCGTCGAAAAAACTACTTCGGGTCGTGTAAAATGCTTCGGTAAGTTTTACTTCGACGAGGGAAAGCGTCTCGAAGGAAAGTACGCCCGAAGTGTCTACTTCGGGGATAAACTATCGAATTGGAAATGCTTCGGCAATTTTTACTTCGGGGAAGTTTCCAGCAAGGGAAAAACTTCGGCGAAGGAGAGAGGTTCGGGAGAATTTCTAGTGACAGGGAGTTTCAGGGAGGATACTTTCGAAGTAAGTTTACTTCGGGTAATGTCTTCCGAAGTGACTTCTTTGGACGGGTGGGCGGCGAAGTTTGGTAGCGCGCAGCTATTACACCGAAAGTATGTGCCGCAATGTGCTTCGCCACAAACAAGTAATCCCGATTCCTTTCTGAATCGACCGGGTCTTTTGCCACTTCGAGCAAACCCTAGCTCTGAGAAATGTCTACGGACAAAAACAATGTACAGAGAACCAAATATATTTTATATATTAAATATATTGCCGGATTTACAAAGGGCTTCCTTCTGAAGCGATTACAGACTTCTGCCAGATAAACATCTACAGGATAAAAGGACAAATAAATCTTGGAGACTGCTGCTCCACTCTCCGGATAATGGCTGCTGCTCCTTCACCCGTTCTGCTGCTGTGCTGGACGAAACCCTAGCTATGCGATTGTTCTGGGCTTTCCAAACTGCTTCTTCTCTTCTCTCCACTCACACTTCCTCTTATGCTCCTTCTCTTTAAATGACAAAATGGCCCAGTATTTATAGGCGGGGAATGAGGACAGAAGGCGGGATAAATTTCACCGGCCGACTGACAAGAAGTAAATGCAACTGTAAGGTTCTTGTCCAATCGCCGAACGCCCCAGCTACTCGCACGCTTGGACAATTAATGTCTCGATTTGCGCGCCTGCATTCCGCTTCGGCTGTTTTCCGCTTCGGAGGGCAAATGTAGACTGCTTCGCAGCGAACCATTTTTCGGGGGCTGCCGATTTGTCTCGCGCCGAAGCATCTTCCCAAGGTGTTTCGGAAAGACTTTGCGCCGAAGTGCTTTCGGGCGTTATGTTTGGTTTAATATTTCCAACAGAATGTTGGTCGCCCGTACCAATTCAGGCTTGACCTCACGGTTCCGGAGGAGTTGATTGATGAATTCCGTATTTCCCGCTGCAGCAGCCAAATGCAGCAGAGTATTTCTCTTCCCGGGCGTAACATTATGGAGATCCGTTTCAAGTTTGGAAGCATCGTATTGCCTCCCGCACTCCATTGCAGCTCTATATATGCTGGAATCGATCCGTAGTTGAGCGATCCTCTATGCACCGTTCCTTTGAAGCGCTGAAGCCCGTGACAGACGACACGACGTACTTATGTACGTGCTGTTCATGGTTTAGATGTTAGAAAAAATATTCCAAAGTGAATTGTCTGGTCCTAAAATAGTTCTCTGGCTCCACAGTGTAGCTCTTTTCTGGCTAAAGTATGGAAACATAGAATATTGCAGGAGCTGGAAAAGCTCACGCCTTTGTTGGAATTAGCGTCCTCGCATATATCGGGATGGCATTGTGGGGCAGAGTATTCTTTTCCCAAGGGAGACGAAGATTAACTTTATTCTACCTGGTCGTCTCATTAGTGGAATATATTATTATAAATAAACAGGTTAAAGTAAAAGGAGCAACTATCTTACCGTACAATTAAAGCATGCTACAAAACTACTAATGATTGGTATTAATGTTCATTTCATACTCGCTCATTTCAAGTAAATCTAGAGCTATATTCTGTACAGTTTTAATACTTTACTTCAAAGTTAATTCATTTGGTAGCCTCTTCGGTTCACGTGAGCTGTGTGTTGCCAAGATATTTTATTAATAAACAAAATGTAAAACTGTCATGAAAACTCTTCATTCTAATTTAAGTTTTGGTTATTTTTACTTGTTATAATCTTATCACATTTTAGCATACTACTATTTAATGAGGGGTCATTTTAATAAAAGAGGTTCGAAAATGTTTGAGGATTGGGATCGAGTGGTACCACTCACGCAGTATAAGGGTGGTTTACGATTATATTTTAGTAGATATAAGGATTAAAGGGGTACATTCAGTCTAGCATGGAATTAGAAGATTCGGATCAGACTACTATTTTTGCAATAGGCTTTTCCAATTAGAAGATTCTGATCAGACTACTATTTTTGCAATAGGCTTCCCAAAGTTTGAAGTTGGGTCTTTTCTTAATACATGTCCAATCACACTAGCACTTACCAATTCACTAACTCTTAAAAATTCATTACTATTAAAAATTATCATGTTTTATTTAAACTATTTATTTTATAATTGAAAAGTTAAAAAATTTTATATAAAATAAATATAAACGAACGATTGATTATATATATAAAAGAGAATTAAAATATTTTAAAATATTTTTAAAAATATTAAACTTTAATTATTTTATTTTAATAAGTTTTTTTTAATACCACATGGATAAGTTGTATTTTAAATGTAATGGTCTTTTTTACATATATCCATTCATTGTTATAAAATAAAATGATGTAGGAAATAATTTTTAATGTAATTAAAATAATATTAAAATATTTTAATAAGATATTAATTTATTGAATGGAAGAGGGTGAAATAATTTGATTAGTATTGATGTAAAAGATGATGGTGATTGAAATTTAGGTTAAATCTTAAAAATATGTTAACCATAAGAAGTGTTGAATGCTTTATATTTTCTTTTACAATAGTAAAGACAAGTATGTTTGTTGCATGGGCCTCCATTTAATACATCAAACATAATTTTAGTGGGAATTACATTCACACTAAATGTTCTCTTGTGAATAGGGATGCACATATCTATTCATAAGGATTAACTTTAAATTAATTTAATAAATGCAATCCTCATCATTGTCCTTATGAGGAGTGTTTTGGTCATGTGTTGCAAGACTACGTTCTTCATTATTGTCTTTGTTTGCAACCATTACCTTGTTTATTTTTATATTTTCATCTACCAATTCCTTGGCTTCTTAGATGCAATTCATTACTACATGTTCCTATTCTTTGCAATATAGGTATAACAATTGGTTCATGGATGGATGCTTCTTAATATTTTTCTTCTTCTTTACAAATAATACATTTTCTTCATTAATCAATTTATTTTATTAACTTGATTTTCTTCATCAATCAAATATGAAATTACATCTTTCAAAGTAGGATTAATTTTGTTTAATGTGAATACAATATTAACATAAGAAGACATGTTATTTACTAGCTTTGGCATCATCATTTTGTACCTTGTCATTGATTCCAACTAATTGATTTATCAAAGACTGAAACTTACTTATGTGTTTGATGATATCATCAATATGCATCATCTTTAGTAAAAAAATATTATATACAAGTATCATCTTTGTGCTTGATGCTTGTGAACTAAACAAAGTATATAGAGAATCCCAAACTCCTTTTGTGGTCTTTGTGATATTTATGTAATGGAAGTATGCATCTATTTTAGTTCACTTGTTACTCTAGTGCAATTCCATTTATGACATCTCAAAGGTCCTTTTCAATTAGAAGTAATTGAAGCTTGAATTTCCATTTATGGAAACCTCATTATTCAAAATTCTCAATCACCATTGTCTTTTCCATGAGTATTTATATAATATAGTATTTCCCCCTCCTCCATTAATCAAATCAATATATAAATGTGTAAAGTACCACCTAGAATGCACCTTTAACTAAATTTTAACATTAGTAGAATGACTTGAATAACACATTGACACTTCTACTTGTAGATAGACTAAGTAATATTTATTCTACATAATTAAAAACTTAATACTAAAAAAAATATACTAATCATAGCCTTATATGGACTCCAATATATGAACATTATATATATATATATATATATATATATATATATATATATATATATATATATATTAACAAGTGGCTTTACTTAAAACTTTAAATATATCATTTGACTAATACATATGCAAACCAAATGCAAAAATTATATCTTCTCAAGGCTAACATGGATTAGATTATAATATTTGAGCCTTTTGATGGAGGGCATTGATCAAAATGTTGACCTTACCTGATAAACTTGTGAGGTCCTAAAGGAGAATATTTAGAATGTAGATGACAGAAGGACTACAAAGGTGTGTTTTTTCTTGGATTAGGTGAGAGACCTCTAGGCCACTAGATATGAGCACAAATCCTTGCTTATAGTGGAGTCTATTGAGGATGCTTGCATCATCAACTTGGATGATGAGATGCATGTGCTGATAATGGTCATTTTAAGAGTTTTGTTCATCAAGCAATGATGAAATCTTCAATCATTCACAAGAATTTTCATCATATTTCTCTAGATTTAATCATAAAATTATTAAAAGGCTTGTAATACTATAAATTTTATAGATATAATTACAAGGACTTCTATGCAAAAACGATAATATGACACTTATATTACAAAGAGAAGAATCTACAAAAATATGAAGCTTCAAGGATAAACGCATGCATGTAGCACACAATTAAGGAATTTTCCTCCTAACTCTCTGTATTGTCCCCGAAGAAGAAAATATACCCATTTCCAAACTTGAAGACTCTCTTGATAAAATTTCTAGCCTTTCTATGTGTCGAAAGGACTATAAGGGAAATATCTTATAGTACTTAAGAAACCTTCCTCAGTCATATTTTCATAAGTATATTTGTAATACATTGACATTAGCAACTAAGGAAGTAAATACCACTTTTTCTCTGACTCCCAAGCTCTTTAATAAAATCACTAATAACTCTATGTCCATAACGTCTACTCCTTCAATAATTCTACGAAGGAAAATTTACTTGAAGATGGATTTACATATATTTTGGATGGTGAGTAATGATTAAATGAGTGTTATTTTTATATTGGGTAAAATTAATATTATCTCACCATGATTCTAGTGTGTTATCATGATTTATTAATGGGTTGCTTTGGATCCCATCCTAGTCAAATCAAAAGGAAGGCCTTTACTCATAATCAATCAGAGGGAGAGTTAGCTATTACTTCAATTTCTTACTCTAATATCATTATTGGTGAAATGCTTTTATGATATTAGCATTGATCAAAATTATTTTAATATACATTTTGTTGCCTTATATAGATTAACTACAACTAACAATATGATTTTCATAATTGGTGAAAATCACAACTAACAACACAAAACTCCTACATGAGTTCTAACCACTCAATTGATCTTGACATTAAAAAAATCATATGGTGTAATAAATCCTAATATTTGTAAGTATTATATCACTTTCATTAGCAATACTACACTTTCGTGTGTATTTTCTATTCCGGTGCTTCTTCGAGACAATAGATCATATCAATAGTTTAGCTTAGAATTCAATTTTTTTGTTAGATTATATCAATATTTAAGCATCTATAATAATATATATACCACTAACATAATTGTCTTTATTTCTTTATCCCATGTTACATCAAAATTTTCCTATTATGTGATACTATAGACTCCCTCAAAACTTTGTCATGCTTTTACTAGTGCTATTGTACTTATGAAGGTATTTTTCTATTGGCATATTTTTAAGACAATTTTTCTTATTTTAAATTTATCCATACTCATAAAATCCTTGTATTATCATTTAAAACAAAATAAAAATTATTTAGACCACTAAAAAGTTAATCAAACTAAAAAGTCTTAATTTCTTTTAAAAGACCTAGTTTAGTGTTTTAAAATAAAGTAATAAAACTTTGTATATTTTTTACATATTTAATGTAATTTAGCCATTTGAATAAAAAAAAAAAAAAAAAAACACATCATCATTTAAAAATTTTGGGTAGGCACCCATAGGAAACAAATAGTACTCCTATGGACTTGTCAAACCTACCCTCCATCATATATCTCATCCATGATAAGTAAAACTTCTATGAAAATTCATATCTTACAATATTTAACCTTCTCTTTAATATATTTGAGAGCATAAAAATTGGTGATAAGCATTTCCATGGTAATTATTATGATTATTCCCTCTGTTGGTAGACCCCCTTACTTCCTACAAGAATTATTAAATAAAACTTATTTCAATCCCATATAAATAGAATACTTCCTAATAAATCGTTATTCGACATTGCAAAAACAATTAAATACATATAAAATATATATCTAAAGTTCTCTACTTCTTTATATATATTTATCTTCTAAAGTAGAGGAAGCATAGGTTTAAATTCTATAACCAATCTTCCTACAATATTTTGCCAAGCATTCTAATAAATAGTAATGGTTTTGTTTAGATAGAGAAAACCATACCAAGCTACTTAGAAATACTTAAATCTATAAAATGCTCTCCCATTAACTTGATTTTATCATGGTCAATTTTATGTCCACTTTACTACCTTTATTTAAGCCCTTTATTTTATTTAGAGTTTGTTCAATGCTCAAATGATAAGTTTACTATTTGTTTTCTATATTATTTATATTGAATGACTTATTTTCATTAGTAAAAATTTTCAAAGGGTTTGGATTAGAAATTAGATTATACATAATTTCTTCTATGATATTGAGATTTTGTATTTTTAGGACTCTTTCAATCATATCAAAAGCAAAACTAGTATTTAGAACTTCAATTGATTATGATTGGAATGGTCTATGATTAGATTCTTAACTAAAGTAAGATCATGGTCATGGAATAAGAGTGAAATCTAATTTTCTATTTTCTCTCTTTTCTAAAGCTAGATATTAGGGTTTAGAGTGACTCACTTATATATTAGCCTTACCTCTTTACTTGGGAATTGGATATTTAAATTTTTAACTATATCTTGATCACCATTTACTTCCTTCAATGGCTTGGTTAAAATTTCTATAAGAGTAACAAATCTATTTATGTTCCTATTAGGGTTTCTTGGTCCTTTTTAGTTAGGATTTGGTTAGACTCTTCCTTTTTTAAAATCATAATAACACCATCTACATTTCTTTAGTAGGGTTATTTCTAGTTCTAGTAAAAAAAAATGACTTTTATCTTTACTTTCCTCTTCATTCATCCCTTGGTAATAGCAACTTGTTATAGCTAAGGATAATCTTGGAAGATATGCCCATATCTATGACATTTTTCATATCTAACGGATATTACTTCATAATTCAATTCTTGATTCCAATTGTAATCTCCTACCTAAATATATAAAGCTTATGGTAAAGACTTACTCAAATTCATCTCTAGGAAAATGTAAACCTAAACTAATAAATCTCCCTCTCATGATTTTTAAGGTTTCCAAATGTCTCACCTGTAAAAACTCTCAATACTTTTAAGAATTTATCTATCCAAAAGATCAAATAAAGAGTAGAAATTTGAATCCAAATAGGTATTTTAGATGAGATTTCTTATGTTAGGATGAAATAAAGATTCCATGGTTTCATAAATGGGTTGTTTGCTTGTAATAGTAAGGATCTACTTCAAAAAATTTAGCATATTATGAAACATTAATGAATACAACCATAAAGTATCCATTGCCTATAAGAGTAAGATCCATGTACCTCTCCATAGTCCAAGCCTTGTGTATTCATTCTCTACTAATTTGTGAATAATCCTTCAACTCATGAATTTTCAAATAAGAACATGATTTTGATAATATGGGGGCTAAAACCACCCTTGAATTTTGTGTGATTCTTGGTAAAAAACCATTCACTCTATTACCACTTATTTCTTCCAAAGCATTTATTAAATTCTATTTCAATGTTGCCAAAATATTGGCTACAATGTTCACTTGATCATTTATTCTTATAAATATAAAATAACTAATTTAAAATAAGATCCGTGGTTCTTCCATATTTAAAACCTAATGAAACCAACTTCTTAAGCCTTCTTAAGTATCTCAAAAATCCTATTCTTTAAAGTTGTGGTTATTTTAAATTACCATGGACCATTAAATTGAAAACAAATTTGAAAAAATACACAATCAACATATGGATTACATGCATAATTTTTTATTTATTTTTAATTATTAAAGTGAATCAACAATTTTTTAGCTGTTTAAATAATTTATTTGTTTATAAAATAAAAAATAATACTAAAGAAAATAAAGACAACATATATGCATTTATATTTATAATAATAATAATAAAATCAATATGTAAATTAATTTATAAAAAAACTAAAAATAAATTAAAAATGATTATTTTTTAAAAATAAGTTAGATTAGTTTTTTTTTTTAACATTTTCATTTTAATGTATATTATTCGAAGTACATTCTTTCTTAACTACATTATTATATTGAACGTTAAAAACTAAAATGGGATGGGGACTGTTACTTTATATTTTTATTTGTTGGACACTAGTAAAATGAATATATATAGATATAGATATAATTATTATTTTTTAATATATTAAATAAATTTTTACATATTGACGTTTTTTATCACTATAACTTAGAATTGAATTGCATGGAGTAAATTTTATAACTTAAAAAATTGGAACCGTGACCTGTGTCCCACAGAAAAGTTTTTAGCAGACTAAAATAACAAATTATTATACTATACAGGTCAAACTCCACCCATTCACGTTTTTATCAGACTAAAATAACACATTATTATACATTACAGTTCAAACTCCACCCATTCACACATACGCACCATAAATCAAAGCTACAATAGAAGATATAACATAGCATAGGTGCATAGGTCATAGGTGGACACTCAAATTCTGTACTCACAAATGAAAGGAAAAGTATGGGCCATAGGTCCACAGTTACACACGCTCTTGGCCAACCTCGGGAGGGCGACAACTTGAAGAGGAGCCTCCTGCACACTTGCCGTCTTTGTCAAACTTACCCGTTATAATCCGTGTCTCCTTACCACGTGGACAGATGCCAGTAAGAAGGGCATGACACCGTTTCTCAATACAACGTAGAAACTCTAGGATCCCTCTTTTTTCTGCTTGGATCCAAATTTTCTCTAACTTATTATCAAGCAAACGAGGGACCCCACACAGACGATGGAATCTGGAACTCCTTATTGCAAACTTGACGAGTATGTAGGCGCACGCTACATTACCGCCCCAACAGATGAGCATAGAGCTCCCCAGTATGATCCACGCCAACATGGTATTACTTCCATGGGCTAGTACAGCATACACCGCGCACATGAAACCGTAGGTGACAAAGGCAAATGCCAGGCAAGTCACCATCACAGTAATACACATGAAGAGCATCTGATCTCCCGTAGTAAGAGGCGTACTTAGGGTCCACATTAGCACAACGAAGAGCGAAAGGAAGAACGCTACCGAATCAAAAATAAGAAACACCTTGAATGAGTCGTAATGAATCAGATTCGGTGCACCTAATGGGTTCTGTCCAGACGGAGCAGGAGCAGAAGCATGCGACCCCGCACCTGACCTATCTACGTTAGCGTCCTCCGTACGAAAACCGCCTGGAATTTGAAAAACCGCTGAGAATGCCATGGTAGCCAGCAGTACTGCCACCACTAATTCTGTGTTGCGCCTGTCGGAATATGCTTTCTCGAGAGTCTCCATGGCTTTTTTGTATTTCGTCTCGCTTACCGTGGGGACATTATACAAAAAAGGCCTGCGCTTGGGAGGATAGCTAGTAAGCATTGCTATCATCTTGTAAGGTTCGTGGTACTCCGTGTTGTCCTTGGCAATGTCCAGCGGCGTTACAGCTTGGTTGTTAACTGCTTCCTTGTTCACTCCAGGCACAAGCAGCAACAACTCCACCATCTAAGAAAAAGTCAGTCTATTGCTTTCAGAATTTGATTAAATGATTTATTCAAAAATCGCAGTACCAATAGGTGAAAATGATAACATAAACTTACGTGCAAATTTTTAATGTTTGCTGCGATGTGCAGAGGTGTGTTTCCTCCACCTTCCAGAAGGTTTGGCTTTTCATCTTTCTTATTTGTAGAATGATCGTTGTCTTTGTCTTCTCCACTTTCCGGACGGTTTGGCAGCTGGTCCTCCTTATCTGAACAAGCCTCCTTGTTGTCGCTTGTATTTTTTTGAGGTTCGTCAGGCTCGTTGATCAGCTGAGACAAGTCGACCTTTTCCGTCAGAAATTTAACAACATTGACGTGCCTGTGTTCCACCGCCAAGTGTAGAACATTTTTACCATTTCTGTCAGGTATTTCGAGAGAATCTAGCTTCGATTTGATCAGCTCTTCAATTACATCCAAAAACCCCAGCTTCGCGGCAACACAAAGCGGAGTTTCTCCGTTGCCATTAAGGTAATAACACAACTTGGGCTGAAACTGTGATAATATCTTTACCGTATAAACGCAGTTTCTCTTTACGGCCAAGTGCAACACGGTATCGCCATTCTTGTCCTTTTCTTCAACCAAAGTTTGGCTTTCGCGAACGCCATTTAACAAATAACTTAGCAGGCCTACACAAAGGACGAATCAACGTTTGTCACTGATAATTGCATTCAGGAAAATTAAACAAAACACGTGAACAAAGAATTCAGCCTTACCTGGGTCTAGACGATTTACCGCAACGTGCAAACACGTTCGGCCGTCCGCCGACTTTCTGCATAAGGCGGATGGGTCAGCTACCGCCAGCATCTTCACCGTGGACAGATCACCGCCTTCGCAAGCTTTAAAGACCGCCGTTTGATCAAGATAATTTGTTAGATTGATAAGATCAGTTTTGTGACGGAGCAGTAGAGCCTCCACAACTTTATGATGACCTCGTTGAGCAGCTTCATGCAACGCGGTGTTGCCGCGAATGTTGGTCGCCCGTACCAATTCAGGCTTGACCTCGGGGTTCCGGAGGAGTTGATTGATGAATTCCACGTTTCCTGCTGCAGCAGCCAAATGCAGCAGAGTATTTTGCTTTCCGGGCGTAACATTATGGAGATCCGCGTCAAATTTGGAAGCTTCGCTATGACTTCCGCACTCCATTGCAGCTTTATATATGCTGGGATCGTTCCGTGGTTGAGCGATCCTCTATGCAACGTTCCTTTCGAGTGCTGAAGCCCGTGACAGACGACGCGACGTAGTTATGTAGGTGCTGTTAATGGTATAGATGTTCGGAAGAGTGTTTAAAATTAAGTAAAAAAAATATTCCAAAGTGAATTGTCTGGTCCTAAAATAGTTCTCTGGCTCCACAGCGGAGCTCTTTTCTGGCTATGGAAACATAGAATATTGCAGGAGCTGGAAGAGCTCACGCCTTTATTGGAATTGGCGTCCTCGCATATATCGGGATGGCATCGTGGGGCAGAGTTTTCTTTTTCCAACGGAGACCAAGATTAACTTTATTCTACCTGTTCGTCTCATGGTCAAAAATCTTTTAACATTTAAATGTGGAACTCCACGCAATTCTAATCATAAAATATTTTATTTTAAATAACCATAAAAGAATCAACTACCTTGCATGCAATAAATTTAACAACGCATAGTACTAATATACTAATAATTGGTATTAATATTTATTTCATACTCGCTCATTTCAAGTAAATCATCTAGAGTTATCTTCTGTACAGTTTTAATACTTTACTTCAAAGTTAATTCTTTTGGTACCCTCTTCAATTCAATTGAACTGCGTGTTGCCAAAATATTTTATTAATAAACAAAGTGTAAAACTGTCACGCAAACTCTTCATTTCAATTTAATTTTTAGTTATTTTTACTTGATCTTATCATATTTTAGCATACTACTATTATTTTTACTTGATCTTATCATATTTTAGCATACTACTATTATATGAGGGGTCATTTTAATAAAATGTTTGCAATTTTTTTAGGGTTGGGATCGAGTGGTACCACTCACGTAGACATTGAAATTTTTTTATTTAATAAGAGCAGTTGATTATTATTATATTTTGGTAATTGATAAGAATTAAAGGGTTTGTATTTATCAAACTTATTTTATTTTGTTATTTTATGGTCTTTGTTGTTACTCACATCAAACTGAGAAGATTCGGATCAAACTACTACCTTTGTAATAG
The DNA here is from genome assembly GCA_028583015.1 of Wollemia nobilis. Classification (NCBI taxonomy): domain Eukaryota; kingdom Viridiplantae; phylum Streptophyta; class Pinopsida; order Araucariales; family Araucariaceae; genus Wollemia; species Wollemia nobilis. The sequence goes on along the minus strand of JAQPPZ010000737.1, from coordinate 240,923 downwards.
GCTTCCCCAAAGTTTGAACCTAAGTCTCTTCTTAATAAGTGCCCAACCAAATTAACACTTACCAATCCACCTAACCCTTAATAATTCATTACTATTAAAAATTATTATGTTTTATTTAAACTATTGATTTTAAAAGTTTAAAATTTTTATATAAAATAAATATACAAGAATTATATATACAAAAAGAATTAAAAACTTTTAATATATTTTTTAAAAATATTAAACTTTAATTATTTTATTGTAATAGATTTTTTATGAATACCGGTTAGATAAGTTGTATTTTAAATGCAATGGTATTTTTTACATATATTGTAAGATAAATATTATATGAATTTTAACCGTACATTGTTATAAAATAAAATTATGTAAACAATTATTTTTAATGTAATTAAAATAATGTTAAAATATTTTAATAAGATATTAATTTATTATAACTTAATTGAATGGAATAGGATGATGTAATTTGATTAGTATTGATGTAAAATATGATGGTGATTGAAATTTAGGTTAAAGCTTAATAATATGCTAACCATAAGAAGTGTTGAATGCTTTATATTTTGTTTTACAATAGTGAAGAAAAGTAGCAAGTGTGGTTTGGAAAAAAGATCCCATAGGTTGAAGTAAAGAACACCTATTTTGAAACCTACGTTTTAAATAGTTTATGGAGTGCATGATTAATTAAATTACACAAGATCATTAGGAGCTTATAATCTTGAGAGGCTTAAGGCATGCCAACGTGCATATTTTATTCTTTTTCAGTTTTGTCACTCAAATCCATAAATCCATAATATAGATGGTACTTAAGTTATAAATTTCAATCACATTTATTTATGATTCCATGTTTGTGTCCATTTCTAGATATATACAATGACGATATGTTTGTGTCCATTTCTAGATATATGAGGTATGCTTATAAACTTCCTCTATGATAAAATCTTTGGTTTGTCACTTCTTTGCTCTACTTTAAGGAATTAATTTAATTTTTCGTATTTCTTTCCACCTAAGGAAGAGTTCTAGATATATACAATGAGGATAATGCATACTTATAAACTTCCTCTATAATGTAACCTTTGGTTTATTACTTATTTTATCTACTTAAAGGATTTTTTTGCTCTACTTAAAGGAATCAATTTAAGTTTCACACTTATTTCCACCTAAGGAAGATTATCATAATAACATAGTAATCGCAAAGGATGAACAAGTTTCATGTGGTTGGTAACAAATATGATATTTAATAGTCACTATTTTAGAAGGATTTTAATTTTATATATACCTATATAATAGTTTCTATCATCTAAACACACCTAATTTCAACCAAAATGCTCCTCTAGCCAAATATAGAGGTTATTCCAACCTATGAAAGAATATTACAAGTGTTTATAAGAAATGCTCCATACAAACCTAAAAAGGGAGAGGATGAAGGACACAATGTCTTGCTACATAAAATTGAGATCATTGCTATAGAAAATATATTACGGTATACATTATAAAACCTTCTCATTTATAGAACATTGAGATCATAATATTTTCTAGATAAATGCCTTTGATTATTCGTAAAAAGTATCATAAAAAATATATCAATACATTGTAGTCACCTAAAATATAAGAGAATACCTTGTAGTCATCAAAAATATATCATAGTTAAAAACACAAAAGTCTTTGTTGCAAAATATTGTAGGATATAAAATTATCATACAAAATTGAGCATCCACTCCATGAAATTTTAGAATCATTTTCACTTAACAAGTCAACCTTATATATAAGTCCATAAATATTTTTTATTTTTTATTTTTAATAGTGACATATGGTAAAGCTTCAAGAAATAATTTGTTAATTTCAATCCATCGTTTACATACACTATTTATAGTATATAGGTGGATAAACCTATCATGAATAGATATAAGATGAAAATAAAAAATTTCATTGATGTAGGAGCATCAAAACATATTAATTTCATTGTATTAAGGTTTAAATTATACCCAAAATAATTAAGAATGAGAAGTTTGGTTGGCATTTTGGTAACTACCACCATGTGTGCACAACGATATGTATAGTAGGGAAGAGGAAGTTGATAAGAAAAAATGAGATGCATGAAAGAGAAAAATCAAATAAGGAGAAGAAACAACACACATAGAGGTGAATAGAACAAAAATATAGAGGAAAAGAAATGGAGGTATGTCTAAAATGGTTAGGAAGAGAAGCTTGGGAGAGAGGTCAAAACTAAGAGTAATAGGTATAGGATGAGTGGTAAGTATCTACTACTATAGTGGTAGACCATGATTTTGTAATGGCTATTTTGGTAATTTATTAATTCCAATATTTCATTTCAAATTATATTGTTCAATGTTTAAATGGTGAATTTGTTAAATTCTTTGAATTGCAAGTTGCTTGTGTGAATTGATTTGTGCAAGTTTTAGTTATAAGAGAAATCATGGTAGTAGTGTTTATTCTAAGTCAGACACTAGCCATTACAATTAGGTAAGGTTGGGTTTAAAGAAACCATACCGAAAGACACCATATGGGTAGTGGACATGAATTGTCATTCAAATAGGATAAGATAATGCTATTCAAGAGAAGTCTTCACCATCATATTACCATATATGTAGAAACAAGAACATTGTGTAAGTGAATATTGTCATGTGGCTTTTATAATTTTAAATGAAATAAATACTAGAGCAACATCATCTTAAGAAAAATCATCATCATAAGACATCATCCTATTTCCATCTTGAAATCTCTCCATCACAATATGTTGCCATCATAAGAGAGTAAGGTATTGTCATCTCAAAGACTATTTTTTAAACCTTCCCATATAATGAAAATAATCCTACAGTGCATGTTGTCATATATAGAATAAGTTCATATAATAAATAATGGTGTACAATTGATCCTTACCATACAATTGATCATGTCATTCAATAAAGCATTATCCTACAACTAGATTATTGTACAATAAATATGACCATACAAATGATTGTGGTCATACAATATGGAGGAAATTACCATATAAGGACTATAGAGGTGTTGTTAGAAGATATTTTCATCTCTCAAAAGACTTAAGACTTGTCTTGTCATCATGAACCTTGTTGATTGCACATGTGATTATCATGTGTTTTGAGGTCATTGATAAATAGGAGACATGTGCTATTTGAGAAATTCATCCATAAGAGTAATTTTATTTCTCTAATCTACATTATTTAGTATCAAATTTAGTTACAATGCGTAATAGAGGATGATGGTGAAATGAGGACCCTAACCTATGGATATAGAAATAATGCTCAAAGAAATTACCACTAGGTTAGATGTGATTGAGACTGCCCAAAGGAGAGGTATTCATCTTGAGGAGATTAGTAACAATGAAGAGGAGGATACCATACATGCGAAAGCTCAATATGAATAGAAAGGACAATAACTAGAGCAATGATTTATTTGAGCAATATCAAATATGGGAAGTAAGTAAAAAATGGATACTCCCAATTTTAATGGAAGTTTAAACTTAGATGAGTTAATTGATTGGATAACAAACATGGATAGATTCTTTGATTATGAATCTATGGAGGATCCAAAATGGGTCAAATTGTTGTGTATGTGATTGAAGGGACATGCTTTTAACTGGTGGGATCATGTCCAAATAGAGAGACAATGAAAGGGGAAGGATAAATCCAAACTTGGGATAAGTTTGTATCTAAGTTAAAATCTAAATTTTTACTTGTTGATTATCATATTGGATTGTTTAGAAGACTCAAAAACCTCAAGAAAAAGGATTTGGAGTGAAATAATATACTAAATAATTCTATAAATTGACCATAAGAGTAGGTCATATTGAAGATGATAGGAAAAATTTACAACATACATAAATTATCTAAGGTTGTCCATACAAGATGAAGTTGATATTATTTAAATCAATACAGTTAAAGAGGTATATCAATATGCAATCAAGGCAAAATAGAAGTTGACTTGTAAGAAACAAATAATTCTAGAGGAAGAGAATAGTTCTCTAAAGGAATAGAACACTCAAATAGTGGTAGAGGATAACATACGCAAGCAAGAGAAGATAGTACATCTCAATGTGATTTCAATCAAAGTAACCACTAAGAGGGTGAATTATCAAGAGGACACGATGGATTTGGTAGAGGAAGAGGAAATGGTTTTAATGGTAAGTGTTATAGGCACTTAAAATAAGTACATAGAGGATATGAGTGTCCTCAAGCACAATAGACTAGTAGGTGTGGAAAGGAAGCCCGTAACTAAATTGTATAAGAACATAAAGGTGTAGACACCAAAACAGCACCAATCCGATTATGTGATTGCAAACACTAATCGCTTTGACACACATAGCCCCCAGGGCAGCCCTCAGAGGTTAAACAGTGGTCCTAAACACTTTTACAGCAATTTTGGAAGGTCATAAGGCAATTTGGCACATTCAGGCACTTTGTTCAGTATCCATCCCACCCTGGGACAAATTCAAATTGGGATCTGTCCCACCCAGGGATGAATTTTGAATTCGCTCTGGGGCAGGATGAATTCCAGGTTCAACGGGAAAAAAGAGAAATTATGCCAAATGGCAGTCGAGGATAGTCAATTAATGCCTCCTGCCTTGCATGCGCGTGTAGGTGGGCAGATTGGACGTTAGAGGACTGTCACAAGGGCAGTCATGGAAGCCCAATTCAGGGAGGACTTTCATCCCTCATGGGAAGGCATGACTGCCACATGACGCTCATGCATGTCCCTCCAAAGAGACCCCCTGGGTCTATAAAATGGTGAACTTTCTCACCCAAAATAAGAGAGGTTGGAAGCATTTTCAAGCAACGAAGTGCTACCAAATTGATACCACGTTTTTAAATTTTGATTCACCTCTTCCACATCCTTGATCTCTTTCGCAAGAGAGGTCATTGGGTGGTTATTGGAAGTGTGAATCCGGACCCAAAACCCGAAATTTGACCACATTGATCTACCAATTCATCGAAAACCCATTACAAGATATTTTGGGCCCATCCCAAGTGGATTGGTGCCAAAATCAGGTTCCAACGGTGGGCGGCCCACCTGGGCGCCCCGCACTCCTACGAGCCTAATCTTATTTTTTTAAGAACGATTGGGAATTCATGGTAGATTGTTCCTTTTGTCACTTGTTTATCTTGCATTCCATTCTATGTTGTTTAAATAGTTTGTAATTCCAATTTCATAAGGCTTTGATCAAATCTTATCATGTTTTGTCGCTTTTGTTGTCCTCACTAACTTGCAGGTAGCAACGTCAAATTCTCGTTGATGGAGGTCAAATTGGGAAAATCCGACCATCTGGGTCTTCCCAAAATGCCCCCAATTAGCTAACCCCTAAGTTTGCAGGCATTTTGGAGCTCCCGAGACATGACATTTGGGCAACATCACTTTGGCACTTTGTCGTAGGCGAATTCGTCCTACCCAAGGATGAATTACAATTGAATTCGTCCCGCCCAGGAGTGAATTTGAATCGGCGATGAATTGTCCAACTATTTTTATGGCAATGACCCTCTGGTAATGTTCTCTGGTTACTGTCAAATTTGCAGGTTGTGTAGAATCAGTTTAGTTATCGCTATAATCAATCTTTTGCATACATCTTTCATTATTTTTAGATAACAAACATTTCATCTTTGTCACAGGTGATACTAATGATTTTGTTGTTTATTTGAAGGCAGGAGGAGTAGCAAGGATCAAGGATTCATTCACACCAGCGACGACAACACTTTGGCTCTCCCATTTTGCATGTGGGCACACGGAAGAGATGAATTTCCATTGATGTGACCAAGAGACAATCTTGATGCTCCTCTCCCCTAAAAATGGGGGAAGTGAATTGTAACCAAATTTGAAATACATCAATAAAAGAAGAGGGTTGTTTCGTTCCATTTGGGTTCCAATTTGTCTATGCTTTCTCCATTTTACACATTTCTAATTTGTAGCATCAAGTTTAGTTTCGTTCTTGCATCATGTTTTGAGTTTTCCCTTTTTGTTTTTGGAATCTCGTGCTTTCAGTGGCGATCACTTGGCATTTCGTGAATCATGAACTCAAGGTTCTCATAGACAAAAGGTTGCGCTCTTTTCCTATTCATGATTGATCAATGTCCAAGGTCAAGTAACACCTCACCGAAAAAGGTTAACACTTGAATTGAGTGCCTTTGCTCGTCAAAAGCAAGGATTCAAGAATGCATGCCCTTTCCATACTTGGGGCATCAAAAGTTGGTTAGGTTACCAAGAAACCCTAATAATTAGTGCTTTGGTTATCTATTTTTGCTCGAAGCTGCGCCATGCACAGCGCATCCCAAAAAGGGGCATCTGTAGACACCAAAACAACACCAATCCGATTATGTGACTGCAAACACTGATCGCTTTGACACACACAGCCCCCAGGGCAGCCCTCAGAGGTTAAACAGTGGTCCTAACCACTTTTGCAGCAATTTTGGAAGGTCGAGAAGGCAATTTGGCACATTCAGGCACTTTGCTCAATATCCATCCCACCCTGGGACGAATTCAAATTGGGATCCATCCCACCCAGGGACGAATTCTGAATTCGCTCTAGGGCAGGACGAATTCCAGGTTCAACGGGCAAAAAGAGAAATTGTGCCAAATGGCAGCCGAGGACAGTCAATTAATGCCTCCTGCCTTGCATGCGCGTGTAGGTGGGCAGATTGGACGTTAGAGGACTGTCACAAGGGCGGTCATGGAAGCCCAAGTCAGGGAGGACTTTCCTCCCTCATGGGAAGGCATGACTGCCACATGGCGCTCATGCATGCCCCTCCAAAGAGACCCCCTGGGTCTATAAAATGGTGAACTTTCTCACCCAAAAGAGGACAGGTTGGAAGCATTTTCAAGCAACGAAGTGCTGCCAAATTTGATACCACGCTTTTACCTTTTGATTCACCTCTTCCACATCCTTGATCTCTTTCGCAAGGGAGGTCATTGGGTGGTTATTGGAAGTGTGAATCCGGATCCAAAACCCGACATTTGACCACATTGATCTACCAATTCACCGACAACCCATTACAAGAGATTTTGGGCCCATCCCAAGTGGATTGGTGCCGAAATCAAGTTCCAACGGTGGGCGGCCCGCCCGGGCGCCCCGCACTCCTGCGAGCCTAATCTTCTTTTTTAAGAATGATTGGGAATTCATGGCAGATTGTTCTTTTGTCACTTTTTTATCTTGCATTCCATTTTATGCTATTTAAATAGTTTGTAATTCCAATTTCATAAGGCTTTGATCAAATCTTATCATGTTTTGTCGCTTTTGTTGTCCTCACTAACTTGCAGGTAGCAACGTCAAATTCCCATTGATGGAGGTCAAATTGGGGAAATCCGACCATCTGGGTCTTCCCAAAATGCCCCCAATTAGCTAACCCCTAAGTTTGCAGGTCTTTTGGAGCTCCCGAGACGTGACATTTGGGCAGCATCACTTCGGCGCTTTGTCGTAGGCGAATTCGTCCTACCCAGGACGAATTACAGTCGAATTCGTCCCGCCCAGGAGCGAATTCAAATCGGCGGTGAATTTTCCGACTGTTTTGATGGCAGTGGCCCTCTGGTAATGTTCCCTGGTTCCTGTCAAATTTGCAGGTTGTTTAGAATCGGTTTATTTATCGTTGTAATCAATCTTTTGCATGCATCTTCCATTGTTTTTAGAGAACAAACGTTTCATCTTTTGCAACAGGTGCTACTAACGATTTTGTTGTTTCTTTGAATGCAGGAGGAGCAGCAAGGATCAAGGATTCATTCACACCAGTGGCGACAACACTTTGGCCCGCCCATTTTGCATGTGGGCACGCGGAAGAGAGATGACTTTCCATTGATGTGACCAAGAGACAAGTTTGATGCTCCTCTCCCCTAAAAAGGGAGGAAGCTAATTGTAACCAAATTTGAAATACATCAATAAAAGAAGAGGGTTGTTTCATTCCATTTGGGTTCCAATTTGTCTATGCTTTCTCCATTTTACGCATTTCTAATTTGTAGCATCAAGTTTAGTTTCGTTCTTGCATCGTGTTTGGAGTTTTCCCTTTTTGTTTCCGAAATCTCGTGCTTTCAGTGGCGATCACGGTGGGACACTATCCCCTGATTTTTGAGATCAAGAAACTGATCAAAAATTTGTGTTTTTGTGCTTACAGGTACCATTTTTTGAACTCTGACTATTATTCGTTCTTGCCTGTGGCGAATACATTACTGTAATTCGTCTGACCCTGAGACGAATTCGAATTCGTCTCAGACTGGGACGAATTCTGTTCTGGTATTCGTCTCACCCAGAGACGAATTTTTTGTCTGTGCTTGTTTCAGGGCCGAGAGTCGAAACATCCTTTTGGGCAGAGAAGAGGTAGGGGTTTTTAACAAGCTTCTGTCAAATTTTTGTTTTCTTTTTGATTTTTAGTTTTTGTATGGCTTAGGGAAAGTTTCCTTTTGTTTGCCTATTTCATTTTTGCAAATTAAAATAAACCACACACACATCACGTGGCATTTTTAAACCAAGGAGCTGGTCGTAAGACCCCAGCCCTTGATCAAGACCAACGGTGGGTTCATCACCACCTTGGCTTGAATTTTGCATTCATTTACCCCGATTGTCACTATTGTTAGACGTAAATCCTGACGAAAGCTGACCGAGTGTCATTGGGGTGATTCCCAGCATGCGAGGATAAGTCTTCTATGGTAGGTGTCATAAACAGGGCAATCCCCCTTCCGTACCGCCTATGTTCCACGTACCATCTGCTCTCACGTACCTATAGTTTCCCTCTCGTAAGGGCGGGTATATAGAGAGGTTGGTATATCGGCCTGGCAATGGTATATTGAAGGGGCGACCATTTATGGGAGCTATATGAGCCAACATTTGCATTTAAATGTTCTTTACAAAAACCTCAAAAACAACAACAAAACACACTAAACCAGTTTTAGGACACACTTTCAACCTTTAAACGAGATAATCACCATTTGTGTATGTGTGTGTTCTTTTCTGTTTAAGTGTAGCATAAAAAATCATAAAAGAGATAAAAATCTGCTTAGCTTGTAGAAGAGCACCACCATGGTGTACACCCGTAGCCAAGCCCAATCAAGGGCGAGAAGCTACGAAAAGTGTACAAGGAGCGGGCACAAGTCACCTCCGCTTTAGCCCTAAGGACTTGGCCATACCGCCTTGGCGGTCTGACCCATAAGAGAGTCCACATCATTCCATGTCAAGGTGGAATTATAGGGACACCCCTCTGGGGGACACGCCCATTCATCACAGCCCCTTTCGGGAAGAAGCTTTACATGTGGCACTCAACGTAGATAGAAGACCTCCCTTAGAGGCTAGATATGAGTGGCCACCACGCGATGAAGCGCTAGAGAGGCATAGTGTCCATGAGGAGAGGCCACGTGACTATGGCATCTCTCCTCTGCCTCCCATCATTGTTAGAACCGATAGACAAAACCCAGAGCGCAGGGCTCTCCAAACAGGGCAAGCTAACTCTGCCCGCCCCTTTCACACCCACGAAAGGGAGTACGAGGAAGACCATCACATTCCTCGAGAGCAATATACAACGTGGGAGCCTTGCACTTCCACACCTGCTAGATACCATGGTCACCCACTGAGGCCAGAGCCTCGGGTAAATGCCGCCAACCTCGATAGAGGGAAGCAACCCATTGAGATCTCGGATCATCATGACCGAGGCAAATACATAGGAGAGGCATTCAGGCCTCCTAGGCCCAATATGGCAGACCAAATTGACCTGGAAGTCACCAGACATGCCGCCCGCCAAGCCCAGATCATGCGGCTTGAGCAAGATCAACAACAGTTAGAGCGCCTATACCGCCTTAACAAGGAGCGCATTCAGTGCCAAGCAGACGAGCTACTTTATAACCTACCTGAGAGGGTTCCAACCCCTCACACCCAAAAAGTGGAACCATATGAGAGGCATAATCCCTTGGTGTGGGATAGGTCTCCGTGACCTCATCAAGTTTTGCCTCCGAGACCCCATAGACCTGAGAGGGAGGCCACTCCCCGAAACAATGATGGGTACCCTCCACGGGGACCCACTCAGGGTCATAGGTCTCGCCCAGAGACTCCTCAGGAAGTTTACGAGGAGTATGAACAAGAAGTAGAGCGGGCTGAAATGCCCTATCAAGGTGGAGGGGCTGCTATCCGGCCACCCCCCATAGGCCTCCAGTCTCCCACAACTCACAATGGGAGCAAACTAAAGAGGAAGAGATTAAATCTTTCGATGCATACAAAGCATTGTTAGAGCATTTGGAGTCTATGGAAACCAAAGCTTCTGGGCCCCAAAAGCCCATGTTACGCCAACTCCATAGTCATCCGGTGCATCCGTCAGTGCCCGCACCTCCTTACCCCGAACATTTCAAGTTGCCTCAGTTGGCAGTCTTTAAGGGTGAAGAGGATGCCCAAGAGCATGTGACAAGATTCCTGAGCCAATGCTTTGGCATTCAGGATAATGATGCATTATTGCTAAGGACATTCATAACCACATTCGTGGGCCCTACCTCGGATTGGTTCACCCAGTTTCTGAAGCACAACATCAATAACTTGGATCAATTAGTGGATGCGTTCCTTGAACGCTTCACCTTCAACACCAAGAAGAAGGCGTCACTGAGTGACCTGGCCAGCCTCAGGCAATATGAGGAGGAGACAATGGCGGCCTACGGGAATCGATGGAGGACTCTACTTTCTAAGCTACCCTACCTTCCCCCTATGTCCGACCTCACACAAATGTTCTCACGAAGTTGTTTGAGATCGATCTCTGGGCTATTGCAGTTGCAGCAATATGCCACCTTAGAAGAAGCTCTGGCGCAAGCCGAGTTATCGAAGAGATCAAAATACAGGATGGCAAAATTGCCAAACCTAAAAAGAAAGAGTGGAACAAAAACACAAAGACAGGGACTACGCAACAAAAACCCGCTGCGGTTAATCAAGTTGCTATAAATGTCCCTAAGCCTACACAAGAAATACAACCTCAAAAGGCTAATTATCAGGCAGTGCCTCCTAATAATTATGAAAGAGAAAATCAAAAATAGGAGCAAAATCAGTAGCATCGCCCTAAGCGACAGTACACCCCTTATACGAAGTCTAGGGACTCCCTATTTGACCGCTTGTCAGCAATGAATTTAATCACCCTTCCAGAGATCCAAACCATAGATCCTAACGCTCCCAAGCCTAAGGGATACAGAGAGGACTTGTATTGTAGGTTCCACAGGCGAAGGGGACATGACCTGAACGCATGCTGGAAGTTCAAAGGATTGATACAAGACTTGATTGATAATAAAACATTGGCAGTGGACAACCCCATAGCGCCAAATAACCAGCAGATGGGGGTCTTCAAGGACCCCTTGCCTGCCCATGAGGCACAGGCAAAACCCCTTCAGGTCAATGAGGTGCGACAGAATTTCCCCATGCAAGGGTATGTGGGAATGATAAGCATAGTGACCAGGAACAAGAAATACCCAGGAGTTGCCCCCGAGGCAGCCACAAGAGAGGTTCCAGCGATGTCACAACCTCAACAACACCCTGTGTAGTTACCTCCGCCTAGACCCGAGGTCACGATACGGACCAAACTCACGCAGAGTTTGCGGACCACGTCGGCTAGGCTCTCCATATATGAGCTTATACAACAATCAGCGCCCCATCGGGAAGCTCTCATGGAAATTTTGAAAGCCATCGAGTTGCAGCCCCACGAAGCGAATTCCTTCAATAACTTCATGGGACATGTAAAATGATGCACGGAGCCAGTCATTACCTTTCGAGAAGATGAAGTTAAATCAGTATCTGATGACATGGCAGATCCACCCCTGCACGTTATCGCGCGGGTCAACGGGATCCCGTATAAGAGGGTGTTGGTAGACACTGGCTCGTCCAGTAACATCATTACTACAGCAACATTGAAACATCTGAAGTTGCCAGCCTCTCACATCACGGCTTCCACTTACACACTGCGAGCATTCAATGATGCGATATGCTCGATAGTTGGCACAATTGTTCTACCCGTTCAGGTAGGACAAAAGATGATACCTACATTGTGCCATATTTTGGAAGGCGAGATGGCATACAACATATTGCTAGGGCGGCCATGGATCGGGGACATGAAGTGTGTCCCTTCGATAGCTCACCGAGTGTTTGAAGTATGCATTTGAAGGAGAAGTACATGTAGTCTCGATGGACTTAGAACCCTTCAAATATTGCAATGCGGTGCAATTGATGCCGCAATCGACCCTCCCATCGATGCACTTGGATTTTTAGTTAAATCCATCTAGACAGGGTCCGATGTCGCGAGCACCATTGGTGACTAATCCATCAAAACCCCAGCCAGGTGCATCTTCATCGTCCGCTCCTTCACTACCAATGCCACCTATCATGGCTAAATAGAAGGACAAAGGGAAACAAATCCTGGAAGAGGCTCAACCCCTGGAAGAGGCGCTGCCAACAATATCAACCATCTCAACCGAAGAGATACCTAGCACAATGGAAGTTGAGGCTCCTAGTCCACCCAACATGGAATGGACTCCGGAAGGGCTTCCATTCCCTCCCTCTCAATCGCCAACAATTACTGTTGAAATGGCCAGTACGGGCCTAGGGGAGTATCTAGTGCGGAATGTTGTAGCAACGCCCATGCTAGAGTCAGTGCAAGACATGGGGAGACCTCGCCTCCCCATCGGGATAGTTGTTCCTTTAGGCTACCCACCGAACCAGACCAATTTTGTGTATGGGGGCCTTGACCATGGTGTTGAGCCATGCATGCAAAAGGACGAGGACGAAGAGCCTTTTGTAGAAGATGTCAACTATCTGTCTAACCCGAACTTCGCTCTGAGATATCTTGGCCAATGCAATTGGCATGGATACGAGCTAGGCAGGTATGAGCAAGGAGTGCATGTCCTTTGCCAACCAAGATACCAAATGCCTTATGACAAGTCGGGAGTAGGGTTCAACCACCCCCTGCCCTTAGACATCTTGGTGGAAAACATGCAAGGCCTAGGAATAGGCAACAAGGGTGGATTGGCATCAGATCCTTATGCCAACCCAAACACAACATATACATTGGGAGATTACCTCCCATGGTCAACAACCACCCTTGGTAACATCAATAACCCTTCTCCTTTGCTAGAGAGAGGTGAAAGTTCGGGAACTCACTTTCAAGGAGAGCATAAATAGTGTCCAGAAGGATCTTCGGAGGATGAATCAGAATATGAACCAATGTCATATGATCCCTTCGAATCCAATAGTGATCACTCACAAGAGATTCCCATGAATAACTGGCAAGAGATATTTTTAAATCTGTTCCCTCTAGAAGCTCCAATCGAGCCAGTATCACGTCAAGAGAATCAGGTCCCCCCACGGAGCGTGGAACAACCACAATGGGACCAGATTAATTTTCTAGAACAAGATGAGCCTCATATGTCGCAAGCAATTGTTGGAGCCAATGAAGGTTTTTGGATCTCCGACAGTGATTCGGAAGATGAAACTGAGATGGCCTATCTCAACCACATGCGACAAATGCAACAATGATACCCTTTGAGGATTAATGACATATTTGCATAGATGGGCATAGTGCCAGGGCATGAGTGGTACGTAGACCCAACAAGGTGGGATCAAGTGTTGGATCCATTGCTCCGGGTACACGAAGAGCACCTTCCACTCCGAGACCCTAGGGTGATATCAGTGTCGAGGGTAGACCCTGTCCTCTTATTAGCACATAGGGCCGATCCATTCATGCCAGTACCTACGAAACCAGATCCAAAACACAGAGAACATCCAGAATGTTTGAGTCATCACACCCATGGTAATGGAGACCAAATTCATTTCATCCACATGATCTCCATTGACTTAACCGCACCCATCCACAATCCGGCCGATCCAGCATGGTCCTTGCATCTAGACATAGATGCCATTGACTGGGATCACATCAATTCACCTCCATCCCCATCAGAGTACTGGCCTTTCGGTAAAATGCCTCATTTTACCCTAGGGACAACTCAGGATATCTTTCAAGCTGAAGAGGAACCCGAGGTTCCCAACGCAGATTTAAACTCAGCTAATGATATCCATTTGATCCCAACTCCACATCAGTTGGAGGATGGATCCCACATGTCGGTCGAGGAGACGACTAACGTAGACATCGGCTTAGATCCAATGAATCCATAGATTATCAAGCTGGGGGTAAGCTTATCCCCTGAAGAGCAAGCCGACTACATTGCCCTTCTCAAAGAGAAGAAGGAGGTTTTTGCATGGTCATACAGAGACATGTCGGGGCTAGATCCGTAGCTAGTCACGCATAATCTAACGCTTGATCCGACAATCAAGCCAGTTAAGCAAAAACTATGTAAGATGCACCCAACAGTGGCCTTGATGGTCAAAGATGAATTGCAAAAGTTGTTGGATGCACAGTTTGTCATCTACGTGGATTATCCGCCATGGCTGTCCAACATGGTGCCCATCAAAAATCTCGATGGGAGGATTCGCATATGCACTAATTTTTGAGATCTAAACAAAGCGAGTCCTAAGGATGATTTCCCCTTGCCAAGCATCGACGCGTTGGTAGACGCTACAGTAGGTCATGAAATGCTATCCCTCATGGATGGTTTCTCGGGATACAATCAGATTCGTATCAATCTCGAGGATCAACTAAAAATGGCATTCACAATGCCTTGGGGGACATTTTGTTATAAGGTCATGCCTTTTGGCCTTAAAAATGCTGGCGCCACCTACCAACGTGCCATGACGTACATCTTCCATGATTACATGCATAAAACTTTGGAAGATTACATGGATGATTTGTTGGCCAAGTCTCTTTTGCGCCCAGATCATCTCGATGACTTAAGCAAGATCCTCGATCACCTCATGGAGCATAAAGTCAAGCTGAATCCCAAGAAGTGCGTATTTGGCATCACATCTGGAAAACTCTTGGGTTTCATAGTCTCAAAGCGAGGCATCGAGGTGGACCCAAACAAAGTCAAGGCAATCCTTGAAATGGTTCCCCCAACTACCATTAAGCAGCTCAAAAGTCTACAGGGAAAGGTCGCGTCAATTAAGCGCTTCATAGCGCAGCTATCTGACAAGTGCCGACCCATGAACAAATTATTGCACAAGGGGGTTGCATTTCACTGGGATGACGAGTGCTCGTCTACCTTTGATGACATCAAACAATACTTGGCTTCACCGCTAGTATTGGCACCACCTAGACCAGGAGTGTCATTCTACTTATACATCTCAGCTACTGAGGTGGCACTGGGTGCCATGCTAGCCCAGAAGAATGAACTTCACAAAGAACAGGCTACTTACTATCTTAGCCGCACCCTAGTCAGTTATGAACTTAACTATGCATACGTCGAGAAACTCTGCTTGGCAGTGGTGTTTGCTACCAAAAAGCTATGCCACTACATGCTGAGCAACACTACGTATGTTGTGTCTAAGGAGAATCCATTGCGATACATGATGAGTCATACTTATCATAGTAGTCGCATGGCGAAATGGATCATGTTGTTGATGAAATTTGACATAGAGTTTATCGGACAGAAATCCATCAAAGGACAGGTCATAGCCGATCAACTAGCAGAGGCTCCTCTCGAAGATGATCAGCCTCTAGTCATAGAACTACCCGATGATGGGGTCTTCCATGTCTCAGAATCGCCAGATTCTGATGAGCCTGAGTCACAGGCTGACATAACCCTATTTTTTGATGGTTCTAAATGTGAGCAAGGTGGTGGCATGGGAATAGTATTCTTCACACCGTAGGGTGCTCCAATGCCCTTATCATTTAAATTAAATTTCCCATGCACCAACAATAATGCAGAGTATGAAGCCTTGCTCATAGGTCTTCAGACAACAATCACCATGAACATCAAATGACTGAACATCTTTGGTGATTCGCTGTTAATTTTCAATCAAGTCAAAGGGGTATTCCAATGCAAATGCCCAGTTCTGCAGGCTTATAAAGCCCTTGTGGACAAATTCTTGGCAAAACTTGAGTGGTATGACATCGAGGCACTCCCTCGGTCATCGAATCATTTTGCGGACACAATGGCCTCCTTGGGGTCACTAATCCCGCAAGACCTTTCCGGTGATATGACAACCATTCAAGTCAAAACCCTATCGCAATCCATGATGGAGCGTGCAAGCTCTGACTTGACGCTAGGAATCCACATGATCCAGATTGAACCATCCTCGGATAAGTTCTCTCGAATCCATGATCATCTGAAACATGCCAACTGGGGGTCCTTGTTCTCCCCTACTCCCATTAATAGCAACACAACGCTATTCTTACAAGTTCTCTCCCACTCAGCGTTTGCTAGGGATGAACTTCAAGAGGGATTGGCTGTTCATACCGTCAAGGTTTCCGATCAACAGGACTGGTATTTACCCATTAGAGACTACCTCAAGTTAGGTAATCTCCCGCTTGGATTGATGCATGCCACAAAATGAGCATTCAAGCAGAAAGCGGCTAAGTATGTCTTGATAGGAGACATTTTGTACCATCGTAGCTATGAAGGAATCCTCCTTCGTTGCTTGGACCAGCAAGAGTCCACTTGGGTAGTCGCCCAAGCGCACGATGGTACATGTGGTGGCCACTTCAGTGGTATGGCCATCGCAAAGTGCATTCTTCGCATGGGCTATTATTGGCCATCTTTAGAGCGAGATTGTTGCGCATATGTCAGGAAGTGCGTGAAGTGTCAACACCATGCCAATTTGATGCATGTACCTTCCCAGGCCTTGCAGACAGTCCAGTCCGCTTGGCCATTTTCATAGTGGGGCTTCGATCTAATTGGAAAGATCTCCCCTACGTCGTCAAGCCATCACACATTTATCATAACGGCCACAGAGTATTTTACCAAGTGGGTGGAAGCAGTTCCGCTTACCTCTACGACAGGACCCCGCATTGTGGAGTTCATTTTGCATAACATCATATGTCATTTTGGTATTCCATCCAAAATAGTCTCGGATAATGGGACACCATTCAAGAACAAAGACGTGCATGCTTTGACCACAAAGTACAAAATTCAGCACAGTTTTTTGACACCCTATTATCCACAGGCAAATGGGCAAGCAGAGGCGTCAAACAAAATGCTAGTTGCCATCCTTAAAAATATAGTTACGAACAGTCATAAGGATTGGCACATCCAAATTCCACTTGCCCTGTGGGCTTATCGCACTAGCATTCGGACGCCCACTAGGGCCACTCCATTTTCGCTCGTGTATGGCTCCGAGGCAGTCATGCCTCTCGAGTTGGAAATTCCTTCCTTGTGCATATCAATGCAAGAGTTCATCGATGATGACGTTGTGCGATAGGCCCGGTTAGACCAGCTTACGTTGCTTGACGAACGACACGTTAATGCTCTCGAGCATTTACGTATCTATCAAGAGCGACTTAAGAAAGCTTACAACATGAAAGTTCACCTGAGGGACTTTCGGGTTGGTGATTTGGTTTTGAAGGAAAACCAACAGAACTCTAGTTTGTCGTCCCACCTAAGGGACAAGTTCACGGCAAATTGGTTAGGTCCATATGTAATTGATAGCAAAATAGGACCCGAGACATACCGGCTAGCCTCTCTTGATGAAATCAAGGAAACAGAACCCTTGAATATCAGTCATTTGTGACCATTCCATATCTAAGAGAGCCATATCCCAAAAATGCTCCAAGGATTCCTATAATCACTTGGTCAATCCCAAAATGCTCCAAGGATTCCTATAATCGCTTGGTCAATCCCAAAATGCTCCAAGGATTCCTATAATCGCTTGGTCAATCCCAAAATGCTCCAAGGATTCCTATAATCGCTTGGTCAATCCCAAAATGCTCCAAGGATTCCTAAAATCGCTTGGTCAATCCCAAAATGCTCCAAGGATTCCTATAATCGCTTGGTCAATCCCAAAATGCTCCAAGGATTCCCACAATCGCTTGGTCAAAAATAAGAAAATTCAAAAAATCATCAAAAACAACAAAAATTTGCATCTCATTTCCAGGCATGCTCAAATTCATCAATAAAGAGCTCTTCTCGCATCTCATCTTCATATTCACAAAAATCAATCCATCAAAAATACAAAAATATGTAGTTGCATTAAGCATCGCACCCATACATTGCATATTTGTGGTCGTAAAGGTCAAAGGCACCATAGACTGTAATTACTCTGCTAGTCCATCTTGTTCCACATTTTTCCATTTTATAAAACAAACAAACAAACAAACAAACGCCATTCACTGTTTTTTACCACACTAGAGTCAAGTGGTCTTCGAATGTATCAAGAGTTTTCGTCTTTCGGTCATCATTTTGCTTTCTAGCCACGTATTGTACCAAGTCAGACAGATTTTACGAAGGTAGAGTTCTACTTGGATCACACCTTGTTACGTAGCATCCCAACACAAATTAAAACACATAAAAATTCCCAAGTTGTGTGAACGAAAGATGAAACCTGCACAGTAATCCAGGTCACCATAAGCGAAACGGTTATCTTGCTCATCCCCCTGTGCGAATGACCCCAAGAATGCTGAGAGTTGGCAAAAGGACAAGCATCTTCCCTACCCAATTCCCCAAGAATCCCAAGTTCTCAAAAGTTGCAAAACATCAAAATTTTGCAAAACGTCAAAACTCCAAAAATTTGACATCATCCCCAGAGTGCATACATCAAAAAGCACATACAATAGTGATTCTTATCACTCGAATCCAAATCCCTTGCTCAAAAGAAAAATATATAAAAATAAACAGTGATTTTTATCACTACCAACGAGCAAGTATCCCAATACAATTGAAGAAAAGAAGGGAGTCGAACTTGAATCCCTGGAACTCTCAGCATTCCAACAGGTCATGAGGCAAACCTCAGTACCGGTTTGGTGGATAGCCTATCGGTCACTGGCGGTAAACCTCCTGCATGACGATATATCTGTCACATTAACTTGTGTACAGATCAATGTTTGCATGTGGATGAGCTAGCTTATGGTATCCTAGATAGCACCGCAGATTAATCTGACTAAATACAATAAAGGAGTTAGTGGAGCTAATTAGGTGATCCTCAGTACAGGTTTGGTTGACAACCTATCTGGCACTGGCGGTATCTTGACAAATACCACATAAATGAACTCAATTGCACACACAGGGATGTGAAATAGCTTGGTCAAAGACAAGTCCGATTCATACCTTGTTCAAAAGTCTTGTAAGATAAAGTACAATCATGGCTAGTGAGTTAAAACCATCTGAGTCTCAGAAAACCTTAGCTACATTTCTAAACCAACTGCGCTACTTTTCATCCTTACAATACCATCAAAAAAATACAAAAAAACCACATGTATACATACAAAGTCATTTACCACAGCAATCACCTAAAAACAAAATAACAAAGTCCTAAACAGTCTATGGTGCCCTAACCAACCAACACAAATTCATTTCATCCATTACATTTTGCATATCACATATAAATAAAAAACATTTGCATTCATCATAACATATGCATCCATCAAAATAAATTAACATGCATACATCCATATTCATCACTCATCATGCATAAAATCAAATCATCACATGTGCATAAACAAAATAAAGTCATTTATATATATATATATATATCATCAAAAAAAATGCCCGTAGGCTACAATAACCGGTCCTCTGACCCCACACATACCAAAAGCTCAAAAACCCCCAAGCCTAAGGCATCGGCCACCATGATCATGCAGGATCGGTGCGACGGGAACTACCCCCCATGGTGTGGGTCCTATGGGACCCCTCAAGGTGGCTACTGCTAGCCCCCACATCATGCCTGCTACCGCCTCCCTCATCCAATCACCTACGATGAGATGATGCTGACTGCTCAGTACCACTGTCCCTCATCGATCATGAAGATCCACCTCCCGAGGGCTCAGGTACCCGCCCCCCAAGGTGGATGATCTCCCCCTCCAAATCCATCCGATGTCGACACCACTCCGCCTCCCATCGATGGTACATCATGACTACATCGTCGTGCTACGCCAGCTATGTCCGTAGGAGATCTCTCTCTAGGGCAGTGTCGGTTCCCCCCTCCTATCGGCGGTGCGCAACCCATGCACTCTCCCGCTCTGCTAGCTGAGCCCATAGGAGATCCCTCTCCCATAGCGCATCCCCCAGCTCCTCATCTCGCCTCCGTAGTAGCTCCGCCAACCATGCATTCTCAGCACGTAACCCAGACTCCGTGTCCTCTGCATCCACCTGAGGCATGGGACTCTCTGGAACAGCAGCTTGCTCTGGCTCCCACTACTCCGCAATGTCCTGCATCTCCGGCTGATCCGAAGCCCCCAAATCCGCATCCTCACCCTCCACCTCCACCATGTCCGCATCCTCCAAAGGAGCTCCCCAATCATCCCCTGGTGCCTCAGCACCCTCCCCACCCACCGCTGTCACCTCTGTGCCTCCCAGTGGCCCCTCTCCCCGCCATCGCCGTAGTACCCACCACTGGTCATACTCTACGGTAGTCCCGATGTCATCCACGTCCGGGACATCGATCATCACATCTGAATCCTCGCCTAGTGGCACGATGACCGGTCGGTCTAGAGTCCTCTCATCCCCCTAGTGCTGATAGACCACGGGCTCACCAGGAAACCCCTGGCACACCCCAAACTATCGTGTCACCCGGCTGTACGAGAAGAACTCATGCTCGGTCCCGTGCCGCCCAATCAGCCACCGCTCTCTGCGTACCCATCGGAGCCACTCTCCAGCCTTCGGCCAGGCTGGACAGTCCCGATAAGGGTGCCAGACCACCTCCCCTGGAGTAAGCCGAGAGAAGGTATCGGCATAGTGCCCTACGACACCTGCCCACCATCGACTCTGTCCTTGCTCCCCGGACCGCCACCACAGAACTGCATAACCTATCTCCCTATCCTCCATCTCCGCCCGAGTCATCCATGGTAACCCGGTTGGCCTCTCCACTGCTATGTGCTGCCAAGCCCAACTCTGCAACAGATAGCTACAGCTAATCCCCTTTCGCTGTCGATAGCGGACCTCGTACAGCTCCCCATAGAGCTGTGCCAACAGCGTCTGTCCCCATCTCATGATTAGCGGTGCCTCTGTCGGGCACTCTACCAACTGCCAAACCAAATCCAGCAGGTTCCATGGGAACCTCGCGCCTGACGAGTCAGGTAACAACATGTTGGACATGAGGCCCATAAGGAATGCGTGCCTCACTCCCAACACCCCCCTCTCCAACCACCATCGGACCAAAATCCTGCCAATCTGGTAGTCGCCCTCTGCCCTCTCCAGTGGATCCTCCACACCCAGCTCCTCCCCATGCCCGAAGCATCGCATCAGTACAGCTGTCCGTTGATCACGCGGTGATGTCCTGATCGACAGTCCATCTATCAAAATCCGTAGAAGCCGATAGATATCCTCCAAGGTCATAGTCATCTCCCCTGTTGGGAGATGGAAGGTGTTGGTCCGCGGATCCCAAAGATTGATCAGGGCCATCAAATAGGCCTGATCCGCGACCACAGGCTCCAGTCGAGCCACCTGCTTGAGCCCAAGGGCATCAAGCCACTCCCAATCAGCCACAGTCAGCGCCCCCACGCT
The DNA here is from genome assembly GCA_028583015.1 of Wollemia nobilis. Lineage (NCBI taxonomy): Eukaryota > Viridiplantae > Streptophyta > Pinopsida > Araucariales > Araucariaceae > Wollemia > Wollemia nobilis. The sequence goes on along the minus strand of JAQPPZ010000737.1, from coordinate 219,419 downwards.
TCAATAAAAGCAGTGGGTACACGGTACCGGCTCCTAACAACCTGCAAAAGAAAACAATTCAAAAACATTAAAATCATGGAAAAGAATTGTACAACAATAACATGAATATACAACATTGCCTACCAATGTACAAAAAAAAACAAACATAAAAATTCAAACAAAATTAATTTTTAGTTCTAGGGTTTCTAATCCTAACTAATTTAAAAAAAAAAAAAATTCAAACAAAAATTAATTTTTCAGTTCTAGGGTTTCTAATCCTAACTGATTAATTTAAAAACAAAACAAACATTCAAAATTCAAACAAAAATTAATTTTTCAGTTCTAGGGTTTCTAATCCTAACTGATAAATTCCAAAAATAAAACAAAACAAAATTCAAAAATTAATTTTTTAGTCCTAGGGTTTCTAATCCTAACTGATTAATTTAAAAACAAAACAAACATTCAAAATTCAAACAAAATTAATTTTTCAGTTCTAGGGTTTCTAATCCTAACTATTAATTAAAAATAAAACAAAACAAAATTAAAAATTAATTTTTTAGTTCTAGGGTTTCTAATTTTAAGATTAATTAAAAATAAAACAAAACAAAATTCAAAAATTATTTTTCAGTCCTAGGGTTTTAATCCTAACTGATTAATTTAAAAACAGAACAAAAATTCAAAAAAAAACAAAACATTAAGTCTTAGGGTTTTACGTTCCGTTTATCCTAGGGTTTAGTTATAAGCAAAATAACAATTCTTTACCTAGGTTTTTCGCTACGTTTAGTTGTACACTAAGTCTTAGTTGTCTTTAGCTCAGTTTCAGGGTTTCAGTTTTAAAATTTTTGAAAAACATCATCACAAAGAAAATTAAACAAAACACTTGCAGTTTTAAACAAAAGTAATAACTCTAGGGAGCACTTACTGGTCTCGCTTCGGCTCTGCCGCTCGATCCGGTTTGTGCACTCATGATGTCAAGGAAAATTTGGTAGCGCTTCGCTTCGCAGAATTAACCTCCTCCTCCCCAGAGCTCCAAATCGTAAGAAAATTCAGATGCAAATGAGCCCAAACCCTAGTTTTGGCCTTTAAATAGGTCTTTTGAGCTTAAATTCGTCCTCCCCTAGGATGAGCACTCTGGTTAGCGCTCGTCCCACCCTGGGATGAATTCTAAGGCAAAAATTTCAAAAAACATCAAAAATTGAACAAAAATGCACTAAAACAGATAATAAACTTGCCCGATGAGAGTGTTGTTGCACTTGACATCCCGGGCATGCAAAATAGATGTTGGGGTCACAAATTGTCACTATCCTACTCCCTAAGAAGGCTACCTTAGCCGGACCGCTCCACGGGAGGATGGATTTTCGCCAATTTCAGCTCCAAAAGCGTCGCAAAAAGGGTTACCACCCACCAAAAATAGGTCTAAATGTCGGAAAACTGCACATGCTTAATGCTAAACCATCTAAAGGCACCCTTGCACAAGTCATCTTGGGTCAAGCGACTCGTCGCTTTTCTCACGAAGGTCATTCCCTCATCGATTCGTCGCTTGAGGGGGTAGTCACACTTAGTCACCAATCAGCAAACACACACCCAATTAAGGAAAATGACATGCATTCAAAGAATCATTGACAAAGACAATTACGCTCCTGCTTGGGGCAGTAAACAAGCAATAATCACAATCTGATCAAATCACTTGGCATTTCGTGAATCATGAACTCAAGGTTCTCACAGACAAAAGGTTGCGCCCTTTGCCTATTCATGACTGATCAATGTCCAAGGTCAAGTAACACCTCACCGAAAAAGGTTAACACTTGAATTGAGTGCCTTCGCTCGTCAGAAGCAAGGATTCAAGAATGCATGCCCTTTCCATACTTGGGGCATCAAAATTTGGTTAGGTTACCAAGAAACCCTAATCATTAGTGCTTTGGTTATCTATTTTTGCTCGACGCTGCGCCATGCACAACGCATCCCAAAAAGGGGCATCTGTAGACACCAAAACAGCACCAATCCGATTATGTGATTGCAAACACTGATCGCTTTGACACACACAGCCCCCAGGGCAGCCCTCAGAGGTTAAACAGTGGTCCTAACCACTTTTGCAGCAATTTTGGAAGGTCAGAAGGCAATTTGGCACATTCAGGCACTTTGCTCAGTATCCGTCCCACCCTGGGACGAATTCAAATTGGGATCCGTCCCACCCAGGGATGAATTCTGAATTCGCTCTGGGGTAGGACGAATTCCAGGTTCAACGGGAAAAAAGAGAAATTGCACCAAATGGCAGCCGAGGACAGTCAATTAATGCCTCCTGCCTTGCATGCGCGTGTAGGTGGGCAGATTGGACGTTAGAGGACTGTCACAAGGGCAGTCATGGAAGCCCAAGTCAGGGAGGACTTTCCTCCCTCATGGGAAGGCATGACTGCCACATGGCGCTCATGCATGCCCCTCCAAAGAGACCCCCTGGGTCTATAAAATGGTGAACTTTCTCACCCAAAAGAGGACGAGGTTGGAAGCATTTTCAAGCAACGAAGTGCTGCCAAATTTGATACCACGCTTTTACCTTTTGATTCACCTCTTCCACATCCTTGATCTCTTTCGCAAGGGAGGTCATTGGGTGGTTATTGGAAGTGTGAATCCGGATCCAAAACCCGACATTTGACCACATTGATCTACCAATTCGCCGACAACCCATTACAAGAGATTTTGGGCCCATCCCAAGTGGATTGGTGCCGAAATCGAGTTCCAACGGTGGGCGGCCTCGCCGGGCGCCCCGCACTCCTGCGAGCCTAATCTTCTTTTTTAAGAACGATTGGGAATTCATGGCAGATTGTTCTTTTGTCATTTGTTTATTTTGCATTCCATTTTATGCTGTTTAAATAGCTTGTAATTCCGATTTCATAATGCTTTGATCAAATCTTATCATGTTTTGTCGCTTTTGTTGTCCTCACTAACTTGCAGGTAGCAACGTCAAATTCCCATTGATGGAGGTCAAATTGGGGAAATCTGACCATCTGGGTCTTCCCAAAATGCCCCCAATTAGCTAACCCCTAAGTTTGCAGGTCTTTTGGAGCTCCCGAGATGCGACATTTGGGCAGCATCACTTCGGCGCTTTGTCGCAGGCGAATTCGTCCTACCCCGGGACGAATTACAGTCGAATTCGTCCCGCCCAGGAGCGAATTCGAATCGGCGGCGAATTGTCCGACTGTTTTGATGGCAGTGGCCCTCTGGTAATGTTCCCTGGTTCCTGTCAAATTTGCAGGTTGTTTAGAATCGGTTTATTTATCGTTGTAATCAATCTTTTGCATGCATCTTCCATTGTTTTTAGAGAACAAACGTTTCATCTTTGCAACAGGTGCTACTAACGATTTTGTTGTTTCTTTGAATGCAGGAGGAGCAGCAAGGATCAAGGATTCATTCACACCAGTGGCGGCAACACTTTGGCCCGCCCATTTTGCATGTGGGCACGCGGAAGAGAGATGACTTTCCATTGATGTGACCAAGAGACAAGTTTGATGCTCCTCTCCCCTAAAAAGGGAGGAAGCGAATTGTAACCGAATTTGAAATACATCAATAAAAGAAGAGGGTTGTTTCGTTCCATTTGGGTTCCAATTTGTCTATGCTTTCTCCATTTTACGCATTTCTAATTTGTAGCATCAAGTTTAGTTTCGTTCTTGCATCGTGTTTGGAGTTTTCCCTTTTTGTTTCCGGAATCTCGTGCTTTCAAAAGGGAGTATTCCTTCACCAATGTACACAAAGGAACCAAAACAAGGAGAGTCACTTATGATGAAGAGGGTATTGTTAAAACCCACAAAGGAGGTGCATGAACCTATGCAAAGGTGTTTATTTAGAATTATTTGTAAATCAAGAGGCAAGTGTTGTAATGTCATTGTTGATAGTAGGAGTACAAACAATTTAGTTTTTATAGAGATGGTAGAAAATATTGGGATGAAGATAATTCAATATCCAAATCCATACGTAGTCTCATGGTTGTAAAAGGAACATCAAATTTTGGTAACTAAACAATGTATGGTGAACTTTCAAATTGGTTCTTACAAGGATGAGATACTATGTGATGTTATGCCTATAGATGCTTGTCATGTCTTGTTGAGAAGGCCATGGTAGTTATCTAAAAATGTAGTGCATGATGTTAGGGCGAACACCTAAACTATAAAAAAATATAGCAAGGAGTACACAATAAGTCCATTAAAGGACAAAGAAGAAAACATGGACAACAATCGTATAGGGTGCCTGAGCATAGAAAAATAATTCTTATTGGGGTATGAAATAAAGTTGAAGGAAGAAAGGGTGATTTTGAGTGCAGGTGTAAAACAAGTGGAGGTAAAGGTAAAATAAGAGAATAAGTACGGGAAATAGGTCGTTGACCCAAGTCACCAATAGTAGTGACAATGAAGATGATAATATAGCAATTCCTACTGTAGATAAAGAGAAAGATAAATAAAAAAAAGAAACAAAGATATAGGATAGCAAGACACATGTCATCATGTCATTTAGTGTTACATTGACCATGAAAAAGACCATTTTTATTGAGTTGATAGTAACAATGGTACCATAAAATATTGTGAAGGACACTGTAATAATGTGTGGTATTTTAATAATGATGATAGATATTAGAGTGGGGATGAAGTATTTGGGTGCTTTAAAAGGTAGAACAAAGATATTGGTTCCAAGTGAATGATAAAATTGGGATATTATGGAAAAGGATTAGGAATATATGGGAAATATGTGAAAATATCCATATTACAAGAAATAATTCCATGGAGCGAAGGCCTTGGATATGTAGGTAAAGTAAAAATTAATGAGACTAAATTTATGAGAAGAAAAATCAATATAGGGGATGAAGGTCCTAGGATGGGTTATTGTAGTTAGAATATCTAGACATATAACAACTAGATGTTAGAACCTACATCCTTGTGAGATTTTTGGCAGATGTAATCACTCCAATAAAAGGTGTTCGTACCAAAAAAAAGTAGCCAATAAAATACATGTTGATTATGGTTGGATGGATGTCATGGTATAGGATAAGTTAAAATGAATGATGAGCACATTATATAAGAGGAGGTTTTTTTCTCAGATGAAGACAATGACACAACAATAAATGGGACCTTCTAAAGATAACCAACCTAGAATGGTAATATCCTAGAACAAGAATTCATTTTCATGAGCTAGAGCTCATGGAACATTTATTTTTACCTAGTGAGTATGATGTAAGAGCATCTAAAATTATTAATTCCATTGCATTAAGGTTGAATTAAATTATGCCTAACCTAGGTGTTGTAGGTGAGTTGGAGAGGAGAGGGCAATCCTCCAAGGGAGGTCCCAGGTTCAAATCTCCACCCTACCAAAAATTTGAATTGGGTATCCAAAATCCAATTGATAATGTTGGTGTGGGCAGGTTCGGGTGTTTCTTCCGAGTGAATTTGATGGTGTATAATCCCCTGTTCGTGGTCTCTCATACCAAGGCAGCCCCATAAGGGGTTTTTTGCTTAAAAAAAAATTAAATTAAATTATGCCTAAAATGGTTATGAGTAAGAAGTTTAGTTTACATTTTGGTAACTATCGCCATGTATAAGAAACATATATAGGAGGGAAGAGGAAGTCTATGAGAAAAAAATGGAAATGCATGGATGAGGAAGAGTCAAATATGGAGAAGAAATGACACACATATAGGAGAATAGAAAAAAAGGAAAGAGATGAAAGGGAAGGGAGGCATGTCTAAAACAACTTGAAAGAGAGTCTTGGAAGAGACATAACGATTGATAGATAGAGAGAGCAATAGATATAGGATGGATGTTGAGTGTCTACCAATATAGTGGTAAAGTATATTTTTGTAATGGTTATTTTAGAAATTGATTAACACCAATATTCCATTTCAAGTTATATTAACACCAATATTTTATTTTACCAATTTTAATCCTATAATACAATGGAAATAGTTGTATACTACATGTTTTCCTATAAATAATGAGTTCATAAAATAAATGATGTCATACAACTTATATTTATGATACAATTGGAGGGAAGAAAGTAGAGAGGGGAGGGCTCTGGTCCCTCCCCTGCTCCCCCTCCCATGGCTCCTGGTTCCTGCCCAGTCCCTGGCTCAACCCAGGTCATCCCTCCCGGGGAGTGGTTGTTTGCAGATGATCTCCTGGAGGGAGATCCTTCTCCACTATCTGCGCCCCTCCCGGCCGGCTAGGGTTTCCTTGGTTGTTTTTTTGGACTGGTGCTTCCCAGGGATCCCTATTTGGTTGGGGATCCCTTCCCTTTTTCCCTCAGGCTTCCCCCTGGGGTTTTTTGCAGGTTATTCGCGTGGATCTGGTCCCCTGTGTTTCTCGGTGCGGTGGAGGTGATGGTTTAGGGTTTGGACAACTTCCCACTATTTTGGTTCCTAAGGATCCCATCCCTGTGACTGGTTCCTCTTCCCGCTCGAGATTCCTAGTCCCTAGATCCCTGGTCCCTTAACCTGCTATTTCTTTTTGTTTTGCCGGGACGGGATCCTCTTCTTTTTTCTCGGGGCGGGTTCATCGTGGTGCAGCTCTCTGGTCGCTTCCCGATGGGCTGGATTCTCTCTGTGCTGGCTGTCGACTTCCTGCAGGATGGCTCTCGCTGAACGATATGTTTTCCCGATGGGCGGGATGGTTTCTCCACAGGGCGGGATCCGCAAAATTCATCGGTTTTCCCGCGAGGTGGGATCCTTTATTTTCTGCTGGTTTCTCAGATGGTGAGATTTCCCTACTGCATCCCGCTAGGCGGGACTGTTTGTGGTGGTTTTTACTGCTTCCCGCGAGGCGGGATTTTATTGTAACGGTTTTTCTTTGCTTCTCGTCGGGCGGGATCTTCTCGATGGTGGTTTTTGGCTACTCCCCGCTAGGCGGGATCTCCAAAACTACTTTCTTTCTTATTTGTTTGTTTCCCGTTGAGAGGGATTGTTTCATGCTTACTGTTACCGCTGGGCGGGATTTCTATTTTGGTGTTCAGTTTCAAGGGATTGATGCCCTAGGCCCATTGCTTATGTAATCAGGTTTTGGGATCCTTGTTAAAACCCACTGTAAATACAAACACTACTTACCAAATATTTATCATACAATTAATCCTATGGGACAATCAAGCATTGCTATACAATTAGACTATCGTACAACAAATGTGACTATACAAATAAAAGTTGTTATATAATAGGGAGGACATTTTCCTACAAGGACTACAAAGGTGCCATCATAATACATTGTCATATCTTAGAATACCTAAAACTCATCTTATCATATTGAAACTTTTTTATTGCACATGTGATTATCATGTGTCTTAAGGTCATGGAGAGATAGGAAACTTGTTCTTCTTGAGAATACCATCCATAGGAGGATTCCCTTCTCTAGTATGAATTAGTTACTCTCACAAAGATAAATTTTACAATGTTGTGACATGCCATAAATCTAAAATATTTTCTCTAACTAGTGTAACTCATATAGGATGACATGTTGTTATCACAAAAATAAAATTTAAAGACCACAAAAAAAAATTAGTACTCTTTTTGCTCTTGATAATTAAGGGATTTCATTCATGATGGATAAAAAATTCTTTCACATAGTTCATTCCAAGGTTGTAGTTCTCATTTTGTATCTAAAACATAGTTTACCTTTCATATTGTACAAATTTGTAGTTAGTGAATATGCATAATTTTAAATTGCATTTCAAGTATTAGATACACATAGCTTTGATAGTGATGTTAAGCTTTATCATAAATCTTGGTAATAAATTGGTTGAAAATTCATTGCATATGTTTATGCACTTGTCATTGAATGTTATGCAAATTTCAAGGGATCTATGTTAAAATTATTGTGTATTGTATTATAAGGTTAACTTCTATTTTAGGTTACAATAACATGTATATTATCAAAGACTTGACATTCTATTTTGGGATCCTAACAACTTTGTATTGTGTACAAATAATGGAGTTACATGTATATGTATGTATGTGAGAGACTAAATAATATATTAAATTTATATTTTAATAGAAGAAGTTGGATTATATTTAAACAACTAGTCATTTACACTTGTGAATCTCCACTTATTATTTTATCCATCAAATGATTAGACTAAAATTTTAAAGCAATATTAAAATACTAGAAATTTTTTGTTAAATACCTTTATCTAGTGTGGTCACCCTTTACAATGTGCCTTCTCTTGTTTGATGCAACTATAGAGTGTACATATAAGGTTTATCAAGTGTTTCTTACTCAAAGAAAAACTAAAAATTTTATTATTATGTTAAAGGAGGAAATGGTTGTTGGCGTTTGAAGTAAAAGATAACACTTCAAGGGTTGAATTAAGTTGGAAAATACTATACTATAGAGAATCAATTTAAACTGGGAGATACTTATTTATTTTATTTGAAAGATACTTTGAAATTTTTATTTCTAGTCAAAATATCGAAAGCCTAGTACAAGGTAGAGCATAAATTTAGACTCGATTGGCAAGGGTGGTGTACTTTGGAAAAACCATGAATTTTTGTTGATGTCTTAAAATTTTAGGAACAATTTTTAGATATATTACACTTTACATTATTATATGGTATTTATTGCAGAAATAAATATATGAAGAATGAGATACAAAAATTATGGGAAAATATAGCCCTAACTAACTAGTTCCATAGAATAAATATCAACATCTCATTTTACAAGGTTTGCAAGTTATAAATACTTTTGTAATTTTGTTTTTTTAACAACAAATATTTGTGTATGTGTGCATGCATGTTAATTGTTTTTTAAATGAAAAAGATAGAGAAATTATAAATTGGATGGCAAATAAATTTTTAGATACAAACTTATTTATCTTTATAAGACTTACATTTTTTGGAAAGTTTCTCTTCTCATAAACTTTTCTTTTTGGCAAGTCTTGTCAATTGTTACATGGATGACAAAGGCAGCTTAATAATTTTATGATTTTGAAGTTGGTACACATGAAACTCAATTTTAATAGTATTTTATTTTTGTTTCTAGTAGCATGGACTTTAATCTTTATTTTTTTTGTTTGTTTTTCTTTGTTAAAAAATATAAATTATTTTAATTTTTTAACTAAGAAATATCCTCGATATATTTGGATCAACTAGGTAGAAATTAAAATGGTGTGACAATGGAAATAATAAAAATATAAATTTTATGATAATAAATGTTATTTAATATCTACTATAACATATTTAGAATTTTATACTAGTATTTACTTTAAATATTTAAGATATATTATTCTTTTATAATATGGAAATTTTAATATACTAAACTTGGCATTTCATTTTACTATACAATATTTCATTTTTGGAAAATTAAATAATTATAACCCATGGAATTTAGGGTCAAGTAGTAGGGATATATAACTTTCATATAAACCAAATTTCCAATTCCATTAGTAGATTTTAAAATTTAATTAAATTGGATGACATCAAATGGTGCAAAATGTGGGTTCTTTATACACAAATCCAAGTTTAAATATTTTCAATCCTATATGATCCTTTGAAAAAATTGAATAGATTTATTGATTACAAATATTTTAATTAATATTAAGTAGAAAATGTTGAAAGTGATTACTGATTTGACTCTTATAAACATAGATTCATCATTGATAATACACCATTTGCAAGTAATGTAAATTTTAATATACTTCATGAATTGTATGTAAGTTGTTTGAATATAAAATTAATATTTAAACAAATTATCTATTCAAAGTATTATAAAATTTTGGTTTCTCCATTAAAATGTATTTATTGATTAAAATTGTTATAATATTAAATCCAATAAGCAATATATCTAGAAAGTCACTCCTAGAAGTTGTACAAGACCAGAATTTAATGAAGATTTTATGCATGTGATAGGCTATAAACTTTAAAATTCTACCTTCTTACATAGACTTATTTCTAGAATTATGAAAGCAATTGAAGGCTAGAATTAGGTACATTCAAATAAATACATAAGAATTATCATTTTGAAATATTGTTTTAGTTGTTCTATTTGTTAGTATGATCGTTAAGGATTTAAGAAACACTTTTTCTTGATAGAATATGATAGTTTGTAATTGATTATTTATGTGAGGTGACTTTTATTTTGAGTCTTTTCTCATGGATAATAAATATAAAACCAATTATCCAATGTATCTTTTGAGATTGAAGTTATTTATGTTATTTTTATATATTTCTTATTCCATACCCAATGTTTTAAATTGGTTATATGGATCTAAAATAGGACCCATTTTTTATGATCCATATTCTTGTGGGATTATAACAAGTCATATAATTAGGATATGACTTGTCATAGACGTTTCCATCATGATTGTGATTTTAAACTTGATTCATGCTTATGATTGTATCTTGTTTGTCATTATTCCATACTATGTTAGACATTGGATAATTTAGTTTAATTTAAAAACTTTTCTATTATATATGTTTTTAATCTCTTCTAGTGATCTTATATATTTTTTACATACTATTGTGAGGTTTTTAGATATCCTAGGGATAATAATCATGAATAATAACTAAATTATTATTCTATTACGTCACATGTAGGAGTCTTATTTAAATTATTTTTGTGAATCCTTATTTTCTAACATATTTAAACTTTATTATACATAGAAATAGATAAACTAGTCTTTATATTTGCAATACAACTTATTTGATAATGTTTTTAATCATTTAATATCATATAATGATTGGAACTGCTTAAGCATTACATAGGGGTTAAATAAGACTTGGCATGGACATGATAAGCACAATAGCTAAACAAACTAATTAATTTATTAGCCTCACAAAGCCCATATATTTAAGATAATGTCATACATGAGAGATTAATAGCATATTTTTAGCCAGGCTTAAATATGAATAATTGCCACATGAGAAACAACATATTATGCTATAGAAATGGTACAATGGATATTCTATATGGTGAACTACATAAACCAACTATAAATATGATCTAAAGAGTTGAATAATATCTTCTAACCTGGTTCATATTAATATTTCTCTGTTAGTGGTTGATTCAAGTTACACTTTTGGTATATTATTTAGAATGATATATGTCATATATTTCAAGGTAAAAAAATTATTGTTTGTATATGAAAGCACGAGATTCCGGTCAAAAGAAACACCAAGTGCGATTGCATTCAAAATTAAGCACGCCTAAGTCCTAGGAATGTACATTGCATGAAACGGAAAAGAGACATGTTGTAAGAGACGCAATCAGATAAAGAAAAACAACCCTTTCATTAATTTCTTTCGATCTCTATTACAATAATGCCTCCTCCCTTTTCAGGGGCTAGGAGCGCAAATAAGGTTTGATTACAATCTCTGAATGGTTCCTCCTTCCGCGTGCCCATGATTGCACTGGGTGGGCTAATATGATGCCGTCGCTGATGTTGATGGGTTCTTCGCCTCTGCTGCTTCTCCTGCAAACAAAGAAATGATCAAGACGTTAGTAGAACCTATTGCAAATGAAAAGCATTCTCTCTCTAAAACTAACAAAATATGCATACGAATATTTGCCCGAAACCATGAAAACAGTGAATCCAAATTGCTTCAAAATCTGACAGAAGGTAAGAACAGTCACCAGAAGGCCACTGCCACTGAGGCAGCTGGCCAATTCACCTTAAACTAGAATTCGTCCCTGGGCAGGACGAATTCTGACTGTAATTTGTCCCTGGGTGGGACGAATTCTTCTGAATAGGAGAAATCAACCTGCTGCTGCTCCAATGTCGGATCCCGGGACCTGCAAAACTCCTGAAAATAGGGGGGTTAGGTAATTGGGGCCATTTTGGGACCACCCAGATGGTCAGATTTTCCCAATTTGGCCTCCTTCCTTGGGAATTTAACCTTGACACCTACAAGTTAGCGAAACGATAAAGCAATACAAAACACCCTAAACTCTGACCAAAAGCTACAAAATTGCAATTATAGACTAATCAGACCTAGTAACACGGAATGCAATCTAAAAATTAATCTAAAGTGCTCAAAAACCGAAATTAGAATTTGGGGGTGCGGGGGTGCCCAAGTGGGCCTCCCACCGTTGGCCCTCGATTTTGGAGCCAATCCACCAAGGATGGGCCCAAAACCTTTTAGGATTGGGGGGTCGGCGAATTGGTAGGTTCGGATGTCCATGCGTCGGATTTGAGTAAGGTTCGAGCTTCCAAATGCCACCCAACAACCTCCCTTGCAAAAGAGATTGATGGATGTAGGAAGGTGAACAAAGGGGGATGCAAGTGAGTCTTCAGTTCGGCGAAGACTTCGTTGCTTGAACACTCCTTCCACCTGCATATCTTGGGTGAGAAAAGTCCCACCTTTTATAGACCCAAGGGGTCTCTTTTGGGAGGGAAGCACAAAAGCCAAGTGTTGGCCATGGGCGCCATGTGGAAGTCTTGTCTTCCCATGAGGGAGGGGAGTCCTTCACTGACTTGAACTTTGATAAATGCTTCTTGTAACAGTCCTCTAACGACCCCTCTGTCCACTTACATATGCATGCAAGGTAGGAGCCCTTAACCGATCGTTACGGGCTGCCACTTGGCACCATTTGCCCTTTTGCCCGTTGCTTAGAATTCGTCCCACCCAGGGACGGATTCGAGAATTCGTCTGGGGTGGGACAGATTCTATTTTGAATTCGTCCCCGGGTGAGACGAATATCGGGCAAAGTGCCCAAGTGTGCCAAATTGCTCCTTGACCTTACAAAATTGCTATGAAAGTGGTTAAGACCACTGTTTGACCTTTGAGGGCTGCCCTGGGGGTTGTGTTTGTCAAAGCGATCAGTGTTTGCAGTCACATAATCGGATTGGTGCTGTTTTGGTGTCTACAATATATTTTTAATTGTCATGCATCATTACAATCATCTCAATATAAGATCTTTGTTTGAGAGTCATATAAAGGGGAATTAAAAAATGTGAGATATGGAAACAAGGATTAATACATACTTGAATTATTGTATAGGGGGAAAATAAACCACCATGGATGATTATCAACAGATCTTTTGGGATCCGAGGTAACCACAAGGTTATAGTTTCTCTACATTTAGGGGCTAGGGGATCGAAGGGTTCACTAGGATTGGTTTAAGGACTTACTCTAAGTTTGGGATGGAATGTTTAATGTGTCTATTGATTAGGTACCTAAGAATGGTCTTGAATAAGGTCTAAGATAGAAATAAAAGAACAATAATGTAGGGCAAACAAAAATGCAATCAAACAAGGAGTTATTCCTAGAATGATTCTTAGTTTCAATAAGAAACACTTTTTTATATTTTATTTTTCATAATTTTAGCTATTTGAGACACATAATAAACAACCTAAAATATCTATCAAAAAACTTACTTGATCAGGCAGTTGAAACTAGCTAAATTTTCACTTCAAATTTTATGACTATGAATTTGATCAAATTTGAAAATCAACAACAAAAACTTGGAAAAATTGATTAGTATTTGGAATCCTACTTAAGCCACTATATGAATTATTGGAGGTGTAGCAATCATACCCCATTGGTCCTTTTAGCTGATCATTCAAAAATAAAAATGATTATTGACGTTTGGAAATAAGAAAAACAAAGCATGGAATAAAGTGTAGATAAATTGAATACAATGGAAAATAGGCATGCAATAGATAATATAGGGTTTTGGAAATAAAATTTTGACCCCAAGCTATTGTGACTGAATTTGTACCCCATAATTACCAAGTGTGAATTTGAAAACAAAGAATAAAATGAAAAAACCATGGTTTCACCAAATTCACACCCTATGCAAAACATAATGAAAAACTAATAATTATTGATTTAAATAAATAAAAATACACAAAAGGAATGTGATAAGTCTATGGAAGAAGTAAGATTAAAGGCAATAACCAAGATGGAATACCTTTTATCCTTATATAGAAGAAAAATGATGTACACCTATCGTCAAGGCTCCTCCACTTACTCACCCAAAAGTAGTCAATCACAACAACCACAAAAGCAAAGTAACAATATAGCATTCCAAAAGCACTTGAGATAGATTAGACCACTTGTCAACGTCTCTTATTTTCTTAAAAAATGAGTTCAATCCTTTTATTTATATGAGGTTTGATGGTCTTTAGAAAATAAAATAAAAAACAACCTTGTCCAAGAGTCGATGTCATAGTGGTTGGCCAAAAACTTGGGATTTTTAAGACAAAAAATCTTTTTTTTTTTAATTCATGCCCCATCTTGGACAACAATAAATTTGGAAGGGCTAGGATAAAAAGCAAATTAATATAGGGAAAAGAATATTAATCTTTCACTTAGAAACTTTGAGTGACTTCTTAGGGATCTAATGGGAAAACGACTAATTTTTATTTGTCAATTTAAATATGAATAATCACCAAATGAGAAGCAACGTATTATGATATAGAAATGGTACAATGGATATTATAGAAGGTGAACTACTTAAAACAACTATAAATATGATCTAAAGAGTTGAATAATATCTTCTAATTTGGTTCACATCAATATTTCTCTTCTAGTGGCTGAGTCAAGTTACACTTTCAGTATGTTATTTAGAAGGATATATGTCATATAGTTCAAGTTAGAAAAAGTAGTGGTGTTATATTTCACACTTCTATGTATTTATATAATAATGGTATAATTATTATGCATCATTACACTTATCTCAATATAATTATAACTTTGTTCGAGATTCATATAAAGGGGAATTAAGAAATACAAGATATGGAAATAAGGTTTAATACACATTTGAATTATTAAGAGCTTTAAAGTGTACAAGTGGATACTAACTAATTTGTGCATGTTTATGATTGATACACATAGGAAGGAGTGGATCAACAAATAAAACAACAATGCTAGAAATTTTAATACATAATGTGTCTATATTGTTGATAATATGACAAATGGAATTATGAAGTAATACATTCTATAGGATGTCATCAAAGTCTATATATTATTGTAAAATTCCAAGAAATTAAATTCTAATAGCCATGGTTAATCTAAAAAATAAATAAACATAAGATATATGAAGGTATATCAAAATATGGAGGTGGACATTATGGCTTCTAATATCAAAAATCTAGATAAACTAGTGTAATAACAAGAGTGACTACCAATTTATGGTATTAATGAAGATGATACATAATGCATTTTTACATTTATTAATGTAATATCATCCTTGACGATAATCATAATCATTTCATGCATGATTAATTTTAATTAATACATGAGGAACCTTTCAACCTTGATTTATTTATAGAAAATTATTATCTCCTATCAGGATATTGTTGTGCTAAAGGGACAACTTATAATAATTTAAAAATAAAAATTCAAAATTTGTTTAAAATTAAAGTTAAAATAGACTTGAATAAATTTTGAAAAGTAATGATGATTTCATAAGTTCAATATTTTTTAGTTATTATCATTACATGTGATATTATATTAAAAACATGACATTCAACATTTGAAATTCAAAAAGCTTTATATTAATAAGGAGTTCCATTAGTTTACAAGAAATAAGAGTAAAATAGTAAACAAGCTCTCCACTAATGATGATGCATTAAAACAATAATAAAATTAAAATGCAAATCCCAAGTATACTTTTATAATAAATACACTCAAAAGAAAATATTATCCACATATTATCATGGTTACATCTATATTTGGTAGAGATTTGTCTTGATGCACTTTGTATTACAATATGCGAATGATGTGACTTACTAAAACTATTGATTATTAGTTTAACATGTGATTTTTATCTAAATTTTGAGTGATGGAAATATTTTCCATGTTAAATGCCACAAAATCTAGTAAAAGATAAATATTGAGATCTAAATAAAAAATTATTAGGATTCCTTACATTCACAATTTTCACAAGATACTAATGTTTGGATGGGCTCAAGAAATAACATTTCCAACCTAATGAAAAGCATAGATGCAGGTCTTACGTTACTTTTAAATTATAGTGCATAAATCATTGTGTTGAATTATAATGAGATCTTGTAGGGGGTTTTACTTTCAATATCATATTCATCAACTTTTTTCTAGATAATTAAAATAAATATTTATAATTAGTTAATTTTAATCGAAAAACCATTATCTTATAATTTAAAGAAGAAAATAACACGATTCTTACCTTTTTCAAAAGATAATACAATATATAAAATTTTCTAAGACATATTCAATCCTATGAAAATCCCCTAAAACATGTCGAGAGGTAAATAAATCCTATAAGATTATAAATAGAATAAATACATGATAAATAACATTTTGTTCTTAGATCATCTAGAATATATTGATTAATGGTTTTTGCTTATTTTCATAAATGAAAAAACATATGAACACTTAGTGAAACTATTATCCCTTACTATTCTTAAGATATAAGCATAGAGATTATAATTTTTTTTTTTGCGTTGAATAAGGCAATACCATATATTACTAAATTTATAAATCAAAATACACTTTTTATAGTTTAGGATTTACACTTGATATTTCACAAGATACCAAGAAGAATAAAATAATCCCATAAAATATCCCCACCTTATAACTTTAATAAGTATCAAAGTTTTAATGCTAATATTATCACTTGGAGTCTACATGTGTATTAAACATAATGTTTAATATGTATTTGATTTGTATAAGTAATTAAAAAATAATAATTTATAAGAATATATTGGTTTTACAAAAATTTGAAAATTCTATAGACAATAAGCCATGAAAAGTGATAATGGAAGACCACCATAAATATTGGTTAAATATGAAATGTAGTATGTAAAACTAATAAAACATATCAAATATTGGGTTTTTATGTTTTTCAATGATTTCCATATAATTAATTATAAAGGATTCTTAAATTTTATCTATATGCTTACTTCATATAGTTCTACCTTGGAATTAGATGTTGATATATTTTTTCTCTTATGAATATAATAAAAAAATAAAAATTATGAACTATGAGTGCCTAAAGTGTATCTTAGTTAAATTTATGGTTTTTTTTTGTTGAAAAGTGACTTTATATTATTTAAAAGAATAATAAGAATACACTATTCACAAAAAATTGGTATGAAAGCACACTCCAATAAGCCTATGCCATGGGTCTCAACCAAAAGAAATTCGTAAAAGAAGCAACAACCTGTTAGAAATCATGTAGCAACAAGTATGGAACTGGTAAAAGGGGATCTTTATCTATGGGATCACCCCACCTAGCCTATGGGTTGGGCTCCTCAAAAATAGGTTCTCATCTAGACTCGTCACTTTATTGTTGAAATTTGCTTGCTCAACTGGAGTATCCTTTGACATTCTCAATGGAGCAATTGTTAGGTTGGCCTATCCAAAAGAAGAGGGTTGTAGTTCTCTAGAACTCTAATTTTTAAATTGGGAGGGGTGGGTTGGGGAATGTGACCAACCTCTAGTTTTACAATCCTAGGGTTTGGGACTATGTGAAGCTTAGGCACTTGGCTATGAGCCCACTTTTGTTTTCTTAGAGCAGGTTGACTCCTTTGGGAAGGAGAGGAGGGTGAGATTCAAACCACCACAAATCGAGCATCGGCTCAATGATCTAGCAAAGACTTTAATTATTGAATCTCATGAGACACCTTATTGGCTTGAACTTGGATCTATAGTAAAACATTAGAGTAAATAATAGCTTTTGCATAAGTACAAAAATTCGTAGGTGTTTTTATATTAGGAAAATAATATTACTTTAATTTTTCTAAGTATCAAATAAAATATCTACTCTAAATATATGCTAGATCTAATCAATGCTTACAATCATGTTGGTCCTATATTTAAGAAGAATCATGTTCCAAGAGAATAATTGGGGCCTAAAGGGTCTATATAGGTCATGGATATAGGTCCATATTGTTGTTTAGGATTATTCACCCCAAGTGGATCATGCTTTCCCTACTGCATAAACCTTAAAAAATAAGACACCAAATAAAATAAGTCAATTTTAGCTCTAGAACTACATCCCAGACAATGTGAAATCATTGTTGTCAACCCTTGTTGGAGAATTGAATTCTCCACCTTGAATTGAGCTTGGGTACCATGGGAAAGTGGGGTGAAAGCAATTATTAACCTTTATATTGTTTATAGTTCTTAAAAGGAGTGTAGAATTACCATTTCTAATATTTCCACCAAGAACAAGTACTCCAACTCTAATTTTCTGAAGCATATCATAGAATATTAAATCCTTAACCACATGAAAGGTTTCTTTATCCTTCTCTAAAAAGTTAAATTAATACTTGGATTTTATCTTTGATATAACTATCACAATTTATTTATTAAATAACTAAATATTTTATACTTTACGCAGAAACTATAAATCTTTAAATAGAAGTCTAATTCACAATTCATTTATTAAATATCTAAATATTTTAGGTTTTCCTTTAATAGCGGAGAGTGCAAAATTTTAAATAGAAGTCTAATTAAAATCCTTTAGGGTAGGATATTGAAAATAAATACCCATGTCAATGAAAGCCCATAACCTTTGCAACAACACTGTCCCACAAGTAATGCCTTTAATTTTAAACAAAACCATTTTTTTTTTTTATTATTACAACTTATTAAAAACTTCTCTCGCCATAAAACATGTAACATCGTATACTAGTCTTCTTGGTGGCATAAAATGTATACTGATAATACGACATTGTTTCTTGCCACATATTGACATCCCATTCCTCTTACCAAACGATTCGTATGACGAGGCAAGGCAAAGCAAAGTCTCGAAAAACACCGGTTACTACAAGCTTAGTTATCAAGGTCTTGGACGTTCCTTTTCGAGTTCGACGTTTTAAGTTCAAAAAAAAAATTCTACATGTTAAAAATTTGAAATATAATTTTACATAAAATTCGATTATTACAAATATATATATATATATATATATATATATATATATATATATATTTTTTTTTCTTAAATAATTTTATTTTTATTTTTATATAAAATTTTAAAATCAAGGATACAAAATTATAATATTACAATATTTGATTTTAATTTTTTTCCAAAAATATATTTTAAAAGATTTTAAAAAATATAAACATTTTTATAAATTTATTTAAATATAGCAATTTTTTAACAAATACTAAAATAAAAATAATAATAGTCCAAAGATGATATCAATTGAAAAGATTGATTAAATATGTGAAAGATATCAACTGTTAGAGATCAATAAATGGTATGGTTTTATTCTTTTGAGATGATTGGAAGGAGCACCACCCCTACCGGGGATTATGTACAAACCAGTGCTACTTCGTCTTTCATAAAAGAGTTTTTTTTTATAATTGTAGTCCAAAGATGTGAAAGATATCAACGGTAAGATTTATTTTATGTTTAAAATAGGAAGAAAGAAACCAAAATCAAACTCCCCTATAATTTAAATAATCACAATAATTACAATACTATTTTTATTATTTTTTATATGTTTATTCAATCTTAATGGTTAGGGTTTGATGTCATGGAAAACGACCGGTTTGGGTGGGTTTTTTGTGCGTTACCTGCTATTTCTCAAGGAAACATCTAAAGCTTTTATAAATGGTTGATATTTTTAGTAATTTTTTAACTGTAAACTGTAAACGACTGATTTTAAAGTTTTTTTTAATGTTTTTTAAGTTAAGTTTTTAAAAAAAAAATTGAATTTAATTTTTTTAAAGTAAAATTCGACCAAATTCATAACTAAGACTTTTCAAAATTCTGAGAAGGTTATTAGAGTTTGCATATTAAACCATCATGCAATAAACCCATTGTACATTGTATAATAAACTAAATTCCAGTCGGAAAGAACTAGCGGCACAGCTATCCTATTTTTAGAAATTTATCGACCGTCTAACATATCCCGTAATGACCGTTTTTAAAGTATTCAGTCGCAGGAGACAACCATAGCGCCACCGAACTTTGAAAAAAATTAATTAAAATTTTCAGATTAAAACAAGCGATTTAAGTGAAGCTTCAGGCACACACTAAAAATTAAAAATTAGCATAGCCTTCTGCCTTGGACACTAAAAATTAAATTAAAGTAGCGACGCAGCATTGGGCAGTGGCCACACCAAAGAAAGCTAGAGGCACAGGTCTATACTTAGACACGTTCTTGGCCAACCTTGGAAAGTCTAGCAGATGTCAAGCCTTCTGCATACTTGGCGTCACCTTGAGGAATAACAGGTGGTTTATTAGTGTTAGAAATATTAACCCAGATTTCATGCTTCAGTCGGACTGCGCTTCGAACTTGGGCGAAGTCGGATTGCGCTCGCGCAGTCAGGGATCCCGGCAAAAGTTTGACATGACGTTGCACCTACCCTCTGACAGATGTGACGTCTGACAGATCCGATCGCCGCAGAAGTTAATGCCAGTTTGGCGATTTAATGTCAGTTCGGCGATTGGTCAGAAACCCTAGTTGAGGGTCTGTCAGAACCTGTCAGAGGACAACCCTATCTTCCTCTCCCTGCGGCTATATAAGGCAGTTCGGGTCTTCAAACGAAAAGAGAGCATAGTGTGGAAAGAGAGCAAAGAAAGAGAGGAGAGCGGCAAGAAATTAGGAGAAACGACAGAGTAGGAGATGAGATCGTTTTAGTGAGCAGTGTGGCTCATCTGTTTAATGTTCGAGCAGCAGACTCGACATTTGTTTTTTGTCTCATTTTATCCTACAGCTTTAGTCTGCAGATGTTAGTTTTCCTCAGTTGAGGAATTTTTTAACCCTCATCTTATAAAAATAAAATTTGCTGTTGTTTAAGGCAATTGCAGGGTTTTTTAGTTATCTCTGTGTGCTAAAAATCTGTTGTTGTTCACTGTACAAATCACCTCAGAGCGATTTATTTTGGGTTCTATAAGTTTGAGCTCAGATCCGAGACATTGCTCTTAGTTTCGGTGTTTCTCTCCTCTCGTACATTTCTTGCTGAGCCAAGCAAGCCAACGTCGTAGCCGTGCAAGCCTTCGGATAGCAAAAGTTCTTAAGGGAAAAATTTGGCTAAGTCTGAAGTTGTCCACCCGACTGCGCAGCGAAGTCAAACTACGCTGCCTTTGACCAGCGTAGTCGGGCGTTGACCAAGTGCTTCCCGAACTTAGCAGTTTTCCCATGCGCAACCCAACTACGCATGTGCAATCCGACTGTGCACTTTCCTCGTGCACAACCCAACTGCGCATAAGTCCCTATGCACAACCTAACTACGCATAAGTCTTTGTGTGCAACCTGACTGCACAAAATTTGCTTACGCAGCCCTACGCAGCCTGATTGCATAGTTGTCAAAAGTGCAGCTTGTATTTAGCTGTGCAGTCCGACTTCGGGCCCTTCCACCCTGCGCCCTTCGCACTTCGCTCCCTCTCCCGACTTTGACAAATAAAAAATAAATTAAAATCTTCAAATTGGTATCAAAGCCACTGATCCCTTGATGCAGAGATCAAAGCAGAATGGCTTCCAGCAGCAACAACTTACAGTTGTAGATCCCACGCTTCAACAGGAAGAATTACGATTAATGGAGCATCCAGATGAAGATCATGTTCATATTTCAGGAGCTATGGGAGTTAGTCGAGAAAGACTACCCAAAAATGGCAGATGTAGAAGCACTGGTGCCCTCTCTCAAGCAGACAAGGACCTATTGAAAGAGAACACGAAGAAGGACCAGAAGGCCCTCTTCTACATCATGCAAGCGGTTGAGGAGTCCATCTTCCTACGGATTGCATCAACCACCAAGGCAAAGCAGGCCTGGGAGATTCTGGCCAGCTCATACCAGGGCACTAATAAAGTAAATTTGGTGAAGCTGTAGATGCTCAGGAGGGAGTTTGAAAATATATAGATGAGTGAGTCCGAGTCCATGAGTGATTTCTTCACTCGGATGACAAACATTATCAACCAAATGTGGTTGAACAGAGAAATTATGCAGAGCCAAAGAATCATGGAGAAAATTCTCAGAAGTCTTCCTACCAAGTTTTACTCGGTTGTGATAGCAATCGAAGAGTTGAGGGATCTGATAACCCTCTCAATAGATGAGCTCATGGGTTCATTGCAGACACATGAACAAACACTGAGTCGTTCATCTCAGACCTCTTTGGAGCAAGCATTCAGGGTTTAGGTCTCGTTTCGAGATAGTGGCAAATAAGATTCCCACTATGGTGCCTCTAGTTCTCATAGAGGAAGAGGTAGGGGCAGGCATGGGAAAGGCAATAAGCAAGGAGGATGATCAAACCCTAATGAAGGAGAGACAAACTATAATTTCCATTAGCAAGGTGGAAGAGGCGGTTCAAAAAATTAGCAAGCTAGATCTGGTCAGAAGAAGGACATGTCAAAGGTCCAGTGCTAGTTTTGCAAGAAGTTCGGCCATTACATCTCACAGTGCAGAAAACTGATGGCCAAGGAGAACCAGCAACAAGCCCATTACATGGATGAAACCAAAAATGCAGCAGGTGGAAATTTTTTGTTGACTTGCAACATTAAGGAGGAGTGCCAGAAGAATGTCTAGTATTTAGACAACGGGTGCAGCAACCACATGACAGGGAACAAGGAGATGTTCGCCCAACTGGATGAAACAGTCCGGTTTGAGGTGAAGATGGGGAACAACAAGGTTCCTATAATTGGGAAAGGAAAGATCCTCATCTGCACTAGGCACGACGAATAAAAGTAGATCTGTGACGTCTACTATGTGCCTGGGCTGAAGCACAACCTGCTGAGCATTGGATAGCTCATGCAGAAGGGACATACGGTCTAGTTCAAAGATGAAGCTTGGACCATCAGATACAAGTCGCATGGGAAGATTTCTATAGTGTCCATGATGAAGAATACAATATTTTTGCTACAGATTTAGAATGAATCATTGATGTCTATGAGTGTAGTTGTGAAAGATGGTACCTAGTTGTGGCATCTCAGATTTGGTCACTTGAACTTCAGTGGCCTGAATCAACTGCACAAGAAGTAGATGGTGAAGGGTTTACCCCTGATAAAGAGCAAAATCAAGTTTGTGAGGGTTTCTTAGTCAGAAAACAACATAGGGATTCGTTCCATTTTTGTCAGTATTGGAGAGCATCACAACCATTGGAGCTGGTGCACTTAGACATTTGCGGTCCGATGCAGACCAGCACATTTGCCAAAAACAAATACTTCTTAATGTTTATAGATGACTTCAGTGGGAAGACTTGGATCTATGCCATCAAGTTGAAGTCAAAAGCATTTTCCAGATTCTAGGAGTTCAAGGCTCTGATGGAGAAATAGAGAGGATATCAAATCAAGACTCTTAAGACAGATGACGAAGGTGAATTCCATAACTACTACAAGCAACATAGAATTCGAAGGCAGTTCACTGCCAGATACATGCTACAGCAGAATGGCGTAGCTGAGAGGAAGAACCAGACCTTCATGGAGATGGCACAAAGCATGATGAAGGCGAAGGGATTGTCGCACGAATTTTGGGCAGAGGCAGTAACATGTGCAGTCTACCTGCTGAACATATATGTCCCACCAAAAGCATGAAGGACAAAATCCCTCAAGAGGCCTGGAGCAGAGTGAAGCCAAGCGTGGCTCACTTGCATGTGTTCGGGTGCATTGCATATGCACATGTTCAAGAAGAGAAGTGACAGAAGTTGGATGATAGAGCTGAGAAGTGCATTTTCATAGGGTACAGTGAGCAGGCAAAGGCATATAGGTTATACAACCCTTTGACAAAGAAGTTCATCATCAACCGTGATGTGAAGTTTCTTGAAGATGAAGCCTGGAACTGGAAGTCAGATACTGGCCATTCAAAGCCAGCAGTAGTAGAGTTTGTTGAATTGGAAGAAGAAAGTGTGCAGCCACCTGCAACCTCCAGCAGTAGTAGCAATGCCAGTAGTAGCACAACCACTCCATATCGGTCGCCTCCATGTGCAAGTAAAATCCAAAACCTGGTGACACCAGCGATGACAAGGAGCTTGCAAGAAATCTACGAGGCAACCCAAACCCACGTAGATGAAGAGAACTCTGACTTTGCATTCTTTACTGAAGTTGATCTAGTAGAGTTTGAAGATGCAAGTTAGAATCAAAAGTGGGTGCAGGAAATGGACGAGGAGATTAAAGCCATTGAAAAGAATGATACATGGCAATTGATAGATCTTCCAGTAGGGAAGAAGACCATTGGGGTCAAGTGGGTCTATAAGACAAAGTTCAATGCCCAAGGAGATGTTGACAAGCATAAGGCCAGATTGGTGGTGAAGAGTTACAAGCATAAATCAGGCATCAATTACCATGAGGTTTATGCGCCTATAGCCCGACTTGACACAGTTAGGATGATCTTGGCATTGGCAGCCCAACAGGGTTGGAAGATGTACCAGATGGATGTCAAGTCAGCCTTCCTCAATGGAGTGTTGGAGAAAGAGATCTACATAGACCAGCCACCAGGTTACGAAATTGAAGGCCAGGAGGGCAAAGTCCTAAAGCTGAAGAAGGCCCTATACGGTTTGAAGCAGGCGCTCTGGGCTTGGTATAGCCAGAATGACAATTATTTTCAGCAAAATGGGTTTGCAAAATGCCCATATGAGCACACATTGTACATGAACACAAATGAAGCAGGTGAGCTCATTATCGTCTGCATGTATGTGGATGATTTAATTTATACTGGCAACAACAATGTCCTGTTCGACTAGTTCAGAATAGCCATGAAGAAGGAGTTCGAGATGACGAACTTAGGGATGATGAAGTATTTTCTCAGCATTAAAGTTGATCAATCGACAGATGGCATCTTCATTTCTCAGGGCAAGTATGCGAAGGATGTCCTAAAGCGGTTCAAGATGGAGGACAGCAAACCTGCCATCACACCTGTAGCCACAGGTTTGAAGCTGAGAAAGCTGGATTCAAGGAGGAATGTAGATCCAACGTTGTTCAAGAGGCTAGTTGGCAGTCTAATCAGCCGTTTTATGGAGACTTCGGAGGACACGCACTAGCAAGCAGGCAAGAGGATATTACGCTATGTCAACGAGATGATGAATAATGGCCTATTTTATGCAAGATAAGACCAGTTGGAACTAGTGGGCTTCACATACAGTGATTGGGCTGGCAGCACCAACGATCGAAAGAGCACCTTCGAGTATGCTTTCCATATCGGATCAGGGGTAGTCTCATGGGCGTCCAAGAAGCAACCCATCGTTGCATTGTCCACAGCTGCAGCAGAATATGTCACCGCCACGTCAGTCGCATGCTAGGCAGTTTGGCTGTGAAAAGTTTTGAGTGAACTGAACTATCCTTCGAAAGGCACAAAAACAATTTTATGTGATAACAATTCGACCATCGCACTATCAAAGGATCCTGTGTTCCATGGCTAGATGAAGCACATCGATATTCGTTATCACTTCATCAGAGAGTTGGTAAAGTCCGAAGAAATTCAACTGCAGTTTTGCAGATCCAAGGAGCAGTTGGCAGATATTTTCACGAAGGCTTTGAAAGAGGAAGACTTCAACAGATTGTGAGAGCAGCTTGGAGTCAAAGCACTAGTGAAATCAGGTTTAAAGGAGGGTGTTAGAAATATTAACCCAGATTTCATGCCTCAACCGAATTGTGCTCCGAACTTGGGTGAAGTTGGACTACGCTCACGCAGTCAGGGATCCCAAAAAAAGTTTGACATGACATCGCACCTACCCTCTGACAGATGTGACATCTGATAGATCTGATCGCCACAGAAGTTAATGCCAGTTCGGCAATTTGATGCCAGTTCGATGATTGGTTAGAAACCCTAGTTAAGGGTCTGTCAGAACCTGTTAGAGGACAACCCTATCTTCCTCTCCTCGTGGCTATATAAGGCAGTTCGGGTCTTCAGACGAAAAGAGAGTAGAGTGTGGAAAGAGAGCAGAGAAAGAGAGGAGAGCAGGAGGAAATTAGGAGAAATAGCAGAGTAGGAGACGAGATCGTTTCAGTGAGTAATGTGGCTCATCTGTTTAATGTCCGAGCAACAAACTCGACATTTGTTTTTCGTCTCAGTTTATCCTGTAGCTTTAGTCTGCAGATGTTAGTTTTCCTCAGTTGAGGACTTTTGTAACCCTCGTCTTATAAAAATAAAGTTCGTTGTTGTTTAAGGCATTTGCAGGGTTTTTCAGTTATCTCTGTGTGCTAAAAATCTGTTGTTGTTCACTGTACAACTCGCCTCAGAGCGATTTCTTTCGGGTTCTATAAGTTTGAGCTCAGATCCGAGACATTGCTCTCAGTTTTGGTGTTTCTCTCCTCCCGTATATTTCTTGCCGAGCCAAGCAAGCCAACGTCGTAGCCGCGCAAGCCTCCGGACAACAAAAGCTCTCAAGGCAAAAATTTGGCTAAGTCTGGAGCTGTCCACCCGACTGCGCAGCAAAGTCGGACTTCACTGCCTTTGACCAGCGCAGTCGGGCATTGATCGAGTGCTTCCCGGACTTAGCACTTTCCCCGTGCGCAACCCGACTGCGCACAAGTCCCTGTGCGCAACCCGACTGCGCACAAGTCTTTGTGCGCAACCCGACTGCGCAAACTTCGCTTGCGCAGCCCGGCACAGCCCGTTTGCACAGTTGTCGGAAGCGCAGCCCGTCTTCGGCTGCGCAGTCCGACTTCGGGCCCTTCCACCCTGCGCCCTTCGCACTTCGCTCCCTCTCCCGACTTCGGCAAATAAAAAATAAATTAAAATCTTCAATTAGGACCCAGACAAGGGTTATGGCCGGTAAGAAGAGCGGGGATATTTGGCTCAAAGACCGGAAAAAGTCTAGGATCCCTGCATTTTCTGCTTCATTCCACATGCATTCTACAATATCATCAACCAGATTACGGACTCCACACAGACGATGGAATCTGGCCTCATACACGTTGCTAAAATATAGAGACACGCTACATTACCTCCCAAACAGACGAGCATGGAACTCCCCAATATGATCCAGGCCAACATCTTATATTTCTGCGCCAGCATGGTATACCCCGCGCACATGAAACCATAGGCGAGAAAGGCAAAGGCTATGCAAGTCAGAATCGCAGTGATACACATAAAGAGCATCGGGTTTCCCGGGGTGAGAGGCCAACGTACCGTCCACATCAGCACAACGACAAGTGACACGAGTAAAGCCAACCAATCGAAAATAAGAAAAAGCTTGAACGAGTTATATACAAAACAGAAGCGGCGACCCTAGCGGCTCCTGTCCAGAAGGAGCTGGAGCCTGAGACGACGACGGCGACTCTGTTTGGAAACCTCCCGGAATTTGGAAGATCTAATACACAATTTAGCAGATCTACACAACGGAGAAAGCGGCATTAGTTACTAACAATTCAATTATGAAAATTAACAAAACGCGTGAACAAAGAATATCCTTACCTGGGTCTAGACGATTTACCGCAACATGTAAACACGTTCGACCTCCCGTTTCCTCCTTTATATATAAGGTGGAAGGGCCCGCTTCCGCCAGCGTCTTCACCGCGAACAAGCTTTAAAGACTGCCATTTGTTTAAGATTGTTGAGAATGTAGATAAGACTGTTGTCGTGAAGTAATAGAGCCTCCACGGCTTGCTTATGACCTCCTTGAGCAGCTTCATGCAACGGGGTGTTGCCATCGATGGTGGTCTTGTGTACGAATTCACGCCTGACATCGGGGTTCTGGAGGAGTTGTTTGATGAAGTCTACGTTTCCTGCTGCAGCCGCCAAATGCCGTAGAGTATTCCCTTTGCCTAGCGTAACATTATGAAGATCTGCTTCGAGTTTGGAAGCATCACATTGCCCCCTTTTTATTGTAGTTCATGTATCTTCTCTCAAGAAGGTTGTTGGAAACAAGGTACAAGTTCAAGCTCTTTGAACGTAGAGATCATTTCCGTTGTGGAGTTGTAGGGTGGTTGTGCCATACTCTAAGGACTTTTCAGATGCAGTGATGATCACAAAACAGAGCACTCGTTGGTGAGGTGTTGGTGTTTTAGAAAAGTGTTTAGATTGAGTAAAAAAAAAAATATTTCTAGTAAATTGATTGGCATTAGCAGTATTCCTCCGGCTCCACGTGGAGGCATCTTCCGGCAAAAAAATTGGAAACATAGAGTACTCTAGCTGAAATTGAAAGTTCCAGTGCATACAAATCATGATGGTAATTTTGCTACTAACGGAATTTTCCTTTTGATGGTAATAATAATAATAATATTTATTTATTTATTGGTAATATTAAGAGAAAAGAAGGATTTAAAAGGAAGCTTATAATTTTGTAAAGAAATCGAAAACACAGAACATAAGTCAAACAAACAGAAAGGAGGAGGGACCCAACAATACCAGAAAAGCCACGAGATAACTAGTGAATGAACTGAAGTGATTCTCCGTCAAAGAGCTTTGACGATGTCGATAATAATTCCTCTGGGCCGCCTCGTCAACATAATTCAACGCCATTTTCATCGAGATCCAAACATCACAATATTTAATCTCCGTCAGGCTAAGACTTGGAGAATAACACTTTTCCTCACGGCAAAATTACCAGTGTTTTGAAACTCGCAACTCGCGTTAAACTCGGGAGCATAATTTTCGCGATAAACTCGGTGAAAACTCGCCAAAAACTCGGAAAAAAATGCATTGAACAAATATTTAAAGCAATTTTTTCCTTTGAATCTTCATTCTACAAAAATTACATTGAATATATAAATTTTAATTGATTATGCTGGTACAATCATGGTTGGAAGCAATTCCTGATGATTGTAAAACCCCTAATTATAGTCTAAATTACATTGAATATATAAATTTTAATTGATTATGCTGGTGCGATCATGGTTGAAAGCAACTCCTGATGATTGTAAAACCCCTAATTATAGTCTCTCGAACCAAAACAGCTCCCTGACCCCGCAAATAACCTGCGAATTTCCAAACACTGAGAATTACCATGGGAATACATCTTAAAAACAGGTTTATCTTTGACCACTAGTCTAAAAGGACCTCCACCACATCCTCCACGTTAACCACCTTATAAAGGAAAAGACTCCATCACATTACATATCTTATCACTTAAACAACACGATTTAAGAATCCCATCACTTTCCTCACAACCATCTATAGGAAAACTCTAAAAAAAAAAACCAAAGAAATTTTCCCACCATCAACAGACAGACGATCTTCCCACTGTGGAACCCAACACCTTTAGCCGAATGAAAACTTTCCCCTTTTTTCTAACGTCATGAGCGTTGGAATTGTCGTCGACGCAAACATCACCATTCATAATATGCGGTTGATAGTAAAAGTATTCTTATGATCTGATGTACGAGAGTTCTGTAGTCACACTTGTCATGTGATTGTCAAAAGCTTCTCGATATGTGCCTTCAAATTTCCCACATATTGACGATTGTTTTAAAAATTAAGTTAGGGAGTATCAAACAAAGCTATAAAAAAGTAAAAATAAGTTAGGGAGCATCAAACAAAGCTATAAAAATAAAGATAGGGAGTATCAAACAAAGCTACTCATAATTGGCATAAATAGATATTAAATATTGCTAAAGCAAAAGCTAGTTCCTTGTTGCTTTTCCGAGTCCGCTTTCAAATTTTCCACATATTGACGGTTGTTTTAAAAATAAAGTTAAGAGTGTATGGTATTAATTTAATGGTTTAGATTTTTAACATTCCAAGGTGAATAAATTTAGGTTTGAATTTTGTCAAACAATAATATACGAATAATATTAAGTTTTGTTGTAATACCATTATATAATAATGATATAATACATATGAAACCCGTCTCAATTCCATATAGTTCATTTAAAAAAAAAAAAAAAACTACTTATAAGTGGTATAAATATATATTAAATATTTCTAAAACAAAAGCTAATCCCTTCATTGCTTTTCCACTTCCAATCTAGAATTATTCCTTTGGCCTGGCTTTGGTGATGGAGACATGTTACATGCTTATGATATGTATCAATTGTATAGACTATTGATAAACCCTTTTATAAGAATTTTAAGGGCTTGCTTTTGGTTCCTTAGATGAATTGACAGATGTACTTGCTTTTTCTTTATCATATATAGAATCTAATTAGTGCTAAAACCTTCATATTCATAATATAATCAAAGTATATCTTCTCTTTGATCCAAATATGTTGTGGTTAGGGAAAATAAATCAGAACGCTTTCATCTCCCTTATCAAAGTGTAGCCTACTATATCTTTACCATCAACTCTTTTTTTTGCTAAGAGTTGACACAATGCTTAGAATAGAGAGTTGGATGCTCCGATTCTTCATTAGCACCTCAAATATTTTCGAGAAGGTTCACTTATGTTAAGAGAGCTCGTGGAAGGTAGGTTGATGGGCCTCTATTGTGCCTTATAGGAATTGCTTCAACTAAAGAGTTTTGAATCTAGAGTTATAATAGAGAGCATCAAAATTATTCTTTTGAAAAGAGGGTCATATATAACTGGATCGAGTGAGTGGTTTAGGCAAATAAAAATTCTTTCAAACAACTCAATTTTTAAGCTCCTTGATGATATTTCTCCTCACTCAAAAAAATAGGTTCAGGTTCATCTCCTGATAGTAGCAATACCTTGACGAGGGTTTCACTTGTTATAGGACTTAACCAAACAATCTTGTT
Source organism: Wollemia nobilis (assembly GCA_028583015.1). Classification (NCBI taxonomy): domain Eukaryota; kingdom Viridiplantae; phylum Streptophyta; class Pinopsida; order Araucariales; family Araucariaceae; genus Wollemia; species Wollemia nobilis. Next base: position 188,980 of record JAQPPZ010000737.1, on the reverse strand, counting down.
AAGGACAAACACACTTGTTCATATATCAAGGGTTGGTAAGATTTTGTGCATTGTATTGAATTAAACCACATGCTCCATCGCTTGTTTCAGGGTTATGCACAATGGAAAATAATAAAAAATTGGGAAAATATTAGGATTACTAAAATTGGAAATTGGCGAATATGAGGATCCTCAATGTCGGCCCATTTTCCTGAAATTTTTTGCACCAATTGTTTCTTAGGGTCAATTCACCACAATATATATCCAAACATATGTATATGTGTACTCATTAGAAAGATCTTTTCGAGCTTCATCTAATGGTGGTGTTTTTATGAAGTTATAAGGTTATTTAATAGGTCAAAATGTATCCCAAAAATGACCTTACTTCTTAGAGCTTCAAATACTTCCAAAGGTTTGTGTGAAGATGATTAATTTGATTTGCTTAGGATTCGCATTGATTTCGATTAGGATTCATCATTTTTTATAAGTACATTTTTGGTCTAACCTCTTATGCATAACCCTAGCTTGTGTAGACCTCCATCAACACCTTTGGATTTTAATCTTGTGACTGTACTCCTCAAGCAGAGTGTTTCACATGTTAGTTAGGCCCTTGATCTATAAAAGGTACACCAAGGATGAACACTCATCATTTATGAAACGAACTACCAAGGTATCTGATCCTATTTCCTCCACATGCTTTCACACCCTAGCATCAATGTAGATCCATAGATTTGCATTTGCTTTTAGAATTCCTTCTTATATTTATGGATTTGATCCCTACACATGAAATCCACACTCCCCTATCTCACTTAAGTGAATTAGTTTATTAATTATAATTTTTATATAAAAGAGTAAAAATAGATAAACAATTTTATGATAGTAAAGTTATGAACAATTAACTTATTTTGAAATCAAAATTTATATTAAGTATATACTTCATACTTATTAAAACAAGTTATTATTGTATGATTATAAGAAATCATATAGAATTTTTTTAAATTTGAAATAAAAATATTTATTTACATGACTATGCAAGGTGTTTTATACGATTATATTATTTAACTAATCATAGTAAAAAAGTGAACAAAATTATTTCATTTTTTGAATGCTCGATGCCTAAATATGGTAGGCCCATTGAATTGGACATATCATGCATTTTATTTATTAAAAAGCTATGTAGCAATTTGATTTACATTGATGACCCTTGTTTAGTTGTGAACTATCATGAACGTAAAATATATCCATTTTTCAATACCAATTGAATGTATATAGGATAGAAATGACCCATTAAATATGGTAGAGCATGTCGAGATTTCATGATTGTTGGAAACAAGGAAGGTTTAATATTATCCTTGAAATAGATGGATGTATATGGAGATCTATTGTAATTTTAGTTATTGTAATAATGATTTTTACAAGGTAGTAATCAAAGCATTATCCTCTAGTATACATGTCAATATGCTTCATAGAATATTATCCTTAAAAATTACTTGAGAGAATTATTGTCGCACCATGCTACAATCCCTTACCAACCTCCAACTTGTATGGTTTAGGGTGTTTTAGATGAGTAATTACAAGGGTTACCCTATGGTAGAAAGGGATATTGTTTTATATATAATAAAACATGAATATGAATGCATAGAACAATTTGAAGTGCCTTAATTGCCACAAAAATATTCACTATTGTTCAAACTTTTTACATTTTATTTTTTATTTCATTTAAATGGACTGTAATTATAATAGTTAAAAGGAAAAGGATGGATGAGTCTTTCTTGCTTAATACTACATTTAATTGGATTATTATTGTGACAAAGAGGAAAATTAGTGACTAAATCATGTTTGTTTCCTTTATATGAGGATGGTTGTTTTACTTTTACATCCAAATGGATTACTACTATGAAAATTAAACAAGAATGATGTGTTATTATAAGAAACAATGATGATTATCTGTGATTACTTTGTTTTTGGATGGGATAGTATAAATAAGAATGATGAATCCTATTATAAAATTAGGATCATTTGGCTTCCATACTTTGGATTGAATATTGATAGAATAATTGATAATTACATGGATGGTTGTTGTTAGATTACTCATGGATCTCATGACTCTTAATGAGTTTTATATTGTCTTTATGTATTTTTTTTATACAATGAAAGTATGTCTAAAGGAATAATATAACTCTATATCTTCAATTTTTATTTGCATAAATGACATAATTTGAAATTAAAGTATGAGGTTGAGTAAGACAATCCAAATGGATAGAGAGTTGCCAAAGTAGTTGGGGAGTGTATTTTGGAATAGGTGTAATACTTTGATAGATAATGATATAAATTGATAGAGTATTGGTATGATGACAATTTAAAGATTTTTGTTACATCTAATGATAGTTATAAGTTGAATATTGTATCATCTAAACTTCCTTATTTGTACTTAATTTTGATCTACGTAGTAGTTGAATGTCTTATTTTCCTAGTATAAGTAAATAATACTTTATTACCTACTAGGAACTAAGTATTGTATGAACATACAACTTCATGTTAGTAGTTAGTGGTATACCATTCTAAAATATGATTTTGTTTTAACAATGCTTAATCCTAGTTGAATATATCATGTTAAGAATGATGTAAGATGACTATATGGGGTGTCCAATAGTAATTTTTCATTATAATATTAAATATTTTAATTGATAAGTGGTATGATAATTTGTTTCATTTTGAATTAGTTACAATAAAATAAGCTACCATAGTTCAAACTAGTTTCATGTAAAAAACAAAACTACAACCCACTTTGAAAATTCTTAACAAATGACCATATCTCACCTTATCTCACCTTTCATATGAATGAAAACTTATTGGATATTCAACGATGATTGTTTTACTAGAGTTGATTAGCTATGAAATCTTATGCAAATTTAAATATGGTGAACATAGATAATGATGTCTCAAATATTACAAATTTCTAAACATATATTTGTGGTCATCCATAAATAAAAAATACCATAAAAAATAATGTGTAACCTATTTTTAAAAATTTCTAGACATATATTTGTGGTCATCCATAAATCAAGAAGACCATAAAAAATAATGTGTGACCTATTTTTAATATATAATATTTATAAATATATTAAATACTTAATTTCTAAACATAAAATAACATAAAAATATTAAAAATTTAAATTTAATATTAAAGATAAATTTACTAATAACGTTAAACATTAAAATAAATAAATAAAGTTTCAGTGTGAATTTTTTGACCTAAATTCCTTTGTTCACAAAAAATGTTGGGTAAATTCTAACATTTCTGGAACCATGCTTGGATATTATTTACTTGTGGTACTTTCCTCGAAAGTCATACTTCCAATTAATCCAACTTTTTTTCCTATTGAAAGTCCTAAAACATGGCCTTGTTCATTAATTGAAGGTTGCCGAGTCTGCCTTGATCAAGTCTAAAATCAATAAATGTTAGGTATATTCTATATCTTCATCTATTATTAAACGCAATGACCATGACCAACTCTCCTATGTAACCGAAAAACAAAATGTAATAGGCACAAAGTATTGATAATACCCATAGGAGGGTACACCAGTGTGGCTTTGAAGCAATTAACACCTGGAAACCATCCACCTGCTCGTAGCTCTTCAAACATTTTACTATAACAAAAATTGTGCCACGATGAGACATTTCCTACATTTTCATCTCGACTACATATTAATTCTTTATTTATATAGATTAAGCGAATTGTTTTTACTTTTTAGTTTTTTAAATATGATTTTATGAATAATCTACTTTAACTAATTTCATCCTTACTTGAGTCTCAACTCCAGCAGGCCAACCTCACCACACCTCCCAAGAAGTATGGATTCCTGTGCGTACACAACTGCAATGAGTCCGACATAACTAAAAGAAATTTTTAAAAATTGAAGTCACGACCCTCTGACAGACCACTGCTAACAAGAAAAAATACTCTTATGCATTTGGTTCCCCCTTGTCTAAGAATGGAGGACAATCAGATCCCTATGGAATGTGGAGGCAACATAACTTTGCACATCACAGCAAGCAATGAAGACATATGGAATGTGGAGGCAACACAACTGTACACATCATAGCAAGTAATGAAGACACGCATGCATGTTTCTTCTTCATGTCACCTATTTTATTCTTATTTTTCTCGATTTTCTCTATTAAAGGCCGAATGAATTTCACGTCCTAATTTTGAAACCAATTGACTATAGATGGTGGACTTGTTACTGAGTTTACGTGGAGTGAACAAGGATGCAGTTAACAAAGGAGGGTTGAAACCATTGGATATTTCAAGAGGAAACACATAGTACCATGAATCATATCATCTTCTAGGTAAGCTTGCTAGTTTTCATCTCTGCCATAGGCCATTTTGTACAGCAACATTTGCTAAGAGACATGGCTTAGAATTAGTGGTGGTAGTGTTGCTTGCTACAATTGCATTCACATTGGTGATTACTGTGTCGAGTGGGTTTGACATAGAAAATACAAAAAAAGAATATTTAGGGACGCCGATCTTGTTTAGATATTTCTTAAGAAGGGACACATAGAAATAATCGTGGACATTTGTCAAATTACGTGGCAAGTCAAGTTTATGGGCAATATGACTAATCCTTTCCAAGATGGCCAATGGTCCAACATATCTTTGGTCCAATTTTGTTGACTTGATGGCAATCTTCATAGGCTTTACTCCTACAAAGAATTTTTGAGGAGTTCTCTTCAATTCAACATAACTTTTTCCTTAAACCTTTGTCAGATTACCTTCATTTGTTCCTCCATCTCCCTAAGCGTATCGAGCCCAATATTGTCCGGATCCTCTGGATTATCCCATGACAATGGGGTTTTGCATCTCCAGCCATACAAAGCCTCAAAAGAAACTATCTTTAAAAAAAAATGGTATACATTATTGTAGGTAAACTCTACTAAAGGTAAGAAGTCTTTCCATTGAGACTTTTGATGCATGCAATACATGCAAAGCATGTCTTCTAAGACTTTATTGACTATTTCTATCTGCCCGCCTATCTCTATGTGGTAAGAAAAACTTATATTTAGTGCAGTGTCAATTGCATGATGGAGGGCTTGCTAGAAATCAAATGTGAACCAAGAATCTCGATCATAGATGATCACTTAAGGAAATCCATGCAACCTGAAGATCTCTTTGATGAATTTTTTGGTGACCACTACCGTATCATCCTTGGTGCTACTTGGTATGAAGTGTGCTACCTTGGTTAGTTTGTCCACCACGAAAAGTATCACATCATATTGGTACCTAGTATTAGGCAACCCAACTATGAAATCCATTAATATCATTTACCATTTTTCTATGGGCTCATCATATGGGTATAACCAACCTGTTGGGTGCTTATGTTTTGCTTTCACTTTCTAGAATTCCAGATATCGTGTAACAAATTCAATGACATCCTTCTTCATACCAGACCAATAAAAAGTTTTCTTCATGTTTTCTCTCATCTTTATCCCTCTCGAATGAGTGGAGTATGGGGATATATGAGCTTCCCTCATGATCACCCTTCTTAGATTTCTAGCTTCGAGGATGACTACCTGATCCTTGAAACACAAAAGTCCATCCTTGAGACCATAATCTCTAGTTATCTTAGGATCTTGTGCCATTTTGGCTTGGATTTGAATACATAATTGATCCTAATATTGGGCTTATTTAACTTGATCCATAAGATCTATATGACTTTGGGTTAGCACAATAATGTACCTTCTTTTGCTCAAAGTGACCTTGTTTCTTTTCTTTTGATATACTCTATTCCAAAATCATATTCGATTAAGAAATCAATCCACCTTCTCTGTCTTGTATTTAGAAATGATTGAGTAAAAATATACTTTAAACTCTGGTGATCAGTTCTTAACTCAAAGGATTTACCCACAAGGTCGTGTCACCCTGAGGATCAACAGGTAGCTTATTAGGACCAGGCTATGGCCGATAAGAAGAGCACGGATATTTGGCTCAAAGACGGAAAAAGTCTAAAATCCCTTCATTCCACATACATTCTACAATATCATCAACCAGATTACGGACTCCACAAAGACGATGGAATCTGGCCTCATACACGTTGCTAAAATGTAGAGACACGCTACATTACCTCCCAAACAGACGAGCATGGAACTCCCCAATATGACCCAGGCCAACGTCTCATATTTCTGCGCCAGCATGGTATACCCCGCGCACATGAAACCATGGTATATTTCTGCGCCAGAAAGGCAAAGACTATGCAAGTCAGAATCGCAGTAATATACATGAAGAGCATAGTATTTGCCGTGCTGAGAGGCCAACGTACCGTCCATATCAGCACAACGACAAGTGCCACGCGAAAAGCCGCCCAATCAAAAATAAGAAAAAGCTTGAACGAGTTATATACAAACAGAAGCGGCGACCCTAGTGGCTTCTGTCCAGAAGGAGCTGGAGACTGAGAGGACGACGGCGACTCGGTTTGGAAACCTCCCGGAATTTGGAAGATCGCTGAGAATGCCATCGTAGCCAGCAGCATTGCCACCACTAACTCTATGTCGCACCTATCCGCATATGCTTTCTCGACTATCTTCATGGCATTCACGTGTTTTTCTTCACTCACTTTGGGGCATTGTATAGGAAAGGCCTGCACTTGGGAGGATAGGTCGTAAGCTTTCCTATGATATTGTACGGATCGCGATACTCTCTGTTGTCCTTGGCAATGGTGGAGTTGTAGAGTGGTTGTGCCATACTCTAAGGACTTTTCAGAAGCAGTGATGAAGGACAAAACAGAGCACTCGTCGGTAAGGCGTTGGTGTTTTAGAAGTGTGTTTAGATTGAATAAAAGAAAAATTATTCCTAGTAAATTGATTGGCATTAGCAGTATTCCTTCGGCTCCACGTGGAGGCATCTTCTGGCTAAAAATATGGAAACATAGAGTACTCTAGCTGGAATTGAAAGTTCCACCGCATACGAATCACGACCGTAATTTTGCTACCGACGGAATTTCCCTTTTTTCTATTCCACTTACACGTCATGGGCGTTGGAATTGACGTCGACGCAAACATCACCGTTCATAATATGCGGTTGATAGTAAAAGCATTCTTATGTGAGTTCTGTAGTCACACTTGTCATGTGATTGTCAAAAGCTTCTCGATATGTGCTTTCAGATTTCCCACATATTGACGATTGTTTTAAAAATAAAGTTAGGGAGTATCAAACAAAGCTACTTATAATTGGCATAAATATATATTAAATATTGCTAAAGCAAAAGCTAATTCCTTCGTTGCTTTTCCCCTTCCGCTTTCAAATTTCCCACATATTGACGGTTGTTTTAAAAATAAAGTTAAAGAGTATAAAAGAAAGCTAGATGAAGTGGTTTTAGTTTAATGGTTTAGATTTTTGAATGATAAATTTTGGTTTGAATCTTGTTAAATGATTATATAGTAATTATATTATTATATAATATTATTAAGTTTTGTTGTAATATCATTATATAATGATGATGTAATAGATAAAACCCGTTTTAATTTTATATAATTCATTAAAACAAAACAAAAGAAAAAATTACTTATAAATATGTATTAAATATTGCTAAAACAAAAGCTAATCCCTTCGTTGCTTTTCTACTTATAGTCTAAAATTATTCTTTTGACCTAGCTTCGATGTTTCGTACCTAATGGAGATAGGTTGGATACTTATAATATGTATCAATTGTATAAATTATTGATAAACCCTTTTATAATAATTTGAAGGGCTTGCTTTTGGCTCCTTAGATGAATTGGCAGATGCACCTACTTTTTATTTATCATACATAGAATCTAATTTGTGCTAAAATCTCTATATTCAAAATATTTTTCCAATTAATCATAGTATATCCACTTTGATCCAAATATTTTGTGGTTAGGGACAATCAATCAAGTTGTTTTCATCTCGCTTATCAAAGTGTATTCTACTAGACCTTTACCACTATCTTTTATTTTTTGCTAATAGTTGATACAACGCTTAGAATAGAGAGTTGGATGCTCTGATTCTTCATTAGCACCTCAAAGGTGTTCAAGAAGGTTCACTTATGTTAAGAAGGCTCGTGGAATGTAGGCCTATGGGCCTCTACTATGCCTTATAGGAATTTCTTGAACCAAAGAGTTTTGAATCCAAAGTTATAATACAGAGCATCAAAATTGTTATTTTGAAAAGAGGGCTATCTATAACCGGATCGAGCGAGCGGTCTAGGCAAATGAAAACGCTTTCAAACAACAGCTCAATTTTTAAGCTCCCTGATGACATTTCTCTTCACTCAGAAAAAGAGGTTCAGGTTCTTCTCCTCACAGCAGCAACACCTTGAGGAGGGTTTCGCCCGTTATAGGACTTAACCAAACATCTCACGACCCAATATCGCTAAGGAAAAACACACTTGTTCATATATCAAGGGTTGGTAAGGTTTTGTGCATTATATCAAATTAAACCGCATGCTCCCTCGCTTGTGTAGACCCCCATCAATACCTTTGAGTTTCAATATTACAACTATACTCCCTAAGTAGAGTGTTTGACACGTTAGTTGGCTCTTTGATCTAGAAAAGGTAGACAAACGATGAACACTCATCATTTATGGAATGGACTACCAAGGTATATGATCTTATTTTCTTCCCATGCTTTTGCATCCCAACGTCAGTGTAGATCCAGAGACTTGCCTTTGCTTTTTTGAATTCCTACTAGATTTATGGATTTTATCCCTACACACGAAATTCACTCTCTCCTATCTCACTCAAGTGAATTGGTTTGTTAATTATAATGTTTATATAAAAGAGTAAAAATAGATAAATAATTTAATGATAGTAAAGTTATGAACAATTAACTTATTTTGAAATCAAAATTTTTATTAAGTATATACTTTGTACTTATTAAAATAAGTTGTGATTTTAAGAAATCATATAGAACATGTTTTGATATAAGACAAAAATATTTATTTACATAACTATGCAAGATGTTTTATAGAATTATATTATTTAACTAATCATAGTAAAAAAATGAACTAAATTTTTTCATGTTTGAATGTTTGATGCCTAATTATGGTAGTCCCATTGAGTTGGACATATGATGCATTTTATTTATTAAAAATATATGTAGCAGTTTGATTTACATTGGGGTTGACAAGGTTTTAGGATAGAAGACAAGTTGATAAAATTTGAGTAATCTATAACTTTAAATCAATGACCCTTATTTAGTTGTGAACTATGATGAACATAAGAGATATCCATTTTTCAATACCAATTGAATGTATATGGTATAGTAATGACCCATTAAATATGGTAGAGTATGTCAAGATTTCATGATTTTTGGAAACAAGGAAGGTTTAATATTATCCTTGAAATAGCTGCATGCATATGGAGCTCTATTGTAATTTTAGTTACTGTAATAATGAATTTTACAAGGTAGTAAGCATTATCCTCTAGTATAGAGCTCAATATACTTCATAAAATATTATCTTTAAAACTTACTTGAGAGCATTATTGTTGCACCATGCTACAATATCTTACTAACCTCCAACTTGTATGCTTTAGGGTGTTTTAGATGAGTAATTACAAGTGTTACCCTATGGTAGAAAGGGGCATTGTTTTACATATAATAAAATATGAATATGAACGCATGAAAATATGAATTTGAAGTGCCTCAAAGGCTTGACCATTGACACAAAAATATTCACTATTGTTCAAACTTATTCTATTTTATTTATTCTTTCATTTAAATGGACTGTAATTATAATAGTTAAATGGAAAAGGATGGATGAGTCTTGCTTGCTTAATCCTACATTTAATTGGATAATTATTGTGATAATGAGGAAAATGAGTGATTGAATCATATTTTTTTCCTTCACATGAGGATGGTGGTTTGATTTTACATCAAAATGGACTACTACTGTGAAAATTAAACAAGAATGATGTGTTATTATAAGAAACAATGATGATTGTTTGTGATTATATTATTTTATGGATGGGATAGTATAAATAAGAATGATGAATCCTGAATCCTATTATAAAATTAGGATTATTTATCTTCCATAATTTGGATTGAATCTTGATAGAACAATTGATAACTACATGGATGGTTGTTGTTTGATTACTAATGGGTCTCATGACTCTTAAGAAGTTTTATATTGTTTTTGTGTATGTGTTTTATACAATGAAACTATGTCCAAAGGAATAATATAACTCTACATATTTAATTTTTATTTGCATAAATGACATAATTTGAAATTAAAGTATGAGGTTGAGTAAGACAATCCAAATGGATAGAAATATGTCAAAGTAGTTGGGGACTATATTGTGGACTAGGTGTAATACTTTGATAGATAATGACACAAATTGATAGAGTCTATTGGTATGATGACAATTTAAGAATGTTGTTTCATTTAATGATAGTTATAAGTTGAATATTGTAGCATTTAAGTTTCCTTAATTGTACTTAAATGTTGATCTAGATTGTAGTTGAATGCCATATTTTCTTAGTATAAATAAAGGATACTTTCTTACCTACCAAGAACTAAGTATTGTATGAACATATAACTTCATGTTAGTAGTTAGTGGTGTACCATCCTAAAATATGATATTTTAAAACAATGCTTAACTCTAGTTGAATATATCATGTTAAGAATGATGTAAGATGACTATATGAGATGTACAATAGCATTTTTTCATTATAATATTAAATGTTTGAATTGATAACCAACATGTAATTTGTTTCATTTGAATTAGTTACAATAAAATAAGCTACCATAGTTCAAACTAATGCCATGTGAAAAGCAAAAATTGTAGCCCACTTTGAAAATTCTTAACAAATGACTATATCTCATCTCATATCACCTTTCCTATGAATGAAAACTTATTGAATATTCAACCATGATTGTTCTACTATATTTGATTAGCTATGAAATCTTATGCAAATTTAAACATGGTGAACATAGACAATGATGCTAGATAGATAAGGATGCTTCAAAGATTGAAAATGTCTAGACATATATTTGTGGTCATCCATAAATCAAGAAGACCATTAAAAAAATGTGAAACCTATTCTTAATATATAAAACTTATAAATATATTAAATAAATTTAAATTTAATATGAAATTAATATAAAGAATAAATTTTCCAATAACTTTAAATATTAAAATAAATAAATAAATAAAATTTCATTATGATTTTTCTGATCTATATTCCCTTGGTCATGAAAAATGTTCAATACATTCTAACCTTTCTAGAACCATGCTTGGGTATTATTTACTTGTAGTACTTTCCTTGGAAGTTATACTTCCAATTAATCCAAAAATTTTTCTATTGAAAATCCTCCAACATGTCCTTATTCATTACTTATTGTAGACACCAAAACAGCACCAATCCGATTATGTGGCTGCAAACACTGATCGATTTGACAAACACAGCCCCCAGGGCAGCCCTCAGAGGTTAAACAGTGGTCCTAACCACTTTCATAGCAATTTTGTAAGGTCAAGAGGCAATTTGGCACATTCGGGCACTTTGCTCGGTATTCGTCTCACCCGGGGACGAATTCAAACTGGGATCCGTCTCACCCGGGGACGAATTCTGAATTCGTCTCCGAGTCGGGACGAATTCCATGTTTAACGGGCAAAAAGAAGAATGGCGCCAAGTGGCAGCCAAGGACAGATCGATTGATGACTCCTGCCTCGCACGCGTGTGTGGGTGGGCAGATGGGCCGTTAGAGGACTGTCACAAGGGCAATTATGAAAGCCCAAGTCATGGAGGACTCCCCTCCCTCATGGGAAGACATGACCGCCACATGGCACCTATGACCAACACATGGCGCTTATGCTTCCCTCTCAAAAGAGACCCCATGGGTCTATAAAAGGTGGGACTTTTCTCACCCAAAGAGGACAGATTGGAGGCGATTTCAAGCAACGAAGTGTTGTCCAATTGATTACCCATTTGCATCTTTTTGATTCACCTTCTCACATCCACTAATCTCTTTCGCAAGGGAGGTTATTGGGTGGCTTTTGGAAGCGTGGATCCAACCCAAATCCAACATTTGACCACCTTACACCACCAATTTGTAGACACCCCAATCCTAAGAGGTTTTGGACCCATCCCTAGTGGATTGGCGCCGAAATCAAGTGCCAACGGTGGGAGGCCCACTTGGGCACCCCGCATTTTCTAAGTTTTATTCTAAAGCATTCTAGATTATTTGTTCATGTTGCATATTGTGTTATTCTATTTAGTGAACTCATAGCTTCAATTCCATAACATTTTGATCAGATTTTATCATGCCTTTTGTCGCTTTGTTGTCCTACTAACTTGCGGGTGGCGATATCGAATTCTCGAGGATAGAGGCCAAATTGGGAGAATCCGACCATCTGGGTCATCCCAAAATGGCCCCAATTACCTAACCCCTCTGTTTGCAGGTGTTTTGGAGGTCTCAGGAGTCGACATTGGAGCAGTATCACTTCGGCTTTTCCAACACGGTAGAATTCGTCCCACCCGGGGACGAATAGCGATCGAAATTCGTCCTGCCCGGGGACGAATTCCAGGTGAAGGCAGATTGGCCGAGCTGTTTCAACGGCGGTGGCCCTCCGGTAATGTCTTCGACCTCTGTCAAATTTGCGAGGTGACTTAGATCCATTTTATTCATCGTATTTGACAATCTTTTGCATGCATCTTTTGGCGATTTCAAAGAACGAACTTTCCTTTTTGTCACGAGTGCTACGACATCTTTGTTGTTTCTTTGTTCACAGGAGGAGCAGCAGAGGTTAAGGACTCATCAACATAGGCGGTGGCATCATCTTGGCCCGCCCATCTCAAGTGTGGGCATGCGGAAAAAGGAACATTAAGTCTTGATTGTAATCAAATTCTTTTAACGCTCCTAGCCCCCGAAAAGGGAGGAGGCGTCTTTGTAAAGAGAGATCAAGAGAGTTTAATAAAAGGGCTGTGTTTTCTCCATTTTCTTGTATCTCATTTCAATGCGTCTCTTTCATTTCATGCATTCTACATTTTTAGGACTTAAGCGTATTTGATTTTGAATGCATCGCAATTAGTGTTTCCTTCGCCCGAAATCTCGTGCTTTCAGTGGCGATCACGGTGGGACTTTGTCCCCTGGTTTTAAGATCAAATAACTGATCCTTTTGTGTTTTGTGCTTGACAGGTACAATTTTTTTAAGCTTGTTATTCGTCTCTGACTGTGACGAATACTTTACTGTAATTCGTCTACCACTGAGACGAATTCAAATTCGTCTCTAGGAGGGACGAATTCTGTTACGTAATTCGTCTCACGGAGGACGAATTCTTGCTGTAGATTTTCAGAGACGAAAGATCAGAAACAGCAGGTCCGGGCGAGAGAAGAGGTAGGGATTTTTATAATCTCTGTTAAATTTTTTGTTTTTGTTTTTGTTTCTTTGGTTGTTTTCGAGTTTATCCTGCTTGCTTAGGGAAAGTCATTTATGCTTGTTTCATTTTCGTTAAATAAAATGAATCCCACACACTTCACGTGGTAAATTAAACCAAGGAGCTGGTCGTAAGACCCCAGCCCTTGAGCAAGACCAACGGTGGGTTCATCACCACCTTGGCTTAGCTTTGCATCCATTTCCCCGATTGTCACTTGTTGTTAGGCGTAAATCTGACGAAAGCTAACCGAGTGTCGTTGGGGTGATTCCCATGCACGCGAGGATAAGTCTTCTATGGTAGGTGCCATTAACAGGACAATCCCCCTTTCGTACCGCCTACGTACCACGTACCATCTGCTCTCACGTACCTATAGTCTCCCTCTCGTAAGGGCGGGTATATAGAGAGGTTGGTATATCGGCTTGGTTGGTATATTGAAGGGGCGACCATTTTGGGAGTTATATGAGCCTTCATTATGCATTTAAACGTTCTTCAAAAACTTGCAAAAACAAAACAAAACATCAAAATGCACTAAACCAGTTTAGGACACACTATTTAAACCCTTAAAAGAGATAATCACGGTTTGTGTATGTGTGTGTTCATTTACGCTTAGTGTAGACAAAAAGAAAAATCATCATAAACGAGATAAAAATCTGCTTAGATAGTAGAGAAGCACCGCAATGGTGTACACCCGTAGCCAAGCCCAATCAAGGGCAGAAGCTCCGGAAGGTACACAAGAAGTAGGCACAAGTCACCTTCGCTTTAGTCCGGAGGACTTAGTCATACCCCCTTGGCGGTCTGGCCCACAAGAAGGTCCACGTCAGACCACATCAAGAAAGAATTATTGGGATCCCCCTCCGTGGGGTATGCCCATTCAACACAGCCCCTTTCGGGAAGACGCTTTACATGTAGACCTTGACGTAAATAGAGAATCACCTTTTGAGGTTAGACATGAGTGGCCACAGCGCGATGAAGCGCTAGAGAGGCACACTGTCCATTTGGAGAGACAACGTGGATATGGCATCCCTTCTTTACCTCCCATCAGAACAGAAAGACAAAATCTAGAGCGTAGGGCTCTTTACACAGGGCGAGCTAACTCCGCCCGCCCCTTTCAAACCCATGAAAGGGAGTACGAGGAAGATCATCGCATTCCTCGGGGACAACATACAGCGCGGGAACCTTGCGTTTCTGCACCTGCTAGGTATCATGAGTCACACATCGAGGCCAGAGCCTCAAGTAAATGTCGCCTACCTCGACAGAGGGAAGCAACCCATTGAAATTTTAGATCATCAAGATCGAGGCAAATACATAGAAGAAACATTCAAGCCTCCTGAGCAAAAGAAGGGGGACCAAATTGACCCGACAGTCGCCAGACATGCCACCCGTCAAGCCCAAATCACGCGGCTTGAACAAGGTCATCAGGAGTTAGAGTACCTATACCGCCTGAATAAAGAGCGCATGCAACGCGAAGCGGATGAGTTATGCTATAAACTACCTAAGAGGGTGCCAACCCCTCGCACCCAAAGAGCAGAACAATATGTGAGGCACAACCCTTTGGTGCAGGACAGGTCTCTGCGACCTCGTCAAGCTTTGCCTCCAAGACCTTATAGACCCGAGAGGGAGGCCACTCCCCGAAACAATGATGGGTACCCTCGGCGGGGACTCAATCGGGGTCATAGGTCTCGCCCGAGAGACTCCTCAAGAACTTTACGAGGAGTATGAACCAGAAATAGAACGTGCTGAAACTCCCCATCAAGGCGGGAGGGCTGCCACTCGGCCACCCCTCCATAGGCCTCCAGTCTCCCATAACTCACAACGGGAGCAAACAAAAGAGGAAGAAATAAAATCTTCAGATGCATACAAAGCGCTATTAGAGCGTTTGGAGTCCGTGGAGACAAAAGCTGCTGGGCATCAAAAGCCCACGTTACGTCAACTCCGTAGTCATCCAGTGCATCCCTCAGTGCCCACACCTCTTTACCCCGAACATTTCAAGTTGCCTCAATTGGCGGTCTTTAAAGGTGAAGAGGACGCACAAGAACATGTCACAAGGTTCCTAAGTCAATGCTTCGGCATCCAAGATAATGACGCATTGTTGCTTAGGACATTCATAACCACATTCGTAGGCCCTGCCTCGGATTGGTTCACACAATTACCAAAACACAGCATAAGCAACCTAGATCAATTAGTAGATGCGTTTCTTGAACGCTTTGCTTTCAACACAAGGAAGAAGGCATCATTGAGTGATCCGGCCAACCTCAGGCAATATGAGGAAGAAACAATGGCAGCATACGGGAATCGATGGAGGGCTTTGCTTTCTAAGCTACCCTACCGTCCCCCTATGTACGATCTCACACAGATGTTTGCATGGAGTTGCTTAAAATCAATCTTTGGGCTATTGTTGTTGCAACAATACGATAGTTTAGAAGAAGCTTTGGCGCAAGCCAGAGTCATAGAAGAGATCAAGATAGGCGAAGGCGCAATCGCCAAGCCTAAAAAGAAAGAGTGGAATAAGACCACTAAGATCGGGACTACGCAATCACAACCTGTTGCGGTTAACCAAGTTGCGATAAATGTCCCCAAGCTCTGTGCAAGAAATGCAGCCCCAAAAGGCTAATTACCAGGCAGTGCCTCCTAGTTATGAAAGAGAAAATACAAGACGGGAGCGAGAATCGGCGAGCGTCGCCCTAGGCGACAATTCACCCCTTATACGGAGTCTAGGGACTCCTTATTTGACCGCTTGTCGGTGGCAAATTTAGTCACCCTTCCGAGAGATCCAAGCTGTAGACCCTAACGCTCCCAAGCCTAAGGGATAGAGAGAGGAATTATATTGTAGATTCCATAGGCGAAGGGGACATGACTTGAATGGATGCTAGAAATTCAAAGGATTAATCCAAGATTTGATCGACAATAAAACATTGGCCGTGGACAACCCCATAGCGCCAAATAATCAACAAATGGGGGTATTCAAGGACCCTTTGCATGCCCACGAGGCACAGGCAAAACCTCTCCAGATTAATGAGGTGCGACAAAATCTTCCCATGCAAGGATTTGTGGGAATGATTAGCATAGTGACCAGGAACAAAAAGTACCCACGAGTTGCCCCCGAGGTAGCTACAAGGGAAGTTACAACAACATCGCGGCCTCAACAATGCCCTATGCGGTTGCCTCCGCCTAGACCCGAGGTCACGATACGGACCAAACTCACGCAGAGTTTGCGGACCACATCGGCTAGGCTTTCCATTTACGAGCTTATTCAACGAGTCAAAACCTCATAGGGAAGCTCTTATGGAAATTTTAAAAGCCATCGAATTACAGCCTCACGAAGCAAATTCTTTCAACAACTTCGTGGGACATGTGAAACGATGTACGGAGCCGGTCATTACCTTCAAGAGAGGATGAAGTCAAAATAATATCGAATGACATGGCAGATCCACCCCTACACGTTATCGCGCGGGTCAACGGGATCCCGTACAAGAGAGTGTTGGTAGATACTGGCTCGTCCAGTAACATCATTACCACTACAGCACTAAAACATTTGAAGCTGCCAGCCTCTCATATCACAGCCTCCACATACACCTCTGCGAGCTTTCAATGATGCAATATGCTCGATGGTCGACACAGTTTTTCTACCTATCCGGGTAGGACAAAAGACAATACCTACATTGTGCCATGTGTTGGAAGGCGAGATGGCTTACAATATATTGCTAGGGCGGCCTTGGATCAGGGACATGAAGTGTGTCCCTTCGATCGCTCACCGGTGCTTAAAGTATGCTTTTGAAGGAGAAATACATGTAGTCCCGATGGACTTAGAGCCCTTCAAGTATTGCAATGCGGTACATTTAATGCCTCAATCGACCCTCCCTTCAACGCATTTGGATTTCCAGTTAAATCCATCTAAACGAGGTCCGATACCACGAGGCACCACTGGTGACCAAATCAACAAAATCCCAGCCAGGTGAGTCTTCATCATCTGCTCCTTCATTATCAACGCCACCTGTCATGGCCAAACAGAAGGACAAGGGAAAACAGATCATGGAAGAGGCTCGGCCCCTAGAAGAGGGGTTGCCCACAATATCAACGGTATCAACAGAGGAAACACCTAGCACAACGGAAGCTGAGGCTCTTAAAACACCAAACATGGAATGGACTCAAGAAGGACTACCATTCCCTCCCTCCCAAGCATCAACAATCACTGTTAAAATGGCCAGTACGGGCCCAGGGGAGTATTTAGTGTAGAATGTTGTGGCAACGCCCGCATTGGAATCAGTACAGGACATGGGGAGACCTCGCCTTCCCATAGGAACAGTTGTTCCTCTAGGTTACCCACCAAACCAGACAAATTTTGTGTATGGGGGCCTTGATCATGGTCTTGAACCATGCAAGCAAAAGGACGAAGACGAAGAACCTTTTGCTGAAAATATCAACTATCTGTCAAACCCGGACTTCGCTCTAAGATATCTCGGCCAATGCAATTGGCATGGATATGGGCTAGGCAGATATGAGCAAGGGATGCGTGTCCTTTGCCAACCAAGATATCAGATGCCATATGATAAGTCGGGAGTAGGGTTCAACCACCCCATGCCCTTAGACATCTTGGTAGAAAATATGCAAGGCCTAGAAATAGGCAACAAGGGGGGATTGGCACCGAGATCCTTATGCCAACCCAAATAGAGAATATACATTGGGAGATTACCTCCCATGGTCAACAAACACCCTTGGCAACAGCAGTAATCCCTCTCCTTTGTTAGAGAGAGGTGAAAGTTCGAACATTAATCCTCAAAGAGAACATCAACAGTGTCCGGACATCTTTTTGAAGTTGTTCCCCTTAGAGGTTCCGGTTGAATCAACATAGTGTCAAGAGAATCAGGTCCCTCCACTGAGAGTGGAACAACCGCAATGGGATCAGATTAACTTACTGGAACAAGGAGAACCCTCAATGTCACAAGTAACAGTTGCTTGAAGAGAATGAACATTTTTGGATCTCCAAAAGTGATTCAGAAGATGAGACAGAGATGATCTATCTCAGACATGCGCGATGGAATAATCGTCCTTTAACTCATGAAGATCTAATGGGACAGATGGGCATAAGGTTAGGGCATGAATGGTGGGTAGACCCAGCGAGGTGGGACCAAGTGTTGGATCCATGGCTCCAAATTCAAGATGAGCACCGTCCACCACGAGACCCTATCATGACATCAGTGCCGAGAGAAGACCCTGTCTTCCTACCAACACATAGGGCCGATCCGTTCATACCCGTCCCTACAGAACCAGATCCAGAGCATAGGGAGCACCCAGAATGTTCGAGTTATAACACCCGTGGTAATGGAGACCAAACTCATTTCATCCACATGATCTCCATTGACTTGACCGCACCCATCCGCAATCCGGCCGATCCAGCACGGTCATTGCATCTAGACATAGATGCCATCGACTGGGATCGCGTCAATTCACCTTTATCACCATCAGAGTACTTGCCTTTCGGTGAAATGCCTCATTTTACCCCAAGGACAACTCAGGATATTTTTCAAGCTGAAGAGGGACCCGAGGTTCCCAACGTAGATCTAAATTCAGCTAATGATATCCATTTGATCCCGACTCCACATCAGTTGGAGGACGGATCCCACATGTCAGTCGAGGAGACGACTGACGTAGATATCGGCACAGATCCAATGAATCCACAGATTCTCAAGCTGGGGGTAAGTCTTTCCCCCGAAGAGCAAGCCGACTACATTGCCCTTCTCAAAGAGAAGAAGGAGGTTTTTGCATGGTCGTACAAGGATATGCCAGGACTAGACCCGTAGCTAGTCACGCATAATTTAACGCTTGATCCGACAATCAAGCCCATAAAGCAAAAACTACGTAAGATGCACCCAACAGTGGCCTTGATGGTCAAAGATGAATTGCAAAAGCTATTGGATGCACAGTTTGTCATCTGCGTGGATTATCCGCCATGGTTGTCCAACATGGTTCCCGTCAAAAAGCCCGACGGGAGGATTCGCATATGCACTGATTTTTGAGATCTAAACAAAGCGAGTCCTAAGGATGATTTCCCCTTGCCAAGCATCGACGCATTGGTAGACGCTATAGCAGGTCACGAAATGCTATCCCTCATGGATGGTTTCTCGGGATACAATCAGATTCGTATCAATCCACGAGGATCAACTCAAAACGGCGTTCACAACGCCTTGGGGGACATTTTGTTATAAGGTCATGCCTTTTGGCCTTAAAAATGCTGGCGCCACCTACCAACGTGCCATGACGTACATCTTCCATGATTACATGCATAAAACTTTGGAAGATTACATGGATGATTTGTTAGCCAAGTCTCTTTTGCGCTCAGATCATCTCGGTGACTTAAGCAAGATCCTCGATCGCCTCATAGAGCATAAGGTTAGACTAAATCCCAAGAAGTGCGTATTTGGCGTCACATCTGGAAAACTCTTGGGTTTCATAGTCTCAAAACGAGGAATCGAGGTGGACCCACAGAAAGTCAAGGCAATCCTTGAAATGGCTCCCCCAACCACTATCAAGCAGCTCCGAAGTCTGCAAGGAAAGGTCACGTCGATTAAACGCTTCATAGCGCAATTATCTGACAAGTGCCGACCCATGAACAAATTATTGCACAAGGGGGTTACATTTCATTGGGATGACGAGTGCCAGTCAGCCTTTGACGAGATCAAACAATACACGGCTTCGCCACCGGTATTGGCACCACCTAGACCGGGAGTGCCGTTCTACTTATACATCTCGGCTGCTGAGGTGGCACTGGGCGCCATGCTAGCCCGGAAGAATGAACTTCACAAGGAACAGGCTACTTACTATCTTAGCCGCACCATGGTCGAGTTATGAACTTAACTATGCATACGTTGAGAAACTACGCTTGGCGGTGGTGTTTGCTACCAAAAAGCTACGCCACTACATGTTGAGCAACACTACGTATGTTGTGTCTAAGGAGAATCCATTGCGATACATGATGAGTCGTACTTATCATAGTAGTCGCACGGCGAAATGGATCATGTTGTTGACGGAATTTGACATTGAGTTTATTGGACAAAAATCTATCAAAGGACAAGTCATAGCCGATCAACTAGCAGAGGCTCCTCTTGAAGACGATCAGCCTCTAGTCATAGAACTACCCGATGATGGGGTCTTCCATGTCTCGAGAATCGCCGGATTCGATGAGCACGAGTCACGGGCCGACATAACCCTATTCTTCGATGGTTCTAAATGTGAGCAAGGTGGGGGTGCGGGAATAGTATTCTTCACACCACAGGGTGCTCTAATGCCCCTATCATATAAATTAAACTTCCGAGTGCACCAACAATAATGCGAGAATATGAAGCCTTGCTCCTAGGTCTTCGAGACAACAATCGCCATGAAAATCAAACGATTGAACATCTTTGGTGATTCGTTGTTAATAGTCAATCAAGTCAAAGGGGTATATAAATGCAAATGCCCAGTTTTGCAGGCTTATAAAGCCCTTGTGGACAAATTCTTGGCAAAACTTGAGTGGTATGACATCGAGGCACTCCCTCGATCATCGAATCATTTTGCGGACACAATGGCCTCCTTGGGGTCACTAATCCCGCAAGACCTTTCCGGTGATATGACAACCATTCAAGTCAAAACCTTATCGCAATCCGCGATGGAGCGTGCAAGCTCAGACTTGACGCCGAGGAATCCACATGATCCAGATTGAACCATCCTCGGATAAGTTCTTTCGAATCCGAGATCGTCTGAAACGTGCCAGCTGGGGTCCTTGTTTTCCCCTACTCCCATTAATAGCAACACAACGCTATTCTTACAAGTTCTATCCCATTCAGCGTTTGTTAGGGAAGAACTTCAAAATGGATTGGCTGTTCATATTATCAAGGTTTCCGATCAACAGGACTAGTATTTACCCATTAGAGACTACCTCAAGTTAGGTAATCTTCCCCTTGGATTGACGCACGCCGCAAAACGAACATTCAAGCGGAAAGCGGCTAAGTATGTCTTGATAGGAGACATTTTGTATCGTCGCGGCTATGAAGGAATCCTTCTTCGTTGCTTGGACCAGCAAGAGTCCACTTGGGCAGTCGCCCAAGCGCACGATGGTACATGTGGTGGCCACTTTAGTGGTATGGCCATTGCAAAGCGCATTCTTCGCATGGGCTATTATTGGCCATATTTAGAGCGAGATTGTTGCGCATATGTCAAGAAGTGCGTGAAGTGTCAACATCATGCCAATTTGATGCACGTACCTTCCCGGGACTTGCGAGACCAGTCCAGTCTGCTTGGCCATTTTCGCAATGGGGCTTCGATCTAATTGGAAAGATCTCCCCTGCATCGTCAGGCCGTCACACGTTTATCATAACGGCCACAGAGTATTTTACCAAATGGGTGGAAGCAATTCCGCTAACCTCTACGACAGGACCCCGCATTGTGGAGTTCATTTTGCATAACATCATATGTCGTTTTGGTATTCCATCCAAAATAATCTCGGATAATGGGCCATCATTCAAGAACAAAGACGTGCGTGCTTTGACCACAAAGTACAAAATTCAGCACAGTTTTTCGACACCCTATTATCCGCAGGCAAATGGGCAAGCAGAGGCGTCAAACAAAATGCTAGTTGCCATCCTTAAAAAGATGGTCGCAGATAGTCATAAGGATTGGCACATACAAATCCCACTTGCCCTTTGGGCTTATCGCACTAGCATTCGGATGCCAAATGGGGCAACTCCGTTTTTGCTCGTGTATGGCTCAAAGGCAGTAATGCCTCTCAAGTTGGAAATTCCTTCCCTCCGCATATCAATGCAGGAGTTCATCGATGATGACATTGCACGGCAAGCCCGGTTAGACCAACTTACGTTGCTTGACGAACGACGCGTTAATGCTCTCGAGCACTTACGTATCTATCAAGAGCGGCTTAAGAAAGCTTACAACATGAAAGTTCACCTAAGGGACTTTCGGGTTGGTGATTTGGTTTTGAAGGAAAACCAACGGAACTCTAATTTGCCGTCCCACCTAAGGGACAAGTTCGCGGCAAATTGGTTAGGTCCATATGTCATTGATAGCAAAATAGGACCCGGGACGTACCGGCTAGCTTCTCTTGACGGTATCAAGGAAACAGAACCCTTGAATATCGAGTCATTTACGACCATTTCATATCTAAGAGAGCCATATCCCAAAAATGCTCCAAGGATTATCGCAATCGCTTGGTCAACCCAAAAGCTCCAAGGATTATCCAATGACTCAAAGGATTATCGCAATCACTTGGTCACCCAAAAAGCTCCAAGGATTATCGCAATCACTTGGTCACCACAAAAGCTCCAAGGATTATCGCAATCACTTGGTCACCCCAAATGCTCCAAGGATTATCGCAATCACTTGGTCACCACAAAATGCTCCAAGGATTATCGCAATCACTTGGTCACCAAAAGCTCCAAGGATTATCGCAATCACTTGGTCACCCTAAAAGCTCCAAGGATTATCGCAATCACTTGGTCACCCCAAAAGCTCCAAGGATTATCGCAATCACTTGGTCACCCCAAAAGCTCCAAGGATTATCGCAATCACTTGGTCACCCCAAAAGCTCCAAGGATTATCACAATCGCTTGGTCACCCCAAAAGCTCCAAGGATTATTGCAATCGCTTGGTCAACCCCAAAAAGGCTCCAAGGATTCTCAAAATCCCTTGGTCACCATCAAGAAAATTCAAAAACAACAAAAATCATCAAAAACAACAAAAATTTGCATCTCATTTCTAGGCATACTCAAATTCATCAATAGAGAGCTCTTCTCGCACCTCATCTTCATATTCACAAAAAATCAATCCATCAAAAATACAAAAATATATAGCTGCATTAAAGCATTGCATCCATACATTGCATATTTGTGGTCGTATAGGTCAAAGGCACCATAGGTTGTAATTGCTCTGCTAGTCCATCTTGTTCCCCACTGTTCCACTTTACAAAACAACAAAAACACCATGCATCGCTTTTACCACACTAGAGTCAGTGGTCTTTTAATGTATCAAGAGTTTTCGTGATTCAGTCATCATTTTGCTCTTTAGCCACGTAATGTACCGAGTCAGACAGATTTTATGAAGGTAGAGTTATACTTGAAATACACCTTGTTACGTAACATCCCAACACAAATTAAAACACATAAAACAATTCCTGAGTTGTGTGAACGAAAGATGAAACCTGCACAGTAATCCAGGTCACCAAAAGCGAAATGGTTATCTTGCTCATCCCCCTATGCGAATGACCCCAAGAATGTTGAGAGTTGGCAAAAGGACAAGCATCCTCCCTACCCAATTCCCTAAGAATCCCTAGTTCTCAATAGTTGCAAAACATCAAAAATTTGCAAAACGTCAAAACTCAAATATTTGACATCCTACAGTGCACACATCAAACGGCACAAACGATAGTGATTTTCATCACTCCATATCCCCAATCCCTTGCTCAAAAGAAAAACAAATCAAAATAAACAGTGATCTTATCACTACAAATGAGCAAGTATCCCAATACAATTGAAGAAAAGAAGGGAGTTGAACTTGAATCCCTGGAACTCTCAGCATTCTAACAGGTCATGAGGCAAGCCTCAGTACCGGTTTGGTTGATAGCCTATCGGTAGCGGCGGTAAACTTCTCGCATGACGATATATCTGTCACATTAACTTGCGTACGAGATCAATGTTTGCATGTGGATGAGCTAGCTTATGGCATCCTGGATAACATCGTGATTAATCTAACTAAATACAACAAAGGAGTTAGTGGAGCTAATTAGGTGATCCTCGGTACGGAGTTCGGTTGAAAGCCCATCGGCATGGCGGTATCCTGACAAATACCACATAAATGAACTCAATTGCACACACAGGGATGTGAAATAGCTTGGTCAAAAACAAGTCCGATTCATACCTTGTTCAAAAGTCTTGTAAGATAAAGTACGGTCGTGGCTAGTGAGTTAAAAACTATCTGAGTCTCAGGAAAACCTTAGCTACATTTCTAAACCAACTGTGCTACTTTCCATCTTTGCAATACCATCAGAAAATACAAAAAGAGAGAAAAACCACATGTATACATACAAAGTCATTTACCATAGCAATCGCCTAAAAACAAAATAAACAGAATCCTAAACAGTCTATGGTGCCATAGCCAAACATCACAAATCCCATTCATCCATTTCATTTTTGCATATCACATATAAAATCAAAAACATTTGCATTCATCATAACATACGCATCCAAAAATAAATAAACATGCATACATCCATAGTCATCAGCCATCATGCATAAAGATCAAACCATCACATGTACATAACCAAAATAAAATCGGTATATATATATATATCGTCAAAAAAATGCCCGTAGGCTACAAAACTGGTCCTCAGACCTCGCAATCATATAACAAAACCCAACCTAAGGCGTCGACCACCATGATCACGCAGGATCGGTGCGACGGGAACTACCCCCCATGGTGTGGGTCCTATGGGACCCTGTAGGGTGGCTACTACTAGCCCCCGCATCATGCCTGCTACCGCCTCCCTCATCTAATCGCCTGCGACGAGATGATGCTGACTGCTCAGTCGCACTATCCCTCGTCCGACGCGAAGATCCACTTCCCGAGGGCTCAGGTAGCCGCCCACCAAGGCGGATGACCTCCCTCTCCAAGTCTAGCCGATGCCGGAACCACTCTACCTCCCGTCGATGATAGTAAGATACTGCATCATCACGTTGTGCCAAAACCCTATCCCGCTCTACTAGCTGAGCCCGTAGGAGATCCCTCTCCTGCAGCGCGTCCCCCAGCTCCAGATCTTGAATCCGTAGTAGCTCTATCAATCACGCATTCTCAACGCGTATCCTAGACTCCATCTCCTCTGCATCCCTGAAGTACAGGACCCTCCGGAACAGCAGCCTGCTCTGGCTCCCACTGCTCCTCCATGTCCTGCATGTCCGGCTGATCCGGAGCTCCCAACTCTACATCCTCATCCCCCACATCAACCATGTCCGCGTCATCCAATGGGACTCCCCAATCATCCCCTACTGCCTCAGCACCATCCACTTGCCGCCTCCGTGCCTCCTAGTGGCCCCTCTCCTCTCCATCGCTACGAGCACCCACCACGAGTCATACTCAGTGGTAGTCCCGACGTCATCCACGTCCGGGACGTCAATCACCGCATCTGACTCCTCGCCCAATGGCGCGATTACCGGTCGATCTAGAGCCCTCTCATCTCCCCGACGTCGATAGACCACGGGCTCACTAGGCAACCCCTGGCGCAACCCAAACTATCATGTAACCCGGCCATAGGAGAAGAACTCATGCTCGGTCCCGTGCCGCCCGATCAACCACCGCTCCTTGCGTACACGTCGGAGCCACTCTCCAGCCTCCGGCTAGGCTGGACAGTCCCGATAAGGGCGCCAAACCACCTCCCCTGGAGTGAGCCGAGAGAAGGCATCAGTATAGTGCTCTACGGCACCTGCCCATCATCGACTCTGCCCATGCTCCATAGACCGCCGCCACAGAACTGCGTAACCTATCTCCTTGTCCTCCATCGTCGCCCGAGTCGTCCACGGTAACCCGGTTGGCCTCTCAACAGATATGTGCTGCCAACCCTAGCATTGCAATAGATAACTATAGCTGACCCCTTTCGTTGCCGACAACGGACCCCATACAGCTCCCCGTAGAGCTGTGCCAACAATGTCTGTCCCCATCTCAAGATCAGCGGTGCCTCTATCGAGCACTCTACCAGCTGCCACACCAAATCCAGCAGGTTCCATGGGAACCTCGCTCCTGAAGAGTCGGGTAAAAGCATGTTAGAAATGATGCCCATCAATAATGCGTGCCTCACTCCTAACACCCCCTCTCCTCCACCATCCAACCAAAATCTCGCCAGCCTAGCAGTCCACCTCGACTGTCTCCATGGGTTCTCTACACCTAGCCGCTCCCCATGCCCGAAGCATCTCGTAAGTATAGCAGTCCGCTGATCAAATGGTGATGTCCTAATAGGCAGTCCATCTATCAAAATCCGAAGTAGTCGATAGACATCCTCCAGAGTCACAGTCATCTCCCCTGTCGGGAGATGGAAGGTGTTGGTCCGCGGATCCCAAAGTTTGATCGGGGCCGTCGGAATAGGCCTGATCCGGGACCACGAGCTCCGGTCGAGCCACTGCTTGAGCCCAAGGGCATCAAGCCATTCCCGATCATCATCGGTCGGTGCCCCCGTGCCTCGGTAAAAGCGGCGGGTACACGGTACCGGGCTCCTAACAACGCAAAAGAAAATAATTCAACAAAAAAATTAATTAAAAATCATAGAAAAAAAAAAATTGTACAGAAAAGCACACTCACAGCTTTAAAAACAAAAATAAACTCTAGGGAGCACTTACAGGTCTCGCTTCGGCCCCGTCGCTCGAACCAGTTTGTGCACTCATGATTGCAGGGAAAATTTCAGCAGCGCTTCGCTTCGCAGAATTACCTCCTCCTCCCAGAGCTCCAAAATCGCAAGAAAAATTTGACACAAATGAGCCCAAATTCAAGTTTTGGCCCTTAAATAGGCCTTTTGAGTTGGAATTCATCCTTGACTGGGATGAGCGCTCTGGTTAGCACTCGTCCCACCCGAGGATGAATTCTCACTAGAATTCGTCCCACCCTAGGACGAATTCAGGCCAGAAAATTCAAAAACATCAAAAAATGAACAAAAATGCACTAAAAACCAACAATAAATTTGCCCGATAAGAGTGTTGTTGCACTTGACATCCCGGGTATACAAAATAGACGTTGGGGTCACAAATTGTCATTATCCTACTCCCTAAGAAGGCTACTTTAGCCGGACCGCTCCATGGGAAGACGGATTTTTGCCAATTTCAGCTCCAAATAGCGTCGCAAAAAGGGTCAACACCCACCAAAAATAGGTCCAAATGTTGGAAAAATTGCACATGCTTAACGATAAACCATCTAAAGGCACCCTTGCACAAGTCATCTTGGGTCAAGCGACTCGTCGCTTTTCTCACGAAGGTCATTCCCTCATCGATTCGTCGCTTGAGGGGGTAGTCACACTTAGTCACCAATCAACAATCACACACCCAATTAAGGAAAACGACATGCATTCAAAGAATCATTGACAAAGACAATTACGCTCCTGCTTGGGGCAATAAACAAGCAACAATCAAATTGATCAAACACTTGGCATTCGTGAATCATGAACACAAGGTTCCCCTGTGGACAAAAGGTTGCGCCCTTTGCCTAATCATGGCTGATCAATGTCCAAGCTCAAGTCACACCTCACCAAAATAGGTTAATACTTGAAATCAAACTCCTTAGCTCGTCAGAAGCAAGGATTCAAGAATGCATGCCCTTTCCATGCTTGGGGCATCAAAAGTTGGTTAGGTTACCAAGAAACCCTAATCATTAGTGCTTTGGTTATCTATTTTTGCTCGACGCTGCGCCATGCACAGCGCATCCCAAAAAGGGGCATCTGTAGACACCAAAACAGCACCAATCCGATTATGTGGCTACAAACAACGATCGCTTTGACAAACACAGCCCCCAGGGCAGCCCTCGGAGGTTAAACAGTGGTCTTAACCACTTTCATAGCAATTTTGTAAGGTCAAGAGGCAATTTGGCACATTCGGGCACTTTGCTCGGTATTCGTCTCACCCGGGGACGAATTCAAACTGGGATCCGTCTCACCCTGGGACGAATTCTGAATTCGTCTCTGGTCGGGACGAATTCTGTGTTTAACGGGCAAAAAGAAGAATGGCGCCAAGTGGCAGCCAGGGACAGTCAGTTGATGACTCCTGCCTCGCACGCGTGTGTGGGTGGGCAGATGGGCCGTTAGAGGACTGTCACAAGGGCGATTATGAAAGCCCAAGTCATGGAGGACTCCCCTCCCTCATGGGAAGACATGACCGCCACATGGCACCTATGACCAACACATGGCGCTTATGCTTCCCTCTCAAAAGAGACCCCATGGGTCTATAAAAGGTGGGACTTTTCTCACCCAAGAGAAGACAGATTGGAGGCGATTTCAAGCAACGAAGTGCTGTCCAATTGATTACCCATTTGCATCTTTTGATTCACCTTCTCACATCCACTAATCTCTTTCGCAAGGGAGGTTATTGGGTGGCTTTTGGAAGCGTGGATCCAACCCAAATCCAACATTTGACCACCTTACACCACCAATTTGCAGACACCCCAATCCTAAGAGGTTTTGGACCCATCCCTAGTGGATTGGCACCGAAATCAAGTGCCAACGGTGGGAGGCCCACTTGGGCACCCCGCATTTTCTAAGTTTTATTCTAAAGCATTCTAGATTATTTGTTCATGTTGCATATTGTGTTATTCTATTTAGTGAACTCATAGCTTCAATTCCATAACATTTTGATCAGATTTTATCATGCCTTTTGTCGCTTTGTTGTCCTACTAACTTGCAGGTGGCGATATCGAATTCCCGAGGATAGAGGCCAAATTGGGAGAATCCGACCATGCGGGTCGTCCCAAAATGGCCCCAATTACATAACCCCTCTGTTTGCGGGTGTTTTGGAGGTCTCGGGAGTCGACATTGGAGCGAGGATCACTTCGGCTTTTCCAACACGGTCGAATTCGTCCCACCCGGGGACGAATAGCGATCAGAATTCGTCCTGCCCAGGGACGAATTCTAGGTGAAGGCAGATTGGCCGACTGTTTCAACGGCGGTGGCCCTCTGGTAATGTCTTCTGACCTCTGTCAAATTTGCAGGTGACTTAGACCCATTTTATTCACTGTATTTGACAATCTTTTGCATGCATCTTTTGGCAATTTCAAAGAACGAACTTTCCTTTTTGTCATAGGTGCTACTGACATCTTTGTTGTTTCTTTGTTCGCAGGAGGAGCAGCAGAGGTTAAGGACTCATCAACATCAGCGGCGGCATCGTCTTGGCCCGCCCATCTCAAGTGTGGGCACGCGGAAAAAGGAACATTAAGTCTTGATTGTAATCAAATTCTTTTAACGCTCCTAGCCCCTGAAAAGGGAGGAGGCGTCTTTGTAACAGAGATCAAGAGAGTTTAATGAAAGGGCTGTGTTTTCTCCATTTGCTTGTATCTCATTTCAATGCGTCTCTTTCATTTCATGCATTCTACATTTTTAGGACTTAAGCGTATTTGATTTTGAATGCATCGCAATTAGTGTTTCCTTCGCCCGGAATCTCGTGCTTTCACTTATGGATGTTGTGGATGTCGTGTCTGCCTTGATCTAGAATCAATAAGTGTTAGTTATGTTCTATATCTCACTCTCTTATCAAATAAAATTAATATAGAATTATTAAAAATAGTGTGGTTGTGACCAACTCTAATATATTATCGAAAAAATGTTAATAACGCCCATAAGATGGTCAGGGTACTCTAGTGTGGTTTTGAAGATTTGTTTTAAATATTCCTTTATTTGTGAATCTTAATAACCCCATTTTCATTTCTTTGATAGGATCATTTCAATTCTATTCAATTGGTTTTGAGTTTTATATTTACTTTTCTCTTCATTTATCCCTTGGGTAGTAACAACTTGTTTTTGCTAAGGATAATATTGGAATATATGCTTGTATATATGGAATTTTTCATATATATGGTATCAATTTATAATTCAAGTCTTGATTCCAAATGTAATCTCATAAAGCTTATGGTAAAGAATTACTCATATCCGTCTCTACACAAATTTAAGCCTAAACTAAGACATTTCTCTCTTATATTTTTTGAGGTTTCTAAGTATCTCCCCTATGAAACTTTCAAAGCTTTTAAGAATTCATCTTTCCAAAATATCAAATAAAGAGTAGAAAGTTAAATCCAAATAGGGATTTTATATGAGAGCTCTTATGTTGGGATGAAATCAAGATTCCATGGATTCATAAATTGCTTTCTTATAAAACTAGAGACCTCCTTCAATATAACACTTTATGAATCATTAATATAAACCACCATAAACTATTCATTCACTATAAAAGTAAAATTATATATTTGTGATTATTATATAATTTTGATCATTTATTGTTATAAAATAAAATGATCTACATAATTATTTTAAATGTAGCTTAAGTAGCATTAAAATATTTTAATAAGATATTAAATGATTAGAAATTAATTGAATGGAAGAGGATGATATAAAGTTATTAGTCATAACATAAAATATTATGGTGATTGAAAGTTAGTTCTTGAAAATGTGTTAACTATAATAAGATTTAAATGCTTCATATTTTATTTTAAATAGTGAAGACAAGTAGCAACTATGGTTAAAAAAAAGATCCAAAACCCTAGGTTGGTATAGAAAACACCTATTCTTTGTAGTTTTGAAACCTATATTTAAATAATTTATGGAGTGCATGACTAATTAAATTATACAAAATCATTAGAAAATTATAGTATTGAGAGGCTTAGGACATGCTAACATGCATACTTACTCATTTTTTCATGTTTTCTCACTCAAATCCATGATATGGATAGTACTAAAGTTATGGATTTCATTAATTTCATGTTTGAATCCATTTCCAAGTATATAAAATGAGGATTAGGCATACTTTTAGACTTCCTTTATGATGTAACATTTGATCTGTCACTTATTTGTTATACATAAATGAATTAATTTAAGTTTTTGTTAGAATAAGTGAATATTATCTTAAGTTCCACTAGGATAGACACTTGAGTTTTCACTCCTCCATGTGTCAGGAGAACTCTTAGTGGTGTCTTCTTGAGTTTCCACTCCTCCATGTGTTAGGATAACTCTTAGTGGTGTCTTCATTAGGTCTGATGAGTTGTTGTAATCCAATGGTTCTCAATGATCAACTTTGCTATTTATACAGAGTTGATCCTAAAGGTAAATCAATCAATTCCACTCTTCTCTTCATATTTTTGTGTAATGCTTTGCATATCTATTATTGTGAAATTCTAACATGGTATTAGAGTAGGATAGATTTGTTTAGTATTCTCTCTTGAATGTTCTAGGATCTGATTCATTTACATTGGATAATTTTTTTGGCTATGTAACTTTAAATTTTGCATTAGTCTCTTTTTATCCATTGTTATTTTACTATTTCAACATATTTATTTTTATGTTGCATATTATTTCATATATTTTGAATTCATGCTTGAGAAAATTTTTAGGAAAATAAAAATATTTCCTTTTTAAAAAAAAACACGGATTACCTTTTGTGAAGGCGCTTTTATCGCCCTTATTTTCAAAGGAAAAAGAGCCCTTTTATTTTATTTATTTATTTATTCTCTCTCAGCATATTCATGTTATTATAACTCTTAGTTATATCCATTTCTTTTCGATAGCAAAAATATCAGATGAACCAAGTGTTAACTTAGTAAATATTTTGAATTTCTTTTATTCGCTCATGGAGGGAATAAAATCCCTCCCTCATTAATATTTCACTCCTTGTTCTCTGGAAGTTGGCATCGTCTGTGGCGCTCTCAACGTACGCTCAAAAATTATATTGATCTTAGGGAACGCCTAACGCTCGTTAGCACTCTTATTACAAATTATGCGTATTCGTTTCAAACTCTCTGGCACACTCATCATTCTTTTAGACGTCTCAGAGTTTACCTATTTGGATCGTTGTTCATCTTGGAGTTTGTACAACCAGTGCTCTAGCTTCCATTTACTTTTGTCAATTTAGACGGTATTTTTTTAGTCATAATCTACAGAAACAATGCTCAAGATTAAGTCCATTTGGCCCTCTAGAGGAGGCATATCCGTTTAACATTTTCTGCAGGTCTCCCGGATTTCTGTAGGCTCACCACTTTTTTTTTTAAATCTCATTTTTTATTTTTTTCAAAACGTAAATTTAAATAATTGGTTTCCAATTTTTTTTTTCATTTATTTAAGTAAATAGTTTCTTATTCTATCATTTTTATCTAACGTTTCTACAACATTTCATGATTAAAACTAGGGCAATTTTATCTAATCATTTTTTCTACAGCGTTACATATTTTAAGAAAAAGGATTGCTCCTTCTCTCTTTCACTATTGTTAGCCTCCGCCCATACGACCCTTTGGAGAGGTATATCCTTTACGTATTCTACAGTGTTAGCTTGGTGGCCTCCCTCACGACGATTTTCTATCTCCAAGTTCCCTACTTTTTCGCTTTTTGTTGCTTGTTGTTTCTGTTAGAGTAATACTCCATTCTTTGGGATATTTACCCTTTACTCCACTAGGTAAAATAGGTAGTATATTGTATTATACTACATAGGTAGATTATTATATTTACTTTTTACTACTTACCATAGAAATATTTACTGTGCTAAATATCTACTGGTAAACCTAAGTTAGTATATAAAATATCCTAGGTTAGATATTTTAGATTAGTAGTTAGTTCATACTTCTATACCTAGGTTAATTGTTAGCACACTACTCTCCTGACGTGTTTTGTTAGTGTTATTTGTGCTAATATAGTTTGCTTGTAAACTATATAATGCTTAGACCTTTCTAAGCTAATACTAATGATTATGGTTTATTTATTTGCACTTACCATTTTCTAACATTGGCATCAGAGCTGGAGGGAGCCAGAGGGAGGAAGCGCAGTAAAAATTTGTTCCACTGGACAAGGCGAGGAAGTGCAACGAGACATCTTCATTCCGTTGGAGAAGGCAAAGGCGATCGCGTAGGAGGAAGCACCATTTTCATTTGGTGACTTTAATTTATTTTTCCTATCTTCCTAAAGTTCCTAAATTTCCTAATGTTTGATTAATGATTTATTAAATCTTGGAGATAGAGGAGGTGGATATTTCCTAATCATTTTGGGCCACCTTACCCCACATCAACAGGCGAGCAGGAGAGGGCCTGCAATAGGAGCTTGACTAGCTAGGTCAATCTCCTCGGCCAGGCTCCATTTACGAATCTGATCATCCGATAGATCTCAGCTATCATTGATGATCAAGCTTCGTCCTTGAGCTCACAGGCCCAAGGGACTTGCGTAAGGGATCGTGTTACTGAGGCTTGCGATAGCCCACAGGGCCTACGTCCTCATGGAATGCGTCAGCCCACGGGGCCTGCACCCCCATAGATGGCTAGCAGGAATGCATTGAAGGTAGGAGTGCCCTCACGCTCCCATGTGGCCTCCCTAACTGGGAGTGCATCGAGGGTAGGAGCACCCTCACACTCCTGGCAGGCAATGCATCGAGAACGACCCGAAGACACCTAAACTAGTCACATGGTCGAATTAGATCGAGCCACCTAACCTCACACGTTGGAAACCTAGAAGAAGTTAGCATGGAGGGTAAGCCAAAAATGACAAGACACATGGCAAAAATCCACTGGACTCGATTGACACAAATGCGATAGGTTGCAGACAGGCCACGCCCCACCCAAATTGAACACAACACTAGGCAACACATGGCGGACAACCATGCATCACCCGACCAGACTTTTCATGACACATGGCGACTTGACAGCCACGACACATGACGACGACCAAAATGAGGGTGAGGGTTACTACCCAAAGGCATTCAATAAGCTAAGGGTTTGAAATCCCTTTTATTCCCCAAAAAATCCCCCACATGGGCGATGTGGGATAATTCCCACATTTTTCCCCGCTCACACAAGGAAATAAGGGAAAGGGAATATCATTCCCTTCCCTTCACGTCGGGCCCTCTAGCCCGACCGGTTGATCGGGCTGGGCTAAGGCCCTAGGCGGGGGGGTCAGGGTTTCGAGTCCCTTCGACGCCAAAACCTTTTGCCACAAGGAGCCAGTGGCAAGCATAATTAAAGATAAAAAAAAAATAAAAAATTGTAATTTTTTATTATTTTTAATCATTTTATTTAATACTTTAATATCTTTTGTATAAAATCAATTTTTTTTCATAAATTACATTGATTTTTTACAAAATTAATTTTATTATTGATTAAATAATGATTAGATTTATTAAAATTTTGCATTAAAATAGAGAATTAAGGATCTATTTTTTTAATCAAATCAAAAGGAGCTTTTGTTTTCTCCAAGAGGGGATATAAGACATTGAAGATCACTTATTTTTTTTGCAAATTAGAAAGCCATAAAAACTCTTCTCAACCTTGTTAATTTTAGCATACAAGAAAGGATCAAACTTGAATTCTTTTTGCAAATTAGACAACAAGGAGACTGAATTTTTTTTTGTAAAATTCAAAAGGCAAAGTGTGCATTTGTTTTCTTCAAGGAGGGGGATATAAGACATAAAATTGCACATTATTTTTTGCAAAAAATTGAGAAGAAATTGTAACCTTGGGCCCATCGAAACCAAGTCGTTTGTCGACTGGTCTGGAAGCATTTTCAAACGCGGTTCATGTGTTGACTTTTCTTGAAAGGAGTGCTCATATTGTTCATTTTGCAACATAAAATGGGGAATACAATATTGTACTTCTTTTGCAAAATTGTAAAACAAAGTAGGAGACAAAAATATCATTTTTTTTTTTTTTGCACAACACACATTAATATTTTGTTGCAAAAATTAAAAAGGTGCGTTTTCGATTTTACTCGACACATTCATTGGAAAATTAGGTGCATTTTAGGTTGCATCCAACACCTAGGTGATAAGAATTTTGTGGGCATTCGTGTTTGATTATTGCATTATTTCTTTTTGCAATTATAAGTCATAGAAACAAGAACACACTAAACCCCAAAATTTCACAAATTTGTGTAAATAATTGCATAGATTTAAAGCCAAAATTAATTGATATTCTCTTCTAAATCAAAACCCCTAATTCACTCTTATTTTTTTGGCTTAATTTCCTCAAACTGATTATTCCTCTTCAAGAAGATTTTCAGGCAGGTGTCATTAAATATCTGTTTGAGTGAATTATCTTTTGGTACTCTTTTAGGGTAATCAAAAAAAGAAAGAATAAGTTTTTGAAAATAAGGAACCTTAAAAATTTGCAATCCTTTGTACTAAGGGGGGATAATTCCTTTCTTCCTTCAAAACACAGATTTTTGACAAGAGGGAAATAAAACTTGTAAAGGCAATCATAAAAATTGAAGTCATAAAAATTATACCTTTTCTTTTATACTTCATAATAGCAATCATGCTTGAAGTTATTACCATAAGGAAGGATGATTTGGTGAACTTTTTGATAAAATTGGCTAGAAAGCATAGTTTTGCACAAATTGTAAAAATGACAACCATGACACCATTTAGTGTTGGTTTCAAAACAAGCAAAACTAAAATGGCAAAGGCACATCACAGAAGCCATATTTCTAGTGAAGTGTCTCATTCAGATTCAGATTCTGGTTCAAATACAACAAACATAGTGCTCATTGCTAAGACAGTATTGTAGAGGGAAAACACATTTTGTCACCTTAAGCAAAGCACCATTTCCTCTCTCTTTTTTAGGCTTCATAAATATCATAAGTTTTTGTTTGAATTACTTGTAATAAAGGGGTGTTTGTACCTCTTTTAGGCTTCATAAATAGCAAACTCTCATTTTTTGAAGTTCTTGTAACAAAAGGAGGGAATTTTCTAGTGTAAAATTGCCTAGGAGGCAATATTTGTAAAATCTTTCACAAAGCTTCTTAAGTTGCACATATTTTGCAATTAAGGGGCGATCTACATTTATTTTCTTCACAAATTTTTGTAAAAATAGAAGAATACTTATAAGGGTGCATTTTCGGCATCGTTCGACACCTTAGTCATGCTTCTTTCAGAAATTAAATACAACATGTTTTGCAATGAGAAGGGGGGAACTTATAAGGGTGCATTTTTGGCTATGACCGACACCTTAGCAACCTAATATTTTGCAAACTCATATTGTAAAATGAATGAATCTCTTAAGAAGTGATCTACTCTACTACACCTAGCGATTACAGCAACTGGTTATCCATGCAATTTGGTTGGATGATGTGATTACTATAAGGACATTCGTTGGTGTGAAGACAAAGTGAGGAATGACCCATTTTTTTCTTAGGATCAGCCAGAGCATTATGACAGAGCAAGAACCATCAGATCGACATTTTTTTTACTATATTGGGACAGTTATATACATTACCCAAATAATGTAATAAGGGGGGATGTTAGAGTACTATTCCATTCTTTGGGATATTTAACCTTTACTCCACTAGGTAAAATGGGTAGTATATTGCATTATACTACATAGGTAGATTATTACATTTACTATTTACTACTTACCATAGAATATTTACTTTGCTAAATATCTACTGGTAAACCTAGGTTAGTATATAAAATATCCTAGGTTAGATATTTTAGATTAGTAGTTAGTTCATACTTCTCTACCTAGGTTAGCTATTAGCACACTACTCTCCTGACGCATTATGTTAGCGTTATTTGTGCTATTATAGTTTGTTTGTAAACTATATAATGCTTAGACATTTGTAAGATAATACTAATGATTATGGTTTATTTATTTGCACTTAACATTTTCAAGCCAAAATTTTGTAATTCCTTTTAGTTGTATTATCTCGTGGTCTTACTTTTGTCCACTCAACACATTAAAGGGAATTTTTTTGGCTATCTCTCTTTATCTAGATACAATGCCTAATCCCTTTGTGCAGGTCTCATTAGAAGTGCTCTTCCTCTACCCATACAACAATAGCTCCTTCTCTAACATTTTATGCAGCTTTGTTGGTTACAGTTATCTCTCTTTATCCAAGATAATGCCTAATCCCTTTGTGCAGGTTTCACTGGCAGCGATCTTCAACCACAAAAAATTGTTATTTAAAATTTTGTGTTCAGCTATCTCTCTTTATCCGAGACAACACCTAATCCCTTTATGTTTCATTGTTTGTCTGGAGACAACGCCCTAATCATTTTGTGTAGGTTTCATTGTTCATAGGAGACAACACCCATTGGGCACATCTCTATGATCCTAAAATAAATATATATATTTTAATTAATATATTTTAATTTTATGTTATCAATATTGCTTTCTTTATTTTTTCTGAGCATAACGTTTTATATAGGAAATCTGGAGTGTCACCTATTTTTTATCATCTGCAAGATTTCTTCATTCTGCTCATTTCTTATTTTAGGTAAAATTTTCTATCAAAACCTTATTTTTCGAAGAAACACCTTTGTCTCATATTAAGAAGCCTTAATTAATTTTGGCTTTCTTCAAATCGTGACACCCTATTGTAAAATTTATTAAAAAAAATTATTTAGGGGTGTGTTCGGGTGTTTTTTTAAGCACCGATCGCAGTTCGGGGAGGGGAGTCTTCTTGTGTTTGTATATTTTGCATCTCGTCTCTCTGCCTTTTATTTGCCTTTTTTATTCTTTGCATATAGTTTTAAGGAAAATATTTTTTAAATTTCTTTCCTTTCGAATATTTTTGAATGCAAAGATATTTATTTATCTTATTAATTTGGTTGAGATTAAAAGTATTCTTAAAATTAATTTTAAATTATAATTTATCTTGCTATAAAGAAAAAATTATATCATTTTGCCTATGCATTAAAGGAAATATATTTTAATCTAATAGTCATCATTAAAAATTTTAGTTTTTTTATTTAAACATTCACTCTCTAATTATTTTTCTCACCTATCTTGTTTATCAAAATTTTAGAAAAGCTATCTTCCTTATAACATCTTCTAAATATATTTTTATTGTTAAAATTATAATTTTCACAAGAAGTTACCTTTTTCCTTTGAAATTAATTTTTTACTCTTTTCTAACATTTAGTTTAATAATATATTCAAACTAACTATTTTAAGAAAGAGCTTTTCTCACATTTTCTGTTAGAATTTCACAATAATAGATATGCAAAGTATTACACAAAAGATGAAGAGAAGAGTGGAACTGATTGATTTATCTCTAGGATCAGCTCTGTATAAATAATACAGTTGATCCTTGAGAGTCGTTAGATTACAAAAACTCATCAAACCTGATGAAGACACAACTTAGAGTTCTCTTGAAACATGGAGGAGTGGAAACTCAAGTGTGTATCCTCGTGAAATTAAGATAATAGTCACTTATTCTAACACCCTCCCTTAAGTGATACTAGGGGATATTCTATAAATGAGTCCCAGCAACGAGGCCTGATTAGGTATTCATGTACAACATAGATAGTTGGTGGATATGGAGAGTATTACACAAAAGATGAAGAGAAGAGTGGAACTGATTGATTTATCTCTAGGATCAACTCTATATAAATAGTAGAGTTTATCATTGAGAGCCGTTAGATTACAAAAACTCATCAAACCTGATGAAGACACAACTTAGAGTTCTCCTGACACATTAAGGAGTGGAAACTCAAGTGTGTATCCTAGTGAACTTAAGAGAATATTCACTTACTCTAACATTTTATTATTCTCTAAGGGTGTTATTGTTAAATCTATAAATGTATTTTATTCTCTAAGGGTGTTATTGTTAAATCTATTTTAAATTAAATCTTAACAAATTTTTTAAGGTTATAAATATATATAAAAGTTTAAATAAATTTTTCTTCAAAGTTTTCATTCACCTAAAATTTTCCATAATTGAAGATTTAAGGGAGGATTATTGGTAATTTAAAACTTCAATTTCTATCTTGTGTTATGATGAATTCAATTGAGCCCCTCACCCCTCATAACTTTCACTCATGGGAATCCAAAATTTTAACTCTCTTTCTTTTTCAAAGGGCTAAGAGAAAAGCGTCATTTGTAACCTAATAATTAAATTCCTTTTTTGTTTTATCTTTTAGGGAGGGTGTATTCTTCTAGCTTTATTTATAGTAACCTTTAATTTTTAGAGGTATATATTGTTTATATATCTCTAAAAAGTATAAGAAGATATTCACTAACTTCATGCCCACCCTCATTTATATCAAAACAAATATATTTTTATTTTATTGTTTTATAGGATCTTTACATTGGCAATTTTTATAAACATTAACTAAAAAATATTATTAAAACTCAAAAATATATTTTTTGGTCAACCAAATCTTGCATTTTCACTTCAATTTCTCATTTGAAGTTAATGGAGGGGTATTTATAGTCGAAAAGGTTTTTCTGAGATGAACACAATGATAGTATCCATTTTTTAGTTTCAAGACTTTTTTCAATGATGTTATTAAAATTTATTGTATCATGCAGTGCACTCTCGGTTGAACCCGAAACTCCTAGCATTGGTGCCCTTGTTTTGTTGGTTATCCATTTTTTAGACCTTGTTATTCATCCCATTGTGTCATATAGGTGGATACCACTACTTATGCTTGCGGAGTCAATTTGGACATCCCTTACAATTTTTGTGGTTCTTTATCCATCCTATCTTCACATTATTTTTGAGACACTTTGGTTCGAAAGGATTTTTCTAGTAAGAATTATTTTTATGAGACACTTTGATTTCATGGTTCGCGAGCACCAGTCTAAGAGTATAAATTCTTTTCTGTAACAAGTCTCTATGTTTTTTAGACATCTAATGGGTCCATTGCAGGCTTATTAATGTAATTTGTCCTAATGATGGGGTTGAAGAGGACATATTCCTTCCTCTCAATCCTCCATGCACATATTCCTTATTCTTCTATTCTGGAAGGTGGTTTCCCCTTGAAATTTTCTACCATTACCCTAATTTTGTTGTTTGTCCACAAGGTTTGGACCTAGTTATCAGCCCATTGTATTCATATAGGTGGAAACCACACACTCATGCTTGTGGAGTCATTTTTGGACTACCCATGCGATTTTTGTGGTTCTATCTCCATCCTATATTCACTTTGGTTTTAGGGAACTTTTCTTTAATGATATTTATTCTTTTGATCACATGTTGTAAATGAGTACCTTATCAGATCTTACTATGAGACTCATATTTGTGGCTATACCATATCTATTGTACATGATTACCTTATCAGGCCTTGGTGCTGGGACTCATATTATGTAGGATCACTTCATTCGATAGCATATTAAAAGTAGGGACATACACTTGGAATATATTCCAACTGAGACACAAATTGCAAACATCTTCACCAAGTCAATTTCTTCTCCATGTCACATTCAATTACAAGAAAAATTGGAGTATTATAGCTGCATTGACAAAGAGGTCTTCACCTCTCACGATATTACATATGAGTGCCTCATCAGGTCTTCTTACTAGGACTCATCATGTCTTTCTATAGGAGGACAATCTTCACCATATGAATACAAGCCTATTTCATACTTCTTTGTTTTTTATTGATGGCTTTTCCCACTTGGTTTTTACCATCACTTCAAAACAAAGGGGTGATAGTTGGTTTTTCCCACGGGGGTTTTTTCCACCAACTATCTATATTATACATGAGTACCTAATCAGGCCTTGTTTCCAGGACTCATATTTTATTTGTTAAAGAGGGCAATCTTTGCCATCCAAAGACAAGCCTCTTTCATACCTCTTTACTTTTTGATTAATGGTTTTTCCCATAGGGATTTTTACCATCACTTCAAAACAAAGGGGTGATAGTTGGTTTTTTCCCACAGGGGTTTTTTCCACCAACTATCTATATTGTACATGAGTACCTAATCAAGTCTTGATTTTGGGACTCATTTGTAAAAATCTCCCCTAGTATCACTTAAGGGGGGGTGTTAGAATAATTTAATATTCTCTTAAGTTCGACTAGGATAGAAACTTGATTTTCCACTCCTCCATGTGTCAGGAGAACTCTTAGTGGTGTCTTCTTGATTTTCCACTCCTCCATGTGTCAGGATAACTCTTATTGGTGTCTTCATCAGGTCTGATGAGTTTTTGTAATCCAACGGTTCTCAATGATCAACTCTACTATTTATATAGAGTTCATCCTAGAGGTAAATCAATCGGTACCACTCTTCTCTTCATATTTTTGTGTAATACTTTGCATATCTATTATTGTGAAATTCTAACAGTTTTTACACTTATTTTCACCTAAGAAATATTATCATAATAAGAGAGTAATCCCTCCAAGGGGAACAAGTGTTGTGTGGTTAGTGAAGAACATGATATTTTATGGTAACTATTTTAGAAGGATTTTATTTTTATAGATGTCTACATGATAATCTCTAATATCTAGACAAACCTAATTTCAACCAACATGCTCCTCTAACCAAATGTAGAGGTTATTCCAACTTATGAAAAATATTGGGGGTGTCTATAATAAATGCTTCACATAGACATAAAAAGGGAGACGATGAACGACATGAAATATTGCTACACAAAATTAAGATCATTGCTATATAAAATAAATTAGGATATGCATTGTAAAAGTTTCTCATTTTCTATAACTTTGAGTGCATAGTATTATCTAGATAAATACCTTTCATTCTTCTAGAATTGTCAATTTTGGTTATACACAAATAATGAATTGTTAAAATTAAAGACAATACCTTGCAGTCATGGAATTTTTTTCTTAGTTAAAAATACAAATATATTTATTTTAAAATATTGAAGAATATAAAAATCTCCTATAGAATATAGCATCCACTCCATGGAATGTTAGAGACATTCTCACTTAACAAGTCAACCTTATCTATTAGTCCCTATTTTTTTATTATTTTCTTTTAGTAGTCACATACATCCACTATAATATATAATTAGTTATTTAAATGCATCAACTACATCCACTATATATAGTATAAAGGTTGATTATCTTATCATGAATAGAGATAAGATGAAGATAATGAAGAATCTCTCTCACAAAGATAAATTTTATAATGTTGTGACATGCCATAAATCTACAATAATTTTCTAGTTAGTGTAACACATATACAATTACATGTTGTTATCGTAGAAAAAAACTTTAGAGACCACAAAGTCTTCTTTAAGACTCTTGAAAATGAAGGGCTTTCTTTCATGATGGGCAATTTTTTTTTACATATTTCATTCCAAGGTTGTAGTTGTCATTTTATATGTAAAAAATAGTTTTCCTTTCATATTCTATAAATTTGAAGTAATTAGAAAATATTTATAATTTCAAAATGTATTTTAAGTATAAGATACACATAAATTTGTTTTGTTTTATTTTTGTGTTCTTTGTGTTGTTTTTTGTTGTTCTTGTGTTTCTGTTGTTTTGTTTTTTTTATGTTTTTTGTTATTGTTCTTGTGTTTTTTTTCATTCTTGTTCTTGGGTTTCTCTTTGTTTGTGTTATTTCATTTTTTTTTATGTGTGAGTGTTTTCTATGTTTTTTATTTTTGTTTATTGTCTGTTGTTGGTTGTTTTTATTTTTATTTTATTTTTTAGGTTTTGGTTGTGTTTATTTTTCATGTTTTTTTGGGTTATGTCTTTGTAGTGTATTGTTGTTTTTGTCTTGTTTGTGTTTTGTTATGTGGTTCTTGTGTTTTTCTATGTGGTTTGTGTTGTGGTTTCTTTTATCTTATTGTGTGTGTTTGGTTATGCGTTTGGTTTTGACACACTCAAGGAGCATGTTTTTTATTTTATTTTATTATTTTTGTTGTTATTTACTTTTTTTAATTTGGTTTTGTGTGTTTGTTTGCTCCTTGAGTATGTCAAAGATGGTAGGCCAGGTCCGAGTCCTGGGCATTTTTGGCAGAATGGATACCCATGCCTCCTTGGGTCTTACCCGAAAGTGGCATCCCTTTTGGGATGTTTTCCACAAATAATAATAATAAAAAAAGATACACATAAATTTGATAATATTATCAATATTTATCGTAGATCTTGGTAATGAATCGGTTAAAAATTCATTGCACATGTCTATTCACTTGTCATTGATTGTTATGTAAATTTGAAGGGATCCATGTTACAATTATTATATATTGCTTTATAAAGTTAACTTGTATTTTAGGTCACAATAACATGTATGTTATCAAAGAATTGAAATTCTATTTTAAGATCCTAATAAATTTATCTTTTATACAAAGAATATATATTAAATTTATTTTATTATAAGATGTTGACTTATCCTTAAAAAACTAGTCATTTACACTTGTGAGTCTCTACTTATTATTTTTTTTAAGAGGGTGAAAAGCAGAGGTGATGTAATAAAAAATATTTAATGTTTTCTATAGGCATTAAATTATTTAGGTGTTTAATGACATTAAATTATTTAGGTTTTTAATGACATTAAATTATTTAGGTGTTTAATGTTTTCCACGAGCATTTAATGTTTTTATTCGGTAGGTGGAAATGGTTAGCTTTAAGTAGAAAAAAAATTGCTTGTTGGAGATGTAATTTTTCCAGAGCATTGTAAGGTGTGTGTTATGGGTTGTTATTGCCATTAATGAAAACAAAATAGTTTTTTTTTTTTATTTGTATCTATCTTTGGAATAATTTACATCAATTGGCATCGGAGCAAGGTCATGGTACCTACCAAAGAGGAAGAGGAAATCATAGAGGTCAAGGTAATGGGGGAGGTCGAACTAGGAATGGACCATGGAAACCATATACCTATTTTACATGTGGTGAGGAAGGCCATAGATAATTTGAATGCATCCATTATGATGCTAAAGAGAGAAATTAGGGAGGATAAGCTAGAGTCAACATGGTTGAGGAAGAGGAGTTTGGGACATAAGTTGCTACAAACATGGGTGAAAAATATCATGATAAGGAAGACATTGGTTACTCCAAAGAAATATAAAATGCAAGCGAATGATGGTGGTGAGTCCTTTCACACAAGATGCAAATTGGGAGGAAAGGTATGCAAAGTAATCATTGATGGTGGTAGTTGTGAAAATATGGTCTCTAATGTAATGGTAGACAAAATGAATCTAAAATATGAGAAGCACCCACACCCCTATCACATTTCAAGGATAAATACAGGGAATGAGGTGACTATTGATAAGAGATGTTTAGTAAAATTCTTAATTGGAATACTTATAAAGATTAAGTGTGGTGTGATGTAATTCCTATGGATGTTTATCAAATACTATTGGGAAGGCATTGGTAGTATGATAGGAAGGCTATCCATGATGGAGGTTGAAATACTTACACCTTCTGAAAGGATGTTACAAAGGTAGTACTATTACCTCTTAACGAAGAAGGGCAGGGTGAGAGCTTACTAACTACACAGGAGTTTATCATAGAGGCACAAGAAATAGGGTTTTGTTATGGTATTGATAGTAAAGAAGGTAAAAGATAAGGTTACTACATATCTATAAGAAGAAATTACTACAAAATAAAAGACAACAAAAGAAATATCTATAGAAAAAAAAATTATGGAAGAAGAAATTTTTG
Source organism: Wollemia nobilis (assembly GCA_028583015.1). NCBI lineage: Eukaryota > Viridiplantae > Streptophyta > Pinopsida > Araucariales > Araucariaceae > Wollemia > Wollemia nobilis. The sequence goes on along the minus strand of JAQPPZ010000737.1, from coordinate 144,570 downwards.
AAGAAAATTTGGAAGAAGTAACTGGAATCGAACCAAGATCTATGAAAATGAAGCCCATCGTCCTTCCCTTGGACCATGCTGCTACTATTGAAGTAATGAGTTTTTTTAAAGAAGTTGAATATTTGACAGAAGATGATACAGATCAACCTAATCCTTGGCCACCACCACTGAAGTCATTGGTCAAAAATTGTAGGAGTTTGAATAGCCAAACTTGTAGGAGTTGTGTTCCTTCAACCAGAGGAGAATGATGTAATAAAAAATATTTAATATTTTCATAGGCATTTATTTTTTAGGTGTTTAAAAACATTAAATTATTTAGTTTTTTAATTTTTCCATGGGCATTTAATATTTTTGTTCGGTAGGTGGAAATAGCTAGCTTTAAGTAGAAAAAAAAACTACTTTTTAGGGATGTAATTTTTACAGAGCATTGTAAGATGTGTGTTATGGGCTATTATTGCCTTAAATGAAAACAAAATAGTATTTTTTTTTTTTTTTACTATCTCTAGAATGATTTACATCAAGATCTATATCATGAGCCACCATTCCCATGAATTAAACTTCGTTCTCTTTTAAGAGACTCCAATGGATTTTTCCATTACGGTGTCCCTACCAAGATAAATTTTATCAATGAGTTTACAAAGGTTTACACAAGATAAATTTTATCAAATTTTATTGCATGAGTTTATAAAATTTTTTTTATGAGGGGTCTTGGTCCCCTTATACCGAGTGGAGTTTGAACCTTGGACCTATCCAAGAACGGTCAAAGAATTTATCATTGTAGTAAGCTTGCAACTTATTTTGAGTTTACAAAGGTTTTTATGAGGGGTCATGGTCCCCTCATATTGAGTGGGGTTTGAACCTTGGACCTCGAAAAGAGAGGCCAAAGACCTTACCACTATAGTAAGATTGCAACTATAGTCTCCACTTAGTTTTTTATTCATCAAATGATTAGGCTAAAATTTCAAATCAATATTAAAATGTTAGTAAAAAATTGTTAAATATTATTGTCTAGTGTGGTCACCCTTTAGAATGTGCCTTCTCTTGTTTTATGTAACTATAGAGTGTTTCTATAAGGTTTATTAAATTTTGCTTACATGAAGAAAAACTAAAAAATTTATTAATATGTTAAAGGAGGAAATGGTTGGGATAGTTTGATGGAAAAGACAATACTTCAAGGGTTGAACTAAGTTGGAAAATACTATACTCTAGAGAATCATTTTAAAGTGAGAGATACTTATTTATTTGATTTGAAAGACACTTTGAAACATTTATTTTGTAGTCAAAATATCAAAATCCTAGTACAAGATAATGCATAACTTTAGACTAGATTAAGAAGTGTGGTGTACTTTACAAAAGCTTTAAATTTTTGTTGATGTCTTAATTTTTTAGAAAAAATATTTTCAAAAGATTACACTCTCCATTTAGATATGGTACTTATTACAAAACTCAATATGGGAAGAAGAATATGCTAAAATTATGGTATACTATAGCCCCTGATAACTAGTTCCATAGAAGAAGTATCAACATCTCAATTAGAAGATTTGTAAGTAATAAATGCATTTTTTAATTTTACTTTTATAATAACCAATGTTCTTGTATGTATACATGCATGCAGGTTTATTTTTAAATCAACAAATATAGAAACATTATAAATTGGATGACAAATAAATTTTTAGATACAAACTTTTTAATCTCTCTAAGAGTTACATTTTTTTACAAAGTTTCTCATCTCCTAAAATTTTCTTGTTGGCCACTTTAGTTAATTGTTACATGGATGACAAAGGTAACTTAATGATTTTGTGATTTTGAGTTTGGTTTACATAAAACTTAATTTTATTTGTATTTCATTTTTGTTTCTAATAGTATTGAATTTAATATTTATTTGATTTTTGTTAAACAATATAAATTATTTTAGTTTTTAAATTAGAAAAATTTGGATCAACATAGGTAGAAATTAAAATGGTGTGACAATGAAAATAATAAAATTTTAAAATTTATGATAAACAATGCTACTTAATATCTAATATAAGATGTTTAGAATGTAATACTAGTATTTACTTTAGATATTTAACTTATATTGTTATTTTATAATATGACAATTTTAATATAGTAAATTTGGCATGTTATTTTACTATACAATATTTCATTTTTGGAAAAGTGAATAATTTTAGCCCATGCAATTTGGGGCCAAGTGTTAGGGATCTATAATTTTCATAAACACCAAATTTCTAATCCCATTAGTATATTTTAGAATTTAATCAAATTGGATGACCTCAAATGGTGAAAATTATGGGTTCTTAATACAAAAACCCATGTTTAAATCTGTTCAATCCTATATGACTATTTAAAAAATTGAATAAATTTATTAATTACAAGTATATTAATTATTAATAACTAAAAAATGTTGAAAGTGATTACTCATTTGACTCTTACAAACATAGATTCATGATTGATAATAAACTACTAACAAGTAATGTAAAGTGTAGTATACTTCATGTAAGTTGTTTGAATATAAAATTAGCATCTAAAAAAATTATTTATATTAAAAAAAAAATAAAAACTTCATAGCAGTACCTTAGTGCAACATAAATCAAATAACAAAGAGGAAGTAGAAGCACAAACGATCAATGCAAAAATGATACTTAACGACATAAGAACAAGAGAGACTAAAATGAAATGGAAAACTCTGAAAATGCGTTTCACACCTTAAGTACTCATCATTTCATCTGAAGACCAAACATTAAAATCCATATTGTTTATATAGATTTCTCAAGCCAGTGGGTGCCCTAGAGGACATGCCATGTGACGAGAACCATAAAAAATGGACCGTTACCTTAGGATATGCCAAAAAAGGTAGTGATTTCTAAGGATAACGGTTTAAAGTGCCTTAAAACATAAAAAAATGCTCCTCGGGATGTGCACCCATGAATACGGGGTATTGATTGCCAAAAATGGACATTACAAACAATTCTAAACTTTAAAACTCATTTTTGAGGGTTCTAGAGACCCTAAAAAGGGCTTGTTGCTTAGAAACCCAATGATTTTAGTCTGCCATCGTAGAAAATTTTATAAGCTTTCCAATGCTTCAAACAATTCGAGAATTGGAGCCCTGTAGTAAAAGTTATGGCTGATTGAAGTTGGGTTGGGTTCTCACGATCCGATTGCGATATAAAAATTTATTCATATTTTTGTTGTTTTTCCAACAGATGATGCCACAACCAATATGGGAGAGCTAAGGGTCTTTGCTTTTTTTTTCTTAGAGAGGTCCAATCACATTTTTGTTTAGACAAAGATCATGGGGAAACTGGTAGTTGTACAGCTTCATCAAAAATGGGGGAGATTTATTTAGACCTGGTTGTCCTAAAGAGATATTCTGGAATATTTTATGGAGTAGTGTAGGCCAGTGTCAAAACTATACCTCGGAAAATAGTGCAAATAAGAAATGGGATGAGTAGCCCTGGGATCTCAACCTATGAAAAAAATGATGCTTCATCTTTCTGAATCCTTCATCATTCGCCTCTCTGACTAGAAACCTAATGAGTTCGTTGACTATAAAGATTTTTTTATAGTGGGGTGGATGGAATGAATGGAAAGGGATATATTGATACACATCCATTGGTTTTTGGTATAGTTTAGTACCCAGATGACCTGGAACAGTCATGGAGGGTGGTTTGACCACCAGAATATCCAGGATGTTAACTTCAAAAGTGGAAATGGTAGTTGTGATGTTGATGCTGGGATAAATAGAATGATAAGCATCAAGGAGAGATTGAAGACTCTCATTAGTGCCACTCAAAACACCAAAAGCATCATCAATATATCATTTATACAAGCAAATATTTTTTGAAATAGATGGAAAAAGAACAAAAACTTGCAATTCCAAGTAACAAAGAAACAAATAGGCATAGACAACTACAAAATTTATTCCCATTGTTGTACCTCATTTTTGCCTGTAGATATTACCATCAACTGGACCAAACCTGGATTGAACCTTCCCGAGATGAAGTGTTGAAGAGTGGTCAATCCTGCTGTTGTAGGAATGCTTGGGTACAAGCTCTCAGCATCAAAGGTGAATCAAACAAAGCTTGGAGAAAAATATCTTTCATGAAGGATTTTCAATAGGCTCAGAGAGTCTTGTAGATGATTTGGTTTCTTTAGGATAATGGGGAGAAGCAAGTGGTGAATCCATTTGGAAACAAGCTCCAACATATAACTGTAATATGAGTAGATGGGTCTACCCTTCATAGGTTGTTTGTGGAACTTTGGAATGAGGTAGAAAGTACAAACTCAAGAAATTATGGGGTTATTTTACAAAAGATAATCCACTATTTTTTGATCGAGGAGAATATTTCTTTGTGCATTTTTAACAATGGACTCCAAGATAGAAAGAAGAGAGTTCCAAGGAATAGAAATAACCTCTTGGTAAACTTTCGGATTTGAAAGTTGTCTGATCCCTTCTTCCAGGTACCATGCCTTGCTGAGAACAGTGAGGCCAAGATATTTGAAGTATCTTCTACAAAATTTCACCAAGATATATTCAAATATTTGGTTGGCAACAATTCACCCTACTCATCAATGAAGTTTGGGAAACCAGCATCATCCATAGCCTCAAAATAGATGAGCAAAATTCATTGCTCTTGTTCAAACATCATCATCATCTTACAGCCTTCTCTCACCAACTCTAAATTGGAAAATAAGTTGCACAACATCATTCTAGTATTGGCCCAACCATGATCTATCCCGCTCATTGGCTTAACCTGGAAGTCAGATTGAGCCAACATTTGAATCTTAAACACCAATTCAAGTTTTGGTTCCAGTTGTTCCTCAACATAATACAAGGTTCACCCTCCAAGAAAAACTACTATTCGAGCCTCATAAATATACAATAGAACCTTGAGATCATTTTTCACCAGTGTCACACAATATTTCATCAAATGGTGGTAAATTTATTTTATTTTTTCCTTGGAGAAGCACACTGATTATGTGTCTTTCTCAGCCAACTATTTCTATAAAATCTCAAGCTGGGTTGTTAATGCTTGCACTTGCTTCTCTACCCCTACCCAAGTTGTCTAGTAACCCTTGTCTTATGTCTTCCATTCCTCTGCCTTCATCTACTAGTGATCTGCCTCTAATATTGTTCTTTCTAACTGGTCTCTATTTTTAACCAGAGCATCATTCAACTCAATAATATTTGCCTCAGCCTTGAATAATATTTTCTTATAATGATCACCATGCAGGTAAAGAGAGCTCATATCCACCTGCATATTCCCCATATTATTTGTGGTTTCAATATTCATCATGTCCTCTGGAATGACTTCATAAGTGTAATCACTTGAAGCCATTTCTCCTTGAGGATTATGGACCTAGGGAATCATTTTTATAGTATGAGACTCCATAGTTTCAGGGTCAAAAGCAACCTTCTTCAATGCCTTTGCTAGAGATTGAGCTTCTTTTCTATTACAACTCTTTAACCATTATGATGAAATTAATTAGGTATAACTCATATTTACTGCAATAGGATGCTCTAGTATAATCCCTATCTCTAGATTTGACAACACCTACAACTCAAGAAAAGGAGCAAGAAGAAAACTAGCCTACTGAGGTTTTGGATTAGGAAGAGAAGTGGAAATGATAACGATTGGTGGAACAAAAGTGGTTAAGGGGATAAAAGTGAGGGTTTTGGATGCAGTTACACCCACTCGAGAAGGATTTTGCATACTTATAGCCATGGTAGAAATTACTAGAATAGAGGATGAAGGGAGCAAAAATGGATTGGGAGCAGAAGTGGGAATAGAATAAGAAGGAGCATTGGTGACTGGGGAATAGAAAATGAGAAGTGATATGGAGGTGGTGGTTATGCCGAATGGAGGTAATATGGAAGTAACAACTACATAATGGGGTATAACAGTCACCGAATGCTTAAGAGAAAGGGAAGAAGGTGTAGAAAATATACCTTCAGGATCAAACACCTTTTGAGATGATGGTGAGGGTGGCTATGACACTGGTTCACCCTTGTCTTGCTCATCATCTACCTCTTTCTCTAAATCTATGACTTACATATGTTGGTCAAGTTGTTCTACGTAGACCAAAGGAAGATCTTCTAAAATATTAGCATGTGTGGCTTTGATTGTAGGAGGGTGGTTTGCCATGGATGAAGAAACTACATCTATTCTAGATATTTTGGATATCTTTGGGAAATGGAGTACCTCATGCTTATTCTTCTTCTTCTGTTAGAGTTGCACTTCTGGTGATGACTATATTTCTCCTTCCATAAATGGTTCTTCCTCGATTACATGCTGCTCATTTTTTGCCACAATATCTTCCTCATCAGATATTTGAAAAGTTTTAGACACAATTTTGATGAAATAGATTGGTTGATAGTCATCATAATATTCATCATAGACATCCAAAAACATGTCATCCATTTCCAGACCAAAATCTAATATATATTTCCCTTTATGGGCCCTCATAATCCCCTAGTTGGTAATTTTTTCCTTAGACCAAGCTGGTAACTGTTCTTTCACATTTCCAAACAAACCCGGGGGAGGAATATGATACCTATAAACTATAGGATTGTACTCAACCTCCATATCATAAAAATAATGCCATGGTGGAAGTGGCATCATCTAATCAATGTACCATTAGAGATCATACCCTTATGGGTTATTTTTGTGCCATTGAATATCAGCTCTGGGAAAATAATGAAGATTTTTGGCTTTAATGAAATCGATGAACCAACCCAAATGATCATACTTCCATTTCTTACATAACTCCACCATACCTATGTCATAAAATGCTTCATTAAGTAATTTGTTTTAGCCAACCTGGTCGATCTCAATGCCACCGAAGTAAAATGACATGATACATGTTGTCTTCTTACATCATCCTGCCCCATAGAATTTATTGATGTAGTTGGTTTTATGAACGACTTCCATTGCAAAGAGGCACTTAGTAGTGAAATATGGAAGGAGAAATGACTTGCTAGTGAAGCCAAAAATTTACACCATGATGCACTGCATAAATAAGAAAATATATCCTTTCTCCTGAGTGACAATTTCTTCCTGCATTACCCTTGGTATTCTCTCACTTGTGCAAAAAATAATTTCAAGGGTGGGACCCAAAAACATGCAGTTAAAATTTTAGAATGACAAGCTTGCAGTCCACAAATATATTGGCAGCTTATTTTCTTCCTCATCAACTTGCTTAACTGCTATAAAAGATAAATATTGGTGCATATAGAAGAAAAAATACTAGGCCAAATATGAAGTGTGCCTAAAAAAAGCTATTTCTTCACTATATATCCTTTCCAACTGGGTGTGCATTGCACGAGCCACATAATCTACCCTATCAAAGAAAATGGGGTTTGTGCTTTGCATACATGGATGTAGGGACATAAAATTCTACCTATGAAATGCATTGAACCAATGCTGCTTGCCATTTGTACACTGTAATATCAGTAGGAATACCGGATACCCAAGCCAACATAGAATACATATCTAGGCTTTTAAATTCTGGCAAGGGTTTCGATAGAGTTGGAAACTCTTCAAACTGGTGCACCTTTATCATCTGGTTCTCCATAAACTAGCACAGTGTTACAATTGATTGGTATCTTTCCTCTTGCTCCTTTAGATTCATATTTTAAATATGACATATGAGGAAGGCTTCACACCACAAGAAAACACCTCTCTAACTACATTGGGCGAAATGGTAAATAATTTATCTCCATTCACATTTCGAACGACCCTGGTTGTAGGTTGATAAAACTTTGTGATGGCCATTACTAGCTCAAGGTAAGGATGCATAGGTATACACAGGTACCAGGAAATATGTGCATGATAAGCAATGGTTAATGGGCTTTCCGATGTCAAACCTTACTTTATTGTAGTCACCATGTCTAGGTGAAATTTTTCTATGCCTTTGTTTGAGATAGAATAATCTCCAATCTTGGCCGGCTTATCAGAATATGGATTGAGCTCGGTATTTTCATGCCACCTAGATTTTTTAGCTTTTTTACCACCCTATGATTTTTTTTGCTCTAAATATTTCTTCGGATCAACTATATTTTTCCCCATTTTTGTACCATACCTCCCACTGTAACAGTCTGGTGAATCTGCAACAAAGCAACAATTCAGGGCACTAAAGGATAACCTGGCAATGGTTAGAAAAATAATATTTGATTGCAAGCTTCTACTTCACCTCATTTTATAACTTCCATTCTCCAACTACCAAATTTAATGCAAGTGTTGCACCTGAGGAATTTGGGTGAATATGTTCCTCTAATCTCTCGCTAGGCATATTTTTTAATAAAAACTCAATTGCCCATTAACTACCAATAATGCCCTTGCACTATGAATCTTCCATGGACATTGAACTTAGCCGCTTTTTGTATTGGAGAATGCAATATGGATGTTTAATAGCTTATCTCGGGAAAAGCAAGCACCATGTATGAGAGAAGGGGATGAAAATAATTAATTTCACTATATAAAACGTCGAAATGTCTTCTAGAATATTTTTAGGTGAAATCAATCTGATTGCACATATTAACTTAGAAATATTTTTTAGGATTAGTGTTATCTAGAAAAAACATCGAATGAAAGTGCTTACTTTGTTGAAAACATCATGAGAAGAAAATATCCATGCAACTTGTGCTCCAAAACTACTTATTTTTCTTGCTTTGTGGAATTACATGCCCTTCAGCCCCTTTTAAAAAAAAATTATTTTCTTAATTCGCCCCAAAAAAGAAGCTTTAAATGAAAGTGCCTTGCATGAAAAAACAAGATAAAATTAAATTTGCTTTACTTTTTTTCAAACATAGCATTGCCAACTAAAACCTTTAAAAGCATACATCCATTTTTTAATTCTTTCCTTGGCAATTTCGCTCCAAAAAAATTCGCTTGAGGGGTGCTTGGAGATTTTGACCTGAAAATAGAAAAAAAATAAGACAAATTTGTTATGGGGGGCAAAAATGAAAGTTATAATTTTTTGATTTTACCTTTTATTTTTCTCTCTTTTTTTTTTATCTCTTGCCGCCTTTTATTTTCTTTTTTTGCTAATTTAAAAAACGTGGAGGAATTTTAAGAAAGTGGGGCGCCCCTTTACTTTGTTAAACTTTTACTTTTTCTTTTTCTCTTTTTTTTCTCATATTATTTTTTATTTCTTTTGGAAAAAATAGGAGTGCTATTTTTAATGAAACAACAAAACTTTGAGGTCCAGGCGAGCCAAAGATGCTTTTATAATTTCTCACCCAAAAACAACCTGCTTTCCTTTTCCTATTTTTCGCCCAAAAATAATACAAAATAACTCTTTAAAGAAAAAAATTATTTTTGGGTGAAAATGATTTTTTGCTGGTGGCAAAGTGCTTTCGGGGTGAAATCATTTGCCTTGGGGATGAAAATGATTTTTCAGCCAAATCACCTTCTCTTTTTTTTTTCTTCTTTTTTTTTATATTTTTTTATTATATCTCTATAAACATATTTAACTAAAATAAAACAACAACATAACTTATGTACATATATACATACTTGATAAGAATACCATCACTGATGATAGGCCTTCAAATGAAGACCATTTACGACAACTGAAAGCATTCAACCATCCATATCTTGCAAATAGAACGAATTGATTTTATTGAAACCCAAAATCTGCAACGGACCCTCCCATATTGCTTCAAACTTGTGGTTTTTGTTGGTCTTAGCATTTTTTTCATTCCATTTCAGCACTAGGTCACCCACATCAAACGACTTCTCGAAAGCTTTCTTTCCAAACTATTTTTCATCATCCAGGAATGTTCCATGAAGGCATTATATGATTTTTCCTCTCTTCTTCCAACTTTAAAATTTGTGTCAACCTCATACTCATGGGATCAGGATCATCATTATCTTCCACATACAGTAAGTACCATGACTAAAGAGCTGGTAATTCAATATGAATGGGCAACACTACTTATTTACCTTATACCAGGGAATAAGGTGATGTCTTGATGGTTTTCTCCATATATACTTGCTTTTCATCACCATATATACTTTATTTTCGATAAAATTATATTTTCTTCATGTTTTTGGATGACTTGGCTCAAGAAAGAAACTGTTCGCTCATCTCCATCATCTCCTTTTTGTGTATGCATCACTACATAGCTTTATTTTTCACCAATGGCATATAGGATAAAATCCTTTGAGTAATCTGGGTTTACCAAAATTGGATCTTGAGAAATTCCTTCTTTTATCTCCTTGAATGTCTGTCTCCTCTACTAGGTCCATTTGAACTCAACATTCTTCTTTAACAGCTCCATCATCGGTTTTACCACTTGGACAAAATCTGCAACAAAATTTCAAATAAAGTTTAATTGTCCAAATAATGATTGCAAATCCTTCTTGTTGGCTGGTAATGGAAGCTTAAGGAGGGCTTTAGCTCTATCTATGTCAATCGCCAAATATTCTTCAAAAATAGCATGTCCTAGGAGCTTTCCTTCTTTTATCATGAAGATAGACTTCTTCGGGTTGATTGATATTTCGAACTCTCGACACTTTTTGAAAAATTGTCTTAGATGTAGACTATGCTCCTCCATGTTGTGAGATAAAATAGTCATGTCATCCAAATAAATCACAATAAATCAATTAAAAAACTCATGAAAAGAATCAATTAAAAAACTCATCAAAAGCTATGTCCATTGTTCTCTAGAAAGTTGCACCAGCATTTGAAAGACCAAATAACATACGTTGATAAGCAAAAGTTTCCCACTTCATTGTGAATGTCGTATTGTACTGGTCTTTGTCTTTGACCCAAATTTGGTTATAGCCAGAGAATCCTTGAGCACCAACAACCAAATGCAAAATTTGATAAGTTTCTCTCTTCCACATTACTAGTGTCTCTTATCAGGAAATTAATAATTTTCTCATCACTTTCGAACACTTGCAGATGGATATTTTTTTTTTAGGGAATGAAGGTCTATAAATTCATCTCACAGTCTTGGGATTTCTCACCACATGCTCCACTAGGAAAAAATTAGTACCAAGGGATGCCAAGAGATCGTCATGCTTTTTTTTCTCCCATGATATTGCTTGGATGTTTAGAGATGTATAAGACTCAAACAAATCCCATACCTTATTTTAGTATATCTTTAAGTAGTGTTTCTTGGTGACACACTTACTAGTTATCTGATTGATGATTAACTCAGAATCTCCAAATATCTATAGTTGTTTGATCCTAATATTTTCTACCGTTTTCAAAACCAAACAAAGTGCTTTGTATTCAGTGTTATTATTTTTAAAGCTCTAGTTCAACCAGTAAGAGTACATATTTTGTATTCCAAAAGGAAAAATGAGAACAATCCCAACTCCTGTGTCATTCGTGCATCTTGCACCATCAAAGCACAACTTCCATAACTAATCAGGAACAAGATCTTCATCATTAGACACCTTCTCTTCATTTTTATTGGGTTTAGTGATGGTATAGCATCTAATTTTGGTTTCGATCATGGCATTAAAATCGATCATTAAAAACTTGTCTTCCATCTGAAGCTCGTACAAAATTTCTTCCATCAAGTCTAACTCCTCCAATTCTTTGGTCATCAAATTGACAGAATTCATGGGTTTATCTTCCTCTTCAATCTATTATATGTGATAAGTTGAAGGCTTCTCATTATAAATTTAGATTCTTCTCCCCTTGAAAGGAATTTCTAAGTTAGAATAGTCAAGATAAAGGTAGCCTCCCAAATTAGTAGTAAACTCTCGTGACAGGCACATGCTAAAGTATGGATCTAGATCAACCACAACTACCTCTTGGATCATGATGATCTAACACATTTTGTGTAGTACAATATGGATATATTTGATGACCCCACTGTACTGAAAGGGGTTTCATCCAACTACAAAATTCAAGGGTTTCTCCTTGTATATTCCATACCCATAATATCACAGACTGCCTTTGGCATGACAGTCATTGCAGTCCCTGAGTCAATCATGTAATTGTGCACAATATAACCTTCTATTCTAAGGGATAGGTAGAAAGGGGGCGGTATATTCTTTCCAGTGGAAAAATTTGTCAACATTTGAGCTAAAACTATTTGATTCAAATTCTTCCCCTTATCTTTCACAAATTTCAATGATTCTTGCAACAAGTCCACTTGTCCAAGCAATTGTAGTGCATCATAAAGACTCATCTTGTCTAGAATCCTCTTCACCTCTTCGATGATGTTATATGCAGACACACATGACTCCTTTCCTTCATTTGTAATCTCCTATTTGCTTCGATAATTCTCTATAGATTCTACCCTCTAAAATTTTATCAAGGATTGGTACTTGAGCTTTTCTCTAGATTGTTCCTCCATTTCAACTCTCGCTAATGAAGTTGAAGCCTTTTATTGAACTCTTTCTTTCACACATGGAGGTAAAATATCTTTCAATAGAATAGGTGGATTGATATTAGATATCAAAATAGCTGCATTTTCTTGCACTTATTTTTTTCTTATTTTACACCTTTGAGTCAGCAGGTACCTTTAAGGGTTCCAACTCAACTAGGTCCATAGTAACGAGTTTTCTTCTAGCTCTTGTGAGAACTGAAACTTGCTCTTCAGAAGGGACCATAAAATTATGAATGACTTATGTGATCATGTTGACTTGACCAATGGAGGAACTTTCCAACAATATTTGCACATAATTCAGGTGAACCATGTAAGTTTACTCACCATGTAGATCATTACACATAGAGCACTAGTATGCTTTTTTTGATGTGCCAACTTCTTCATTTGTCAGCACCATTGAGTTTCTCTTAGGAACATTACCAGTAGGTACTGATTTCTCCTTGGTGATTGGCGATAGTTGAAATATCCTAGGCTAGAAATCCTTTTTGACCTACTTCCTTTTGATAACCATGATTTCATTACCCATAGTTCTTATGGACGAGTTCATGGACTACAACTCTTTCAGCACTTTTTCTAATGGATCAATATTTGAGGGTGCTAGAGGAGCTGGTAATGGAAGTAGAACATGCAGAGATGGTAGTGCTAGAAATGGAACCAGAGTGGGTAAGCTATCATCGTGGTTTGAGATGTACTTAAATTCCATGATGGGATTGGATACATGGGTGAAATGAACAAAGGCTGAGAAGATGCATTAGCGTATACATAGTATAGAAGATTGCAAAAAATAGGCATGGCCATTTTTGGTGGAAGCTTACCAATAACTATCAGATCAAACTCGACCTTTTGTACAATAGAATACAAATCAAGAAATCTGTTGATATTGGGTTATTGGATATCCATACTAATGTCACAATTGAAAGCTCGAAGGTAGTAAAATGTTGCTTTCTTAGGAGTTGGTCAGAGACCATCAGGAAATCTATGCCAAGTATGGGTGAACCTAAAATTGAAGTCCATAATTTCCTCCCGTGGATGCCTTTGAATGTTAGTAAATTGATGCAGTAGAGAGAACCGGTATGCTTGTTCATTAAAAAATTTAATCAGTAATTCAACCAACTGGTCCTAAGTAGTAATGGAGGTAGGTTGTAACGACTGGTACCAGTAAAGCAACTTACCTTGGAGAGAGAGAACGATAAATATTACCATTATATCCTTATTTGTGATGCTATGGATTGTTACTAAGGCAACTACATTTTGGACATGTTCATAAGTCATCTTCCTCGTACCATCATAAGTAGGAAAAGCCTTTATTACTGCTTCTAGAATTGGGTTTTGAGCTTGTAGATTTAGAGGTTCAAAGTGGTTCATGCTATGAATTGTCTTGGTGGATATGGTCGTGGATTTTGAGCCATGTGGACTAGATTGTGTGGTTGGAGAGGTGGAAAACTAGTGGTTATGCTAGCAAGACTCGAGGGAACAAATAACACACCAGCTAACTATGAATATGTAACACTTGATGGGATAGTCAGAGTGACTAACCTAGGGTGTTCTCCTAAAACTTGGGTTTCAAGCTCATAAAACTGAATGAGATCTTATAGATTTTTTGCATTCGACCTTGTTATCATGAAGAAATATTTCACTCACTTCAAGTTTAGAGGCTTCTAGGTAGATATGAGTCACCAGATGTTCTAATCATATATAACAAAGGCAAACATAAAACCTTAATACTATTGAAAGTTGATTTTTTTTAGATTCCCACTGGTGGTGCCAAAAACTGTTGGTCATGAATATATCTAAGTATAAAATATAATTTGTGTGCCTTAGAACTGACAAACATTGAAGGGATTAAGGAAATAAATGTCCTTTGGGCCAATCTCTTGAGAGGGTTGGTCCCTGTACTAATACTATTGATCAGTTTAAAGCTTAGGGTAATAGGAAATAAATTGGAAATAATATAAAGGAATGGTAAATATGTCTATAAGCCAAAAATATAAGGTGGGGATAAACTAACAACAAAAACCCATAACAAGTATTAGTTAGCTTACAACAGAAAGCAATGCATAGAAACCACTCACAGTTTTACAAGATAACTTTCAATATAGCATTTCAGTGTTCACTCCATCACAAGAAGTAATTAAATCTAGATGCATAGTTTAAAATTAGCAAATAATTGACATGAACATAATAAAAAATGACAAATAGAAAGAGATCCAACACAATACTACTCCTAGAACCTGAAGCTGAGTGCTTTTCTATTTATGCAAAAAACTTAAAGTGTTTTTCTGTAGAGTGTCTATCCTCCTTATTACATTGAAATGCTTAGTATTTATATAGAATTTTACCTCTATAATTAAATGCATGACACAAAAAAATGTCAGCTGGTCAAAAATTAGTAGTAGTAATTCCTTCCTTGGTAATGGTGACACTCAAATCAGATTATTCTTCAAGGGACAACGACACAATTTTCATGGATGTTAGCGTAATATTTATTTGTCTGTATTACATTATTTAGATGTGATGTTACACTGTTACAACCATGTAACAGTTTCGTTCCGCCGATGTGCTATTCCCAGCACTTGTAACTATTATTTAAACCTGCATTGCTGAATAATACAAACTGATCCGTATTTCTACATGGCATCAGAGCCAGTTCTATAAGTTTTTTGGGGAGCAGAATTTCTTTTTGGCAGAGGCAATTTTTTTTTAACGCCGCGTGCAATCGCGCGATGTTTCATGCAGGCGTTTTAAAAAAAAAAAAATCACTGCGAAGTTTGTAGTGATTTCTACCTGCAACGAAAAAAAAAAAAAAAAAACGTCCAGCACGTAGGTGGACGGCCAACGCCGAGGAGGAGGACACACAGCGTCCCCCCCCCGCGCCGGACAGACAGCGCAGATTGCGCACTTCCCCCCCCCGCGTTGGAGGACGGTAGGGCGCAGACCGCCGCGACGTCTGAGGAGGATGAGAGGGTGTCCCTTCCCCCCCCGTTGGAGGAGGGCTAACGATGCAGCACACCGTCTGAGGAGGAGAGACAGGGCATCCTGCACGCGTCGCTTCCCCCCCCGTTGAAGGAGGGCTGATGACGCAGTGCACTATCGGAGGAGGAGCGCGGCCTGCATGCGCGCCCCCCCCGGTAGGAGGAGGACACAGACGTCAGTCGCATCGAGCGCTGCTACATCCGAGGAGGAGGACGGAACACTGCGCGTCGCCGCCCCTCCCCCCCGCTGATGCAGTGAAGAATGCGTAGTGTGGGACTGTTTAAAAAAAATAAAAAATTGAAGACCACCCCTCCCGAAACGCGCAACAACATCCAAGCAGTAGTGCGCAGAGGTAGCTGCAGCAGCGAGGCCAGCCAGCCGAAGGCCGCTGTAGAGGAGGAGGCACGAGCTGAGGAAGGATAAAGGAGAGGAGCTCCACTGATCCTTCCGGATCAGCCCGCTAGCTCACTTGGCAGTGAGTTGTGCGGTAAGGCTCAGGGAGCCTGCAGGTCGGGGGTTCAAATCCCACCGACTCCCCCAAGGTATAAATTTTTTTTCAAAGTCATTTTTTAATTATTATTTTTTAATTAAAATTATTATTTTTTATTTTTTATATAGTTTTTTAACTTTATAAATTAAAATTAAAATTTTAATTTATTTTTTTATAAGTTTTAAAACTATATAAATTAAAATTATTTATTTTAATTTTAAATATATAATAATTATTAAAAATGCTTTGTTAAAGGAATTTTTTTTAAAGGGGGATATTTTTTTCAAAAAAAATCAAAGGGGGATTGTGAGTAATTTTTTGAAAAAGCAATTTGGCGAATTGTAAAAGGTGCATTTTTGGCTGTGTCCAACACCTTGTGGGTTATTCTAGTGGGCAGTTTTTTTATGTTGTATGTTGCATATTTCATTTTTGCACTATAACATTAAAAACTTAAAAGCAAATTCACTCCCTAAGTCCCCAGAATAATTAAAACCCATCCGTGCAATTTATTGCACTGCAGCATTCGGTATTTGTGATACCTCTGGCCAGCACTTACATGTAAAGTTGTTGTGATTTGGTTACTGTATCCGTAGCCTAATATAGCTACTACAACGACGTCTGAGCTTGTTCTCTATAAATCGTCGGGGAG
Source organism: Wollemia nobilis (assembly GCA_028583015.1). Lineage (NCBI taxonomy): Eukaryota > Viridiplantae > Streptophyta > Pinopsida > Araucariales > Araucariaceae > Wollemia > Wollemia nobilis. The sequence goes on along the minus strand of JAQPPZ010000737.1, from coordinate 128,100 downwards.
AGATAAGTTAGCCATTTTTGCATTTTTTTACTCCATCCACTACCCTTTATCGCACTTGTGTTTAGGCGTAAATCCTGAAGAAGTATTCTTCATAGTGTTTAGGGGAAGTTACGCCCCATGCATGAGAAGAATCTTCTATGGTAGGTGCCATCAGCAAGGCGATTCCCTTTCAGTACCGCTTATGTTCCACGTATCGTATGATCTCTAAAACTCACCTATAGTCTCCGTCACGTAAGGGTGGGTGTTTTTTGTTGATATTTCTAAATACCTATAGTTTCCCTCATGTAAGGGTGGGTATTTTGTACGGTATAATGGCCTAGCAAAAGGTATATAGAAAGGGGGACCAATTGGTGATATAAGGAACCTTCACTATGGCCGTTGTTGCAAAGTTGATGACTGATCCTCATCAGTTATTGAAAGGTCCAAATTATACACCATGGAAACATAAGATGAAGGCAATTATCCAAATGGAAGATTTGTGGGATATTGTTACTAGAATAACAACTAGGCCTTCACCAACAGCAGGATCCACAGGTCCTTCTGCAGATCAGATAGCTTTTGACAAGAAAGACAGTCGAGCAAAGGTGCTCATTTTGTTTGCTGTTTCAGATGAAGTGCAACCTCATATAGCTGACAAAGCAAGTGGTAAAGAGGCATGGGATGCCCTTAGAACCATATATGAGGGAAATAATGATTCAACCATTCTTCATCTTCAACAACAACTTCATAACCTGAGTTTGAGACAGGGTGAAACAGTTGAACTCTTTTTGTGCAGAGTGTTTGAATTGAAAGAGAAATTGAATTCTTTGGGAGATACTGTGGATGAAAAGCTTCTCATTTCACTTGTGATGAGAGCTTTACCTTCTTCATTTGATATGTTTATAACCTCCATCCAGGTGTCTCAACGACAAATTACCTACATCGAGTTGGTCAATCTGCTTCAACAACAGGAGGCACGCCAACTTCACAAGGATGATTCTTCCAATACAGCCCTATACACCAACAGGTAGGGTTCTAGGAAGAAATGTAATGGGCAAAAAGGAGGCAACTTTCAGAAATGAGGAAATTCTCAACAAGATACGAAAGGAAAATGCAAACAACCTCAACAGAAGAAGAGGTGGTGCAAGATCTGTGAGAAAGACAACCATGACACCAATAGGTGTTGGCATAAGAACAAGTAGAAAGGCCAAAACAAACCACAAAATAAAAACAAGCAACCCCGAGGTGAATGTTCTTGTTGAAGAATCCGACTCGGATTCTGAATGGGCACACAAGGTGCTCATGACTACCACAGATTCCACAGAGAGGGATCCTATTTGGTATGTCGATTCTGGAGCTAGCAAACATATGATGAGCGACAGATCATGGTTTGAATCATTTATGGCCAAAGAGGGCAAACCTGTCACCATTGCTGATGATAAAACCTACAGGGTTCAGGGAGAGGGTATAGTTTCAGTCACTCTTCCTGATGGCAAGTGTCAGATTGACAAAGTCCTCTATGTTCCGGGATTGGCTAACAATTTGCTGTCAGTCACACAAATCCTGGATAGAAATATGGTTGTCAACTTTCATGTTGAAAATGGCAAGAAGTGTTGTACTATTACCAAGAAGGGTAAACAGATTGCAACAGCTTCATATAAGCACGAATTATTTGCCCTAGATGCTATCTCTACTCCACATGTTGCCATGACTGTCTCTACCAAGGAGGCAACTTCCCTATGGCACAAGAGATATGGGCATCTTAGTTCGGCTACTTAATTGAGCTCGATAAGTATGAGATGGTAAAGGGTCTTCCTTCCCTTTCTGCCACATTGCCAGTGTGCTCTGACTTCTTGGCAGGAAAGCAGCATAGAGTACCATTTGAGAAGAGCTCAACAAGAGCATGAAAAACTCTGGAATTAATTCACACCGATTTGTGCGGTCCTTTCACACCCAACAGTTGTGGAGGGAAGAGGTACTTTCAATTATTCGTAGATGACTACTCACGAAAGATGTGGGTTTTATTTCTCCAACTGAAATCTGAAGCTTTCGCATTCTTCCAGCAGTTCAAGAAATTTGTTGAGAAGGAGTCAAGAGCTTCTATTAAAACCCTCCGCTCAGATCGAGGGGGAGAGTTTACCTCTAATGAATTTTTTGCATTCTTAGATAAGCATGGAATCAAGAGACAGTTAACAACTGCCTATACTCCTCAGAAAAATGGAGTTGCTTGAGAGAAGGAACCGTTCTATCATGGAAATGGTTCGTTGTATGCTCACAGGAGCTACTCTTGGGCAACAATATTGGGCAGAAGATGTCACCACTATAGTATATCTGTTGAATAGGGCACCCAAAAATGCCCTAAAAGGAATGACTCCACAGGAAGCATGGAGTGGTCGAAAACCCTCCATATCTCATCTACATATTTTCGGATGTCACGCTTTCATGCACATACTGAAAGAGAAAATGAAGAAGCTAGATGAGAAAACACTGAGATGTATTTTTCTTGGTTATTCTGAGCACTCTAAAGGAATCGATTGATAGATCCTTTGACCAAGAAAATTCATATCAGCAAAGATGTTGTCTTTGATGAAGCTTTCACATCACAGAGCACATCTAAAGTACACCAAGATATTGTGGAATCTAAGGATGAGAATATTCCTTCGTCAACACAGACAGGAGGTCCTTCTACATCTTCTTCAACTCCACCGAAGAAGAATCCTAAATGGTGTACAAATACAATCAGAGACACAAATTTATCCACTCCTCCCAATTTGAATTTGGATAGACCTCGTACACGTAGTATGGCTCAAAAGGAAAAAGAAGCCAAAGAAACTGGTGAGGTTGATGATCTTTGTCAATATTTTGAGGAACTTTCTGTGACTCCAAGTACAAAAGTAGAGGATATGGATATTGATGATGACAGGGCGTTCATGTCTACCATAGATGATCTTGAACCTGCATCAGTGCAATATGCTCTCAGTGAGCCTCAGTGGAAGGCCGCTATGGATACAGAGTATGGGTCTTTGATGAAAAATAAAACTTGGAAGCTTGTTGATCTGCCACATGGAAAGAAACCCATTGGTTGCAAATGGGTATATAAATTCAAGTACAATGCAGATGGAACAATTGATAAGCATAAGGCCCGTCTTGTTGCAAAGGGCTATGCTCAAAAAGAAGGCATTGACTACGAGGAAACTTTTGCACCTACTGCTCGGATGACCACAATTCGGGTTATGTGTGCTATGGCAACACAATATGGGTGGAAAGTTCACCAGATGGATGTCAAAAGTGCCTTTCTAAATGGTGATCTCCAATAAGAAGTCTACATGACTCAGCCAGAAGGATTTGAAGCAGAAGGCCAAGAGTAGAAGGTTTGCAAATTGGTCAAATCCTTATATGGTCTGAAACAAGCTCCTCGAGATTGGTATATAAAAATGGACAATCACCTCATGCAGCATGGATTTAAGAGATGTCCATCAGATGCAAACCTCTATTTCAAGAAACAAGGTTTTGAGATAGTGTTGCTTGTACTCTATGTGGATGATCTGCTCATTACAGGGAGTTTAGAAACTATGATCTCTACTGTCAAAAGAAAGTTGTGCAAATCTTTTGAGATGACAGATCTCAGACTTCTCCATTACTGTCTTGGTCTGGAATTCAGCCAAAAGGAGCACTCCATCAAAGTGTATCAAAAAAAATATGCCAAGACATTGCTGGAAAAATATCGCATTAATGACTTCAAGCCAATGGCAACTCTGATGGAGAATGGACTCCAGTTATCATGATATGATGATTCACCTCAGGTAGATGGTACTCTCTATCGACAGTTGATTGGGAGTCTCATATATCTGACCAATACTAGGCCAGATCTCGTATTTGCTTGTCAACTATCTTTCGAGGTTCATGCGGGAGCCTAAGACCACTCATTGGAAAGCAGAAAAATGTGTTCTTCACTATGTCCATGGTACTATGGAATATTGCCTAGAATACAAGAGGAACAACAAATTCTTCTTGCAAGGATACACGGACTCCGACTATGTCGGATCATTTGATGATCACAAGTCAACTTCTGGATACATTTTTCATCTAGGATCCGGTCCTGTCTCTTGGCACAACAAGAAGCAATAGGTGGTTGCTATTTCATCAAGAGGCAGAATATCGTGCCGCACGTGAAGCTGTGTGCGAAGTGATATGGTTATGTCGCATTCTGACAAGTATGGGCCATCCATCAAAATCTCCAATACACTTGTTTTGCGACAATCGGGGTGTTACGAACCTCGTCAAGAATCCGAGTCCATCATGAAAGAACAAAGCACATTGACACACAATGTCATTTCATTCGAGATGAAGTTCCAAAGCACCGAATTCAGCTTTAGCACATTCCCACCAATGCTCAAGTTGCAGACATTTTCACTAAGGCACTTGGACGTGTCAAATTTGAATTGTTTCGCAGCTCACTTTGTATTGCAAAATAATGTAAGGGGATGTTAGTATAGCTATTAGTTATTACATTACCCAAATAATTTAATAAATGGGGATGTTAGCATACTGTTTATTTGTCTGTATTACATTATTTAGATGTGATGTTACACTGTTACAACCATGTAACAGTTCCGTTCCGCCGGTGTGCTATTCCCGGCACTTGTAACTATTATTTAAACCTGCATTGCTGAATAATACAAACTTATCCGTATTTCTACAAAGTGTGCTTGGAAAATTGGCAAAAATGGATGATGGAAAGAACATCCCAAGTGTTAGTGCATCAAAAATCAACAGTATCACGTGGAAAACGGGAACTTGAATATTAAATTCTAGGTACCATTACATTCCCTTATGCCTTTGAATCTTACCCTCATCAGTAGAAATCAATGAAATTTAATTTTGATTTGAAAAGGAACAAAATCCATAGAGGGTGCCTGAAAAATGATCGATATCACACCGGATTTGAGGACGTAGCATTTAATCCTCGCAAAATTTTAGCAAAAATTCTAGATCATTGCTCTTACTACCCCAAGCATTAAATTTTGTCAATATCTGTCCTTTTCCAAAAATATCTATAGTTATGGCACTTCTAAAAGTAACCCTACTGAGAGAGAGAGATAAAACTTGATTTCACCCATGAAATTATGTGAAAGACATTGTCGTAGCAAGAAGGGGTGAAGACGAGTTACTACATTGATAGTTACCTTCAAATATGGAATTTTGCCTTTCATTTTAATTGATTTCACCCCATGATGTCTTCTTGTTTGAGTGAAAGGTAAAAATAGGAGTTTCACCCCTCAACATACTTTCACCCCTTTTGTGGGTAATTTCACCTGAAACTGACATAAAAAATGTTCATTGCAAGAAAAGAGGTATGAATAATTTATTTCACCCCTGGGAGGGGTGACAATGACTTTAATCCCACCACAAGGGTGATGTTGACTTTGATCGGTAGGAAAGGTTGCTATTTTTGGGACTTTTGCTTTGAGGTGGATTCATTTGGAAGTTCACCTTGAGGAGGGTAAAAATTATTTTTTTCCCTCCTAAGGGGTGCCTTTGACTTTGACCTTTTAATCCTTGCCAGGTTGACATCATCTTTATGCTTGCGCTTCGAAAATATCTTTCACTAGGATTTCACCCCAAAGAGGGGCGAAAATGATTTTTGCCCCCTCTGAGGGGCAACTTTGACTTTGACTATGCCAAGTAGGCTCTTCCTTCTATTTTCACCCTAAAGATGCTTTTAACTGGATTTTCACCCCTGAGAGGGGTAAAAATTATTTTTGCTCCCTTCCAGGGGTGCTTTTAACTTTGACCCATCTACATTACTTGCAAAAAAAAATTCTTCTTCTTTATTCAAATGAAATAATTCATCCAGGAAATTTCACCCCAAAGGAAGGGCACAAAGGATTTTTGCCCCTTCCTGGGATGAAAACATATTTCCTTTAATTTTTAATGGCACCTTCACTTTGAATAAAAATTCCAAAGTCATCTAATTTTCCATCAATCCTTTGAATAACACAAGCTTATATTGAGAGGGGGGTGAACAGTATAAGGCCAATTTTTACTTTTCTTTACCAATCAATATTATGTAGTATATCAATAGTAGTAATCAAAGAAATACAAAAATCACCACACAATAGAGATACCAATTTAACGTGGTTCACCCAATGTGGGCTACTCCACTAAGAAAATATTTCACTAAAATTTTCTCAACAAATGTATTGGGAATCCTTTCCCTATTACAATGTTTATGGACATCTTTCCAAAGGATACACCAATCCCCTACTCAAGTTCATGGATGTCTATCCATAGGAGAAATCCTCCTCTACTCTCTCCACTACTCTAGATTATGGATCTCTATCCACTAAAGACTCTTACCCTCACTTAGAAGACTTGTCTTCACTACCCTGGCTAATGGATCTCTATATACTATAGACTATCATCCTATATACTCTATCACCTCCAAAGCTTACTCTCAGCTCAATCTCAAATTTGCACTAAACACGGTCATTTAGTCTAGCACAAATTTGCTTAATATCTATTTTTTATTTGTACTAAACATAGTCCTTTAGTTTAGCATAAATATACTCAATATTTGTCTTTGATATGCACTAAACACAGTCCTTTAGTCTGGCACAAATATGCTCAATTTGTCTCTAATTTGCACTAAACACAATCCTTCGATCTAGCACAAATCTGATTAATCTCTATCTTTGATCTGTACTAAACATAGTCCTTAATTCTAGCACAAATATGCTCAATATCTATCCTCAAATATGCACTAAACATAGTCCTTTGGTCTAGCACAAATATGTTCAATCTCTATCCTCAAGCCTTAACACAAAGCTTGACTCAATAAAAAATCAACTTTGCTAGATCTACCCCAAAACTTAACCTAAGGTTTGAACAACTCAGTCAATCAACTCTAATCTCAAGTCTTCTCAAAGACTTATCTCAAATCTGCCTTGTAAGCTTCCACAAATCTCACTCTAATTTATCCACAAGTCCTCTCTAAAAATTATTCAATCTTCTCAACAAGTCTTCACCAAGACTTACCTCAAATATTCTCAAGATGTCCTAACTAGAACTTGTCCAATATGCTCAAAAAGTCTTCACTAAGACCTACCTCAAATATGTATTGTAAGCTTTCACAAAATCTTACTCAACTCAAATCAATCTAACACAAAATCCTCTTCAATAACACAAATAAGTTTCACATAGAATCTTCTTCAATATCACAAAACTATATAGAGAATTGTTAGAGAATCAATATGCTTCACACTCACAACATCGCTTAATAACTTTCAATCTCTTTCTCAATTCAAATTAGAATATAGAATAATTTTTTTCATAGAACCTGAACTATCACTTCAACACTTCCACTTGACTAGGCTCAATCAACTCCAATCACTCAATTAAACACTCCTTGCTTACAAACCCTAGTCCAATCATATGAAAACTCACTCAATTTTTTCTAAAAATGCTTATCAAACAATCTCACATAACAATGGTACTCATGATCTTGCACAAACCCTAGCTTCAAGATAGTTCTCAACTTTACATAACAATAATACTCATGATCTTGTACAAACCTTAATTTCAATATAGTTCTCAACTTCACATAACAATGATACTCATGATCTTGCGCAAACCCTAATCATGCATATGCAGGTTCATTCAATGTTTCCAACAATGCTTATCAAGTAAGTTTTTTATCAAAAAACTCTCACTCAGAAAAACCTTTAACAATAAAACTCAACACTGCTTATCAAATAACCCTTTTCACTCCAACTTAGAATTCACACCATTCAAAAATCACTCACAAGTAATATGTTCCCATACATTTTTTTTGGTGAAGAATTAACCTCAAAACATGTCTCAATCATAATTACTCTCTTTGCCAATTTCAAATGTTAGATGACAAAATATCACTCTAACACTCCCTCAAAATATTTCACAATTACAAAAATAATTAAAGTCAAATACACCTTATTACTCCTTCTTGAAATTAGAATTCACCAAAACATATAAAAATAAATATTTTATTAAACCTTATAACTCCACTCTAAATAACTCAATCCACCAAAAAATTAAATAAAAAAATTATTTGATTTCATCAATATTATATCTCCCTAAGCTTAAAAATTCACCATAAAACCTTAGAATCACAAATCAATTTATAACAAAAAATTTAGTACCTCTCAAAGTGCTCCTGGTGGGATTCGATCCCACATCACAACACCTCAAACGCCTTAGCTATAACTACCAAGTCACATGAGCTAAGTGCTCATGTGGAAGGCAAAAGCACCCATGACACTTTGTCTTCTACCTAGGCATAAAAATCCAAAAGGCTTTGGCGTCTTCGGTGCACAAAACAACTGCACAACCAACTATATTGTGAATCGAACGTGGTACCTTGCATTCTTAAGATGCTACCAATTACCACTAGCCCACCTGGCTAGGTGGTCATAAGGCTTTCATACCTTGTGCATTTTCCCCCTTTGCTACCTGTAAAAATGGGTCAAACGGGGACTTCTTCCCTCTTTTCTCATGAATATTGCACACATGATTTGCTTGGGAGATTTATTAAAATCATGGATGAAGTTTTTAAGCCTCTTAGGCTTCGGGTATTTATACCCATGCCTTGGAAATTGTTGACGTCGTCAGAGGAAATAGAATATGACGTCGACGCTTTATATTTGCCCTTATAACCCTAACTTTTGGGTTATTAAATTAAATTATAATTTAATTAATAATAAAATTATTATAATTAATTTAATAACTATAAATTTAATCAAATTAATTAATAAATTAATTTATAATTAAATTATTAAAATTAATTTACTTTATTTAGGTCTTACCATTAGACCTTTAATTTTATAATAAAATATTATAATATTATTTTCCTTGGACCTTTTCATTTCTCCTATAGACCTCACCTTGAATATTATAATGAGAGATATTATAATAGTATTTCCCTTAGGTCTAGAAGCAATATTTCTCTGACTCTTGACATCCTTCCTCTTGCACTGCTCACTGAAACTGACTCTTGACATCCTTCCTCTTGCACTGCTCACTGAAACTGACTCTTGACATCAATGACATCAAATCTTGCTTATATTTCCAACAATATCCCCCTTTGTCATTGATGGTAACCCATTTTCCTTTTACCATTCTTTTTACCTTTTCCTATTCTGCTTCCCCTGAGAAAATGCTCCCCCTAACTGAATGCTCTCCCTAACTCAAATATATCCCCCTTTATCATCAGTGGCAAAGGGTCACCTTTGGGGCTCAATGCTAAGAATTATACTCTTAGCTTAGCCCCTACCCCACATCCTCTTGAGGTGGTTAATTCTAGAGTGGGAGTATTTCTACTCCCATCATGCACTGATATTTACCTTTGTACACTTTCCTATTCATCTAATCCTTCTGATTCATCTAACTATTCTTGTTTTTTCTTGTCTTTGGAATTTTTGCTCTACACCACTTTGTTGTATGTCCATAATTATTGCACTTATAACACTTAAATTTATTTTTCCTTGGAGGTTCAAATGTCTTTGGATTTCTCTTGGTGAAGTCATATCTATTCCTGTCATGAACCCTACAATTCATTGCCTTGTGATCAAACTGATTATAAGAGTAGCAATACCCTTAAAAAATCTACCTATTTTTTAAACTTTCATATTCCTATTTTCCATGTGTCTTGCGCTGTGTAGTTTTGTGTCTAGACCTATGATATGAGAAGCATCATCCATTAAAACTACCTTGCCTTGACCGCATTGGTCTCTTAGTCTCTTTAACTGTGTGTTGGTTCTTGTTCCATCTGTTCCTCATTTGTATTGTTCCTTTCATTATTGAAATTTCTATTTTCCAACTCATCCTTAGAAGTCTCACTCTCTCTTACACTTTCTTCTTCTGAAGTTTCTTCTTATTCAGAACATGAGGTTGACTCCTCTCCTTGTTTCTTTTGAAAGAAGGTTAAAAAAGACATCAAGTCACTATGGATTAATTTTAGAGGGAATGAGACTTTTAGAGAACTACTTGGGTGGAAGGGATCTTGATGTTGCTTACCAAGAGCACATCTAGGACACAATCCATCAATAGAAGAGACTTGGGGTAAACCTGTTACCATATCATTGGTTATCAAATCCTTTAGATAGTTGTAACTAAGATGACCAAACCTTTCATGCCAAATTTTGCTTTCAAGATCTCCATGAGCCACAAAATAGGAGGCTCCTTCTGGATTTTGGAATCCTTTGAAGTGAAAAATATGAGAGCTATGATCAATATTTCCTTTGGCTATAAGAGAATGGGGATATTGAAAGTCTCTTATCTCAACTCCTATTGGAGAGAAGAGAATTATTTTCCCCTTTCCAAAAGTACAAATATGATAGACAAAGAGGATATTTGTGGTAATTTTTGGAACATAGAGAACATTATTTATAGATCCACCATCAATGGTTATGTCCCCTTTTCCTTTGATAGGGATAAATGAAGAGTCACCCACTTCTATGCTCCAGGTAGAGCTAGAGGATATATAAGAGAATGATTCATCTGAAGCAGTCATGTGATGAGTAGCTCCAGAATCTAGGACCCAGTAATTAGAGGAAGAGTTGGAGGTTTTCCCTTGAACATTGAGGACTTTTCCTATTGGTTTTTTATTGTCTATATTTTGATCCTTCATAGCTTCCTCTAGTTGCTGTAATATTTTCCAGCATTTGTTTGTAGAGTGACCATTATTTTTGCAGTGAGCACAAGTTATGGGGTTCTTTTCCTTCTTTTTGAACTTTTATTTAGAAGAGGTGGAGGCTACTAAGGCTTTTGAAGAAGAGGAAGAAGAAGAGATTTCATATCTAGCAAGTTTTGTTTCTTCCCTAGTTAATATATCACAAAATTCTTCTAAAGAGGGCATTTTAAAGGTTGCACCAAGAGCATATTTGGTAGATATAAAGGTGGTAGCAAATATTTGAAAAACACCATTTAGCTTAGAAAGGATTAGATAAATGCATTCTTCTTCAGTATTAGTTTTCCCACTACCTTTGTATTGAGGGAGGACTTCTTTGAACTTGGTGAGGAAGTCAACCATACTGCTAAAATCTTAAGGAGACAAAGTGATTAGTTCTGCTTCTAGTTGCATTGATCTTAATTGATCTACTTTCCCAAACAAGGTTTTTAGTTTCTCCCAACTTTCATGAGGAGTTTTACAATCTGTAATGTGAAACCATAAAATTTCATGAACATTAGAGCTTATAATACCCATTGTTTCATACATTTTACCTTTATGGACAAATATCTCATATTATTTTTCAAACTCCGGTTGCTTTTCTTATAATAGGTGTGTGAGCCCTTTTTGAGAAATGAGATTTAGAATTTTGGGTTTCCATGTATGGAAGTTATGAGGAGTGAGAGGATCAATTGTATTTATTTTTACAAAGAAGATTGAAGATTTAACCAATATACCCCCCTTAAAACTTCAATTTTATAATGCAGGAAGAGATGTAAGCTTTTGTTTTAATGTCACAATCCTCTATTTACCCACCCTAACGAGAGGGAAACTATAAGTAATAGAGTATTGTTAATTAAAATTAGCTTAAAGTAAGTGCCTATACCCAAAATTTATTCTTCTCAATACCCGCCCTTACGAGAGGGAAACTTTTAAGTAATGAGAGGAAAAAAATTATTAGGATGATAGGCTTGAAATGCAAGTTGGATCAGCCATATTTGGATGAAGGAATATCTCAATGACTTGCCCTTATGAGAGGGAAACTATAATTTTATGAGAGAAACCAACATGCAACAAAATGGTGATCGAAAAAATAAATGCCAGGCCTTTATACTTTATATATCAAAAAACCCGCCCTAATTTGAGGGAAACTATAAGTTTTTGAAAATATATGTACGTGGAACGTAGGCAAAATATTTTGAAATTTTTATTAAAGAAATTTGATTATTTTGCTTTTAAAAGGTATGTGTTAAGAGGCTCTAAGATATGAAATTTCCAAGAGCAAAACAACATTAGTTTTTAGAGAAAAAATTGAATTTGATCAATTTAGGGAGTTATAGTAAAGATAAAATAATCAACTTTGATATATGCTTTCTAATAGATATAGTTCATTTAACATTAATTAAAAGGAAAAAATTATGCACTTTAATTAATGTGTTAATTACTTTTTTTATATAAATAAAAAGGGATGAACTAGAAATGAAGAAGAAAGACAAGATGAAAAGGTTAATTTTATAATGAAATTAAAAACAACAAAGAATTAAAATAATAAATTGAGTGCCTTGTAACAAATTTAGTTCATTTAACATATATTTTAAGGAAAAAAAAAGATAATTTTGCACTTAATTATAATGTTACTTATTTAAAAATGAACTAAAAAAAATGAAGAAAGACTAGAGGACCCCCCTCAAAAGACACGAAAGGGTGCAAAAAAGGCACCCTTACCCCCCCTTGCAAAAGACTTTGTATTACTTTGAGTTACAATAAGGCGCTCCCCATTTTTTAAATAAGTCTTTGAAGACTTAGGAAAAAAGGGATGTGAATGACAAAAACCTTCGAAATGAAGGTAAGCTCGAGATGAATACAAATGAAATAAAAAGGAAGGACAAATAGCACAATGATGAAAGCGCCTGTGGAAAGCTTAACAACAAATTAAAATTTACCCCTTTGAATAGTATGGAATACCCTTACGATACTAATGACTTGGCATTTGAAAAAGAAGGATAAGGAGAGAGCCCCATCTGTGAAAGTCGTAGAACCAGCTTGTGCAGAGATCCGAGGAAGCGAGTGTTGATAACTGATTTAGAGATGCAGTAGAGATGCAGTACGAGAGCTAAAGTCTTATTTCATGGCTCCACTTTCATGGCTTCAATACAAAAGATAGTTGCCCTTGAACAAGCCTCCATGCATTCGGTTTGAACGGTCCTTTCTTTGAAATACCTACAGAGATAAAATAGAACAAAGGTGAAATAGATATATTCTAAAAACAATTTGAAACTATTTCAACTCGATGAACCATGTAGATATAGCACACTGAATTTTTTGAGCAATATAAAAACAAAGCAGTGACATAAGGAGGAGGCGAAAGCTATTTAAAGGATTTTAAGAAAATATTAGTCATCACCAAAAGGAAATCCTGAGTCAAAGGAAGTGATGAGTGTCATTGAGTCTCATCATTTAATCTCAATGATTTATCAATTCGGGGTGGTGTCCAAGGCTAGCTATGATAGAAGGCCAAGGCAGAGTACAATTTAGGCATTCAGATTTCAAACATTTATTGATGAATTAGATTTTGGTTTAGCCTTTTGGTGTCACACTAAACCTAGTATGAAGAATGGAAACTGAAATAAATTACAGGAATTGAAAACTAAATCTAAATTGCAGAATTTAACAATTAACTACAATTGCATGAATTGAAATTGCTAAATTGAAATCTAATCTACTTTTGCAGAATTGAAATCTAGTTACTCTTGCATAATTTAAATGATGCTTGTAAATGAAATTTATTCTAAAAACACCTATCAATGCCCTGCCACAAAATGTTATCAAGCTTCTGCTACAGGAATTGACAGCAAAATGAAATATGCTGAAAATGAAAAGTTGCTAAAATAGAAAGCAGGGAAAATATGGAAAGCAAAGGAAAAATACTTAAAATAATTTTTCAGATGACATACACACAAATTTTGTACACAAACATAATAGAAAACATAAATCACATAATACAAAATAAAAATAAGAAAATGAAATTTGACAAGCAATCTATTAATTATGTTGTAGTAAAATTACAGATTAAAACCTGCCATAAAATCCCTCCTAGATCTGAAAGTGGGCTCATACTTCCTGATCTAGAAGGAGGTGAAAAACACTCCTTAACTAATTAACACTCAGAACATAAAATGATAAAATAGCTGCACTTTTATTGATGAAAGAACATGCTGAAAACTGTTACAGAAAATTACTCTACAGTCCTAATTGCTGATATTGAAAACTCTCATCTATTCTAATTCCTAAATGGCTCAACCAATGAGGGATTTGTGTTATTTATATAAATATTTACAACATATCCCATGCTCAAATCAGCCTATGTGCTACTTTACAATGATTTGCCAATAATTCTGGATTTGAAATAAATGTAAATCTGGACAGTTTGTGTTGCATTAGTAGTCATTGGCCTTTAGAAAGCATCTTCAGTGGTGGGATTACGTGGAAGAAGTCTAGAAATATCTCACATATCTTTCTCCACTTCAGAATATGTCATTTCTATCTTGCAAACAACTTTCTATTATGCTACAATTTTTCTGGGTTTATCCTAGAAGAGGATCAAAATTGATATTTTCCATGAATGGTGGTTTTGGATGGCAAGGACGGCAAAGCCAGATGGGAGATATTTTATTTTAACATTTTCAACCTTCTTTCCCTTTTTCCATTGTCATAAATCAGTCAACAAGTCAAAAATCACTTTATGTTCTCATTTCGAAGATAAGTGGCTCATTCCGAAGAGACTGCATTTCTCATTTCGAAGATGTCTGTTCATTTTAAAGGTATTTAGAATGAACAACTATGTGCTCTTCAAGTGATTTTAGCTACATTTCTCAAGTGTATTAGCTCTCAGGATTAGATTGCAATAGCCTTGATTCCTCTCCATATGTGAATTCCATGCCTTGCCATTCATTGGTAGCTTACTGGAATTTACATGGTAAATTACTGCATTTTCCAGATCTTCTATACAGTTGTAAAATATTGGCATTTCTTGCAAATTCAAACAAATTATAACATAGAAAAATTATTCAAATATCAAAATGAAGGAGTACATCAAGTTGCTACTGAATTTATACACTTCATTCACCAAGTAACCATGCTGAAATAGTGCAACAGTGCTGCACAATTGTCCCTGCTCTGTTATACCCTGTTGTTGCCTATTTAGACCATGTGGGAATGCTTCTAAATAGGTAAGATGTCTTCTGTAGTCCTTCTAAACTCATTCCATCCATATCCTTATGCTTTGCTTGACAACTTCAAGGTGTTCCTATAAAGTAACAACTTGCTGATTTTTATATGGTTGTTTTTTCAGATTTTTAGATTTATGACAGTCCTAAACTTTTGGCTTCAATGTGGATTTGAAACAAGTTTATGACAGAAAAACATTCAAAAACCATTGAGAAGTTAATGGATATCAGCATACATTTGGTTTATTGAAATTTATGTTCTTACTGGCTACTTAATCAAGCAAAATCAGTCACAAAATGCTGAAAATGGTCAAAAACAGAGATATAGTATTCCTAACATAAAATCATGTAAACACTTAATAAATAGTATATTTTAGTCAAATATTTGACAATTAACTTATCATATGGTAGTCAAACATTGTGCAATAATGAGTCACTTTTGGGCCTCATCATCCCCCCAACTTGAACTGATGCATGCCCTCATGCATCTTAGTAGGCCATAGTAATATGAAGGTTTTATTCTTGTGAACAACATACTTTGCTACCTGCTAACTAAGAAATTCCTCCTTGCTGCACTATATCAAGTATTTTGCAATTAAGCACATGTATGATTCATTGTCTATCTGTCTACAAGTTTTAGTGTTGCAAGGTACCTTTTAAAGGCTTGATATCATGTGATTCATCTTGCAATAGTATTATTGTGGAACCATATTTGGCAGATGCACTACTACTGATGGAATTTTCTATTCTTAACAACATTTCAACCTGAATGCTTATTTTTGTTGTTTGCATATTTTGAACAAAATTGATAAAATTTTTGGATTTGAAATGCTTGAGGGATGTACTTACTTGTGGTAGAGCCTTATAAACCTCAATATTTGATGTACCCTACTCTTTTTGCTATTCTATAGCATTTTCAACAATTCTGGTATAGTTTCTACTCATTCCGAAGATATCCTGCTCATTCCAAAGATGTCTGCTCATTTCGAAGAGACTATATTTCTCATTTCGAATATGTCTCCTCATTTTGAAGAGACTATATTTCTCATTTTGAATATGTATGCTCATTCTGTAGAGACTGTATTTCTCATTCCGAAGATGTCAGTTCATTCCAAATATTTTCAAAAAAATGCAAAAATGACCTCTTATGAAAAAGTTAGCTATAGATTCTATTATGGGCCCATATCTAGAGTGTATAAGCCTTCCATAACATCAAAAATCCCTTCTTAATCCTTTTGTTTAGATGTTATTCTTTGTTTTTTATGTTATTTTATTCCAGTAGTACTAAAATAGAACCTTCAGGTGCATTTTTTTTATTATCCTCCTTCAATTTATCAGACAATTGTGAGATATAAACTTGCAGTTCTCCTTCTAAAATTTTCCCTACAAATTGAAATAGAATTGCTGCCATGTCTGTCCCAAAATTAGTTTTTTGCATAGTTTTGGAATTTCCATGCAATTAAGGGCATAAGGGGGTGTTTCTTGACATCTTGAACATGTTCCTTTTTCAACTTGTCAATATTGTATGAATAGTTTATGTCAAATACCGACTATCATACACTAAATGCTAAATGTTTACTATGAATTAAATGCAAGAAACACATACCTTACTGTCCTAAAAATTGGTCATGCACCTTAAAAGTTGCTTTTGATGATTGTTAGCAGGCTATCTGAAAACATAAACAAACATAACACATGTATAGTGTGAGATTTGTACAATGGTGGAACAATGATGGATAGATCAACAAGGCAATGCATGCCGAAAAATCGGTTTTCACTACTGAATTATTCATTTATTTTTTATTTTTTTTTCATCATTTTTTTCATCTTTTTTATTTTTATTTTTTTCATCAGAAGAGGCTGCCATTTTTGTTTTTCAACCAAATTCTGTCCTCTCTTTCTTTTTGAGTTCTTCAATGAGAGAGAACATCTCTCACTCTTATTTGGATAAGACCAATCCTTATTCTGCAAAAACATGTCAATTGTTGTATGAAAACACCATCTCTTTCTATTGAAACCTGCAACATTGATGCAACCTTCCTTTCTAGATGAGCAATAAGAATCTTCTTACATCATAATTGCCTCCTTAGTGCTGGAAATGAAGTATTGGCTCCATTGTTCCTCTTCCTTGCTGAAATTGATGCTTGTCCTCATGTATCCCCATTTTGTGGGACATGCCTCTGCTGCAATTTTTTTCCTCTCGTTTTTTTTTTCAATTTTTCTTGTCTTGCTTGTACCCAAGAAGGTTCACAAACAAGACTATTCTTCTTTTGCTTTTCTTGTATTTTTTTTCTTTTTTTCAAACTTTTTATCATCACTCTAAATCTGATATTGAAGAGAAATTCTCTTCCATTATGTGTACATCCAATGGAATATCCTTCAAGAACTCCTCCTTAGTTAATGGTGCATGGTATACCCGAATGCAATGTCCATTCACCACTAAAATCCTCCATGAATTACCAATGGTAGAGAGGAGCACTGCTCCATATCTAAAAACTTCTTCAATGAAGTGTTGTCCATGCCTCATAGTCTGCAAAATATTGTCAATATATTCTTAAAATAATTAAATACCAATTCCCAAAAGATGTTAAGTGCTTACATCAAGATAAAATCTTGATATACCCTTGTAATTCCATGTAAAGGGATTGAAATATTGTTTCAAAATAACAACAATTTTACTTTTTGTTTATAAATCATCCAGCTAATAATGTTCAAGAATTTTCTTGGCTACACTTCAATTTGTTTCATTCCTAGGAGGACAAAATTTACCCCTTTGTAAAATGGAAGTAAATTTTCTATGTGCAGTTTTTCTAGTTTTTTCTCCTTTATCCAAGGCTAATTTATGTGTGTTTGGACTAAAGGTTTTTTGTGTATCTCCATTGATTTTTTTTCTCTTCAAGCTCAGGTAAGTTCTTGTTTGAGCACAGTTGGATTTTGTTGCAGTCAATAACATTTCTTACAGGTTTATTTTTTATACCAGATTTAGCTACATAGACAGGGGTTGCCTATCTTGTATTATTTAGATTGATCACAGGTTGGGCTAAAAAAGAAATATTTTTGGTTTGCACAATAATACAAGAAGTGTACAAGTTTAGCATATCAACTACTTGTCATGTAGAATCACCTCTAATGAGATCAACTATTGTCTGTGTAGGCTAAGAATTGCTAGGTTGTGGTTTAGTGCGGTAAAATCCTAACAATATTTAAGTAATAATTGAAAACTCTAGGATCATCATTAAGTTGTAAAATCCTATTTTGATTGTGTAAAAGGTTTTTGTGATTTTTTTTTTTCAGCTTACATAGATAGGGGTTTCCTGTCCTGTATTATTCATATTGGCCACAGGTTGGGCTGAATGTGGTGGTTGATTTAATTGCCCTATTTGTTTTTGTTGGGATCTCTCTTTGAGAAGAATTCAGATTAGGCAACAAATTTTGTATCTCTGAGTTGTGGAAGTAAATGGCATTCATCAATGATATGTCCTTGTGAACAAATGCTACAGGTAGCTAATATGGCTATTTTGTTCAAGGGATAGTCTTGTATATCTACCATGATATCTTTCAAACACCTAGTAAAAAATTGTTTATACTACCCTGATGATATGGATATAAAAAAGGCAGTACTAGCAGATGGCTCTTCTAATTTTTTTTTAAGAGATCTTATGTTTCTTGATAATGAGAATGATGAATTCTTTCTATTTTTATCAAGAATTTCAAACATAGGTAATTTAAACCCCAAGTGTGAAGATCACCTCCCTGTGGTTGCTTGTTTTCTAAATGGACTGAAATGCAACTATCAATAATTATTATTTATACTAGCTATTTCATTTAGATTTTACTCTAAACTTCATAAGTTAGCACAATAATAATTATTTTACTGCTTTTACCCTCTAACAACACCATGATCCCTAGAAATGGTGCCAAAATGATGAGTGTCATTGAGTCTCATCATTTAATTTCAATGATTTATCAATCCGGGGTGGTGTCCAAGGTTGTCTACGATAGAAGGCTAGGGTAGAGTACAATTCAAGCATTCAGATTTCAAGCATTTATTGGTGAAGAAAATTTTGGTTTAGCCTTTTGGTGTCACACTAAACCTAGTTTGAAGAATAGAAACTGAAATAAATTATAGGAATTGAAAACTAAATCTAAATTATAGAATTTAAAAATTAACTACAATTGCATGAATTGAAATTGCTAAATTGAAATCTAATCTACTTTTGTAGAATTGAAATCTAGTTACTCTTGCATAATTGAAATGATGCTTGTAAATGAAACTTATTCTAAAAACACCTGTCAATGCCACCTCC
This sequence comes from Wollemia nobilis, assembly GCA_028583015.1. NCBI lineage: Eukaryota > Viridiplantae > Streptophyta > Pinopsida > Araucariales > Araucariaceae > Wollemia > Wollemia nobilis. Next base: position 108,883 of record JAQPPZ010000737.1, on the reverse strand, counting down.
ACAAAAGGTCGGCAAGCTTACGCTACAGGAATTGACGACAAAATGAAATATCCTTGAAAATGGAAAGTTGCTAAAATAGAAAGCAAGGAAAACATGGAAAGCAAAGGAAAAATGCTTAATATAATTTGTTAGCTGACATACACACAAATGTTGTACACAAACATAATAGGAAACATAAATCATATAATACAAAATAAAAACAAGAAAATGAAATCTAGCAAGCAATCTATTAATTCAGCTGCAGCAAAATTATAGATTAAAACCTGCCATAAAGTCCCTCCTAGATCTAAAAGTGGGCCCATACTTCCTAATCTAGAAGGAGGTAAAAAACACTCCTTAACTAATTAACACTCAAAACAGAAAATGATAAAATAGTTGCACTATTATTGATGAAAAAACATGCTGAAAACTATTAAAAAAAATTACTGTACAGTCCTAATTACTGCTATTGAAACATTTTCTCTATTCTAATTCCTAATTGGCTCAAACAAGGAGGGAGATGTTTTATTTATATAAATATTTACAACATATCCCATTCTCAAATCAGCCTATGTGCTGCTTTAGAGTGATTTACCAATATTTTTGGATCTGAAATAAATGCAAATCTGGACAGTTTGTGTTGCAGTAGTAGTCATTGGCCCTTAGAAAGCATCTTCAGTGGTGGGAGTACATGGTATAAGTCCAAAAATATCTCACATATCTTTATCCACTTCAGAATATGTCATTTCTATCTTGCAAACAACTTTCTATTATGCTGCAATTTTTTTGGGTTTATCCTAGAAGAGGATCAAAATTGATCTTTTCCATGAATGGTGGCTTTGGACGGCAAGGACGGAAAAGTCAGATGGGAGATATTTTATTTTAACCTTTTCAACCTTCTTTCCCTTTTTCCATTGTCAGAAATCAGTCAACAAGTCAAAAATCACTTTCTGTTCTCATTTCGAAGATAAGTGGCTCATTCCGAAGAGACTGCATTTCTCATTTCGAAGATGTCTGTTCATTTTGAAGATCTTCAGAATGAACAACTATGTGCTCTTCAAGTGATTTTAGCTATATTTCTCAAGTGGATTAGCTCTCAGGATCAAAATGCAATAGCCTTGATTCCTCTCCATATGTGAATTCCATGCCTTGCCATTCATTGGTAGCTTACTGGAATTTACATGGTAAATTACTGCATTTTCCAGATCTGCTGCATGGTTGTAAAATATTGGCATTTCTTGCAAATTCAAACAAATTAGAACATGGAAAAATTATTCAAATATCAACATGGAGTACATCAAGTTGCTACTGAATTTATACACTTCATTCACCAAGTAACCATGCTTGAAATAGTGTAATAGTGCTGCACAATTGTCCCTACTCTGTTATACCCTGTTGCTGCCTATTTAGACCATGTGGGAATGCTTCTAAATAGGTCAAATGTCTTTTGTAGTCCTTATGAACTCATTTCATACATATCCTCATGCTTTTCTTGACAACTTCAAGGTGTTCCTATAATGTAACAGCTTGCTGATTTTTATATGGTTGTTTTTTTAGATTTTTAGATTTATGACAGTCCTAAAATTTTGGCTTCAATATGGATTTGAAAAAATTTGAAGGGCAGGAAAACATTCAAAAACCATTGATAAGTTAATGGATATCAGCATACCATATTTGGTTAATTGAAATACATGTTCTTACTTGCTACTTAATCAAGCAAAATCAGTCACAAAATGCTAAAAATAGTCAAAAACAGAGATATAGTATTCCTAACATAAAATCATGTAAACACTTAACAAATAGTATATTTTAGTCAACTATTTGGCAATTAAATTATCATATGGTAGTCAAACATTGTGCAATAATGAGGCACTTTTGGGCCTCATCAGGAAGGCTTCACACTTACGACTTGAACTATCCTCCCTTTGAAATACCTACAGAGATTAGATAGAAAGAAGGCAAAATAGATTTATTCTAAAAAAAATTGAAACTATTTCAACTCGATGAACTCTGCAGAGATAGCACACTGGATCTTTGAGCAAGATGAAATGAAAGTAGTGTGAAATAAGGAGGAGGTGAATGTTATTTAAAGGATTAAAAAAAATTTAGTCATCACCAAAAGGAAATCCCGAGATCAGAGGGATTGGCGATTGTGATGCCAAATCAATAGACGTTACTTCAAAATGATATTTATAAATTTTTTAATGAAAATGTTTTAAATGCAACTGATGAGGACGACTCCTTACCGAAGACATGGCAGACTAACTATATTTAAAAATATTTGATAACATTTGATATATATGAAATAAAAAATAACAGAATAGAGGGAACACAAAAATTACGTAGGCACCAAAGGAAAGGACCCTACGTATGAATCATTATCAGATCTGGAATTTGAGAGGTGATGGACAAACGAAAATAGAGCAACACAAAATAAACAAGGCACCAAAAAAAATGGTTGGCCCCTTGTGATTCATGATCCTGATTTTTTCTTTGAGAGCAAGCGTAGCGTAAGCCAAGGCTTCCTGCAAGGAAGATACATAAAACTAATAAGAAATAATATTTCCTGTATTAACAAGCTTGATATATAGAAATTTCTTTAATAGAAGTGTTTATCATAAATTATGTATGAATATTTTTCATAGTTAATTATTTTTTGTAAAAAAATAGAACTATGAAAAGAAATAGTAGTATATCTAAAAAAAATATGGTAGAAGACAATTTTTTATCAAAAAAAAACACATACATAAAATAAAAAAAATATAGCTGAAATATAACTATATTTAAGATCTTGTTGAAGGCTTTAAAAAAATCAACAAAAGATACAAACAACCAGCTTGAGAACCTTCAAGATGGAATGCTAGCAAAGTCTATATTGCTCTGGTACCATGCTAGAATTTCCCAAAATAGACATGCAAAGCATTACTCAAAATATGAAGAAAAGAGTAGAACTGATTGATTTATTCCAAGGATCATCTTTCTATAAATAGCAAAGTTGATCATTGAGAGTCGTTGGATTACAACAACTCATCAAACCTAATGAATAAACCACTGAGAGTTCTCCTGACACATGGTGGAGTGGAAAATCAAGTGTGTCTATCCTAGTATAAATTAAGAGAATATTCACTTATTCTAATATTCGTCTATGATTTTGGCATCACCAAAAGAATGAGCACTCATCCTACCTTGGATGTTCTAGTTTAAGGGTGCTTTCACCAATGAAACCTACCTCTTTGAAATTTGTGTCTCTAAGATCCATGTCAGCAAAGACATGCTCTGCAAGGGCTTACCAAAGGCATCATCCGGCGTCAACGAAGGCTTCGTCTCCTCAACTTTCGTCTTCGTGCAAACAATGAAAAAGTCTTCTCAAAAGTGCATCGAAGTGTAATGGTATTATTTTAATTTTATTTGTTTTATAAAATCTTTGTACAAGTTTTTTCTTCAATTTCGAAGGAAAAAATCCATTTATTTTCCTTACCTAAAGTTTTATTTTAGCTTTAAATTATCACTCATTTTTTCACTTCGCCTCCTTCGAGGGCAAATAGTGAAACGAGTCCTTTGTAAGCTAGTAAATAAAATAAAATAAAATAATTTTGGGGGTCGGGGGGTTTTAGGTACTTTTTTTGGCACCTTCCATTTTTTTTTAGGGGGATTTTCTTCTATGTTATTTTTAAAAAGTCTTCCTTCTTCACATCTCTCTAATCAAATCCAAAGTAAAATTTTAAATTTAAACAAAAAATATATATTGCTTATAGTTAATCATACAATATTTTTTTTGCTAAAATCATTTTCTTCTAATAAAAGGTTTCAGTTCATAGCTTACTTATTATTATTAGTTTGAATCATTATTTTTGTGTTGTGATCAAATTAATCCTAATAATATTTCTTAATAAGAAAATCATTATATGAAAATGTTTTATTGATTACAAAGTTTCTTACAAAGAGTTCTTATTCAAATTTTTTAATTTTTAATAATATATTTACCTCTTTCTCAAAATTTGAAATATAATCTAAAAATATTTTTTGAATATTTCAAGAGACAAGTATTTTATCTCCTCTCACCCATATTGGTAATCTTATATAACTTATAGTTTTCCTCATGTAAGGGTGGGTTATTAAGATTACCATTATAGGTCTAGAAGATATAGCCTATGTTCCAAGTATCTTATCTAAACAATACTTATAGTTTCCCTCTCGTCAGTGTGGGTATTTGAGATAGATAGATATATTGTCATGGCATATTTGTTCTCTTTCAAACAATCTTAAACTTCAAATATCCTCAATACTTATAGTTTCCCTCTCGTTAGGGCGGGTATTTTTGAGTTATTTGATGTATCTTAAAAAGCTTTGGCATATTTGTTCTCATTAGCCTCAAACTCATATCAATTTTCCTCAAATTACTTATAGTCTCCCTCTCATTAGGACGGGTAATTTTGGAGCATTTGGTTATTCATTTAGGCTTCTATAACTAATATCCATTACATTCTCTAAATTAAAGTTAAAGGGAGGAACTTTGGGTTAACTTCAATTCAAAATTAATTCAATGAATACAATTGATCCTCTCACTCCTCATAACTACCACATATGGAAGCCCAAAATTTTAAATCTTATTTCTCAAAAAGGGCTCACTCACCTTTTAGAAGAAAAGCAGCCTGAGTTTGAAAAATAATATGAAATATTTGTTCACAAAGGGAAAATATATGAAACTATGGGAATTATAAGCTCTAATATAAGTGAAATTTTGTGGTTTCACATTACATATTGTAAAAATCCTTATGAAAGTTGGGAGAACCTAAAGACCTTGTTTGTAAAAGTAGATCAACTTAGATCAATGCAACTAGAAGCAAAATTAACAACTCTATCTCTTGAAGACTTCAACAATATTGTTGACTTCCTCACCAAATTCAAAGATGTCCTCACTTAAAACAAAGGCAGTGGGAAGACTAATTCTGAAAAAAAATTCATTTATCTAATCCTTTCTAAACTAAATGGTGTATTTCAAATCTTTTCTACCACCTTTCTATCTACCAAATATTCTCTTGGTGTAGCATTTAAAATACCCTCTTTAGAAGAGTTTTGTGATAGACTAACTAGGGAAGAAACAAAACTTCAAGATATGAAATCTCTTCTTCTTCCTCTTTATCAAAAGCCTTAGTAGCCTCCACCTCTTCTAAATAAAAATAAAAAATAAGTAAAAGAATCCCATAACTTGTACTCACTGCAAAAAGAATGGTCACTCTGTAAACAAATGTTGGAAAAGATTACAACAACTAGAGGCAACTATGAAGGATCAAAATATAGATAATAAAAATAAAATAGGGAAAACCTTAAATGTTCAAGGGAAAACCTCCAATTATTCCTCTAATTATTGGGTCCTAGATTCTGGAGCTACTCATCACATGACTGCTTCAAATGAGCCATTCTCTTCTATCTCCTCAAGTTCTACATGTAGCATAGAAGTGGGTGACTCTTCCTTTATCCCAGTCAAAGGAAAGGGAGACATAACCATTGATGGTGGATCTATAAATAATGTTATCTATTTTCCAAACATTGCCACAAATCTCCTCTTCGTCTATCATATTTGTACTTTTGGAAAGGGAAAAACAGTTCTCTTCTCTCCAACAGGAGTTGAGATAAGAGACTTTCAAGATCCCCATTATCTCATAGCCAAAGGATCATTGATCACAACACTCACCTATTTCACTTCAAAGAATTCAAAAATCTAGAAGGGGCCTCCTGTTTTGTGGCTCATGGAGATATTGAAAGTAAAATTTTGCAAGAAAGGTTTGGTCATCTTAGTTACAACTACCTAAAGGAATTGAGAACCCATGATATGGTAACAAGTTTACCCCAAGTATCTTCCATTTATGGAGTTTGTCCTGGATGTGCCCTTGGAAAGCAACATTAAAATACTTTCCACCCAAGTAGTTCTCTAAAACCCTCATCCTCTCTAGAATTAATCCATATTTACTTAATGTATTTTCCATAACCTTCTTTCAAAGGAGCAAAGTATGCTCTAACCTTTATTGAAGACTTTTATAGAAGAACTTGGGTCTACTTCCTGAAATATAAAAGTGATGTTCTATCCCACTTTAAATTCTTCAAAGCCTTAGTTGAAAATCAGACCTCTTGAAAAATCAAGCAAATTTGCACATATAATGGGGGAGAATATTACAGTAATTATTTCTCCATATTTCTATCAAATAATGGCATCATTCATCAGCATTATGTCTCCCATAATCCTCAAAAAAATGGTATTGCAAAAAGGAAAAAGTGGACATTAAAAGAAATGGCAAATTGTATGATCCATTCAAGAGATCTTCTAAAATTTTTTTGGGCAGAAGCTATTAACTATGCCAACTATATTTAAAATCGCACACCTCATAAATCTCTTGATCATTTAACTTCTAAAGAAGAATGGAATGGTTCAAAAATAGAAGTTTCCTTCTTCAATATTTTTGGGTGTACTGCTTGGGCACACATCCCAAAGAAGAAAAGGAAGGCTCTAGATAAGAAAAGTAGAAAGCTCATATTTGTTGGTTATTGTGAGGAAATGAAAGCATACATGCTCCTTTATCCCTCAACTCTGAGGTATTTTTCATAGGAATGTATAATTTGATGAAATATTCCCTTATGAAGGTCCTCAACTCTCCTCTTCCTCCATTGAGCCTTCTCCTATAATAGAACCTCAATATTATAAAGAACCAACTCTAGAAATTAACCTAGAGATTGATAATCAATATGAGGAACCTGGAACCTGTAACTCCTTTTCACCATTGTTAAAGAAGCTACTACTTACATCTAAAATTTTCCATCATCCAGATCAACCAACTCCATAGGCACTGGTCTTGTCTGTTAGTCTATTTCCTCTGATCCTTAGTCATTCAAATAAGCAACTAGTATTAAATAATGGGATGATGCCATGGAAAACGAATTCTCTTCCTTAATCAAAAACAAAACTTGGGATTTAGTTCCCTTGCCTAAAGGAAGGAAATTAGTTTGTTGTAAATGGATTTACAGAACAAAGTATGGTCCTAATGGAGAAATTGATAAACACAAAGCTTGCCTAGTAGCCAAAGTTTTCTCTCAAATTGAAGGAATTGATTATGCCAAAACCTTTGCTCCAGTTGCTAAAATGGATTCTGTACGACTAGTTCTTGCTCTGGCTGCTTCCCAAAAGTGCCATGCCTTTCAAATGGATGTAAAATATGCTTTATTACATGAGTATTTAAAGGAATATATATACATGGAACAACCTTCTAGTTTCACTCAAGGCTCATCTCTTTTTTGTAAGCTAAACAAGTCTCTCTATGGTCTCAAACAAGCTCCTAGAGCTTGGTATGAAAATATGGACTCCTTCCTTCTTTACATAGGTTTTTCTCATTGTGAGTCTGATAACACAGTCTACATTTGTAGAGATGAAGGAAAAATCACCATTCTTTTTTTATATGTTGATGATATTTTTAATCACTAGTAGTACCTTCGATCACATTCAAATTATAAAAGACCCCCTCTCTAAAAAATTTGATATGACTAATCTAGGTTTAGCTCATTACTTCCTTGGGATCCAAATAAATAAAACAAATGTAGGTATTTCATTGTGTCAACAAAAATATACTCTAGATATTCTTCAGAGTTTTAAAATGTCAGAGTACAAACCTTCTCCTATACCTTTTTAATCCGACATAAATCTAAGGACTTCCTTCTCATCCCCTCTATGTGATGCAACTCTACGTCATCAGCTTATAGGGAGTCTGTTATACATTACTCATACTCATCTAGATATCTCATATGTTGTTGGCCTCATATATAGATTCTCCTATCAACCTCACTTCAATCACTGGAAAGTAGCAAAAAGAATCCTCCGCTACTTGCAAGGAACTACTCAATTTGGGTTCTTATATAAGGGAAAATCCATGGATATTATTGGCTACATAGATTCATATTAGGAAAGTTTAGTAGAAGACATATGTTCAACTTATGGCTATGTATTTTGTCTTAGTTATTCACCAATAGCCTAGTTATGCAAAAAACAAGTAGTAGCCTTATCATCTATAGAGGCAGAATACAGGGCAACAATTTTAGCAAGTCAAGAAGCTCTTTGGCTTCATAAAATTCTAAGGGAATTTGGTTTGTCCCATGAAAAACCTATAACTCTTTGGTGTGACAATTAGAGCACAATTCACATTGCACGAAATCCAGTTGAGCATTAGCACACCAAGCACATTGAGATACATATTCAATTCATTTGACAACACATTCAAAATAGGAACATATACTTCAACTATATTCCAACTAAGAATAAAATTGTAGACATCTTCACCAAATCATTTCCTTCTCCATGTTATCTTCAGTTGCGAGATAAACTTAGAGTAATACAAGTGCATTGACACAAAGGTCTTCCACCTCTCATTATATTCTTTGGAGAATGGTTTTTTCCCTTGTGGTTTTTTTATCATCTCTCCAATAGCATGTATATTATGAGGACAATCTTCACCATCCAAAGACATGCCTCTATCTTGGATATTTTTTGTGACAAATGGTTTTTACCCAAGGGGTTTTTTTACCATCTATAAATTGTAAATGAGTACCTAATCAGGTCAAGTTGTTGGGACTCTATATTTTTATGAGGACAATCTTTGCCATCCAAAGAAATGCCTCTATATTAAATTTTTTATTGTGATAGATGGTTTTTCCCCAAGGGGTTTTTCACCATATCTATAATATAAATGAGTACCTCATCAGGCCATGTTGTTGGGACTCATCATTATTTTTGTATTAAGAGGAAAATCTTCACCATCCGAAGACAAGCCTCTTCCAAATTTCCTTTTTGATTGATGGCTTTTCCCATAGGTTTTTTACCATATCTTCAAAAAGGAAGTCATTGTACATGAGTACCTCATCAGGCCTTATTGTCGGGACTCATTTGTAAAAACCATCCCTAGTATAACTTAATGGGGGTGTTAGAATAATTGAATATTATCTTAAGTTTTACTAGGATAAACACACTTTAGTTTCCACTCCTCCATGTGTCAGGTGAACTCTCGGTGGCGTCTTCATCAGGTTTGATGAGTTTTTGTAATCCAACGGATCTCAATGATCAACTTTGCTATTTATACAAAGTTGATCCTTGGATTAAATCAATCATTTCTAATCTTTATTCATATTTTGTGTAATGCTATGCATGTCGATTTTAGGAAATTCTAACAGTGGAAGCATAGGTCTAAGTTCTATAACCAATCTTCCTACAACATTTTGCCTAATATTTTAATAAATAGTAATGGTTTTATTTAGGTAGAGAAAACCATATCAAGCTACTTAGAAATATTTAAATCTATAAAATGCTCTCCCATTAGCTTGATTTTATTATGGTCAATTTTATGTCCACTTTATTACCTTTAATTAAGCCCTTTCTTTTACTTAGAGTTTGTTTAATGCCCAAATGAGAATTTGACTATTTTTTTTCTATATTGTTTATATTAAATGAATTTTTTTCATTAATAAAAAGTTTCAATGTATTTGGATTAGGACTTACATTATACATAATTTCTTCTAGGATATTGTGATTTTGCATTTTTAGGACTCTTTCAATCCTATCAAAAGCAAAACAATTCTTTAGGAATTCAATTGATTAGGACTGAAATGGTCTATAAATTAGATTCTTAACTAAAGTAAGATCATGGTCATGGAATAAGAGTGAAATATAATATTACATTTTCTCTTCTTTCTAAAGCTAGATATTAGGGTTTAGATAGACTCACTTATATATTAGCCTTACCTCTCTAGTTGGGACTAGGATATTTAAATTTTTAACTAAATCTTGATCACCATCTGTTTCCTTCAATGGATTGGTTAAATTTTTTATAAGAGTATAAAATCTATTTATGTTCTTATTAGGGTTTCTTGGTCCTTTGTAGTTAGGATATGGTTAGACTCTTCATTTTGTAAAATCATAATAACCCCATTTGCATTTATTTTGTAGGGTTATTTCCTATTCTATTCAATAAATTTTAAATTTTATCTTTACTTTCCTCTTCATTCATCCCTTGGTAGAAACTTGTTCTAGCTAAGGATAATCTTGAAAGATATACCCATAACATTTTTATATCTAAATGATATTACTTCATAATTCAATTCTTGATTCCAAATGTAATATCCTACCTCAATATATAAATCTTATGGTAAATACTTACTCAATTCCATCCCTACAAAAATATAAACCTAAACTGATAAATTTCCCTCTCATGGTTTTTAAGGTTTCAAAATGTCTCTCCTATAAGAACTCTCAAAGCTTTTAAGAATTCATATTTTCAAAAGATCAAAGAAAGGGTAGAAAGTTGAATCCAAATAGGGATTTCAGATGAGATCTCTTATGTTAGTATGAAATCAAGATTCCATGGTTTCATAAATGGATTGTTTGCTTATAATGGTAAGGACGTACTTCAAAAAATATAGCATATTATGACGCATTAATGAATATCACCATAAAAGTATCCATTGGTTATAAGTGTAAGATCCATGTACCTCTCCATAGTCCAAGATTTGTGTATTTCTTATCTACTAATTTATGAATAATCCTCCAACTCATGAATTTTCAAATAAGAACATGATTTTGATAATATCAAGGCTAAAACCACCCTTGAATTTTATGTGATTCTTGGTAAATAACCATTCACTCTATTACCATTTATTTCCTCAAAATCATTTATTTACTTCTATGTCAATGTTGCCAAAATATTCACTACAATATTCACTTGATCGTTTTTTCTTATAAGTGTAAAATAACTTCTTTAAAAGAAGATCCATGGCATTCATTTTGGATCCCATGTGGGTCTTCCATATTTAGGGTCTAATGAAACCAACTCCTTAAGCCTTCTTAAGAATCTAAAAAAACCTATTCTTCAAAGTCGTGGTTACTTTAAATTACCATGGACCATTGAGTTATATATGAATTCAAAAAATACACAATCAAAATATGGATTACATGCATAGAGACACTTTTTTTTAATTACTAAAATGAATCAACAAGTCTTTAGTTGTTTAAATAATTTATTTGTTTATAAAATTTAAAATAATATAAAAAAATAAACACTAAATTTAAATTATTTTATATCTAAAATAAAATTTTTAATAAAATCAATATATAAACTAATTTATAAAAAAAACTAAAAATAAATTTAAAATAATTATTTTTAAAAAATAAATTAAATTAATTTTTTTTAACATTTTTCAATTTACTATATTATTTGAAGTACATTAGTACATTCTTTCTTAACTACGTTATCAAATAGTTAAAAGGCTAACACCTTTCGTGATAAACACTATACATATAAATGTTTTGAATTAAAAATAATAACATGATTCCAAAACAAATCACTATACAATTATGAGATTTAAAAATAATAACTCTAGTATTATTTTCCAGCCATACCGATAGATTCCAAATAAATAATGATAGAACTAGTCTTCCACAAAATGAAAAGTGCTTTAGTATTAAAAAAGTTAACCCTTCCTCCTTTATATATATATATATATAGATAGATAGATAACTTCGAATAATAAAAATAAAATTAGAAAAATCAAGACATGAAGAACATAGAAGCAAAAAAATTATTTTATCGAACTTGATAACTAAATCCCAAAATGTGCTAGGGTTTGATGCAAGACTGGCTGTGCATTTTTCGTAAGGGTTTCGGTGGGAAAATCTTTTCTGTTGCATTAACACTGCCTTGAGATGGTGTTAATTCACCCTTTTTAATGGTTGCTGCTCATGCAATCAGCTCCATTTATTCTGATTCTGTTGGAGAGCTCAATGGTACCGGGGAAGCATCCGTGCAAGTTCATTTTGACAATGTATCACGAGGTAAAGACCCTGTCCCTGAAGCTATTATTCCTTTGCATGAATTCCATACATATTGTGAATGGTTTGAGAGTCATACCCTGGTGGGTTATTTTTTGGGTCGTATCCTATATGATACCCTTATTCGTTCATGGGTCCAACAAGTTTGGGCCCATATGGAGTCAAAGTGGAGAATGTAAAAAACATTACAAAAGGGTATTTCCTTTTTTGCTTTTCAGATCCAGCTCAAGCACAAAAGGTTATATCTAGGGTCCATGGACTGTCCATAATTCTCTATTGATTTTGCAACCCTACTCTCAAAAATTCCAAGTCAGTGATCAAGCTGCCTTGGAAGTCCCGATGTGGGTTGAATTCCCTAGTATTCATGGTTCCCTTTGGGATTTTTTACAGACTTTAGTTGCCCCTTAGGTAAGTTTGTTTGCATTGAGCCAGAAATTTTTTTCTCCGCTTGACCCACTAGAAGGGTTTGTATCAAAGTTGACCTTACTAAGGATTTGCAAGATTTTATTGATATTAAAATCGAGGACCAATCCATAAGGAAAAGAGTTGCTTATATCAATTTACCCAATACCTGTTATCGGTGTCAATATTTAGCTCACAAAATTTAGGAGTGCCCTTTGACAAAATAGAAATATAAGGTAAATCCCTCGCCCACTCCTGCGGCTTCTACTAATGGCTCGTGGGGAAACACTGAAGAATGGACTATTGTCTCTAGCAATAAATATCGTGGTACTAAGTAATAAGAAGCTTCTGTTTCTGCTGCACAACCTGCCCCTTCTCCTTCTCAAGACATACAAGCTTCTACTGAAGTTGTTCAGAATCCTATTGATATGGCCCCTCCAGTTGTTGACATGCAACCCCCAGTTCCACTAGTGTCTCAATTTCTTTGGTCGGGCCCTTCTTTGGCCTCAATGGTGGCAGCTCTAGATAATTCTTCGGTGGAGGAGGGTCGGGCCTTGAAGGTACGTCACTCTTGTAGCCCTATTCAGAATGATAAATGTTGACAACTAAACAATGATGCTTTCCATGCAACCTCAAACTATTTTGGCTCACTTACAGGTTTGGGTGATGCAGAGGATGTCATGGAGATCATGCATCCTGACAAATCCCAATGATTTTTTTATCATGGAATGTTCGAGGACTGACGAACCTGATCAAAAAATATTTGGTCCAAAATGAGATGTCAAATGCTTCTCGAATGCATGGAAGCCGTGATATTTTATGTCTACAAGAAGTTAAGATTTTTTATTTCAATCTGCGGTGTACATGTGATTTTTTGTGGCCATGAAGTACCTCTTTTGCCACAAAGCATTCCTCAAAAAAATGAGAATCTGTCACTATCCTTGGGCCTCGATTACAGAAGAATGTTGTGACTTGGGGTGTTGACCCATCCAATCAAGTTGTTTGGATTTTTCTCGAGATCTGTGGAAAATCTCTTGGGGTGGTTAATGTGTATGCCTAAAATGTCGCTTCTGAAAGATGTGAGTTGTGGAGATGGCTTGCCATGAATTTTCCATTTGCCACTTGGATGCTTTGTGGAGATTTTAATATGGTGGATAAATCTTCTAATAAGGTCAGTCATGTCCCGATGCGATGGTATTTAGGTGAAAGAGAATCTTGGTTTTTTATGAAAAACAAACTTTACCTTTATGACCCTAATTCCTGCTTCTCGCCTTCTGACTTCCCGCAAGCTCTTTGGTACACCTGGTCCAATTTTTTGGCTGCTTCTTCTAGGGTTTTGGTAATATTGGACAGAACCATGATTTTTGAGTGTGACAACTTTTAGTTCGACCGTATTTTGCCTTTTTCACCATGTGTTGACTTTACCTGGTACTACACTATCTGATCATTCACCTATTTTATTCTCGATGGCAATGTTAAACTTTCAAACTAGAGTGCATTCTTCATAGTTTTACCTAAATGTTTATTTTTTGCATAGCTTTAGCATCAAATCTCATATATGCCACATTTTGAATTTGATTCCTAGACCTGATGGTATTTCTGTAAGGATTGAATGGTGGAATGTTGCCATTCAAAGAACCACTAAGGTGTTGCGAACTCTGGGTGTTGAAGTTGCAAAATGATGAAAACATGCTAAGTTTGCCTTGCAAAGTGAGCTATCCAAAGCCTGTCTCAGGCTTGAATCCTCTCCTTTCAACTCTGTTGCTCAATCCCAAGTTTCTTTCGTTTGGCATGAGCTAAAAAAGGTTGATTTATATGAAGCCAATGGGGCTCAATTACGTGCTCGAATGCATTGTCTCAAAGTGGGGGACAGAGTGACCAAAGAATTTTTTCAGTGCCTCAGACCTCCTGCTCAACATTCTTAGTTTCAAGCCATTCAAGTTGATGGATAGAGATTTACAGATATTTTAGACATTGTCAAAGTATTTGTTTCACATTATCAAGGTGTTTTTGCTTCTCAACCCCTTGATGATGCTAGAAGGCAAGCTATTGCTAATTGTACCGTTGTTGTCCCCAACAAGCTTTCTATTCAGAAAATGTTATTTTGTGACACTCCTATTTCTCTGGAAGATCTAAAAATTGCCTTGTCACTTATGGCCAATGATAAGGCACCTAGGCTTGATGGCTTCCCATGTGAATTCTATAAAGAATTTTGGGATATGCTTGGTTCTGATCTCCACAAAGTTTATCTTGAAGCCCTGCAATGTGGTTCATTGGGTTCCATTATTAACAAATGCAATGTTAAATTTATTCCTAAGTCTGGAGATCCTGAGCTCATCACCAATTAGAGGCCGATCACCCTGCTTAACGTGAGCTACAATATTATTGCTAAAGCCCTTGCGCTTAAGCTTAAATCTATTCTGTATTTGATTGTCAGACCTGAACAAACTGGATTTGTTAAGGGAAGATACATTCTTGATAATGTTATTGTTGTTTGGGAAGGTATGGAGTGGGCAAGAAATTTTGAACAAGATGCTTTATTCATTAAGATAGACTTTGAGAAATCCTATGATAATATGGAGTGGTACTTCATAACTGCCATGCTTTAGGCTCTTGATTTTTGGCCAGTATTTGTGAGCACCATTCTTATGTTATTTCAAGATGCTTCAGCTATTCTTACCTTGAATAATAGTCAATATCAGTCAATTTCTCTTGGTCACTCTGTGAGACAGGGGTTCCCTCTTGTTCCATCTCTTTTCATTCTTGCTACAGAGGCTACTGGCTATTTGTTGGCCCATAAGATGGATCATGGATTAATCAAGGGTATTGCTCTCCCTAATTCTGGCCATTAGTTGGTCAATGGTCATTTTGTAGATGATTCCTTCTTAACGCTTCAAGAAGATGAGCAATCCCTTTCCTCGGCTATTAGTTTCTTAGAGGTGTTATGTTTAGCCTCTGGTTCTTCTATACAATGGAAAAAAAATCTTGTTTTTGACAATCTCAATCTCAACTGCCACACTGGTTACATCAATTCCAATGGACTTGGATTCATCCAGGTGAGGTGTTTAAATTTCTTGGAATTCCTTTTGCATTTCATGGTTCCTCTACTCAATTATTGCAGTATGTTATTGATAAAGTGGAAAAAAAGCTTTCTTACTGGACTAGTAAGAAACTTTCTCTAGTAGGAAAATTTTAGATTTGTTCTAAGGTTTTAACCACTACCCATGTCTATTATTCATCTTGTTGGGTTCCATACAAATCTTGTTATAAAAAATTGGATAAGCTTTTGAGAGACTTCTTGTGGGCCAAAGACTCTGTCAATCAAGGTTTTCATCGGGTAGCCTACGGGAAATTTTTTGTTTGCCCAAGGATTGTGGAGGCATGGGTTTGTTTGATTGTCACTGACAAGGTCTTTCCATTTGTGCTAAATGGATCACCCGATCTTTAATTGGGGATGAATCTTGGAAAGTGCTGGCCAGGCATTATATTTCTTTTGGTTTGCTTTAGGGGAAGATAATTTGGAAAGGGGTGGGATTGCAATCCATTCTTACTGCCCCTTTCCCTATTAAAGTTAAAGGTTCTTTTGTCATTTAGAGTATTTGGAAATCTTGGGAGGCCTTCAAACCCTGGCTTAGTTGGAAAGGAAGTTTTCGCAAAGCAGGTGCCTCTTTGTCTTCCATGAATATTTGGTGGTCTCTTGTTATCACTTGGCAAGGTTCTCCTTTAGCTCTAGTGTAGTGGGTCAGAGCGCAGAGGTTCTATAAGCATGGTATTGCTTCAATTTTTATTTCTTCTCCCAAAATGCCAGGTGTTGGATACCCTAGGAAATTTTTTGTCAAATTCACAATTTAAATCTTGGTGATAGAGACACTTATGAGGTGGTTATTGATAGTATTCCATTTTCTATTTGGAGCAAACTGCATAAGCATTTTCAAAAATCCTGGTGGTCAGATTAGTGTTGGCCTAGGGAGCTTCTTGTTTTGCAATATAAAGCTCATCTTGGTTACAAATGGCTCACACCACAAGTTCCAATGGTTGATAAGCTCACTCTGAGATGGAATTTTGTCTCTCTTCCCTCCCAATGGAATAAGAGGTTTCGAATTTCTTGGGCTACTTATATTGAACCTAAACAGAGTTTTTTTGCTTGGAGTCTCTTACATCAAGGGTTACCTGTTGGCAGTAGGCTCAAGCATTTGGGTGTTCATAATCTCATTTTCCTGATTTGTGGACAAGTGAAAGATTTACTACATGTTTTTTGGTCTTGTGATCAGGATCAGTTAGCTTGGGAGTAGCTTCTTGAAATTTTCAAACATTTTATGCAGGAGGATTTTACTTGGGTGCATGCTATTTTGGGTGACCCTATTGCTTTTTCCTTCAACTTGAATGTTGTTTGGAATATTTTTAGAATTGGTACCTTATTTTATCTATGGAAGTACCAGAATAGAGTTGTTTTTTCTCAGCAAAATATCAGATATGTCTTCTCTGTTGTTGATTAATATGATATATTCTTTGATTGTTGGTTACAGATTCAAGTACAGGTTAAAAAAGTATAGGTGGAGCTGCAGTACTAGCGTACCCTCATGTATCATTGGGGGAATGCACCCTACATTATGAGTCATGTGCATCTTCCTTCCCATTCTAGGTGGCAGTAATTTCTCGGCTTCTTTCTTTTCGAATGCATATTTAATACTATTTTGGCAGTTGTTATTGGTAGTTTGTGGGTTGTTTCTGACACTCTTGTATACTCTTAACCACAATGGTTAATGTATTGGTTTACGGGGTGTGCTAATCCCACCCACCCTTTTTTGTATGATTAAACATTATTTTATTAATATAATGGTTTTTTCATCCAAAAAATAAAATTAAAAAAAATTAATAATTTAATATTTTTAATTTTTAATAAAATATATTTTTTAAATGGTTATTATTAATATTTTTATACCCAAAAATTTTCAATTTAAAAAATTTGTAATAATTATTATTATCAATTTATTAATTGCATAAAATTATGTAAGTTGTATTAAGAAACCAAAATTTAATTCCATTTGTACTATGAGAAGAGATGACACAATATGTTGGAAAACTTACTTATATTAAAGATAAGAGCATTGATCTATGTAGAAATTTTAGAAAATATGTTTCAAATATTAAATATTAAAAACCTGTGACTAAAATAAGATGGAAACTTTTATTTTATATTTTTATTTATTAAACATTAGTAAAAAGAATATATATATATTTATTTTTTTATATAATAAATAAATAAATATTAAATAAAGTTTTTCATTTATACCTGATTCTTTACTTTTGTTACCACTATAACTTACAATTAGATGGAATTAGTTTTATAACTTAAAAATTGGAACTGTGACCAAAAAGGTTTATAGCAGACTAAAATAACAAATTATTATACTTTTACAGGTCAAACTTCTCCCATTCACACATACGCACCATAAATCAAAGGTACAACAGAAGATATAACATAGCATAGATCATAGGTGGACGCTCAAATTTTGTACTCACAATTGAAAGGCAAAGTATGGGCCATAGGTCCCACAGTTACACACGTTTTTGGCCAACCTCGGGAGGGCGACAACTTGAAGAGGAGCCAGCCTCCTGCACACTTGCCGTCTTTGTCAAATTTACCCGTTGTAATCCGTGTCTCCTTATCACGTGGACCGATTCTCAATACAACGTAGAAAGTCTAGGATCCGTCTTTTTTCTGCTTGGATCCAAATTTTCTCTAACTTATTATCAAGCAGACGAGGGACCCCACACAGACGATGGGATCTGGCACTCCTTATTGCAAACTTCACGAGTATGTAGGTGCACGCTACATTACCCCCCCAACAGATGAGCATAGAGCTCCCCAGTATGATCCACGCCAACATGGTATTACTTCCATGGGCTAGTACTGCATATACTGCGCGCTGCGCACATGAAACCGTAGGTGACAAAGGCAAATGCCACGCAAGTCACCATCACGGTAATACACATGAAGAGCATCTGATCTCCCGTATTAAGAGGCGTACTTACGGTCCATATTAGCACAACGAAGAGGGAAAGGAAGAACGCTACCGAATCAAAAATAAGAAATACCTTGAATGAGTCGTAATGAATCAGATTCGGTGCACCTAATGGGTCCTGTCCAGACGGAGCAGGAGCAGAAGCAGGCGACCCCGCACCAGGCGACCCCGCACCAGGCGACCCCGCACCTGACTGATCTACGTTTGCGTCCTCCGTACGGAAACCGCCCGGAATTTGAAAAACCTCTGAGAATGCCATGGTAGCCAGCAGTACTGCTGTTAGAAATATTAATCCAGATTTCATGCCTCTGTCGGAATGCGCTCCGAACTTGGGCGAAGCAGGACTGCGCTCGCAAAGTCGGGGATCTCGGCAAATTTTTTGACTTGACGTCGTACATGCCTTTTGACAGATGTGACGTCTGACAGATCCGATCACCACAGAAGTTAATGCCAGTTCGACGATTTAATGCCAGTTCAACGATTGGTCAGAAACCCTAGTTGAGGGTCTGTCAGAACCTGTCAGAGGACAACCCCTATATTTCTCTCTCCGCGGCTATATAAGGCAGTTCAGATCTTCAAACAAGTGAGTGAAAAGAGAGCGGAGAGAGAGGAGAGTGGGGAAACTTGGAAAAAAAGTCATTTGCAGAGTAGCGAACGAGATTGTTTTAGTGAGCAGTGTAGCTCATATGTTTAATGTCCGAGCAGCAGACTCGACATTTGTTTTCCCCTTCAGTTTATCCTATAGCTTTAGTCTGTAGATGTTTGTTTTTCCTCAGTTGAGGACTATTGTAACCCTCGTCATATATGAATAAAATTTGCTATTGTTTAAGACATCTGTAAGGTTTGCGGTTATCTTTGTCAGCACAAAATCAGTTTTTGTCTGTATAATCGCCTCAGAGCATTTTCTTTTGGGTTCTATAAGTTTGTGCTCAGATTTGAAATATTGCATTCAGATTCAGTGTTTCTCTCCTCTCTTCAATTTCTTACCAAACCAGGAAAAACATCGTTGTAGCCGCGCAACCCTCCGGACAGGAAATTTTTCGCAAGGCAGAAATTTGGCTAAGTTTGGAGCTGTCCTCCCGACTTCGCAGTGAAGTCGGACTTTGCTGCCTTTGACCAGCGCAGTCGGGCATTGACCAACCGCTCCCCAAAAATTTGGCTAAGTCTGGAGCTGTCCTCCCGACTTTGTAGCGAAGTCGGACTTCGTTGCCTTTGACCAATGTAGTTGGGCATTGACCAACGCAGTCGGGTGTTGACCAGTCACTCCCTGATTTAGCACTATTTTTCATGCGTAGCTTGATTGTGCACATATTTCATGCGCAACCCGACTACACACTTTCCTCCGAGCGTAACCCGATTGCGATTGCGCGCCCCAAATTCGGGCCCTCCCTCCTTCACATTGTGCTCCCAGACTTCGGCATCGCTCTTTATGGTAAAATAAAAAATTAAAATTTCTTCAAATTGGTATCAGAGCCACTGATCCCTTGACGCGAAGATTGAAGCAGAATGGCTTCTAGTAGCAACAACTTATAGTTGTAGATCTTGTGCTTCAACGAGAAGAATTACGATTACTGGAGCATCCAGATGAAGATCATATTTGGATCTCAGGAGCTATGGGAGTTAGTTGAAATTGGCTACCCAGAACCGACAAATGCAGCAGCACTGGCCACCCTCTCTCAAGCAGAAAATGACCTATTGAAAGAGAACACGAAGGACCAGAAGGCCCTATTCTACATCATGCAAATGGTCAAGGAGTCGATCTTCCCTCGGATCGCATTAGCCACCAAGGCGAAGCGGGCCTAGGAGATTCTGGCCAAATCGTACCAGGGCACTAATAAGGTAAAGTTGGTGAAACTATAGATGCTCAAGAGGGAATTTGAAAATCTGTAGATGAGTGAGTCCGAGTCCATGAGTGATTTCTTCAATCAAACGATGAAAATTATCAACCAGATGCGGTTGAATGGAGAAAATGTGCAGAGCCAGAGAATCATGGAGAAAATTCTCATTCTTGGTTGTGATAGCAATCGAAGAGTCAAGAGATCTGACAACCCTCTCGATAGATGAGCTCATGGCTTCGTTGCAGACACATGAACAGAGGCTGAGCCATTCATCTTAGACCTCTCTAGAGCAAGCATTCAGGGCTCAGATCTTATTCTGAGACAGCGATAGACAAGATTCCCACCATGCCGCCTCTAGTTCTCACAGAGGAAGAGGCAAAGGCAGGTGTGGGAAAGGCAAAAAGAAAGGAGGACAGTCAAACCCTAGCGAAGGAAAGACCAACTATAATTTTCATCATCAATGTGGAAGAGGCAACTCAAAAAATCACCAAGGTGTATCTGCTCAAAATAAGGACATGTCAAAGGTCCAATGCTATTTCTGCAAGAAGTTCGACCATTACATCTCATAGTGCAAAAAACGGATGGCCAAGGAGAACCAGCAGCAAGACCATTACACGGATGAAACCAAAAATGCAGCAGGAGGAAATGTGTGGTTGACTTGCAACATTAAGGAGGAGTGCCAGAAGAATGTTTGGTATTTAGACAGTGGGTGCAGCGACCACATGACTGGGAACAAGGAGATGTTCTCCCAACTAGATGAAATGGTCCAGTCTGAGGTAAATATGGGGAACAACAACAAAGTTCCCATAATGGGGAAAGGAAAGATCCTCATTCACACTAGGCACGACGAACGAAAGCAGATCTATGAAGTTTACTATGTGCTTGGATTGAAGCACAACCTGCTTAGCATTGGACAAATTCTGTAGAAGGGACATACGATCCATTTCAAAGATGGAGCTTGCACCATCAGATACAAGTTGCATGGGCAGATTGCTACAATGTCCATGATGAAGAATAAAATTTTTCTACTGTAGATTCAGAATGAATCATTAATGTCTCTAAGTGTAGTTGTGAAAGATGCTACCTGGTTGTGGCATCTTAGATTTGGTCACCTGAACTTTAGTGGCCTGAATCAACTTCACAAGAAGCATATGGTAAAGGGTTTACCCCTAATAGAGTAGAAAAATCAAGTTTGTGAGAGTTGCTTAGTCGAAAAACAACATAGGGATTTGTTCTCCTTCGGTCAGTCTTGGAGAGCATCCGGCCATTGGAGTTGGTGCACTAATACATTTGCGATTTGATGCAGACCAACACGTTTTCTGGCAACAAATACTTCTTAACGTTTATAGATGACTTCAACTGGAAGACTTAGATCTATGTCATCAAGTTGAAGTCAGAAGCATTTTCTAGATCCAAGGAGTTCAAGGATCTGGTGGAGAAACAAATTGGATATCAAATCAAGACTCTCAGGACAGATGGTGGATGTGAATACATCTCCAACGAATTCCATAACTACTACAAGCAGCACAAAATTCAAATGCAGTTCACTTCTAGATACAAGCCAGATCAGAATGACGTAGCTTAGAGGAAGAACCGGACCATCATGGAGATGGCACGAAGCATGATGAAGGCGAAGGGATTACCACACAAATTTTGGGCAGAGGCTATAACATGTGCAGTCTACCTGCTAAATAGATGTCCCACCAAAAGTGTGAAGGACAAAATCCCTCAGGAGGCCTGGAGCGATGTGAAGCCAAGTGTGCCTCACTTACGTGTGTTCGGGTGCATTGCATATGCACATGTTCCAGAAGAGAAGCAACAGAAGTTGGATGATAGAGATGAGAATGCATTTTCACAAGGTACAGTGAGAAGACGAAGGCATATGGGTTGTACAGCCTTGTGATGAAGAAGCTCATCATTAGCCATGATGTGAAGTTTCTTGAAGATGAAGCCTGGAACTGGAATTCGGAGACTGGTCTATCAGAGACAGCAATAGTAGAGTTTATTGACTTGGAATAAAGAATTTTCTAGCCACCTGCAACCTCCAACTGTAGTAGTGGTGCCAGTAGTAGCATAGCCACTCCATCTCGGTCGCCTCCATGTGCAAGTAGAATCTAGAACTTGGTGACGCCAGTGAAGACAAGGAGCTTGCAAGAAATCTACAAGGCAACCCAAACCCATGTAGATGAAGTTGATCCATTAGAGTTCGAAGATGCAAGTCTGAATCAAAAGTGGGTGCAGGCTATGGACGAGGAGATTGAAACCATTGAAAATAATGATACATGGCAACTAACAAATATTACAGTAGGGAAGAAGACCATTGGGGTCAAGTGGGTGTATAAGACAAAGTTCAACACCCAAGGATATGTTGACAAGCATAAGGCCAGACTGGTGGCAAAGAGCTACAAGCAGAATTCAGGCATCAATTACCATGAGGTTTATGTGCCTCTAGCCCAACTTGACACAGTCAGGATGATCCTGGCATTGGCAGCCCAATAGGGTTGGAAGATGTACTAGATGGATGTCAAGTCAGCCTTCCTCAACAAAGTTTTGAAGGAGGAGGTCTACAAAGACCAACCACCAGGTTACAAAATTGAAGGCCAGGAGGGCAAAGTCCTGAAGCTAAAGAAGGTCCTGTACAGTTTGAAGTAGGCATCCCAAGCTTGGTACAGTCGAATTGACAATTATTTTTAGCAAAATGGGTTTGTAAAATGCCCATATGAGCACACCCTATACATGAAGACAAATGATGTAGGTGAGCTCATATCATCTATTTGTATGTGGACGATTTAATTTACACTAGCAACAACACCACACTGTTTTCCCAGTTCAGAACAACCATGAAGGAGGAGTTCGAGATGATGGACTTAGGGTTGATGAAGTATTTTCTCGGCATTGAAGTTGACCAATCATAAGATGGCATCTTCATTTCTCAGGGAAAGTATGCAAAGGATGCCCTAAAGTTGTTCAAGATGGAGGACAACAAACCTGCCATCACACCTGTAGCCACAGGTTTGAAGTTGAGCAATCTGGATTGAAGGAGGAATGTAGATCCAACGTTGTTCAAGAGGCTAGTTGGCAGTCAGATGTATTTGATTGCAACTCGGCTAGATCTGATGTTCGGAGTCAGATTGATCAGCCATTTTATGGAGACTCCGAAGGACATGCAATGGAAAGCAGGAAAGAAGATCTTCTACTATGTCAATGAGATGCGAAACAATGGCCTATTTTATGCTAGACAGGACCATTTGGAACTGGTGGGCTTCATAGACAGTGACTAGGCTGGCAGCACTAACGATCGGAAGAGCACCTTCGGGTATGCTTTCCATCTTGGATTAGGGGCAGTATCATGGGCATACAAGAAGCAACCCATCGTTGCGTTGTCCATAGCTAAATTATAATATGTCATCGCCACATCAGCTGCATGCCAGGCAGTTTGGCTACGAAGCGTTCTGAGTGAACTGCACTATCCTCTGAAAGGCGCAACAATATTTTTTTGTGATAACAATTCGGCCATTGCACTATCAAAGGATCTAGTGTTCCATGGCCGAACAAAGCACATCGATATTCATTATCACTTCATCAAAGAGTTGGTGAAGTCCGAAGAAATTCAACTATAGTTTTGTAGATCCAAGGAGCAGTTGGTAGATATTTTCACAAAGCCTTTGAAGGAGAGAGACTTCAGCAGATTGCGAGAGTAGCTTGGAGTCAAAGCGCTCATGAAATCAGGCTTAAATGAGGGTGTTAGAAATATTAATCCAGATTTCATGCCTTCGTCGGACTGTGCTCTAAACTTGGGCGAAGCAGGACTGCGCTCATGAATTCGAGGATCCCAGTAAAATTTTTGACTTTACGTCGCACGTGCCTTCTGATAGATGTGATGTCTGACAGATCCGATCACCATAGAAGTTAATGCCAGTTCAACAATTTAATATCAATTCGGCGATTGGTCAAAAACCCTAGTTGAGGGTCTATCAGAACCTATCAGAGGACAACCCCTATCTTCCTCTCTCCGTGGCTATATAAGGCAATTCAAGTCTTTAGACAAGTGAGTGGAAAGAGAGTGGAGAGAGAGGAGAGTGGGGGAAACTTGGAAAAATAGTCATTCACAGAGTAGCGAATGAGATTGTTTTAGTGAGAAGTGTAGCTCATCTGTTTAATGTCCTAGTAGTAGACTCGACATTTGTTTTCCCCTTTAGTTTATCTTGCAGCTTTAGTTTACAAATATTTGTTTTTCCTCAGTTGAGGACTTTTGTAACCCTCGTCTTATATGAATAAAATTAGTTTTTTAAGGCATCTGTAGGGTTTGCGATTATCTTTGTCGGCACAAAATCAATTGTTATCTGTATAATCACCTCAGAGCATTTTATTTCAGGTTCTATAAGTTTGTGCTTAGATCTGAAATATTGCATTCAGATTTGGTGTTTCTCTCCTCTCGTCAATTTCTTGCCAAGCCAGGCAAGACATCGTTGTAGCCGTGGAAGCCCCTGGACAGGAAATTTTTTGTAAGGCAAAAATTTGGCTAAGTCTGGAGCTATCCTCTCGACTTCACAGCGAAGTCAGACTTCACTGACTTTGACCAGCGTAGTCAAGCGTTGACAAGTGCAGTCGGGCGTTGAGCAACCGCTCCCCAAAAATTTGACTAAGTTTGGAGCTGTCCTCTCGACTTCATAGTGAAGTTAGACTTCGCTGCCTTTGACTAGCATAGTTAGGCATTGACCAGTGCAGTCGGGTGTTTGACCATTTGCTCCTTGACTTAGCACTCTTTTTCATACGTAACTCAATTGCGCACATATTTCATGCGCAACCTGACTATGCACATTCCTCCGAGGGCAACCCGATTGCGCTAGTTTTGGGAGCGCAACCCAATTGCGACTATGCACCCCAACTTCAAGCCCTCCCTCCTTCGCATTGCGCTCCCAGACTTCAACATCGCTCCTGATGGAAAAACAAAAAATTAAAATTTCTTCAACTGCCACCACTAATTATGTGTTGCGCCTATCGGAATATGCTTTCTCCAAAGTCTCCATGGATTTTTTGTATTTCGTGTCACTTATAGTCAGGACATTATACAGAAAAGGCCTGCGCTTGGGAGGATAGCTAGTAAGCATTGCTATCATCTTGTAAGGTTCGTGGTACTCCGTGTTGTCTCTGGAAATGTCCAACAATGTTACACCTTGGTTGTTAATTGCTTCCTTGTTCAGTTGCGTAACAAGCAACAACAACTCGACCATCTAAGAAAAAGTCAATCTATTGCTTTTAGAATTTCATTAAATGATTTATTCAAAATTCAAAGTACCAATAGGCAAAAATGATAACATAAACCTACGTGCAAGTTTTTAATGCTTTCTGCGATGTGTAGAGGTGTGTTTCCTCCACCTTCCACAAGGTTTGGATTTTCATCTTTCTTATTCATAGAGTGATCATTGTCTTTGTCTTCTCAACTTTTCGGATGGTTTGGTAGCTGGTCCTCCTTATATGAAGAAGCCTCTTTATTGTCGCTTTTATTTTCTTGAGGTTCATCAGGCTCGTTGATCAAGACTAGTCTACCTTTTTAGTCAAAAATTTAACAACATTCACATGCTTGTGTTCTGAAGTTTTGTTTTTTTTGTAGTTGTCTGGAGTGCAGGGCGAAGGGAGGCCCGAAGTCAAGCTACGTAAGATAAAACTTGTGCAGTCAAGCAGTGCATGGGATAATGTGCGCAGTCGGGTTGAGCATGAAAAATGTGCGCAATCGGGCTATGCATAAAACAAAGTGCAAATTTGAGGAGTGGGTGGTCAACGTCCGACTGCATTGGTCAAAGGCAGCAAAGTCTGACTTCGCTGCGCAGTCGGGTGGAAAGCTCTAGACTTAGGCAAATTTTTGCCTTGCAAACTTTTGTTGTCCTGAGGCCTGCGCAGCTACAATGATGGTTTGCTTGGCTTGGCAACAACTGTATGGGAAGGAGAGAAACACCGAATCTAAATGCAATGTTTGGATCTAAGTTCAAACTTATAGAACACAAAAAAATTCTCCGAGGCGATTGTACAGACAACAATAGATTTTATGCAGACAAAGATAATCGTAAACCCTGCAGATCCTTAAACAACAACAAATTTTTTTCTTATAAGACGAGGGTTAGAAAAAGTCCTCAACTCAAGAAAAACTAACATCTACAGACTAAAGCTGCATGATAAATTGAGAGGGAAAACAAATGTCGATTCTACTGCTCGAACATTAAACAGATGAGCTACACCTCTCATTGAAACGATCTCGTCTACTGCTCTGCGAATGACTACTTTTCTCTTATCTATTTATCCAAATTTCGCCCACTCTCCATCCTTTGTGTGAAGACCCGAACTACCTTATATAGCTATGGGGAGAGGAAGATAGAGGTTATCCTATGACAGGTTCTGATAGACCCTAAACTAGGGTTTTCGACCAATCACCGAACTCACATTAACTTATGCAGCGATCAGATCTGTTAGACTCACATCTGTCAGAAGGCATGTGCAACGTCAAGTCAAAATTTTTTATCAGGATTCCCGAATTCGCGAGCGCAGTCTGACTTCACCCATTTTTGGAGCGTAGTCCGACTTTGACCATGTTCGATGCACAGTTTGGCGGAGGCGTGAAATCAGGATTAATATTTCTAACACCCTCCTTCAATCCTGATTTCATGAGTGCTTTGACTCCAAGCTGCTCTCACAATCTACTGAAGTCTTCCTCCTTCAAAGGCTTCATGAAAATATCTACCAACTGCTCCTTGGATCTACAAAATTGCAGTTGAATTTCTCTAGACTTCACCAACTCTCTGATGAAGTGATAACGAATATCGATGTGCTTTGTCTGGCCATGGAACATGGGATCCTTTGACAGTGTGATTGCCAAATTGTTATCACAAAAAATTATTGTCACACCTTCCGGAGGATAGTTTAGTTCATTCATAACTCTTCATAGCCAAACTACCTGGCATGCGACTGACGTGGCGGTGACATATTCTGCTTCAGCTGTGGACAACGCAATGATGGGTTGCTTCTTGGATTCCTATGAGACTACCCTTGATCTAAGATGGAAAGCATACCCAGAGATGCTCTTTTGATCATCGGTGTTGCCATCCCAATCATTGTCTATGAAGCCCATCAGTTCCAACTGGTCCTATCTAGCGTAAAATAGGCCATTGTTCCATGTATCATTGACATAGCGCAAGATCCTCTTACCTGCTTGCCAGTGCGTGTCCTTCGGAGTCTCCATAAAATGGCTGATCAGATTGACTCCGAACATTAGATTTGGCTGAGTTGTAGTCAAATACATCAAACTACCAACTAGCCTCTTGAACAGCATTGGATCTACATTCCTCCCTGAATCCATCTTGCTCAGCTTCAAACCTGTGGCTATAAGTTTGATGGTAGGTTTATTGTCCTCCATATTTAACCGCTTCACGACATCCTTCGCATACTTACCCTGAGAAATGAAGATGCCATATACCGATTGGTCAACATCAATGTTGAGAAAATAATTCATCAGCCCTAAGTCCATCATCTCAAACTCCTTCTTCATGGTTGTTCTGAATTGGAAAAACAGTGTTGTGTTGTTGCCATTTTAAAAATAAATTGTCCACATACAGGCAGACGATTATGAGCTCCCCTACATCATTTGTCTTCATGTACATGGTGTGCTCATATGGGCATTTTACAAACCCATTTTCCTAAAAATAACTGTCAATCTGACTGTACCAAGCCTAGGGTGCCTGCTTCAAATTGTATAGGGCCTTCTTCAGCTTCAGGACTTTGCCCTCCTGGCCTTCAATTTCGTAACCTGGTGGCTAATCTATGTAGACCTCTTCCTCCAACACTCTGTTGAGGAAGGCTAACTTGACATCCATCTGGTCCATCTTCCAACCTTGTTGGGCTGCCAATGCCAGGATCATCCTGACTATGTCAAGTCGGGCTACATGTGCATAAACCTCATGGTAATCGATGCCTAACTTATGCTTGTAGCTCTTTGCCACCAGTCTGGCCTTATGATTTTCAACGTCTCCTTGGGCATTGAACTTTGTATTATACACCCAATTAACCCCAATGGTCTTCTTCCCTACTAGAAGATCTATCAATTTCTATGTATCATTCTTTTCAATGACTTCAATCTCCTCGTCCATCGCCTGCACCCACTTCTAATTTTGACTTGTGTCTTCGAACTCCACTGGATCAACTTTAGTAAAGAATGCAAAGTCAGAGTACTTTTCATCTACATGGGTTTGGGTTACCTCATAAATTTTTTGTAAGCTCCTTGTCTTCGTTAGTGTCACTAGGTTCTAGATTCTACTTGCACGTGGAGGTGATCGAGATGGAGTGGTTGTGCTACTGCTGGAACTGCTGTTACTACTAGAGGTTGTAGGTGGTTGCACACTTCCTTCTTCCAAGTCAACATACTCTACTATTGCTGGATCTTACTAGCCAGTATCTGACTTCCAATTTCAGATATCATCTTTAAGAAACTTCACATCATGGATGATGATGAGCTTCTTCGTCACAGGGTTGTACAGCCTATATGCCTTACTGTACCTTGTGAAAATACACTTCTCAATTCTATCATCCAACTTTTTCTGCTTCTCTTCTAGAACATGTGCATATGTAATACACCCGGACACACGCAAGTGAGACACACTTGGCTTCACATCGCTCTAGGCCTCTTGAGGGATTTTTTATTCACGCTTTTGGTGGGACATCTGTTCAGTAGGTAGACTGCACATGTTATAGCTTTTACCCAAAATTCATGTGGCAATCCCTTTGCCTTCATCATGATTTGTGCCATAACCATGATGGTCCAGTTCTTCCTCTCAGCTACGTCATTCTATTGTGGCATGTATCTAACAGTGAACTGCCTTCAAATTCCATGTTGCTTGTAGTAGTTATGGAATTCATTGGAGATGTATTCACCTCCGCCATCTATCCTGAGAGTCTTGATCTGATATCCGCTCTGTTTCTCCACTAGAGCCTTGAATTTTTTGAATCTGGCAAATCCTTCTAACTTTAGCTTGATGGCATAGATCCAAGTATTCTAACTAAAGTCATCTATGAATGTTAAGAAGTATTTGTTATCGACAAACGTGTTGGTCTGCATCAGAATGCAAATGTCTGAGTGCACCAGCTCTAGTGGTTGTGATGCTCTCCAAGACTGACCATAAGGGAACGAATCCCTATGTTGTTTTCTGACTAAGAAGCCCTCACAAACTTGATTTTGTTGCTCTATCAAGGTTAAACCCTTCACCATATGCTTCTTGTGCAGTTGATTCAAGCCACTGAAGTTCAAGTGACCAAATATGAGATGCCACAACCAGGTAGCATCTTTCACAACTGCACTCGGAGACATCAATGATTCATTCTAAATATGTAGCGAAATTTTTTTATTCTTCATCATGGACATGGTAGCAATATGCCCATGCAACTTGTCTCTAATGTTGCAAGCTCCGTATTTGAATTGGATCATATGTCCCTTTTGCACGAGCTATCCAACTCTCAGCAGGTTGTGCTTCAGGCTAGGCACATAGTAGACGTCATAGATCTGCTTTTGTTCGTCATGCCTAGTGTGAATGAGGATATTTCCTTTTCCCGTTAGGGGAACCTTGTTGTTGTTCCCCATATTCACCTTAGACTGGACTGTTTCATGCAGTTGGAATAACATCTCCTTGTTCCCCGTCATGTGGTTGCTGCATCCACTATCTAAATACCATACATTCTTCTAACACTCTTCCTCAATGTTGCAATTCAATAGCATGTTTCCTCCTATCGCATTTTTAGTTTTGTCCATGTAATCGACCTGCTGCTGGTTCTCCTTGGCCATCTATTTTTTGCACTATGAGATGTAATGGCCAAACTTCTTGCAGAAATAGCATTGGACCTTTGACATGTCCTTCTTTTGACTAGATCTAGCTTGCTAATTTTTTGAGCTGCCTCTTCCACCTTGCTGATGGAAAATATAGTTGGTCTCTCCTTCACTAGGGTTTGACCGTCCTCCTTGCTTATTGTCTTTCCCATGCCTACCTCTGCCTCTTGATCCATGAGAACTAGAGGTGCCATGGTGGGAATCTTGTCTGTCACTGTCTCAGAATGAGACCCAAGCCTTGAATGCTTACTCCAGAGAGGTTTGAGACAAATGGCTCAGCCTCTGTTCATGTGTCTGCAATGAACCCATGAGCTCGTCTATCAAGAGGGTTGTCAGATCCCTCGACTCTTTAATTTCTATCACAACCGAGTCAAACTTGGTAGGCAGACTTCTAAGAATTTTATCCATGATTCTCTGGCTCTGCACAATTTCTTCGTTCAACTACATCTAGTTGATAATGTATGTCGTCCAGGTGAAGAAATCACTCATGGAATCAGACTCACTCATATACAAATTTTCAAACTCCCTCCTAAGCATCTACAACTTCACCAACTTTACCTTATTGGTGCATTGGTACGAGCTGGCCAGAATCTCCCAGGCCTGCTTCACCTTGGTGGCTGATGTGATTTGTGGGAAGACGGACTCCTCGATCATTTGCATGATGTAGAAGAGGGGCTTATGGTCCTTCTTCGTGTTCTCTTTCAATAGGTCTTTGTCTGCTTGAGAGAGGGCAGCTAATGCTGCTACATTTGTTGATTCTTGGTAGCCATTCTCGACTAATTCCCACAACTCTTGAGATTTGAATAGGATCTTCATCTAGATGCTCTAGTAATCGTAATTCTTCCCGTTGAAGCGCGAGATCTACAACTACAAGTTTTTGCTACTAGAAGCCATTTTGCTTCGGTATCCGCGTCAAGGGATCAGTTGTTCTTATACCAATTTGAAGTTTTTTTTTTGTAGTCATCTGGAGCACAGGGCGAAGTGGGGGCTCAAAGTCGATCTATGCAAGTAAAACTTACATAGTTGGGCTACGCATGGGATAATGTGTGCAGTCAGGTTGCACATAAAAAATGTGCACAATCGGACTGTGCACGGAACAAAGTGCGGAGTCGGGGAGCAGGTGGTCAACGCCTGACTCCGCTGGTCAAAAGTAGCGAAGTCTGACTTCTCTGCATAGTCAGGTGGACAAATCCAGACTTAGGTAAATTTTTGCCTCGCAAACTTTTGTTGTCCTGAGGCTTGCGCGACTACAACGATGATTTGCTTGGCTTGGAAAGAACTGTACGGGGAGGAGAGAAACACCGAATCTGAATGCAATGTTTGGGATCTGAGCTCAAACTTATACAACACAAAAAAAATGCTCTGAGGCGATTGTACAAACAATAGCAGATTTTATGCAGACAAAGATAACTGCAAACCTTGTAGATCCCTTAAACAACAACACATTTTATTCTTATAAGACGAGGGTTACAAAAAGTCCTCAACTGAGGAAAAACTAACATCTACAAGATAAACTGAGAGGGAAAACAAATGTTGAGTCTGCTGCTCAGACATTAAACAGATGAGCTACACTGCTCACTGAAACGATCTCGTCTGTTGCTTTGCAAATGACTGCTTTTCTCTTGTCTGTTTCTCCAAATTTCCCCCACTCTCCACCCTTTGTCTGAAGACCCGAATTTTCTTATATATCCGCGGGGAGAGGAAGATAGAGGTTATCCTCTGACAGGTTCTGACAGACCCTAAACTAGGGTTTCTGACCAATCGTCGAATTCGCATTAACTTATGGGGCGATCTGATCTGTCAAACGTCACATCTGTCAGAAGGCACGTGCGACGTCAAGTCAAAAAATTTTGTCGGGATGCCCGACTTTGCGAGTGCAGTCCGGCTTCGCCCAAGTTCGGAGCGTAGTCCGACTTCGCCCAAGTTTGGAGCATAGTTTGGCGGAGGCGTGATAAGATTAATATTTCTAACATGTTCGACCGCCAAGTGTAGAACATTTTTACCATTTATGTCCGGTATTTCAAGAGAATCTAGCCTCGAATTTATCAGCTCTTCAATTACATCCAAAACCCCCAGCTTCGTGGCAACACAAAGCGGAGTTTCTCCGTTGCCATTAAGGTAATAACACAACTTGGGCTGAAAATGTGATAATATCTTTACCGTATAAACGCAGTTCCTCTTTACGGCCAAGTGCAACACGGTATCGCCATTCTTGTCCTTTTCTTCAACCAAAGTTTGGCTTTCGAGAACGCCATTTAACAAATAATATAGCAGGCCTACCCAAAGGACGAATCAACGTTTGTCACTGATAACTTCATTCAGCAAAATTAAACAAAAGACGTGAACAAAGAACACCCTTACCTGGGTCTACACGATTTACCGCAACGTGCAAACACGTTCGGCCGTCCTCCGACTTTTGGCATAAGGCGGATGGTTCTGCAACCGCCAGCATCTTCACCGTGGGCAGATCACCTCCTTCGCAAGCTTTAAAGACCGCCGTTTGGTTAAGATTATTGGTGAGATTGATAAGATCAGTTTTGTGACGGTGCAGTAGAGCCTCCACAACTTGATGATGACCTCGTTGAGCAGCTTCATGCAACGCGGTGTTGCCGCGAATGTTGGTCGCCCGTACTAATTCAGGCTTGACCTCGGGGTTCAGGAGGAGTTGATTGATGAATTCCGCATTTCCTGCTGCAGCAGCCAAATGCAGCAGAGTATTTCTCTTCCCGGGCGTAACATTATGGAGATCCGTTTGGAAGCATCGTATTGCCTCCCGCACTCCATTGCAGCTCTATATATGCTGGAATCGATCCGTAGTTGAGCGATCCTCTATGCACCATTCCTTTGAAGCGCTGAAGCCCGTGACAGACGACACGACGTACTTATGTAGGTGCTGTTCATGGTTTAGATGTTCGGAAGAGTGTTTAAATTAAGTAGAAAAAATATTCCAAAGTGAATTGTCTGGTCCTAAAATAGTTCTCTGGCTTCACAGTTTAGCTCTTCTCTGGCTAGTATGGAAACATAGAATATTGCAGGAGCTGGAAAAGCTCACGCCTTTGTTGGAATTAGTGTCTCGCATATATCGAGATGGGATTGTGGGTCTAATTAACTTTATTCTAACTGGTCGTCTCTGTTAGAAATATTAACCGAGATTTCACGTTTCCACCAGACTGCACTGGGAACTTGGGCGAAGCCGGACTGCCAGACTGCACTGGAAACTTGGGCGAAGCTGGACTGCGCTTGCGCAGTTGGGGATCCTGGAGGGTGGGTTGCCTCAACTAGGGTTTCTGACCAATCGTCGAACTGACATTAAATCGCCAAACTGGCATTAACTTCTGCGGCGATCGAATCTGTCAGATGTCACATCTATCAGAGGGTAGATGCGACGTCATGTCAAACCTTTTTACCGGGATCTTTAAATTCCTCTTGCCCGACGTCCGTGGACGAAGTGCGAACTTCGGACGGCGCAAGGGCGCAGGAGGGGAGTTTTGCCGAAGTCCGATCGCGGGGGCGAAGAGCGGACTGCGGACGGCGCAAGGCGAAGTAGGGATTTAAAATTCTTCAGTCTCATGGTAACATACTAGTGGAATACGAGAACAACATCACACCTGTTAAAAGTAAAAGAACTAACTATGTCACATACAATAAATTTAATAAAACAGAAAATTTAATAAAACAGAAAAGCAAGGTACAAATCTACTACTAATTGGTATTAATATTCATTTCATACTCGCTCGTTTCAATTAAATCTAGAGCTATCTTCTATACAGTTTTAATACTATTACTTAAAAGTTAATTCAGCTGGTAGCCTCTTCAGGTCACCTGAGCTGCGTGTTTCCAAGATATTTTATTAATAAACAATGTGTAAAACTGTCACGCAAACTCTTCATTTTAATTTAATAATTTTTAGTTATTTTTACTTGTTATAATCTTATCGTATTTTTGCATACTACTATTATATTGAGGGGTCATTTTAATATAGAAGATTTCTAATTTAATTTTTAGTTATTTTTACTTGTTATAATCTTATCATATTTTAGCATGCTACTATTTTAGTATAGGAGGTTTGAAAATTTTTGAGGATTGGGATCGATGGTATTACTTAGTTTTTATTTTTAGATATTTTTTGGTTCGATAGAAGATTTGGTTACAATTATATTTTAGTAGTTTACAAAGGGGTTGTATCCACCAAACTTATTCCACTCGTTGTTTTATAGTTTGAATGGACCATCGTGTGCTCAGAATTCATACCATCGTCGTCAGTCTAACATGGACTCAAAGGATTCAGATCTGACCACTACCTTTGCAACCACTACATTTGCAATGGTTTCTCCAATCTGGATCTTTTCTTGATAAGTGCCCAACCACACTAACACTTACCAATCCACTGGTCCTTAAAAAAACATTAATATTAAAAATTATTATGTTTTATTTAAACTATTGATTTTATAATTGAGAAGTTTGAAATTTTCACATAAAATAAATATACACTAACGATTGATTATATATATACAAGAGAATTAAAAACTTCAAAAATATTTTAAAAAATATTAAACTTTAATTATTTTATTTTAATAGGTTTTTTTTTATGAATGCCATATAGATAAGTTGTATTTAAAATGTAATGGTCTCTTTTATTTTTATATATATTGTAAGATAAATATTGTATGAATTTTAACCATTCATTGTTATAAAATAAAATGATGTAGATAATTATTTTTAATGTAATTAAAATAATATTAAAATATTTTAATAAGATATTAATTGATTATAATTTAATTGAATGGAAGAGGATGATGTAATTTTATTAGTATTGATGTAAAAGATGATGGTGATTGAAATTTAGGTTAAAGCTTAAAAATATGCTAATCATAAGAAGTGAATGCTTTATATTTTATTTTACAACAGTGAAGATAAGTAGAAAGTGTGGTTTAGAAAAAAGGGTCCAAAACCCTAGGTTGGAATAAAGAACACCTATTTTGAAACCTACTTATAAATATTTTATGGAGTGCATGATTAATTAAATTACACAAGATCATCAGGAACTTATAATATTGAGAGGCTTAAGACATGTGTATATTTTATTCTTTTTCAGTATTGTCACTCAAATCCATAAATCCATAATATAGACGGTACTCAAATTATAAATTTCATTCACATTTATTTATAATTCCATGTTTGTGTCCATTTATAGATATATACAATGATGATGAGGTATGCTTATAAACTTCCTCTATGATGTAATATTTGGTTTGTCACTTCTTTGCTCTACTTAGAGGAATTAATTTAAGTTTTGGTATTTCTATCCACCTAAGGAATATTTATAGATATATACAATGAGGATGGGACATACTTATAAAATTCCTCTATAATGTAACCTTTGGTTTATCACTTTTTTGCTCTACTTAAAAGAATCAATTTAAGTTTTCAAATTTATTTCCACCTAAGGAAGATTATCATAGTAACATAGTAATCGCAAAGGATGAACAACTATCATATGGTTGGTAACAAACATGATATTTTTTGAGTAAAAGGTAAAAATTTTATTCAAAAAAATTGATCAGCTTATACAAATCCATTTTGATATCCTACCTTTCTTGGAAAGGCTCAAAATGCAGTTTTTCTATTTTCTATTATCTACCCAAGATCTCTGAATTCCCTATTCTTTAAACTTTACCCCCTTAACTGTATATGACCTCTTCCAACAAATATTACTGAATCCCTCTTTGTTCTTTTTCTATTCA
Organism: Wollemia nobilis; assembly: GCA_028583015.1. Taxonomy (NCBI): domain Eukaryota; kingdom Viridiplantae; phylum Streptophyta; class Pinopsida; order Araucariales; family Araucariaceae; genus Wollemia; species Wollemia nobilis. The sequence continues at coordinate 73,169 of JAQPPZ010000737.1, read as the reverse complement.
TGATAGCTTTCATGTTACATTTTATTTCGTAGTTGTGCCTAAATGTCTTGTTCTACCTCTGTCATCGAAGATTCTTCCTGTACTTTGGTCTGCACTGTTTCTAAGAACTTCTTTAACAAAATCCCCTAGGTCCTCTCTTCTGAAACATATTATATTAGAAGAATTTTATTTCTACATATGCATATATGATAGTTTCTAACATCTAGGCACACATATTTTCAACCAAAATGCTCCTCTAGCCAAATATAGAGGTTATTCTAACCTATGAAAGAACATTGCAAGTGTTTATAATAAATGATCCATACAAACATAAAAAGGGAGAGGATGAAGGACACAAAATATTGCTACATAGAATTGAGATTAGTGCTATAGAAAATATATTATGGCATGTATTGTAAAACCTTCTAATTTTCTAGAATGTTGAGAGCATAATATTATCTAGATAAATACCTTTGATTATTCTTGAAATGTATCATAAAATATATATCAATACCTTGTAGTCATCCAAAATATAAGATAATACCTTGTAGTCATCAAAAATATATCATAGTTAAAAATGCAAAAGTCTTTGTTGAAATATAGTGGAGGATATAAAATTCTCATACAAAATTGAGCATCCACTCCATGAAATGTTAGAGCCATTCTCACTTAACAAGTCAACCTTATCTATTAGTCCATAAATATTCTTTATTATTTTATTTTAATAGTGACATATGGTAAATCTTCAATAAATTAAATTTTAATTTAGATCGATTGATTACATACACTATTTATAGTATTTAGGTGGATAAGCTTGTCATGAATAAAGAAAATATAAAATTAATAAATTTTTGTTGATGCAGGAGCATCCAAAGATATTAATTCCATTGTATTAAATGTGTAAATTATGCCCAAAACAATTATGAATAAGAAGTTTGGTTGGAATTTTGGTAACTACCGCCATGTGTGCAGAATGGTATGCATAGTAGGGAAGAGGGAGTTGATAAGAAAAAAGGATATGCATGAAAGAGAAAAAAATAAACAAGAAGAAGAAATAACACACATAGAGGTGAATAGAACAAAAATATAGAGGAAAATAAATGGAGGCATGTCTAAAATGGTTAGGAAGAGAGGCCTGAGAGAGATGTAAAACTAAGAGAGACTAATATGTATAGGATGAGTAACAAGTCTCTACTAATATAGTGGTAGGCCATGATTTTGTAATGGCTATTTTGGCAATTTATTAATTCTAATATTTCTTTTCAAATTATATTGATCAATATTTAAATGGTGAATGCGTTAAATTATTTGAATTACATGTTACTTGTGTGAATTAATTTATGCAGGTTTTAGTTACAAGAGAAATCATGGTAGTAGTGTTTATTCTAAGTCAAGCACAAGACATTACAATTAGAGAAGGTTGGATTTAATGAAACTATACAAGAAAATACCATATGGGTAGTGGACATGAATTTTCATTCAAATAAGAGAAGATAATGCTATTCAAGAGAAGTCTTCACCATCATATCATCGTAGATGTAGAAACAAGAACACTGTGTAAGTGAATATGATCACGTGGCTTTTGTAATTTTGAAGGAAATAAATACTAGAGCAACATCATATTAAGAAAAATTATCATCATAAGACATCGCCCTATATAAATATTGAAATATCTCCATCACAATATGTTGCCATCATAAGAGAGTAAGTCATTGTCATTTCAAAGACTTTATTGTTTTTAACCTGTTGGTAGTTTTGTACCTTGTTACATTGGGGCTTTGATATAATTTTGTAGAAGCATTTTCTATTGTAATATGAAAAAATATGTTAATATGATAATATATTATTTTGACCAAGTTGATATATTGTAGTTATTTTATTTTTCTTTCCTTGTTTTTATACACCTTTTAGCTTGGAAGTAATGGGTGTTAAGGAAATAAAGGCTAGAAAATAAATTGGAGACTTTGGTTTATGTCATCCATAAAGTCATTGAGGAGGGTGCATAAAATATTAAGTTCTTGAAGTGAAAATTTCTCTAAGGAATGAAGATGCGTCAGCCCCAATCGAGGAGCAAAAATCCCTATGCAACCCTCATTAAAGAGGAATAAAGGAGAGGAAATGGTAAAATGGCAAAATATTTAAAGTAACGATGTCGCTCAAAGATGAATCTTGGGAGAATCGTGTTTACCCCAAAGTTGGGATGATGGTCCTTTAAAAGAAAATAAAAAAATACGTCTATCCATCATGAAGGAAACAGGTTCAGCAAAAGAGGTGTGTTCACCCCAAAGTTGGGGTGAAAGCTCCATTCATCCCAGCTTGGGGCAAACGTTGTTAAAGGTGTGATGTTGAAAATTCAACATTAGGTTAGCCCTAGTTGAGGGACGAATGCTTCGTTCACCTCTCCCAGGGATGAACATCCCCCTAAAAGCAAAGTTACACATACACCCTATAAATTTTAAAGTCAGGTGAATGCGTTAAGGGCCGAAGTGACATTGAAAAGTCAATGTTGCATTCATCCCAAAGTGAAGGTGATGGCCTCTTTCATCCCTTTTGGGGGTGAATACAAATTTAAAGGATAACGACGTAGTTGTTAAGGTTTTTCACCTAGGATAAGAGGAATAACTATTGTCATGACCAAAAAAGGGATATGATCCATTGAATTTATAAATACGTATTCTCCACTAATGCACGCTCTAGAAAGATTAAATCTGCATTCACTCATTGTCCATATTGGATCAAATATGCTATCAATGTCATCATGATTTTTCTAGAGGTACCCAGGGTAGGTCAGTAAAAGGTATTAAATGATGGAAGGAAGAAGTAACTCAAATTATGAATCTTGAGCAGGAAAGACAAAAATATTTAAAATGTAAGATGATTTTTATGATTTTTAAAGTAGGAGCACATTTTTAAGATGACAAACGTCTCTACTAAACAACCAAGCCTTATAATTTTCTGTGCACCAGATCCAAAAATGCAGATTTTGTGAAGGAATTTTCTTAGAAGTCAGATCACTATTTCAAGAGGATGTATTTTCAATATTTCCAAGGAAGAATTTTCTCATATTGATCTCTGATTTGAAAAAAACTTTTCTCCTTGTGCATTTAATGAAAGAGGTGGAATCCTCTATAAATACTACCCAATTCTCATTGTAAAAAAGGAGGTTAGACATTTTGTGAGAAAAAGTCTCAAGTTATTTGCATTAATAGAAGATACAGGGATTCTAAATTTGCAAGTGATATTGTGTGTGATTTCCTTCTATTCCATGCATTTCTATTTTACACTCATGTTCATCGTTTGTTGTAAAATTTAAATTTTGCATCTGAATTTAAATATTGTTGGTGAGGGAGTGAGTTTTGGAATGCAATCCTATAGGTTGTTGTTCTCAGGTCATAATTTAATGCTATTGTCTTCTTTTCTTACATGTTGTTTCAATACTTAGGTGGAATTCCTGGTGCTAGTCTATCTTCGATCATACATCTTTGGCTTGTGGCCCTATTTCCCATATATTTTTGTTTTTCCCGATTTCTTTCCTACAAATCTAGTCTTAAACTTTTGTAGGATTAGTAAGGGAACCATCCCCCTCTGGATATTGGCATGGAAGATATTTATTTCCTCGGGCATTTCAATGTTGGCCATGTCTCATGTGCACAAACATAGTTTTTGTTAATTAGACAAATATTTAACCAACAATTTTTGGCACACCTGGTGGGACCCCAAAAGTTCTACTTTCAACAATATCAAGGTTTGATGTTCACCTTTGTGATGTATAATTATAACATCTAGTGACTCGATTGAACCTGAAAACCTCCAAGTGTGAGGGAAATGAAAATTATGCTTCATGATTAGGAGATCGAGGGCCAAAAATTCCAAAAAATCTTGTTGAGTTCTATGAACTAGATACCCAAATGCTAGAAGAGCATCCTCAAATAGTCACTTTACGTCGTATGTCATCATTACCTCATACATCTCATACAACGTACATAACATCCTCATGATTAGCTGGTGTGTTTCTAACCCTACAAGTTTTGTTAGTACTGCTACTAGCGTTCCTCAAGCTCAACCACACATGCCAGTTCGCATGGCTTATAACCCACCACCACAATAGCAACAACCTCCAAGGCAATTCCTAATATGGAATAGCTCAAGATCCATGAATTTACAATAAAAAAATCTAGTGCCTCAAGCAGCTCTAAAGGCTTTGCCTACCTATGATGGTACTAGTAAAACTACTTATGAGCATATTTAGGATGTGGTTTCTTTGAATACGATCCATGGCATAACAGATGAAGATACAATAGTAAGTTTATTGTTGTTATCACTAAGAGGAAAATTGTTGTATTGGTACCAATCATTGCAACCCGACACTATCACCACATGGTATCAATTGGTGGAACTATTGATAATGAATTTTCATGAACGAGCCGATCCATTCTCCTTGTTGCATTATTTTACAACAATTCAAAGGCATCTGTAGGAGGAGATAGTTGATTTCAACATTAGGTTCACTCGAAGTTGGCAAAGGGTTCCTGGTGGTCTTTGGACCACACATGAACAAGTTGTGTTTTACTATTTCAGAGCATATAACTTCGATATTGGCATGGTTATTCAACAAACCAACATGAATACATTCCTAGAACTATACATGCAGGTGCAAAAGGCCAAGTTAGATTTAATTGATATAGGTAAGCTTCCCCTAAAAATGACCATGCCCATCCTTCCCGACATTCCACAATATTTGTATTGAAATATATTTGTGCAACCCATGCCTTATATGTACCCAGTTCCATCATGGAGCTCAGGTTCACCTCAAATCACTCTAATTATTGTCCCACAACTTCCTGCTCTAATCTTTTTGTAGTTACCCACTCTGACAATGCCATAATTTCTAACACCCATTCCTTTCTCGACATTTCCAGTGCTACCGGCTCCACTGTCATTGCCTACCCCATTAGTGCTTATACCCTTATCGACACCTCCAGAACCCTCCAATCCTGAACCTTATACAATGTTGTTACAAGAAGTGAAGTTGGCTAACTCAAACATAAGGACAATGTCAAATGAACTTATAGTAGTGAGGAAGAAGCAAGCTGAGGCTAATTTTTGATCTAGAATATTTCAAACATCGCCAATCATCCAAGAATAAGCAACCACTAGAAAGTATCCTGAGAGGAACATAGTAGTTCTAACAAATGAAGAAGCCATCACGTCTGAAAGGGCGTATTGGTGCTCAACATGAAATGATCCTCATGGAGAAGACATGTGTATGGTGCATTATAAATATGTAAAGATGCTATTTGAAAGCTATACTAACAGTCAAATCAATATGATAATGGAGGCTAATCACAATTTTATGGTACCCTCTCTAGAGCAAGTTTTAGTCCTCACAATATCTAGAAAGAAGTCGATGACTATGAATCTAGTAGAATTGGAACCTTTGAAGGTTCTTATAGACCCAAAACTACAAAATGAAAAAGTGCAGTCACCAGCAAAGGTGCTTGGTACAATGGCCAAGAAACATGATTTTGTCTTGTTGAAGGATCTACTGCCCAAGCCAACTAAAGAAAAGTTGTAAACTAAGGCATCATCCTATCAACCCGCGGTGGCACAAGCACAAAATGAGTCGCAATAACAAGCTAAGGAACACCTTAAGAACCCATCATTGACTAAGAGATGAATAGTTGAAGTTACACAACAATATCAGGATAAGTATGAGCAGGTGCTAGAAGAAAAGGCTCCTGCTATTTCTAATTATAACATTGTGGAAGAGATAAAGAACATACCTATGAAAGTGAGCTTATACGATACTTTTTAGTTACCTAGATAAGTTGACTTGTTGCAAGATTCTATTAAGACTACGAAGGACCAAAAGAAAATTTATTCCTAAATTGTTTTGGCACAGACACTCCTGACTTCAGCCACTAGAAAGAATAGATCATTGCCATTCTATTTTTCACTTAGAATGGAGGTATGGATTATGTACAACTGTATGATTGATTTCGGTGCTGCAACTACTGGCATGCCAAAGGTAGTATGTAAAGTCATGGGGATGGATTACACGAGAAGTACCCTCAAAGTATTACAGCTATATTAGACTCTAGTAAAAATATTGGTAGTAATCAAGGATAGCCCTATCGTGCTATATGGTAGGTTACCTTTCCTTGGACTATTCATATTTGGATATTTTGTTCAAAGGAAAGACAATCTGTATTAATAATTAAAAGCCATCAATTTTTCATATCAAAAAGTTGGAAGAAGAAGAAAAATATCCAGGTGTAGTCAACAAGATAACTGAATAATTAGAGAAAGTTGACTTGGTGAAAGAAGTGCTTGGTAAAATTTGTCTTGAATATGATTAGTCACTCATGGATTTCAACACGATGGTCAAAACTAGCATTGGTTGTTATATGATAACCAATCCTGAGTAGATAGAAGAAGAAATCCCTGAGTCCCTAGACCCCATTGAGGATCAATTATGAAAGTTGTACTTTGATGGTACCAGCTATAAAAATGGTGCAGGGATCGGTATTGTTTTCGTTTCTCCTATAGGGTTATAGAAGATCTATTCCTACAAACTAACTTGGATTTGCATAAATAATGCAGCTGAATATGAAGCATTGTGTCTTGGTTTAAAAAAGGCTGAAAGTTGGACATTAAATGATTGTAAATTTTTAGCAACTTTGAGCTTACTGTCAATCAGACCACCAATAAGTGTATGTCTAACCAACATTACCTAAAAGCCTATCACAACAAAGTATGGGATTTTTTTTAGTCCTTTACATCCTTGAATATTCAAGAGATATCTTAAGAATAAAACAAACACAGATATTTTAGCCTCTCTTAGTGTAAATTATTCTCCTATGAAGTAGGTAGTCAGAAAACCTAAGACTTTCAAGGTGATCTATAGACCCTCAGTCCCTGATAAGAACCTCTATTGGCAAGTGTTTTATAATTACAAGAAAATAGTTAACTTTTTTATTAAGGAAGTTACTAGCGTGGATGATAGAATGCTTTTCGAAGAGGAGATGGAGGGGATGATTCAACTAAAGAACAATCATATTCCTAGGGGACTAATTTCACTATAATGCCTATTCGACCAAAAATATAGGGCTGAGAAGCATAAAATCAAGGTATATATGAAGGAATATAAGGACTTGCATCTAGAGATTGAAAAGATCATCAAAATTAGAATTGATTGCACGTAAGAAGAATTAGAAGATATCAAAAACTTGTGTTACAAGCTCCTTGAAATTGTTGCATGGAGCTATCAATATTTGAAGGGATATGAGAAGAACATGATCCAACACACCATCGATTTGTAGGAAGGAGTAAAACCTTTTTAGTAGAAATAGCAGTCTGTCAATCTCAAGATCGAAGTGCTTGTGAAGGTGGAACTGTTAAAGATACTGGAATTAAATATAATATATCTAATTAAGCATTCAACATGCATGGTGAACCTAGTGTCGGTATGGAAGAAGAATGGAGATATTCAGTTATGCATCAATTTTCAAAACCTGAACCAAACATTTCTAAAGGATCATTACCCTTTACCTTATATTATTTAGATCCTCCATGTGGTTTCTGGAGCACAAAGATTCTCATTATTGGATGGTTTCTCTGGTTATAACTAAATTTGGGTGAAATATGAGGACCAACACAAAATGACATTCACTACCAAGTGGGGCGTGTTCACCTATCAAAGGATGCCATTTGGTCTCTTAAATAATGGCGCTACCTTTTATAGGGCCATGGACATTGCTTTTGGTGAGTTATTAAATAAAATTATTGTAATCTATCTTAATGACATGAATATATTTTCACATCGTAGAGAAGATCACGTTTCTCATTTGAGGCATGTGTTCAAAAAATACTATGAGTTTGGGATTTCTATTAATCCAAAAAAAGTCAATATTTACTGTCAAATAAGGAAAATTATTGTGTCATGTGATCTCACAAAAAGGATTAACTATTGATCCCAAAATATATAAGGCACTCCTGAATCTATCATTTCCAGCCAACAAAAAGGACCTACAATATTTCTTTGGTCAGATAAACTTCATTCGTAAAAAATAATCAAGCTCCTAAAAAATAATGTAGATTTTAAATGGACCGAGTCAAGACGATGATATTTTTAGGAGATCAAGAAAAGAATCATCCAAGATCCAGTGTTGATCAATCCTAATTATTCAAAGGACTTTATTCTCTATGTTGTGGGTAAGCAAGAGAGTTATGCTACCATTTTGATGCAGAAGCAAGAATATGGAGATGAAAAGTTAATTGCCTTTCTAAGCTAAGTTATTGCACCACATTAGGAGAAGTATAATTTTATTTAAAAACATGTGTACACGATGATGAAATCCTTGAATAGATTCCAGCACTTCATCTCACAAAGAAAAATAGTCATTTATGTTATACACCCTGATGTCCGAAACTTCATTCTCTACAGAGAACTAGGCGATAAAAGAGCAAGCTAGGTCTTAAAAATTCAATAATATGATGTGGATATTTGACTAACTAAGCTAGTTTATGGATGAGCTCTTTGTCAAGAGTTAGCCAAAATCACAACATCTAAATTATTGGATATAGTGCAGAAAGAGGATATCAGTGAAAGTGTTAGTGTAAATTATAATGTGAGTGATCGTGATTGGACAAAGGACCTTTTTGACTTATTTAATTTTGGGAAGTATCCACCACACCTTGATGCTTCATAGCGTCAGAGGTTCAGTCTACAAAAACTCAAATATGTTTTATTACCTAATGGGCTATTCCAGAATAATATTTATGGAGTTCTCATCATGTGTGAAGGAGTCAAAAAAGGAAAATATATTGGAGGAGTTTCATTATGGTCTATCTAGTGGCCATTATGCAGGAAAGACCATGGCCTTGAAAATTATTCGAGCTGGTTACTTTTGGCCTACTCTATTCGTCGATGCTCATAAGGTAAGTCAACATTCTGATAACTATCAGCAGTATATTGGAAGAACCAAGAAAGGAGCATCGCCTCTATACCCAATTCAAGTGGAAGTGTCCTTTCGATAGTGGGGCCTTGCATTCATTGGATTCATTGATCCACATTCTCCCATAGAGTATAAATACATTTTAACGATGACTAATAATTTCACTAGGTGGGTAGAGGCTATTCCTACCAAAAAGGTAGATCAAGCAATTATCATATCTTTCCTGGAGGGACTAATCACTCATTTTGATGTCTCAGTATCTATTGTGAATGATAATAGAACTCCATTCATTGGGTCCAAGATTACCAAATTTGTTAGTACATATGGAATTTATCTTAAGATGTCATCCATTTACTACCCATGGGGAAATGACTTGGCTGAATCTACAATTAAAAACTTGTTGCGGATCTTAAAAAGGAAACTGGGAAATAATAAAAGGAGCTAGCACCTGTTTTTGAATCATTTTCTTTGGGCAGATCGCATATACATAAAAAAGTATATTAAAACCTCTCCATATTCTTTTGTATATGGAAAATAAGTAATATTACGTACCCACATTGAGCTTACAGTGCTCCAAACATTGCAATTATTTAAATATGAATATGATAAGTGTGATCCAATGGGTGTGAGGTTGGCACAACTATTGCAGTTGGAGGAAGACAGAGAAAAGACGTATCAAGCATTCGTTGATCACACTAAAGTAATGTAGAATTGGTTTGGAAAGAAGTTAACCGAGTGTAGGTTTTAGGTGGGAGAATTTGTTCTTAAATGGAATGAGAACAAGACCAAGCCAGGGAAACACCATAAGTTTGATGCAATTTAGGAAGGCCCATTTCAGATCTTGGTGGTAAATTCAGCTAATGCATATCATCTTTGGGACATGGATGGTTGGTATCTTCCTATTTTGATAAATGGCCTTCATTTGAAGGACTATATTCAATGATTAGAGTTTAAGAGGTACCATATTGTAAATATGTACAAATTTTATTTTTAGTATTTTATTTACTTTATATGGTAACAGAGAGAAAAACAAAAAAAAAAGAAAAGAAAAGAGAAGTGTTCCTTTTAAAATTAGTTTCGCTCCGAATTTATTTGTATGTTGAAAGACTTTGGCTAAAAAGATAAAACGTTAAAAAATTCCCAAAAAAGAATGTGCCTTTGAAAGACATATCATACATGGTTAAAAGCAAATACTTTCACCCCTCCTAAAGCATACGAATGTGATTAAATAAAATATGCTTTCATGCACCCTCGTTCAACGAGGGGAGTGCAAAGCCTTAGTCACTCCTTTGAGAGTGAATATAAAAAAATGAAGTGCCGAGTCAATGCACTATAGAAGAATTCAAAGTCGTGTTCACCCCGAAGATGGGGCGACACGTTCGTTCACCCAAGTTTGGGGTGAACACGTTGATTTAAAATACATGTCACTGGTTTAAAATATTATTACAAGGTGATTAAAAGCGTCTTCGCTTGGTATGGAGCGATGAGAATTAAATATGTAAAAAGCATAGGCACCTTAGTTTTTTCTGGCAAAAAATTTTCAAATATTAATGCAAGGCACCCTTAAAAGAACGAAAAATCTAAAAAAAATAGTAAAAGTCCTAAAAAATGGTTTTTTTTAAGAAAAGCATTTTTTTCTAAATCTGGGCAAAAAAGCAAAATAAAGGAGACTTAAGAGAAGTCCATTCGTCAAGGAATCATACTAAGAAAGTCGAAAGAATTTCGGAGCGAAAGAGAAAAAAATTCAAGTATATTTTAGAGATGTTTTGCCCTCATTATTTTCAAAGCACAATGATTTTTTTAGAATCAAAGGAAGATATTGAGTGCCCACAAGGTGATTTCGCTCAAAAAAAGAAACAAGTGCACCTCAAAATGCTTTCACCCCATTAATTTTTATAAGCACATGATTTTGAGATCACTCTTGCGAAGGAATTTTGCCCTTGAATGCATGGAAAATATTGGGAAGTGTGCATGCAAACCAAGGAATGTTTTGAAGATATTTAATTTAAACATGCACCTAAATTTGCATAGGAGGAACATATTGTGTTACCAAGGAGCAATAATACGTATCATTGGTTTTCAGGCGATCGATTTGTTTTTCCGAGTAAGATTTAATTGCTAGGGCACGTTTTACAATAAAATTATGTGGCAATGGAGGGCACACTTTCCATGGATTATTTGGCAATCAATAGGAGATGATACCATTAAAACATTGGAAGTAGTGTCGGACGAGCGAATCAATACACACTTTCTTTTGAAATCATTTGAGAGGAACCTAAAATTTATTGTGGTGGTTGGTGGGGCATTCTATATAAGATGCAAGGTAAAAGCTCCATAGTTTATTTTTCAAATTTTTACTGCCCCTGTATTTTCGAATTTTTGTTGTAGAAGTTTTTAGAGAACATTTAGAGCACTCATCGAAGAGAAATAATGGGAAAGCAAAATAAAGATACTACAAAGGCTGTAGATTATAATAATTCAAGGAAAAGAGAAGGAGGATCGAAATCCAAGAAGGCCCAGAGGAATGAAAATATTGATTTGGATCCATACGCCAACACAATGGCAGAAATTGAAGACTATTCAATTACCCACAAAGGCATAGAGAAATTTTGGCAGGATGTAGAGTTTATGATGAATTAGGGGTTGACGTCAGGAAGCTTTTTGATAATGCCATATCACTCATAGTTATTTTGGTACTTGTGTTCACATGTACACCCTTGTCTGAAGCTGGTGTAGCTTATTGCTCGATTTTACGATCCAGTTATAAGGACGATGAGGAATGTAAATAGGGAAAGACTTTTTACCATCACCCTAGAGGAAGTACAAGAAGCGTTCACTTGTGGTTTGAAACCTCTTTCTTATGTGATTACCAAGAAGTTGCATACCCATGCATAAGAGGACAGATATGTCTCCACAGTAACAATGTGTTAGTTCATAGAGATGTAGTTCATTAAGGAGCCACATATGGGGTAGCTTCTAAACTTGCCAAGGCCACTCACAGAATTTAAGAGCTTGGATATCTACTCCATGTTGGAGTGGATTTCAGGTTTACCTATAGATTCTACCATTTATAAGTGGTAGGTGGCATTAGCGTAATGCATTTTATAGGTTGAATTTTACTCTCCCCCAACCATGAGGCAAGGAACCAATATGATTCTCTTCGATTGGGTCGATTTTATTTCTCGATTATTGAATTTTCAGATGGAAATGTTATAAACTAGGGAAGATACGTCATTCAGAAACACTTCTTTTCTAGTATGGTATTTCTTTTTTCACCTACAACAACACTTCTCTTTCATTGTAGTGAAACAAATGGATGAGAGGGGTGAATTTTTACCAGTTTATATGTGAACTTCCACCCCATCAAGTAGGGAGTCATTTTAGAGTTTTAAAATTTTATTTTTGGGGCTTGCAATAGAATTACCTTGTGATACATGTTAAAGAGTGCCATGTGAGTTAAGAGAAGTAGTAGTTGCAGAAGAAAAAAGAGATATTTTTTTTCTTACTCAGGGCGTGGTCATAAGAATTTTGGGCTTTACAGGTAAGCCATTTTTGTTGCCATTTTTTGCGACTGAACATATTTTTTCTATGGAGGTGGTGCACCAATAAGACTATGTGAATGATGTATACATATTAGGCCATGGTAAGAAGACGAATTGCAATATACCATTCAAGTTTGGCAGTATAGAAGTGAGCTAGGTAGGGCATAATCGATTACTCACACTAATGTTGCTAGATTTGGGGATGATATAATTACCATAACATTGGAGGTATAACCTATTAGGAATGACTTTATAAATTGTAAAGGCCAATTCGTTTCACTGTTGTTCTCATTCTGACATTGAGAAAAGGTGAAATAATTTTGATGGAACCAACATGGATTAGCACATTGAAGGCATGACGACACTCTCCCCATGGCATTACTTCTATGGATAAGAAGATGAATATAATTCGATGAAGTATAAAAATTAGATTCCTCCACCCGGATTATTTAGTCATGTAAAAGAAAATCAGCCCTTGTTTTTCGAGGAGAAAATTATAAATTGGTGGATAATGCGAGTCCACCGATGAAAGACCACGTCTCCTTATGGGTTGAATATGTATGAGGTGTTTTCAGACATCTACAATAAGTTTGTTGATTCTTATCAGCCCATCACTTTTACAAACATCTTGCCCTGAATCTTCCAAAATTTTGATAGTGGAGAATGCGAAGAAAGAGGAGAATGTGTATCAGTCAAATAAGATTTTCTAGAGGAAGAATAATAATAGTATGTTTTTAGACAAATATCGTAGTGGAAAAATATAAAAATTGAGGAGGTACCTACGTTAGAGAAGTAGAATATTTGGAATGCACCCCCATTTCCCAAAGATGGCACCATTTCCTCCTCTACTGCTAAAGTTTTAGTGGCTATAGTTTCCATAGTTCTAGTTATTTTGATAATGATTGCTAATCCTCCACTAGTGACAGAGGCTCCGATGATGGTTACACAGATGTTTCCAATGATTCAAGAACAAGGGAAGGACCAATAGTCAGAGAGCTCTCAGGTGGATATCATGGACATCGAGGAGAACATGAATGTTAAGGAGAGAGCAAAATAGCAATAGGAAGATGTTATTTCATATCCGCTCCCATCACCACATCACACGATGTCCGCGCTTGAAGGTATATCTTGTTTTACTTCTTATTTTTTGGAGCATGTAGTGACTACCGATTCACTCCTAACAATTTATGTATCTATCTCTCCACCTTTTGGTATGCCCTCCATTTCCATTTTGCTTCCCTTTTCTTCCCTTCCCGAAGTCACTATTGCTTCTTCTTATCTCTCCTTTTATTTGTCCTCCCTTTCTTTCAGTTCATATGCATCAGGGTCAAACCCATTTTCATGCCCTTCCTCTTCCATTCCCGCTACCACTTCCACCAAGGTTGTAAGTATGCAAGCTCCTCCTAGAGTGTGTGTAACTACAGTCAAACCTGACGCCTCCATCCATTTCATCATTTTAGTACCTCCTATTCTAGTTTTTTCATCTACTTTCTTTGATCGTGACCGCTCAGAAGTTTTCATACCATTCACACCCTTTTTGGAGCTACAAGTACTACCCAACATTCAGGTCGCACCAAAAAATCTCGACGTGGAGAAAATAAATCGGGTGAACCTGAGTTCATTATAGTCATTGAAAATCATGATGTAAAAAGAAGTTATGGCTAAAGCTCGGTCGCTCAAGAAGGTTGCCTTTGATCCAGTCACCATGGAAGCTCACACAACTAAAATCACTCCCTTGGTTTTGAAGCCACAAGGAGAAATATTGTTGAGTGATTATTTTTGTGAGACCATAATAGAGGACCTCACCAGGATCGATCCTATAGAGAATATAGACAACATATAGGTTGATATGAGTTTCGTATACTTGGATGGTGAGTATTATAAGCATAAATATTTTGATCAGGAGATTAAAATTATCAAACTCAAAAATATCTTAGCCAAAAGTAGAGCACAAGAGGAGAGGACAACCATAAAAAATGAACACTTGCATCGATAGGAAGGAGTGCATTTTAAGGAAATGGATGCAACAAGGATAAAAATGAACTCATTCCAAACATAACTAGATGCCATACAAAATCAACTGGTGGAGAATGCCGTACAAGTTGCAGGTTTTTCTTCGAAAAGCATTAAGGAGGCGCACCTTCACTCAACCTAGAACTATGATAAGTTGGCTGCATAAGTAGTTCAAGTGTTGCATTATTTATGGGTAGCCATAATATAGATTTAGATGGGGTAACAGTTGATAGATACCATTGAGGAGATGTTGGAGCCGCACATGGATATGGCTGTGAAAATTGAAGCTTTAGCTAATTCTAGCATACATATTCACCACCTAAGCGAAATGGATCATGCCTGGTTAGCGGCTAAGGTCACACTGTGTAGTTATTTTCTAAGGATGGACCTAGTGAGATAAGGCCATAAAATCCTCAATAGCATTGAGTGAGAGCATACTATTTCTATGACTCATTTTGACACTCTTGTCAGCTTGGAATTTTTGGATTTTACAAATGAATGGGGTGAGTTTCTACCGAAAGAAAAATTGGAAGTGACCTGGAAGAATTTTGTGGAGGATACCTTAGAAATTTATGCATGGGAGGATCCCATCACAGAAGCATAGGTATTTTCTCTAATGCAAAAATTCACCTGCATGGAGCTTCCGTTGTTTGAACTAGCCCAACGAGCGAAGCACCTCAACTTAGAGGATGTCCAAAATATTCATTTCATTTAGGAGTCATTGAGTACTCCTTGCTTATTTACCACTCATTCTTGGATGGAGGCTATCACAATTTATGAGATAACTTCCAAAATCCTCAAGGATGAAGAGGAACGTGCGGCAGTAGAGCACACAACGATAGAAAATATAGCAGAAGAAGAGAGTGGGTGGATGTGATCCAAGTAGCATTTGAAGCCGAAGTCATAGAGAAAGTATAGAAGGAGGCATGCATAAAGGCATCCACATAAAAAATGCTAACCAGTGCAGCCAATAAAAATACTCCATAGTATCCCAATGGATAAAGGTATGGGATCACTTGCATCCATACGAGCTGGATACCCCATGAGCTATTAGAAATGTTGGTAGTTTTGTACTTTGCCACATTGGGGTTTTTATATAATTTTGTAGAAGCATTTTTTATTATAATATGACAAACTATGTTAATCTAATAATATATTATTTTGACCGAGTTGATATATTACAGTTATTTTATTTTATTTTTCCTTGTTTTTATACACCTTTTTGGCTTGGAATTAATGGGTGTTTAAGGAAATAAAGACTGGAAAATAAATTGGAGACTTTGGTTTGCATCGTCTGTAAAGTCATTGAGGAGGGTGCGTAAAATATTGAATGCTTGAAGTGAAAATTTCTCTAAGGAATGAAGATGTGTTCACCCCAATCAAGGAGCGAAAAGCCCTGCGCAACCTTCGTTGAAGAGGAAGAAAGGAGAGAAATGGTAAAATGGAAAAATATTTAAAGTAACTACGGTGCCCAAATATGAAGCTTGGGAAAATCACATTGACCCAAAATTTGGGGCGAAGGCTTAGTTTACCCCACTTAGGTACGAACGTCCTTTAAAAGAAAATAAAAAAATATGCCCGCCCATCACAAAGGAAACAAGTTTGATGAAAGAGGTTTGTTCACCCCAAAGTTGGTACGAAAGCTCCATTTTCCCTAGCTTTGGGCAAACATCATTAAAAGCGCGATGTTGAAAATTCAAAATTAGGTTCATCCTGGTTGAGGGGTGAATGCTCCCTTCGCCTCTCCCAGGGGTGAACGTCCCCCTAAAAGCAAAGTCACGTGAACATGCTACAAAGTTTAAAGTCAGGTGAATGCATTAAGGGCTGAAGTGAAATTGAAAAGTCAACATCGCGTTCGCCCCAAAGGGAAGATTATTGAATGTAAACTTAAAAGAGAAAAATGTAGATGTTAAGGTTTTTCACCTGGGATAAGAATAAAAACTGTTTCTATGACAAAAAAAGGGATATGATCCATTGAATTTATAAAGGCGTATTATCCACTATTGCACACTTTGGAAAGAGTAAATCTACATTCGCTCATTGTCCAGATTGGGTGAAATATGCTATCAATGTCATCATGAGTTTTCTAGATGTGCCGAGGGTAGGTCAATAAAATGTATTTAATGATGGAAGCGAGAAGTAACTCAAATTTTGGATCTCGAGCAGCGAAGGTAGCAATATTTAAAATGTAAGATGATTTTTATGATTTCCAAAGAAGGAGCGCATTTTCAAGATGACGAACATCTCTAGTCAACAACCAAGCCTTATAATTTTTTGTGCACCAAATCTAGAAATGAAAATTTTGTGAAGGAATTTCATTAGAAGCCAGATCACTATTTCAAGAGGATGTATTTTTAATATTTCTAAGGAATAATTTTCTCATATTGGTCTCTAATTTGTAAACATTATGTCTCCTTGCGTATTTAATGAAAGAGGCAAAATCCTCTATAAATACTACCCAATTCTCATTGTAAAAAAAGAGGTTAGATATTATACGAGAAAAATTCTCAAGTTCTTTGCATTAATAGAAGATACAGGGCTTCTGAATTTACAAGTGATCTTGTGTATGATTTCCTTCTATTCCATGCATTTATATTTTATGCTCATGTTCATCGTCTATTGTAAAATTTAAACTTTGCATCTGAATTTGAATGTTGTTGGTGAGGGAGTGAGTTATGGAATGAAATCCTAGAGGATTTTTTTGTAAGGTCATAAGTTAATGCTATTGCCTTATCTTATTACATATTGTTTTAATACTTGGGTGGAATTCCTACTTCTAGTTTATCCCCAATCCTACATCTTCGACTTGTGGCCATATTTCCCATCTCTTTCTATTTTTCCCAATTTCTTTCCAACAAATCTAGTCTCAAACCTATTTAGGATTAGTAAGGGAGCCAAACCCCTCTAGAGATTGGCATGGATGGTATTTATTTCCTCTGGACTTTCAATGTTGGTAATGTCTAGGGTGCACAAACATAGTTTTTGTTAATTAGGTAGATATTTGACCAACATAACCTTCCCATACAATGGAAATAGTCCTACAGTGCATGTTGTCATACAATGAAGAAGATCATACAATAAAATATGTTGTACAATTGACCCTTACCATACAATTGATCATGTCATTCAATCAAGAATTGTCATACAAATAGATTATTGTACAATAAATATGACCATAAAAATGATGGTGGTCATACAATAGAGAGGATATTGTCATATAAGGATTATAGAGGTGTTGTTAAAAGATATTTTCATCTCTCAAAAGACTTAAGATTTGTCTTGTCATCATGAACCTTTTTTATTGTACATGTGATTATCATGTGTCTTGAGGTCATTGATAGATAGGAGACATGTGCTATTTGATAAAGTCATCCATAGGAGTATTCCCTTCTCTAATCTACATTTTTAGTATTAAATTTGGTTGCAATATGTAATAGAGGATTATGGTGAAATGAGGACCCTAACCCATTGATATAGAAAAAATGCATAGAGGAATTACCATTAGGTTAGATGTTAGTGAGACTACCTAAATAAGAGGTACTCATATTGAAGATATTAGTGATAATTAAAAGGAGGAGACCAGACATGCGAAAGGTCGATATGAAGAGAAAGGACAAGAACTAGAGCAACAATTTATTTGGGCAATCTCAAATATGGGAAGTAAGTCAAATATGAATACTCCTAATTTTAATGGAAGTATAAACTTAGAGGAGTTAATTGATTGGATAACAAACATGGAGATATTCATTGATTATGAATCTATGGAGGATCCAAAATGGGTAAAAAATTTGTGTATGTGATTGAAGGGACATGCTTTAATTTGGTGGTATGATGTCCAAATAGAGAGACAATGAAAGGAAATGATATAATCCAAACTTGGGATAAGTTTGTATCTAAGTTAAAATCTAAATTTTTACTTGATTATCATATTGGATTGTTTAAAAAACTCGAAAACCTCAAGGAAAAGGAGTTGGAGTGAAAGAATATACTAAATAATTCTATAAATTGACCATAAGAGTCGGTTATATTGAACATGATATGAAAAATTTACAACATACGTAAATGGTCTAAGGTTGTCCATACAATATGAAATTAATATTCTTTAAATTAAGATAGTTAAAGAGGTATATCAATATGCACTCAAGGCAAAAGAGAAGTTGACTCGTAAGAAACAAAATAATTCTATAGGAAAAGGATACTTCTCCAAAGAAAGAGAACACTCAAATAATGGTAGAGGATAACATATGCGAGCAAGAGAAGCTAGTACATCTCAAAGTAATTTTAACCAAATTACCCAAGAAGAGGGTGAATTATCAAGAGGACAATATGGATTTGGTAGAGGAAGAGGACATGGTTTTAATGGAAAGTGTTATAGGTGCTTAAAATAAGGACATATATGATATGAGTATCCTCAAGCACAATAGACTAGTAGGTGTGGAAAGGAAGCCCATAACTAAATTATATAAGAAGATGAAGGGAGTATTGCTTCACCAAAGTACATAGAGGAACCAAAACAAGGAGAGTCACTTACGATGAAGAGGATATTGTTAAAACCCACAAAGGAGGTGCATGGACCTATGCAAAGGAGTATGTTTAGAATAATTTGTAAATCAAGAGGGAAGTGTTGTAAGGTCATTATGGATAGTAGGAGTCCAAACAATTTAATTTCTATAGAGATGGTAGAAAATATTGGGGTGAAGATAATTAAACACCCAAATCCACACATAGTCTCATAGTTGCAAAAGGGATATCAAATTTTGGTAACTAAATAATGTATGGTGAACTTTCAAATTGTTTCTTACAAGGATGAACTACTATGTGATTTTATGCCTATAGATGCTTGTAATGTCTTGTTGAGAAGACCATGGTAGTTTGATACAAATGTAGTGCATGATGTTAGGATGAAAACCTAAAGTATAAAAAAATATAGCAAGGAGTACACAATAAGTCTATTAAAGGATAAAGGAGAAAACATGGATATTAATTGTATAGTGTGCGTGAGTATAGAAAAATAATTCTTGTTGGGTTATGAGATAAATTTTAAGGGAGAAAGGGTAGTATTGAGTGAAGGTTTAAAACAAGTGAAGGTAAAGGTAAAACTAAGATAATAAGCATGGGAAAGAGGTGGTTGACCCAATTCACAAATAGTAGTGATAATGAAAATGATAATATAGCAATTCCTACTATAGATAAAGAGAAAGAGAGAAAAAATAACAAAGATATATGAGAGGAAGACACATGTCATGATGTCATTGAGTGTTGCATTGACCATGAAAAAGGCCATTTTTCCTTAGTTGATAGTAACAATGGTATAAAATATGGTGAAGGACATTGTGATAGTGTGTGGTATTTGAATAATGATGATAGAGACTAGAGTGGGGATGATGAACTTGGGTACTTTAAAAGGAAAAAAAAAAGTATTGGTTCCAAGTTAATGAGAAAAATAGGATATGATGGAAACGAATTGGGAATATATGGGAAAGGTGTGAAAATATCCATAATGCAATAAATAAGTCCATGGAGTGAAAGCCTTGGATATGTAGGTAAAGCAAAAATAAACGAGTTTAAATTTATGAGAAGAGAAATCAATATAGGGGATGAAGGTCCTAGGATGGGTTATTGTATTTAAAATATCTAGACATATAACAACTAGATGTTAGAACCTACATCCTTATGAGATTTGTGGCAGATGTAATCAATTCAATAGAAGGTGTCGGTACAATAAAAAGTAGCCAACAAAATACATGTTGATTATGGTTGGATGGATGTGATGGTATAGGATAAGGTAAAATGAATGATGAGCACATTCTATAAGAGGAGGTTTTGTTATTATATGAAGTCAATGACAAAATAAAGGGGGTCTTATAAATTCAACCAACCTAAAATGGTAATATCCTAGAAAAATAATTCATGTTCATGAGTTGGAGCTCAAGGAACATTTCCTTTTAACTAGTTATTATGATGTAAGACCATCCAAAAATATTAATTCCATTGCATTAAGGTTTAATTAAATTATTCCCAAAATGGTTATGAGTAAGAAGTTTAGTTGATATTTTAGTAACTACCGCCATGTATAGAAATCATATATAATAGGGAAGAGGAATTCAATGAGAAAAAAATGGAAATGCATGGATGATGAAGAGTCGAATAGGGAGAAGAAATGACACACATATAGGAGAATAGAAAAAAAAGGAAATAGAGGAAAGGAAAGGGAGGCATGTTTGAAACAACTTGAAAGAGAGGCTTGGGAGAGACATAAATATTGATAGAGAGAGAGAGAAATATATATACGAGGAATACCGAGTGTCTACTAGTATAGTGGTAAAGTATGTTTTGTAATGGTTATTTTAGAAATTGATTAACACCAATATTCCATTTTAAGTTATATTAACACCAATATTTTATTTTACCAATTTTAATCCTATAATACAATGGAAATAGTTGTATACTACATGTTTTCCTATAAATAATGATTTCATAAAATAAATTATGTCGTACAACTGAAACTTATCATACAATTAATCTTATGGGACAATCAAGCACTGCTATACAATTAGACTATCGTACAACAAAAGTGACTATACAAATAAAATTTGATTTATAATAGGGAGGATATTGTCCTACAAGGACTACAAAGGTGCCATCATAATACATTGTCATCTCTTAGAAGACCTAAAACTCATCTTATCATATCAAACCTTTTTTATTGCACATGTGATTATCATGTGTCTTAAGTTCATGGATAGATAGGAAACTTGTGATGCTTGAGAAGACCATCCGTAGGAGGATTCCCTTCTCTAGTATGCATTAGTTACTTTCACAAAGATAAAATTTACAATGTTGTGACATGCCATAAATCTAAAATATTTCCTCTAATTAGTGTAACTCATATAGGATGACATGTTGTTATCATAAAAATAAAATTTAGAGACCATAAATTTTTCTTTAAGACTCTTTTTGCTATTGATAATGAAGGATTTTATTTCATAATGGATAAAAAATTCTTTCACATAGTTCATTCCAAGGTTGTAGTTCTCATTTTGTATCTAAAACATAGTTTACATTTCATATTGTACAAATTTGTAGTTAGTGAATATGCATAATTTTGAATTGCATTTCAAGTATTAGATACACATAGATTTGATAATGATGTCAAGCTTTATAATAAATCTTGGTAATAAATTGGTTAAAAATTTGTTGCATATGTTTATGCACTTGTCATTGAATGTTATGCAAATTTCAAGGGTTCTATGTTATAATTATTGTGTATTGTATTATAAGGATAACTTATCTTTTAGGTTACAATAACATGTATATTATCAAAGACTTGAAATTCTATTTTGGGATCTTAACAACTTTGTCTTGTGTACAAAGAATGGAGTTACATGTATATGTATGTATGTGAAAGACCAAATAATATATATTAAATTTATATATTATAATAGAAGATGTCGGATTATCTTTAAAAAAATAATTATTTTAAAGCAATATTAAAATGCTAGAAAATTTATGTTAAATACCCATGTCTAGTGTGGTCACCCTTTACAATGTGCATTCTCTTGTTTTATGCAACTATAGAGTGTTTATATAAGGTTTTTCAAGTGTTTCTTACTCAAAAAAACTAAAAATTGTATTATTATGTTAAAAAAAGAAATGGTTGGTGGAGTTTGATGGAAAAGACAACACTTCAAGGGTTGAATTAAGTTGATAAATAGTATACTATGGAGAATCAATTTAAACTGGGAGATATTTATTTGATTTGAAAGACACTTTGATAAATAGTATACTATGGAGCATAAATTTAGACTCGATTGGCAAGTGTGGTGTGCTTTGGAAAACATATGAATTTTTGTTGATGTCTTAAAATTTTAGGAACAACTTTTAGAAATATTACACTTTACATTATGATATGGTATTTATTGTAGAAATAAATATATGAAGAATGAGATGCCAAAATTATGGGAAACTATAGCCCTTAATAACTAGTTCCATAGAAGAAATATCAACATCTCATTTTAGAAGGTTTGTAAGTTATAAATACTTTTGTAATTTTTTTTTAATAACAAATATTTGTGTATGTATGCATGTAGATTTTTTTTTAAATGAAAAAGATAGAAAAATTATAAATTAGATGACAAATATTTTCTTAGAAACAAACTTATTTGTCTTTATAAGACTTACATTTTTTTTTTAAGTTTCTCTTCTCATAAATGTTTCTTGTTGGAAGGTCTTGTTAATTGTTACATGGATGACAAAGGCAACTTAATAATTTTATGATTTTAAAGTTGGTACACATGAAACTCAATTTTAATAGTATTCAATTTTTGTTTCTGGTAGCATGGACTTTAATCTTTATTTTTTTTGTTTGTTTTTCTTTGTTAAAAAATATAAATTATTTTAAATTTTTAACTATGAAAAATCCTCGATATATTTGGATCAACTAGGTAGAAATTAAAATGGTGTGACAATGGAAATAATAAAAATATAAATTTTATGATAACAAATGCTATTTAATATCTACTATAACATATTTAGAATGTAATACTAGTATTTACTTTAAATATTTAAGATATATTGTTCTTTTATAATATAGAAATTTTAATATAGTAAACTTGGCATTTTATTTTACTGTACAATATTTCATTTTTGGAAAATTAAATAATTATAGCCCATGCAATTTGGGGTCAAGTAGTAGGGATCTATAACTTTCATGTACACCAAATTTCCAATTCCATTAGTAGATTTTAGCATTTAATCAAATTGGATGACACCAAATGGTGCAAAATATGGGTTCTTAATACACAAATCCAAGTTTAAAAGTTTTCAATCCTATATGACCCTTTAAAAAAATTTGAATATATTTATTGATTACAACCATTTTAATTAATATTAAGTAGAAAATGTTGAAAGTGATTACTGATTGGACTCTTATAAACATAGATTCATCATTGATAATACAACATTCACAAGTAATGTAAAGTTTAATATACTTCATGAATTGTATGTAAGTTGTTTGAATATAAAATTAATATTTTAAAAAATTATTTATTCAAAGTATTATAAAATTATGTTTTCTCCATAAAAATGTATTAATTGATTAAAATTGTTAAAATATTGAATCCAATAAGCAAAATATCTAGAAATTCACTCCTAAAAGTTGTACAAGACCACCATTTAATGAAGCTTTTATTTATGTGATAGGCTATAAACATTAAAATGCTACCTTCTTACATAGACTTATTTCTAGAATTGTGAAAGCAATTGAAGGCTAGAATTAGGTACATTCAAATAAGTACATAAGAATTATCATTTTGAAATACATGGCTACAGATTTAAGAAACTCTTTCTCTTGATAGAATATGATAGTTTGTAATTGATGCTTTATGTGAGGCGACTTTTCTTTTGATTATTTTCTCATGGATAATAAATATACAACTAATTATCCAATGTATATTTTGAGATTGAAGTTATTTATGTTATTTTTATATATTTATTATTCCATAACCAATGTTTTAAATTGGTTATATGGGTCTAATATAGGACCCATTTTTAATGAACCATATTCTTGTGGGATTATAACAAGTCATATAATTAGGATATGAATTTTCATAGAAGTTTCCATCATGAGTTTTAAACTTGATTCTTTTTTTGTCATTATTCCATAATATGTTGGACATTGGATAATTTAGTTTACTTTAAAAACTTTTCTATTATATATGTTTTTAATCTCTTCTAGTGATATTATATATTGTTTACATAATTTTGTGATATTTTTAGATATTGTTGGGATAATAATCATGAATAATAACTAAATTATTATTCTATTACATCACATGTAGAATTTGTTTTTTTGAATCTTTATTTTATAATATATTTAAACTTTATTATACATAGAAATAGATAAATTAGTCTTTATATTTACAATACAACTTATTTGATAATGTTTTTAATCATTTAATAATATATAATGATTGGACCTAGCTAAGCATTACAAAGGGTTTATATAAGACTTGGAATAGACATGATAAGCACAATAGTTAAACCAACTAATTAATTTATTAGCCTCACAAAGCCCATATTTTGAAGACAATGTCATACATGAGAGATTAATAACATATTTTTAGCAAAGTTTAAATATGAATAATCACCACATGAGAGAA
Source organism: Wollemia nobilis (assembly GCA_028583015.1). Taxonomy (NCBI): domain Eukaryota; kingdom Viridiplantae; phylum Streptophyta; class Pinopsida; order Araucariales; family Araucariaceae; genus Wollemia; species Wollemia nobilis. The sequence continues at coordinate 48,518 of JAQPPZ010000737.1, read as the reverse complement.
AAACAAATCATGCTATAGAAATGGTACAATGGATATTGTATAGGGTGAACTACATAAACCAACTATAAATATGATCTAATGAGTTGAATAATATCTTCTAACCTGGTTCATATTAATATTTCTCTACTAGTGGTTGAGTCAAGTTACACTTTTGGTATATTATTTAGAATGATATATGTCATATATTTCAAAGTAGAAAAAGTAGTGGTGGTATGTTTTATACTTATATGTATATAATAATGGTTTAATTGTAATGCATCATTGCAATCATCTCAATATAATGAGAACTTTGTTTGAGAGTCATATAAAGGGGAATTAACAAATATGAGATATGGAAACAAGGATTAATACATACTTGAATTATTGTAAAGGGATAAAATAACCCAGCATGGATGATTATCAGTAGATCTGTTGGGATCTGAGGTAACCACAAGGCTATTATTTCTCTACACTCGGAGGCTAGGGGATCGAAGGGTTCACTAGGAGTGGTTTAAGGACTTAATCCAAGTTTGGGATGGATTATTTGATGTGTCTATTTATGTGGTACCTAAGCATGGTATTTTTTAATATCTAAGCTAGAATAAAATAACAACAATGCAAGGCAAACAACAATGCAAGCAAACAAGGAGTTATTCTTAGAATGATTCTTAGTTTCAATAAGAAACATATTTTTTTTCTTTTTTTATACCTTTTAGGTATTGGAGGCACACAATAAATAACCTAAAAGATCTATCAAAAAACTTACTTGATCAAGTGGTTGAAACTAGCCAAATTTGCACTCCAAAATTTCTGACTATGAATTTTATCAAATTTGAAAATCAACAACAAAAACTTGGAAAAATTGATCAGTGTTTGGAATCCTACTTAGGCCACTATACGAATGATTGGAGGTGTAGAAATCATCCCCCTTGTTCCTTTTAGCTAACCATTCAAAAATGAAAATGATTGTTGACCTTTAGAAACAAGCAAAACAAAGCATGGAACAAAGTGTAGATAAATTGGATGCAATGGAAAATAGACATGCAATAGATAACATAGGGTTTTAGAAATAAAGTTTTGATCCCAAGATATTGTGAATTAATTTGCACCCCATAATTACTAAGTGTGAATTTGAAAATAAAGAAGAAAATGAAAAAACTATGGTTTCACAAAAATCACACCCTGTAAGGGCAAGGTATAAATTCATAGAAGGATTATGAAAACTAATCTATGAATGCAAAACATAATGAAAAAATAAGAATTATTTATTTAAGAACTAAACATGCAAAAAATAAACTTGATAAGCCTTTGGAAGAAGCAATATTAAATGCAATAACCAAATTGGAATATGTTTTCTCCTTCTCTAGAAGAAAAATGATGTACATCTATCGTCAAGGCTTCTCCACTTGCTCACCCAAAAGTAGTCAATCACAAGAACCACGGAAGCAAAGGAACAATAGAGCATTCCAAAAGCACTTTAGATAGATTAGATCACTTGTGAAAATCTCTTCTCTTCTTAAAAAAGAAGTCCAATCCTTTTATTTATAGGAGGTTTGAAGACTTTTAGGCAATAAAATGAAAAAACACCTTGGCCAAGAGTCAATGTCATAGTGGTTGGCCAAAAAAATAGGATTTTTAAGAGAAAAATACTATTTTTTTGAAATCATGCTTGGACAACAACAAATTTGGAAGGGCTAGGAGAAAAAGTAAATTAAGAGGGGTAAAAGAAGCGTAATCTTGCACTTAGCAACTTTGAGTGACTTCTTAGGGATCTAAGAGAAAAATAACTCATTTTGATGGGTCAATTTAAATATGAATAATCACAAAAAGAGAAACAACATATTATGATATAGAAATGGTATAATGGATATTATAGAATGTGAACTACATAAAACAACTATAAATATGATCTAAAGAGTTGAATAATATCTTCTAATTTGGTTTACATTAATATTTCTCTTCTAGTGGCTGATTTAAGTTACACTTTTGGTATATTATTTAGAAGGATATATATCATATAGTTCAAGTTAGAAAAAGTAGTGGTGTTATGCTTCACACTTATATGTATTTATATAATAATGGTATAACCATCATACATCATTACAATTATCTGAATATAATTATAACTTTGTTTGAGAGTCATATAAAGGGGAATTAAGAAACGTGAGATATGGAAATAAGATTTATAACACATTTAACTTATTACGAGATTTAAAGTGTACAAGTGGATGCTAACTAATTTTTGCATGTTTATGATTGATCCAGATAGGAAAGATTAGACCAATAAATCAAATAACAATGCTAGAATTTTTAATACATAATGTGTCTATGTTGTTGATAATATGACATATGGAATTATGAAGTAATATATTCTATAGGATGTCATAAAAGACTATGTATTATAGGAAAAATCCAAGAAATTAAGTTCTAATAGCCATGATTAATCTACAAAATAAGGAAACATAAGATATATGAAGGTATATCAAAATATGGAGGTGGACATTATGGCTTCTAATGTCGAAAAACTAGAGAAACTAGTGTAAGAACAAGAGTCACAACCAATTTATGGCATTAATGAATATGATACACAATGCATATGATCCTTGATGATAATGGTAATTAGTTCATGCATGATTAATTTCAATTAATACATGAGGAACCTTTCAAACTTGATTTATTTATAGAAAATGATTATCTCTTAGCAGGATATTGGTGTGCCAAAGAGGCAACTTCTAATAATTTAAAAGTCAAAATTCAAAATTTGTTTAAAATTAAAGTTAAAATAGACTTGAATAATTTTTGAATAGTAATGATGATTTCATAAGTTCAATATTTTGTAGTTATTATCATTACATGTGATGTTATATTAAAAATATGACATTAAACATTTGAAGATTAATTGGATTTTGTTGTAGGGTTTGGGATGGTGGAGGAATTCAACCAAATGACCTTAATTGATAAATTTATGAGGTCCTAAAGGAGAATATTTAGAATGTAGATGATATAGGGGTCACGAAGATGTGATTTTTTCTAGATCAGGTGAGTTACCTCTAGGTCATAAAAGATGATTGTAAATCATGAATTATAGAGGAGCCTCTTGAGGATGCTTTGATCATAAAATTGGAGGATGAAATGCATGTACTAATAAAAGGGTAATTTAAGATTGCTAATCATAAAGTGATGGTAAAATCTTCAACCATTCATGTGGATTTTTACAATCTAGCTCTAGATTCAATCATGGAATAATTAAAAGGATTGTAATCCTCTAAATTTTATAGATACAATTACAAGGACTTCTATGCACATAAGATGAGATGACATTTATATAAAAAAAATAATAATCTCCAAAAATATGCTGCTTCCGTTATGAAATCATGCATGTAGTACACAATGAAGGACCCTTCCTCTTTACTCTTTGTCTTGTCACCAAAGAAGAAAATGTACCCACTACCAAACTTGAAGTCTCTTTTGATGTGATTTCTAGTATTAATTGATGTCTAGAGGTCTATAAGGTGAGTCTCTCATAGTACTTATGAAGCTTTCCTCATTCAATTTTTCATAAGATCCTTTGTAGTGCATTAACATTAGAAACTAAGGAAGCAAATAACACTTTTGCTCTTCAATCAAATCACTAATAACTCTATGTCCATCAATTCTACTACAATAATTTTACTAAGGTGAATTTAATGTAAGGTGACTTTACATACATTTTGGATGGCCAATAATGATTAAATGAGTATTGTTTCTAGACAATGAATAATCAATATTTTTTCACCATGAGTCTAGTGTGTTATCATTATTTCTTAATAGAGTCCTTTGGAGCCCCTCCATGTCAAAGAAAAATATAGGTGGATATTTATTCCAGAGGGTTACGTGGATTAACGGTTAGGTGGTTTGGTAAGAAGTTAGGTATTTATCAGGACAAGGTTTAGGTTCAAACCTCGCATGCTCCCCTAAAATTGGGGCAAAGGTAGCAGTGTTATTAGAGTCTGCTTAGTGTGCGTCGGTTTGATATAGTGGTACCAAACTCGAGCCACCGGAGGTCTCCCTCACTTTGGGTGTGTTTACCAAGGTGAGGTAGGGGTTACAGTGATAGCAATACGACTGCTTCGGGGTCTCCCTCACTTCGAACGTGTTTACCAAGGCGAGGTAGGGGTTATAGTGATAGAATATGACTTGACCCTGTTATTCAAAAAGGAAAAATAGTTACCAATTCTTCTATGTATATATAAAAATTATGTACTAAGACAAGTATGGGCCATAGGTCCACAGTTACCTACGTTCGTGGCTAACCTCTGGAGGGCGACAACATGAAGAGGAGCCTCCTGCACACTTGGTCTCTTTCTGAAACATAACCGTAATTATCGGTGTCTCCTTACCACGTGGACAGATGCCATTAAGAAGGGAATGACACCGTTGGTCAATATAATGTAGAAAGTCTAGGATCCCTCTCTTGTCTGCTTGGATCCAAATTTTCTCCAACTTATTTTCAAGAAGACGAGGGACACCACACAGACTATGGAATCTGGTTCTCCGTATTGCAAACTTCGCGAGTATGTAGAGGCATGCTACAATACTCCCAAACAGATTAGCATAGAGCTGCCAAGTATAATCCACGCCGACATGGTATTAGTTCCCTGGGCTAGTATTGCATACACCGTGCACATGAAACCGTAGGTAACAAAGGCAAATGCCACGCAAGTCACCATCACAGCAATACACATGAAGTGCATCTTATATTCCGTAGTAAGAGGCGTACTTACGGTCCACATTAGCACAACGAAGAGCGACAGGAAGAACGCTACCGAATCAAAAATAAGAAATAGCTTGAACGAGTCGTAATAAATCAGATTCGGTGCACCTAAAGGGTCCTGTCCAGACAGAGCCGGCGCAGGAGCAGGCGACCCCGCACCTGACGGATCTATGTTCGCGTCCTCCGTACGGAAACTGCAAGACAGAATTAGTGGTGGCAGTACTGCTGGTCACCATGTCAGCCAGCAGTACTGCCACCATAGCCAGTCCTAAAATATCTATCAAAAAACTTACTTGATCAGGTGGTTGAAACTAGCCAAATTTGCACTCCAAAATTTCTAACTATGAATTTTATCAAATTTGAAAAACAACAACAAAAACTTGGAAATTTTGATTAGTGTTTGGAATCCCACTTTGACCACTATACAAATGATTGGAGGTGTAGCAATCATCCCCCTTGTTCCTTTTATCTAACCATTCAAAAATGAAAATTATTGTTGACCTTTAGAAACAAGCAAAACAAAGCATGGAACAAAGTGTAGATAAATTGAATGCAATGGAAAATAGACATGCAATAGATAAAATTGGGTTTTGGAAATAAATTTTTGACCCCAAGCTATTGGGAATTAATTTGCACCCCATAATTACTAAGTGTGAATTTGGAAATAAAGAAGAAAATGAAAAACTATGGTTTCACAAAAATCACACCCTATAAGGGCAAGGTATAAATTCATAAAAAGATTATGAAAACTAATCTATGAATGCAAAACATAATGAAAAACTAAGAATTATTGATTTAAAGAACTAAACATGCACAAAATAAACTTGATAAGCCTTTGGAAGAAGCAAGATTAAAGGCAATAACCAAATTGGAATATGTTTTCTCCTTCTCTAGAAGAAAAATGATGTACATCTATCGTCAAGGCTTCTCCACTTGCTCACCCAAAAGTAGTCAATCACAAGAAGCATAGAAGCAAAGCAACAATAGAGCATTCCAAAATCACTTTAGATAGATTAGATCACTTGTGAAAATCTGTTCTCTTCTTAAAAAATAATTCCAATCCTTTTATTTATATGAGGTTTGAAGTTTTTTAGGCAATAAAATGAAAAAACACCTTGGCCAAGAGTCAATGTCATAGTGGTTGGCTAAAATTTTGGGATTTTTAAGAGAAAAATACTAATTTTTTGAATGCATGCCCTATCTTGGACAACAAAAAATTTGGAAGGGCTAAGAGAAACAGTAAATTAAGAGGGGTAAAAGAAGCTTAATCTTGCACTTAGCAACTTTGAGTGACTTGTTAGGGATCTAAGAGAAAAATAACTCATTTGGATGGGTCAATTTAAATATGAATAATCACCAAAAGAGAAACAACATATTATGATATAGAAATGGTACAATGGATATTATAGAATGTGAACTACACAAAACAACTATAAATATGATCTAAAGAGTTGAATAATATCTTCTAATTTGGTTTACATTAATATTTCTTATTTAGAAGGATATATCATATAGTTCAAGTTAGAAAAAGTAGTGGTGTTATGCTTCACACTTATATGTATTTATATAATAATGGTATAACCATCATACATCATTACAATTATCTCAATATAATTATAACTTTGTTTGAGATTCATATAAAGGGGAATTAAGAAATGTGAGATATGGAAATAAGGTTTAAAACACATTTAACTTATTACGAGATTTAAAGTGTACAAGTGGATGCTAACTAATTTTTGCATGTTTATGATTGATCCAGATAAGAAGGATTGGACCAACAAATCAAATAACAATGCTAGAATTTTTAATACATAATGTGTCTATGTTGTTGATAATATGACATATGGAATTATGAAGTAATATATTCTATAGGATGACATAAAAATCTATATATTATAGGAAAAATCCAAGAAATTAAGTTCTAATAACCATGATTAATCTACAAAATAAGGAAACATAATATATATGAAGGTATATCAAAATATGGAGGTGGACATTATGGCTTCTAATGTCAAACAACTAGAGAAACTAGTGTAAGAACAATAGTGACAACCAATTTATGGCATTAATGAAAATGATACACAATGCATATCATCCTTTATGATAATGGTAATTAGTTCATGCATGATTAATTTCAATTAATACATGAGGAACCTTTCAAACTTGATTTATTTATAGAAAATAATTATCTCCTAGCAGGATATTGGTGTGCCAAAGAGGCAACTTCTAATAATTTAAAAGTCAAAATTCAAAATTTGTTTAAAATTAAAGTTAAAATAGACTTGAATAAGTTTTGAATAGTAATGATGATTTCATAAGTTCAATATTTTGTAGTTATTATCATTACATGTGATGTTATATTAAAAATATGACATTAAACATTTGAAGATTAATTGGATTTGGTTTTAGGGTTTGGGATGGTGGAGGCATTCAACCAAATGACCTTAATTGATAAATTTATGAAGTCCTAAAGGAGAATATTTAGAATGTAGATGATATAGGGGTCACGAAGATGTGATTTTTTCTATATCAGGCGAGTTACCTCTAGGTCATAAAAGATGATTGTAAATCATGAATTATAGAGGAGTCTCTTGAGGATGCTTTGATCATAAAATTGGAGGATGAAATGCATGTGCTAAGAAAAGGGTAATTTAAGATTGCTAATAATAAAGTGATGGTAAAATCTTCAACCATTCATGTGGATTTTTACAATCTAGCTCTAGATTCAATCATGGAATAATTAAAAGGGTTGTAATCCTCTAAATTTTATAGATACAATTACAAGGACTTCTATGCACATAAGATGAGATGACACTTATATAAAAAAGATAATAATATCCAAAAATATGATGCTTCAGATATGAAATCATGCATGTAGTACACAATGAAGGACCCTTCCTCTTTACTCTTTGTCTTGTCACCAAAGAAGAAAATGTACCCACTACCAAAATTGAAGTCTCTTTTGATGTGAGTTCTAGTATTAATTTATGTCTAGAGGTCTATAAGGTGAGTCTCTCATAGTACTTATGAAGCTTTCCTAATTCAAATTTTCATAAGATCCTTTGTAGTGCATTAACATTGAAAACTAAGGAAGCAAATAACACTTTTGCTGTTCAATCAAATCACTAATAACTCTATGTCCATCAATTCTACTACAATAATTTTACTAAGGTGAATTTACATGCGTATTGGATGGCCAACAATGATTAAATGAGTATTTTTTCTAGACAATGAATAATCAAGATTTTTTCACCATGAGACTAGTGTGTTATCATTATTTCTTAATAGAGTCCTTTGGAGCACCTCCATGTCAAAGAAAAATATAAGTGGACATTTATTCCAGAGGGTTAGGTGGATTAACGATTAGGTGGTTTGCTAAGAAGTTAGGTATTTATCAAGACGAGGCCTAGGTTTAAACCTCGCAGGCTCCCCTAAAATTGGGGCAAAGGTAGTAGTGTTATTAGAGTCTGCTCAGTGTGCGTCAGCTTGATACAGTGGTACCACACCTGAGCCACCGGAGGTCTCCCTCATTTTGGGTGTGTTTATCGAGGTGAGGTAGGGGTTATAGTGATAGCAATATGACTACCTCAGGGTCTCCCTCACTTCAAGCGTGTTTACCAAGACGAGGTAGGGGTTATAGTGATAGCAATATGACTTGACCCTATTATTCAAAAAGCAAAAATAGTTACCAATTCTTCTATGTATACATAAAAATTCTGTACTAAGACAAGTATGGGCCATAGGTCCATAGTTACCCATGTTATTGGTCAACCTTTGGAGGGCGACAACATGAAGAGGAGCCTCCTGCACACTTGGTCTCTTTCTGAGACATAACCATAATTATCGGTGTCTCCTTACCACGTGGAGAGATGCCATTAAGAAGGGCATGACACCGTTGGTCAATATAATGTAGAAAGTCTATGATCCCTCTCTTTTTTGCTTTGCTCCAAATTTTCTCCCACTTATTTTCAAGAAGACGAGGGACACCACACAGACTATGGAATCTGGCTCTCCGTATTGCAAACTTCGCGAGTATGTAGAGGCACGCTACATTACCTCCCAAACAGATAAGCATAGAGCTGCCAAGTATAATCCACGCTGACATGGTATTAGTTCCATGGGCTAGTATTGCATACACCGTGCACATGAAACCATAGGTGACAAAGGCAAATGCCACGCAAGTTACCATCACAGCAATACACATGAAGTGCATCTTATCTTTCGTAGTAAGAGGCGTACTTACAGTCCACATTAGCACAACAAAGAGCGACAGGAAGAACGCTACCGAATCAAAAATAAGAAATAGCTTGAACGAGTCGTAATAAATCAGATTCGGTGCACCTAAAGGGTCCTGTCCAGACGGAGCCGACGTAGCAACAGGCGACCCCGCACCTGACGGATCTATGTTCGAGTCCTCCGTACGGAAATCGCAAGACAAAATTATTTGTGGCAGTACTGCTAGCCACCATGTCAGCCAGCAATACTGCCACCATAGCCAAAAGTACTGCCACCACTAATTCTGTCTTGCTCCTGTCGGAAAATACTTTCTCCTGAATCTCCACGGATTTCTTGTATTTTGTCTCGCTTACCGTCGGAACTTGTACAGGAAAGGCTTGCACCGGGGACGATAGCTGGTAAGACTTTCTATGATCGTGTACGATTTGTAGTACTCCGTGTTGTCCCTGGCAATGTCCAGCGGCGTTACCCCTTGGTTGTTAAGTCTATTGGTGAGATTGAAAGGATCAGTTTTGTGACGGAGCAGTAGAGCCTCCACAACTTGATGATGACCTCGTTGAGCAGCTTCATGCAACACGGTGTTGCCACGAATGTTGGTCGCCCATACCAATTCAAGCTTGACCTCGGGGTTCTGGGGGAGTTGATTGATGAATTCCGCATTTCCTGCTGCAGCAGCCAAATGCAGCAGAGTATTTCTCTTCCAGGGCATAACATTATGGAGATTCGTTTATGCCAATATTGTATGAATAGTTTATGCCAAATACTGACTATCATACACTAAATGCTAAATGTTTACTACGAATTAAATGCAAGAAACACATACCTTACTGTCCTAAAAATTGATCATGCACCTTATAAGCTGCTTTTGATGATTGTTAGCAGGCTATCTGAAAACATAAACAAACATAACACATGTACAGTGTGAGATTTGTACAATGGTGGAACAATTATGGGTAGATCAACAAGGCAATGCATGCCGAAAAATCGGTTTTCATGCAAGCCAAATCAGTAGCGCCTCCAAGAAGGTTTTCACTACTGAATTATTCATTTTTTTTTTATTTTTTTTTCATTATTTTTTTCATTTTTTTTTTCATCTCTTTTTTTTTCATTTTTTTCATCAGAAGAGGCTGCCATTTTTGTTTTTCAACCAACTTCTGTTCTCTCTTTTTTTTCAAGTGCTTCAATGAGAGAGAACATCTCTCACTCTTATTTGGATAAGACCAATCCTTATTCTGGAAAAACATGTCAATTGTTGTATGAAAACACCATCTCTTTCTATTGAAACCTGCAACATTGATGCAACCTTCCTTTCTAGATGAGCAATAAGAATATTCTTACATCATAATTGCCTCCTTATCACTGTAAATGAAGTATTGGCTCCATTGTTCCTCTTCCTTGCTGAAATTGATGCTTGTCCTCATGTATCCCCATTTTGTGGGACATGCCTCTGCTGCAATTTTTTTCCTCTCGTTTTTTTTTTCAATTTTTCTTGTCTTGCTTGTACCCAAGAAGGTTCACAAACAAGACTATTCTTCTTTTTGCTTTTCTTGTATTTTTTTCTTTTTTTCAAACTTTTTATCATCACTCTAAATCTTATATTGAAGAGAAATTCTCTTCCATTATGTGTACATCCAATGGAATATCCTTCAAGAACTCCTTCTTAGTTAATGGTGCATGGTATACCCGAATGCAATGTCCATTCACCACTAAAATTCTCCATGAATTACCAATGGGAGAGAGGAGCACTGCTCCATATCTAAAAACTTCTTCAATGAAGTGTTGTCCATGCCTCATAGTCTGCAAAATATTGTCAATATATTCTTAAAATAATTAAATACCAATTCCCAAAAGATGTTAAGTGCTTACATCAAGATAAAATCTTGATATACCCTTGTAATTCCATGTAAAGGGATTGAAATATTTTTCAAAATAACAGACAATTTTACTTTTTGTTTATAAATCATCCGACTAATAATGTTCAAGAATTTTCTTGGCTGCACTTCAATTTGTTTCATTCCTAGGAGGACAAAATTTATCCCTTTGTAAAATGGAAGTAAATTTTCTATGTGCAGTTTTTCTAGTTTTTTCTCCTTTATCCAAGGCTAATTTATGTGTGTTTGGACCAAAGGTTTTTTGTGTATCTCCATTGATTTTTTTTCTCTTCAAGCTCAGGTAAGTTCTTGTTTGAGCACAGTTGGATGTTTTTGCAGTCAATAACATTTCTTACAGGTTTATTTTTTATACCAGATTCAGCTACATAGACAGGGGTTGCCTATCTTGTATTATTTAGATTGATCACAGGTTGGGCTAAAAAAGAAATATTTTTGGTTTGCACAATAATACAAGAAGTGTACAAGTTTAGCATATCAACTACTTGTCATGTAGAATCACCTCTAATGAGATCAACTATTGTCTGTGTAGGCTAAGAATTGCTAGGTTGTGGTTTAGTGCGGTAAAATCCTAACAATATTTAAGTAATAATTGAAAACTCTAGGATCATCATTAAGTTGTAAAATCCTATTTTGATTGTGCAAAAGGTTTTTGTGATTTTTTTTTTTTCAGCTTACATAGATAGGGGTTTCCTGTCCTGTATTATTCATATTGGCCACAGGTTGGGCTAAATGTGGTGGTTGATTTAATTGCCCTATTTGTTTTTGTTGGGATCTCTCTTTGAGAAGAATTTAGATTAGGCAACAAATTTTGTATCTCTGAGTTGTGGAAGTAAATGGCATTCATCAATGATATGTCCTTGTGAACAAATGCTACCGATAGCTAATATGGCTATTTTGTTCAAGGGATAGTCTTGTATATCTACCATGATATCTTTCAAACACCTAGTAAAAATTTGTTTATACTACCCTGATGATATGGATATAAAAAAGGCAGTACTAGCAGATGGCTCTTCTAAATTTTTTTTAAGAGATCTTATGTTTCTTGATAATGAGAATGATGAATTCTTTCTATTTTTATCAAGAATTTCAAACATAGGTAATTTAAACCCCAAGTGTGAAGATCACCTCCCTGTGGTTGCTTGTTTTCTAAATGGACTGAAATGCAACTATCAATAATTATTATTTATACTAGCTATTTCATTTAGATTTTACTCTAAACTTCATAAGTTAGCACAATAATAATTATTTGACTGCTTTTACCCTCTAACAACACCATGATCCCTAGAAATGGTGCCAAAATGATGAGTGTCATTGAGTCTCATCATTTAATTTCAATGATTTATCAATCCGGGGTGGTGTCCAAGGTTGTCTACGATAGAAGGCTAGGGTAGAGTACAATTCAAGCATTCAGATTTCAAGAATTTATTGGTGAAGCAAATTTTGGTTTAGCATTTTGGTGTCACACTAAACCTAGTTTGAAGAATAGAAACTGAAATAAATTATAGGAATTGAAAACTAAATCTAAATTGCAGAATTTAATAATTAACTACAATTGCATGAATTGAAATTGCTAAATTGAAATCTAATCTACTTCTGTAGAATTGAAATCTAGTTACTCTTGCATAATTGAAATGATGCTTGTAAATAAAATTTATTCTAAAAACACCTGTCAATGCCCTGCCACAAAAGGTCGGCAAGCTTCTGCTACAGGAATTGATAGCAAAATGAAATATGCTGAAAATGGAAAGTTGCTAAAATAGAAAGCAGGGAAAACATGGAAAGCAAAGGAAAAATTCTTAATATAATTTGTTAGCTGACATACACACAAATGTTGTACACAAACATAATAGGAAACATAAATCATATAATACAAAATAAAAACAAGAAAATGAAATCTAGCAAGCAATCTATTAATTCAGCTGCAGCAAAATTATAGATTAAAACCTGCCATAAAGTCTCTCCTTCTAGATCTAAAAGTGGGCCCATACTTCCTAATCTAGAAGGAGGTAAAAAACACTCCTTAACTAATTAACACTCAGAACAGAAAATGATAAAATAGTCGCACTATTATTGATGACAAAACATGCTGAAAACTATTAAAAAAAATTATTGTACAGTCCTAATTACTGCTATTGAAACATTTTCTCTATTCTAATTCCTAACTGGCTCAACCAAGGAGGGAGATGTGTTATTTATATAAATATTTACAACATATCCCATTTTCAAATCAGCCTATGTGCTGCTTTACAGTGATTTACCAATAATTTTGGATCTGAAATAAATGCAAATTTGGACAGTTTGTGTTGCAGTAGTAGTCATTGGCCCTTAGAAAGCATCTTCAGTGGTGGGAGTACATGGTATAAATCCAAAAATATCTCACATATCTTTATCCAATTCAGAATATGTCATTTCTATCTTGCAAACAACTTTCTATTATGCTGCAATTTTTCTGGGTTTATCCTAGAAGAGGATCAAAATTGATCTTTTCCATGAATGGTGGCTTTAGACGGCAAGGACGGAAAAGTCAGATGGGAGATATTTTATTTTAACCTTTTCAACCTTCTTTCCCTTTTTCCATTGTTATAAATCAGTCAACAAGTCAAAAATCACTTTCTGTTCTCTTTTCGAAGATAAGTGGCTCATTCTGAAGAGACTGCATTTCTCATTTCGAAGATGTTTGTTCATTTTGAAGATCTTCAGAATGAACAACTATGTGCTCTTCAAGTGATTTTAGCTACATTTATCAGGTGGATTAGCTCTCAGGATCAGATTGCAATAGCCTTGATTCCTCTCCATATGTGAATTCCATGCCTTGCCATTCATTGGTAGCTACTTGGAATTTACATGGTGAAAGCACGAGATTTCGGGCAAAGGAAACACTAAGTGCAATTGCATTCAAAATCAAGTACGCTTAAGTCCTAGAAATGTAAATTGTATGAAATGGAAAAGAAACACATTGGAAGAGACACAAGCAAAGATGTAGAGAAATCACAGCCCTCTTTATTCAAATATCTTATCCTCGGTTACATAGACGTCTCCTCCCTTTTTAGGGGCTAGGAGCGTTAAATTTGTCTTTGTTACAATGTTTGACTTAGTCTTCCTCCTTTCGCGTGCCCACGATTGCAATGGGCGGGCCAAGATGATGTCGCCGCTGATGTCGATGAGTTCTTCACCTCTGCTGCTTCTCCTACGAACAAAGAAACAACCAAGATGTCAGTAGCACCTGCTGCAAGTGAAAAGTGTTTGTTCTTCTAAAATCATCAAAAGATGCATGCAAACATTTATCTAAAATAGTAAACAAAATGATTCTAAACAGCCTAAAAACTTGCCAGAAGACAGAAAATGTTACCAACAGGCCATTGCCACTGAGACAGTCGGCCAATCTGCTTTCAACTGGAAATCGTCCCTGGGTGGGACGATTTCTGACCGTAAATCGTCCCTGGGTGGGACGATTTCTTCTGTGTTGGGGAAGCCGAACTGACACGCTCCAATGTCGACTCCCGAGGTCTCCAAAACACCTGCAGACAAGGGGGTTATGTAATTGGGGCCATTTTGGGATGACCCAGATGGTCGGATTCTCCCAATTTGGCCTCTATCTTCGGGAATTTGATATCGCCACCTGCAAGTCAATGAAACAACAAAGCGACACAAAACATACTAGAATCTGACCAAAAGTTACGAAATTGCAGCTATGAGTTAATCAAACCTAATAACACAAAATGCAACTTGAAAAAGTAATCTAAAATGCTCTAAAACTTAAAATAGGACTTGGGAAGTGCGGGGGTGCCCAAGTGGGCCTCCCACCGTTGGCACTTGATTTTGGAGCCAATCCACTAGGGATGGGCCCAAAACCTCTTAGGATTGGGGGTCGGCGAATTGGTTGGTTCAGGTGTCCATGTGTTGGATTTGGGTCAGGTTCGAGCTTCCAAAGGCCACCCAACAACCTCCCTTGCAAAAGAGATTGGTGGATGTGGGAAGGTGAACCAAAAGGGATGCAAGTGGGTCTTCAACTCGGCAGCACTTCGTTGCTTGAAAACTCCTTCAACCTGTCTATCTTGGGTGAGAAAAGTCCCACCTTTTATAGACCCAAGGGGTCTCTTTTGGGAGGGAAGCACAAATGCCATGTGTTGGTCATAGGCGCCATGTGGCAGTCTTGTCTTCCCATGAGGGAGGGGAGTCCTCCATTGACTTGGGCTTTCATAATCGCCCTTGTGACAGTCCTCAAACGGCCTATTTGCCCACTCACACACGCGTGCGAGGCAGGAGTCATCAACTGACTGTTCTGGGCTGCCACTTGGCCTCATTTGTCTTTTTGCCCGTTAAACTTGGAAATCGTCCCACCCAGGGACGATTTCAGAAATCGTCCCTGGGTGAGACGATTTCAAGTTAGCAATCGTCCCTGGGTGAGACGATTACTAGGCAAAGTGTCTAAGTGTGCCAAATTGCTTCTTGACCTCACAAAATTGCTATGAAAGTGGTTAAGACCACTGTTTGACCTCTAAGGGCTGCCCCTGGGGCTGTGTTTGTCAAAGCGATCAGTGTTTGCGATCACATAATCGGATTGGTGCTGTTTTGGTGTCTACAGATGCCCCTTTTTGGGAAGCGCTACGGGTGACGCAGTGCTTGAGCAAAAATAGATAACCAAAGCACTAATGATTAGGGTTTCTTGGTAACCTAACCAACTTTTGATGCCCCAAGTATGGAAAGGGCATGCATTCTTGAATCCTTGCTTCTGACGAGCTAAGGAATTTGATTTCAAGTATTAACCTGTTTTGGTGAGGTGTGACTTGAACTTAGACATTGATCAATCATGAACAGGCAAAGGGCGTTTTTATCCTCAGGGGGAACCTTGTGTTCATGATTCACGAAATGCCAAGTGTTTGATTGATTTGATTGTTGCTTGTTTACTGCCCCAAGCAGGAGCGTGATTGTCTTTGTCAATGATTCTTTGAATGCATGTCGTTTTCCTTAATTGGGTGTGTGATTGTTGGTTGGTGACTAAGTGTGACTACCCCCTCAAGCGACGAATCGATGAGGGAATGACCTTCGTGAGAGAAGCGACGAGTCGCTTGACCCGAGATGACTTGTGCAAGGGTGCCTTTAGAGGGTTTACCGTTAAGCGTGTGCAATTTTTCCAACATTTGGACCTATTTTTGGTGGGTGTTAACCCTTTTGGTGATGCCGTAATGAGGTGAAATCATCAAAAATCTAACTTCCCGTGGAGCGGTCCGGCTATTGTAGCCTTCTTGGGGAAGTAGGAGAGCGATAATTTGAACCTCGACATCGATTTTCTTTGCCTAGAGGTTAAGTGCATGAGCACTTATGTCTGGCAATGTTTCTCTGTGTTTTTGTTGAATTTTGTATTGTTTTTGTTGTTTTTGTGACACCATTTGGGGATTAAATTGTCTGCAATCCGTCTTCCCGTGGAGCGGTCCGGCTATGTTAGCCTTCTTGGGGGGTAGGATAGTGACATTTTGTAATGCCAATGCGTATTTTGTATGCCGGGATGTCAAGTGCAACAGCACTCTTATTAGGCAAATTTATTTTTTTGTTTTTAGTTCATTTTTGTTGATTTTTTGTTGTTTTGACTTTTTTGGCTGGAAATCGTCCCTGGGTGGGACGATTTCCAATTGCAAAAATCGTCCCTGGGTGGGACGAGCGCTGACCAGAGCGCTCATCCCACCCAAGGACGATTTCCAGTTGGTAGGCCTATTTAAGGCCCAAAACTTGGATTTGGGCTCATTTGTGTCATTTTTTTTTCTTGCGATTTGGTAGCTCTGGGAGGAGGAGGTAATTCTGCGAAGCGAAGCGCTGCCGGAATTCTCTTTGTCATCATGAGTGCACAAACTGGTTCGAGCGGCGGAGCGGAGGCGAAATCCGTAAGTGCTCCCTAGAGTTTATTCTTGCAATTGATGATTTGATTTGAATTGATTTTGTTTATTTCTTTGTTTGAAATAAAATTTAGATCCTGACACTTAGTTATTAAAACTAAGATTTATTGTATATTAAACGTGATATAAAACCTATGTAAAAACGTTTATTGTTTGAAGTAAACCTTACGATAAACTGCACGTAAACCCTAAGTTTTTATGTTTTTTTTTTTTTTTTTTTGAATTGTTATGTTGTTTTTGTATTCAATCAGTTAAGGTTAGAAACCCTAGATCTGAAAGTTTTATTTTTGAATTTTTGTGTTGTTTTTTGTAATTACTCAGTTTAGGTTAGGAACCCTAAATCTAAAAATTAGTTTTGAATTTTTGTGTGTGTTATTGTTTTGCAGGTTAGGAGCCGGTACCGTGTACCTGCCGCATTTGCTGAGGCGCGATCGGCGTTGACTGATGTTGACTGGCAGTGGCTTGATGCCCTTGGGCTCAAGCCGGTGGCTCGACTGGAGCCTGTGGTCCCGGATCAGGCCTATCTGATCGCCTCGATCAAAGTTTGGGATCCGTGGACCAACACTTTCCATCTTCCGACAGGGGAGATGACTGTGACACTGGAGGACGTTTATCGGTTGCTTCGGATTCCGATAGATGGACTGCCCATTAGGACATCACCGCGTGATCAGCGGACTACTGTACTGACGAGATGTTTTGGGCATGCGGAGCGGCTGGGTGTAACGAACCCAGTGGAGACAGCCGAGGTGGACTGTCAGGCTAGCGAGATTTTTGTTAGCTGGTGGCAGGAGAGGGGGGTGTTAGGAGTGAGGCACGCATTCTTGATGGGCCTCATTTCTAACATGCTTCTACCTGATTCGTCAAGCGGGAGGTTCCCGTGGAACCTGTTGGAGTTGGTATGGCAGTTGGTAGAGTGCCCGATAGAGGCACCACTGATTTATGGATGGGGACAGACATTGTTGGCACAGCTCTACGGGGAGCTGTACGGCGTCCGCTGTCGGCAGCGGAAGGGGGTGAGTTGCAGTTATCTTCTTCAGTGCTGGGGTTGGCAGCACATAGCAGTGGAGAGGCCGACCGGGTTACCGTGGACGACGCGGGCGGTGATGGATGACGATGAGATTGGCTATGCAGCTTTGTGGCGGCGGTCTACGGAGCAGGGGCAGAGTCGGCGATGGGCAGGTGCCGTTGAGCACTACACTGATGCCTTTTCTCGGCTCACTCCAGGGGAGGTGTTTTGGCGTCCCTATCGGGACTGTCCAAGCTGGCCTGAGGCTGGAGAGTGGCTCCGACGGGTACGGAGGGAGCGGTGGTTGACTGGGCGGCACGGGACGGAGCATGAGTTCTTTCCGTACCGCCGGGTTACACGATAGTTTGGGGTGCGCCAGGGGTTGCCTGGTGAGCCCGTGGTCTATCGGCGTCGGGGAGACGAGAGGGATCTGGAGCCACCGGTCACCGTGCCATTGGGCGAGGAGTCGGATGCGGTGATTGAGGTCCCGGATGTGGATGACATCGGGACTACCACTGAGTATGATTCGTGGTGGGTACTACGGCGTTGGAGAGGAGAGGGGCCACTGGGAGGCGCGGAGGCGGCAGTGGAGGATGCTGAGGCAGCAGGGGGTGATTGGGGAGGTCCGTTGGATGATGCGGACATGGTGGATGTGGGAGATGAGGATGTGGACTTGGGTGTTCCGGAGCAGCCGGACATGCAGGATGTGGAGGAGCAGTTGGAGCCTGAGCAGGCTACTGTCCCCGCGAGTCCTATGCGTCCGGCAGATACAGAGGAGGTGGGGTCGGATGTAGGTGTTGAGATTGCTCGACTGACAGAGCTGCTGCGGATGCGGGATCTGGAGTTGGGGGATGCGAGGCGAGAGCTTGGGGATGCGTGATAGGAGAGGGATCTTCTACGGGCTCAGTTGGCAGAGCGGGATAGAGTTTTGGCGCAGCGCGATGATGCATTGTCTATCTATCATCGGCGAGAGGCATAATGGTGTCTGTACCGGATAGACTTGGAGAGGGAGGTCATCCACCTTGGCGGGCGGCTACCTGAGCCTTCGATCAGTAGATCTTCTCGACGGACGAGGGATAGTTTGACTGAGCAGTCAGCATCATCTCGTCGCAGGCGGTTAGATGAGGGGGGTGGTAGCAAGCATGATGCGGGGGCTAGTAGTAGCCGCCCTGCAGGGTCCCGTAGGACCCACACCACGGGGGGTAGTTCCCGTCGCACCGATCCTGCGTGATCATGGTGGCCGACGCCTTAGGTTGGGTTTTTGGATATGATTGCGGGGTCTGAGGACCGGTTTTGTAGCCTACGGGCATCTTTTTGACGATATATATATATATATACCGGTTTTATTTTTGGTTTTGTACATGTGATGATGTGATTTTTTTTTGTTATGCATGTTTATTTATTTTGATGAATGCAGATGTTATGATAAATGTATATGTTTTTGATGTCTATGTGATATGCGAGGTGAAATGGATGAATGACATTTGTGATGATTGCACTGTAGGCTGTTTAAGAAGCTCTTTATTTACATGGTTTTTTTTTTTTTGTATTTTCTGATGGTATCATAAAGATGATAAGTAGCGCAGATGGTTTTGGAATGAATGTAAGATTTTCTGAGATTCAGTCAGTTTTAACTCACCATCCATGACTGTACTTTATCTTACAAGACTTTTGAACAAGGTATGAATCGGACCTGTTTTTGACCAAGTTATTTAACATCCCTGTGTGTGCAATTGAGTTCATTTAGTGGTATTTGTTAGGATACCGCCAGTGCCAGATGGGCTTTCAACCGAACCTGTACTCGAGGATCACCTAATTAGCTCCACGAATTCCTTTGTTGTATGTACTAAGATTAATCTACGGTGTAATCCAGGATGCCATAAGCTAGCTCATCCACATGCAAACATTGATCTGTACGCAAGTTAATGTGACAGATATATCGTCATGCGGGAGGTTTACTTTTTTTACCGATAGGCTATCAACCAAATTGGTACTGAAGCTTGCCTTATGACCTATAGAATGTTGAGAGTTCCAGGGATTCAAGGTCAACTCCCTTCTTTTCTTCAATTGTATTGGGATACTTGCTCATTGTAGTGATGAGATCACTGTTTATTTTGATTTGTTTTTCTTTCGAGCAAGGGATTGGGGATATGGAGTGACGAAAATCACTGTTGTTTGTGCCTTTTGATGTTTGCACTGTAGTTTGTCAAATTTAGAGTTTTGACATTTTGCAAATTTTTTGTGTTTTGCAACTGTTGAGAACTTTAGGGATTCTTAGGGAATTGGGTAGGGAGGATGCTTGTCCTTTTGCCAACTCTCAGCATTCTAGGGGTCATTCGCACAGGGGGATGAGCAAGATAACCGTTTCGCTTGTGGTGACCTAGATTATTTTGGAGGTTTCGTCTTTCGTTCACACAATTTGGGAATTTTAGTGTTTTGATTTGTGTTGGGATGTTACGTAACAAGGTGTATTTCAAGTATGACTCTACCTTCGTAAAATCTGTTCGACTTGATACACTACATGGCTAAAGAGGAAAATGATGACTGAATCACTGAAATTCTTGGTACATTCCCAGACCACTGACTGTAGTGTGGTAAAAGTTATGCTTGGTGTTTTTGTTGTTTTTGTAACATGAGACAATGCGGAACAAGGTGGACTATCAGAGCTATTGCATCTTATGGTGCCTTTGACCTGTATGACTACAAATATGCAATGTATGGATGCAATGCTTAATGCAACTATATATTTTTGTATTTTTGATGGATTGTTTTTTGGTGAAGGTGAAGATGAGGTGCGAGAATATGAATTTTTTTGATGAATTTGAGTATGCCTAGAATTGAGATGCAAATGTTTGTTGTTTTTGATGATTTTTGTTGTTTTGTTTTTTGAATTTCTTGATTTTTTTTGACCAAGCGATTGCGATAATCGTTGGAGCTTTTTGGGTTGACCAAGAGATTGCGATAATCCTTGGAGCTTTTTGTATTGACCAAGAGATTGCGATAATCCTTGGAGCTTTTTGGGTTGACCAAGAGATTGCGATAATCCTTGGAGCTTTTTGGGTTGACCAAGAGATTGCGATAATCCTTGGAGCTTTTTGGATTGACCAAGAGATTGCGATAATCCTTGGAGCTTTTTGGGTTGACCAAGAGATTGCGATAATCCTTGGAGCTTTTTGGATTGACCAAGAGATTGCGATAATCCTTGGAGCTTTTTGGGTTGACCAAGAGATTGCGATAATCCTTGGAGCTTTTTGGGTGACCAAGAGATTGCGATAATCCTTGGAGCTTTTTGGATTGACCAAGAGATTGCGATAATCCTTGGAGCTTTTTGGGTGACCAAGAGATTGCGATAATCCTTGGAGCTTTTTGGATTTGACCAAGAGATTGCGATAATCCTTGGAGCTTTTTGGATTGACCAAGAGATTGCGATAATCCTTGGAGTTTTTTTTTTTTTTTTGGTATATGGCTTTCTTAGATATGAAATGGTCGCAAATGACTGATATTCAAGGGTTCTGTTTCCTTGATACCGTCAAGAGAAGCTAGCCTGTACGTTCCCGGTCCTATTTTGCTATCAATGACATAAGGACCTAACCAATTTGCCACGAATTTGTCCCTCATATGGGACGGCAAATTAGAGTTTTGTTGGTTTTCCTTCAGAACCAAATCACCAACCCGAAAGTCTCTTAGGTGAACTTTCATGTTGTAAGCTCTCTTAAGCCGCTCTTGATAGATACGTAAGTGCTCGAGAGCATTAACGCGTCGTTCGTCAAGCAACGTAAGTTGGTCTAATCGGGCCTGCCGTGCAGTGTTATCATCGATGAACTCCTGCATTGATATGCGCAGGGAAGGAATTTCCAACTCGAGAGGCATTACTGCCTCTGAGCCATACACTAGTGAAAACGGAGTTGCCCCAGTGGGCGTCCGAATGCTAGTGCGATAAGCCCAAAGGGCAAGTGGGATTTGTATGTGCCAATCCTTATGACTGTCTACGACGGTCTTTTTAAGGATGGCGACTAGCGTTTTGTTTGACGCCTCTGCTTGCCCATTTGCTTGCGGATAATAGGGTGTTGAAAAGTTGTGCTGAATTTTGTACTTTGTGGTTAAAGCACGCACGTCTTTGTTCTTGAATGATGGCCCATTATCCGAGATTATTTTGGATGGAATACCAAAATGACATATGATGTAATGCAAAATGAACTCCGCAATGCGGGGTCCTTTCGTAGAGGTTAACGGAATTGCTTCCACCCATTTGGTAAAATATTCTGTGGCCGTTATGATAAACGTGTGACGGCCTGACGATGCAGGGGAGATCTTTCCAATTAGATCGAGGCCCCACTACGAAAATGGCCAAGCAGACTGGACTGTCTGTAGGGCCTGGGAAGGTGCGTGCATCAAATTGGCATGATGTTGACACTTTACGCACTTCTTGACATACTCGCAACAATCTCGCTCTAAAGATGGCCAATAATAGCCCATGCGAAGAATGCGCTTTGCGATGGCCATACCGCTAAAGTGGCCACCACATGTACCGTCATGCGCTTGGGCGACTGCCCAAGTGGACTCTTGCTGGTCCAAACAACGAAGAAGAATTCCGTCATAGCTTCGACGATACAAAATGTCTCCTATCAAGACATATTTTGCCGCTTTTTGTTTGAATGTTCGTTTTGCGGCGTGCGTCAATCCAAAGGGAAGATTACCTAACTTGAGGTAGTCTCTTATGGGTAAATACCAGTCCTGTTTATTAGAAACCTCGACAGTATGAACAGCCAATCCCTTTTGAAGTTCTTCCCTAACAAATGCTGATTGGGATAGAACTTGTAAGAATAGCGTTGTGTTGCTATTAATGGGAGTGGGGGAAAACAAAGACCCCCAGTTGGCACGTTTCAAATAGTCTCGGATTCGAAAGAACTTATCCGAAGATGGTTCGATCTGGATCATGTGGACTCCTGGCATCAAGTCTGAGCTTGCGCGCTCCATCGCGGGTTGCGATAAGGTTTTGACCTGAATGGTTGTTATATCACCGGAAAGGTCTTGCGGGATTA
Organism: Wollemia nobilis; assembly: GCA_028583015.1. Taxonomy (NCBI): domain Eukaryota; kingdom Viridiplantae; phylum Streptophyta; class Pinopsida; order Araucariales; family Araucariaceae; genus Wollemia; species Wollemia nobilis. The sequence continues at coordinate 25,719 of JAQPPZ010000737.1, read as the reverse complement.
GTGACCCCAAGGAGGCCATTGTGTCCGCAAAACGATTCGATGATCGAGGGAGTGCCTCGATGTCATACCACTCAAGTTTTGCCAAGAATTTATCCACGAGGGCTTTATAGGCCTTTAGAACTGGGCATTTGCATTGATATACCCCCTTGACTTGATTGACGATTAACAACGAATCACCAAAGATGTTCAGTATTTTGATGTTCATGGCGATTGTTGTTTGAAGACCTAGGAGCAAGGCTTCATATTCTGCATTGTTGTTGGTGCACTGGAAATTTAATTTAAATGACAGGGGCATTGGAGCGCCCTGCGGTGTGAAGAATACAATTCTTGTGCCACCACCTTGCTCGCATTTAGAACCATCAAAAAATAAGGTTATGTCGGCCTGAGACTCAGGCTCTTCAGAATCTGGCGATTCTGAGACATGGAAGACCCCATCATCGGGTAGTTCTATGACTAGAGGCTGATCGTCTTCAAGAGGAGCCTCTGCTAGTTGATCGGCTATGACTTGTCCTTTTATAGATTTTTGCCCAATAAACTCAATGTCAAATTCCGTCAACAACATGATCCATTTCGCCATGCGACTACTATGATAAGTACGACTCATCATGTATCGCAATGGATTCTCCTTAGACACAACATACGTAGTGTTGCTCAGCATGTAGTGGCGTAGCCTCTTGGTAGCAAACACCACTGCCAAGCAGAGTTTCTCAACGTATGCATAGTTAAGTTCGTAACTGACCAGGGTGCGGCTAAGATAGTAAGTAGCCTGTTCTTTGTGAAGTTCATTCTTCTGGGCTAGCATTGCGCCCAATGCCACCTCGATAGCTGAGATGTATAAGTAGAATGGCACACCTGGTCTAGGTGGTGCAAATACTGGCGACGAAGCCAAGTATTGTTTGATTTCGTCAAATGTTGATTGGCACTCGTCATCCCAATGAAATGTGACCCCCTTGTGCAATAATTTTTTCATTGGTCGGCATTTGTCAGATAATTGCGCTATGAAGCGTTTAATCGACGCGACCTTTCCTTGCAGACTTCTGAGCTGCTTGATAGTGGTTGGGGGAGCCATTTCAAGGATTGCCTTGACTTTGTTTGGGTCCACTTCGATGCCTCTCTTTGAGACTATAAAACCCAAGAGTTTTCCAGATGTGACGCCGAACACGCACTTCTTGGGATTCAGTCTGACCTTATGCTCTATGAGGCGATCGAGAATCTTGCTTAAGTCACCGAGATGATCTGAGCGCAAGAGAGACTTGGCTAACAAATCATCCATGTAATCTTCCAAAGTTTTGTGCATGTAATCATGGAAGATATACGTCATAGCACGTTGGTATGTAGCGCCAGCGTTTTTAAGGCCAAAAGGCATGACCTTATAGCAAAATGTCCCCCAAGGCGTTGTGAATGCCGTTTTGAGTTGGTCTTCAGGATTGATACGAATTTGATTGTATCCTGAGAAACCGTCCATTAGGGAGAGCATTTCGTGACCTGTTGTAGCGTCTACCAATGCGTCGATGCTTGGCAAGGGGAAATCATCCTTAGGACTCGCTTTGTTTAGGTCTCAAAATTCGGTGCATATGCGAATCCTCCCGTCGGGCTTCTTGACGGGAACCATGTTGGACAACCATGGCGGATAATCCACGCAGATGACAAATTGTGCATCCAACAGCTTTTGCAATTCATCTTTGACCATCAAGGCCACTTGTTGGGTGCATCTTTCTTAGTTTTTGCTTTAGAGGCTTGATTTTCGGATCAAGCGTTAAATTGTGCATGACTAGTCATGGGTCTAGTCCCGGCATATCTTTGTACGACCATGCAAAAACTTCCTTCTTCTCTTTGAGAAGGGCAATATATTCGGCTTGCTCTTCGGGGGAAAGGCTTACCCCCAGCTTGAGAATCCGTGGATTCATTGGATCTGTGCCGATGTCTACGTCGGTCGTCTCCTCGACTGACATGTGGGATCCATCCTCCAACTGATGTGGAGTTGGGATTAAATGGATATCATCAGCCGAGTTAAGATCTGCGTTTGGAACCTCGGGTCCCTCTTCAGCTTGAAAAATATCCCGAGTTGTCCTTGGGGTAAAATGAAGCATTTCATCGAAAGGCCAGTACTCTGATGGTGACAATGGTGAATTGACGCGATCCCAATCGATGGCATCCATGTCTAGATGCAATGACCGTGATGGATCGGTCGGATTGCGGATGGGTGCGGTCAAATCAATGGAGATCATGTGGATGGCATGAATTTGGTCTCCAGAACTGTGGGTGTGATGACTTGATTCTTTTAGATGTTCCCTATACTCTGGATCTGGCTCTATGGGAACAGGCACGAATGGATCCTCTCTAGGTGCAAATTCATCTCTATGTGTGAAAAGGAAGGCGGGGTCTTCCCTTGGCACTGCTGTCATGATGGGATCTCGAGGTGGACGATGCTCATCTTGAATTTGGAGCCATAGGTCTAACACTTGGTCCCACCTCGCTGGGTCTACGTGCCATTCATGTCCTAACCGTATACCCATTTGTCCCATTAGATCTTCATGAGTTAGAGCGCGGTGATGTCGTCGCGCATGTCTGAGATAGTCCATTTTAGTTTCATCTTCTGAATCGCTTTCATAGATCCAAAATTGTTCATCCTCTTCAGGATCTGTTGCTTGCGATGTTGAGGACTCTTCCTGTTCCAGTGAATTAATCTGGTCCCATTGCGGTTGTTCCACTCTTAGTGGAGGGACCTGATTCTTTTGAGACTGTGTTATTTCATCTGGAACCTCTAAGGGGAACAGTTTCAAAAAAATGTCTGGAAGCCGTTGATGTTCTCTTTGAGGATTTATCTCTGAACTTTCACCTCTCTCTAGCAAAGGAGAGGGATTATTGCTATTTCCAGGGGTGTTTGTAGACCATGGGAGATAGTCCCCCAATGTGTATTCTATGTTTGGATTGGCATACGGGTCTTGTGCCAATCCCCCCTTGTTGCCTATTTCTAGGCCTTGCATATTTTCAACCAAGATGTCTAATGGCAGGGGATGGTTGAACCCTACCCCTGACTTGTCATATGGCATCTGATATCTTGGTTGGCAAAGGATCCGCATCCCTTGCTCATATCTTCCTAGCCCATACCCATGCCAATTGCATTGTTCGAGATATTTTAGGGCAAATTCTGGGTTCGACAGATAATTGATGTTTTCAACAAAAGGCTCTTCATCTGTTTCCTTTTGTTGGCATGGTTCAAGACCATGATCAAGGCCCCCATACACAAAATTTGTCTGGTTGGGAGGGTAGCCTAGTGGAACAATTGTCCCTATGGGAAGGCGAGGTCTTCCCATGTCCTGCACTGACTCCAATGTGGGGGTTGCCACAACATTTTGCACTAAGTATTCCCCCAGGCCTGTACTGGCCATTTCAACGATGATTGTTGATGATTGGGTGGGAGGAAACGGTAGTCCTTCCTGAGTCCATTCCATGTTTGGTTGTTCAGGAGTCTTGGTTTGTGTTGTGTTGGGTGCTTCCTCTGTTGATATTGTTGAAATTGTGGGCAACCCCTCTTCTAGAGGCTTAACCTCTTCCATGATTTGCTTTCCCTTGTCCTTCTGTTGGGCCATGATAGGTGGCATTGATGATGAAGGAGTAGGTGATGAAGTCTCACCTGGCTGGGATTTTGCCTTGTTGGCCACCAGTGGTGCCTACGGTATTGGACCCTGTTTAGATGGATTTAATTGAAAATCCAAATGCGTTGATGGGAGGGTCGATTGAGGTATGAATTGTACCACATTGCAATACTTGAAGGGCTCTAAGTCCATTGGGACTACATGTATTTGCCCTTCATAGGCATACTTCAAGCACTGGTGTGCGATCGAGGGGACACACTTCATGTCCCTGATCCAAGGCCGCCCTAGCAGTATATTATAAGCCATTTCTCCTTCCAGCACATGGCACAGTGTAGGTATTGACTTTTGTCCTACCTGGACTGGCAGAACGACTGTGCCGATTGTCGAGCATATTGCATCGTTAAAAGCTCGCAGTGTGTACGTGGAGGCGGTGATGTGAGAGGCTGGCAGTTTCAAATGCTTCAAGGCTGCAGTGGTTATGATGTTACTGGACGAGCCAGTATCTATCAACACTCTCTTGTACGGGATCCCGTTGACTCGCGCGATAACGTGCAGGGGTGGATCCGGCATGTCATTTGATATCGTTTTGACCTCATCTTCTTTGAATGTGATGACAGGCTCCGTACATTGTTTCACATGTCCCACGAAGGCGTTGAAAGAATTTGCTTCGTGGGGTTGTACTTCAATGGATTTTAAAATGTCCATAAGAGCTTCTCTATGGGGAGCTGATTGTTGAATAAGCTCGTAGATGGACAGCCTAGCCGACGTGGTCCGCAAACTCTGCGTGAGTTTGGTTCGTATCGTGACCTCAGGTCTAGGCGGAGGTAACTGCGTTGGGCGTTGTTGAGGCTGCGATGTCGACGGAACTTCCCTCGCAGCTACCTCGGGGGCAACTGCTGGGTATCTTCTGTTCCTTGTTACTATGCTAATCATTCCCACAAATCCCTATGTGGGAAGATCTTGTCGCACCTCGTTAATCTAGAGTGGTTTTGTTTGTGCCTCGTGGGCAGGCAAGGGGTCCTTGAATACCCCCATTTGTTGGTTGTTTGGTGCGATGGGGTTGTCCACGACCAATGTTCTGTTGTCGATCAAATCCTGGACTAGTTCTTTGAATTTCAAGCACCCATTTAGGTCATGTCCTCTGCGCCTATGGAATCTGCAATACAATTCCTCCCTATACCCCCTAGGCTTGGGAATGTTAGGGTCAAAAATTTGGATTTCTAGCAGAGTAACTAAATTTTCCGCTGACAAGCGGTCAAATAAGGAGTCCCTAGACTCCGCATACGGGGTGAATTTTCGCCTAGGGTGACGCTGCTGATACTGCTCCTGTCTTCTATTATCTCTTTCGTAAGCAGGAGGCACTGCCTGGTAGTTAGCCTTTTGAGGCTACGTTTCTTGCACAGGCGCGGGAACATTTATCGCAACTTGGTTGACTGCAGCGTGTTGTGGTTGCGTTGTCCCGGTTTTAGTGGTTTTATTCCACTCTTTCTTCTTAGGCTTGGCAATTGCGCCTTCGCCTATCTTAATCTCTTCTATGACTCTGGCTTGCGCCAAAGCTTCTTCTAAGCTGTCGTATTGTCGCAGCAACAATAGACCGAAGATTGATTTTAAGCAACTTTTTGCGAACATCTACGTGAGATCAGACATAGGAGGACGGTAGGGTAACCTAGAAAGCAAAGCTCTCCATCGATTCCCGTACGCTGCCATTGTTTCCTCTTCAAATTGCTTGAGGCTCGCTAAATCACTTAGTGATGCCTTCTTCCTTGTGTTGAAGGCAAAGCGTTCAAGAAACGCATCTACTAGCTGATCTAAGCTGCTTATGCTGTGTTTGGGCAGTTGTGTGAACCAATCCGAGGTAGGGCCTGCGAATGTGGTTATGAATGTTCTAAGCAACAATGCGTCATTATCTTGGATGCCGAAGCATTGGCTTAGAAATCTTGTAACGTGTTCTTGTGCATCCTCTTCACCTTTAAAAACTACCAATTGAGGCAACTTGAAGTGTTCAGGGTAAAGAGGTGTAGGCACTGAGGGATGCACCGGATTACTACGGAGTAGACGTAATGTGGGTTTTTGATGCCCAGCAACTTTTGTCTCCACAGACTCCAAATGCTCCAATAGCGCTTGGTATGCATCGAAAGATTTTATTTCTTCCTCTCTTGTTCGCTCTTGTTGCAAGTTACGGTAAACTGGAGGCCTATGGAGGGGTGGCCGAATGGCATCCCTCCTACCTTGATGGGGAGTTTCAACATATTCCTCTTCTGGTTCATACTCCTCATAAAATTCTTGAGGAGTCTCTGGGCGAAACCTATGACCCTGATCAAGCTCTTGTTGAAGGTACCCATCATTGTTTTGGGGAGTTGCCTCCCTCTCGAATCTATGAGGTCTTGGAGGCAGAGCTTGACGAGGTCGTGGAGACCTGTCCTGCGTTAAAGGATTATGCCTCTCATTTTGTTCAGCTCTTTGGATGCGAGGGGTTGGCCCCCTCTCAGGTATTTCATATTGTAACTCATCCGCTTCATGTTGCATGCGCTCTCTATCCAAGCGGTGTCGATACTCTATCTCTTGATGACTTTGTTTAAGCCGCATGATTTGGGCTTGACGGGTGGTATATCTGGCGACAACTGGGTCAATTTGGTCTACCCTATTTTGTTCAGAAGGTTCAAATGTTCCTCCTATGGGTTTACCTCGGTTTTGATGCTCTAAAATCTCAAGGGGTCGCTTCCCTCCGTCGAGGTAGGCGGTATGTGCTCGAGGTTCTGGCCTCAAGGGGTGATCATGATATCCGGCTGGTGCGGAAGCATAAGGTTCCCGCGTTGTTTTGTTGCCCTCGAGGAATGCGATGGTCTTTCCTCATACTCCCTCTCATGGGTGTAAAGGGGGTGGGCGGAGTTAGGTCACCCTATGCAAGGAGCCCTACGCTCCGGATTTGGTCTCTCTATTCTGATGATAGGTAAAGAAGGGACGCCATATCCACGTTGCCCCTCCAAATGGATGGTGTGCCTGTCTAGCGCTTCATCGTGCGGTGGCCACTCATGCCTAACTTCAAGAGGTGATTCTCTATTTATGTCAAGGTCTACATGTAAGGCATCTTCCCGAAAGGGGCTGCTTTGAATAGGCATACCCCACCGAGGATTCTGAATTGGATTCTTTTGTAGGTTAGACCTATAAGGCGGTATGACCAAATCCTCAGGACCGAAGTGAAGGCGACTTGCGCTCGCTTTTTGTGTACCTTCCGGAGCTTCTGCCCTTGATTGGGATTGACTATGGGTGTACACCATTGCGGTGCTTCTATGCTATCTAAATAAGTTTTTATCTCGTTTTTATGATTTTCTTTTTTTTTTGTCTACACTGAGCAGAATTAAGCACACACATTCACAAAACCGTGATTATCTCTTTTAAGGATTATTGGTGTGCCCTAAACTGGTTTAGTGCATTTTGGTGTTTTGTTTTGTTTTTGTAGGTTTTGTAGATCGTTTAAATGCATCATGTAGGCTCTTATAACTCCCAAAAGGTAGCCCCTTCAATATACCAACCAGGCCGATATACCAACCTCTCTATATACCCGCCCTTACGAGAGGGAGACTATAGGTACGTGAGAGCAAAAGGTACGTGGTACTTAGGCGGTACGAAAGGGGGATTGTCCTGTTAATGGCACCTACCATAGAAAACTTATCCTCGCATGCATGGGAATCACCCCAGACTACGCTCGGTCTGTCTTCGTCAGGATTTACGCCTAACAATAGTTGACAATCGAGAAATGGATGCAAATCAAGCCAAGGTGGTGATTAAATCCACCAATGGTCTTGATCAAGGGTTGGGGTCTTACGACCAACTCCTTGGTTTAAAATTGTTTCGTGGAGTGTGTGAGGTTCATTTTATCCAACGAAAATGAAACATGCATGAATGACTTTTCCTAAGCAATGCAAGCTAAAATGAAAACAGTCAAAGAAACAGAAACGGAAATAGAAAATTTAACAGAGATGATGAAAATCCCTACCTCTTCTCTCGCTCGCTCCAGCTTGCCTCCGAATTTCTGCTCTAAAAATTCGTAGACGAGAAAATCGTCCCTTGGTGAGACGATTTACAGAACAAAAATCGTCCCTGGCAGAGACGATTTTAAAATCGTCTCAGGGTGAGACGATTTCCAAAACAGAAATCGTCCCTTGCAGAGACGATTAACAGTCTACAAGAAAAATGTACCTGTAAAACACAAAACACAAAAACCCACTTAGTTTTTCTCTGATATTAAAAATAGGGAACAGGTCCCACCGTGATCGCCACTGAAAGCACGAGATTCTGGGCAAAGGAAACACTAAGTTATGCATTCAAAATAAGTACGCTAAGTACACTAGAAATGTAAATTGCACGAAATGAGAAAAGAGATACAATTGGAAAGGAAAGAAAAGATGTAAAGAAATCACAGCCCTCTTTATTCAAATATCTTATCCTCGGTTACATAGATGTCTCCTCCCTTTTTAGGGGCTAGGAGCGTTAAATTTGTCTTTGTTACAATGTTTGACTTAGTCTTCCTCCTTCCGCGTGCCCACGATTGCAATGGGCGGGCCAAGATGATGCCGTCACTGATGTCGATGAGTTCTTCACCTCTGCTGCTTCTCCTATGAACAAAGAAACAACCAAGATGTCAGTAGCACCTGCTGCAAGTGAAAAGTGTTTGTTCTTCTAAAATCATCAAAAGATGCATGCAAACATCTATCTAAAACAGTAAACAAAATGATTCTAAATAGCCTAAAAACTTGCCAGAAGACAGAAAATGTTACCAACAGGACATTGCCACTGAGACAGTCGGCCAATCTGCTTTCAACTGGAAATCGTCCCTGGGTGGGACGATTTTGACTGTAAATCGTCCCTGGGTGGGACGATTTCTTCTATGTTGGGGAAGCCGAACTGACACGCTCCAATGTCGACTCCCGAGGTCTCCAAAACACCTACAGACAAGGGGGTTATGTAATTGGGGCCATTTTGGGATGACCCAGATGGTCGGATTCTCCCAATTTGGCCTCTATCTTCGGGAATTTGATATCGCCACCTGCAAGTCAATGAAACAACAAAGCGACACAAAACATACTAGAATCTGACCAAAAGTTACAAAATTGCAGCTATGGGTTAATCAAACCTAATAACACAAAATGCAACCTGAAAAAGTAATCTAAAATGCTCTAAAACTTAAAATAGGACTTGGGAAGTGCGGGGGTGCCCAAGTGGGCCTCCCACCGTTGGCACTTGATTTTGGAGCCAATCCACTAGGGATGGGCCCAAAACCTCTTAGGATTGGGGGGTCGGTGAATTGGTTGGTTCAGGTGTCCATGTGTTGGATTTGGGTCAGGTTCGAGCTTCCAAAGGCCACCCAACAACCTCCCTTGCAAAAGAGATTGGTGGATGTGGGAAGGTGAACCAAAAGGGATGCAAGTGGGTCTTCAACTCGGCAAGCACTTCGTTGCTTGAAAACTCCTTCAACTCTGTATATCTTGGGTGAGAAAAGTCCCACCTTTTATAGACCCAAGGGGTCTCTTTTGGGAGGGAAGCACAAATGCCATGTGTTGGTCATAGGCGCCATGTGGCAGTCTTGTCTTCCCATGAGGGAGGGGAGTCCTCCATTGACTTGGGCTTTCATAACTGCCCTTGTGACAGTCCTCAAATGGCCTATTTGCCCACTCACACACGCGTGCGAGGTAGGAGTCATCAACTGACTGTTCTGGGCTGCCACTTGGCCTCATTTGTCTTTTTGCCCGTTAAACTTGGAAATCGTCCCACCCAGGGATGATTTCAGAAATCGTCCCTGGGTGAGACGATTTCAAGTTAGCAATCGTCCCTGGGTGAGACGATTACTAGGCAAAGTGTCTAAGTGTGCCAAATTGCTTCTTGACCTCACAAAATTGCTATGAAAGTGGTTAAGACCACTGTTTGACCTCTGAGGGCTGCCCTGGGGGTTGTGTTTGTCAAAGCGATCAGTGTTTGCAATCACATAATCGGATTGGTGCTGTTTTGGTGTCTACACATGGTAAATTACTGCATTTTCTAGATCTGCTGCATAGTTGTAAAATATTGGCATTTCTTGCAAATTCAAAGAAATTAGAACATGGAAAAATTATTCAAATATCAACATGAAGGAGTACATCAAGTTGCTACTGAATTTATACACTTCATTCACCAAGTAACCATCTTGAAATAGTGCAATAGTGCTGCACAATTGTCCCTACTCTGTTATACCCTGTTGCTGCCTATTTAGACCATGTGGGAATGCTTCTAAATAGGTCAAATGTCTTTTGTAGTCCTTATGAACTCATTTCATCCATATCCTCATGCTTTGCTTGACAACTTCAAGGTGTTCCTATAATGTAACAGCTTGCTGATTTTTATATGGTTGTTTTTTTAGATTTTTAGATTTATGACAGTCCTAAACTTTTGGCTTCAATATGGATTTGAAAAAAGTTGAAGGGCAGGAAAACATTCAAAAACCATTGATAAGTTAATGGATATCAGCATACCATATTTGGTTAATTGAAATACATGTTCTTACTTGCTACTTAATCAAGCAAAATCAGTCACAAAATGCTAAAAATAGTCAAAAACAGAGATATAGTATTCCTAACATAAAATCATGTAAACACTTAACAAATAGTATATTTTAGTCAACTATTTGGCAATTAAATTATCATATGGTAGTCAAACATTGTGCAATAATGAGGCACTTTTGGGCCTCATCAGGAAGGCTTCACACTTACGACTTGAACTATCCTCCCTTTGAAATACCTGCAAAGATTAGATAGAAAGAAAGCAAAATAGATTTATTCTAAAAAAAAATGAAACTATTTCAACTCGATGATTTTTGCATAGATAGCACACCGGATCTTTGAGCAAGATGAAATGAAAGCAGTGTGAAATAAGGAGGTGAATGTTGTTTAAAGGATTAAAAAAAAATTTAGTCATCACCAAAAGGAAATTTTGAGATCAGAGGGATTGACGATTGTGATGCCAAATCAATAGATGTTACCTCAAAATGATCTTTATAAATTTTTTAATGAAAATGTTTTAAATGCAACTGATGAGGACGACTCCTTATCGAATACATGGTAGACTAACTATATTTAAAAATATTTGATAAAATTTGATATATATGAAATAAAAAATAACAGAATAGAGGTAACACAAAAATTACGTAGGCACCAAAGTAAAGGACCCTATGTATGAATCATTATCAGATCTGGAATTTGAGAGGTGATGGACAAACGAAAATAGAGCAACACAAAATAAACAAGGCACCAAAAAAATGGTTGGCCCCTTGTGATTCATGATCCTGATTTTTTCTTTGAGAGCAAGCGTAGCATAAGCCAAGGCTTCCTGCAAGGAAGATAAATAAAACTAATAGGAAATAATATTTCCTATATTAACAAGCTTGATATATAGAAATTGCTTTAAGAGAAGTGTTTATCATAAATTATGTATGAATATTTTTCATAGTTAAGTGTTTTTGTAAAAAAATAGATCTATGAAAAGAAATGGTAGTATATCTAAAAAAATATGGTAGAAGACAAATTTTTATCAAAAAAAAACCACATACATAAAATTAAAAAAAATATAGCTGAAATAGAACTATATTTAAGATCTTGTTGAAGGCTTTAAAAAAACCAACAGAAGATACAAAGAACCAGCTTGAGAACCTTCAAGAGGGAATGCTAGCAAAGTCTATATTGCTGTGGTACCATGCTAGAATTTCCCAAAATAGACATGCAAATCATTACTCAAAATATGAAGAAAAGAGTAGAACTGATTGATTTATTCCAAGGATCATCTTTGTATAAATAGCAAAGTTGATCATTGAGAGTCGTTGGATTACAACAACTCATCAAACCTAATGAATACAACACTGAGAGTTCTCCTGACACATGGTGGAGTGGAAAATCAAGTGTGTCTATCCTAGTATAAATTAAGAGAATATTCACTTATTCTAATATTCATCTACGATTTTGGCATCACCAAAATAATGAGCACTCAGCCTACCTTGGATGGTCTGGTTGAAGGGTGCTTTCACCAATGAAAGCTACCTCTTCGAAAGTTGTATCTCTAAGATCCACGTCAGCAAAGGCATCCTCTGCAAGGGCTTACCAAAGGCATCATCTGGCATCAACGAAGGCTTCGTCTCCTCAACTTTCATCTTCGTGCGAACAATGAAAAAGTCTTCTCAAAAGTGCATCGAAGTGTAATGGTCTTATTTTAATTTCATTCGTTCTATAAAATATTTGTACGGGTTTTTTCTTCAATTTCGAAGGAAAAAATCCATTTATTTTCCTTCCCTAAAGTTTTATTTTAGCTTTAAATTATCACTCATTTTTTCACTTCGCCTCCTTCGAGGGCAAATAGTGAAACGAGTCCTTTGTAAGCTAGTAAATAAAAAAAAATAAAATAATTTTGGGGGGGGGGTTTCAGGTGCTTTTTTGTGCACCTTCCGTTTTTTTTAGGGGGTGTTCTTCTATGTGTTTTTTAAAAGTCTTCCTTCTTCACATCTCTCTAATAAAATCCAAAGTAAAATTTTAAATTTAAAAAAATATATTGCTTATAGTTAATCATACAATATTTTTTTTTGCTAAAATCATTTGCTTCTAATCAAAGATTTCAATTCATAGCTTACTTATTATTATTAGTTTGAATCATTATTTTAGTGTTGTGATCAAATTAATCCTAATAATATTTCTTAGTAAGCAAATCATTATATGAAAATGTTTTATTGATTACAAAGTTTCTTACAAAGAGTTCTTATTCAAAAATTTTAAATTTTAATAATATATTTACCTCTTTCTCAAACTTTGAAATCTAATCTAAAAATATTTTTTGAAGATTTCAAGAGACAAGTATTTTATCTCCTCTCACCCATATTGGAAATCTAATATAACTTATAGTTTCCCTCACGTAAGGGTGGGTTATTAAGATTACCACTATAGGTCTGGAAGATATAGCCTATGTTCCAAGTATCTTATCTAAACAATACTTATAGTTTCCCTCTCGTCAGGGTGGGTATTTGAGATAGATAGATATATTGGCCTGGCATATTTGTTCTCTTTAAAACAATCTTAAACTTCAAATATCCTCAATACTTATAGTTTCCCTCTCGTTAGGGCGGGTATTTTTGAGTTATTTGATGTATCTTAAAAAGCTTTGGCATATTTGTTCTCATTAGCCTCAAACTCATATCAATTTTCCTCAAATTACTTATAGTCTCCCTCTCGTTAGGGTGGGTAATTTTGGGGCATTTGGTTATTCGTTCAGGCTTCTATAACTAATATCCATTGCATTCTCTAAATTAAAGTTAAAGGGGGGAACTTTGGGTTAACTTCAATTCAAAATGAATTCAATGAATACAATTGATCCTCTCACTCCTCATAACTACCATACATGGAAGCCCAAAATTTTAAATCTCATTTCTCAAAAAGGGCTCACTCACCTTTTAGAAGAAAAGCAACCTGAGTTTGAAAAAGAATATGAAATATTTGTTCACAAAGGGAAAATGTATGAAACTATGGGAATTATAAGCTCTAATGTAAGTGAAAGTTTGTGGTTTCACATTACATATTGTAAAACTCCTTATGAAAGTTGGGAGAAACTAAAGACCTTGTTTGGGAAAGTAGATCAAATTAGATCAATGCAACTAGAAGCAGAATTAACAACTCTATCTCCTGAGGACTTCAACAATATTGTTGACTTCCTCACCAAATTCAAAGAGGTCCTCACTCAATACAAAGGTAGTGGGAAGACTAAGTCTGAAGAAGAATGCATTTATCTAATCCTTTCTAAACTAAATGGTGTATTTCAAATCTTTGCTACCACCTTTCTATCTACCAAAGATGCTCTTGGTGCAACCTTTAAAATGCCCTCTTTAGAAGAGTTTTGTGATAGACTAACTAGGGAAGAAACAAAACTTGCAAGATATGAAATCTCTTCTTCTTCCTCTTCCTCAAAAGCCTTAGTAGCCTCCACCTCTTCTAAAGAAAAATTCAAAAATAAGGAAAAGAATCCCATAACTTGTACTCACTGCAAAAAGAATGGTCACTCTGTAAACAAATGCTGGAAAATATTACAACAACTAGAGGCAGCTATGAAGGATCAAAATATAGACAATAAAAATCAAATAGGGAAAGCCCTAAATGTTCAAGGGAAAACCTCCAATTCTTCCTCTAATTACTGGGTCCTAGATTCTGGAGCTACTCATCACATGACTGCTTCAGATGAGTCATTCTCTTCTATCTCCTCAAGTTCTACATGTAGCATAGAAGTGGGTGACTCTTCCTTTATCCCAGTCAAAGGAAAGGGGGACATAACCATTGATGGTGGCTCTATAAATAATGTTCTCTATGTTCCAAACATTGCCACAAATCTCCTCTTCGTCTATCATATTTGTACTTTTGGAAAGGGAAAAATAGTTCTCTTCTCTCCAACAGGAGTTGAGATAAGAGACTTTCAAGATCCCCATTCTCTCATAGCCAAAGGAGTTATTGATCACAACACTCACCTATTTCACTTCAAAGGATTCAAAAATCTAGAAGGGGCCTCCTATTTTGTGGCTCATGGAGATCTTGAAAGCAAAATTTGGCATGAAAGGTTTGGTCATCTTAGTTACAACTACCTAAAGGAATTGAGCACCCATGATATGGTAACAGGTTTACCCCAAGTCTCTTCTATTGATGGAGTTTGTCCTGGATGTGCCCTTGGAAAGCAACATCAAGATCCTTTCCACCCAAGTAGTTCTCTAAAAGCCTCATCCCCTCTAGAATTAATCCATAGTGACTTGATGTCTTTTCCAGAACCTTCTTTCAAAGGAGCAAAGTATGCTCTAACCTTTATTGATGACTTTTCTAGAAGAACTTGGGTCTACTTCCTGAAATATAAAAGTGATGTTCTATCCCACTTTAAAGTCTTCAAAGCCTTAGTTGAAAATCAGGCCTCTTGCAAAATCAAGCAAATTCGCATAGATAATGGGGGGAATACTACAGTAATGAGTTCTCCATATTTCTATCAAGTCATGGCATCATTCATCAACATTTTGTCTCCCATAATCCTCAGCAAAATGGCATTGCAGAAAGGAAAAACTGAACATTAAAGGAAATGGCAAATTGTATGCTCCATTCAAGAGATCTTCCAAAATTTTTTTGGGTAGAAGCTATTAACTGTGCCAATTATATTCAAAACCGCACACCTCATAAAGCTCTTGATCATTTAACTCCTGAAGAAGCATGGACTGGTTCAAAACCAGATGTTTCCTTCTTCAATATTTTTGGGTGTACTGCTTGGGCGCACATCCCAAAGAAGAAAAGGAAGGCTCTAGATAAGAAAAGTAGAAAGCTCATATTTGTTGGTTATTGTGAGGAAATGAAAGCATACAGGCTCCTTGATCCCTCAACTCATGAGGTATTTTTCATAGGAATGTACAATTTGATGAAACATTCCCTCAAAATATCCTCAACTCTCCTCTTCCTCCATTGAGCCTTCTCCTATAATAGAACCTCAATATTATGAAGAACCAACTCTAGAGGTTAACTTAGAGATTGATAATCAAGATGAGGAACCTGTAACTCCAACTCAATGTCTTTCCACTCCTTCTACTCCTTCCTCTATGCCAAAATGGGCCCGCACCATTGTTAAAGAAGCTACTCCTTACATCCAAAATCTTCCATCATCCAGATCAACCAACTCCATAGGCACTGGTCTTGTCTGTCAGTCTATTTCCTCTGATCCTCAGTCCTTCAAAGAAGCAACTGGTATTAAATAATGGGATGATGCCATGGAAAATGAATTCTCTTCCTTAATCAAAAACAAAACTTGGGATTTAGTTCCCTTGCCTAAAGGAAGGAAATTAGTTCGTTGTAAATGGATTTACAGAACAAAGTATGGTCCTAATGGAGAAATTGACAAACACAAAGCTCGCCTAGTAGCCAAAGGTTTCTCTCAAATTGAAGGAATTGATTATGCCGAAACCTTTGCTCCAGTTG
Source organism: Wollemia nobilis (assembly GCA_028583015.1). Classification (NCBI taxonomy): domain Eukaryota; kingdom Viridiplantae; phylum Streptophyta; class Pinopsida; order Araucariales; family Araucariaceae; genus Wollemia; species Wollemia nobilis. The sequence goes on along the minus strand of JAQPPZ010000737.1, from coordinate 10,121 downwards.
CTAAAATGGATTCTGTAAGACTGGTTCTTGCTCTGGCTGCTTCCCAAAAGTGGCCTGTCTTTCAAATGGATGTAAAAAGTGCTTTCTTACATGGGGATTTAAAGGAAGAGATATACATGGAACAACCTGCTGGTTTCACTCAAGACTCCTCTCTTGTTTGTAGGCTAAACAAGTCTCTCTATGGTCTCAAACAAGCTCCTAGAGCTTGGTATGAAAATATGGACTCCTTCCTTCTTTCCGTAGGTTTTTCTCATTGTGAGTCTGATAACACAGTCTACATTTGGAGAGATGAAGGAAAAATCACCATTCTTGTTTTATATGTTGATGATCTTCTAATCACTGGTAGTACCTTCGATCACATTCAAACTATAAAAGACTCCCTCTCTGAAAAATTTGATATGGCTGATCTAGGTTTAGCTCATTACTTCCTTGGGATCCAAATAAATCAAACAAATGCAGGTATTTCATTGTGTCAACAAAAATACACTCTAGATCTTCTTCAGAGGTTTAAAATGTCAGACTACAAACCTTCTCCTACACCTTTTCAATCTGGCATAAATCTAAGTACTTCCTGCTCATCCCCTCTATGTGATGCAACTCTATACCATCAGCTTGTAGGGAGTCTATTATACCTTACTCATACTCATCCAGATATCTCATATGTTGTTGGCCTCATATCTAGATTCTCCCATCAACCTCACTTCAGTCATTGGCAAGCAGCAAAAAGAATCCTCCGCTACTTGCAAGGAACTACTCAATTTGGGCTCTTATATAAGGGAAAATCCATGGATATCATTGGCTACATAGATTCATATTGGGCAGGTTCAGTAGAAGACAGATGTTCAACTTCTGGCTATGTCTTTTGTCTTGGTTCTTCGCCAATAGCCTGGTTATGCAAAAAACAACAAGTAGTAGCCTTATCATCTACAGAGGCAGAATACAGGGCAGCAGTTTTAGCAAGTCAGGAAGCTCTTTGGCTTCATCAAATTCTAAGGGAATTTGGTTTATCCCATGACAAACCTATAACTCTTTGGTGTGACAATCAGAGCACAATTCACATTGCACGAAATCCAGTTGAGCATCAGCGCACCAAGCACATTGAGATACATATGCACTTCATTCGACAACACATTCAGAATGGGGACATATACTTGGACTATATTCCAACTGAGAATCAAATTGCAGACATCTTCACCAAGTCATTTCCTTCTCCGTGTTACCTTCAGTTGCGAGATAAACTTGGAGTAATACAACTGCATTGACACAGAGGTCTTCCACCTCTCATTATATTCTTTGGAGAATGGTTTTTTCCCTTGTGGTTTTTTTTATCATCTCTCCAACAACATGTATATTATGAGGACAATCTTCGCCATCCGAAGACATGCCTCTATCTTGGATATTTTTTGTGACAGATGGTTTTTCCCCAAGGGGTTTTTTCACCATCTATAAATTGTAAATGAGTACCTAATCAGGCCAAGTTGTCGGGACTCTATAATTGTATGAGGACAATCTTCGCCATCCGAAGACACGCCTCTATATTAAATTTTTTCTTGTGATAGATGGTTTTTCCCCAAGGGGTTTTTTCACCATCTCTATAATGTAAATGAGTACCTCATCAGGCCATGTTGTCGGGACTCATCATTCTTTTTGTATTAAGAGGACAATCTTCACCATCCGAAGACAAGCCTCTTCCTTATTTCCTTTTTTATTGATGGCTTTTCCCATAGGGTTTTTACCATCTCTTCAAAAAGGAAGTCATTGTACATGAGTACCTCATCAGGCCTTCTTGTCGGGACTCATTTGTAAAAACCACCCCTAGTATCACTTAAGGGGGGTGTTAGAATAAGTGAATATTCTCTTAAGTTCTACTAGGATAGACACACTTGAGTTTCCACTCCTCCATGTGTCAGGTGAACTCTCAGTGGTGTCTTCATCAGGTTTGATGAGTTGTTGTAATCCAATGGCTCTCAATGATCAACTTTGCTATTTATACAAAGTTGATCCTTGGAATAAATCAATCAGTTCTACTCTTTCTTCATATTTTGTGTAATGCTATGCATGTCTATTTTGGGAAATTCTAACATGGAAGCATAGGTCTAAGTTCTATAACCAATCTTCCTACAACATTTTGCCTAATATTTTAATAAATAGTAATGGTTTTATTTAGGTAGAGAAAACCATATCAAGCTACTTAGAAATATTTAAATCTATAAAATGCTCTCCCATTAGCTTGATTTTATTATGGTCAATTTTATGTCCACTTTATTACCTTTAATTAAGCCCTTTCTTTTACTTAGAGTTTGTTTAATGCCCAAATGAGAATTTGACTATTTTTTTTCTATATTGTTTATATTAAATGACTTTTTTTCATTAATAAAAAGTTTCAATGTATTTGGATTAGGACTTACATTATACATAATTTCTTCTAGGATATTGTGATTTTGCATTTTTAGGACTCTTTCAATCCTATCAAAAGCAAAACAATTCTTTAGGAATTCAATTGATTAGGACTGAAATGGTCTATAAATTAGATTCTTAACTAAAGTAAGATCATGGTCATGGAATAAGAGTGAAATATAATATTACATTTTCTCTTCTTTCTAAAGCTAGATATTAGGGTTTAGATAGACTCACTTATATATTAGCCTTACCTCTCTAGTGGGGACTAGGATATTTAAATTTTTAACTAAATCTTGATCACCATCTGTTTCCTTCAATGGATTGGTTAAATTTTTTATAAGAGTATAAAATCTATTTATGTTCTTATTAGGGTTTCTTGGTCCTTTGTAGTTAGGATATGGTTAGACTCTTCATTTTGTAAAATCATAATAACCCCATTTGCATTTCTTTTGTAGGGTTATTTCCTATTCTATTCAATAAATTTTAAATTTTATCTTTACTTTCCTCTTCATTCATCCCTTGGTAGAAACTTGTTCTAGCTAAGGATAATCTTGAAAGATATACCCATAACATTTTTATATCTAAATGATATTACTTCATAATTCAATTCTTGATTCCAAATGTAATATCCTACCTCAATATATAAATATTATGGTAAATACTTACTCAATTCCATCCCTACAAAAATATAAACCTAAACTGATAAATTTCCCTCTCATGGTTTTTAAGGTTTCAAAATGTCTCTCCTATAAGAACTCTCAAAGCTTTTAAGAATTCATATTTTCAAAAGATCAAAGAAAGGGTAGAAAGTTGAATCCAAATAGGGATTTCAGATGAGATCTCTTATGTTAGTATGAAATCAAGATTCCATGGTTTCATAAATGGATTGTTTGCTTATAATGGTAAGGACGCACTTCAAAAAATATAGCATATTATGACGCATTAATGAATATCACCATAAAAGTATCCATTGGTTATAAGTGTAAGATCCATGTACCTCTCCATAGTCCAAGATTTGTGTATTTCTTATCTACTAATTTATGAATAATCCTCCAACTCATGAATTTTCAAATAAGAACATGATTTTGATAATATCAAGGATAAAACCACCCTTGAATTTTATGTGATTCTTGGTAAATAACCATTCACTCTATTACCATTTATTTCCTCAAAATCATTTATTTACTTCTATGTCAATGTTGCCAAAATATTCACTACAATATTCACTTGATCGTTTGTTCTTATAAGTGTAAAATAACTTCTTTAAAAGAAGATCCATGGCATTCATTTTGGATCCCATGTGGGTCTTCCATATTTAGGGTCTAATGAAACCAACTCCTTAAGCCTTCTTAAGAATCTAAAAAAACCTATTCTTCAAAGTCGTGGTTACTTTAAATTACCATGGACCATTGAGTTATATATAAATTCAAAAAATACGCAATCAACATATGGATTACATGCATAGAGACACTTTTTTTTAATTACTAAAATGAATCAACAAGTCTTTAGTTGTTTAAATAATTTATTTGTTTATAAAATTTAAAATAATATAAAAAAATAAACACTAAATTTAAATTATTTTATATCTAAAATAAAAATTTTAATAAAATTAATATATAAACTAATTTATAAAAAAAACAAAAAATAAATTTAAAATAATTATTTTTAAAAAATAAATTAAATTAATTTTTTTTAACATTTTTCAATTTACTATATTATTTGAAGTACATTAGTACATTCTTTTTTAACTACGTTATAAAATAGTTAAAAGGCTAACACCTTTCGTGATAAACACTATACATATAAATGTTTTGAATTAAAAATAATAACATGATTCCAAAACAAATCACTATACAATTATGAGATTTAAAAATAATAACTCTAGTATTATTTTCCAGCCATACCGATAGATTCCAAATAAATAATGATAGAACTAGTCTTCCACAAAATGAAAAGTGCTTTAGTATTAAAAAAGTTAACCCTTACTCCTTTATATATATATATATATAGATAGATAGATAACTTCGAATAATAAAAATAAAATTAGAAAAATCAAGACATGAAGAACATAGAAGCAAAAAAATTATTTTATCGAACTTGATAACTAAATCCCAAAATGTGCTAGGGTTTGATGCAAGACTGGCTGTGCATTTTTCATAAGGGTTTCAGTGGGAAAATATTGTTTGTTGCATTAACACTGCCTTGAGATGGTGTTAATTCACCCTTTTTAATGGTTGCCGCTCATGCAATCAACTCCATTTATTCTGATTCTGTTGGAGAGCTCAATGGTACCGGGAAGCATCCGTGCAAGTTCATTTTGACAATGTATCACGAGGTAAAGACCCTATCCTTGAAGTTGTTATTCCTTTGCATGAATTCCATACATCTTGTGAATGGTTTGAGAGTCATACCCTGGTGGGTTATTTTTTGGGTCGTATCCTATATGATACCCTTATTCGTTCATGGGTCCAACAAGTTTGGGCCCATATGGAGTCAAAGTGGAGAATGTAAAAAACCTTACAAAAGGGTATTTCCTTTTTTGCTTTTCAGATCCAGCTCAAGCATAAAAGGTTCTATCTAGGGGTCCATGGACTGTCCATAATTCTCTATTGATTTTGCAACCCTACTCTCAAAATTTCCAAGTCAGTGATCAAGCTGCACTGGAAGTCCCGATGTGGGTTGAATTCCCTAGTCTTCCTGTTCCTCTTTGGGGTTTTTTGCAGACTTTAGTTTTCCCCTTAGGTAAGTTTGTTTGCCTTGAGCCAGAAAATTTTTTCTTCGCTTGACCCACTAGAAGGGTTTGTATCAAAGTTGACCTTACTAAGGATTTGCAAGAGTTTATTGATATTAAAATCGAGGACCAATCCATAAGGAAAAGAGTTTCTTATATCAATTTACCCAATACCTGTTATCGGTGTCAATATTTAGCTCACAAAATTTAGGAGTGCCCTTTGACAGAATAGAAATATAAGGTAAATCCCTCGCCCACTCCTGCAGCTTCTACTAATGGCTCGTGGGGAAACACTGAAGAATGGACTACTATCTCTAGCAAGAAATATCGTGGTACTAAGCAACAAGAAGCTTCTGTTTCTGCTGCACAACCTGCCCCTTCTCCTTCTCAAGACATACAAGCTTCTACTAAAGTTGTTCAAAATCCTATTGATACGGCCCCTCCAGTTGTTGACATGCAACCCCCAGTTCCACTAGTGTCTCAATTTCTTTGGTCGGGCCCTTCTTTGGCCTCAATGGTGGCGGCTCCAGATAATTCTTCAGTGGAGGAGGGTCGGGCCTTGAAGGTACGTCACTCTTGTAGCCCTATTCGGAATGATAAATGTTGAAAACTAAACAGTGATGCTTTCCATGCAACCTCAAACTATTTTGGCTCACTTACAGGTTTGGGTGATGCAGAGGATGTCATGGAGATCATGCATCCTGACAAATCCCAATGATTTTTTTATCATGGAATGTTTGAGGACTGACGAACCTGATCAAAAAATATTTGGTCCAAAATGAGATGTCAAATGCTTCTCGAATGCATGGAAGCCGCGATATTTTATGTCTACAAGAAGTTAAGATTTTTTATTTCAATCTGCAGTGTACATGTGATTTTTTGTGGCCATGAAGTACCTCTTTTGCCACAAAGCATTCCTCGAAAAAATGAGGATCTGTCACTATCCTTGGGCCTCGATTACAGAAGAATGTTGTGACTTGGGGTGTTGACCCATCCAATCAAGTTGTTTGGATTTTTCTCGAGATCTGTGGAAAATCGCTTGGGGTGGTTAATGTGTATGCCTCAAATGTCACTTCTGAAAGATGCGAGTTGTGGAGATGGCTTGCCATGAATCTGCCATTTGCCACTTGGATGCTTTGTGGAGATTTTAATATGGTGGAGAAATCTTCTGATAAGGTCAGTCATGTCCTGATGCGATGGTGTTTAGGTGAAAGAGAATCTTGGTTTTTTATGAAAAACAAACTTTACCTTTATGACCTTAATTCCTGCTTCTCGCCTTCTGACTTCCCGCAAGCTCTTTGGTACACCTGGTCCAATTTTTAGGCTACTTCTTCTAGGGTTTTGGTAATATTGGACAGAGCCATGATTTTTGAGTGTGACAACTTTTAGTTCTCCCGTATTTTGCCTTTTTCACCATATGTGTTGACTTTACCTGGTACTACACTATCTGATCATTCACCTATTTTATTCTCGATGGCAATGTTAAACTTTCAAACTAGAGTGCATTCTTCATAGTTTTACCTAAATGTTTATTTTTTGCATAGCTTTAGCATCAAATCTCATATATGCCACATTTTGAATTTGATTCCTAGACCTGATGGTATTTCTATAAGGATTGAATGGTGGAATGCTGCCATTCAATGAACCACTAAGGTGTTGCGAACTCTGGGTGTTGAAGTTGCAAAATGATGAAAACAAGCTAAGTTTGCCTTGCAAAGTGAGCTATCCAAATCCTATCTCAGGCTTGAATCCTCTCCTTTCAAATATGTTGCTAAATCCCAAGTTTCTTTCGTTTGGCATGAGCTAAAAAAGGTTGATTTATATGAAGCCAAGGGGACTCAATTACGTGCTCGAATGCATTGGATCAAAGTGGGGGACAGAGTGACCAAAGAATTTTTTCAGTGCCTCAGACCTCCTGCTCAACATTCTTAGTTTCAAGCCATTCAATTTGATGCACAGAGATTTACAAATCTTTTAGACATTGTCAAAGTATTTGTTTCACATTATCAAGGTGTTTTTGCTTCTCAACCCCTTAATGATGCTAGAAGGCAAGCTCTTGCTAATTGTACCGTTGTTGTCCCCAACAAGCTTTCTCTTGAGAAAATGTTATTTTGTGACACTCCTATTTCTTTGGAAGATCTAAAAATTGCCTTGTCACTTATGGCCAATGATAAGGCACCTGGGCTTGATGGCTTCCCATGTGAATTCTATAAAGAATTTTGGGATATGCTTGGTTTTGATCTCCACAAAGTTTATCTTGAAGCCCCTGCAATGTGGTTCATCGGGTTCCATTATTAACAAATGCAATGTTAAATTTATTCCTAAGTCTGGATATCCTGAGCTCATCACCAATTAGAGGCCGATCACCCTGCTTAACGTGAGCTACAATATTATTGCTAAAGCCCTTGCGCTTAAGCTTAAATCTATTATGTCTTTGATTGTTAGACCTGAACAAACTGGATTTGTTAAGGGAAGATATATTATTGATAATGTTATTGTTGTTTGGGAAGGTATGGAGTGGGCAAGAAATTTTGAACAAGATGCTTTATTCATTAAGATAGACTTTGAGAAAGCCTATGATAATATGGAGTGGTACTTCATAACTGCCATGCTTTAGGCTCTTGATTTTTGGCTAGTATTTGTGAGCACCATTTTTATGTTATTTCAAGATGCTTCAGCTTTTCTTACCTTGAATAATAGTCAATATCAGTCAATTTCTCTTGGTCACTCTGTGAGACAGGGGTTCCCTCTTGCTCCATCTATTTTCATTCTTGCTACAGAGGCTACTGGCTATTTGTTGGCCCATAAGATGGATCATGGATTAATCAAGGGTATTGCTCTCCCTAATTCTGGCTATTAGTTGGTCAATGGTCATTTTGTAGATGATTCCTTCTTAACGCTTCAAGAAGATGAGAAATCCCTTTCCTCGGCTATTAGTTGCTTAGAGGTGTTATGTTTAGCCTCTGGTTCTTCTATACAATGGAAAAAACATCTTGTTTTTGACAATCTCAATCTCAACTGCCACACTGGTTACATCAATTCCAATGGACTTGGATTCATCCAGGTGAGGTGTTTAAATTTCTTGGAATTCCTTTTGCATTTCATGGTTCCTCTACTCAATTATTGCAGTATGTTATTGATAAAGTGGAAAAAAAGCTTTCTTCTTTGGACTAGTAAGAAACTTTCTCTAGTAGGAAAATTTTAGATTTGTTCTAAGGTTTTAACCACTACCCATGTCTATTATTCATCTTGTTGGGTTCCATACAAATCTTGTTATAAAAAAATGGATAAGCTTTTGAGAAACTTCTTGTGGGCCAAAGACTCTGTCAATCAAGGTTTTCATCGGGTAGCCTGGGAAATTTGTTGTTTGCCCAAGGATTGTGGAGGCATGGGTTTGTTTGATTTTCACCGACAAGGTCTTGCCATTTGTGCTAAATGGATCACCCGATCTTTAATTGGGGATGAATATTGGAAAGTGCTGGCCAGGCATTGCATTTCTTTTGGTTTGCTTTAGGGGAAGAAAATTTGGAAAGGGGTGGGATTGCAATCCATTCTTCGCGCCCCTTTCCCCTATTAAAGTTAAAGGTTCTTTTGTCATTTAGAGTATTTGGAAATCTTGGGAGGCCTTCAAACCCTGGCTTAGTTGGAAAGGAAGTTTTCGCAAAATAGGTGCCTCTTTGTCTTCCATGAATATTTGGTGGTCTCTTGTTATCACTTGGCAAGGTTCTCCCTTAGCTCTGGTGTAGTGGGTCAGAGCGCAGAGGTTCTATAAGCATGGTATTGCTTCAATTTTTATTTCTTCTCCCAACATGCCAGGTGTTGGATACCCTAGGAAATTTTTTGTCAAATTCATAATTTAAATCTTGGTGATAGAGACACTTATGAGGTGGTTATTGATAGTATTACATTTTCTATTTGGAGCAAACTGCATAAGCATTTTCAAAAATCCTGGTGGTCAGATTAGTGTTGGCCTAGGGAGCTTCTTGTTTTGCAATATAAAGCTCATCTTGGTTACAAATGGCTCACACGACAAGTTCCAATGGTTGATAAGCTCACTCTAAGATGGAATTTTGTCTCTCTTCCATCCCAATGGAATAAGAGGTTTCGGATTTCTTGGGCTACTTATATTGAACCTAAACAGAGTTTTTTTGCTTGGAGTCTCTTACATCAAGGGTTACCTGTTGGCAGTGAGGCTCAAGCATTTGGGTGTTCATAATCTCATTTTCCCGATTTGTGGACAAGTGAAAGATTTACTACATGTTTTTTGGTCTTGTGATCAGGATCAGTTAGCTTGGGAGTGGCTTCTTGAAATTTTCAAACATTTTATGCAGGAGGATTTTACTTGGGTGCATGCTATTTTGGGTGACCCTATTGCTTTTTCCTTCAACTTGAATGTTGTTTGGAATATTTTTAGAATTGGTACCTTGTTTTATCTATGGAAGTACCAAAATAGAGTTGTTTTTTCTCAACAAAATATCAAAGATGTCTTCTCTGTTGTTGATTAATATGATATATTCTTTGATTGTTGGTTACAGATTCAAGTACAGATTAAAAAAGTATAGGTGGAGCTGTAGTACTAGCATACCCTCATTTATCATTGGGGGAATGCACCCTACATTATGAGTCATGTGCATCTTCCTTCCCCTTCTAGGTGGCAGTAATTTCTCGGCTTCTTTCTTTTCGAATGCATATTTAATACTATTTTGGCAGTTGTTATTGGTAGTTTGTGGGTTGTTTCTGACACTCTTGTATACTCTTAACCACAATGGTTAATGTATTGGTTTACGGGTGTGCTAATCCCACCCACCCTTTTTTGTATGATTAAACATTATTTTATTAATATAATGGTTTTTTCATCCAAAAAAATAAAATTAAAAAAAATTAATAATTTAATATTTTTAATTTTTAATAAAATATATTTTTTAAATTGTTATTATTAATATTTTTATACCCAAAAATTTTCAATTTAAAAAAATTGTAATAATTATTA